>CM077676.1:15180783-16471199 GCA_039707655.1 Elymus sibiricus
CGACTCATATTCCCCTCCAAATCTGTGAAAGAACTGGAGGAGCTCTCCAGATCTGGGGGGTAAGGGGACAGAGGGTCGAAGTGGCCTGCACCTTGTGGGTAGGAGGAGCGAGCAGCGAGAATGTCCGGGTTGCTCCCTGAGCTGGATGCGGGTGGCAGCGGGCAGGAGGCATGGCTGGGCGGGCGACCCAAGCGAAGCCGTCGGCGGCCGGTTCCCTAGCAGGATGGAGAGAAATTTTTAAAGAGAGAGAGAGAGAGACCGGGGGCTTGGATGCGTGGACTGGGGTGCAAGGTCAGCGTGCGAGGAAACCGACTAATGTTAAGGACCCACAGCACAGAGGCACGCCTTCCAGGTTTCCAGCCATCCACTCCTGGGCCACGACCAGAAAAAAAAGCCTCGATGCACCAGAGACGAGGATTCCGTGGGAGCTTACTAACTGTACTGACTAGCTGGGCTCATTTCCTCCGTCCTGAGGAAATTAAATTTTGTATACCCAGTTGTCCATAATCTATCTCTGTCATGAACTGTTATGGGACTACTGGAAACAGCGCATGATAAATTCTTTGATCCTATTGTATGCTCTTCCTTTTTAATCACATTAAGCAAATACTCCACTGATCTGAATTTGAACTTGTAAGTTTTTCGTCAAGAAACAGAAAATGTCTACCGTCAAAACTCACTGAAATCAGCCTCTTTGCTCTAATTAGTAATACATGTTCAAAACAGCGTAATGAAAATGCAAATTGTCTATCAGAAATAGCTAGTGTGGCCGGGTTAACATCCCAGGAGAATATTCAGTTGGCATTTAAGGAGGAATCCAAATCAGCTCTGCATCTTTTATTTGTTCTTTCCATTTATATAGACCTCCTGATTTTTCTTCCAGGATTGGCCTCCCTATCTCCTCGTCATTCTCTTTCTCTATACCCGCAGCTCAGCGAAGCTCATCTCAGCTCAGCTCATTAATAGTCGATCCATCATGGAAACATTTTCTGTCAGCAAATCGTGCAGAAATGAGCAGGAATGGCCTGCCCTCAAAATGACAAGTAAAGAAACAACCTTAAAATGCCAAGTAATAAAAATTGTCTCATATGCTTGAAATCATTAGAATCCTGGAGCGCCGAAGAACATGTCTCAGGTACCAACACCAAATTTTTGACAAACGGGGAGCCATCACTGGTAACGTTTACTAGTGACGGGTAGAGCGGGGCCGTCGCTGGTAACGTTTACTAGTGACGGGTAGAGCGGGACCCGTCACTGGTAAGGCCTCGGCTGGCAGTTGTATTACGTACCAGTGACCTGTCACTGGTATACCCAGTTCCAGTGGCGGGCACTTACAATTGCTAGTCACTAGTAGTGCTTCGCGGCGCGGGCTCGGGGCCTCCTTACCAGTAACGGGTACTCTGGGGCCGCCCGTCACAAGTAAGATGGGCCTATAAAAGCTAGCAGCGAGCTCGTTGCTGGCCAGTTCACGTGCCTCCCCTGGCCAGCAGCGAACTCAGCACCGTCGTTGCCACCATCGTCGGAGGCCTTGGGCAGCCCCTCCCCCTCCCTCTTCTTCCCCTACCTCCCCTCTTACCCTAGCTCTCTCTCTCTCCTCCTTAAATCTAGATCTACACACCTAGATCTCACCTCCCCCTCCCCCCCCTAAATTTCTCCTACTACCATATACATTTCATCCACCCTCTCATAAATCTCTTGCTTCATTCCCCCGGAAGATCTCCCCTCATCGAAGATTCCTCCCTCGCCGAAGTCTCGATCCGGATAGGTGATACTTTAGTCTTCGGACATCATCAATTTGAAAAATCGATAGGAAAAATGAAATTAAATGTTTGTGATCGATCGCGATCGTACTAATTACTTTTTATATCGTGGGGATCGATCGATCATTGGATCGAAGTTGGATGTACGATGGCGACCGGACAACACGTAGTTTCCATAGATCTGTGAATGAGCTTCTTGATGTCGCCGAGTGGGATATGGTGTGAAAGAGTGCCACAAAGATATGTTGTCCGTGTCGAGATTGCAAAAACTTGATGATGTTTGAAAGGAAATCTGGGTTTTTACACATGCATCTGGTGCGAAGGGGTTTCATGGAAGGTTATACACGGTTGACGGTGTCCTGGATTAGGGGGTACTAACCGGGCCGACCTGTCTCCTCGATTGGGCCGACATACCCCCGCACATAACCAAGATGGACTCCGGAGACCGTACGTGGGAGGCGTGATCAAGGCTGCTCCTACCAAAGACTTGACGTATACTCCAAGATCTCTCTTGCCGCCTCTCTCCTAGCGTACCGACTTTGTAACCCTAGATACCCTCCCTGACATGTATATAAGCCATAGAGTTTAGCCTGTAGAGGGGAGATACGCAACATTGCTTACCTAGCCATAGAAGTTAGACTCATATTACGATCTCGAGGTAGATCAACTCTGTACTCGATACATCTTCATCAATATAACAGAAGCAGGACATAGGGTTTTACCTCCATTAAGAGGGCCCGAACCTGGGTAAAACATCGTCTCTATTGTCTTTGTTACCATCGATCCGAGATCCGCAGCTCGGGACCCCCTACCCCGAGGTCTGCCGGTTTTTACACCGACACTGGTGCTTTCATTGAGAGTTCCGCTGTGAGATCGCCGGAGGGATCGATGGGATCGCCAGTCAACGGCTTTAAACCCACGGAGCATGTCTCCACATCTGAAGCTTTGGTCTCGCAGACACCCCCACGTAACGTGGAAACGAATCGAGACCCTTCCCCGGCTCCAACGAAGGCCCTTCTCGCCGATGAGGGGGTAAGATACTTCCTGGAGATCGGATCGGATGAAGACCCGCTAGTGACCGACTCCCAGATCGAATCGGCTAAACCGATAACTACGGATCCACCGTCGGGTGAACGGGACGAGGTCTTCAGCCGCGGTCTTTAGAGACCGGATCTAGTCCGCCCACCTCTTGTATAGAATATCGCCCCGACGACTCCGGCCCGTCCGACATCTGGGACTTAGCTTACGTACGGCAGATCCCTGGTGAGCCGATCCGGCAATACTGGGCCAGATTCTTGATCGTCAAGAGCAAGATACTAGAGTACCAAGACTCTGATATAATCGCCGCTTTCGAGCATGGATGCAAGGATAAAGGCGTCTTGAACGCCCTCGCCCGCCGTTGCGTTCGAACACTCCCTGAATTAACCAACTTGGTAGCGCGATCTTGCGCCATTGAAGACGCCTGGCGAACCAAGGAGAATACAGACTTGATCTATGAAGACTACCCGGAACGCGACCGGTCGGCGCCTCGGCGCGAAAATTACAAATGCAATACCTTGGATGATCGACCCCGGAAGAAGAGGAAAACCTCCGATCACCCCGGAACGGCCCTGGATGGCTTTCTGGGTAAACCATGCCCGATCCACGCCGTATTAGTTAACTCCTGCCCAACCCACAGCCTTCGAGACTGTTGGGTGCTAAGGCAGGTGGCCAAAGGGGGGCCTGCCCTCTTGGCGGGCACCTCCAGCCACTCTGGACGGACCTCGAATGAAGACGAGGTCTTAATGATTTATGAGACATTTACGTCTAAAAACCAGCGCAAACGGGCCTTACGGGAAGTTAACGCCGTCCGGCGGGTATCGCCTCGGGATGCGTGGATAGACACGCCGATCTCCTTCACTCAGAATGATCAGCCGAAGTCTTCCCTGGACAGGTGCCCCGCCGCGCTAGTCCTCGATCCCATCGTGGACCGCTGCCGCCTCCATAAGGTCTTGATGGACGGAGGCAGCAGCCTGAATTTGATATATGAAGACACTCTGGATAAAATGCACATCGATAAAACACGCATAGAACCGAGCACCACTACCTTTAAAGGAATAGTGCCCGGGAGAGAGGCACGCTGCAGTGGAAAGATAACTTTAGACGTAGTCTTCGGGACCTCGGACAATTATCGCTCCGAAGAGATTACATTCCATATCGCGCCTTTCAAAAGCGGATATCACGCCATCCTCGGACGGGACGCCTTTTCAAAATTTCAAGCGGTACCGCATTATGGCTACATGAAGCTCAAGATGCCGGGCCCAAAAGGGATCATTACCATTTCGAGTGATCCTAACAGGGCGCTCAAAGCCGAGAATAAAACGGCGTCCCTCTCCCTCGAGACCCTGGCCGAAGCCTTCGCGGCCGAAGAATTAACCGCACTACGCGCCGAAGTCGATCGGGACGATGTCATCCTTGACAAAAGATCAAAACCTACTTCTTTCAAGCCGGCCGACGAGATTATCAAATTCCAAGTTCACCCCACAGACCCCGCTAAAACGGCGTCCATAGAGGCTAACCTCGACCCGGAGGTTCGCGAAGGCCTACGCGCTTTCCTTAGGGAAAATGGGGACATATTCGCCTGGCACCCCTCCGACATGCCTGTGATACCCCGTACACTACTAGGAAAACGACTATAGCTAATATGGACATTAATGGCGCACCATGTATGTGGTGCGCCACTGCTATATAGCAGTGGCGCACCAGATATGGGTGCGCCATTAATGACCATATTACTAATGGCGCACCTGGTGTGTGGTGCGCCATTACTAGTTTTGTCCTGGCCCCACACCCATCCCCAGACTTAGCAGTGGCGCACCAGGGGAAAGTGCGCCATTACTAGTTTTAACTAGTAATGGCGCACCACACCCACAGTGCGCCACTACTAAGTTTGTCCTGGCCCCACACCCCTCCCCAGACTTAGCAGTGGCGCACCAGGGGAAAGTGCGCCATTACTAGTTTTAACTAGTAATGGCGCACCACACCCACGGTGCGCCACTACTAACAAATTTTTTTTCAATTTTTTTTTTCAAAACTAGTAATGGCGCACCTGAAAAAGGTGTGCCATTGTTATAGGTAGGTGTGGCGCACCGCAACGGTGCGCCATTGTTATAGGTAGGTGTGGCGCACCTCGCAAAGGTGCGCCATTGCTATGTGTCCACCCAACTTCCCCGGCCGCCCTCCCCTCGCACTTCTCTCTTCTCTCACTCTCACTCTTCTCTCCTCCACGACCGCGCCGCCACCCCAGATCCGCGCCTCCCATCGACCTGCCCCCCACCCCTCTGCCTCCACCGGCCGGCTCCCACTCCCCTGCCGACACGCCACTGCACGAGCTCCCCCGCCGTTCGCCACCCCTGCTCGCCAACGGTCCCGTCGCGCAGATCGACCGCGCCGCCCCCGCCACCCCCGGCCCCCGCCCCCGCGCACCGCAACCACCCCCGCCCGTCTCGCGCGCGCCGCCGTCCACTTGAGGAGGAGCCGCGCCGCCGTCCACTGGAGGAGGAGCCGTGCCGCCATCCACTGGAGGAGTAGCCGCGCCGCCGCCACCCCCCACTGCCACCACCACCCCCCACGCCGCCGTCCACAGTGAGTCCACCCCCTCCCTCTCCTCTCCTCTTTTTTTGTTTCATTTAATTTCTAGGAATTAGTTTTAGTTAGTTTTAGTTTTAATTAGATTTAGTTTTAGTTACTTTGTTCTAATGTATTATGTACTTGAATCTTGAGTCCACGGTGAGTCCACGGTGAGTCCACCCCCGCCATGTGCAAAATGTCTGAAGCTTACCCTCATTTGATACTGGACAACTTCACAACTAAGGTATTATGTACTTGAATCTTGAGTCACTTTGTTCTAATGTATCTCACCTGTTCATGTCTATTTCATGCATACATACACCAATTAGCAATGTTTCTCTCATGTTTTATCTATGTTCTCATTGTAATTGTTCAACCTTATGTGGCTTGGAAAGTATTTTTGTGTTAACATTTAGGTATCTGTATTAAAGGATTAAGATGAACAACCTGTGGTATTCCATAATGTTTTTTTCTTGTTTTTCTTTGGTTTCTTGGTTCCTCCGACCTACCATTATCAGTAGTCCATTCACACATGCATATATGCTCACACTGGAACTGGAGGCTGCTGTGATGATTCTATCTTGTCTAATTATGCAAGGACTCTCTCTCTCTCTATCTATCTATCTATCTACCGTAACTATATGGTATGATCACACATACATACTATCAAGAGCAATATTCGTGATAATGCTTATATTGCTATTTATGATGAATTGATGAGGATTTCATGACTGTTCATCTGATTCTGAGCACCTCCAGTTCCAGTGACTCTTATGCTGCCAAGAATATTTGTTATCTTGTCTGCTGTGTGCTTTGTTGCTACTGTTGTTTTGTTTTGCGCACAAAAGCTCACACTAAAAATTGTACTTTGCATATTATATTCGTTGCCTGCAATGATGGTTTTCTTGTTAACCTGAGACACACTGAGGATAATGTTTGTTGTCTGGCTTGCTCGTTGCCATGATGGACATCTCGTTAATCTGAGACATACTATGAGGATAATAGCCATCCTTTCAAAATTATACATCTGAGTAGCCTTGGTTATCTTGATAGGATGTAACAGGATGAGGTTAGGAAAAAAAATCTGTTCTGCTCTGTCCCTTTGCTGTTTCTGGTTCCAATCTAAATCTGTTATGAAATTTGGAGGCTGCAGTGATGCTTTTCTCGTTAACCTGAGATAATCTTACTAATCAAGACAAACTCAAACCATTCAAACTATTAAACTGAGCGCCTCCACTTATCCTCTTGATTAGAAAAGAAACCTCTTTTTGCTATGTGCTTTTTCTATCTCTGATCTAAATTTGTTATGAAATTTTGAGGCTGCAGTGATGTTTTTCTCGTTAACCTGAGATGATCTTACTAATGAAGATGAACTCAAACCATTCAAACTATTAAACCGAGCGCCTCCACTTATCCTCTTGGTTAGAAAAGAAACCTCTTTTTGTTATGTGCCTTTTCTGTCTCTGATCTAAATTTATTATGAAATTTTGAGGCTGCAGTGATGTTTTTCTCGTTAACCTGAGATGTGCTCACTAATGAAGACAAACTGAAACCATTCAAAATTATTGAACTGAGCGCCTCCAATTCTACACTTGCTTAGGGTTTACTTTCTGTTTCAGATTTTTTTATGAAATATAGAGGGTGTTTTGATGTGTTTCTCTTTAACCTCAGATGTGCTCACCTTTTAGCTTTGTTCCTTCCTTGCTTCGGATCTATGTTCTGTTACAAAATTGGGTGGCTGCGGTGATGTTTTTTCTCGTTAACCTGAGATGTGCTCACTAATGAAGACAAACTCAAACCATTCAAAATTATTAAACTGAGCACCTCCATTTCTACACTTGCTTAAGAAAAGACCCCCCCCCCCTTTTGCATATTTCTTTTCTGTTTCTGATCTTTTAAAGAAATATAGAGGGTGTAGTGATGTGTTTCTTGTTAACCTATGATGTGCTCACCTTTTTGCTACGTTCCTTCCCTTCTACCAATCTTAGTTTTGCTACAAAATCTGGTGGCTGCGGTGATGTTTTTCTCGTTAACCTGAGATGTGCTTACTAATGAAGACAAACTCAAACCATTCAAAACTATTAAATTGAGCTCCACCACTTCTACTCTTGCTTATTTGGTGTGAACAGCAGTATTGGTTAGTTATAAGAATTCATACTGATCATGACAGTCGTTCAACTTATATGTAATCGATGCTATTTATTAGTAGGACCATGAATCATGCTATTAATGTGTTGCTTTTCTCTTCCGATCCTTTTGTTGCATACTTATATATTGCTTATATATTATCTGTGAATTGCTACTAACGTTTTGTTTGTCTAGTGCATAGAGATGCCGTCGTATGTCGTGTACAAGGGTGAGGTTCCCGGAGTCTACGACGACTGGGAGGAGTGTCGGAGACAGGTTCACCGTTTCAGCGGTAACAGTTACAAAGGGTACACCACTAGGGCGGAGGCGGAAGCTAGATACGCGCGCTATCTAGCGGGAGAGAGGAGGGAGCGGAGGAGGAACCGGATGAAGACCAGTTTCATCGCGATGATTCTCATCGTGACCGCAGCTCTCTTCTATGTGATGGTAGTTTAGATGATCGATATCGACTTTGTAATGTGACGACAAACTCGCTACTCGCGGTCTCGAGAACTAAACTTCGCTAATGTTTGAAGTTTGTTCACTATTTCGAATTCGGAGACTAATATGATGAATTGTATATATTATGTGATGTTTATACTTGACTAATTGTGGTGCTGTATTGTACTATATATTCTGTGCATATTTTTCTGTGCTGTATATTCTATTTTGTAACCTGTGAAAATACCAGAAAATCAAAAAAAAATATTTCCTAATATTCATAGTAGTGGCGCACCATATTGAACATTAGTGGCGCACCAAGCCTAAATACCAGTGGCGCATTATGGGGCATAGTAATGGCGCACTTGGGGGCATAGGTGAAGGTATATATGCCCCCCTAGGAGGCATAGTAATGGCGCACCGTAGACATAGTAATGGCGCACTATGTGGTGCGCCACTATTATCTGGGATACTAATGGCGCACCAGTGGTGCGCCATTAGTATTTGTTACTAGTGGCGTGATAATAGTGGCGCACCTATAGTGCGCCATTAATAGCCAAAATAGGTGCGCCACTAACAGCCTTTTTTCTAGTAGTGGTAGGCTCGCAGAGCACAGCCTAAACATACTGGTAGGCTTTAAACCCGTTAAGCAAACACTTCGGCGTTTTTCCGAGCCCAAGCGTCAAGCAATGGGCGAGGAACTGGCAAAGCTGATGGAGGCAGGATTCATCAAAGACATAAAACACCCCGACTGGCTAGCCAACCTGGTCATGGTACCGAAAAAGGATAGGTCCTGGCGGTTGTGCGTCGATTTCAAAGACCTCAACAAAGCTTGCCCTAAAGACCCCTTTCCCCTACCCCGTATTGACCAAATTGTGGACGCCACTGCGGGCCACGACGCATTGTGCTTCCTAGATGCCTATTCAGGGTATCATCAAATAAGAATGAAGGAATCGGACCAGGCAGCAACAACATTTATTACGCCTTACGGACCATTTTGCTTCAATACAATGCCCTTCGGACTAAAGAACGCTGGCGCTACGTACCAGCGTATGATTCAAACATGTCTGAAAGACCACATCGGAAAAACTGTGGAGGCCTACGTAGACGACGTGGTTGTCAAAACTAAACGCGTCGACCAACTGGTGGACAACCTCCGTGATACATTTGCCAGCCTACGGGAATATCAAATAAGTATCAACCCCGAAAAATGCGTCTTCGGGGTCCCGGCTAGCAAACTCCTCGGTTTTATTGTATCTAGCCGAGGAATTGAGGCCAATCCGGCCAAAATTCGAGCCTTGGATCGCTTAGAGGTCCCTACAGAGGTCAAAGATGTACAAAAGCTAGCGGGCTGCGTAGCAGCCCTAAGTCGTTTTATATCACGGCTTGGCGAAAAAGCTTTACCATTGTACAGACTGTTAAAGCAGAATAAAACGTTCAAATGGACCAAGGAGGCTGCGGCGGCCCTGGAAGACATCAAGGCCCTCCTCGCCACCAACCCAATCCTGGCAGCACCAGGCGTTTGCGAGCCAATGATATTATACATCTCGGCTACAAACCAGGTGGTCAGCGCAGTCCTCGTGGTCGAACGAGACATGGAAGGTCATAAGTTCCAAGTCCAGAAACCCGTATACTACGTGTCCGAGGTTTTAACCCCCTGTAAGACGCATTACCCTCACTATCAAAAGATAGCGTACGCAGTCTTCATGGCGTCACGAAAGCTTCGACACTACTTTCAAAAGTGCGCGGTGACCATGGCATCCGACGTCCCGTTAAGTGACATAATCAATAATAGAGATGCGACGGGGCGCATCGCCAAATGGGCTATAGAGCTCCTCCCTTTCGAAATTATCTATAAACCACGCCGGGCAATTAAATCCCAGGTGTTGGCAGACTTCGTGGCTGAATGGACCGAAGCCGAACTCCCTCGTGAGTATAGTACCTACTCACATTGGACGATGTATTTTGATGGCTCCAAAATGCTCGCCGACCTAGGTGCCGGTGTGGTACTCACGTCCCCCACGGGAGATAACATTCGATATGTACTGCAAATAATGTACACAGACTCCAATAACGCAGCCGAATACGAAGCCCTCTTGCATGGACTTCGGATAGCGCTCTCCATGGGCGTTAAACGCCTCGAGGTCCGAGGTGATCCGAACCTCGCCATTTTGCAAATCAACGGCGAGTTCGACGCCAAAGACCCCAAGATGACAGCTTACCGAAATGCTGTCCTAAAGATCTCGGCCAGATTCGAGGGGCTGGAATTTCACCATATACCCTGAGATAGCAATCAGGCCACAGACATACTCACCCGGCTGGGCGCGAAGCGGGACAAGGTTCCCGAAAACACCTTCCTCGAACGGCTTTTTAAGCCATCCGTAGTCTGGCAAGACAGCAAAGGGACATCAGATTCAAACAATGTCGGGCAATAGTCCCCGCCCGAAAAGGACGATGGTATCATAGGCGGGTCCACGATCCGGAAAACGGATTCAACGCATGACGTCATGGCAGTGATCGCACCATGGACTGAACCGCTTCTTGCATACCTACTCCGAAAAGAACTCCCTGATAACCAAGCCGACTCCCGTCGGATCGTAAGGCAGTCTAAAGCCTACAAGGTTCATGAAGGGGAACTTTATAAAATGAGTACAACGGGCGTCCTCCAGAGATGCATATCCGAGGAAGAAGGACAACTTGTACTTCAGGAGATACACTCCGGCATGAGCGGACATCACGCCGCTGCTCGAACCCTGGTCAGCAAGGCTTTTCGTGCCGGTTTCTACTGGCCAACGGCAAGTGCCGATGCCTCGGCATTAGTACAGCGTTGCCCAGGCTGCCAGGTATTCGCGAAACAGAGCCATATGCCCCCCACGGCTCTGCGCACCATTCCCATTACATGGCCCTTTGTGGTCTGGGGGCTCGATATGGTTGGGCCACTCAAGGGTGGATCAAACAAAAATAAGTACATACTCGTTATGGTAGACAAATTTACCAAGTGGATCGAAGCAAAGCCGGTAACCTCGGCCGAGGCCGTCCAGGTCATCAGATTCATTTCGGGGGTAGTCCATCGTTACGGTGTCCCCCACAGTCTGATCACAGACAACGGAACCAACATCACGGCTAAAGAGGTTAAGGCATGGTGTAAGAAAATGGGCATTAAGCTCGACTACGCATCCGTCTATCACCCGCAGTCTAATGGGCAGGTGGAGCGAGCCAACGGGCTTATCCTTAGTGGCATTAAGCCACGGCTAGTTCGCTCCCTTAAAAAAGCCGATTGCAAATGGGTTGAGGAACTTGATTCCGTCTTATGGGGCTTGCGTACAACACCAAATCGGTCCACCGGGTATACCCCGTTTTTTATGGTGTATGGCGCCGAAGCGGTCCTCCCTTGCGACATCATACATGACGCACCTCGGGTGCGCATGTACGAGGAATTGGAGGCTGAACTCGATCGGCAAGACACCTTAGACGCTCTCGATGAAGAGCGCAATATCGCACGGGCTCGTTCTGCTATTTATCAATAGCAGGCATGACGCTACCATGGTAGAGAGGTCCGTGCTAAAGAATTCAACGTCGGGGATCTCGTAATGAGACTGCACCCCGAAAAACAAAAACACAAGCTCTCCCCTAGATGGGACGGACCGTTCATCATTGACCAAGTGCTCATCGGAGGAGCTTATCGAATCCGAGATACAGAGGACGGCCGATTAGAGTCCCACCCGTGGAACGCGGCGCTACTCCGACGCTTCTATGCATAACTTCAAGTATACGGTCTGTATAAATAACTTGTACATTTTCTTTCGATTTAGCCTTTTTTCTTTCTTATCTTCTCCCCTCGGAAAGTTCTGTTATGTCCCCGAGGATAATTTAGCTGGTTCTTTTCAAAACAATAGCTATTCTGCCCCTTATGTCCTATTGTCTTTCGAGCCACTATATGCATCGATTCGCTTTAAGATTTGGCCAAGCTGGGTTGCCCGGCTCCTGTGCTTGCCCCTTACGTTCCCGATATTTTGGCTAGGGGGCAAAGGGAGCACCGCTGTGATTGTTACTCCCGGGTCAACCGGTGTAGTACCTCAGACGGATAAAGCCGAAAGCTAGCGGTCTTATAATGCGGATTGGTCGGCTATGACATAGGACTAACGTGGCAAGGGTCTTTTCAAACCCCGATCAGGGGCTTTACCCCCGAGGTCATCCGTCTTCGGACGGGCGTGTTCGACACATTCCCCGCGGAAAGGAACTGTTGGAAGAACTATTTTCCGCGGAAGATGTTTCTTACGTTAAACAGTAATATAACATAACCCTCCGTTACCCTCTTGTCTTTCGAGCCGCATTGCCCGATTGCCTGGTCCCTTGACGCATCTGGTTCGATAACCTCGGCCAGTAGTATGGGACACTCCTCGGACTTTGTCCGAGGAGGCGGAAGCCGACGGCTGGCTGACAGAGTTCGGTTACATGGACGGACCTATTTGACATAGAATACCTCGGTACATAAAGTCATACCACAATTTTCAAGCACGGTCTAACCCGTCTATTAAGGTGTCTAGTGCGCAATCCTTTTGCACGAATCGTGCGGCGGGCATTACACTATCGTATGCCTGGCTGGTTGGAATCTCTTCCCCATCCGGCCCCAGGGGTCCTACCTCTGCTAATTCTGTTGTCCTCAAACCGGTGTAATGGGTCTTCACCATGGCCCAGGCCTCTCGGGCACCCTCTCGGCACGCTGATACTTTCCACGCTTGGATCCGGCGCCGCGCTCTTTTAAGACGTTCGGCCAGCGCGGCCATGTCTTCGGGGACTGGCGTCACCTCGAGCCATAACGCCTGGTGCACTTCCTTCATCGCTTTCCGAGCTCCTTCATGCACCTCGGACAGACGATTGCTCATATCTTCGGACATCGGACCCCGCGACTCCGGAGGAAGGCCAGTCAGGCACACTGTCAAACAACAAACACATTTCGAATGACAAATTTCCTTGGACAACTTGCATGACAAGTGTCTTTCATATTTTCTAACTTACCATAAATCATATCGTCCGCTCGCCGATTCTTTGCCTCTGCAGCAGCCAGGCGAGTTTTTCAGCTCTCAATTTCCTGGGCCTGCCGGGCATTTTCAGCCCTAAGCACATTCCCGTTGCCCACATGCTGAATTGCCTGGCGTTGCGCTTCAGCATACGCCAGCTCTTCGCGGGCCTGTTTCAGATCTCTTTCAAGATGGCCCAGGGCTTCTGCTGCTACAAGCAATGCTAGGCATCAGCTCTGCTTTTTTGACGTTACTCACTTCAAGGAGTAAGCACTTACCGTGCGCCTCTCTGGCGACTTTCTTCACCTGCTCAACCTCGGACAATGCCGGGTCAAGCTGCACCTTTGTTTGGTTTAACGCCGAGGTCAATTGTTCGTTCTTCAAGCGAGCTTCCTGTTATGACAACCAATGTGGGTTAGAATTCAAGCCTTGATTCGATCCCAGGGGCTCGTATCAAGCCTTAGGGGCTCCTACTATACTTGGTAGTCATATTTGTCTTTGAAAACCTTACCCGCAGCAATCGCGACAATACATCCAGCGACTCGTCAAAGGCACCTCGAGTCGCCCCGAGGTATGCATCCACTGCGCTGAGAGCCTTAAGCTCCCTGTCCGAAAAGGCCGGATTATTCAAGGAAGCCTTTCGCCAGCGATAATTCGCGGCGCATTGAATTTCGGACGGAGTGACCGATGTCGCTGAGTCCACGGGCTGGGCGTCTCCGGGGTCAACCCTCGCAGGATTTCGAACCTCTGCTTCCTGGGGCGGGACCGTACCTTCCATGGCTTCCGCGTGTGCGGTGGAAAGTGGAGACTGTCTGCGAATAATTGGCGGTGTTAGAACCCAAAGTGTCTTTTCTATGACGTGGAACTAAAATATTACCTAATTACGGATGGAGCACTCTCGTTTGCCCTCGCAACCTCGGACGGAGCTTCTTGAACCTCTGGCCGAACCCTTTCCGGTGGAACTACCTCTCTGCGGAGGCGTTGGGAGCACCGCCCCTTTGAAGGAGAAGTCAGAAGATTGGAGACTGGGGGACGAGGGGCTCTCTTTCGCTTAGAGGGAGGGAGAGTTACCGATGAGGCTGGTCTTGTCCCCGGCGTATCAGGGACGACCGCTACCTTTGAGCCATCAAGACTCTCTAGGAAAAAACTCCTCCCTTCATAGATAAGCCCCAGGTCTTCGTCCTCGTGGTAGAGAGGATCTTCTGCACGGCTGTGCAACTCCGGCTCTGGAGCCGGACTGCTCACCCCTTCGAGCCAACGCCTCCATCGCTGATCAACCAATATATAAAGGATTAATGATAAGGATCCCGAGGTGAAACAGGAAAACCCGGAATAAAAACTTTCAATGTCGGCTGGGTTGTAGTACGATAACCCGTCCTGGAACTGGCGTTTAGCAAACTCCTCGGCTGACCCCTGGTACATGCTGGCTAGAACTGCTCCGAGGGTCATTTGGTCCATGAAAGCCCCCTTGATGGATCGAGAGGCGTCCTCAGACCCGTTATACTCGCACAATAAATGCTGGCGCTGCCGAAGAGGCTGGACTCTCCGGTCTAGAGCCACCGCCATCACATCGATGATGGTGAGACCCGCGCTTGACAGGAGCTTCACCTTGGCTGCTAGCCTAGTCACGACTTCGTCTTCTTCTTGAGCCGAACTCACTAGCCTCCAGCTGTAACGCTTCCTCGGTGGATCTAGCGAGAAGGGTGGAAGGCCTGGCCGGACTGGCTCATACAACAGGACGTCGGTAATACAGAACCACTCGGAAGGCCAGTAATCGGCCTCCTCCCGAGGTGTTCCCGCTGGATAGCCAATCTTGTCAATTCGGCAGACTTCGGCTCCCCCGACCTCGAATAGCTTGTCGGTCGAAGAGTGGGGAACGATGCAGAAGAACTTCCGCCATAACCCGAAGTGCGCCTGACAGCCGAGGTGCAGCTCACAGAGTGCAACGAACCCCGCGATATGTAACACCGAATTCGGGGAGAGATGATGTAGCTGTAATCCGTAGAACTCCAGCAAGCCGCGGAGGAATGGGTGGATTGGGAACCCTAAGCCGCGGAGGAGGAAAGGTACGAAGCATACTCGCTCGTCCCCCCATGGCGAGGGGAAATTTTCGGCGTGGGCTTGACCATCAATGGATGTTAATCCGGGGCGGATAGCGGCTAGATCTGCATCCGGCAGGTATCCCTGCATCGCCAAACGCTCTAATTGAAGGCGCGCGACGGAACAGCTCCCCCAGTCCCCCCTATCCGGGCCGTGAGGACGCCTTGACGATCCCTCGCCACTCGCCATTTTTTGGGTCTCCTGAGCTAGGGCTTGAGGAAGGGGGAATTTCTCGCTGCGATTGCAAGGGCGTACAACCACGAGCAAGGGTCAAGCGTCTATTAAGTAAGGGCAGAAAGGGCTGACGTCTCGACGTTTTTCCCATAAAGGGGCCCAATTACCTAAGCGGCATGAGTTTCAACATCTGATATTGAGCTCTCGGCGAATTCTAAAGGACGGCCGAGGTCTTTAACTTTGTTCGGAGAATAAAAGCACGGGTACTTGTCTGTCGAGCCAAGACTCTGGAATGTGAAGATCGACGACTTCGGCATGGAAAGACCAGTTCAGGGGCTAGTGACGGTGTCCTGGATTAGGTGGTACTAACCGGGCCGACCTGTCTTCTCGATTGGGCCGACATACCCCCGCACATAACCAAGATGGACTCCGGAGACCATACGTGGGAGGCGTGATCAAGGGTGCTCCTACCAAAGACTTGACGTATACTCCAAGATCTCTCTTGCCGCCTCTCTCCTAGCGTACCGACTTTGTAACCCTAGATACCCTCCCTGGCATGTATATAAGCCATAGGGTTTAGCCTGTAGAGGGGAGATACGCAACATTGCTTACCTAGCCATAGAAGTTAGACTCATATTACGATCTCGAGGTAGATCAACTCTGTACTCGATACATCTTCATCAATATAACAAAAGCAGGACGTAGGGATTTACCTCCATTAAGAGGGCCCGAACCTGGGTAAAACATCATCTCTATTGTCTCTGTTACCATCGATCCGAGATCCGCAGCTCGGGACCCCCTACCCCGAGGTCTGCCGGTTTTTACACCGACAACGGTGGACATGCCATGGTGAGGAGGGTGAGGTTGTTGTCGATGACGAAGGGTTAGATGAAGAAGAAGGACAACAAAAAGGAGGCAAAGCTGATGCGTTGGTACAACGAGGGGCGAAAAAAAGATGGTGCGCTGAGACACCCTGTTGATGCTTGCCAGTGGCGTGGAATTGACTCCGAATTCTATGATTTTGGAGGAGATCCGAAGAATATCAGATTCAGTATGAGTATGGACATAATTAGTCCTTACAGTAGCGTGAGTAGCAGGCTCAACACTTGGCCCGTGGTTCTATGGATGTACAACCTCCCTCCATGGCTTTGCATGAAGAGGAAGTATATACACCTCTCTATGTTCATTCAAGGCCTGAAGCAACCAGGGAACGATCTGAACATGTATCACCAACTATTGAAGGCGGAGATAGCTACACTATGGGAACCGGGGGCCCAGGTCTGGGACACTTACGAAGAAGACTACTTCCCTCTGAAAGCTATGCTAATCACAACGGTCCAAGGCTATCCCGAGTCCAAGAGAAGAGCTATGGGCAACCAAGGAGAGGACCATGTTGGGTAGGGGTGGTGATGTAAAAATCAATATGGACTATGCCGCCACTTGTTACACTCTAAGTAAAAAGGAGCTCCGTAGATTTTTCAAGTGCCTCGGTAGTGTCAAAGTTACTTCCGGTTACTCGACAAACATACAAAGACTTCTTGACATGAAGAATCACAAACTAATCGGTATGAAGTCTCATGACTGTCACATGATGATCACATAGATACTTTCGGTTGCAATTAGAGGGCTAATGGAGCCTTGGGCCCTCAAGACGGTGTTGGACCTCTGTATGTTTTTTGATACTATCTCTTAGAAGTCGATCACGTCGAAGCACTACCGGAAACTGCAAGCGGACATCATTGTCATACTATGCGAGATTGAGATGTTCTCCCCCCTGCATTCTTTGACATCATGGTACATTTCATGATCCATATCATCTCGGAGATAGTTGACCTAGGTCCTGTGTTTCTACACAATATGTACCTATTGGAAAGGTACAATGGGGTCGTCATCCGGACGGTAGCATCATCCAAGGCTTTCTCTCTAAGGATTGCATCGAGTTTTGCACGGATTACATGCGTGATAAAAAAACCTATGGGTGTGCCTGTTCCTTGGCACACTGGCAGGCTCGGTGGTGAAGGTCACCGCCACAGAAAAGCGGATTTACATGTGCACAATAGTGTACCAAGATGATCAGATTAGGACAGAGCACACCTAGTGATGTTGCAGCACTTGACTGTGGTTCGGCCTTATGTTGAGAAGCACATGAGAATGATAAGACTTCAGAATCCTATAAAGGGAGAAGCTGCACTCACGAAAGAGCACAACGCAAAGTTTGCCAGGTGGCTAAAGAACTACTTTGACAAACATAGCCCTTTGTATAATGATGACGAAGTAGACACGGTGTTCATGTTGGCACAGGGTCCCACGATCAATGTCGTGACATTTCAAGCAGATGATATCAACGGATACATATTCTATAGAGATGCACAAGACCAAAAAAGTGTGTACCAGAATAGTTGGGTGATGATGGAGGCCTTAACCGGTAAGCGTAATGATAGATACTATGGCGTGCTCCAAGAGATTTGGAAACTTGACTACACCGTGAGAAAGATCCCCATGTTTCATGTTAGATGGGCAAAAAAAATTCAAAATCGATGAAGACAATTTCACTTGCATGGTTTTACTGAAAGCGACACCTATTAAGACAAGAAATGTCAAAGCAATCAGTGCGAGAAAGAAGTCGTGGGTAATAGCTAAACAAGTGGCCCAATGCTTTTACATAATCGACCCGAAGGCGCCAAGCCGTCATGTCATGAGGAGAGGCAAAAGGAGTATTGTCGGAGTCGATGGTGTCATTGACAAACAGGACTATGACCAATTTGATGACTTGAATACAGAAGAAGATAATGCTACTGAAAAGTCACGTCCAATCAAAAGGAGTAGATCTACAAATGCCGCACGTCCCTATGTAAGAAGCAGCCACGCCAAATGGCTAACGTATACTAGGAAGGAGTTCAAGATTACTATTGAGAAGATTGTCGAAGACGATGAAACCTAGCATCAGCAAGATCAAGAATGCAATTAATGATGTATGTTAAATTTGTATGCGCACAAGTAATGATGTTTGTATGTGCTACTGTTGAGGAAACGACGTATGTTAAATTTGTATGCGCACAAATAATGATGTTTGTATGTGCTACTATTGAGGAAATGATGTATTGTTAAATTTGTATGTGCACATGTAAAGATGTTTGCATGTGCTACTATTGAGAAAGCGATGTATATTTAAATGTATGTGCGCAACTATTGATGTCGCCCTCAAAATAACCCTAACCCTAACCAAACCCTAGCTAGCCCTAACTCTAACCCAAATTAACCGTAACCTGAACCCTAACCCCAAACCCTAATTAACTAACCCTAACTTTGAATGGCAAACTTGATCTAACACTAGCACGTCAAACGGCAAACGTATCCAAACAACCCTAAACCCCTGGCCCTAACCCTAACCAAACCCTAGCTAACCCTTGAAAGGACCTAGATGTCGCCTAAATGCGGAATTATACTAATCGGATACTTTTCAAGCACAAATCCTAAATATGCTAGGCTCAACTAAGTGCACCAACAACATATGCTAAACAAGATAAGCACTTAAAGGAAACTTGCAAGCACAAGCTATTACAAAATATATGAAATTGAAGGATACAAGCAAGCAATTCAAACTAGTACAAGATATATCAATAGTCGGAAGTATGAATTGCGGAAAGTAAAGGGGACAAGAGACAACCGATGTTTTCCTGGAGTTCAAGTATCCACTGATACTCTACTCTCCGTTGGAGAGGTGCGGGCACCAAAGCCACCCAAACGCCATAAATGGCTCACCTTATTCTCCTTGAGCCACCCCCAATGGATGGGCCTCCCTTCACTATGGCTAGCTTCTTCCTCCACTCCGGAGATGGCAAGCTCCACAAGACCACGTAGGCCTCTTTACAAACTTTTCAAAGAGATCACCAAGTCAACATAACCAAGCGGTCTAGGAGGTGGTGACCTCCAAGAGTAACAAGCTCTCGGACACTCACTCAAAAAAAATGATGCGGAGAGCTCAAACTAATGTAACAAATGCAAAGCAAGAACACAAGAATACTCAAATCCCTCTCTCTCTCTCAAATCTCACCCAAAAGCAACTTATGCAATGGACGGATTGGGGTAGAAAGGAACAATGGAGGTGGTCAACAAATGACACTAGATCTGCCACTAACCTTCCCTCGCTTAGAGGGAAGACTAGGGCTTTGGGAGAGGTGGAAAAAGGTCAAAACAATGGGGGAAACTCAGATATGGAACGTCCCACCCGTCGGGGAAGAAGGGAACCTTATATAGGTGGCCCACCGAATCTGCCCATTAAGTTGCATGAAACCCAGCCCGGAACCTCCGAGATTAAATTTGGGGCAGAAATTCGCAACCTACTAGTTAACCTGGTGGTTGGCTCGAAGGTTCTGGGCCTCCCAAAAACAGCAAGCACCCTGACACGAAAACATGCATAACTTCGTCATACGAACTCCATTTTCGATGATCTTGGGCTCATTTTGAAGCTAACAACAAGCTCAAGGTCCTCACATAGAAAACCACCCAAGATCAACTAAAATGGAGGATGCAACACATGCAACGGTTTGAGCAATCTACATACGACGTGATCTAGCTACTCGCCCGATAGCCCCTCTTGATAGTACGGCTATCAAACCTATAATCCGGTCTCCCACCAAGCACCATGAGACCAGCAAAACTAGAAAAACCTATATTAGGTATACCTTTGCTTTGTACATTCCACTTGAGCTTGATGATGACATAATGCTTGCCTCAAGTTGGAATCCTTATCTTGCCCATGATCACTTGGTGAATTTTGTCAATTTGCTTCCCCATATTGCAATGAGGGAAGTCTTCACTTAGGCACATCTTCACATGTTCATTATCACAAAATGGACGGCAAGCTTCAAGCATATATTCCCACATGTTCTTATCTTGAACTTGCTCAACTCAACCTTGATGACCATCTTCACTTGATGTCATCGTCACATAGGCTACTTGAAATCTTTCTTTTGATGCAAGCCCATGAGAAACACCTAACCCACATAGACATAACAAACACATAACATGGGTTAGTTCACAAAGTGTAATTCACAATTACTTACCATACTGCTAGATCACTTGATCCCGCACGGGAACATCATTTGCGCTTGTGTGTTGACCATCTAGAATTCAATCTTCGAGCTACATCTTGGTCAACCTTTATCTTCACTTCAATTCATGAATCAAGACTTGATCACCAATGACTCTTTAATGACCATATCAAGTTTCTCCATGCCCATCATATTGGTCATCACTTCCTCTTCTAAATGCACCAACACAATCTCTTGAGAGGCATAATAAATTATTCACTTGAATAACTTGCTTCAAGACTTGTTCAACCATGGCTCAACTTATGAGCTCCACATGATCTTGTCTTGAAGCCATAAATTGAATTCTTCCCTTCAAGTCATTCTCTCTAGATCTTGATAATGAACTACATCATGATCATTATTGATTCAAACATTGAAGGTGGGCTTTTATAGGGCGCCCCCAAAGTCCAACCGTTATAGGGGTTGTTCTGTGTGCCCATCATTGATTCAAACATTGAAGGTGAGCTTTTATAGGCCCCCCAAAGTCCAACCATTATAGGGGTTGTTCTGCGTGCCCCGGAGGTTCCAAGCAACATCTAGGTAGACTCCAGGGTCAACAAAGGGCTGCAACCCAGATGTTGCAAGCCTCTGTTAAACCCGGAGGCTGGCCGGAGGTAGCTCGGAAGTTCTGGGCCCCAGAGGTTCCGGGCAGGCTCCAGGATTAGCAGAGAGCTGTAACTCAGAGTGGCAAGCCTCTGTTAACTCCGGATGCTGGCTGGAGGTAGTCCGAAAATTCTGGGTCCTGGAGGCTCCGGGGGACCCCGGAGGTTCCAGTGTTCACTAGAGAACGACAAACAAGGGGACTTTAGGGGATCTTCTCTCATGATTTGAACTCAATGATCTTGATGCATATCTTCATGTTGATGACATTCTTCCCAAATCCACCCACTATACTTTATGCATCATCTATGGAACATTTCTCTAGGGACACGCAGCAGAAAACAAAAAAAATTCGTACTATGCACCAGCCCAGGACAACTATGAAGATGCATACAAGGTTTGATCCGGTCATTACCAACTCGTAGCACAGTGGAAGTAGAGTTGGCGAAGATCGTTGGTGCAGATCCCGCAGCTAGGATTTTACAACCTCCCAAACGCGAGGATGTTCTCCCTCGGACAGCCCCTCAGACGGTCCCCCGGATAGCCCTTCGGGAGGCCCTCGAACAGAACCTCAGACAGCCCTTCGGGAGGCTCTCGAACAGTTTGTCGGACAGCCCTTCGGGAGGCTCTCGAACAGAACCTCGGTGTGTTCCTCGAACTAAGATCAAAACTACGACCTCTCTACCGGGTTACACACATCCGGTGTCAACTATCCAGCAGGGCTTCACCGTCCAGGACTAGGCCCTACCGGAGACTAGACAGCCTTCCAGCACTACGAAACTATTTCGTGGAGGGAGAGAAAGAAAGCCAAATCATTGAATGGCATGTGTTGAGAGAAACTTGGATGAAATGGAGAGCCCTCTCCACCTCTATTTATAGGGGAAGCAAGGGGTAGAGGCTTGGTGGAAAATACCAAAAACCCCTCAGATATTTTCCCACTATTCATGAGATATTTTCCCTTAATAGTGTTTCCACTATTCATCCCACTATTCATGAGATATTTTCCCCTAATAGTGTTGCCAATATTCATCCCACTATTCATAAGATCTTTTCATTAAATATTTTTCCGCGACCATTTTATCCGGAAAAAAAATTCCCAAAGGTCCAGAACATTTTCGGCACCCCCTAAAATAATTTTGGACACGTTCCGAAACATTTCCGGTAGGATGATTTTTTTCTCCGAAACATTTCCGGTTACTCCAAAACACTTCTGGTTTTCTCTCTGGAACTTTTTCGTTGTCTCCGAAACTTTTCCGTCGACTTTCTCTCTGACTCCCTGTCTAGTAATCAGCAGATAGATGAACCTTAAGTGTGTGACCCTATAGGTTCGGTGAAATATAGACATGACCGGAACTCTTTCTGATCAATGATCAATAGCGGAACCGTGAACATCCATATTGATCCCTATACCCACACGAATAAATATTCAAGCGAACCTGTAGTTACTGAATGCTGTTCCTATTGCTTCGTGATATGTTACAAAAACCTGAGGTGAGATTTAATGGCATCCCCATGAATCAACAACTTGTTCACTATGCCAGTTTCCTCGTTACCGGTTTTGTTCTCATTTCTCGTTCCTGTGTTCCGGCATCCCTGTGATCAAATCACACTGTGTCTGGCCAGACGATGATGGATACCGTAACACCGAGAGGACCCTAAGAATATCTCTCCATTGTCGGAGGAGCAAATCCCAATTTTGAGCTATCAAATTCTTTGTCATACTTTTCCATGAAACCGTAAGTAGCCATAATAGCCACCCAGTTACGGATGACGTTTAACAAACCCCAAAGTTCATGAAGCAAGCATAAAAGAACTTGATACTCTCATGGTCTAAGGAGTTATGCAAACGTTAACTTTCTCTATGTTATTTACCATTAACTTGTGACGAATGTATCTCATAGCATAACATCAATTTGGGTCGATTCAGCACAAGTGTTCTTCTAACATTGTGTCCTCAAAATTGCTGGCATGGACATGCCCATGATCAGGAAAACGTGATCATCATGCAACACTTGAGCTAGTCTTAGAGGCATGACTAGGAATACATTTTATCGTTTATTATTCCACACGTGCATATGGGTTTTCCATTGAGACTTTATGGATATACAGACTCAAGGACCATTGCAGTTATAGCATGGAATATAAACATAATTATGAACTTGGAGATAAATAATAACTATTATTATTACCTCTAGGGAATATCTCCTACAATTTCTTCATATATAACTCAAAGCAATTGTTGCTCCATAGGAATTGTCATTCAATACCAAAGCTCAAAGCATATCGTTATCTTGATGCCATACACACTCGAATCCATCCAATATTCTTCAAGCAACACCTATGGAATATTCCTTCAAGTATATCTCAATGATAACATTAGTCCATAGGGATTTTCATTAATTACCAAAACCACACATGGGGGCTACATGCAGTTTCAACCCTAACCCTAACCCTCTAATTCCCCTAACCCAAACACTTACCAGTGTCAAGCACATTTAGGCCGCTCATCACTAGTAACTCTATACCAGTGACGAGCACAACTAGGTCGCCCATCACTGGTAACCTTCCCATATATATCGTGCGGCGTGGGATTTGGCAAAAATTTGGCCAAGTCCCACGTGCTTCACCGAAGCTAGTAGCCAGACCCCTAAGCTCCGCCGCCGCCAAGCTGCCAAACCGTCACACCACCGGCATCCATTCTCGCATGCCACCTCTCCATCCCCGATGCAGCCGCTCTCTCCCATGCCCGGCCACACCGCCGCTCTATGCCTTGTCCGTGCTGCAGCCTCCCCCTCGGCCAAGCCCTCTCCCACGCGTTGCTGCTCCGCTTCGACTGAGCCCTCTCTCCCGCACTCGGCCACGCCGCTCTCTGCCACCCCGCCCTCTTCCTTGCCTAAACTGCCACTCCCTATCTACCTATCCAACTCTGATGCCGGCCTCCCCAACCCCGACATCGACCTCCCCTCGGACGCCAGCCGCCACCTCACTAACCCCGATCCCGCCCACCGGATCCGAAACCCTAGGTGAACTTTCCTTGCCCTTTTTTTTGTGATTTTTTATGAATGCATGTGATGTTTGGTGAATGCAATTACAGTTACAATGCAATTACAGTTTTTGATAAATGCGATGAAGATTTTTGTAAAGAATCGTGTCTATGGTCTAGAGGGGGGGGGGAGGGGGTGAATAGACCTAATAAAAATTCTACTCCAATTTTAGAGTTGGTAGTTTTTAGTCCACACTAACGGGGTTGCTTAGGGATACTAACAAGCAAGTCTATGACAAACAAGTGAGTGGAAGCAAGACATTACATGAAAGTAAGGAGTTGATTTAGGAGATGCAAATATAGAGAGGCTCGACGATGTTTTACTAAGGTTCAGATAGTTGCCGCTATCCTATTCCTCGTTGATGGTGGTTTGAACCACAAAGGTCTCAGTAGCGTTACCCACAAAGAGCCCACTTAGGGCATGCCCACCTATTCCACCATGGCTTGGTACCACAAAGGTCAAAGACTCACCAGGGGTAGATCTTCACAGAGAAGGCGATCTCCGAGCCTTGTACAAACTCTTGATTCCATCACAATATGGTGGTTGAAGGCTCTCATGTGACTCCTAACCATCTAGGAGGCACACACACACCCCCCAAGAGTAACATGCAAAGCAAAGTCACTTGGTAGAACTCCTCAAAAGATCTTCAATGAAATCACTCTCAAGAACCCTTAGGATCTCTCTCTCACAAAGGATAGGCTTGAAGCAAAGAGAGAGGAACACTTAAGGATAGGGGTTCAAGAAAGGGAGGAGCTAGGCCTTCATGATTCAAGGAAGAAACTTGGAATCAACCAAAACAACTTCCTTTCCTCTTCAAAGATTGACTCTCCAAGGTTCTCTCAAAGAGTCACACAAGTTGGTGGATATGACTTGGAATTGAGTGAAAATAGTTGGAATGGAATGAGTTGGTTGCCAACATGAAGGGGTGTGCGGGTCTATTTATAGAGAAAATAGATATCTAACCGTTCCTCAGGAATAAATAACTTGCCCAAAAGTACCAGAAAAATATTCTCGGAACTACCGAACGTGTTCAAAATTTGAATGGGCAGAGCATGTCCAGTAAACCTCACAAAGACAAAGTACTCGGAACTACCGGGAAAAGAAAATGCAGAGGTACCAGATCAAAAAGGTGGCTCATTTCTGCGAAGATTGAACTGGGTCGGAAGTACCAAAGAAAACGAAGTCTCAGAGGTACCGGGGTCAACAGAGTAGTTCTCAACGAAATTCTTTGCAGAAATGCCTAAGTCCCAGCTCGGAGGTTCCGGGTAGATTTGAACAGAAGTACCGGGCCTATACTGAGACTCTGGTGGTGAAGCAAACTGAGAAGGCTCGGAAGTGCCGGGAAAAAACTTATGGTCAGAGGTGCCAAAGCTATCAGAGATGGTCTCAAAGGAAACATAGTACGACAGTACCGGACAAGATTTCGTGGTAGTTTCAACATTATAGAAAGCAGGGTTTGCTCAGCAGGGCTAACTCAATCCTCACAGGCTCAATAGTACTGGGTGGAAAAACTCGGAGGTATCGGGATAGTGAAAACAGAGGAGATGAGTTGCCAGGAGTGGAGTGCTTGAGGATTTTGGTTGAGGATCTTATCTTGAAGTTGAACCAAAGATTTTTTGCTTGTGCCCCTATTGATAGTACGGTTGTCCTTAAACTCAATATGAATTTTGGATTCACCAAAGACCTATAAATTACATGCTAAGCTCTTGGAGTAGACAACCACTTGAAAAAATATGGAGGTAGGGGTCACCATTGATGTTCCACTCAATCATGAGGACTAATTTCCTGAAATAAACTTGATGAGATGTTAGTCCTCTAAATTGGTTTGTCATTAATCACCAAAATCCAATAGGGGTATATAAGAGATGCACTTTTAGTTTTGTCTTTTTGCAATATTGAAAGCAATAGTTGAATATGCAAAGTATATAGTTGATGTATATATGAATTTGACATGTCAATTAAATTTTCAATCCAATTTGCATTTGAATTGATGCAATGTGATTGGCCATAGAGTCGTGCCTTCGAATATGAGATGATATTTGTGCCGCGTCATGGATGTGAAAGGGATTGTGATCGGCCATAGAGCCGTTCTTTTGACAATTTTATTGATATATTGCTTGTGGTACCGACCATCGAGCCGAGGCAATGATTGTTGCTTTCTCGGATTTTTTCTTCAACACTCGATCTTACGTATTTTAGCAAAGGTCATGTCTAAATTTTCTATTTTTACAGATTATAACTATTTAGCTATACCTTTTTTGATAGGACCATTATGCTTTTATTAGTGTTCTTTTGATTTATTATGATTTTAATGCTTTCGATTTAGTTCTAAAATGGCCGAAAGAACCCCCTCGTCCTCACCGACCCGGGTAGATGACCCGACAGCTTCCCGAGATATGTAGGGGCCGATGGACATGCCCGGTATTTGGCCTCAAACAAATCTCTCAGGGGGCAGCTATCGTGGATGAGCCTTCCGCCAGGGAGAGCGATGAGAACGACTGGTCCGATGATGAGGCCAATGAAGAGTCTCGCTCTATAGGGTCCGGTCATGAAGAGACCGGTCTTGATGAAGAGCATGCGGTAGATGCTGCACCTAAAGCAAAAATGGTTCGCAAAGCTAGGAAATCAAATGAGTTGACTAACGAGACGTTCATAGTCACTCAAGTCGATGGCCGAGGTTTTCCTGCCAATCCACTAAGGGCTTCAAAGGGGTACGACATCGCTATAGGCTGCACCAAGCATGAAACTGTGAAGATCACATGCAGGGACCTTAGGGTTGCAGACGACCTTTCAAGACTCCTCTTCGAGAAGATATTCAATAGTTATGTGGTCGCGGATGTCGAGAAAGAAAGATTCAAAACTAAATCCATGAGCATGATGACCAAAGGCTTGAATACGTGGTGATACAAGGCCAATGCTAAGAAGGATAAGAATTTCGAGACCAAGATAAAGAAGAATTGGCCTTCGATAGATGAGGAGGACTGGAAGGAGTTCATTGAAACTAACACGTACGATGACTTCAAGGAGAAGAGTGATTGGGGGAAGGAGATACGGAAGAAGAACAACTTGGAATTCAAAATCGGCAGCCGTGGTTACCCAGGGAAGAGGACAAAATGGCCCAAAGAAGACGCAAAGTTTATTGCAGCTGGGAAAGAACCCACTTTCTCAGACATTGAGCCATGGCGCGGAAGGGAGTTTCTAAGGGCCCGCATATCATATGACCCATTGACGGAGGAACCGGTATTCAAACACGACAAACTCGTTACAATGCACAATGAGCTGATAACCTCTTAACCCATTGTCTTTACTTTGTCCTAATGAAATTACTTTCCAAATACGTACGTTTTTGGGCGATTGATGTAACTTGTAGATAACCCTATGCCAACAACCTCAAAGCTCCCAAGACTCCGTCGAAGGCTAGAGGCGGGAAGATAATCTCTCCAAGGCTCTTGGCACGAAGGAGACTCATGGCCATGCGAGAGGCATTGGGTATGTGATATGTCTCCGCTGTATCTATAATTTTTTATTGTTTCATGCCATTATTTTACAACTTTCATATACTTTTGGCAACAATTTATATGATTTTCTTGGACTAACATATTGATCCAGTGCCCAGTGCCAGTTCCTGTTTGTTGCATGTTTTTTGTTTCGCAGAAAATCCATATCAAATGAAGTACAAACGTGATAAAATTTTACGGAGATTGTTTGTGGAATATATGTGATTTTTGGAAAAAAGAATCAACGCGAGACGATGCTCAAGGGAGTCATGAGCTCAGACGGCGCGCCCCCTACCCTAGGGCGCGCCGTGTGAGCTCGTGACTCCTCCGTAAGTCAGTTGGGGCCCTTCTTTGGCCACAAGGAATCTAATATCAGGATAAAAATTGTTTTAAAATTTCAGCCCAATCGGAGTTACGAATCTCCGGGAATTTAAGAAACGGTGAAGGGCCAGAAAACAGGAGCGCAAAAACAGAAGAGAAACAGAGAGAGAGAGATCCAATCTCGGAGGGCTCCTACCCTCCGGGAGCCATGGCGGCCAAGAACCAGAGGGGAAACCCTCCTCTCATCTAGGGGGGGGGCAAGGAAGAAGAAGAAGCATGGGGGACCTATCCCCCTCTCTCCCGGTGGCCCCGGAGTGCCGCCGGGGGAACCATCGTGACGGCAATCTTCACCAACAACTTCGCCGCCGTCACCACCAAGTTTCTCCCCCTCTATGCAGCAGTGTAACCCTCCTTTTCCCGCTGTAATCCCTACTTAAACATGGTTATTTATGCCACATATTATTATCCAATGATGTGTTGCCATCCTATGATGTTTGAGTAGATTCGTTTTGTCCTATGGCTTGATTGATCATTGTGATTGGTTTGAGTTGTATGTTTTATTTTGGTGCTGTCCTATCGTGCCCTCCGTGCCGTGCACACTTGGGGGGTTACCACTGTAGGGTTTTGCAATACGTTCATGATTGGCTTATAGTGGGTTGTGAGAGTGATGAAAACTTAAACCCGAGTAAGGGGGTTGTTGCGTATGGGAGTAAAGAGGACTTGTTACTTAATGCTATGGTTGGGTTTTACCTTAATGATCTTTAGTAGTTGCGGATGCTTGCTAGAGTTCCAATCATAAGTGCATATGATCCAAGTACAAAAAGTATGTTAGCTCATGCCCCCCCCCCTCATATAAAATTGCAATAATGATTACCGATCTTGTTATCAATTGCCTATGGACAAATCCATCTCTTGTGTTACAAAAAGCTCTCTACTAAAACAAACTAACTTAATTGTTCCTTATCTAAACAGCCCCTAACTTTTATTTACGCGTTCTTTATTATCTTGCAAACCTATCCTATTACACCTCCAAACTAGTTTTATTACTTGTTCCTTGGTAAAGCAAACGTTGGTGTGCGTAGAGTTGTATCGGTGGTCGATAGAACTTGAAGAGAATATAAATTCTACCTTTAGCTCCTCGTTGGGTTCGACACTCTTACTTATCGAAAAGGCTACAAACGATACCCTATACTTGTGGGTTCTCAGTATGGGGCTCGATGGGAGGAAGTTTTTCCCCAAAAGCCCCAGAGGTTGGTCACCAGGAGAGCCAGGTATGAATCTCGTTCCGATTATAACGATGCACGAATGGAGCCGATGAGATGTATATTAGTGGAAAGAGAGGAACCAGGACATCCACCCGTGCATCCTACTACCCAGCTGCTACCCTTCCCTGCTGGATGGAATAGTAGCTCCTCTGTCTCAAGTATCACCCCCGGGTAGGCAAATCCAGTCGACGACATCACTGTAAGCGTCGTCAGCTAAACAAATCATTGTAATAAGTCTTGGCTTCATTGTGTGGATTCTAACATCGATGGCACATCTATCGTATATATGTTTTGCATATAGCCACTAGGTGCCAACTCATGGCCTCAATGCTCGGCTCGATGGTGACAGTTGCACTTAGTCGAGTCCACCCAATAACAAAGCAGAACAAAATGCAGTGTGTGAATTTACCACCACACATGGCAAGGGTGGAGGTGGATAAGGTGCTCGACCCTTTCGTCAATTTGAAATTTTTTGAACCCCTTGAACCGGGATACGAGTTAATGTTGGGAAACGTAGTAGAAAACAAAAAAATTCGCACCTACGCACAACCAGAGGATCAATATGAAGATGCATAACGGGTTGTGATCACGATCGTTACCGTCACCGAGCTGCAGTGGAAGAAGATCATGTCGGTGTAGATCATACTTGGAGTCCCTCGAACCATCGATGAATGATCCCGCGAACATCCCACAAATAGCCCCTCGAACCGAAGACCGAAAGCACGGCCTCTCTACTTGGTTGCAAGCGTGCAGCCTTCACGATCCGGCAGCGCTTCGCCGTCTAGAGCTAATCATCGCCGGAGAATTAGATGGAGGAGATTAGAACCACACTAGGCTTCTAATTATGAGGATTGGAGGAACTAGACCAAGCTCTAATTAGTCAACTAGGACCAACTAGAACTAGGGCTAGGTGAACTAGAGGAGGCTCCAAAACTTGTGTATGGAAAAGGGCTCAATCCTCAAGTATATATAGGTTAGAGGGGAGAGGAAGGGCTGCCACCAAGGGGGAAGGAGTCCCCCTTGGGGCACCGGCCTAAGGAGGGGAGGAGGAAACCTCCCCCTCCTCCAATTAAGTCTCCTTCCTTAGGGAAGGGGCGCCTCCCCCCACTTGGGCCTTTGTGGCCCAAAGTTGCCTTCCACCACTTGGCCTTTTTAGGCCCGTTGATATTAAATTAAATATAAAATTGTTCTAAATACTTTCAGACCATTTTATATATAATTTAACATCCCCGGAAACATTTTCCACCTACATATTATTTATCGGTAATACCTGATATTACCCGATACTCTCCGAAACCCTTCCGGTGACCCCGAAACGCTTCCGGATCCTCTAGGAACTATTCTGAATATTAATGAAACAATTCCACAAATATATTCTCATCACTCCCGTCCTACTAACACTCAACAGATCATGATTGCCTTAAGCTTCTGACCCCGTAGGTTCGGTAAATCACAGACATGAACGAAACCCCTTCGTTCAATGACCGACAGCGGGACCGTGGACGTCCGTATCGGTCCCTGTAAGCACACGAATGATATTCGAGTGAACCTTTGGTTACTATGTGATGTTCCCTTTGCTTCGCGATACTTCACAAAACCCGGGATGTACCGGTATCCTCCTGAGTCATCACATGCTCACTATACCGTTATCATCGTTACCGGTTTTGTTCTTCTTTCTCGTTATTGTGTTCCGGCATCCCCGTGACAAAGTCACCTGTGTCTGGCCAGACGATGATGGATGCCGTCACACCGTTAGGGCCCTAAGAATATATATCCATCGTCGGAGGAGCAAATCCCACTCTTGAGCTATCCGACCACTTGTCAAACTTTCCGATGAGCCTGTAAGTTGTCGTTATAATCACCGTGTTACAGGTGACGTTTGAGCAACCCCAAAGCCCATTGTACGGTAAGAAGTGACCACGATGCTCTCATGGTCTAAGGAGCAAAATCACATGTTAACATTCCGTGTTATAACAATTGATTACAGACGATATTTACTCAATTCATAACAGACAAGATTGGGTCGATTCAATATGATCGTTCTTCCAACGTCATAATCTCATTGTTGTTTTAGGACTATCGTTACACTTAACGATATCCTATGATCCGGAAAGCGTGATCACCAACAACACTTGAGCTAGTCCTAGAGCCAAGACTAGGAACCTTTTATTTAACCATTTATCATCCCACACGTGCATATGAGTTTTCCACTGAATCGCATATTCCAGGATCATAGCAGTTATAGCATAGGATATAAATGCTATAATTATGAATATGGAAATATAATAATACAAATATTATTGACTCTAGGGCATATTTCCAATAGTCTCCCACTTGCACTAGAGTCAATAATCTAGTTGCATGCTTTACTAACATCCATGGCTATCTGGTGTATGCACATGCTTTGCTAGTGGTAGAGCCTTCGTCACTGGATCTGATACTCTTCAAATCCCAATGTTATTTGTGTCGGTAATTTCTGGTTTTTCTGTGTAATACTTTATGTCACATTAATGGTAACACTATATCTCTATATAGTCCATTTTAGAGTTTCATTATATCTCCATATATTCCATTTGCTATATCTCCATATAGTCAACTTTCATATGGAACTACACCATAGTCTATCAATAAACTTTTATTGATCCAGATTATATTCCATTGAAGACTTCTCAAGCCTCAATTTATATCATTTATACAATCCACAATTATGTTCATTTCTGTAAATTATTTCAAAATTGTAGCCCAATAGTTAATTTATACCAGTCATGAAGTTGTCTTGTGTAACCTTTACAACAAACAATTTGTGTAACTATTTACAACAATCTCTTCATCTCCTCCATGGATAAGAAACAAAGCCTTCGTCTAATTGAGGTACTTTAATCTTTTAGTAATCACCCTAGTTAAACCTCTCTAGGATCACTATGGTATTTACTACTTACAATTAGTTTATATGAAACATATGGCTTATAGCATATATGACGAATTCAATCTCTGAAATGAATTGAACTCTATTCATCCACACATGCTTATCAACTATTGATTTCTGCACAGTGTTATGCTATGTGACACTTTGAGAAAACACTTTGTCCTTTTAAACTTCATTAAAACTTTGTCACAGTACATGTCTTAGTATTATCAGATGTTTCGATCTATCTATATAGATTTTCATCCAGTAATTTTAAGTCCCTTTTGGAAACATGGTTTTAATTGTTTGTGCTAATATACTTTATATTATTTCTGATCACGTGATATATCATATATATATATATATATATGTAGGATCAGAAATGCCATAGAGCTCCCACTAAACTTCTTGTATCTACAAGCTTCTTGATAAAGTTTAAATTCTCTAATTACTTTATCAAATTCCAGCCACTTGATACTTTATTTCAAATCATACACATGGTTTGAAATATTTATATCATACCGGTATTCCTAAAAAAATCTTTCGGTTGTATTTTATATACATCCAATTTTGAAATCTCTTTCAAAATAGTTTTGTTACTCATCTGTTATATATCAATATTATACAACACTTTGTAGGATCGAAAGTATGTCTAGAGGGGGGGGTGATTGGACTACTTGACCAAATAAAACCTAACCTTTTTCCAAATTTTAGTTGTGGGCAGATTTTAGCAATAGTACATGTCAAGCATCACCCTACACATGCAATTCTAAGAGTATAGCAGCGGAAAGTAAACAATTGCATATGTAAGTAAAGGAGGGGATCGGAGATTTCAAACGCAATGAAGACACGGTAGTTTTTGGCGTGGTTCCGATAGGTGGTGCTATCGTACGTCCACGTTGATGGAGACTTCAACCCACGAAGGGTAACGGCTGCACGAGTCCACGGAGGGCTCCACCCACGAAGGGTCCACGAAGAAGCAACCTTGTCTATTCCACCATGGCTTACGTCCATGAAGGACTAGCCTCACTCGGGGTAGATCTTCATGAAGTAGGCGATCTCCTTGCCCTTACAAACTCCTTGGTTCAACTCCACATCATGTTGGAGGCTCCCAAGTGACACCTAACCAATCTAGGAGACACCACTCTCCAAAAGGTAATAGACGGTGTGTTGTTGATGAACTCCTTGCTCTTGTGCTTCAAATGTTAGTCTTCCCAGCACTCAAACAACTCCTCACAAATTTGGCTATGGTGGAAGAGGGATTTGAGTGGAAAGCAACTTGGGAAAGGCTAGAGATCAAGGTTCAAATGGTAGGAATGGAATAGCTTGATCTCAACACATGAGTAGGTGGTTCTCTCTCAGAAAATGTATGGTGGAAGTGTAGGCACGTTCTGATGGCTCTCCTTACTGAGAAGGATGTGGTGGAGGGGTATATATAGCCTCCACACAAAATCCAACCGTTACACACTTTTGACCCAACTCGGTGCCACCGAAACGATAATCTCGGTAGCACCGAACTGTGTAAAAGATATGAACTTTAGGAATCTTGGTGGGACCGATACGAACAACTCGGATGGACCGAAGTGCAATGCCTAGGGCAAACCTCATCTCGGTGGCACCGATTGCATCAACTCGGTAGGACCGAAGTGAAGCAATAAGGCAACAGAGAGTTGGCAAGCCATCTCGGTGAGACCGATTTGCAAAACCCGGTGAGACCGAAGTGAGTGCAAACGATTACAGAGAGTTGGCAAGGCCATCCCGGTGGGACCGAGATCCATTTCGGTAGATCCGATTTGTTAGGGTTTTGGCAGTGGCTAAGTCTTGGATGAACTCGGTGGGGCCGGATAGGAAATATCGGTGGGGCGGAGTTGGATTGTAGGTTTAGGACATATTTGGTTAGAGAGAGTGGTTGAGGGTTTAGGAGTACTGTCACTAAGCACTTGAGCAAAAAGACCATTAAGCAACACCTCATCCCCTTTTAATAGTACTGGCTTTCCTACGGACTCAATGTGATCTTGGATCACTAAACCAAAAATGTAGAGTCTTGATCTTTTGCCAATCCTTGTCCTTAGCATTTTGAGGGGTCCACATCTCTAGTCCATGCCATGCCAATCATTGAACATCCTGAAATCTTAATCTTGAATGGACATTAGTTCAATGAGATATATGTTATTATGAATTACCAAAACCACCAAGGGAGCAAATGTGCTTTCACACTTACTATTGAGATCCATTTATACTCTTATTAATGCTACTAAGAAGAAGATTTGACAAGATCAATTCTTCCTGTTCTACAAAAACCCTTTTGTAAAAACTTTTCTTTCAGGATCACCATCCATGAATGTTTGAAGATCTACCTTCTGTAGGTTTCACCAAGTTCAAAACTTGTTCCATACATTTGGACTTCACTATGGATTTCAACGGTTTAAGTAATACCTTTCTAGCTGGGCGCCATCACTGCTTCCTCGTAGTGCGCAGGTTTCATCTTCTTCTAAGATGAAATATTCAGTGGATTCAAAAATCTTTCCTGACCTTTGCATTTTGTTACAGCCTTAACTGAAGTTCCCACATCTAATGTAGTATTTTCTTTGCTTAGTTTTATGAACACAATATTCCAGAACATTCCTGGTTTAGTCTTGTTTCAACTTTAAGCCAGAGATTCAATAATCTCAATAAGCTGTATCATCCTCCCACTTACTTCTTCAACGAGTAAACCTTTTCTCGAAAAATATTCATTCTCTGACAAACATTTTGTCCTTTGAATTTTGTGAGAGAAACAAAAAATCTACAATCAAGCATTTGGTCTAAAATATTCTATAACCTTTTATAGTTTATATTAGATTTTTATATGGTGCATCTGTTTAGTGAATATAATGTTGTTTCATCCCAGATTTTGATAACAGCAGATTGGTAATAATAATTCCACAATTATTCAATTGCTTGCTAAACTTACGACTAAGATATATTTCTTCATGAACGAAGAATTTTATCTTTTGTCATAATGATATTATATCTTCATCCTGAATTCTTTTAAACTATTTCAAAAGTTTCAGTCTTTATGTTTTATTAAGTAAATCATATTTACTCATAACTTTGATGAAGTATAAATATTCACCGCGCCCTGTTATAACCATCGGACTTTATACATCATAATGTATTCTGTCAATTCAACTAAAAGACTTTTACACTTCATCTCCATGAAGATTTAATTATCCGATATAACCAAGCAGTGCCACACACAAGTGGTCTCATCAGTCTTTTTAAGACGTTTAGCTTTAATGTTATAGATCACAAACTTCAAGATTCATCATGAATAAACCATCACAAAACCGAGGTTTAATCAAAAACCATATTCTCATAATAATCTGAACAACTATTGTTTAAAACTTATAAGAATATCCATCGCATGACCCATTGGATAATGCATTACATAACTTCGAAGCAAAATAACTATTATTTCAGTTCTAAGATAAATCTTGAAGATAAACTAAAGACATGACTTTGACGGTCTCCGAGCAGCGATCCGATCACTATTCCCGACTTGCATCACGACTTCATTTCTTCTCTCCTTGTGATTTCTCCGTAGTCTCTGTATCGGTTTGCAAAACGAGAGCAACCGATTAGTATCAAATACTCATGACATACAGAAATTTACAAGTAGAATAACATTAACTTTTTATAATGATTATACCTTACCGGAAGAACCATTCTTCTTATCCGCCAAATACTTCTTGCAGTTGCGCTTCCAGTGTCCCTTCTTCTTGCAGTAGAAACATTCAGTCTCTTTATAGGCTCCGCCCTTGTTCTTCTTCTGAGACTCGGTCTTACCGGATCCAATAGATTTCTTCTTCTTGGACTTGCCCTTCTTATTGAAACTAGTAGTTTTGTTGACCATCAACACTTCTCTGCATCCCAGCTTCCGCAGTTTTGAGCATAGCAAACAACTCGTTTGCACTTTTCTCCATCCCATTCATGTTCTAATTCATGATAAAACCATCGTAAGATGGGGGAGTGAAGCAAGCACAATATCTGTACCGAGTGTCGGAGGAATCCAAATTCCATAGAAGCCAGTATATCAACATAGCCAGTAAGCTTCACTATATGCTCACTCATTGAGGAACCCTCTTTCATCTTGCATTCTATCAAGGCCTTGGTTAATTCAAAACATTCGGTCCTTGCCTGCTTCTTGTACAGAACTTCTAGTGACCCAATTATAAATTGAGTGGTAGATCGTTCAAAACGCTTCTGTAGTTCAGGATCCATGCAAGTTAACATGAGGCACTGGACTGACTCATAGTCATCACTGCGAGCAGGATAAGCAGCAACTTCTTCTGGTGGTCAATCCTTTGCAGGGAGCATCACCCAGGGGCTGATCCAGCACGTAATCCTTCTTAGCACTTCTGAGAACAAATCTCAGGTTCCGGATCCAATCCGCATAGTTTCCACCATTAGCAGCCAACTTTTCTTTCTCTAACATAGGGGCTAAGTTGAACATATTGCGAGCCATTGATCTACAATGATAAACACACAAATAATTTTAGACATAATTCATAATTAATGTTGCACTAGTGATTAAACAAATTTTAATATAAAGTGCATTCCCACCCAAATCAATATCTCTCATAATTGAAAGTGAGTGATTCAAGACCCTGATCTCGTTCACAGTCATTCATGTGGACATCACTGATGAAGTGAACTTTGACCGGTAGGCAATCTTTTGCCAATCATATCACCATATGACTCTTGTTCATCTTTCGATGCTTCATGCTCCGAGCTCAGAACGATTCTGCCAGAACTTCAAGACAACCGAGTGTTATCTGTATGCTCGGTCCGACCTTGCCCGTCTTACACTTCACGATCTGTTTGTACTCATGTGGACATGACGCACTCTGGAAAGTCACATGTTATAGACGGTTGCAACACTGGGAAGAGCACCTTTTAACTTGATATTTACTGTGAGAGATCACCCTAATAATTGACTACTACGCAATCAAAGGGTGCAAACAACAAAGGGATAAACATCTCAGGCAATTCATAATAGCATGATATGGTATAGCCCTGGGCGCCGGGAATCCTCCATGATCATCTTCAATCTTCAGTTGAAGCGTCGTGACGGCCAACATTTCGATGTCGTGGCAATCGTTTCAAAAACGATGCCATGGCGGCAATTTCAAAAAACACTACCATGGCGACCATTTCAGAAAACATTGCCATGGCACCAAATTCAGAAATTCCGCCGCGGCACGAAACTATAGCTCCACGTCCCGCGCCTGGTACACCTTTTCCTCGTCGGGGTCCTCCGTGTACGCTTACCACCGTCACCTGTAACCTATCTCTATGATATTTACATTAAGGTGGCAATCTCGTGGCTCCAGCCATCATGCCGTGACGCGCAGGCCACTTAACATTACAACATATAACCATCTCATACACAAACTCATTATCATGACGAAGGCTATACCACATCATATGCATACTCTGCAAAACCAAGTTAGATGTCCTCTAATCGGTTTTAGCAAAATTTTAGTTATGCGGTTAACCAGTTTTAACAACTAATACTAGCTACCTACGTCCACAACATAGGCGATGATTCTTGATGCTAGATTAAGTTTCGGGGTGTGTGAAAGAAGATACTTAATTAAAAGTCTCGTCCCCCACACTAAACTTCGTCAAATACGCGTGACCCCCTAGAATATCATCCATCTTCGTCACCCTCTTGTGTACGCGACAGTTCACTATTCTTGACTATGGTGAAGCCCAAGGAACTGTTAGCAGATCGTCGACAGCCAGAGCCGAGCGATTGTCAGAACCTTGTGAAAAGCAACACAATGCCGTCAATGAACTGAACCGAAGCAACACTCGAGGGAAGCATAGCAAGAACATCAACCCTCACAATCACATGTGATCTAGATCGGAACTCGCACCTACTCATAAGCCTGCTCATGATGCCACTGTTGGGAAACATAATAGAAAACAAAAAATCGCACCTACGCACAATCAGGATCAATATGAAGATGCATAACGGGTTGTGATCACGATCGTTACCGTCACCGAGTTGCAGCGGGAGAAAATCGTGTCGGTGTAGATCGTACTTGGAGTCCCTCGAACCGTTGATGAACGTTCCCGCGAACCGCCCACGAATAGCCCCTCGAACCGAAGACCGAAAGCACGGCCTCTCTACTTGGTTGCAAGCGTGCAGCCTTCACGATCCGGCAGCGCTTCGCCGTCCAGAGCTAATCATCGCCGGAGAATTAGAGGGAGGAGATTAGAACCACACTGGGCTTCTAGTTATGAGGATTAGAGGAACTAGACCAAGCTCTAATTAGTCAACTAGGACCAACTAGAACTAGGGCTAGGTGAACTAGAGGAGGCTCCAAAACCTGTGTATAGAAAAGGGCTCAATCCTCAAGTATATATAGGTTAGAGGGGAGAGGGAGGGCTGTCACCAAGGGGGAAGGAGTCCCCCTTGGGGCGCCGGCCTAAGGAGGGGAGGAGGAAACCTCCCCCTCCTCCAATTCGACCTCCTTCCTTAGGGAAGGGGCGCCTCCCCCCACTTGGGCCTTTGTGGCCCAAGTTGCCTTCCACCACTTGGACTTTTTAGGCCCGCTGATATTAAATTAAATATAAAATTGTTCTAAATACTTTCAGACCATTTTATATATAATTTAACATCCCCGGAAACATTTTCCACCTATATATTATTTATCGGTAATACCCGGTATTACCCGATACTCTCCGAAACCCTTCCGGTGACCCCGAAACGCTTCTGGATCCTCTCGGAACTATTCCGAATATTAATGAAACAATTCCACAAATATATTCTCATCACTCCCGTCCTACTAACACTCAGCAGATCGTGATTGCCTTAAGCTTGTGACCCCGTAGGTTTGGTAACTCACAGACATGAACGAAACCCCTTCGTTCAATGACCGACAGCGGGACCGTGGACGTCCGTATCGGTCCCTGCAAGCACACGAATGATATTCGAATGAACCGTTGGTTACTATGTGATGTTTCCTTTGCTTCGCGATACTTCACAAAACCCGGGATGCACCGGTATCCTCCTGAGTCATCACATGCTCACTATACCGTTATCATCGTTACTGGTTTTGTTCTTCTTTCTCGTAATCGTGTTCCGGCATCCCCGTGACGAAGTCACCTGTGTCTGGCCAGACGATGATGGATGCCGTCACACTGAGAGGGCCCTAAGAATATCTCTCCATCATCGGAGGAGCAAATCCCACTCTCGAGCTATCCGGCCACTTGTCAAACTTTCCGATGAGCCTGTAAGTTGTCGTTATGATCACCGTGTTACAGGTGACGTTTGAGCAACCCCAAAGCCCATCGTACGGTAAGAAGTGACCATGATGCTCTCATGGTCTAAGGAGCAAAATCACATGCTAACACTCCGTGTTATAACAATTGATTACAGACGATATTTACTCAATTCATAACAGACAAGATTGGGTCGATTCAATATGATCGTTCTTCCAACGTCATAATCTCAATGTTGTTTTAGGACTATCGTTACATTTAACGATATCCTAAGATCCGGAAAACGTGATCACCAACAACACTTGAGCTAGTCCTAGAGGCAAGACTAGGAACCTTTTATTTAACCGTTTATCATCCCACATGTGCATATGAGTTTTCCACTGAATCACATATTCCAGGATCATAGCATTTATAGCATAGGATATAAACTCTATAATTATGAATATGGAAATATAATAATACAAATATTATTGCCTCTAGGGCATATTTCCAACAGTTAATAGGACAGTTCAAGGGGTGGTTCATCCAGTGGTCGAAGGCAGCAATAAAGTTTTCTAGGACCTCCACTCGCACATCCCCGTCGAAGGCCAACACCCGCACTTCATCACCTAGACCATCTCCTTTGGGTCTTTGCCAAGCACCTCTATTGTTTGGGGATCTGGACACCAATCACGGCGGGGAGCATGACGTGCCGGCTATGGAGCCTCATGAACAAGAGCCAGAAAATGAAGATACCCCCCACCACACACACACACAGACACAGACACAGAAGAGCAGCAACGCACTTATGGGAGATCAAAGCAATGGCCGAGAAGAGGGCCATATCTCTAGAACCATGGCATACGAGGAAAGGGGCGAAGAAGAGATGGGCCGGCACCGGTGCTAAGGAGAAACATGAGCAGAAGTTGAAAAAATCGTTATCCTTCTCATCATCCCAATTGTCATAGCGAGCAATGGGTCAATGGCGGCCAAATTATATCCCAGGTGACCGCCTGGTACCGGAGGATGAGTTCGAGTACCTTCTCGTCAACATGAGGGTTCTGCATGAAAATGTTTTACAGGTGGAAATAAGTCCTCTTGACAATGTCTCATATTACAAGGTCAAGGTGCCAAAGGATTACCATTTCACCACGAAGTATCCCGCGGACAAATTTGATCTGAACTTCGTGGATATCTTCAATATGTTCAACCTATATAGGCTCGACACCTTCTTTGTCAGGCTATGGGCGTTGTACCACTAGTGGAGAAACGGCCTTTAGTCCCGGTTGGGAAGGGCCTTTAGTCCCGATTCACCACTCTTTAGTCCCGGTTGGCCACGACCCGGGACTAAATCCCTGTCACGTGGCTGGCAGCGCGCGCCGGGGGCTGGGGACCTTTAGTCCCGGTTGGTGACACCAACCGGGACTAAATCCCTGCCACCTTTAGTCCCGGTTGGTGACACCAACCGGGACTAAAGGTTTAGGGGTTTAGGGTTTATTGTTTATTTTTCCTTTTCATTTTGTGTTTTCCATTTAATTCCTTTTCATTTCAAACATATTTTACGCTACTACATACTGTACACGTTATGCATGTATAATAGAATTTCTCGTAGAACCAATCATATATCATAGAATTTCTCGTACGACCATGCATACATATATATATATATATACAATTTGGTATATACAATTTCTCCTACAATTTGCTCAAGCAAAAATCCCGCCATTTCCTCTTGAAGTGCTCGTATGCGGTCCTTTGGTAGGAGCCTATCCCGCATCTCCACCATCTTTAAAGAAGGAGATCAATATGAATATATTAGTTGTGTGTATATATATTAGATCATGATAAAAAAAATTGTGAATAGTGTTTACGTACCCAAAGATGTCTTGCATCTCTGCTCCTTTCGGTAATAAAGCGAATGTTCTCGCAAACGTAGTATGCACATAAATTAGTCCCCTTTTCCTGCCTCATACACTTTACGAGAATAGAATTCAATCAGATAATAATCAAGCATGATAATGGTATTGAAACTAGAATTAAAGAGATGCGCGGACGTAGCTAGTACTACTTAATTACCTTGGACCGTCGCCATTTCAGCTGTGGTTCCCATTCACCGACAACCTCTTTGATGAACTTTTTACAAACCCTGCCCGGCAAAGAAATTGAATAAAGGAGTTATTAATTACTTGATATCAGGAAATGAACTAAACAGGCCGACATAGTGTGATAATGATTGAAATTACCTGTCGAGCATCAAAAACAGGCTCCTGTATTCTTCAGGGTCTTTACCTAGTGAGTCCAGTAATTCAACAGTTCCCACGTCAACTCTAATGATTAGCAGGATCTAGTGGAATCTGCGCACACGTTGGTATAAGCGGGCATGCATAACTCATCAACTACACTTAACATCGAGTAAGCAAAAATAGAATTTGTAGTACAAGATAGTAACACTCACCTGAAGTTGTAAGGAAAAAGTATTTCTGGTCTGGTATTTAGTTCCTTCAAAAACATTAGCAAGCTATTCTCTGTGTCTTGTTTGTGGTTATTTAACACATTTTCATTAACGGTATTTGGGTCAATGAACCCAATGCCATAGACTCGATCTCTTTTCAATTCAAAAATCTTCATTCTGCATAATACCACACAAAAGAATATATAGTGAGGATAATTACTGGCAATGAATGAGCTGAGCTAGAGACTTAAATTACATAAAGAAATCACTTACAGACAATAGCAACTGACGAGAGATTTGTCGAGTGCGTCTTGATTGAATAACTGAAAAATTTCTGGAAATTCAATCCACACATCTTTTCCATGGAAGTAATGCTCTGGCTTGACTTTCACCATGAGGCTCTCTCGCCCGGCCTTTATTTCTCTCAGGTACCAGTCATGCAATCTGTGCATTTGCGTTGCTAGAAGCTCCTCCTCGCCAGGCCTGACCAGAGGGTTCCCGGGGACATATTTCCATGCTAGTTCCTTTGGATCCATCGTGGGGACTTCCTCGATGCCTAGGAGTTGTTCAACAGTGATACCCATCTCTCTAGCCATCTCTCTATCAGCGCCGGTTACCGCTTTATCAGTACTCACCTTGAGCGGGGGGATCGATTGCACTGCCTGTTCTCCGAGCTGGCGAACAGTTTTCCCGCTTTTATTACTACCTGTAAGGCTCGACTGCTGATTTTTTTGTTGATAATATGACTTGCTAATAGAGCGTTCATAGTCTGATCGCCTTTTCTCCACAGCCGGTTTAGCAAGATCCACAAAGTGTTGTACGACTTTCTCAGGTATTTTCTCCTTCGGCGGCGAGGGCGGTTTCGGTGCAAAATGGGCCTTCACTTGGGCATCCACGACCCCTTTGTTTTCCTTCTCAGTCATCTCGTAAACTAACTTCTTTTTGGCAGGAGGCTCGGGTTTCTTCTTTGGTGCTCTCTTCCGCTTTGGAGTCGGCTCACGCGGCGGAGATCGATATCGCGTACTCGCGCTGGGCTCCGTCTCGAGGTGGGGTGGATTCGGCTGACGTGGCGGAGATCGATATGCCGGACTCGCGCTGCGCTCCATCTCGAGGTGGGTTGGAGTCAGCTGACGCAGCGGACTTGGAGGAGGAGTCGGTGGCCTTGGCACCGAGTTTGGAAACATGATGCATTCCTTTCTCCATACAATGAGACCACGTATGGCTTCTCCCAGTGTCTGCTCCCCTTGACCTCCAGGAAAGTCAAGCTCTAGTGAGTCATATCCCGATAGAACTTCATCCACCCCGACACGAGCATAGCCAGGTGGAATCGGATTGCCGTGGATGGTTGCTTCAGGTGCATTCGGAAAAGCAAAGCCGTCTGCCACCTTCATGGATATGTTCTTCATTTTCATGTGTAGCTCACAAGTTGTCGTCTCTTGGATATCATCCACGGGGTAGCGAGCCAGCAGTGCATCATCGGCCGGGACCCCCGTGGAACCCACGCTGGTTTTCGGCATAGATGGGATGGTACTATCCAATGCTGGATCTGGTTGCTCCTGCCGCTGAGACCTTGGCTGGCTAATTGCGTCGATCTGCTCCTGCTGCCGCATGAAAGCGCGTTCCAACTCCGCGTTCTTTGATTGTACCTTTTGAAGCCGGTCTGCATCCTGCTTCTTCTTGTCTGCATCCTGCTTCTTCTTTCTCGCACGGCTTCTGTAAGTGTCGTTCCACTTCGCAAACCCCTCAACCCACGGAACAACGCCTTTGCCTCATGTTCGTCCCGGGTGTTCAGGATTCTTGAGGGCGCGTGTAAGCTCGTCGTTCTCTCTCTCGGGCTGGAACGCCCCCGTTCGAGCCTCTTTTATTGCTTCAAGTAAAGCGTCTGAGGCTTCTTTAAGACTTGCCTGTTCAATAATCTCCCCTATCTTTGGGTCCAACTTTCCCCCATGCGCATAAAACCAAGTCCTGCACCTGTCGGGCCAACCCACTGTTTGTGGAGTGCCCCTATAGCAATCATCTTTTCCTCAGATTCATCCCACTTAGGCAACCCAGTCTTGTAGCCACCTGGCCCCAGAACATGGTGAAACTTTTTTTTCTCAGCATTTATCTTGTTTTTCCTCGACCGTTCCTTAGCTGTTTCCGATTCCTTGAACTCCACAAATAAGTCCCAGTGATCTTTTACCTTCTCTAGTGGTCCAGTGAATTCTGGAGTCTTCTTTTCTGCGTTGACGTAGTTGGCCCATAATCTTTTCTTCCAAGTCTGGAATTGTGTGGCCATCTTCTTAAGAGCACACTTCTTGACTTTCTCCCGTTGGAGATCTGTGAAACCCTCTGATAGGGTGAAATGTGACATGAGCGTATCCCAAAGCAGATTTTTTGCTCTTTCGTCGACAAAACTAACTCCTCGATCTTCCTTTGGCCTATTCCATTCTTGAACGGTGATCGGGATTTGGTCCCTAACAATAACTCCGCATTGACGTATAAATTTGTCCGCATTCTTTTTAGGAGTAATCGGTTCGCCATCTTCTTTGATTTCATCGATGTTGTACTTTATGCCATCGGGCAACTTTTTGGACGGGCCTCGTACTACCCTTGTAGAAGATTTGCTCAATCCGGAGGGCTAAAAGAAGAAAGATTCGTTAATATATATATATATATATACAAATCAATTAATACATGTAATGATCACCAGAGGCCTTATATATATATATATATATATATATATATATATATATATATATATATATATATATATATATATATATATATATATATATATATATACACCTCGCCGGACTTTGTTAATTGAAGAACATTTCCTTCGCCATTATTGTTTGTGTGCCCTTCGTCTATTGGTTCTTCCTCAATTCCCTCACCGGACTCGTTCAGATATTGTGAGCCGTCATCTGGTTCAATCTCTGGGTTTTGGGAGCGTATCATGTCGAACATGATATCCTCTTGATCATGGTCGTCTCTGCCGCTATAGTCCATAGCTTAACTAATCCAGAAGAAAGATAAAACAATTTAGTATTCAAATTAGAATGAATTCAATAAGCAAAAACTAATACATTTCGAATAATCCAGTTAATGCATCATCGAATATTATCGAATATTATCACTAATACATCTCGAATATTATCATATAACATCACTTATACAGCTCGAATATTATCGAATAATCCAGTTGACTCGCGGTTCCTGAGGCGCAGGCGGTGGACACCCAAAGAGAAGGAACCATCACAGGATCATAGCTCGGGTGAGATCCCTGAAGAACCTGCCAGGTATTGGAGAACCTGACGTCCAACGTAACCATGTAGCGACGGACGTGCTCGTCCTCCTCCCTGACACGGTGACATACCACCTCCTCGGGGGCCGGCTGCCTCCGCACCGATAGTGGCCCACGCGACCGCCACCAAAGAAGCTCCGGGTCGACGACGGGAGCCCGATTCCTCACCAAGCTGCGCGCCCCGGAAGATAGCACCTCCCAGTGCCAGCCCGGCGGAGCTCAGTCCCAGACATGGCGCCTCTCAAATAGGTTGTCGTCGACGAGTCGACGACGAGGATGCGGGCCGGGCATCGTCGACGTCGAGAACAAATTCTTATGAAAACAAATTCCTATGCAATAATTATCATTTTATTATGCTACTCATATTTAATAAACTTTTACAACTACAGTAGATGGGCAAATTTGAACAACATTTTATAGCATTGATCCAACTATTCTTTTTATAGAGAACCCACACTTGAACAACATTTCTATTCATCCATTTAACATCCATCTATCTAACATTTCTATTCATCCATCATTCTAACATACATCAATATAACATCTATCCATCTACATATCCATCTAACATTCATCTACACACAAAAATACATAATAAATCCATCTAATTAACATTCATCTACACACACAAAAATATGAACAAATTAAAAAAATGAAAAAAAGATGAACAAAAGGAGGAGGAGAGGCTCACCAAGCAGGATCGTCGGGGCGGAGGGAGGCGGCGAGGACACCAGAGATGGAGGGAGGCGCGCCGGTGGATGGAGGGAGGCGGGGAGGACGCCGGAGACGGAGGGAGGCGCGTGGAGGAGCGGCGCCGGCGCGGGCTCGGGCCGCGGCGGCGCGTGGAGGAGCGGCGACGTCGGCGAGGTGAGGCCGCCCGGGGCGCGTGGAGGAGAGCGCGCGGCGCAAGGAGGAGAGCGGCGCGGGCGGGCTCGGGCTGCGCGTGGAGGCCGGCGGCGGGAGCTGACGTCGAGGGCGCGGTCGGGCAGCCCGACGGAGTCACGTGGAGGCCGGCGGCGGGAGCGGACGCGTCGAGGAGCAGATGGTCGATCGGGCGAGGGAGAGGAAGGAGAAGGGGGCAGTTTAAATTCCCAGAGGCCTTTAGTCCCGGTTCGTGGCACCAACCGGGACTAAAGGGTCTTTAGTCCCGGTTGGTGCCACGCACCGGGACTAAAGGCCTACCCTTTAGTCCCGGTTGCCACCACCAACCGGGACTAAAGGTCTGTTTTCGGCGGTCCAAATTACGGGCGGGAGAAGGACCTTTAGACCGGGTTGGTGGTAGCAACCGGGACTAAAGGTGTCTATCATGTTTTCTGTTTTTGTTTTTTGCTTTATTTTTTAATTTTGTTTCTACTAATTAACAGGCAAAATTCAGAGTTTTTAAGTGAATCTTTTTGCTTTAGGTCACAAAAATTATAAACTTTTCGCTAGTGTCAGTAGTTTTCAAATTCGAATAGTTTAAATTTGAATTCTTTGAAATTTGTGTGAATCACTAGTTTGTGAATAACTTTAGTTTAAACTTATTTCAACTCCAGACTTTTTGTGCATTCAATATGCACCATTCAAAGCCACATCCTCAAATTTCAACCCTTTCTAACTTCATTTGCTATTTTTCATGCATTTAATGATTTTTTTGAGCTAAATGACCCTGAAATTGAAAAGCACTACAAATGAACTATGAAAAGGTTGAAACTTGGCATGGTATCATCATTTCACCCACATCGCATGTGCTAAAAAGTTGAGAGGGTTACGGCCAAAACTGGATGCACTTCGTGTACAAACTGGACCATCTCCTTCGAAGTATCAAGGTTTCGGACGAAAACTCATCTGTTACAAAGGCATTTCATTTTTTTAAACTTATTTCAACTCCAGACTTTTTGTGCATTCAATATGCACCATTCAAAGCCACATCCTCAAATTTCAACCCTTTCTAACTTCATTTGCTATTCTTCATGCATTTAATGATTTTTTGGAGCTAAATGACCCTGAAATTGAAAAGCACTACAAATGAACTCTGAAAAGGTTGAAACTTGGCATGGTATCATTATTTCACCCACATAGCATGTGCTAAAAAGTTGAGAGGGTTACGGCAAAAACTGGATGCACTTCGTGCTGCAACTCCAGACTTTTTGTGCATTGAATATGCACCATTCAAAGCCACGTCCTCAAATTTCAACCCTTTCTAACTTCATTTGCTATTTTTCATGCATTTAATGATTTTTTGAGCTAAATGACCCTAAAATTGAAAAGCACTACAAATGAACTCTGAAAAGGTTGAAACTTGGCATGGTATCATCATTTCACCCACATAGCATGTGCTAAAAAGTTGAGAGGGTTACGGCAAAAACTGGATGCACTTCGTGTACAAACTGGACCATCTCCTTCGAAGTATCAAGGTTTCGGATGAAAACTCATCTGTTACAAAGGCATTTCATTTTTTTAAACTTATTTCAACTCCAGACTTTTTGTGCATTCAATATGCACCATTCAAAGCCACATCCTCAAATTTCAACCCTTTCTAACTTCATTTGCTATTTTTCATGCATTTAATGATTTTTTTCAGCTAAATGACCCTGAAATTGAAAAGCACTACAAATGAACTCTGAAAAGGTTGAAACTTGGCATGGTATCATCATTTCACCCACATCGCATGTGCTAAAAAGTTGAGAGGGTTACGGCCAAAACTGGATGCACTTCGTGTACAAACTGGACCATCTCCTTCGAAGTATCAAGGTTTCGGACGAAAACTCATCTGTTACAAAGGCATTTCTTTTTTTTAAACTTATTTCAACACCAGACTTTTTGTGCATTCAATAAGCACCATTCAAAGCCACATCCTCAAATTTCAACGCTTTCTAACTTCATTTGCTATTTTTCATGCATTTAATGATTTTTTTTTGAGCTAAATGACCCTGAAATTGAAAAGCACTACAAATGAACCCTGAAAAGGTTGAAACTTGGCACGGTATCATCATTTCACCCACATCGCATGTGCTGAAAAGTTGAGAGGGTTATGGCAAAAACTAGATGCACTTTGTGTACAAACTGGACCATCTCCTTCGAAGTGTCAAGGTTTCGGATGAAAACTCATCTGTTACAAAGGCATTTCATTTTTTTAAACTTATTGCAACTCCAGACTTTTTGTGTATTGAATATGCACCATTCAAAGTCACATCCTCAAATTTCAACCCTTTCTAACTTCATTTGCTATTTTTCATGCATTTAATGATTTTTTGAGCTAAATGACCCTAAAATTGAAAAGCACTACAAATGAACTCTGAAAAGGTTGAAACTTGGCATGGTATCATCATTTCACCCACATAGCATGTGCTAAAAAGTTGAGAGGGTTACGGCAAAAACTGGATGCACTTCGTGTACAAACTGGACCATCTCCTTCGAAGTATCAAGGTTTCGGATGAAAACTCATCTGTTACAAAGGCATTTCATTTTTTTAAACTTATTTCAACTCCAGACTTTTTGTGCATTCAATATGCACCATTCAAAGCCACATCCTCAAATTTCAACCCTTTCTAACTTCATTTGCTATTTTTCATGCATTTAATGATTTTTTTGAGCTAAATGACCCTGAAATTTAAAAGCACTACAAATGAACTCTGAAAAGGTTGGAACTTGGCATGGTATCATTATTTCACCCACATAGCATGTGCTAAAAAGTTGAGAGTGTTACGGCAAAAACTGGATGCACTTCATGCTGCAACTCCAGACTTTTTGTGCATTGAATATGCACCATTCAAAGCCACATCCTCAAATTTCAACCCTTTCTAACTTCATTTGCTATTTTTCATGCATTTAATGATTTTTTTGAGCTAAATGACAATAAAATTGAAAAGCACTACAAATGAACTCTGAAAAGGTTGAAACTTGGCATGGTATCATCATTTCACCCACATAGCATGTGCTAAAAAGTTGAGAGGGTTACGGCAAAAACTGGATGCACTTCGTGTACAAACTGGACCATCTCCTTCGAAGTATCAAGGTTTCGGATGAAAACTCATCTGTTACAAAGGCATTTCATTTTTTTAAACTTATTTCAACTCCAGACTTTTTGTGCATTGAATATGCACCATTCAAAGCCACATCCTCAAATTTCAACCCTTTCTAACTTCATTTGCTATTTTTCATGCATTTAATGATATTTTTGAGCTAAATGACCCTGAAATTGAAAAGCACTACAAATGAACTCTGAAAAGGTTGAAACTTGGCATGGTATCATCATTTCACCCACATCGCATGTGCTAAAAAGTTGAGAGGGTTACGGCCAAAACTGGATGCACTTCGTGTACAAACTGGACCATCTCCTTCGAAGTATCAAGGTTTCGGACGAAAACTCATCTGTTACAAAGGCATTTCATTTTTTTAAACTTATTTCAACTCCAGACTTTTTGTGCATTCAATAAGCACCATTCAAAGCCACATCCTCAAATTTCAACGCTTTCTAACTTCATTTGCTATTTTTCATGCATTTAATGATTTTTTTTGAGCTAAATGACCCTGAAATTGAAAAGCACTACAAATGAACCCTGAAATGGTTGAAACTTGGCACGGTATCATCATTTCACCCACATAGCATGTGCTAAAAAGTTGAGAGGGTTACGGCAAAAACTGGATGCACTTTGTGTACAAACTGGACCATCTCCTTCGAAGTATCAAGGTTTCAAATGAAAACTCATCTGTTACAAAGGCATTTCATTTTTTTAAACTTATTTCAACTCCAGACTTTTTGTGCATTCAATATGCACCATTCAAAGCTATATCTTCAAATTTCAACCCTTTCTAACTTCATTTGCTATTTTTCATGCATTTAATGATTTTTTTGAGCTAAATGACCCTGAAATTGAAAAGCACTACAAATGAACTCTGAAAAGGTTGAAACTTGGCATGGTATCATCATTTCACCCACATAGCATGTGCTAAAAAGTTGAGAGTGTTACGGCAAAAACTGGATGCACTTCTTGTACAAACTGGACCATCTCCTTCGAAGTATCAAGGTTTCGGACGAAAACTCATCTGTTACAAAGGCATTTCATTTTTTTAAACTTATTTCAACTCCAGACTTTTTGTGCATTCAATATGCATCATTCAAAGCCACATCCTCAAATTTCAACCCTTTCTAACTTCATTTGCTATTTTTCATGCATTTAATGATTTTTTTGAGCTAAATGACCCTGAAATTGAAAAGCACTACAAATGAACACTGAAAAGGTTAAAACTTGGCATGGTATCATCATTTCACCCACATCGCATGTGCTAAAAAGTTGAGAGGGTTACGGCAAAAACTGGATGCACTTCGTGTACAAACTGGCCTATCTCGGCTACTCACTAGAGAAAAAAGTGATGACGGTGAAGCCGATCACATCCCAGAGTGGGATCTTGGGGTATAAAACTTTTTCTTCGCGTGTGTCCCATTGCGCCGTAACCATCGACAATCTTCATCATTTAACAGGATGCTTAGGTCAGTCTTCACTGTGAAGGGAGGAATTTCATGAAACTTTTCATAATCTTCTGACATGTCTGTCTTGTCCTCCACTCCCACGATGTTTCTTTTCCCTGAAAGAACTATGTGGCTCTTTGGATCACCGTATGATGTATTCGCTTCCTTATCTTTCCTTTTTCTCGGTTTGGTAGACATGTCCTTCACATAGAAAACCTGCGCCACATCATTGGCTAGGACGAATGGTTCATCTGTGTACCCAAGATTGTTGAGATCCACTATTGTCATTCCATACTGCGGGTCTACCTTTACCCCGCCTACTGTCAGATTGACCCATTTGCACCGAAACAAAGGGACCTTAAACTCACGTCCATAGTCAAGTTCCCATATCTCCTCTATGTAACCATAATATGTGTCCTTTTCCCTATTGGTGTTTGTTGCATCAAAGCGGACACCACTGTTTTGGTTGGTGCTCTTTTTATCTTGGGCGATCGTGTAAAATGTATTCCCATTAATCTCGTACGCTCGTAGGTCAAATTCCTGCTGTTTGTGCTCATCCCACACACGTACACCTTTTTATGTCCCATAGCTGTAAAAGTTCTTCAACTAATGGCCTTAGGTACACATCAATGTCGTTGCTGGGTTGCTTAGGGCCTTGGATGAGCACTGGCATCATAATGAACTTCCGCTTCATGCACAACCAAGGAGGAAGGTTATAGATACATAGAGTCACAGGCCAGGTGCTATGATTGCTGCTCTGCTCCCCAAAAGAATTAATGCCATCTGCACTTATACCAAACCATAAGTTCCTTGTGTCACCTGCAAACTCCGGCCACTTTCTCTCTATTTTTCTCCACTGCGACCCATCAGCGGGTACTCTCAATTTCCCGTCTTTCTTACGGTCTTATTTGTGCCATAGCAACAACTTGGCATGCTCTTTGTTTTGGAACAAACGTTTCAACCGTGGTATTATAGGAGCATACCACATCACCTTGGCAGGAATCCTCTTCCTGGGGCGCTCGCCCTCAACATCATCACCAGGGTCATCGCGGCTGATCTTATAGCGCAATGCACCGCATACCGGGCATGCATTCAAATTCTCGTACTCCTCACCGCAGTAGAGGATGCAGTCATTAGGGCATGCATGTATCTTCTGCACCTCTAAACCTAGAGGGCAGACAACCTTCTTTGCTTCGTACGTACTGTCGGGCAATTCGTTATCCTTTGGAAGCGTCTTCTTTATCAGTTTCAGCAACTTTTCAAATCCCTTGTCAGATACACCATTCTCTGCCTTCCATTGCAGCAATTCCAGTGCGGTACCCAGCTTTTTCTTGTCATCTTCGCAATTTGGGTACAACAATTTTTTGTGATCCTCTAACATGCACTGCAACTTCAACTTCTCCTTTTCACTTTCGCAGTTTCTCTTTGCATCAGCAATGGCCAGACCAAGATCATCAGCGGGCTCATCTGATGCCTCTTCTTCAGCTTCTTCTTCTTCATTCTCTCCCCCCATTGTAGTACCATCGTAATCAGGGAACCCAGGATAGTTGTCATCATCCTTTTCTTCTTCATTCTCTTCCATTAGAACCCCTCTATCTTCGTGCTTGGTCCAACAGTTATAGCCGGACATGAAACCGGACGTAAACAGGTGGACGTGAATGACTTTTGAGCTAGAGTAATTCCTATCATTCTTACAGACACCACATGGACAACACATAAAACCATTCCGCTTGTTTGCCTCAGCCGCACGCAGAAAACTATGCACGTCATTAATGAACTGGGGAGAGCGTTGGTCATCGTACATCCATTGCCGACTCATCTTCATTACACAACACCGAAAAGACCAAATTAATACAAGTTCATACATAAAGTTCATACACACTTATTCTCATAAAACAACATAAAACTATCTAGTTAAAGCATTTAAAAGCAACAACAAATGCGATCAAAATCGCAACTAAGGTAATAATTGATCCAACAGCATAATGATACCAAGCCTCTTTATTAACGGCATATTTTCTAATCTTTCTAATCTTCAAGCGCATTGCATCCATCTTGATCTTGTGATCATCGACGACATCGGCAACATACAACTCCAATTTCATCTTCTCTTCTTCAATTCTTTTCAATTTTTCTTTCAAATGCTCGTTTTCTTTTTCAACTAAATTTAACTTCTCGACAAGAGGGTCGGTTGCAATTTCCGGTTCACATACCTCCTAGATAAAAATATCTATGTCAACTTGATGGGCATAATTGTCATAAACACGAAATGCAACAAATAGTTATAAAAGAGAATATACCACATCCGAATCATAAACCGGACGAGGGCCGACGGGGACGGATATCAAAACCATGGCACTATGTATAACAAACAATCATACAAGTAAGAAAATTATACAAGTAACTATCTAAATCATACAAATAAATTTTTTTTTATAAAAAGGATAAGAACAAGAGGCTCACCAAGGTGGTGCCGGCGACGGGACAGTGCGGGCGATCGACGGTGGTTAGGACGGGGACGGGAAGGCACTAAGTAAACCACACCTATACATATGCAAACTAAGAAGTTAATTTAAGCTCAAATTGCATATAAATCAAATAAACTCCCACATAATTACTCCCAAACTAAAACCCACAAATCACTATACTTATAGAGCATTGCACGAGCTAATCTAGCAATGAGAGATGAAAGGACAAAGTTGCTAACCTTTGTGAACACTTGGATAGATGGGGTGCCTCAAATCTTGGCAAAAATGGAGGATGAGGTCGAGCAAGGGGAAGAGAACAGAGGAGAGAAAGGAGAAAACAGAGAAAGGAGAGCTTGAGCTCGGGCTAGACGAAGCACTATATATAGTGATATCTTTAGTCCCGGTTGGTGATACCAACCGGGACTAAAGGGGCTCGCAGGGGCCCCAGCCCGACGCCAGCCTGCCACCACCCCTTTAGTCCCGGTTGGTAACACCAACCGGAACTAAAGATCACAAATGAACCGGGACTAAAGCCTAGCCGTTGGAACCGGGACTAGTGGTCACATTAGTCTCGGTCCAAAACCCGACCGGGACTAATGCTCCGGACGAAAGGCCTATTTTCTACTAGTGTACCAAGCCAAAGAGACTAGATGCCTGCAAAGCCCCATGGGTTGCAATAGTCGATTCGTGTCACATGCACAAGAACAACGTTCGCTCCGAAGAAGGTAGGGAGATTATGAAAAATTACCTCGTGCATGCAGTGCTCGCGCATAAGGACAAGGAGCACGTACTCGTGCCCTACATGCCCCTGCAAGTCCTCTACTTTGTGCTTTCGTAAATTTTCCTTTTGCTTGTGCACCTAGCTAGCTCCGTGAGTTGATACTTTGGTTTGTTCACATGTTTGCGCAGTGGCCATTGGATCCCCATAATACTAGTGCTAAAGGAATGCAAGGCTTATTACTTTGATTCGCAGAAGTCAGTGAATCGGGACAGCCTTATCTCGAAGGTTCTGGATGCTGCTTTCTTCGATTTTAACTACAAGTGGTAAGAAAATGTCATCCACGCTTCATACACAAGTAGAATTTTTGTTGCACAGTAGCCGGAGATGAGTGTCTTCTGTGGCTACTACGTCAGTTCCCATATGGACGACTTTGTACGGGATGAGAACACGTTCTACAAAGATGAAGACATACAAAGGTTCGGTTATCAGCTGGCGTCGCAGAAGTATGACTGGAAGCAAGAGTTTGCATGCATCCAGAGCGTCTTCGCATGCATCATCTCAACACGGAGGTCGTCTTGGATACCGGGCTTTTCTACGGCGGCCGCCTACCATCGGAGGAAGAAGACGCTCACGCAGAGGCTGGTGTTAGCACTAATCTTGTCATGATGTATCTGCATATTTGGATTTCGTTGTATGCATGTAGTTAGGTGTTCATGTAGCCTGTTGTAGTCCGGCAAGGTGTAAGTGTGATGCGTACGAACCCGACGAGTTTCAGTGGAGGCATGCGAGGTGAGATGGTTGTGGTGCCGTGAGATACGGCGAGCATGACTAGATGCCGATGGCGGCGTGAAGCTGCGGTGCAAGTGCTGAGCCCAATGGGTTGTACGTGAACTAGCCGAGGTTGTTAGCTGCATGAGAGTTGTTAGCTAGCTTTGTGCATGCGAGTAGTTACAAGTGGTTGCCGACTCGTATGGATTATGGAGATAGTTTAGGACGGTTAGTGCATGGAGCTAAGGGCATGTACAATGGTTCTATCTTATGAATGCCACGTAGGATAAATGATGAGGTGGAGGAAAGAGAAATCGTAAGAAAAGGCTTGTCTTCTCTTATTTAAGAGAAGACAAGAGATGATCTCTTAGCACAATTTGTCTCACCATATTTTTAGGAATAACTAGTTATTGAAGATAAGGCTAAGAGATGACCCATTGTAGACATGTTTTTTTGTCAATTACATGCAAGACTTAAGATGAGACTACCTTATCAACCATTGTACATGCCCTAATTAGTGGCCGAGCATGGTGGCTGGGCTATGTGTGTGTGAGTACTACTTAATCATTGTAATCAGCTTTTTTTTTTTTTTTTTTTTTTTTTGCAGAGAATTTTGAGAGCTTTATTTATATAAGGGCATTCTCTGGCCAGTCAGCCAATAAGCTGCTTACCAGGAAGCTGGGAGTAACTTCCAGCCAGCTTTCCGTCACAGTCAATGTGCAAGCATGCTTAGCACAGAGATGAGCTGGATAGTTAGCTGACCGGATTACATGCTGAAAAACAAAAGTAGAAAAATTACAAACTAGCTCTCCAATTTCTGAAAGAAGCGGAGCCACAACCGAAAGAGAGTTGTGGCGATTTTCCCAGAGTTCTGTAACCTCCAGACAGTCTGTTTCGATGATCACGTTTTGGAAGCCTCTAAGATTTGCGAAACGCACGCCTTCACGTAGCGCCATGGTCTCGGCTATAAGGGGATCTGTAACACCCAACAGGGGTTTACTCCATGCTCCCAAAAAAGTGGACATCGATCGGGCTACACCACCCGCACCACCAGTGCCTCCGTCCAAATGAATAGATGCATCAGTGTTAATTTTTACCGTGTTTCCATCAGGGGTCGCCACCCATATCCTGGCAGTATTTTCAGGTGCTGCCGAGGAACATCAAGAAGCGCAAGGGCTTCTTTTGTACGCCTCACCGAGTGAGCCGGGTTGATTGATTCCTGTTCATGATTAATACGGTTCCGTGAGTGCCAAATGGACCACATGACAGTGACAATAATCGCCCGTTGTCGCTCTGTGAATTGTTGGTCACATAGGATATCCTTAGACCAAGTGTCTGGGTGGAGCCGAGGCAGCCGAAAGTCAAATAACGATTGAGCTTCAACCCAGAATTTTTTTGCATGCGAACATTGGAGTAGCTTGGTTATGCTAATGAGAAAAAGAGAAAAAATGTAGCGCATGTATTCTCACAGGGAGCAAGAGGCAAAGCTTTTCCTCTCCTTGGTGAAGTGTGTGTGTACGTGTGAGTTTCTTCCCTGGTGTGTTCTTGAGATACAAAGTGGAAAGTTTGAGAGAGTACAGAGAAGAAGAGGTGCTGCGAGACGTGGCGCCAACAGCGGGAAGCCAAATCCCACCCTTGTACATGACTCGGGAAGACGCTCGCCCAACTGCTACTGAATTACGGCATCAAGGGCCTAGAGAAGGAAAATAGACTGTAAAAACTTGTGTATTACCAAATTTGTCATTCTCTCCTTTCTACAAACTTGTGCACATACGTCTTGTTACTTTCTACACTTGTGATTTTTGTTGGTATGAGACTTTTGTATTGTGTTTGTGATTTTCATGTTGCATGGATATATAACGTGTTATATGTGTGATCATCTGGTATGAATTGCTATGGAATTTGAATTCTGAATTATTGATTATATATATAAATATAAATATGAAATATGCCTCCTGTGAGTCACCCCTGACAGGCTCAAATGAGGGTGCCCGTCACTGGTAAGGCCACTGGGCTGGGCCTGGACGAAGAACCAGTGGCGGGCGCTTTCATCTCCCCCGTCACTAGTATGGTGTTACCAGTGATGAGCGACCCGCCCGTCACTGGTAGCCAAGTACCAGTGATGAGTACGTTGTTGACGCAGCGGTCGGGAAGTTGCCGGTCAGAGCCAGAAGAAGTCGGCGACAACGAACCGAGGATCAGATCGTAGTCCTGGAGAAGAAGGCGACGAAGGGGGCTGGACAACCATCCCAGATCCGTCCAGACATAACCGGGGAGGCCTTACCTCACTAGCTTCTCGATGAAAGCCGAAGCTAGCTTTGCATCGCCGAACGGAGAAGAAGCCAGAAGACTAAAACACGAACCATCGTCGTCTAGTCTGCCGAACGACGATCTCCAAGACCACCTAGATGAAACGTAGACAAAAACGGGGCCCAAGATCGGGCCCTGACCGAAGCTCCACACGCCCATCACCACCGGACAGACACTTAGAATGAGCCCTAGACGGAGCTAGGGCGACCCAAACACGGCCAACCCCAAACCTGGGTTGCCCCCACCTCGCTAGCGCTGGAAGGCACCCGGGGGTGAGGGGCATCGGCGGCGGCCACACTTACATCGAAACACTAGCCACCTTTCTTTGGAGAGAGGTGGGAGACGAGAGAGGAAAAATGATCTGGTCCTCTTGATATGCTTTAGGGTGAAAGAGAACTACAATTCCAAGATTAAACACAATATGGCGAGATCCTTCAAAAACATAATCAGAAATACCTGCAAAAGTCATGCCTAGAAGCATCGATACTTGGCCTCAAAGCTGACATCCGTTCAATGTGCGGGTAAACAGGTCAATAGATTTGGAAGACGAGAAACACGTAATTGCTGGGAATAGATAATCAATAATGCTACACTTACGGACACTAGCTACGGACGAAGCGCTACGCGCTGATGTGGAAGCGACGGTGCCTGGTCCACGTCATCCCCACCCCTTTTCTCTCCCAGCTCGCGCAGAAAACAAATCGACTCGCACAGAAAACTAATCCCCACCCCATGCCCTTTCTCTCCCAGGCGACCCAACGGCCGACGGCGGAGAAGACGTCCCCACAGTTCAGCGCCGGCGTGACACGGCGAGGGTCCTCCGAGGCAGCCCGACCGCCAGTTCCCCTCATGGCCGCGCGGCGGGTTCAGCTCCTCTTTACGGCCTGGCGCGGATATATGTGGTGAGCCACGGCAGGCTCTCCTCGTCGGCAGCGTCGCGACGAGCTCCCGCTCGACGGAAACCGATTGGCGAGCTCTTGGAACTCAGCAGCGGCGAGGCAATCGCTTAGTCGTTAGCGGCGGCGCGGCCATATCTTGGTCATCGTCGGCGGCGGAGTTCTTGGTCGTCGGCGGCGCCGCGAGCTCTTGGTCGTCGGCGGTTGCAGCGCGAGCTCTTGGTCGTCGTCTGTGGTGTCGCCGGATTGTACCATCGAGATGGCATGGTGAATTTCTCGCTAGCCATTGTGATCTATTGACCAAAAAAATCACAACAATTATCGTGCATGTTGTCTGAAAGAAGAGCACTTCTTCAGTCTGATCCTCTATTTGGAAGTTTAAAGTCCTGCTTTTGTCTCAAATATTTTTTGATTTTTTGCAGCTAGGGAAATCAAGAAGAGCAGTTCAGTCTGATCCTGCATTTTGTCTAAAAGAAGAGCAGTTCAGGCTTTTGTCTGAAAGAAGGGCAGTTCAGGCTTTTGTCTGAAAGAAGAGCAGCACAAGGTGAAGGCTGGGAGCAGGGTTGTCAAGATGCCAAGGAATGGAGATGTGTCGTACACACATGCTAAAATCAGTCTACAGGGTTATTTAGTTCTAGCAATTTTGTTTGGCTGTTTCACTAATCGATGTTATCCTGATCATTGTGAAAGAACGGCTTATCTCAGGCTGCTGTTGTTGAAGAATTGTAAAGCCTATCCCTGTAGCTTGTATGTTGTTTTCATGCTTTTCCAAATAGAATCATGAATAAAAATGTGTCCGATGAAAACATCCTTATGTACTGTTGTTGGTCTGTCATTGTTTGTTGAGAATGACAAATAAATAGTATCAAGCTGGGAGATACTAGTGTTGTATCTTGGAGAGACTAATACTTGAAACAACATACTTGAAAATAAACAGTATCAAGTTGGGAGAACTAATACTTAAACCAGAAGATAGACACAAATTCAAGTACCTTGGAGAGAAACAAGATGACAAAACATAAATCCATCTACTTTCTAATGCCCTGTTGCATATCATGTATCAGGTATTACATGAAAGTTGACAGATGCATACAAAAGTACTACATCCACATCTGGTAACTACATAAATCATGTCTAACTCTGATCCATCATAATGTTGAGCCCTCCAGTTCCATCAAAGTATAATTCTGGAGAAGTGGACACTACAGTTGATCCTTGCTGAACTTGAAACAGCATACTTGTATATTCTCCGAGAACTTGAGGCATAACCAGTGTCGATGAACCTCCAAATGGTACCGTAGTCGATCCTTGGGGTAAGTTGTCAGTTGTAATGCCCAAGTCAAATGGTTCCTGCTCCAAAGAAAGTGATAAAATGACATCTTGTTCCATCTTTTACTAGAAATAAAAAAATGAGAAACTAGGATACCTGAACTTTGCCATCTTGTTCCATAACATCTTGTTCTAGAATATCATGCTCTGATGAATTTCCTTTTTTACTGGACCTTTTCCTTTTCAAATTCGTGGAGCGAGCCTGAAATAAATACAATTTTAGTGAGCAAACATGTGTGAATTTGGGTTCTTATTTTTCACAAAAGAAGAACGTAATATAGGCAACAATACCATTTGTTCAGCTTCCTTCTGTGCAGCCTTCTTCTCCTTCTGTGCAGCCTTCTTCTTCTCCCTTTGCTCAGCTTTCTTCTTCTTTTCGTTTGCTTGACGAATAAGCTTATCAACCTTAGATTCTTTTCTCAATGAAGGAGGACGTCCAGCACATCTAACAGCTATTGGACTTAGTATAGTTTTACTTGTTCTTTCCCCACTACAAGGTGCATCTTCCTGTGTACCAACCTGATCCTTATTATTTTCACAACTTGAGTTGCTAGAGTACTGAATTTTCAAGGTGCGGAGTTCTTCAATCAAGGAATTGAATGAATCATCTGACATGGCACCTATTTCTGCAACTGGGTAAAAGGAATTGCACAATCTATCAAAACGTCTTGCAACAGGAGTGTCTTCCATGCCGCCATATGTGCATCTGATGAAGTTATGTTTTCTTTTCACATTTTTTCTCCACCGACCAAGGATGTATTGTGGAGGAACCTCCTTGATTTTCTTATGAGTGAGCACACATAACACATGCCTACAGAGAATACCTCTGAACTCAAAGCGGCGACATGAACACTTAACTTCAAACTCTTCCTCATTGAAATATACATGGTACACAATATCTTTTCGCCATCCTTTTTCTTCATCAATCAGCACATCCTCGATTATTTCATACGTTTCTATCGCCCCTTCTTTCATTATTAACTTCTCAATGTCAAAACGTGTGATACAAGGTATGGTTGAATTGAAAGAATTGAAATCAGCAATATTCTCCTTCTCAACTTTATCACGAAGAGCATTCTCATATTGGCTAACAAAATGCTTCAATGTAGTTTTTGCGTTAACATACCCATCAAAGAAAGCATTCATACTCTCACTACGTTGTGTAGTAGACATACCTGCCCAAAAGGCGTCTTTCACAAATGCTGGAACCCAACGGTGCCGATGGTCGTAAAGCCCTTTAAGCCATTCATTATCACCAAGGTCATATTTCTCAAGCATATGCATCCAAGCAACTTCAAACTCTGGAATTGTTAACGAATCATAAACTGCATTGCCAATAGCACTCTTGATGTGATCATATTCATCATATCCACCAAACTTCTCGGGTATCTTTTTCATTATATGCCACAAGCACCATCTATATCGAGATTCTGGAAAAACTATTTCCACACCATTCTGAATTGCTTTTGCTTGATCAGTTACAATTGCTTTTGGTTGACGGTTTGACATACACTTGAGCCATGCTTGAAATAACCAAACAAATGTTGCAGTATCTTCATTTGATAATAAAGCACATCCTAGCACCTCATCCTCAGTATCAAAGGCCATCCCCAATTTAGGGTCTCCAAGAAACACATCTGGTTGAGCTTCACCATGGTCATGTTCAAGTTCCACGTTGCTTTCCTTTTGTGGCTTGATGCCGTCATCATCGCTTGAAATAGACATATCACTTGATTCTTGAACAGCATAAGTTTCAGCATACATTCCTATAAATCATGAAAAAAATTAAACAGTCATGTTGAAAGGCAATATAACTAAATTGATATGCTGACATATTGGGCTAAAATTTGGCATGTGAACCACGGACTAGACAAGATTTATACAGTAGAAGCAGAGGGGAAAACGTGAATGATGTGCTATAGTTCTGTAGATTCAAACAGAAAAAGGAGAAATAACAATAGATCAACATGCAACGGCTTGGATCTGATCAAGAAAAGCTAGATGGAAGATGCGAAAATTGAACATAGTAACAAAATTTTGGGGAAGAACCTCGGCTGCTCTAGCTGCTCCCGTCCTTGAGCTCTCAGGCACACGCGTACTCCAGCAGAACGTCGGCCGCGGCGTCGAAGTTAGGCGGTGACCGGCTGCGGCCAGAGCAGTTTAGGCCGGCGGCAACCACGGCGTCATTCGCCCTAGAATCCCAGCGGCCGTCTGGAGAACAGGAGGCGGCGGCCTCGTGAATTGGAAACGACGGGGTCCCAGCAACTGCTCTGTTTTTTTCTTTACGTTAATAGCGGTCTGTTACGTTTCGGGTTTCCTCGTTCAGCGCGGGCTTGCGAACACGTCGGACTCCATCCTAGTCAGCGCGTAAAACGTCCGTATGTCTTCCGTAAGTGTAGCATTATTGATAGATAATGATAGGTGTTGTTTTCTTCAGCTGACAACCTCAACAACTGCATCCAAGGGGAAAAGGAGAGAAACTCTCTGACCGATGTCTTTGACGAGCAGGCCATTTTGGCATTCAAGAACGGGGTGCATGAGCCATACCTCCGTCACAAGTTTGACAGGAAAAATATCACAACCATGGCAGAGCTCATGGAGATCGCCAACGATTATGCGACTGGATAAGAAAGCATGCGCGCGGGTTGGAGGTCCATCTCCGCCTTAGACGCACCCGAGTCCTCCAATGCGGAGGGCGACCGTGGGCGCTCAAAGCGCAACCGCAACCATAAGCGCAAGGACGTCAAGCCATACTCTGACCTCATCGCTGCGGCCTAGGAAAATGCCCCCCCCCCCCCCAACCCCACCCCGCAAGGGAGGTGGCGGTGGCAAGAAGTGTTGGAAATATGCCCTAAAGCGAATCATGTGATGATTATATTTCCTATGTATTCATGAGTTATTTGTATTGTCCTTGAACATCATCACTGATATGTATCAATAAGTATGTGACTTGTTTGTGACACTATATATTGTAGGATGATTGTTCTAATAATCCCTAGTTAATAAGGTTCTGCAGACACATATCCTTTCACTAGTATACGATTCGGTTGATGACTATGTTTCACAAGTCATGGGCATAGAGATGCCAACCCGATAGTATGGACTCGGGGATGGGGATCACTGAGTCGGACAAACCGACTTTGAGATGCAGCAAGATATTGTCATCTGTTAGTCGCAGGTACAATATGTATATACCATGTCCTAGACCTAAGGTCTTCGCATGTACTCAGGATGTGAATCGACTTACTTAGGGGCTACCAAACGCTACTCCATAACTGGGTAGTTATAAAGCTAGCTTTCGGGTTAGTCGTGAAACATGCCGCGAGACATGGTTGACCAAGATGGGATTTGCCTGTCCAACTCGGAGAGATATTCTCTAGGCCCTCTTGAGTGATCAAATTCGGAAAGCATGGCCATGTGACATGGGTTAAGTGTTAACCCGGTTCAGGAATCTGTATCACGGTTTCGAGAAGAGAGGTCGAGCTACTAACAAGGGTGAGAAGTACTCGCCTTGAGCTTGACAACATATATCGTGAGGCAAAAGGAATGGTGCATATGACACATTGTCAAGATTCGTCAAATGACTTTGCACACACATGGGAGTTGGCATGTTCTGCCAGGAGCCGCTACCAACTATTTACTCGGGTCGTGTCCATGTGTACGTGAACCTATAGGGTCACGTGCTTAAGGGGTAGGAGCCCATTCAGATTGGATCCAAGTGAAAATTGGGCATAGAGTTCTAATGGGCCTCAAGTGTCGAGCCCATCTCGGACGTCTATATAAGTGGAGGGGCGAGACCCTGGAAAGGGTTTGACCAGTCTCGTGACCTAGCCGCCACCACTTCCACGCCCAAGTCATGCGACCGGACCTAGCAGTCCACCAGGATTCCATGCCATTGCATCAGGTTTGGAGTTGTTGCACATATGGAAGTACCAACTAGAGTCATATGCTTCTGGAGCCCTGCCATACATCACCGAGCAAATAGAGACGTGCAAGCCAGCCGGGACACACTCTATCTAGCTGCGTACAATTGTCCAGGAGGGTTCAGACCTGGCAAATTGAAAAATAGAGTCATCTGGATCCCAAATGAGCTGCTGGTACATGGCCGCACTTTCAGTTCTTACAACTAGACCACACTTGTGCTTCTGCACATGAGTTTTGGTTAGCTGGTAAAGATTATGCCCTGAGAATAAACCGGTGCACTTCGGACGGTATCTGTATTGAAAATGCCTTGGATCATTTCCGGTGCTGCTGAACATGTAGAATGTCTCTGTAAGGTGCATACCAACATCTCTAGAATCCGATACCAATAGTAAACCAACACCAGGATCAAAGTCGGATCCGACGGTCGCGGACGCGGCCAACGCGAGCCAGCGATCAGCCGGTTGTTTGAAGCGTTTTCGGAAAGGAAAACAAACAATAGAGCAGAGCATAGCTCATCTTCTTCCTTTCCTCTCATGGGTTCTCTGCTCCATCGATTCCCACCTAGATCGGAGACACGCTCGCAGGCCAGCGGGATCCTCCCTGCTTCCTTCCAACATCCCCAATCTCCCTCCGTCGTGACACCGCGGACTGGCCGTCCGGGGCGGGGGGACTACTAGACTGTCTTGGTGCAGGAGAGGAGGAGGCGTGTGCATCGGAGCCGCGTTGCCATCGTTCTGGCACGGTCGACGCACGCGCGGCTGAACTGGGGGATGCGCCGACCGGTGGCCACTCCGGTAAGTGCGCGCCGGTATTACTCCATTGAAGCTCTTTAGTCCCCCATGGGTAGTTTATTATATGCAATTACACGGATTTATAAGAGTTCGCCTTCGCAAGGCTATCACCAAGTAGAATAGCTGTAGACTTGTGGCTGTAGAGTAATGCGGAAAAACAATCTGGTGCATGCTTTTTGTAAGTGACAGTGCACCTGAATCTGTTCAAAACGTAGGCTCCTTTTTTTGGTAAAGCTGTCAAATTGTCATGATATATTCAGAAGTATATGCTCTTCTAAAGTCCCCAATTGATGGTGTTTCGACAGGTCAGGTTAATAAGGATGTTGAGAGCAGATTCCAGCATCCTGCAAGTTCAGTACATAAGATGGGAATAGTATTAGACTCATTGCAAAAATGACGTTATGCAGTTAAACAGAGCCATGAAGGAGGCATCTCACTAGATTGTAAGTCCCCCCTAATCTGTACTTTTGATCATAAGGGCTATCGTAACCGCTCCTATTTATTTCCTCATGAGTTTTATATTCCAGTTCTGTTACTTTCAACAGCTGGTTTATCAACGAACTGGGGGCATGTATTCCTTTTATTCAGCTGGCCACATGCAGAAAAAAAGTCGTGCTCCTAGAGAACTATTTTCAGAAAATTGTAAGGATAATCTCTGGTTCAGTCCTCTTCCCTACTTACTATACAAAACTAGCCAACCAGGGATCCAGAATCTCCATCACTCCTTCGACTCGAGTCTCAAGCAATGGGCAGTGAACTGCTGGCAGTGGCGACTGCGCCACCAGCGAAGCCTCCGTCGATCCTGTCCATGATCACTACCACCAATACGGCCGCCAATGGAACCACCACCACAACCATCACAACAACCACCACCACCACATCCTTCACCTCCGCCGCTGATGGCACCACTACCACCACCACAACAACAACAAACAACAACAACCTCCACCACCTCCACTGCCTCCGCCACCACCATATCATCCGTCAGTGAAGACGACCTTCGTGAGATCTTCCTCCGCCTCCCAAACCTCCTGGCTCCCATCCGTGCCGCGATCACCTGTCGCTCGTGACTCGGAGCCATCCGCTCCTCCTCAAGTCCTCATCCTTCCGCCGCCTGTTCCGCTCCCTCCCCCCGGCGCCCCTCATCGGGCTCTTCCTCGAAATCAACGATGCTACCACCCCCTCCTTCGCCCCCCCTGCGCCGCTCAGATCCTAACATCACCGTCGCCCTTCGCCTCAGGGACTTCTTCCTCACTTCCCTCCCACTCAAGGCCGGCGCGTTCTTGGATTGCAGTTGTTGGATATTATGATCTTAGGCTTAAACTGTAGAGCTGCTACAGTACGCCGGTTGCTACAGCAACCGGCTCACCTCCTGATGAGCTGCCTCCTTCGAACCAGGTGTCGGCCCCCCGGTGTGCTGTGCAACTATATAAGGGAGAATTTCCTGAGGAGAGCTGTGGCTGGCTGCTACTCTAAGCTGCACACACACTCTCTCTCTCTCTCTAACCTAAGCTCAGTCCCTGCTCTCCGATCGAGCTAGCACTACAACACCAGGAAGGGCATATATACACACACAGGCTCAAGGACCAACACATCCATCAGATCAAGCTCTAGGCGTTGAAGGAGAAGAGAAGATGACTGGATTTAATTTAGCCCTAAAGATCAAGCTGTCCTTCCTGTTAAGCTAAGGACAGATTTAATTTAGCCCTAAAATTCTGAAGATCAAGCCCTAACAGATCAACATGAGGCTCTAGGGTTTCAATTTGACGTTAATTAAAAGGGATTGAAGCATCTAAATAAAAATCCCCAATTTTTAAAAACCCTAGAAATGAAATTCCCCAATTTTCCTCCTGTTTTTGAGCTTGTGGTTTCGGTTTAAGCACGAATTGATGGGAAAAAGAGCTAATTATGCATGAACTCTAAGGCTTTTCCCAAATCCGAAACCCTAGCTAACGCAATTCCACATTTACTCCTGCTATTGATGTTGTGGTTTCGGTTAAGGCAAGAATTAAGTGGGGATAGAGTGATTTGATGCTAACCCTAATGAAATCCCCAAATAACCGAAACCCTAATACAGAAATTTCCCAAAACTGGAGAAACCCTAACCCTAATTATGATGAAATCAAGCAGGCAGATGCTTTACCTTATGGGCACTCGTCGTCGTCGGTTTGCTGCGGCGACGCCGATGCCACCTCCTTATGATTCTAGGCGCGCCTGGGCTTACACCCGAGCGGACTGGCCGTCCGCTGCAGCGGCTGGTGGCCGTGTTTCCTCGTGCGCTTGTCGGCTTTGGAGACCAGCCGTCGTGCCGGATCTGGCGATGCACGCCATCGCCGTCGCGGGGACTCCCGCACGCGCATGGCTGCCTCGCAAAGGGGTGCCGGCTAGCACCGCTCGACGGAGATGCGCGCCAGCCAAAGCTGCACGTGAATCTGGCGAGAGGCACTCACCGGCGCCGTTGCTTTCCTCCGTTGTGGCTGGCATCGCCGCCACATCGCATCTCGTGTCTCTCTCTCGCTCGTCGTCGGGTGGAGAGGCAGAGAGAAGGGGAAGGGGGAAATGGGTTAGGGTTGCGGGGGAGGGGGGGAGGGTGCCGCCCGACGCGCTGGTTTTGTTCGGCTGCGTACGCGCCCTCGACCGTCGGATCTCCATCCAACGGCTCACAGTAGCCAGCAGCGGCGCTAGGCCAACAGGCCACTGCGGGAGTTGCAATTCCTAGCCCAGGCCCAGGCGGCTAGACCTGGAGCCCAAGAGGGAATAGGGGGACCTGGCTAGGTTGGGTTTTTTTATCTCTCTGGCCCAGCTTTGAAGCTGAATTTAGCCCAGATTTTTGAATTTAAAATTTCCCTCCTAAAGTTTAAAGTGTTGGGCTGAATTCTGTTATGGGCAGGAATTTAATTTAGGGAAATTGCTAAATAATTTTCCATTTAATGATTTAATTTTATGATCTACAATGAATGTTTTTAGTGCTAAATTTTATGCATATTTATTCTTATTATAATTTTAATATGCCATGTTTAAATTATTCATGTTGCAATTTTATTATGTTTAGTTAATTTTTCCCCTTGATGGCATTTTATTATGATGACGAATATTATTGTGATTATTATGTCATAATGTTTCCGCTGTGAAATAAAGTTTAATGGATCCTCAAATAAAGTGTGGCTTTATGCTTTGTGGTTCTAACCAAAGTTGTTTGCCGGGCATTTTGACCGCGAAATTTTATTGGTTCGTTTCACTTCTGGCCAAAACTGATGTCAACCGGATAAATAAAAGTAGTTAATGAATGAGGATTTAATAAAGTATGGCTTATGTTTATTAATTTGGCCAAAGCTAATTAATGAATGTTTGTCCACAAAATTTTATTGTTCATTTTCATATCTGGCTAAAGCTGATTTAAATTTGATCAATAAAAGAAGATTATGATGATGATGCTTACTAAAACATCTTGATTTCTTTTGCAGCATCTAATGTCTCTCATATTGCCGGAATGATTAATGGCATAGAACAACTTAATGGTAGCAACTATGCTACATGGAAGGAGAAGCTTGAGATTACTATGGCCTTACTTAATGTTGATTATGCTCTCCTTAATGATCCTCCTGAAGCACCTAAAGAAGGAGATCAAAATTATGATGCCCTCAAAAGGGATTATGATGTTGAAAAATCTAAGTGGGATGATTCAAATCGCAAGTGCCTTATGATGATTAAGGGCTCCATTGCACAAAGCATGAGGGGAGCCCTTCCAGATTGCCAAACTGCTAAGGGCTATCTTGCGAAAATTGAGGATCAGTTTAAAGGGTCTTCCAAAATTTGTGCAACAAGTCTTATCAGGAGGCTTATTGATGAAAAATATGATCCCACCGGAAGCCTTCGAGAGCATATTATGAAAAAGTGCAACATGCTGCCAAACTTAAGACTATGGAGATGGAAATTTCTGATGGTTTCCTTGTCCATTTCATTATGTCATCTTTGCCTAAAAAAATCTCCATTTATGATCAACTATAATGCAATGGATTTAAAATGGGGCATTGATGAAATGATGGAACGATGTGTGTAAGATGAAGAAAGGCTTCTGGCTGACAGAATTGAGCATATTAATCAATTTAAGCATTCACAAAAGAAGAGACATCAAAAATTTGTGAATGAATATATGAAGCCCAAGCCTAATCAGTTTAAAGGTAAAGGCCAATCTTCAAAATATTGTCAGAAAAAGAAGCCTGAAAAGGCTCCCAACGCAGAAGGGAAAGAGACCGATGGATGCCACTTTTCTGGAAAAGGTGGACATAAGCAAAAGAATTGCATTGGCTTTCTGAGATGGCTCAATAAGAGAGGTACTGATGTTATTACTTTTGTTGAAGAATCCCTTTATGTTAATTATGCCACCAATACTTGGTGGATTGATTCAGGTGCAACAATTCATATTGCCAATTCATTGCAGGGATTCGATATGAGGAGGACCCTAAAAAGAGGGGAAAGAACCATTAGGGTTGCTAATGGTATTGAAGCTGACGCTGAGGCGGTTGGAGACTTCACTCTCATAGTCCATACCGGCTTTAGGCTTCAGTTGCATAATGTTCTTTATGTTCCCTCGATGAAACAGAACCTAGTTTCTGTTTCATGTTTAGATGATGATGGTTATGACTGTCACTTTGGGAATAATCATTGTATAATTATGTATGACAATAATAATGTTGGTCTTGCCTTTCGACAAGACAAGCTTTATGTAATTTCCCTTTGTGATTCCATAAATAATGTGAGTTCTACCTCAAATATGAACGTCAGTACCAAACGCAAACGAAATGAAAATGAGACTTCTTCAAAATTATGGCACTATCATTTGGGCCATATTTCAACGGGGGGATTGTGCGTCTCACTAAAGATCAAATCCTGCATCCTCTTGATTTTTCGGATGTGGATGTCAATCATTGTATCGATTGCATCAATGGAAAATATGCCAAGAAAATTAAGAAAGGTGCAAATCGAAGCACGGGAGTTTTGGAATTAATCCACATAGATATATGTGGTCCATTTAATGCGAGGTCGGTGGATGGTTTTAATTCATTCATAATGTTCACCGATGATTTCTCCCGTTATGGATATATTTATCCTATCAGGGAAAGATTAGAGGCATTAGACAAATTCAAGATTTTCAAAGATGAGGTTGAAAATCAAAGAGATAAAATAATTAAAGTTGTAAGATCTGACCGTGATGGCAAATACTATGGTAGACATACTTCTTATGGCCAAATTCCTGGACCGTTTGCAAAATTCTTACAGGAAAATGGCATAATGGCCCAGTACTCAGCACCGGGCGATCCCCAACAAAATGGGGTGACTGAAAGGCGAAATCGCACACTTATGGATATGGCACGAAGTATGTTAAGCCACTCCACTTTGCTGGTGAATTTATGGATGGAAGCCCTAAAGACAGCGGCACATATTCTTAACAGGGTTCCCAGTAAATCGGCGCCTAAAACACCATATGAATTATGGACTGGGAAGAAACCAATCCTGAATTATTTTCATGTGTGGGGCTGTCCTGCTGAAGCAAGAGTTTTCTATCCAAATATGAGAAAATTAGACCCCAAGACAGTCAGTTGCCATTTTATTGGTTATCCTGACAAATCTAAAGCATATCGATTTTATTGTCCAAATCAAGCAACTAAGTTTGTTGAAACAAGACACAATGTGTTCTTGGAAAGTGATATGATGAGGGGGAGCAAGATACCCAGGGAAATAATTTTGGAGGGAAAACAGGAATATGTCCCAGTTCCTATAATTCAAGAACTTGTTTTCCCTGTGTCTGCTGATGTTGCACCTCCGATTGGGAGGATAATTAATGCAACACCTGCTGAGACTCCTGTGACGGTTCCAGATGTCCCACCTGATGATGCATATGTTGAAAATACTCAGCAGCCTTCAATTATTATTAATGTGCCAAATAATATACCTCTCAGGAGGTCACAACGGACTAGAAAGTCTCCTATTTCTGATGATTATCTCACCTATATTAGTGAGGAATTGAATGAGCCAGTGTTGGATAATGATCCCACCTCATTTAAGGAAGCCATACAAAGTGAATATTCGTCTGAATGGCTTAATGCTATGAAAGATGAAATGACGTCCATGAGCACAAATGATGTATGGGACTTAGTAGAATTTCCCAAGGAGCCAAAATAGTCAGATGCAAATGGGTCTACAAGACCAAACATTACTCCAAGGGTGATATTGAAAGGTTTAAAGGGAGGCTCGTGGCCAAAGATTTCACTCCAAGAGAAGGGATTGATTATGAAGAAACATTTTCACTTGTCTCTTCTAAAGACTCATTCAGAATAATTATGGCACTGGTAGCTCATTATGATCTGGAGCTGCATCAGATGGATGTCAAAATGGCATTTCTAAATGGTGACTTATGTGAAGATGTATACATGGCACAATCGGAAGGTTGTGTTATGGAAGGAAAAGAACATTTAGGATGTCATCTCAAGAAATCCATCTATGGCCTGAAGCAAACATCATGGCAGTGGTATTTTAAGTTTGCTCAAGTCATAAGGAAATTTGGTTTCAAAGAAAATGAAGTGGACAATTGCATATATGCTAAGTTCAGGGGGGGTGAATTTATCTTCCTGATATTGTATGTTGATGACATACTCTTAGCCAGCAGTGATAAAAATATGATGTTTGAAACTAAAAGGTTTCTCTCTTCTAAGTTTGATATGAAAGATCTCAGTGAAGCAGCTTATGTTTTCGGTATTGAAATTCACTGAGATAAATCCAGAGGAATCTTGGGGCTATCTCAGAGAGCATATATTGATAAGGTACTTAAAAAGTACAATATGCATAAGTGCTCAGCCTCGCCTGCTCCTATTGTCAAGGGCCATAAGTTTGGAACTTTTCAGTGCCAAAGAAATGATTATGAATCTGCGCAGATGAAGTAAATTCCATATGCTTCAATTGTTGGAAGCATTATGTATGCACAAGTGTGCACTGGCCCTGATTTGGCATTCGTAACCGGGATGCTTGGTAGATATCAGTCCAATCCAGGTCTGGATCACTGGAAGGCTGCTAAAAAGGTCTTGCATTATTTGCAAGGTACTAAAGGCCTCATGCTTACATATAAGAAATCCGATAACCTCGAGGTAGTGGGTTATTCAGATGCTGATTTTGTGGGGTGTGTTGACACTAAGAAATCCATGTCAGGTTATATCTTCACCCTCACAAAAAGCTCCAAACAAAGTGTTACTGCATCGTCGACAATGCAGGCAGAATTTGTGGCATGTTTTGAGGCTACCAGGCAGGCAGTATGGCTGAAGAATTTTATCTCGGGTTTGAGAGTGATAGACAATATTTCTAAGCCACTCACTCTCTACTGCGATAATCAACCCGCAGTAATCTATTCAAGTAACAACAAGTCATCTATTCGAGTAACAACAAGTCAAGTGGCGCTGCCAAACACATTGACATTCAGTACCTTGTTGTGAAAGATAGAATCCAGGATCAGACAATAATTGTTAAGTACATAAGTACTAAGTTGATTCTAGAGGATCCGCTTACGAAAGCTTACCACCCAATGTATTTAAAGAGCTTGTTGCCGGCATGGGTTTGGTTAAAAACTTTTGATCCTGGAAAAGTTGGGACCATTATGACACCATCTCCCCATAAGTCTCATTTTGAGAATGAATGGGAACCATAGTCACTTAGTTCAACAGTACTTAATTGACTATTGTAATCTATTGTCTTGGTGTACCGTTTTATCAAGAAATGAGTCTGCATGTTTGTATAAGAATTAAGTGAATAAAGTTTATGGAGCTCATAAGTTAAAGAAGTTTCATTTTGATATGAAGTGATGTACTATAGTCACTGGGTTCAGTGGTACCTGATATTGGCCCTTGCAATCTTTTCGTCTTGGTGCATTACTTTGAGAAAAAGTGAGCTTATAAGTTTAGCCTTACGATCAAGGGGGGGAATGTTGGAAATTATGATCTTAGGCCTAAACTGTAGAGCTGCTACAGAGATGCTACAGTAGGCTGGTTGCTACAGCAACCGGCTCACCTAACCTGATGAGCTGCCCTGATCGGGGGCAGCCTCCTTCCAACTAGGTGTTGGCCCCCCTGGTGTGTTGTGCAACTATATAAGGGAGAATTTCCTGAGGAGAGCCGTGGCTGGCTGCTGCTCTAAGCTGCACACTCTCTCACTCTAACCTAAGCTCACTCCCTGCTCTCCTATCGAGCTAGCGCTACAACACCAGGAAGGGCCTGTACACACACATAGGCTCAAGAACCAACACATCCATCAGATCAAGCTCTAGGTGGTGAAGAAGAAGAGAAGATGAGTGGATCTTCAGATCAAGGTATAATCATCTTCTCATTAATTGTGTGGCTCAAACTTAAACTAAATTATCCTGGTAACACAACAGGAGTATCATTGACTGCCATGACGGATACATCCTCCTATGGAACATGCTCGATAAGTCGTCCGTCGCTGCCATGAACCCCATGACCTGGGCCGTGGATATCATCCCGTTGCCCGGCGATGTCAAGGCTGGGAAAAGCTGTAATTTTGCCTTCCTTGGTTTCCACCTATTGTGGTCCGATGAGAACCCCTGGTAATTCCGTGTGGTCTGCGTCTGCACGGATCAGCGAAGGATTCATGTTGGCATCTTCTCGTTGGAGACGTGGGATTGGGTCATCCACCCATGGGTGCACATCGGTGGTGACCGCAACCTAAAGTTTAGTGATGGCTTGCTAGTGGATGGCTTCGTTTACTAGCCTTACCACGGTGAAGGACGAATGATAAGGACCAACACTGCGACAATGGTTATCACCACTGTGGATCTACTCACGCAGGTGAAGGTGGAGGGGTACAATTTCATGGCTGGGGTGACTAAGGATGGCCAACTATGCATTGTCTATGAATCTGATTTCTTCCCTCATGTTTGGATCCATAGCGTGGACGGTGATGGAATTGAGATTTGGGTGCCACACAACATAATCTCTTTGAATGAAGTAATCGATCGGATCACTCACGAGTTTGCTCTGGACTTGCAGGGTGACCTCAAGGTTGTGCAAGTTAGGTCTGGATATGTGTACTTGCCCACGACATGCACGACCCCTGCCAGCACGCTCCACCTCTGGTTCTTCTCCCTATCATTGGAGACCTTGGAGCTTGAGTTACTGGTCGATGAGAAATTCGATGGATGTGCCTATCCATATAATATGGCCTCGCCTCCTTGTTTGGTTGGTGATGATGGGAGCATTGGGCATGAAGTTGAAGATTCTCACTAAAGTCTGCAGTTGTTTGTCATACGACGAAATAAATGGAAATTTGTGGGTATGAGTTAACCATTATTAATTACTTTGTTGATGCAAAATAATATCTAGTTTGCATTGAAAACTGGCAGATCACTCCTTTGTATATTAAGTAATGGTTATTCCCATAGAAACCTTTAGATGCTTTAAAACTATATTGGTACAGTTCTGGTGCTAATGAATTTTATGGACGATTGGGTTTTCATCTGCTGGTAACTTTCTATGGAATACTGTTATGTTGCATTTGCGGCTAGGCCCCATTGAGTAATCTGTTTCTACCGTTTGTATTCGTGTTCGTCATTTATGGAGAGAAAAACACAGGACTACTAGTTCTGGAAAGTAATTTATTATTATTATTTGAACGGTCACAGGGGGGAGAGCTTCCCCACCTAATGTAGTAATTTATTATTGAATTCAATGAACTTTTGGATATGCATCTGTGATTTTAACAAGAATCCTTGTATACATATTACTTGTTTTGATAGCAGTTTTCTTGTTTTCCATTTTTTTTAAATGCACAATCTCTTCATCCTTGAGGTTTTTCTTGTTTTCACTACACAATCTCCTAAGTTTTGAGGATCTGTTTTTCAACCTTTGTTGTTGTTTTTTTTACACACACAAAAAAAACCTTTGTTGTCCTTTGGTGCGTGCACAGCTAATAATATAAATCGGCTTTTAAAGTGCTTAACTATTTTTCTTTAATATATGTTCCCCACCTAACTTTTATGGTGGCTTAGTTATGACTTGTTATACTTGTATTTCGGTTCACAATGTTAGGCAGTTGCTCCCTTACTTGACTAGATACCAAAGAGTTTTGAAAGTAGTTATTGTTTGTTGCATTCTTTCTGCTGTATCTCGGCGTCACTGTTAGTGTTTTGCTCTATATTAACTGCAGTTTATGTTGAGTTTTTAAAAATGGTAAGTGTCAACTTTGTTCAGTTTTTTTGCAAGAAAGCTGTTTTGTTTTCTTAATTGTTTTTTTAGAAGAGTAGAATTTTACAAGTTACATTCGGAAGCATCACACCAAAGAGTATAATTTACTACACAAGATTAACACGCTGCTTTTGTGATGCAATATTAGTGCGAAGTGACCCCTTACGAGCAGGTACGGCTCTCGGAGGGATGACACTGTAGCAGGGTTGCCAAATTTCCATCATGTGCACTGGGTAGATTTGCGTTTTTGCCGACGGAGCTGGTGCCAGCGGGCGTGTAACTGAAAATTCATCGTGCTTGGCATCGAATGCATTTCTGTTCACTACTCATGTAAAGTTGGGAATCAAATGCATTTGATGTGATCAATTTGTAGAAAGAACAGTTCCTTTTCCCAATGTATTGTCTGATTGTCTCAAGTAGTGGTCAGCGCTCAGATATTTCCTTCTTTTTGAGAATGCAAATTTTCTTATTTCTTATTTCCTATTTCTTTCATTGCAAAATCTCTTCAGTTTTGTGACTTGTTATTTAGTATTTTCTGGTGGCTTAGCTGTGATTTGTTATAATTTGCATTTCAATTCTCAATATTAAGCACTTGATGCCTTGGCGGAATAGATATCAAAGAATCTTCGAAGTAGGTATAATAAAGTGTGAGTAAAATGGAATTTTAAATATGCATCTGTGCCTCTAACAAGAATCCCCTAGCACACATATTATTTACTAGCAAGTTTTGTGAATTGTCATTTTTTTTATTGCCGTAGCTTTTAGTTTTTTAGCAGGCGTTTCTTCAAGTTTGGTTGTTCTTGCTGCATATGCCCAGCTAATAGCATGATTTAGCTTGTACTCAGTACTTAACTAAAATTTGGATAATTTCCCACCTGGCTTTTGTGATGGCTTATTGGTGACTTGTTATACTTGTATTCAGTTCACGATATTAGGCAGTTGGTGCCTTGATGGACTAGATATCTAATACTATGAAACTGGTGTTCATTTTTCCGCATCACTGTGCTCATGTTGATACTTTAGCAATAAAATTCATGTCCTGTGACTGATGTATTTACAAGGATTATTTTATTTTGCCTGTGTATTCGTTTCGAGTTATATTGATTGTATTGCTTTGCTGATCAGCATGTAATGTAACTATGTAATCTGTCACTCGTTAACGCAGTACAATTACGTGCTTCATTCTATTCAAATACAACAGTAGGACAGGGGCACAGGGCCATATCCCATTGAAGTTCAGAGATCAGAATCTTTAGAAATTAGAATTAATTAAAGCCATGCCATGGAATTGCTAATTCAAGGATTTACATATACTCAGGTTTTAGTCTAAATGATCTTCTTTAGAAATTAGAATTAACTAAAGCCATACATGGAATTGCTAAATCAAGAATTTCCATGTAGCACCACACTAGCTGCTGTACAGAACTAAAGCCTGCCACTAGTGCCACCAATAGCTGATCAGTACAGTACATGTGCAAATAACTTGTTCTTTTATTAGGATGGCAAGAGAGGTAGATAGTAGGCTAATTTTAATCATCTACCAATTAGCTTTCTGTTGACCAAAGTAACCATATAAGCCAATTGTAGCTAAGCTAGTGAGACGCAAAGGAAGTTAGAACAACTGGAATTTGTTCATGGCCTGAGTTAAGTTTTTGAATGGAGTAAGTGAAGAGATAATTTAAGTACCATCAGTATTTTAATTATTAGACCTATAGAAATAATTGAAAATCTGTTACTCTTCATGAATTGGACATCTAGACCAGAATTCACTCAAAGAAGATCAATATGCAAATATTCTTTATCATGAGCATGTCATCATCATTCTTGCCATTATATTGGATTTTCCTTGTAGTTTGTCCTTGTTGGACTTCATTTTTTATTTTCTAGTTTGAATCTACATTGGAATCCTTGCCCTTTGACATTGGTCTTTGGTGATTTTTGAATGCTCTTCCGGCTATCTCAGGCAAGTCCATCCCTTTGTTCATATCTGATGATTATGTTTATCAAACTAATTGTAATCTAAGCTATTGGTATCACGTGCATCAAAACAAAAATTATATTGTCTGTATAATATGACATGAATCTTGCTAATCGACTGATGGAGCAGTTGGTGAACTATTATGGTTGGTAGTTGGAACCCTGGTTGGACAATGTCAAGCCATGGAAGGCGGGTTCCACCACACATGGATATCACCATAAGGTTTTTAACAACAATTGCCTGCTTGTGCTCAAGTGCCATAATGACCGCGCTGACCACATGACCTTGTATGGGCGGGGTTGAGCTGAAGTAACGCCATCTTAATGTCATATCTCCATGGGAACATATCTATAAAAGTAATGGCAGTTTGGGAACTGTCATGGAGGACCTCTACTAAAGGCATGTCACTATATGGTGCGGTGGGTAGCTGGTGTCAGGACCAACTACGCAGTGAGGTATGACAGATGGATGGGTGAAAAAGCTTTCTGATACAAAGTCTGGTTTTGAGTGCGATGGCACGACCATTGTGGCACCCTGATTCAATGAACTGGAGGCCCTGTGTTCCAGCTCAGAGATCAATGTTTTATGGAAACACAGTGCAACTTGACATTTAACAGAACCACAATTCATTATAACTAGTAAAATGCCCGTGCGTTGCCACGGGATACATATTATTGCGATAATCAAAACAGGTGCAGATCGACAATAACCAAATATCAAAGAAAGATGATTCAAACATAATAAGAGCAAGACAATAGAAAACTGGTTCATACACAGAATGCGTTCGTAAATAAAAATTGAAAGGTTAATAGTCAACAGTGCCCATATAATATGCATATCCGTTATAACAATTGGGTGCCTTCATCAACAAAGGAAATAATAACCAAAAAATTGAGGCAGTGAAACTTCATTTATACAGAGAAAATAGTCTGATAGTAGTAGTCAATGAATTTCTACTTCAAATGAAGCTATAATTTAGGAAATCTACTTCCTAATACACCTAAACATTTCTATGTAGTACAAATTTAGAAAAATGTTAACTCCAGCTTCACTCTTGTTGTACTTAAGCATGTGCACTAATAATTATTTTCTTAGTTCCCATCTATCCTCCATGAGAATATATGTCATTATGAGCACAAAACTATTTAGTAATTTGTCGCTTCAAACAATCACATGTTCCATAAATCAGTCCAAATTGTCCAATCGGTCTAATATTTTCCTAGCGTTGCCCCTGCACGTCTCCAGCAATTCGCACCTGCCAATTGACAACAATGGTCGAAGCAAGTCTATGCAGATACATTGCGACAAACATAAAAAAAATGATAAGGAACTAAAGCTAAGACATCTCCAGCATTTTGACCATATTTGTCAAGTCGGCATCAGGCCTAAGCCTGGCTCTGTTGTTGGCTTGGCTGCTGCATGCCACAACCATTATATCAATTAGAGCAAAAAGAAGCAGGCACTAATTAGCCCAGAGAAAAAAAATTAGAGGTAACACATACCAGAAGTCCAGCCATAGTATCATGGCAAGCGGAGATCAAAAGAGCACGAACCACAATCAGAGACTCGGGGTAGACCAAACGCAGCGACCATGCTGTCAGTACTGGTGGAGGCGGTGCTCCACGAGGTCTCTAGCATGTCCCTGACCTCCTCGATCTGCTGTTTAATTTACCACAGTAAGGTAGATATTTTTATTTGATTCTAGTGACGTAGGAATGGGTAGCATTTTAACACCACAACAAGCTTATAGACCATAGTAAATCCTGAAAACTATAGTTTAAATTTAGCGATCGAAACATCCATCATCCAATGTGTATAAATACAAACTATGACTTGGTTTTGTTTGGAATCTTCTTTTTAGACATAACAATATAGACAAGCGTAATAGTAAATTAGAAATTGTTATTTTGAAATTAATATGACCGGTGACTACTCCGGTAGAATACATAAACCATTTTAATTCAAATAAACACAATAAACAATTGGTGAGCTACTTAGCCATGTAATCTACGATCTGCCTTGAACTGCAGGATAGCCTGAGAAATTAATGAATTAATAGACATGATCCATGTTAGGTCTGCAAATTCAGCCAGTAAAACAACAAAACGCCACTTATCCAAGCTAAAATCAATGGTTTGAGAAAAAAGAATAGATGCTAATGTACAAAAAAATAATATTAGCTGATCACACTGGAATTGTGTTTTTTACTTGATTGCGCGTACTAACACTACCCTGGACATATTTCTCAAAAAACAAAATACTACCCTGAACATAAGCACGCAAATTTAGGTGCATGGCTAGGAGTCCAGAAAGTAATCTAACTAATTTGGATATCAGATATTTTCATTTATATCAGATTAACGGAAAAGTTTCTGAAGATTGCATGTATCTTTATATATCCTTATAAAGGAAGCTGATAGAAAACATATACCAAAGAGGAATTTCGACATAATCACTTTTTAAATTCAATCAATATTAATAATCTGGCATTGGTTCAAGAAAGGATATGCAGCAGGCGATCTGCTAAGACAACTATTTGTGTACCAATCAACGAAAACAATGCAACCTTTGTTCATTGTAGCAATGATACGGTGCCAGTTTAAAGTACTTGTACCATAAAAAAGACGCAGACCATCTAACATTTCCCAGAGCTCTGAAAGTAAAAAAAAAAAACAAGTGCAAGACTTGGAACAGAGAAGAAGCTTACCTGGGCAAGTGGGCATGGGCTGGATGCCATGCTCGAGATAGTAGAGCGCTCTCTCTCTCTCTTGCCAAGCTCTCCCTTCAATACCAGCCGCACAGCAGCCGGCCGTGCTGCTTTCAAACTCTTCTTCCGTGCCACCGCAGTAGAGCTGCCGGGCCTCCATGGCGAGCAGGCGGTTGAGCACGGGGCTGCAGCAGATGGCGCTGGCGATGTGAAGCCACGGTGCAGCACAGGCGACGTGAGGGGGACGTGGGAGGAGCCGCAGGGGACACGGCCGGGAGCTGCGCACGAGCCCGTCCGTGGCAGCGGTCGGACGTCGATCCCGCAGCTCGGCACAAGGCGGCCATGAATGTACTCACAAGCTCACAACAAGCAAAAGCATATTACATGCACTGAAATGAGCATAAATAAAGTAAGAGGTGTAGATCATAAATATGGTGATTGCCAGATCGGATATCTGAGCGACTTTTTGGGTCTGTGCAGCACTGCAAACGTGTCAACTTTCAGACCAGATATCTGCGCGACATCTCATGTTTGAAGTGTCGCTAAAATAAAGAAGCCGACCAGTCGGGCGCAATGCATCGCCATAGACATGGAGCATAATAAAATAAAGGTACTGGAAACACTAGTAGAAAACAGGGAATCAGTCCCGGTTCCAGAGGGCCTTTAGTCCCGGTTCTGGAACCGGGACTAAGCATCCGGGACTAAAGGTCCTCACTTTTAGTCCCGGTTCTGTTACGAACCGGGACTAAAGTGCCTCCACGTGGCCGCTGTGGGGCGCCCAGGCAGGAAGAACTTTAGTCCCGGTTGGTAACACCAACCGGGACTAAAAGACTCCACGCGTCAGCAGCTCGAGGCGCTGGGTTTTTTTTTTTTTTTTGAAAGGAGGGCTTTAGTCCCGGTTGGTAACACCAACCGGGACTAAAAGACTCCACGCGTCAGCAGCTCGAGGCGCTGGGTTTTTTTTTTTTTTTTTGAAAGGAGGGGTTTAGGGGTTTCATATTGTGTTTCCCCCTTTTTTTTTGTGTGTAGACGATTCAACTCGACGTTTGCTACTACATAAAGCAATGAAGAAACCATTACACAAATCGTCATGAATTAATATAGAGAGAAGTGACCTCTCTTTCTCCGTGCTTGGTCGAACAACATGTTTTCGTATATCTATTCGACGCTACGTACTATGTCTAGTACACGTTCATGCATATATACAATGAATAACATCTCTTACGATCTCTAATATCTAATTACCAACATTCATCATAATTTCTTCATGGTATTCTCCATTTTTAGCTATGACGTGATCAAGGAGGAATCCCGCCAATTCCTCTTGAATTGCTCGTCGACGATACTCTGGTAGGAGTCCGTCCCTCTTCCGTTCGATCTAATTTAAAGAAGGGGGTCAATATATATATATATATATATATGAATGAAACTCAACACAGTTGATGGTAATAAAATAAATTTGTGAATATTGTTTACGTACATCAAGTTTTTCTAATATTCTGCCCTTATCACAGGTCCTCTGGCGCATGAACTCGCAGACGTAGTATCCACAGAAGTTATTCCCGGATCCCTGATGAGGGCACTTTACGAGAATAGAGTTCAATCAAAATAATAATCAAGCATGATAGTGGTATTGAAACTAGAATCAAAGAGATGCGCGGGCCTAGCTAGCTAGTACTACTTACAGGGAGCAATTCATATCGCAACTCCTCTTTCCAGGGACCCCTAACCGCCTCGGTGAACCTTGTCCAAACCCTGCCCAGCAAACAAAATGAATTAAAGAGTTATTAATTACTTGATATCAGGAAATGAACGATAGTTGCCGATATAGTGCGATAATGATTGAAATTACTTCTGGAGAATATTTTGCAGGGGCGCCCACTTCGAAAGGTCTTTACGTAACGAGTCCATGACTTGTATTCGACTTTGGTCAAACTGTATGATGAGCAGAATAAAGTGGAAGCTGCACACATGTAGCTCATCAATTACACTTAACATCGAGTAAGCGAAACAAAATGATGTGTATGTACAAGACAGTATATAACACTCACTCGAAGTTGTAAGGAAGTAGTATTTCTCTTTTGTTTTGTTGTTTGATAAACGCCCTTAGCAAGTAATCCTCTACATCCTTTTTGTTGTGTTGGACAGTAACTTCATGAACAATATTTGGGCTAACGAACCCAATGTCATAGATTTGGATTGGTCCTTTGTTGCATTCGAGGATCTTCTTTCTGCATAATATACATATGGTGAGGATAATTATATACATGCAATAATGAACGAGCTGAGCTAGAGACTTAATTACAGAAATGATACTTACAAACAATAGCAAGTGATGATAGTTTTGTCGATATCTTTTAGATTGTATAACTGGAATAATTCTGAAAATTCAATGTAAACTGACTCGTTTCCATTGAAGAAATGCTCATCTTTAACTCCTGCAGTGATATAGTTCTCCCCTCGCTCGTAGGCTTCCAAGTACCATTTATGCAATGCTCGCATCCTCGTTGGTAGATTCGGGAGCTCCTCAGGTCTGACGAGAGGCTTCCCGTGCTCGAATCTAAAGGCTACTACATCAGCCATTTCGGGTAACGGTATATGATCGGGTAAGTAATCACCAGGATTAGTACCGGGCGCTACCCCCTCCGGAACATCAGGGATATCGCTAGACACCTTGAGCGGAGGGCACGATTGGTTCTCCTGCTCGCCCAGTTGGGGAATTGTTTTTTTCCCTTGATATGCATTACCGCTGCTTCCCGACCGCTTCTGTGGATCTGCAAATGACTTTACAATCTCACGGTCATAGTCTGATAGCAACTTAGGCGGTGGTTTTTCAAGGTTTTTCAGCGTACACCTCGCTATTTTCGGATCAATTCTCTCCTTTGGAGGTGGACGTTTCGGTGCAAAATGGGACTTCACTTCGGCCATTGAGATTGCCTAGCTTTCCTCTTCAGACCTATCATATAGTCTCTGTGGAAGAGGCTTGAGGCTTGGACCATATTGAAACCTCTTCCCTCATGTTGTTGTACTGCTAGGCGCCGGAGCGGCGGCGGCTCTCTTCCGCCGCTGTTGCTGACGCGGCGGAGTCCGCTGACGCGGCGGAGGAGGCGCAGTCCGCTGACGAGAGCCGGAGACGACTGAGGCAGCAGAGACGGCTGACGCCCCGGAGGTGGAGTCCGCTGACGCAGCCGGAGATGACTGAGGCAGCGGAGACGGCTGACGCCCCGGAGGTGGCGGAGACGGCAGACGCGCCGGAGACGGCTGAGTCTGCTGATGAGGGGCCTCCTCCGGCTCATGAGTATGCTGAGGCGGCGTGAAGTAAAGAAGCTTGATGTGTGACTTTCTCCATAGACAGGTAGTCCTTAAGGCATTTTCCAGAGAACCCTCGCCTTCACCTGTAGGATGATCAAGCTGCAGGCTCCCAAATCCGGGCGTTATTTCATCCACCATGACAACAGCATAGCCATCTGGAATCGGAGCGCAATGGAAAGTTGCATCAGGTCGAGGATGGTGGACAGAGCCTTTCGCCACCTCCAAGCTCAGGTTTCCGCAATCCGCCAACAGCACACAATGTTCATTCTCCGTGATACCATCCACGGGGTAGCGGCGAGCCGTGATATCAGGCTGAACGTGCTCCGTGGAAGCCATGCTGCTTCTCCGCTGAGATGGTGGGGTAGCTTCCAATGAAGGATCGTGCTGCTGAGATGGTGGGCCGAGGGCTCGCTGGCTAACTGATGCCGCCTCTAGTGCCGCTAATCTTTGTTCCATCTGCTGTAGTTTGCTTGCTTCCTCTTTCTTCTTTCGCCCTCGGCTTCTATAAGTGTCTCTGCTATCGCGAAACCCATGCACCCACGGAACAGAGCCTGGTGTGCCTCGTGTTCGTCCAGGGTGTTCAGGATTCCCGAGGGCCTTTGTCAGCACGTCATTCTCTCTGTCGGGATGGAACGTCACTTCCTCCACTTCCTTGATTGCTTTCTCAATCTTTTTCATGGGTATTTCAAGTTTAGGATCCGCGTAAACAACCTCCCCTGTTTCTGGGTCCAAAGCTCCCCCATTCCCGAATACCCAAGTCCTTACCCGATCTGGCCAGTTCCGTGACACTGGTTCGACCCCTTTAGCAAGTAGGTCGTTCTCCATTTTTTCCCACTTAGGCTCGGCTTGGCTGTAGCCACCTGACCCCGTAACATGGTGATACTGCTTCTTTGCAGCATTCAGCTTATTTTGCTGTGACGTTTTCCGCGCCTTCTCGGATTTCTTGTAGGCCACAAATGCGGGCCACTGATCTTTTATCTTCTCATATATACCGGTGAAATCTAGAGTCTTGTTTTGCTGGACAAACTGTGTGTTCAAATTCTTCTTCCAGTTCTTGAACAGTTCTGCCATCTTCTTTAGAGTGTACGCCTTGACCTTTGGCTCTATAACTGGTGGGGTTGTCGGATCCTCCTCTGGCGGTAGGATGAAATTTGTCAGCAGCTCGCTCCAAAGATATTCTTTTTGTCTATCCTGGACAAAAGTAACTGAAGGGTTGTCCTTCTTCTTATTCCATTGCTCGATGGTGATCGGGATGCTATCCCTAACCAGTACTCCGCACTGATATGTAAAGGTGTGTTTGGTCCGCTTGGGAAGAATCGGTTTGCCAGCTGGAGAGATTACGTCGATCTTGTACCTTTCCTCCTTGTCCAACCTTTTCTTCGCGCCTCGTCTCCTTGTTGACGAAGTTTGGCTCGTTCCGGAGGGCTAAAAGAAGAAAGAAGCGTTAATATATGTACATACAAAACAATTAATGCATCTAGTCAGCAGAGGCTTAATTAATATATATATATATATATATATATATATATATATATATATATATATATATATATATATATATACCTCGCCGGACTCTGCATTAGTTAAGGCTCCCTTCTCCATATCACCGGAGCCGTCATGATCTTGTTCCTCCTCCATTCTTCCATCATCGGAGCCGTGATGATCTCCTTCCTCCTCCATTCCACCATCGTTGTCGTTGAGAAACGACAAGGCGTCCTCCTCCATTGGATTTTCTCCGGCGCGGATTATATTCTCCAACGCCTCTTCTTTTTCTAAGTCTCTGTGATCCATAGTTTCTGCAAATATTACAACATGGCAAAATACAAACCATGAGAGATGGATAGTGGCAAACATAGACCTATAACCAGAAGGTTACTAAGAGCAGGCCAATCATCTAAACAGTGCGTGCATGCGTGGTATCCCTTGTTTGTCTGTCCTGAAAGGTTACTAAGAGCAGGCCAATCATTGATGGTTACAAACAGCAACGCATGTAGGTCAAATTCCTCCTGTTTGTGCTCATCCCACACACGTACACCTTTTCCATTCCACAGCTGTAAAAGTTCTTCAACTAATGGCCTTAGGTACACATCAATGTCGTTGCCGGGTTGCTTAGGGCCTTGGATGAGCACTGGCATCATAATGAACTTCCGCTTCTTGCACAACCAAGGAGGAAGGTTATAGATACATAGAGTCACCGGCCAGGTGCTATGATTGCTGCTCTGCTCCCCAAAAGGATTAATGCCATCTGCACTTAAACCAAACCATACGTTCCTTGCATCACCTGCAAAGTCCCCCCACCTTCTCTCGATTTTTCTCCACTGCGACCCGTCAGCGGGTGCTCTCAACTTCCCATCTTTCTTACGGTCTTCCTTGTGCCATCGCATCAACTTGGCATGCTCTTTGTTTCTGAACAGACGTTTCAGCCGTGGTATTATAGGAGCAAACCACATCACCTTGGCAGGAACCCTCTTCCTGGGGTGCTCGCCCTCAACATCACCAGGGTCATCTCGTCTGATCTTATACCGTAATGCATCGCATACCGGGCATTCGTTCAAATCCTCGTACTCACCGCGGTAGAGGATGCAGTCATTAGGGCATGCATGTATCTTCTGCACCTCCAATCCTAGAGGGCAGAGAACCTTCTTTGCTTCGTACGTACTATCGGGAAACTAGACCCTTGCCACCCCGTGGCACAACTTATCCCATTCCAGGATTCATTAATTTCTGAGTTCGAACTTACCAATCCAGGCTCTCGGAATTTGACGCCGGCTTATGGGCCAAGGTAGCACACCCGTCCAACTGGCCCTCCGCGATGACACAAATAAGAGGCATATGAATAGACCGAGCTAGAGCCTTGCCATACAAGGCAAGTGTGGTTGCACTTGTTAAGTTTGGTTCAATGGCACTATAACTTGATCAAACCAATCAAGGAATTTATTTACCAAGTTAATTTATGTTATAAACATTCCTTCATTTCATTTATTCTTTTCTAATCAAAGTCATAGCCATTAATCACTTACCATTTCCGAAGAATGCTTCACATAATCACAACAACATTATTCCTCATATCTTTTTAGGTAGAATAGTGAGCATTTTCATTTAGTTTCTTGTCATGCTCATGTATGTATGCTACTGATCATCTAAAATATATGCAATGACACGGTAGTATCACATCAAATGAGCATAGCAAAATATGCAAAAATAACCCTATTGCAAATAATGCAAAAATGAGCATAAATGCATCTTTTAACCATGGCTTTGCAATGCCGTCAAGCAAATGGAGGTGGTGGCTTGCCTTGCTCAAATGGAGTGTCAAAGTACTCCAGATCTTCACCACCTAGATTATTCTTCTCTGTAAATTGTTTAATAAGCAATAATAAATATCACATAAAGCAAGTATATCTACCTAGCCTATCTAGGCAGATCATAAAAATAGAACAAAAATACTACTGGATAAAGGAGCTCAAATGACAAATACTGCAAAAAGAATGAACTCATTTGGACTTATGGATAAAAAGTTATAGCAGGTCAAAGTTGGATCAAAATGAATTTATTCTGCTTTTAAAAGAAATTCCCTGGAGAGGCCACATCGAAGGCGTACTTTCACAATATGCCTCCACTTAATATGATTCGGGCACGAGCCTACTGTCACTGACATGTGGGTCTGGCCCATTAGGTTTAAAAAGAGGAGAAGAACAATGCACAGGCGGTGCTCACCGGCGACGTTTAACGGCGAGGAGGTTGCGGTGGTGCTCATGAAGGTGACGGTTGGAAAGAGGAGATGACGGTGAGCTCAACGGTGTGCGGGACTTGACCGGGGGGGGGGTAGCCGGATGGCGTCGCTACGTTCCTCTCAGGCCGTAGCGAGTGATGGATGTCGGTGAAGTCGAGCTTCCCTGCACGAAATTACTCCGGTGAGCTGCGCACGGGAAATAGTAGGATGAGAAGAGCTCGGGAACGAGAGGAATCGGCCGGGATTCGACCAAAGGCAGCTGGCAGCAGTGGAGTTCTTGCCACAGAGCTCCTTCTCGGAGCCGAATAAGAAGGCCCTCCGGGCCCTTCCTCTCTCCCTTGGGGTCGATTGGGAGAAGGAGTGGTGAGGTGACACTACTAGGGAAAACCCTATAGGCAGACAGGTAACAATGGCTTGGGGGTAAATGGGCCATGCTACTGCTAAGTAGTAGCAGCGCGGGTCAAAACCCCATGCTACAGGTACAGCTTAGTAGAAGCGCGGGTAGATATACCCGGCGCTGCTGCTAAGTGGGTCCCACGGTACCCCCAGAGTCGAGCCATAGTAGCAGCGCAGGGTATGCCGCCCGCGCTACAACTAACTTGGTAGCTGTAGCGCGGGGCTTATACCCAGTGCTGCCACTACCGGTACACGGGAACTGCTGGTGGGCCCCGCTTAGCAACAGCACGGGCCTCTTGCCCAGCGCTACAGGTAATAGGCATAGCAGTAGCCCGGGCTGACGAGGGCATGTACTAGGGATAGGGTAATAGGCCTGACCTATAGACCCTACCCTAGGACACCACATGTCTTATACTGGGCCCCAGGGCCAGATCAGCAACCAAGAGTTCTGCAAACTGACATTCACTCGGAGTTCGACGAACCACTCGGGAGGCAAGAGTTCACTCGACCAGCTTGTTTCACTCGGAGCACCCGAAAGTCACTCGACCAGAGAAGACCAGGAGACTCCAGGAGCGGAACGGTCGGGACGCACGTTCGCCTGTAGTAATTGTAATCAATGCGCTCGTTACATGGCGCCCTTAAATCCCCTCTTAACCCCTGGTAATGGCAGCGTTCATGGGAGGGCTAGCATTCGCTATATAAGCTGCCCGCCAGCTCCATTCCAAGGGTTGGCAATCTATTTGTAATCATACACTCAAGCAATACAGCTCCAGAGCACCAAGACGTAGGGCTATTAGCTCCACCGCTGAGGGGCCTGAACTCGTAAATCCGAGTGTAACACCTGCGCCGTAGCTAGGCTCAGCCCTCTCATCCGTACCCCTACACACTACTGTCAGACTTGCACCCACGACAGTTGGCGCCCACCATGGGGCAGGCGTCTAGCGACTTCCGGCGTAGTTGCATTTTTTCCACCATCACCATGGTTTCTGGCGGCGGACTGACTCTGGGCGGCGAGATCCGTTTCGGCGTCCTCAGCTTCATCGCCGACGATTCGGCGTGGCTCCAAGAAGCCCCGCTGGATGTCAAGGCGTTGCCCGTCCGCGGCGCGGCGCAGTTCCGTGCGAGTACCTTTGGCGTCCTTCTCCGGTAACCGTCGACTCCTTATCAGTCGACTTCTTCACTCTCCACCAGCCGTCGTCGCAATCGCTCCGGACGCTCGCGGCTTCAGCGGTGGATCAGGCACGTGGTGGCCCTTCAGGCTCCGGCCCCGCAGATCGCAGCAATCGAGCCCGATGAACCCGTCTTCGATCTGTTCGCCTACGTGTATGAGCACTCGGAAAGCTTATCCAAGTGCGAGAGCAGCGATCCCGCTGCGGAGGTGCTGATGGCCGATTCCCTGCCCAGCCCGCCTGGGTACGGCCGCGGCGGCGCAGAGAACGGCGACCCGTCGCGTGCCGATGTTGGCGGCGGCAGGGACCGGCATGACGACGAGTACATCCCCCGACCTCTCACTCTGCAGCAGAGGGAGGAACAACAGCGCAGGACCGAGCAGGCCCTCCAGACGCCCATCATTGGGACGACCCCCGAGGCTCAGGCTTTGGAGGCCGTGCGCCAGGCCAACTTGGCTGAGCGCAATCGTCTGGAAGCGCTTCAGAAAACACTCGATGATCGCGCCCGCAGACAGCATCAGCCCAGTTCCAGTCGGCGACAGCGGCAGTTGTTCTCGAATGACCAGTAGCAGAGTTTCCAGGTATTCCGCACTCCCGTCCAGAATCTGGCGGCGGCCACTCGGATAGTAGATTCCATTTAGCCGTCCTGATCCGAGGCGGGGGAGGGTCTTCGGCAGATCCGGACCCTGCTCAAGGCGGCTGAGGAGCAAAATTCGGCAGTATCCCAGTCGCGTAACCGGATTCACAGCAGATCCGTTAGGGCTGACACAGTTCAGTCGGCCCACAGCCCAGTGTCTCCAAGGCGAAACATGCACTCGCCTCCGCGGCGAAACGACCAAGACCGCCACCGGGACCCGTACTCAGGGCAGGGTCGCAGTCAGAATATGCCTCCGCGGCGTCAGGACGATCGTCGCCACATGCAGTCGCCCCCTCCGCGGGATGGCTCGTACGCGCCCCGGACGTACAACGCCAGGCGTCCTTACGGCAATGATCGGAGGGCCAGCCCTCCCCGTCATGGTGACGGTTATCGCCAGAGAGAGTCAGTCGACGACCGTGACCCACAGTTCAACGCGAGATCCGTTCTCGCTCAGAACCTGGTCGACAGAGGCAGAGCTCAGAGAGAAAACTTGGACAGAGATCGTCCGAGTGGAAGTGGAGCATTCGTCTCCGGGCCCGAGTGTTTCAGCAGAGCCATCAGGGCCACCGAGATTCCGCCAAACTTCAGATTGGCAGCTGGAGTAAGCAAGTTCACCGGTGAGTCCAAGCCAGAAACTTGGTTAGAGGATTACCGAGTGGCTGTGCAGATTGGAGGAGGAAATGACTATGTGGCTATGAAGCATTTGCCATTGATGCCTGAAGGGTCCGCCCGCGCCTGGCTCAATCAGCTCGCTCCGGCCAGCATATACTGCTGGGAAGATTTGACCCGAGTGTTCATCAAAACATTCGAGGGCACCTGCAAATGCCCGGCTGGATTGTCTGAGCTACAACATTGTGTGCAGAAACCGAATGAAACATTGAGGGAGTACATACAGCGGTGGACAACCTTGCATCACGTGGTGGAGAACGTCACAGAGCATCAAGCCGTCTGCGCCTTCAAGGCAGGAGTCAGATATCGGGAGCTCATCCTAAAATTTGGTCGGTCAGGATCTTTGACCATGAGCCGAATGATGGAGATAGCCACTCGGTACGCAAAAGGAGAAGAGGCAGACCGTCTCCGTAACAGCAAAGGGAAAACCAGCGAGCCGAACCCCGGAAACAGTAATCCCAGTCGGAAGCCGAAGCGCAAGGCTGATGGTTCGGCTCAGGCCGAGGCTGCCGCTCTGGCCGGTCAAGCCAAGAACAAGGGGAAGGCTAAGGATAAATGGATCCCGAAGAAAAAGAAAGATCAGTCGGGCCAAGATGTCCTCTATTTGCTGTGTCACATCCACACCAGGAAAGATGAAGAGGGCAATCTGATATTGCCCAAGCATACCACTCGACAGTGCAGACTGTTGATTCAGTAGTTCCGAGAGGGCCCGTCGAGTGAGAAGAGCCCAGAAGACGCTGATGATGGAGACAAAGATGAACCTTTTCCCAGTGTCAACGCAACCCTGATGATCTTCGCAGATGTAGAGAGCAGGAGCCGGTTGAAAGTTATCAACTGAGAAGTGAACATGGCAGCGCCGGCGACGACAAAGTTTCTGAACTGGTCGAAGACTCCGATCACCTTTGATCAGTCGGACCACCCAGCCTATATTGCCACCCCTGGGCGGCAGGCGCTGGTGGTAGATCCAGTCGTGGGAGGCGTCCAATTGCGCAAGGTCCTCATGGACGGTGGAAGCAGACTGAACATACTATACGCTGATACTCTGCAAGCGATGGGCATTCTGATGTCCCGACTCAGCGAGAGCAGCATGCAGTTCCACGGAGTGATCCCCGGCAAGTCACTCGGGCAAATCGCCCTGGACGTGGTCTTTGGAGACGACAAGAACTTCTGGAAGGAAAGGCTACCCTTCGAAGTGGTCGACTTCCGCAGCGCCTACCATGCCATCCTTGGTCGGCCGGCTTACGCATGTTTCATGGCCCGTCCATGTTATGTGTATCTCAAGATGAAGATGCCCGGCACCAAAGGTGTGATCACAGTCACTGGCAGTCGACAGCGCGCGGAAGAGTGTTTGCAGCAAGGGTCCAAGATAGCTGATGAGCAGATGGCCATAGTGGAGCTGGAGGAGTACAAGAAGAATGCCGATCCGAGTGATCAGCTGCGCTCCAAGAAGCCAGCCGCAAAATCTGCATTTCAGTCGGCCGGTGACACGAAGCCTGTGCACGTCCACCCAGAAGATCCCAATGCTGCTCCCACCAACATATCAACAACACTCGACAGCAAATAGGAAGAAGCGCTCATCCAGTTCCTCCGTGAGAACTGGGACATCTTCGCATGGAAACTATCAGACATGCCGGGTGTACCCAGGGAGCTAGCTGAGCACCGTTTGCGAGTCGACCCAAAGGCGAAATCTGTGAAGGAGCATCTCCGTCGCTCTGCTACACAGAAGAGGAAGGCCATTGGCGAAGAAGTTGCTCGGCTCCTGGCAGCCGAGTTCATCCGTGAGGTGTACCACTCCGAGTGGCTCGCCAACGTCGTCATGGTCCCTAAGAAGGACAAGTCTCTCCGAATGTGCATTGATTTCAAGCACATCAATCGGGTCTGCCCCAAGGATCATTTCCCGCTCCCCCGCATAGATCAAATCGTGGATTCCACCGCGGGTTGCGAGCGACTGTCTTTTCTGGATGCGTACTCCGGGTACCACCAGATCCGACTGTGTGGGCTAGATGAAATAAAAACAGCCTTTATCACCCCATTCGGGTGTATGTGCTATATCACCATGCCATTCGGTCTTAAAAACGCTGGTGCCACTTTCATGCGCATGGTGCAGAAGTGTTTGCATAAACAGATCAGTTGGAACATCGAAGCATACATGGATGACATAGTGGTTAAGTCCAGAAAAGGTTCCAACCTGCTGGCTGACCTAGCCAAAAATTTCGCAAATCTGCGGAAGTATGATATCAAGCTGAATCCGGCGAAGTGCACTTTCGGGGTTCCTGGGGGCAAGTTACTCGGTTTCCTCGTTTCCGAACGAGGGATAGATGCCAATCCTGAGAAGATCGAGGCGATTGTACGAATGAAACGTCCTGAACGTCTTCATGATGTGCAGAAGCTCACGGGTTGCCTCGCAGCTCTGAGCCGATTCATCTCCCGTCTCGGTGAGAAGGCACTGCCCCTGTACCGATTGATGAAGAAATCTGATTCGTTCGAGTGGACTGCTGAATCACAAGCAGCGTTTGTCGAGCTCAAAGCCCTGCTCTCCGAATAGCAACGAGCCGTTGCTCTTGTACATTGCGGCCACTGGTCAACTTGTCAGCACTGTCCTCACAGTCGAGCGAGAAGAACAGGGCAAGGCTTACAAAGTTCAGCGTCCAGTCTATTATATTTCTGAAGTTCTGACTCCGTCCAAGCAGAGGTATCCTCATTACCAGAAGCTCGTCTACGGCATTTACCTGACTGCGAAAAAGTAGCCCATGACTTCCAAGAGCACACTGTGTCAGTCGTCAGCGATGCCCCGCTGTCTGAGATCATGAACAATCGGGATGCGACTGGTCGAGTGGCGAAGTGGTCTATCGAGCTCCTGCCCCTGGACATCAAGTTTGAGGCAAAAACGGCGATCAAGTCCCAAGCATTAGCCGATTTCCTAGCCGAGTGAACTGATCAGCAGCAACCGACTCAGAGTCACCCGGAACACTGGACCATGTTCTTTGACGGTTCCAAGATGCTGAATGGTTTAGGAGCTAGAGTTGTGTTAGTATCTCCGAAGGGTGATCGTCTCAGATATGTTCTGCAGATTCACTTTGATTCCTCCAACAACGAAGCCGAGTACGAAGCGCTCCTTTATGGTCTATGTATGGCCATCTCACTCGGCGTCCCGCGCCTGATGGTCTACGGAGACTCGGATCTAGTTGTGAACCAAGTGATGAAGGAGTGGGATATCAGAAGCCCCGCTATGACAGGATACTGCAACGCAGTGAGGAAGTTGGAAAAGAAATTTGAAGGTCTGGAGCTGCATCACGTTCCCCGAGCCAAGAATCAGGAGGCAGACGATCTGGCAAAGATCGGGTCCACTCGGCAATCCATACCCAGCAATGTGTGCCTCGAGCATTTACGTTCTCCGACGGTAAAAGAAGATCCCTTAACGGAAGAGCCCCCGCAAGTGGTCAGTCCCTCCGATCCGACTGAAGTCGAGGTCCCGGCAGTCATTGATTTGGTCATGGAGGTCCTAGCAATCACACCCGAGTGGATAGTGCCTTACATTGCATACCTGCTCAGGCATGAACTTCCAGAAGATGAAGCCGAAGCCCGCCAGATTGTTCACAGGTCCAAGGCCTTTACAGTGATGGGTGATCAGTAATACAGGAAGAGCGTCACCGGTGTGACTCAGCGCTGCATTTCGCCGGAAGAAGGTCGGTTGATACTGGAGGAGATTCACTCGGGAACTTGTGGACACCACGCGTCCTCTCGGACGATCGTGGCTAAAGCTTACCGAGCCGGTTTCTTCTGGCCCCGTGCCAATGAAGCTGCGCAGGAGATAGTCCAACACTGTGCCGGGTGACAGTTTTATGCAAACTTATCCCACAAGCCTGCGTCTGCTCTGAAGACAATTCCACTCGTCTGGCCGTTTGCAGTCTGGTGACTTGACATGGTGCGACCCCTCCGAATAGGGGCGAGTGGATTCACCCACTTGCTGGTCGCAGGCGATAAATTCACCAAATGGATTGAGGCCAAACCCATCAAGAAGCTAGATTCTCGTACAGCGATCAAGTTCATGAAGGAGATAGTCTTCAGATACGGCGTGCCTCACAGCATCATCACTGACAACGGTTCAAACTTCGACTCAGAAGAGTTCAGGGCGTTCTGTGCCGCCCAAGGTACCCGAGTCGACTATGCATCTGTGGCGCATCCGCAGTCGAATGGACAAGCTGAGAGAGCAAATGGACTGATACTTCAAGGGTTAAAGCCGCGACTCATGCGCGATTTGGAACATGCAGTTGGAGCCTGGGTCACCGAGTTGCCTTCGGTTCTTTGGGGCTTCAGGACGACCCCCAATCGGCCCACCAATCGCACTCCCTTCTTCATGGTGTACGGGGCTGAAGCTGTCTTGCCGAGTGACTTGCTCCACAATTCGCCCCGAGTGGAACTATACTCCGAAGCTGAAGCAGAGCAGGCGCGGCAAGACTCGGTTGATCTCCTGGAAGAGGAGAGAGAGATGGCTCTTATTCGTTCGACCATTTATCAGCAAGATCTACGACGTTTTCATAGCAGACACGTCAGAAGTCGGACCTTTCAGGAAGGAGATCTTGTGCTCCGAGTGGATCAGCAGCGACCTCACAAGCTCGCTCCTGCGTGGGAAGGTCCTTTTGTCATTTCAAAAGTTCTGCACAACGGAGCGTACCACCTGTACAACCTTCAGAAGCAAGCAGACGAGCCCCGTGCTTGGAATGCGGATTTGCTGCGACGATTTTATACTTGATGATGAGATGTAATAAAAGTACTCGAGTGTTATTCGGTGAATAAAAGCATGACTTTTCCAGTCCCACATTGAAGTTCACTCGTACGTATTCTCTGGCTTACAACCCCCAGTGGGTGTACGCCATTCAACTTAGCTGCAAACCAGTTTTTTCCTAAGTCAAAAGCTACTCCGAGTAAAGAGCGTCCCTCTCACTCGGGGGCTTGGTTGCAAACCAGCTTTTGCCCAAGTTAAAACGCTACTCCGATTAAAGAGCGATCCTCTCACTCGGGGGCTTGGCTGCGAACTAGATTACGCCCAAGTTAAAATCCTACTCCGAGTGAAGTGCGACCCTCTCGCTCGGGGGCTTGGCTGCGAACCAGCTTTCGCCCAAGTTAAAATGCTACTCCGAGTGAAGAGCGTCCCTCTCACTCGGCGGGCTTGGCTGCGAACCAGCTTTCACCCAAGTTAAAATCCTACTCTGAGTGAAGTGCGACCCTCTCGCTCGGGGGCTTGGCTGCGAACCGGCTTTCGCCCAAGTTAAAACGCTACTCCGAGTAAAGAGCGTCCCTCTCACTCGGGGGCTTGGTTGCGAACCAGCTTTCGCCCAAGTTAAAATGCTACTCCGAGTAAAGAGCGATCCTCTCACTCGGAGGCTTGGCTGCGAACCAGCTTTCGCCCAAGTTAAAATCCTACTCCGAGTGAAGTGCGACCCTCTCGCTCGGGGGCTTGGCTGCGAACCAGCTTTCGCCCAAGTTAAAACGCTACTCCGAGTGAAGAGCGATCCTCTCCCTCGGGGGCTTGGGTGCGAACCAGCTTTCGCCCAAGTTAAAAACGCTACTCCGAGTGAAGAGCGTCCCTCTCACTCGGGGGCTTGGCTGCGAACCAGCTTTCGCCCAATGTTAAAAATGCTACTCCGAGTGAAGAGCGTCCCTCTCACTCGGGGGCTTGGCTACGAACCAGCTTTCGCCCAATGTTAAAATGCTACTCCGAGTGAAGAGCGATCCTTTCACTCGGGGGCTTGGCTGCGAACCAGCTTTCGCCCAAGTTAAAAACGCTACTCCGAGTGAAGAGCGTCACTCTCACTCGGGGGCTTGGCTGCGAACCAGCTTTCGCCCAAGTTAAAACGCTACTCGGAGTGAAGAGCGTCCCTCTCACTCGGGGGCTTGGCTGCGAACCAGCTTTTACCCAAGTTAAAACGCTACTCCGAGTGAAGAGCATCCCTCTCACTCGGGGGCTTGGCTGCGAATCAGCTTTCGCCCAAGTTAAAACGCTACTCCGAGTGAAGAGGGTCCCTCTCACTCGGGGGCTTGGCTGCGAACCAGCTTTCGCCCAAGTTAAAATCCTACTCCGAGTGAAGAGCGTCCCTCTCACTCGGGGGCTTGGCTGCGAACCAGCTTTCGCCCAAGTTAAAACGCTACTCCAAGTGAAGAGTGTCCCTCTCACTCGGGGGCTTGGCCGAGAACCAGCTTTCGCCCAAGTTAAAATCCTACTCCGAGTGAAGAGCGTCCCTCTCACTCGGAGGCTTGGCTGCAAACCAGCTTTCGCCCAAGTTAAAATCCTACTCCGAGTGGAGAGCGTCCCTCTCACTCGGAGGCTTGGCTGCGAACCAGCTTTCGCCCAAGTTAAAAACGCTACTCCGAGTGAAGAGAATCCCTCTCACTCGGAGGCTTGGCTGCGAACCAGCTTTCGCCCAAGTCAAAACGTCACTCCGAGTGAAGAGCTTCCCCCTCACTCAGAGGCTTAGCTACTAACCAGCTTTTGCCTAAGTTGAAACACGTTTCAAAGAAAGACTCGAAGGAAAGCATTCAAATAACTCCGGAAGTTCAAAAGCAAATACGAGTACTCGGGCCCAAAGCCCGAAAGAGTTTAACGGTTACAGTTCCACTCGGCATACCGAGGATAATGGTTCAGACTTAAAGTTTTCTCACGCTCCTGTGGGGCTGGCCGGCTCAACGAAGGAATCCAGGTCGATGCCGTCTGCGATCCGAATGTCCGGTTCGATGGACGTCTCCATGAAGTCCTCAAACTAGAGTTTCTTCGTGTTGGCGACTTGGAGAGACTTCAGCTTCTACTCCTTGGTGTCCTTGCAGTGCACTCAGACGACAGAGAGCGCCACGTCAGCCCCGCAGCGAGCAGCCGACTTCTTCCACGCTTGCACTCGGCTGGGGATCTCATTGAGGCGAGCCATCATCGCTTCCAGATCGGTGTCGAGGGTGTCTTCAGGCCATAGCTCCTTGTCGATCCTCCCGAGTGCACCCCGCAGACGGATGATGTACCCTTGGACGTCTTCAATGCGAGATTCGACCCGTAGGACTCCTAGAGCAGCCTTGTCACCGACGAGTGACCTGGAAGGATCCAGATCCCTCTCAATCCTGTCAGTCTCAAGCTCAAATTCCCGGCAGTACTCTGTAAACGAGGAAGGAAGAGTGTCGAGCATCAGCATGCATGAAGTTCACTCGGAGTTAAGTTGAAATGCACTCGGGTGCTATAAGTTACCTGCAAGCTTGATATACATCTCCTCCATGAACTCTTCAATGTACCTCTCCGGAGCGTTCTTCTTCTCGATCAACTGGGCGATCTTCTCGTTCAGAGTCTTCTTCTCTTGCTCGTAGACTTCCGCCTGGGCCTTGAGCTTGCTCTCCCACTGGGTGTGCTGCTTCTTGAGCTCGAGCACCTCCTTCTTCAGCGACGTGTTCTCTGCTTCAAGCTTCCCGAACGAGGCCAGCTTTTCTTCAGTGGCCTTGGTTTTTTCCTTCGCCACCCGCTGAGCCCCCGCCAGTTCTTGGTCCTTATTCTCGAGTGCCTGCTTCATAGTTTCTAAAGAGACAGAGGTTCTGAGCCGCACTTGGAGTCGGTGGTTTTCACTACGCACATCTGTTCGAGTGAAGTCACTCGGTTCAAAGAATGTAAAAAGGTGAAAGCAGAATGCTCGGTAATTGAAGCTCACCTCCCATAGTCTTGAGCTCTGCCTGTGCTCGCGCAGTGTTCCTTCTCTCCACCTCCAAATTCACTCGAAGCTGGGCCGTTTCCTTCTCCAGTGCCACGTACTGAGTCCCAAGCTCGCAAGTTTTCTGAAACACAAGAAAGAGCAGATCAGTTAACGTTAAGAGATATTCCGAGTGCCCAAAGACTGGCGCTCTCGGAAGAAACAAGCTTGACCAGTATCTGATTCTAAGTTCTAAGACTTTCGCCGACTGCCCGCTGTCGACGGCAGTCTCGGGGACTACACCCAGTGGGTGCACTCAGCGTGCCCCCACTGGAATGGTATCCACTCAAACCGGTCCGCCCGATCCGATTGATGGCCAAACACAAAAAAAAACAACAGCAACAACAACAGAACATGTTCTAAACTCTAAGACTCCCACCGACTGCCTACAGTCGACGGCAGTCTCGGGGAGTACACCCAGTGGGTGCACTCAGCATGCCCCCACTGGAATGGTATCCACTCGGAACGGTCCGCCCGATCCTAGTGATGGCCAAACACAAAAAACACCCAGTGGGTGTACCGGATATTTTCCAACTGGAATTCCTACTGAAGAAAAAAGACTTGGAGATCAACTTAGAAGGGCACTTACTCGAACGTTCTCCTGGAGAGCGGCACTGGCATCATATGCCAGCTTCCCAGCCACGCACATCTCCCTGAGCCGTTGGGTCATCAGTTCCGCCTGGATCATCGCCTCCTTGCTGGCCCCAGTTTGGTCCTCCGGCACCTTGTACAGATTGAAGATGTTGACGGGAGGAGTCGGAACGAAAGCCAGAGCAGTCGACGGAGCCGCGGCAGGACCAGCCCTAGCCTGAGAACCCTGCCTCAGCGGCACGGTCAAAGCGGGTGCAGGTGGAGCTCGAGGCACTTTGTTCGGTGGCGTCTTCCGTGTGGTGGTCCGAGGAGCAGTCGGAACTGGGGTCTCCTTCTCAGTGTCCCTTCGCGGCGGCTCCTCATCATCATCTCCGACGTGGATGACCTCTGCAAGCACTATGTTCACTCGACGCAATCAGTCACAATACACGATTCAATCGGATGGAGGTATTTCAGTCGAATGACAGGTCGAAGCAAAAGTGAAGTCATTGTTACCTTTTCGAGAAGTGGCCGCGTCTGCCGACTCGGCCTCGGCGCGGTCCCCATCAGTCTGCATGGGAGACGTCGTCGAGGTTGCAGCACTGGTTCATAAGATGCACTCGGTCAGAAGTATCACGAAAGTTGACAAAGACAGAAAAGAAAAGCTGAGAAGGATACTCACGTTGAGGCGACAGGCACAGCGACCTTGATCCGGGGGAGAGCCTTCCGAGGCTTAGGGGAACTGACCTTGGGCTGCTTGGCGGCCTTCTCAGTCGGCGCAGGCAACGACGTCCGAGTGCGCTTCGGAGCCTTAGCACTCGGAACCGCCTCCTTCTCCGGGTCAGCATTCGGATCATGAGTTCGTTTGGAGCGGTGCTCGGGGCGCAGCTCCGGAGACAGAGAAGACTCGACCTCGTCGCTCCCTTCCGAGTCCTCACTTTCCTCCTCGCTATCCTCCGCGTAGCTACCCCCGGCGCTGCCATGTTCGCTCTCCACGCCTCTGGCAAGTTGTCCTCCATTCGGCACAGGCGATAACATCTTCTGAAACTCCTGCATGACATGAAGGGTAAAGACAGACAGTTCAGTCAGTTCACTCGGATCGATCGGTTCACTCGGATAATTTGCACATCGGTAATTCACTCGACAATCCATGCCTCACCTACAATGGTTGGTTGTTGGCGTCGTAGGGCGGGACCCGTCTCGACCCTCGTGGATTGTCGCGTGCGCCAGTGACGCACCTGATCCACTGTTCCACCGTTTTCTCCTCGACGTCTTTCGGATGCACTCGAGTCGGATCACCAGCTCCAGTGTAGAGCCACATGGGGTGAGCCCGCTCCTGCAGCGGCTGGATTCTCCGACTGAGGAAGACCTCCAGAAGGTCCAGGCCAGTCAATCCACCCTGAATCAGACTAACCATGGCGGTCACAAAGATCCCTACATCCGTCTTTTCCTTTTTATCAACCGTCAGCGAGGGAGGAATCTGAACTCTCTCAGTCGTGTAAGGAGGAAGGCCAGTCGACGAGCCAGAACACGGCAGGTCGTTGCAGTAGAACTAAGTCGACTGCCAACCCCTTACCGAGTCGGGAAAGGACATAGATGGGAATGCACTCTTACCCCTCATCTGGATGCCTAAGCCACCGCACATCTGAATCACGTGCGTCCTCTCTCCATCGGGATCAACCTTCTTAACCGAATGAGATCGAAATGTGAAAATATGTTTGAACAAACCCCAGTGCGGCGGACAACCCAGAAAATTTTCGCACAAAGAAACGAATGCTGCAAGATACATGATGGCATTTGGAGGCAGGTGATGGAGCTGAGCACCGAAGAAATTCAAGAATCCGTGGAAAAAGGGGTGGGGTGGCATGGAGAAACCTCGCTCCACGTGTGTGGTGAGGAGCACTCGCTCCCCGGGGCGCGGCGCGGGCTCGGTCTCCCCTTCTTCCGGCAACCTCCACGTCTCATCGCGGATCAGCCCAACCACGACGAGCCCGCTGACGTCGTCGATCGTGGTGGTCGGTGGAAGCCAGTCGCCCTGGATGCACCCGGGCGGGAGCACGGCTCGGGAGCTCGATGCCTTCCTCCCCTTCACCGCCTTCTTCACTTTCTCGAGCTTTGCCGTCTTGTCCTTCGCCATCGCCGCCGAGCTCTCCAACGACCAAAGGGGATTCGCGCGGAGTGGATCTCGGGAGAGAAGATTGAACGGGCTGGGAGAATAAGGGAAAAGGGGATCTGTCCTCGCTCCCTCTCCAACATGGCGGCCTCTTATGGCGTCATCCGTTCCGCTCCCCAATCCTCTTCCGCGTATCCCGGGCGCGCGGATTTCCTCGAATCTCACTGGCGGAGTTGCAGCTGTACGTGGCGAAAAGTGGGGTGAAAATCGAGGCGTCACGTCCCACTTTCCCCACTCACTGCGCTGCAACCGCTCGCGCGCGCTCGTCGCCGATTTCAAATCCCGCAAGATCCGGATTCTGACGATCTGATGACTCGCCTTTGAAGACATTCCATAAACACGCGGATCCGCTCCGCCACTCGGATGAAGACTACTCAACTCACTCGGATGGGAACTACTCACTCGGATGGAAACTACCCATTCGGATGGAGACTACTCATTTCACTCGGACGTCATATGGTCCAGAATCCGTCAAGGTGCCGCACGAAGACAAGGGCGTCTAAACGACCAGTAAGAGTTCTTGAGCACCTCCGTAGCGCTCAACTCGCCTGGGAATTCGCCTTGACTCGACCCGCCTAACCTCGACCTATTCGGGGGCTAATGATGAGGGCTTGTACTAGGGATAGGGTAATAGGCCTGACCTATAGACCCTACCCTAGGACACCACACGTCTTATACTGGGCCCCAGGGCCAGATCTGCAACCAAGAGTTCTGCAAACTGACATTCACTCGGAGTTCGACGAACCACTCGGGAGGCAAGAGTTCACTCGACCAGCTTGTTTCACTCGGAGCACCCGAAAGTCACTCGACCAGAGAAGACCAGGAGACTCCAGGAGCGCAACGGTCGGGACGCACGTTCGCCTGTAGTAATTGTAATCAATGCGCCCGTTACATGGCGCCCTTAAATCCCCTCTTAACCCCTGGTAATGGCAGCGTTCATGGGAGGGCTAGCATTCGCTATATAAGCCGCCCCCAGCTCCATTCCAAGGGTTGGCAATCTATTTGTAATCATACACTCAAGCAATACAGTTCCAGAGCATCGAGACGTAGGGCTATTACCTCCACCGCTGAGGGGCCTGAACTCGTAAATCCGAGTGTAACACTTGCGCCATAGCTAGGCTCTGCCCTGTCATTCGTACCCCTACACACTACTGTCAGACTTGCACCCACGACACGGGCCGCTCGCCCCGCGCTACTGCTAAGCCGCACCACCAAACAACCACCTTTTTCCCGTCCTCCCTCTCCCTCCCCCTTCCTTCTCCAATAGGTTGTTTTCCTCTCAACTTGCTCTCTTCTCTCTTCCTTCTCCCCCCTCCTCCCTCTCTCTCCTTTGCCCCTCCATTAATGGCTCACCTTCTTCCACTTGCTTTTCTTCTCCCTCTCCCTTTGCTACTTGTGTGCTACGTTGGGATTTTCCCCGAAGAGGAAGGGGGATGCAATATAGTAGCGGATAAGTATTTCCCTCTGTGAGAACCAAGGTTATTGAATCCAGTAGGAGATTCACGCAAACAACCATCGACACCACCTACACACACAAGAGCAAATACTTGCACCCAACGCGGGCAAGAGGGTTGTCAATCCCCTTCTACTCGTTAATTGCAAGGATCAAATCTGATAGTTGTAGATAGATAAACTGCAAAGTCAAATAAAAAGAAATAAATTGCAGCAAAGAAATAGGGTTTTAGTAATATGATTAAAGTAGACCCGGGGGGCATACTTTTCACTAGAGGCATCTCTCTCATAAGCATGGCATACGGTGGGTAAAAAAATTACTGTTGGGCAATTGATAGAAAAGCACATAGTTATCACGTTATTCATGACATGATCATGTATATAGGCATTACGCCCGTGACAAGTAGACCGACTCCTGCCTGCATCTACTACTATTACTCCACCAATCGACCGCTATCCAGCATGCATCTACGGTATTAAGTTCATGACAAACAGAGTAACGCTTTAAGCAAGATGACATAATGTAGACAGAATAAAACCAATCAATATGATTGAACCCCGTCGTTTTCCCCTTAGTAGCAACAATACAAATATGTGCCTCGCTACCCCTTCTGTCACGAGGTGAGGACACCGCAAGATTGAACCAACTACTATGCACCACTTCCACTGAAGATATAATCATCAACTTGGCCAAAGAAAACTCGTAGATCGGAAAGCATTACATAGCTATAACAATCATACATAAATAAAGTTATAATATAAGTCAATTACTTTCAATGAATAATCTGATCATAAACCCACAATTTATCGGATCCCAACAAACACACTGCACAAAAGTATTACATCATATCGACCTCCGAAGAGAACATTGTATTGAAGATCAAAGAGAGAGAGAGAGAGCCATCTAGCTAATCACTATGGACCCATAGGTCCTGTAGGAACTACTCACACATCATCAAAAGGGCAGCAAGGTTGATGAAGAACCCCTCCATGATCGATTCCCCCTCCGGCAGATTACCGGCGGAGGCCTCTAGATGGGATCGCGGAAGAACAGATGCTTGCGGCAGCGGAAGAATTGTTTCGGGTCTCGCTCTGGGGTTTTGGGGATTTTAGGGAATTTATAGAAGTGGAATTAGGTCAGGAGTGGCTACGAGGGGCCCACAAGCTCAGGTGGCGCGCCCCTGGGGGCGCGCGGGGTGAGCTTGTGGCTCCCTCGTAAGGCTTCTGGCCTCCCCCCAAAGCTTCCAGGGTGTCTTCTAGTCCAAAAAAAATCACCGTAAGGTTTCATCATGTTTGGCCTTCGTTTGGTATAGTTTTTCCCTGAAACAATAAAATAGCCAAAAACAGGAACTGGCACTGGGCCCTCGGTTAATAGGTTGGTTCCCAAAAATGATATAAAATTGCATATAAAGTATGTAAGATTGATAAAATAATAGCATGAAACAATCAAAAATTATAGATATGTCAGAGATGTATCAGCATCCCCAAGCTTAATTCCTGCTCATTCTCGAGTACGTAAATGATAAAACAAAGATAATTTTTTATGTTGAATGCTACCTAGCATGTCTATCATGTAATCTTCTTCCGGTATGAATATTGAGAAACGTTGAAGTAATTAACATCAATATAATAATATCCATGAATACTAGAACATAATCATTACTCTTCAAGATATACGATGCTTAACGAATGTTATCCCTACTCATTGAATTATGTATGCATGGCATGACTCCGTCTTCCTCACATAAGTACAAATCATGAGCACCCCGGTGTCAAATCAGGCAATTGTATCATACTTTTTCACGTGCTTCAGCATTTTCAACTTCAATCAATATATAAGCGTGAGTCATGGACTTAGCACTACGGGTGGAATAGAATATGTTGGTAGAGATATAAGGGAAGACAAAAAGTGGAGAAAGTTTTGCATCAACTTGGCGGATCGTTAGGCAATGGAGAGGCCTTTCAATCGATATTAATGCGAGGACACTACTAGGGAAAACCCTATAGGTAGAGGGTTAACAGTAGCGTGGGGTACCAGGCCTGCACTACTTCTATTTAGCAGCAACGCTGGTATGTACCTGGCACTACAGGTAAGCTCATAGCAGTAGCGCATGCTTGCCACACCGTGCTGCTGCTAAGTGGTCCCCACCGTACCCACCGGGGCTACCTGTAGTAGCAGCGAGGCCCATAAACTCCTTGCTACTGCTAGGCATATAGCAGTAGCGCGGTCTTTGTACCCCGCGCTTCAACTATGGGAACACTGTGCCAGCTGGTGGGCCCCACTTATCAGCACCGCGGGCTCCTGACCTGGCGCTACTGGTACTGCCTTTAGTAGTAGCGCTGGCTCCTGACCCGCGCTGCTGCTAGTCGCACCAGCCACCTTTCCCCATTCCCCTCCCCCTCCCCCTCCTCTCCCTCACTTGCTTCTCCTCCATTATTGCCTATGTTCTCTCTTCCTTCTCCTACCTCTCTTCTATCTCCATTAATGCCCCCCTCCACCATCTCCATTAATGCCCCCTTTCTCTCTTCCTCACTTTTCTCTCTCCCTCCTTCCATATATCCCTTGCCCCCTCCACTCGTAGCTTTATCTCACTAGCTAGCTCTCCCTCCCTCTCCACTAGTTAGAGCCATCTCCTCCCCAACTAGATCTAACCATTTAATGAAGCGTAACCTATCTACCTCCCCTCATTAACGAAGTAAGCCATCTTTGTCCACTTTTGATCCCTAGGTAGCGACACGGGCCTCAGCACCATGCTCGATCTCTCTTGAGATAGGTGAGTAAAAAGTTGTGCTTTGCAAGAATGGAAATATGTGTGTGTGTGTGTGTGTGTGTGCGATATGATGGGAATTGTGCGTGTGGCATGAGTTGCCACCTATGTGTATTTGCCGAATTGTGCATGACATGAGTTGCTTATGTTTTGTCGAAATGTTGATTTATTTCCGTTTCGGCGAATTTCGGGCAAACTTGATATGTCCTATTTTTAGGGAAGGTCATGCCGAATTTTTGTATGACTTTGATGCATGCATTCATGCATTTATAATCCTTTTGTTTATTATACCACACAGGCGATCATGAAGGTCAGTGGAAGGATGGTGGATAGATACTTGCGATCCGTGGTGGACGAGAGGTATGCAAATAACCGAAAGGCAGTTTTATGTCCGTGTCGAAGATGCAAAGAAGGAGTCTGGTTCAACCCCTTTAAGGGTGGCAGTTCGAAGGTGCACCTGCTCATGAATGGTTTCATGGATGGCTATACTCGGTGGATAAGTGAAGATGATTATGAGGACATCGACGAGGCAGGCAATAATGACATGGGGCCAGGCGAAGAGATGACCGATGGACCCGAAGAAGAGGGCGCCGGACATGGCGGCTGAGAAGAGGCCGGGCATGGCGGAGAAGAGGCCGGACATGGTAGAGTAGAGGCAGACATGCCGCAGTCTTCGTCGCTACTAAGTTCAGTCGTGCAGGACCCTCATGTTCGAGACCTGCTTCGCAAGAATACGACTAGCGACAGAGCTACTTCTAGAGAGGAGGCCAAGCTAGCGCAACTGGAGGTAGACTCGAAGACTCCATTGTATGATGGTTGCGATCCCGAGGTGACCCGCTTGAGTTTCATGCTCGAACTTCTAAAGATGAAGGCCAAAAACAAATGGACCGACGCAAGCCTCGATGAGCATTTGAAGTATCTACGTAATAAAGTTCTTCTCGCGGGGAACCTGTGTCCTACTAGTGTCGAGGAGGCCCAGAAAATCGTGTGCCCTCTTGATCTGCCGCACATTAGATACCACACATGCATCAACGATTGCATCATTTATCGGAAGGAGCACGCGGCAAAAACCAGCTGTCCAGTGTGCAATGCTTCTCGATACAAGAAGGACGAAAAGAAAGCTCTTCAAAAAGTTGCATGGTACTTTTCGATCACTCCCCGTCTGCAGCGGTCTTTCGTAGATCCTAAGGAAGCAAACTCATGTGCTGGCACGCGGAGAGGGTGAAGCCCGATGATGGAGATGATCTGAAGCTGAGACACCTCGCAGATGCTAGCCAGTGGAGAGCATTCAATGCCGAATATTGATATTTCGGAGATGATCCAAGGAACATCGTGCTTGGCGCGAGTACCGATGGCATGAATCCGTTTGGCAACCAGAACACCAACCATAGCACATGGCCCGTGTTTGTATGGATGTACAACCTTCCCCCAGGGAAGTTCATGAAGACAAAGTACATACACATGAGCATGCTGATTCAAGGGCCGAAACAACCGGGAAATGATAATAATCTGTATCTCGGGCTACTAAAAGAGGAGCTACACACGTTATGGACATCACCGGTCAAGACATGGGACGCCAGTGCAGGACAGTATTTCGATATGAGAGCCGCGCTGGTTACGATGGTGCACGACTATCTCGGTTAGTGATATGTCTCAGGCCATGTGTACCACGGATATTGCGGATGCACGAGGTGCATGGATGATACAACGTCTCAGCAGCTACCGAAAGATGGCGGGTCTGCAAAAATCGTGTACATGGGGCATCAAAGATGGCTCGAGAAGGATGACTCGTGGAGAAAGCGTGGAGATCTATTCAATGGTGAGGCTGAATATCGAGGACCTCCATGTAAGAGGAGCGGCGCCGAAATCGATGAGCTATTGAAAACTGGGAAGGGTGCCCTGCGCCGGGAAAGATGAAAAAGGCGCCAGAGCCGCTGCTGAAGGTATGGAAAACGAGGTCTGTTTTCTGGGACTTGGAGTACTGGCCCAAACTCGACATGCCTCATTGCCTTGATCAAATGCATATCACGAAGAATGTCCTCGAGAGCTTGCTTGGCACACTGATGAACATGCCGGAGAAGACCAAGGATGGGCCGAAGGCAAGAAGAGACTTGGAAGATTTGAATATCAGGGCAGATCTCCACATGCCCCGTAAAAAGTTGTCGGAGGAGACGGAGACGGAGGAGGGTGACAAGGTCAAAAAAGTCAACAAGAAGGAAGAGAATTATTGCCCCCCTTCTTGCTTCACCTTAAGTGCGAAGGAGATCGATCAATATAGCAGTAGCGGGGGGTTAGGAACCCGCGCTATAGCTAAGTTAGCTATAGCGCGGGGGTAGGACCCCGCGCTACTGCAAATTTGACTTAACGCCCCGCGCGGGCCTCACTCCTTTCTCCCCCAATTCCCCATTCCCTTTCTCCTCGCCGTTACCCGAGCTCTCCTCGCCGCCGCCCGGGCCCCTGCCTCGCCGCCGCCCGGGCCATCATCATCGAGCCTGCCCTCGACCTCACCGCCGCCGCCCGGGCCCCTACCCCGCCGTTGTCGCTACCCCATAAGCCTCTCCCCTCCCCTCTTCCCTCCTCACCCCTGCCCTCTTCCCTCTCTCTCTCTCTCATATGAACCCTAGGAGGCAGAATTATGAACCCTAGGCAGATTTTGATGCTAGATTATGAACCCTAGGCAGATTTAGTGCTAGATTAACATTTGTAGTCTTTTAGTTAACTGAATTTTTTAACAACTTTGCAACTTTGCTTGATGAATGCCATGAATCCATAGCTCCAATGGAGATGCTTCCTTGACATGAATTGATCTACATATTTAGTGCTTTAACCTCATTGCCTTGTATGCCATGACAAGTCCCTGTAGCATATGTTTTTCTTGCTCCAAAGTATGCATGATAAATCTGTTTCTATCACACTCTGTTTTTTTCACTAAGTCTAAAACTGTCCGTTAAAACTTGTCAACTTGTCTTCATGAATGCCACTGATCTAGAGGTCATATGAATATGTTCAGTAAACATGTTTTGCTGTCCATCATATTTGCTATCACACCATGCTTCTTCTTGCCATGCCAACTTCTTGCAACATATCTAAAACTTGCATTTCACTAAGTCCTTTATCTGGACAGACACTTTGCATTTTGTTAAATTCATATCAATTCATCCTTGCTGCCTATGAATGTGATCTTTATATGAATTACAAAGTATTTCAAGTGTACTACAGCACCAAGTGGCCTATGTTTGTGCCCAAGTGGCCTATGTTTGCAGGGAAAATGATCCGAGTGGCCTATGTTTTGCCGGAATGTTGATTCATTTCTGTTCTGGCAAATTTCAGGCACTCCATATGTCCACTTTTTAGCAAAGATCATGCCAAAATTTTCCGTGAATTTTGGCATGACTTGTGATAGAAAGGACGACATATCGAGTGCTCGGGATTTGCCGGAACATAGGCCATTTTTTTATGTCATTATTAATTTTCTTAGGTCTAGAATTAAATGAGCATATTGAACCGTAGGAAAGATAGCGCACAACGATGAAGTCGGGGGTTCTGATCATGCCGACGCTGTCTATGAGAATGCATACGCTTACTTAGACTTTCTGTCTAGTCAGCAAGGAGAAGGGTTACAGGCCCCCCTTCTCATAACGGAGGGTGGTAGTGCCGCTGACCCCGACACCGACACCGGCACCGGCACCGATGGCACCGACACCGGCGCCGAGACCGGCATGGATGGTGGCAACCAGACCACGGAAGCGGGAACCGGCGAAGCCGCTAAACAAACAAAGAAGAAGAGGGCACGACGCCCAAACCAGCTCGGCACCGGAAGACTGGTGGTCACGGAGGTGCACCCCGGCGAATTCGAGCCAATAGCGCAGGAGGAAGCGCACAAGTGCTATGGCAACCAAATAGGATGCATCCTACGGGAAACCGCCAGCATCAACGACTCGGACTTAAGGAAGAAACCAAATATGGAGCACCTCCTCCTAACGAGGTTGCACCACAAATTCCAGTTCCCCGGCCGGGATGACACCAAAGTTTTGTGGGAAGATGATGCCCTAGACAAGATAAACAACAAAGCCATGGCCAAGTTCAGCAATGCATTGGCCGCCTAGAAAGTCAGGGTGAAACGAGCGATTGAAGATAAAGAACCCTACTCCCAGGTTCTTGCGGACAATCCAACACTTACGGAACCAGAGTACGAAAAATTCAAGGAGACTTGCGCTATCGAAGAAACCAAGCTTAAGTCGGAGAAAATGAAGGGGCTTCAGGAAAGGAACACGGGGAACCACCGCCTCGAAAGCCGTGGTTTCACGGGCAAGAGGCCCATATGGGCTAAAGAGGACGCGGAACGTGAACGCCAGGGGCTCCCAGACCCCTTGGCGGAGTTCACCGACCAGCAGGAGCATGAATTCATCAGGGCCCGGTACAAGTGGGACGCGGAAAAAAAAGTTTTCTTACACGGACGCGCCCACGAGGGATTTCATGAGACTACTGGTAATTATTATTTTACCACCTTATATTAGCTTCTGATCAAGTCGACTACATGTTCTAGTAACATTTGTAGACGGTTCACATTCCTTTTGTAGAGAAAGCAACACAAGCTTGCGGCCGAAAGCGACTCGTCGTCTCAGTCGTCGACGAGGCCCAAGTAGGATACCCCTTTCAACCGGGCCATGAACATACTGAAGGGACTCCCGGTGGACCAGCGGCCATAGTATGGACGTGTGCACGCCGCCGGAGACGGCGCCACATGGAAGTACTACTACCACGAGGACCCAGAGGCCAAAAGGCAAAGAAGGAAGTTCAGTCAAGTCAGCATTGACTAGAAGGTGGCACTTGCGGCCGAGAAGAAAACATCTGAGACCAAAGAAGCGACCAAAGCTGAGTTGGTCCGCGAGGCAGTCCAGGTAGCGATAGCTGCTTGCAGAAGTGATTTCGCAGCTACGATTAGTACCTTGATTCCGGCTGTTGTTGACTGGACGAAGCAAAATCCAGACAAAAGGGCAGAGGACTTTCCCATTCCCAGCTTCGTCGGGAGCAACTTGGTGAACATCGCACCAGCACCTGCTCCCGCAACCGCACCTGCTCCCGCACCCGCTCATAGCAGCCCGTCCTCTGTCTCTGGCGTGCTCGGCGAGGCTTTGACTTCGGATGAGCTCGACGCCCTAATGGTAATTACACGTCGCACCCTCTTCAACATATCTATAATCTTCTGTTTCCGTTGCCTTTCGGATGTCTGACATCGCAGACATGTCTTCGCAGGCCGACGAAACCCCATGCACCGTATTGTACACCATCAACGGCCAAAAGGTGGACGTGGGAAAGGCAACGATAGTGAAGCCCAAGGAACGCTTGTTCCACAACCGGGAGATGTCGGTTGGCGTCTTCAAGGTTTCCTTGGCAAGTGTCAAAGCGGGCCACGAGGGTTTGGCTCCTCCGATACAACTCGGGGGAGAGGACGATGAGACCCCGATGCGGCTTGGCGATTGCAAGAGTTGGATGCTGCTATGGCCGAAGAGTTTTCATCGTGTGGAGGCGGACAGGAGCACACCAACGACAACACCTCCGCAAGGTATGAACACCACCCCACCTACGCAATTACCACCGCCTGTCGTGCCGGGTGATAGAGGACGACGTGACGAAGAGGGTCCAATAGTGGCTGATGATGTCTCCCCCATCGAAGAAGCAATGGATGATGACATGGAGGAGGATGACCCTCTCCGGTGGCTCAATACCGGCTATGACAACGGAGGAATGATGGCTCAGCAATATGACTCAGGCAATGAGCATTGAGATGAGGAGATGCTTGGTGTGCCAGAGCTGGAACGTCCTAGGGTTGATTGCAAGAAGTCTCTCTTCATGCAATCCTCGCGGGACATGCCTTCAGATGCCGCCTCAGCCAAGCATGAACAAGGCGAGGGTCGTGCAATGCAGAGCCCGACAACACTGGGGGCGGTATTCAGGGAGGGTCTGGTAGGCTCACTACCTGTAGCCAAGAAGAAGCAGAGGAAGAGACTGCCGAGGAAAGGCTCTGCTGCCGCCAAAGCTGCCAAAGCTTCTAGTAGCCAGCCACCTCCGTCGACCCGTTTTGCAGACAGTGTACCGGTCAAAGGTGCGGCGGTAATCCATGTAGCGGGCGAGCCGATCCTACCGGCGAAAGCGCTAGAGGGCATATCAGGGGATCTGAGGAGACTGCATGACGATGTGTTGCCGAGAGAGAAAAGCCTTCTCGCCTCAGAGGCTTCAGGATACCCGCTTTACGCAGTTCATGTGCTGGAAGGCAGGTCATACGTCCAGACATCCCCCGCAGAGCTGTTCTTCCTGCGATTTGATTACACCTTTGACATGTTTCTGATGAGACAGCTGGATTTTACGTTCGTCCGCCTTTATGCGCTGCATATGAACTACATCATCAGGTGCGAGCAAATCTCTTATATCGCGGTTGCGGACCCGTACTACATGCACGAGAGCTTCTTGGCAGTAAGCCCAGTGAACCGTGAATATGCGAGGAACTACATCGCCGACTTCATGGTCGCCAATAAGGACAAGGAAACGATTCTCCTTCCTTTCATCCCATGTAAGTCATCTGCGGATAGCCACTATAACACATACTTCCTTTCGTACATTTCAAACATTCCTTTGCATGCATGGAGGCTAATTTGAGGTGTACTTATTTTGTTCAGCGGGGGGCGTGCTGTCCTCATCATTCTTTACCCGCGATTCTCCCACGCTCTATATTTGGACTCGCCGAAGAACATACAGAAAAAAGATTACACACACATAAAGAGTGTTCTCGATAGTGTTATCATAAGCTTCGGCCATCGGGGTGGCGAAATAAGGGTCAAAAAGACAAGGAACAGCGCGCCATGTTTCGGCCATAAGACCGACTTCTGGAGCGTCCAGCAACCAACAGCTAGGGTGACAGATGGATTCTACGTCATCCATCACATGCCGGAGTACAGAAGGGATCGGCAAGACCTCCGCATGTCATCTCCTTCCGGCGATGCCCTTATCCGCAAATGGGCCGAAGGCTTAGGAACCGTACCAGATCATCGACTCCGAACTGAGGTATATCATATCCAGGAGGAAATTGCGACGGTCATCATGAAGGAGGTCATCAAAGAAACAGGGATGTTCTACAAAGGTCTAGTGTCGCGGGATGACATCCGAACACACATAGCCCTATAGCGTCTGGACATGAAGCCTTTCACGAAGCTAGGGTGTGTCCTCCCAGATATGAACGGATGGAATGATGTGGCGGAGTGATTGACGATGACAATGTGTTTGTTTAGTTACTACTTTCTGTAGGACGAAACTTTGAATTTCTATACGACGAAACTTTGTGATGTAAACTGTCCTCATCAACTTGCGTAGATCGCTCTAGTTAATTAGTTTGGGTAGGATGAACTTCGTTATTTATGTTTACTATATGTTGCTTGTATTTTGCTAACTCTTTCTCTTCGTGTTGCTCAACTATATTATGTTCCATATTATCGATGAATTCGCGTGATGATGATGCATCTCTGATAGGTATATAGATCATCGATGGAGAAGAAGTGCTATGTTGTGTTCATAGGGAGGGTTCCAGGAGTGTACGACGAGTGGTCGGAGTGTCAGGCCCAAGTGTACCGGTTCCCGGGCGGCAGCCAGAGAGGGTTTGATAGCAGAAGTGAAGCGGAAGCTAGTTACTTGAGGTTCACGCTAGCGCGAGAGAGGAATCAGAACCGGTGCCTCAAGTACTAGATAATCCCGCTCTTGCTCATAGTGATCACTCTTCTCTTTTATATCATAGTTTAGATAGATGATGAAACATGTGTGTATGTGATGACCATGTAGTTGCATGTATTTGAGACATGTGATAACTTGTATCGCTATTTCGAGATGATGATGAGACATCATTTGTGTTGGATGATGATGATGATGATGATATGATGAGACTATTGTATGTGTGTGATATGATGAGATTGTATGTGTATGATATGATGAGACTATTGTATAAAACTTGTACCAATACAACGTAAATACGTAGAAGAAAAGAAAATACAGAAAATATTAGTAGTAGCGTGGGACTTTGAGTAGCAGCATCGCTGGCTTAGCAGTAGCGCGGGTTCCAGAGCCGCGCTGCAGATAATTATCAGTAGCGCTGGTTGGTCCCGCGCTGCTGCTATCTAAGACTAGCAGTAGCACGGGATAAAACCCATGCTACTGCTAAAAGTTTGCTGTAGCGCCCTAGCAGAAGCGCGGGGCCCCGCGCTACTGCTAGGCCTTTAACCCGCGCTACAACTAGGGTTTTCCCAAGTAGTGGGAGTAGGGATTGCCATGCAACAGATGCACTAGAGCTATAAGTGTATGAAAGCTCTCAATTGAAACTAAGTGGGTGTGCATCCAACTTGCTTGCTCATGAAGACCTCGGGAATTTGAGGAAGCCCGTCATCGAAATATACAAGCCAAGTTCTATAATGTTAAAATTCCCACTAGTATATGAAAGTGACAAATCATGGAGACTCTCTATATGAAGAACACATGGTGCTACTTTGAAGCTCAAGTGTGGTAAAAGGATAGTAGCATTGCCCCTTCTCTCTTTTTCTCTCATTTTTCTTTTTTTCTTTTTTTTCTGTTCTCTTTTTTTAGAACAATATCATGAACCTCATCCCTACTTTTGCAAGGACTCATTAGTCTCCATAATTCTTTACCTCACTAGGATATTGCTCTAATTATGATGATCATCACACTTTTATTTACTTACAACTCGATAAAACTGAAACAATATGACTCTATATGAATGCCTCTGGCAGTGTACCAGGATGTGCAATGATCTAGCGTAACATGAATTACAATGATGAACAGTGGCTTTGCCACAAATATCATGTTAGCTCTATATGATCATGCAAAGCAATATGACGATGAATACACAAGTCATGTGGATAGTAACCGTGGAAGTTGCATGGCAATATATCTTGGAATGGCTATGGAAATGCCATGATAGGTAGGTATGGTGGCTATTTTGAGGAAGGATATAATGAGGCTTATGTGTGATAGAGCGTATCATATCACGAGATTTGGATGCACCGGCGAAGTTTGCACCGACTCTCGAGGTGAGAAAGGGCAATGCACGATACCGAAGAGGCTAGAAAAATATGGATAGGTGGGAGTGCCGTATTAGTCCATGAACTCACATTAGTCATAAAGAACTTATATATTTGTTGTGTAAGTTTTATTAGCCCTTGAAGCAAAGTACTACTCGCATGCCCCTAGGGAGGAGGCTGGTAGGAGTTAACCATCGCGCGCCCCAGATTCGAACAACACAAAGGATTTCATAGAGGAATAAAAATGCTCCAACATCCCCGTCATGCCATGTCGGACACTTAAATGAGTAATACATAACAAGCTTTAATATCGATATCCTTACTAACTAATGATCATGAATCAATACCCTTTCATATTATTACATTGATATAATTAAATCACACGTTTCATATTCAGTGATCTACATGAAAGTTTTTATCATATCACTCTTATATACCTATCATTCTTACACTAGTCTCATAACCCGTGCACATTACCACTTCCTATTTAAGAGACTCTCAAAAAGATTTAAGTGAAGCATGAGAGTGCAAATGATTTCTATAAAATATGCCTACCGCCGTGCTCTAAAGATTTAAGTGAAGCACATGAGCAACTGCCTAGCTCAAAATATATAAGTGAAGCACATAGAGTATTCTAACAAATCATGGTGAATGTGTGTCTCTCTCACAAGGTGTGTCCAGAGAACAATGATTGTGGAAAACTAACAAGCAAAATAAAACTATAGCACAAGATGCTCCAAGTAAAACTCATATCATGTGATGAATAAAAATATAGCTCCGAGTAAACATACCGATGAATTGTGGATGAAAGAGGGGATGCCATCCCGGGGCATCCCCAAGCTTAGACGCTTGTGTCTTCCTTGAATATTACCTTGGGGTGCCTTGGGCATCCCCAAGCTTAGGATCTTGCCACTCCTTATTCCGTTGTCCATTGTAAACTCACCCAAAACTTGAAAACTTCAGCACACAAAACTCAACAGAAACTTCGTGAGATCCGTTAGTATAATCAATAAACCATAAACTTAGGTACTGTTATAAATTGATTCATAATTATTATTGCATAGTACCTACTGTATTCTAACTTATCCATAACTTATACCCCCCGATATAATCCATAGCATCATTAAAACAAGCACACTATGCAATAAAAAAAGAATCTGTCCAAAACAGAACAGTCTATAATGATCTGATGTAAAACCATACTTCTGTAACTCTAACAATTCTAAAACATTAGGACAGCGTAAAATTTTTGTATCTAAATACTGTGTAAAAATTTCAGATTAAAAGCATGTTCCACTAAATTATAGAATTTTCTGCAATGGGTGCAAAAGTTTCTGTTTTTGCACAGAATCAATTCAACTATCATCCAAATCATCCCAAAGGCTTTACTTGGCACAAACACTAATTAAAAGATAAAAACATAATCATTACAGTAGCAATAATCATGTCATCACACCAAAACAGAAAATAATAATTGCAAATAGGATAAATATTGGGTTACCTCCCAACAAGCGCTATTGTTTTATGCCCCTAGCTAGGCATAATGCATAGTTTCAAGTATTGTCATCTTTCGATTCCTTCTGAATCAAGTCCTCAAAAACTTTCCTCGTTAATTCTCTACTTTCATACTCTATTTTTCTGGTAGGTGAGCTGAAATAATTGAAGGGACTTTGTTTGGTGATTTTAACATTCATAACTTCAAATTCTGAATCATCCCCATAGAGGTCCTCATATAAAACACAGATTTCATCATCAATAGGATCCCTAGCAGTATTTTAAAACCATTCCTCATTGAACCCTTCATTAATTCCTTTAGTAATCCATCCAAATTTATCATAGGTATTATTGTATAAAGCTTAATTCTAACTGTGGGACTCTCTTTCTCATATTCTCACCATAAGCATGATAGTCATTAGATTCCAACCTATGCATAGTATCTTGATCATGAAGGATTTCTTCTATAGGAGGATGCTCAAAATCTATTTTATGAAAGGCAGAGATGTCCCTAGCTTCTCGGATTATATAGTCGAATTCGTGCATGAGGATGATAGTGGCAATCTTTTTAACTTTCGGGTCATGGATATTGGGAAGCTCAAAGAACATCTTTTGTAAAACAGGATGCATATGCAGAAATTTCCTTTCAAGTTTAACCACAAGCATAGCAATAGCATCCACATAACTATTTGTTTTATCAAGAATAGATCCACTAGCCAAAGGTATAACTCCCATGCAGTTAAAGAATTCTTGGATGACATTCTTTCCAATAATATTCCCACTCCCCACACGATAAGTTTTAGTTTTTAAGTATAGGGAAGTTTCATTATGATGGGATTTATCATCAATAGGATCCTCATTAAGATCAAACAATTTAGGCTTTTCCTCATAAGATTCACTAGCACTTTCGACAATAACTTTCTCAAACTCAGACATGATAGCAACTTTCAAGCACACAAGAAAAATAAAATATTTTTGTGTTTTTGGTTTTTTAATGAGACTAATAAAGCAAATAAAAGCAAGTAAAAAGTAGAACAAGTAAATGATAATGTATATGAAGGTGCTTTGAGTTGTTTGATAAATCTCCCCGGCAATGGCGCCCAAAATTATTTCTGCTACTTGTGAGCTGCATTGGGATTTTCCCCGAAGAGGAAGAGAGATGCAATATATGTTGGGAAACGTAGTAGAAAACAAAAATTTCGCACCTACGCACACCAAAGATCAATATGACGATGCATTACGGGTTGGGATCACGATCGTTACCGTCACCGAGTTGCAGCGAAAGAAGAACGTGTCAGTGTAGATTGTACTGGGAGTCCCTTGAACCGTCGATGAACGATCCCACGAACCACCCACGAACAGTCCCTCGAACCAAAGACCGAAGGTATGGCTTCTATACTTGGTTGCAAGCGTGCAGCCTTCACGATCCGGCAGCGCTTCGCCATACAGAGCTAATCGTCGCCGGAGAATTAAAGGGTGGAGATTAGAACCATAGTGGGCTTCTAATTATGAGGATTAGAGGATCTAGGTCTAGCTCTAATTAGATCAGCTAGGATCAACTAGAACTAGAACTAGAGGAGGCTCCAAAACTTGTATCAATCCATAGAGCAAAAACCCCTAGTATATATAGGTTGGAGGGGAGGGAGAGGGCAGCCACCAAGGAGGGAAGGAGCCTCCTTGGGGCGCCGGACAGGGGGGAGGAGTCCAACTCCTTCCCCAGTCCAATTCGGCCTCCCCTTATGGAAAAGAGGGGGGGGGGGGGTGCGCCAACTCCACTTGGGCCATGGTGGCCCAAGTTGCCTTCTCCGGTTTGGCCTTTTAACGACAGTTAATATTAAATTAAATATAAAATCCTACTAATAAATATTAGACCCTTTTATACATAATTTAACAGCCTCGGAAACTTTTTTCACCTTTATATTATTTATCGGTAATACCCTGTATTACCCGATACTCTCCGAAACCGTTCTGGTGACCCCGAAACGCTTCCGGATCCTCTTGAAACTATTCCGAATATTTATGAAACAATTCCACAAATATATTCTCATCACTCCCATCCTACTAACACTCAGCAAATCATGATTTCCTTAAGCTTGTGACCCCATAGGTTCGGTAACTCATAGACATGAATGAAACCCCTTCGTTCAATGACCGATAGCGCAACCGTGGACGTCCATATCGAACCCTATGAGCACACGAATGATATTCGAGTGAACCTTTGGCTGTCATGCGATGTTCCCTTTGCTTCGCGATACTTTACAAAACCTGGGGTGATCGGTATCCTCATGAGTCAACACATGCTCATCATATCATTCCCCTCGTTACCGGTTTTGTTCGTCTTTCTCGGTGTCGTGTTCCGGCATCCCCGTGATGTAGTCACCTGTGTCTGGCCAGACGATGATGGATGCCATCACACCAAGAGGGCCCTAAGAATATCTCTCCATCGTCGGAGGAGCAAATCCAACTCTCGAGCTAACTAGTCCCTTGCCAAACTTTCCGATGAACCTATAAGTTGTCGTTATGATCACCGTGTTACAAGTGACGTTTGAGCAACCCCAAAGTCCACCGTATGGTAAGAAGTGACTACGATACTCTCATGGTCTAAGGAGCAAAATCACATGTTAACACTCCGTGTTATTACAATTGATTACAGACGATATTATCTCAATTCCTAACAAACAAGTTTGGGGCGATTCAGTATGATCGTTCTTCCACCGTCATAATCTCAATGTTGTTTTAGGACTATCGTTACACTTAACGATATCCTAAGATCTAGAAAACGTGATCACCAACAACACTTGAGCTAGTCTTAGAGGCAAGACTAGGAACCTTTATTTTATCCATTTATCATTTCACACATGCATATGAGTTTTCCACTGAATCGCATATTCTAGGATCATAGCAGTTATAGCATGAAATATAAACACTTAATTATGAATATGGAAATATAATAATACAATATTATTGCCTCTAGGGCACATTTCCAACAAAATAGTAGTGGATAAGTATTTCCCTCAGTGAGAACCAAGGTTATCAAATCCAGTAGGAGATTCACGCAAACAACCGTCGACAACACCTACACACACAGGAGCAAATACTTGCACCTAACGCGGGCAAGAGGGTTGTCAATCCCCTTGTACTCGTTAATTGCAAGGATCAAATCTGATAGTTGTAGATAGATAAATTGCAAAGTAAAAGAAAAAGAAATAAATTGCAGCAAAGGAAATTGGGTTTTAGTAATATGATTAAAGTAGACCCGGGGGCCATAGTTTTCACTAGAGGCATCTCTCTCATAAGCATGGTATACGGTGGGTAAACAAATTACTGTTGGCAATTAATAGAAAAGCGCATAGTTATGACGTTATTCATGGCATGATCATGTATATAGGCATTATGTCCGTGACAAGTAGACCAACTCATGCCTACATCTACTACTATTACTCCACCAATCAACCGCTATCCAGCATGCATCTATGGTATTAAGTTCATGACAAACAGAGTAACGCTTTAAGCAAGATGACATAATGTAGACATAATAAAACCAATCAATATGATTGAACCCCATCGTTTTCCCCTTAGTAGCAACAATACAAATATGTGCCTCGCTATCCCTTCTGTCACGAGGTGAGGACACCGCAAGATTGAATCTACTACTATGCACCACTTCCACCAAAGATCTAATTATCAACTTGGCCAAAGAAAATTCATAGCTCGGAAAGCATTACATAGCTATAACAATCATACATAAATAAGTTCAGAATATAACTCAATTACTTTCAATGAATAATCTGATCATAAATCCATAATTCATCGGATCCCAACAAACACACCACACAAAAGTATTACATCATATCGATCTCCGAAGAGAACATTCTATTGAAGATCAAAGAGAGAGAGAGAGAGAGCCATCTAGCTAATCACTATGGACCCATAGGTCCCGTAGGAACTACTCACACATCAACGGAAGGGTAGCAAGGTTGATGAAGAACCCCTCCGTGATCGATTCCCCCTCCGGCAGATTACCGGTGGAGGCCTCGAGATGGGATCGCAGAAGAACAGAGGCTTGCGGCGGCGGAAGAATTGTTTCGGGTCTCGCTCTGGGGTTTTGGGGATTTTAGGGAATTTATAGAAGTGTAATTAGGTCAGGAGGAGCTACGAGGGGCCCACAAGCTCAGGTGGCGCACCCCCTAGGGGCGCGCGGGGTGAGCTGGTGGCTCCCTCGTAAGGCTTCTGGCCTCCCCCCGAAGCTTCCTGGTTGTCTTCTGGTGTAGAAAAAATCACCATAAAGTTTCATCGTGTTTGGACTTCATTTGGTATAGTTTTTCTCTGAAACAATAAAATAGCCAAAAACAGGAACTGGCACTGGGCTCTTAGTTAATAGGTTAGTTCCCAAAAATGATATAAATTTGCATATAAAGTATGTAAGATTGATAAAATAATAGCATGAAACAATCAAGAATTATAGATACGTCTGAGACGTATCACCCTTCTTCCCATATCTCTTGCCCCTCCACTCCATTCACTCACTAGCTCTCTCTCCCTCTCCACTAGTTAGATTCATCTCCTCCCCAAGTAGATCTACTCATTAAATGAAGTAAGCTAGCTAACTCCCTCTCATTAATGAAGGAGCATTAAATTTCTTTGTCCACTTCGATCCCAAAAGCGACACCGGCCTCATCACCGTGCTCCCTATCTAGATGCGTGAGTAAAAAGTATTGTTGTGCAAGAATGAAATTTGTGTGTGTGCGATATGACCGAATTGTGCGATATGATCGAATTGTTCGTGGTATGAGTTGCCTATGTGTATTTGCCGAATTGTGCGTGACATGAGTTGCCTATGTTTTGCCGAAATGTCAATTTATTTCTGTTTCAGCGAATTTCGGGCAAACTCGATATGTCCTATTTTTAGGGAAGGTCATGTCGAATTTTTGTATGACATTGATGCATGCATGCGTGGTTATAATTCTTTTGCTTATACTACGCAGGCGATAATGAAGGTCAGTGGAAGGATGGTGGCTAGATACTTGCGAGCCGCGGTGGATGACATGTTTCAAAATAACCGCAAGGCAATTTTATGTCCGTGTCGAAGATGCAAAGAAGGAGTCTGGCTCGACCCCTTTATGGGTGGCCATTTGAAGGCGCACCTACTCATGCATGGTTTCATGGATGGCTATACTCGGTGGATAACTGAAGATGATGATGAGGACGTCGCCTGGGCAGCCAATAACGACATGGGGCCAGATGAAGGGATGACTGACGGACCCAAAGAAGAGGGCGCCGGACATGGCGGAGAAGAGGCCAGACATTGCGAAGAAGAGGCCGGACATGGAGAAGACGCGAACACGCCGCAGTCTTCGTCACTAAGTTCAGTCATGCAGGACCCTCATGTTCGAGACTTGCTTTGCAAGAAGATGACTAGTGACAGAGCTGCTTCTAGAGAGGAGGCCAAGCTGGTGCAACTAGAGCTAGACTCGAAGACTCCATTGTATGATGGTTGCGATCCTGAGGTGACCCGCTTGAGTTTCATGCTCAAACTTGTAAAGACGAAGGCAAAAAACAAATGGACCAACGCAAGCCTCGATGAGCATTTGAAGTATCTAAAGAATAAAGTTCTTCCTGCAGGGAGCCTGTGTCCTACTAGTGTTGAGGAGGCCAAGAAAATCGTGTGCCCTCTTGATCTGCATGCATCAACGATTGCATCATTTATCGGAACGAGCACGCGGAAAAAACCAGCTGTTCAGTTTGCAATGCTTCTCAATACAAGAAGGCTGGAAAGAAAGCTCCTCAGAAAGTTGTATGGTACTTTCCGATCCCTCCCCGTCTGCAGTAGTATTTCATAGATTCTAAGGAAGCAAAGCTCAAGCGCTGAGAGGGTGAAGCCAGATGATGGAGATGATCGGAAGCTGAGACACCTCGCAGATGCTAGCCAGTGGAGAGCATTAAACACTGAATATCGATATTTCACAGATGATCCAAGGAACATCATGCTTGGCGCGAGTACAGAGGCATGAATCAGTTTGGCAAACAGAACACCAACCATAGCACATGGCCCGTGTTTGTATCGATGTACAACCTCCCCCCTTGGAAGTGCATGAAGACAAAGTACATACACATGAGTATGCTGATTCAAGAGCCGAAACAATCGGGAAATGATATTAATCTGTATCTCGAGCTACTGAAAGAGGAGTGATAACCCACAAGTATAGGGGATCGCAACAGTTTTTGAGGGTAGAGTATTCAACCCAAATTTATTGATTCGACACAAGGGAGCCAAAGAATATTTGCAAGTATTAGCAGTTGAGTTGTCAATTCAACCACACCTGGAGACTAAATATCTGCAGCAGAGTGATTAGTAGCACAGTAGTATGATAGTTTGATAGCAGTAGCAATGATAGTAACAGTAGCAGTAACGGTAACAACAGTAGTTGTAACAATTGTAACTTAGCAAGAATCAATATGTGAAAAGCTCGTAGGCATTGGATCGGTGATATTCGTTGGATAACATTCATCATGTAACAGTCATAACCTAGGGCGACACAGAACTAGCTCCAATTCATCAATGTAATGTAGGCATGTATTCCATACATAGTCATACGTGCTTGCGATAAGAACTTGCATGACATCTTTTGTCCTACCCTCCCGTGGCAGTGGGGCCCATAAGGAAACTAAGGGATATTAAGGCCTCCTTTTAATAGAGAACCGGAACAAAGCATTGGCACTTAGTGAATACATGAACTCCTCAAACTATGGCAATCACCAAAAAGAATCCCAATTATTGTCACCTTGGGGTATGCAGATCATAACACATAGCAGGTGCGTATAACTTGCAAGATCGGATCAAGAACACAAATATATTGATGAAAGCATAAATGGTTAAGATCTGGAATCATGGCACTCGGGCCCTAGTGACAAGCATTAAGCATAGCAAAGTCATAGCAACATCAGTCTCAGAACATAGTGGATACTAGGGATCAAGCCCTAACAAAACTAACTCGATTACATGATAAATCTTATCCAACTCATCATCGTCCAGCAAGCCTACGAAGGAATTACTCACTCCCGGCGGTGAGCATCATGGAATTGGTGATGAAGGATGGTTGATGATGACGATGCCGGAAGATCCCCATCTCCGCAGCCCTGAACGGACTCCAGATCTGGCCTCCCGATGAAGAACAGGAGGTGGCGGCGGCTCCGTATCGTGAAATGCAATAAAACTTCCTCTCTCTTTTTTGTCTTCGAGAAACTGAATTTATAGCGTTGGAATTAGGTCAGACGGAGCCACGTGGGCCCCATGAGGTGCCAGGGCGCGCCTGGGAGGGTGGCGCGCCCTGGTGCCTCATGGGCACTGGGTGGCCCCCCTTCTGTTGATTCTTGCGCCAATAATTTTTATATATTCCATAAAAATTCTCCAAAAATTTTCATCCAATTCCAAGAACTTTGATTTCTGCACAAAAACAACACCATGGCAATTCTGCTGAAAACAGCGTAAGTCCGGGTTAGTTTCATTCAAATCATGCAAATTAGGGGCCAAAACAAGAGCAAAAGTGTTTGGAAAAGTAGATATGATGCACACATATCAACTCCCCCAAGCTTAACTCATTACTTGTCCTCAAGCAATTCAGTTGACAAACTGAAAGTGATAAAGAAAAACTTTTACAAACTCTTTTGTTCTTGTATCTATATATATGCTTAAATAGTACCCAAGTTTTCAGCAAAGATTATAACTAACCATGCAAATGATAACTCTTAGAAATTATATTCACTCATATCAATGGCATAATCAACTAGCGAGCAATAATAAGATATCTCAAATGCCAACACTTTGTCAAAGCGATCATGATATAATATGACAACATGGTATCTCGCTAGCCCTTTCTGAGACCGCAAAACATAAATGCAGAGCACCTCCAAAGTTCAAACAGCGACTAAACATTGTAATTCATGGTAGCAGAGATCCAGTCATGATGCACACAACATTAACTATACACGATGCATGAGAATGACAATAGTGCTCTCATGTCTGGTGCTTATTTGAGAAGGTGATGACTCAACAATAAAAGTAAAATAACATAAAAATAAATAGATAGGCCCTTCGCAGAGGGAAGCATGGATTTGCAGAGGTGCCATAGCTCGAAGCTTAAATTAGAGATAAATAAAATTTTGGGAGGTATGCTTTTCCTGTCAACGTCACGACCGAGAGTTTTCAATATCTTCCATGCTAAACACATTAGCGGCGGTTCCCAAGCGGTAAAGTAAAGTTTACTCCCCCTCCACCAACAATCAGAAGCCATGGCTAGCCGAATCCTCGGGTGCCCTCCATACCAACAACTTTCCGGGGGAGTTTGTTTTATTATTTTGCATTTTTAATAGTGGGACTGGGCATCCCGATTACCAGCCCCTCTCGTGCAAGGACAAGTGAGTAAACACTCGTCATGAGACTAACCCGCTTAGCATGGAAGATACTGAATGCCCCCTGTCGCTCCATGTGCGGTACGGGCACACAAAATAGATGTTCATTTGAATAGTTAGAGGTGGCACATGCAAATTTACTTAGGACGGCAGAGTAATACCGCATATAGGTAGATATAGTGGACTCATCTGGAATAACTTTGGTTTAAGGGTTTTGATGCACAAGCAGCATTCCCGCTTAGTACAGGCGAAGGCTAGAAAATAGGTTGAGAAGCGACCAGCTAGAGAGCGAAAACGGTCATAATCATGCATTATGAATAATCAACATTGAATACTAGCACGAGTAGGATATAAACACCATGAACATAAATATCGTGAAGGCTATGTTGGTTTTGAATCAACTACATGCGTGAACATGTGCCAAGTCAAGCCACTTGAAACATTCAGAGGAGGATACCATATCATCATACTACATCACAATCATTTTAATGCATGTTGACACTCAAGATAAATCATTATCCACTCCTAGCTAGTTAAGCATGGCATGAGCAACTATGATCTCTAATTTTCATCATAAACATGTTTAATAATAATATGCTGAATCATGGATACTGAGTTAAACATATTTACAAAAACAAAGAAAAAGTTGAGTTCATACCCGCTTTCCCTTGCCACAGTCACTTCCTCAAATCAGCGTCATTATTGCCTTTCACTTGCACGACCGAATGATATGAAAATAAAAATAGTGCAAGTGTGTCGTGGACTAAGCCGGAATCTGCAAGCATTTTATTTAAAGGAGAAGATAAGGTAAAATGGGCTCTTTGTTAGATCAACAACAATGCATATGAGAGCCACTCATTATTTTCATCGTGGTCTTCTCCTTACAATGACTCAACAAAAGAAAAGAATTTCAGAGAAACACATTGAAATGTTTTTGGAGTTTTTAGTTTTCTGAAGAAAGCAAAAAGAAGAAAACAAAAAACGAGAAAAGAAAACTATGTACACGGGAGAGCTCCCAACAAGCAAAAGAAGAAATGGGAAATGTTTTTGGGTTTTCTTTTAATACTACTGCAACCTAAGCTAGAAAGAAAAACCGAAAAGAAACGAGAAATATTTTTGGATTTTCTCAAAGTTTTTCAAACACACAATAAGAAAGCAAGAAAATAAAACTAACCTGGATTACACAATGAAAAAATATGAACACCCACAACTGGAATGAAATGTGTGGACAAGAATGTAATGTCGGTGAGAAATACGTACTCCCCCAAGCTTAGGCTTTTGGCCTAGCTTGGTCATCGCCATCCCTGGCCTAGGTAATAATCGAAGTGGTAGCTCGTAGAAGCGTTCTGAGCCGCCTCCTCGGCCAGACGGGCAGCCTCGACCGCCGCCTTGTACTCGTGCTCCTCGCTCTCCAATAGATAGTATCTCTGCCTGCTCTGAAAATCAAAGAGGGCAGGAGGAGGCAAAACAACATACACATATCGAGATTTATTAAAAACTAGGTTATATTCATATCCCTGTGCATTGCGTTTCAGAAACTTGTGTTCTCGCATTGCCTCGAAGTTCAAATATTTGTAAGGTAAGATGGGATCATCGGACTTGGGCGAAACCCCTAACCTTGCAGCTACGCGGGAGGCATAAATTCCTCCATACAAGTCACCATTACCCGCGTTACGCTGCAGCCTACGTGCAATAATAGCCCCAAGATTATAATACTTGCAACCGGTCACAGCCGTATGAATAAGACTCAGATCAGGGGCGCAAAGCGTACTGCAGTCCTGCTTACCCACAATGCATTTACCATTAAAGAGTGCAAAATATCGAATAGCAGGAAAATGGATGCTAACTATTCTAGCCTGCGTAACTCCCCTATCTTCACCATTCCAAAGGCTATTAAGGAATGGCTCATAATCAGATGTTTGTGGTTCATCTAACGAGCCCCAATATGGAATTTTACATGCATCACAGAATTCTTCTAGAGACATTCTATAGGATCTGTCATAGAGGTGAAATAAAACTCTAGAAGTGCGCGGATGATACTCAAAGAATTGAGTGAATGAATGAGTAAGGTAATAGTGCTGTGGTGGCTTATCTGCGATGAAGGCGAAGAGCACGATGTTGTGAATATATTTGTCAAATTCTACCTTGATGCCTACACCTAGCATAAACTCATTGCACGGCCATCTACATGATTTTGCTTCGGCACCTCGCACTGAACTTGCCCTTGGTTCAACGTAAGATTGGCCTGCAGGGCCTTCGCTAGATGATGCCTCGGTGGACCTCCTCCTCGAAGAACTCCTCCGGAAGATGTTCATTCTCCTAAGAACAAATTTCTGAATTTTTTTGGGTTACAAAATGATATCAATAAAACTTCACAAGATTGATAGCAACTACTCATATGGATGCCTAGAGGCTATATCAAGCATTCAAACTACTTGGAACTCAAAGAATTCAACGTGCAAGCTCATTTTTAGTAGCACCAAGAGCAGCTAATTATGCAAAATATAATCCACTAAAGCAAAAACTAATTGGAGCAATGGAGGAGTCACATACCAAGGAGCAATCCCCCAAAACAGTTTCAGAAACGGAGCTCCGAGCAAAGACATCAAAAATTTCAGGTTTGTGAGCAAGAACATGAGAGAGAGAACTACCAGGATTTTTTGCTAGAGGTAAGAGACGAAGTGAGCTGAAGGGATAAGGGAGGGGGCCCCTGTGGGGCCCACGAGGTACCTAGGCGCGCCAGGGGGGTGGCGCGCCCTGGTTCCTCGTGGGCACCTGGGGCACCCCCCCTGGTATAATTTTTTTGCCAAAAATTCTTAAATATTATATAAAAATTCATATCAAAATTTTATTGCATTATGAACACTTTTATTTCTATGCACTTTTTTATTGCATGAATAATTCAGAAAATAGGGTAATCATGGCATTTTATTTTATTTAACTGACAATCACAGAAAACAAAAAGTGGGTACAGAAGGTTGTGCTTACTAAATTCATCGACCACATGCCTCTCAAAAAGAATCCATTAATAAGTTTGATCAAGTCTTACTAACAAACCATTTCTGAGTGACATGAAACCGAAGAATTTTCGTATAACCCTAGGTTACCTCAACGGGGATATGCATCTCCCCAACAATAAGAGCTTCATACTTCTTTTTAACGGTAGGAAGAGGGAGTTGAAAACTTCCAATAGTAATTGTTGGAGCCTTCTCAATAATTTGAATACCATTTACTTGAAATTGTTTCTTCGGAAAATGCATCGTATGTTCATTACCATTGATATGAAAAGTGACCTTGCTTTTGTTGCAATCAATAACAGCCCCAGCAGTATTCAGAAATGGTCTACCAAGGATAATCGACATATTGTCATCCTCGGGCATATCAAGTATAACAAAGTCTGTTAGAATAGTAACGTTTGCAACTACAACGGGCACATCCTCACAAACACCGATAGGTATGGCAGTTGATTTGTCAGCCATTTGCAATGATATTTCAGTGGGAGTGAGTTTATTCAAATCAAGTCTTTTATATAAAGAGAAAGGCATAACACTAACACCGGCTCCTAAATCACACAAAGCAGTTTTGACATAATTTCGTTTAATGGAGCATGGTATAGTTGGTATTCCCGGATCTCCTAGTTTCTTAAGTACTCCATCCTTAAAAGAATAATTTGCAAGCATGGTAGAAATTTCAGCTTCAGGTATCTTCAATTTATTTGTGACAATGTCTTTCATATATTTAGCATAAGGAGGCATCTTTATAATATCAGTCAAACGAGTACGCAAAAAGACTGGCCTAAGAATTTCAGCAAAGTGTTCAAATTCTTCCTCATCTTTTTTCTTAGATGGTATAGGAGGAAAGGGCATGGGTTTTTGAACCCATGATTCTCTTTCTTTACCATGTTTTCTAGCAACGAAGTCCTTTTTGTTGGGTTCTATGGTAGGGTGCGCCGACTGCAAATTAAAATTTTCCTACCCGCAGAACAACCAGGAACATGCTAACAGTGATGGATCACAGATCATTACCACTAGACGCGCAGTGCCGTGCAGCGGAAGTAGAGTCGTGGCAGCGCGTCACCGGAGTCGTCTCCTCCTCGTCGATCTCCCACGTACAGCCGATCACCAAGTCCCACGAACAGGTTCGTCGGAGTGGCACAATTGCACCACCTCTAATGGTATCCGCCCGTGCGGGAGGAACGCTATGCGGCGGACTGCTAGGTCCGATCACACAGCCTGCGGCACGTGGAGGTGGCTAGTTGCAACACATGCAAAGCCCTAATGACGATACCAAAGCGATCAACCTTAATAAGCGTGCTGTACCTCCACTATATATAGGCATCCGTCGTGGGCTCAACACTTGGGCCTCACACAGATCCTAAAGCCCAAAGTCTACTCGGTCACGATCCAAGTCCAGCTCGGATCACATCCGATCAGTGTCCTCGGATCCGACCTCGTAGGTTCCTTCCCTTAAGCGCGCGACCCCTTAGGTTCAAGTCGGCTTGGTCGCAGTTCGGATCACCTCCGACCTGCTCGGCAGGTAGCGGCCTCTAGCAAGGCGTGCCGACCACCAAGTAGACTATGAAGCCGGTTGGCGAACCTGTACGTCACACTTCCGTTCCCTTTGCCACACGATATATGTTGTCGGGCTCAAGGCGATGTGGCCATCCCTGTTACAGCCCGACCTCTCTCTCGTTTCAGTGAATCCGACCAACACCTCGGATTATCTCATAATCCTCGTCGCATGGCCATGCTTATACAAGTCAGATCACACGAGGGGCCCAGAGTATATCTCTCCTCATCGAAGGGGCAAATCCCATCTTGTTTAACCATGTCTCGCAGCATGGGTCTGGACAAGCCCGAAACCTACCTTTATAACTACCCAGTTACAGAGTAGCATTTGGTCGGCCCAAAGCAGGTCGGTCACCATCCCGAGCACATGCGTCAGCTCAGGTCCGAGGACACAGAACGTATGTGTACTAGAGACTAACAGATGACCTATCGCTGTGTCTAATAGTTGGGTCTGTCCAATCCGATGTCCATCCGAGCTCGGATCCGGTCACCCGTATCCTATCTCGGATCCGATCACATCCATGCAGTTCGGCAGCATCACATGCTTCATGGCTAGCGAGACAAAACCATCCACCGTATTGCATGCTAGTCTAGTCCAATGTGTGCCCACACGTCACTTACGACTAGGGACCATTTTGGGACGTATCATACAACACAAGATCTCACAGACAAGTCACGTACTTGTCAACAAGTATCATTGATAACATCCGAGGACTACATCGGTTCATAAACACATCGGAAATATCATCATACATGATTGCCTCTAGGGCATACCTCCAACAGTCTCCCACTTGCACAAGAGTCAATCAAACAGGTATCGTATGCCCATGGCTCTAATATGCCCCTCATGCTTGGGTTGTGGAAGCGGCTTAGTCAACGGATCTGCAACATTTGCATCCATGTGAATTTTGCATAACTCTATATCACCACTCTTTACGATCTTACGTATCAGGTGATATTTCCGATCTATGTGTCTGGTCTTGTGGTGGTTCCTTGGCTCCTTGGCTTGTGCGATGGCACCAAAATTATCACAATAAAGGTCCAACGGTTTTACCGAGGTTGGGAAAACACCAAGATCATCCAGAAAGTTCTGGATCCAAACACCTTCCTTTGCAGCTTCACAAGCCGCAATGTATTCGGCTTTTGTTGTGGAATCGGCCACCGTATCTTGCTTGGAACTGGTCCAGCTCACTGCTCGTCCATTCATGATGTACACGAATCTGGACTGTGATCGACAATCATCTCGATCGGTTTGGAAACTAGCATCGGCGTAACCCTTTACGACGAGCTCCTCCTCACCTCCATAAACTTGAAACATTTCTTTAGTCCTTTTCAGGTACTTTAGAATATTCTTCACCGCCGCCCAGTGAGCCTCACCGTGGTTTGCCTGGTATCTGCTCGTTAAGCTTATTGCAAAAGCAACATCAGGCCGGGTACATATCATGGCATACATGATGATCCGATTGCCGAGGCATACGGTATCCGGCTCATCCTGCTTTGCTCATCAGATGTCGAAGGACTCTGAGTCTTGCTCAGCCTTATACCATGTGAGAGTGGCAAGAACCCTTTCTTGGCCTCACTCATGTTGAACCGTTTCAACACTTTATCTATGTACGTGCACTGGCTCAAGCCGAGCAGTCTCCTCGATCTATCTCTATAGATCTTAATGCCCAATATGTAAACTGCTTCACCGAGGTCCTTCATCGAAAACTTTTCATTCAATGATTCTTTGACCGAGTTCAGTATCGAAACATTGTTTCCGATCAGTAGTATGTCATCCACATACAGGATCAAAAACACTACCGAGCTCCCACTCAACTTCTTGTATAAACAAGCATCCTCTTCACTTTTGATAAATCCGAGGTCTGTAACAACCTCATCAAAACGAATGTTCCAGCTCCGAGATGCTTGTCTCAATCCATAAATGGATCTCTTGAGCTTGCATACCTTACCAGCACTAGTCAGATCGACAAAACCCTCGGGCTGTATCATATACACGTCCTCGATTAAATTTCTATGATGGAAAGCCGTTTTGACATCCATCTACCATATCTCGTAATCGAAATATGCAGCTATAGCTAGTACGATCCTCACCAACTTCAGCATCGCTATTGGCGAGTAGGTCTTGTCGTAGTCAATCCCTTGAACTTATCCATATCCTTTTGCGACAAGCCGAGATTTGTGGATCTGAACATTTCCATCCACATCGGTTTTCTTCTTAAAGACCCATTTGCAACCAATGGCAGTGACGCCAGGTGGCAGATCAACCAAGTCCCAGACTTGATTATGATCCATGGACTTTAACTCAGATCTCATGGCTTCTAGCCACTCCTCGGAATCCAGGCTCACCATCGCTTCCGCATACGTAGCCGGCTCATAGCTTTCCAGCAATAGCACATCGCGCACTCTGCGCAATCTTTCCGACCTCCGTGGTTGTGGTGCTGCTTCCACCTCGGGTTCCCTGGCAGACTCCGGTATGATCACATCACCAGCCGAGCTATCCCCAAGTGGTTCTCGATTTTCTTCGAGTTGCACCTGCCTCCCACTGGCTTCCCGTCGGAGAAACTCTTTCTCAAGGAAGACCCCGTTCCGAGCAACAAACACTTTGTTCTCTTCGCGGTTGTAGAAGCTATATCCCAAGGTTTCCCTCGGATATCCCACAAATATGCACTTATCAGACTTGGGTGTAAGCTTGTCTGACATGAGTTGCTTGACAAATGCTTCACAACCCCAAATCTTTAGAAAAGACAGCTTGGGACTCTTCCCAGTCCACATCTCATGTGGTGTCTTGTCTACGGATTTTGATGGTACTCTGTTGAGTGTAAAAGCTGCAGTTTCTAGAGCGTATCCCCAGAATGACAAGGGTAAATCCGATTTGCTCATCCTAGATCGGACCATGTCAAACAAGGTATGATTCCTCCGTTCCGATACGCCATTTCTCTGTGGTGTACCCGGAGGTGTGAGCTGAGGTACTATACCTCGGCCTTTCAGATGATTATCAAACTCGTGGCTCATGTACTCACCTCCACGATCAGATCATAGAAGCTTTATAGTCTTGCCGAGCTGATTTTCAACCTCGTTCTAAAACTCCTTGAACTTTTCAAAAGTTTCTGACTTGTGCCTCATCAAATAGATATATCCATATCTACTCAAGTCGTCGGTAAAAGTCATGAAGTACTGATAGCCACCTCTGGCAGTTGTGCTCATCGGACCACACACATCACCGTGTATCAGTTCCAATAGCTCGGACGCCCTTTCGCAACTCTTTGCAAATGGTGACTTAGTCATCTTGCCGAGGAGGCATGATTCACATGTCTCGAACGACCCGAAGTCAGACGAAGTTAGAAGCCCATCATCATAGAGCTTCTTCATGCGTTTCAGACTAATGTGTCCAAGCCTCCAATGCCAGAAGTATGTTGGATTTATCTCATTAGGCTTATGCCTCTTGACATTCATATTATAGACAGGTTCAGATTCCAGATTCAAAATAAATAACCCATCAACTATGGGTGCATAGCCGTGGAACATTCCATTCAAAGATATCGAACAACCATTGTCCTTTAAATTGAATTCATAACCCTAACTCGTCAAGCATGAGGCAGAAATAATGTTCCGACTAAGCGTAGGAATATAATAACAATTATTCAATTCCAAAATGAATCCGGAAGGTAGCTGGAGTTGCATCGTGCCGACCTCCAACGCAGCAACTCTTGCTTTGTTGCCGACCCTGATGTCAATCTCCCCTTGTGACACACGCCTAGTTCTTACCAGCCCCTGCATCGAGTTGCAAATATGAACAACCGATCCGGTATCAAATACCCAAGAGCTACTAGGTATGTCGGCAAGGTAAATGTCTATAACATATGTAACAAGTGTACCTTTGCCCGAAGTCGCACTTCCGGCCTTCTTGCCATGCTCGGCAAGCCACTAGCTACAGTTCCTCTTCCAGTGACCGGTCTCCTTGCAGTGATAGCAAACAGTTCCCGAGTCCGGTCCAGACTTCGGCGTAGCGGCGGAGCTCGGAACAGATTCCTTCTCCTTGCCCTTTGCCTTAGACTTTTTCTTGGACCAACTCTTCTTGAACTTGCCCGAATTCTGCACCATCAACACTTGATGCGTGCCTTTCTTAATATCCTGCTCTGCCACCTTAAGCATCCCATGCAGTTCAGTGAGCTTCTTATCCATGCCATGCATATGATAGTTCGAAATGAACGTCCCATAGCTAGCTGGAAGAGAACCCAGAACTGCATCGGTAGATAGCTCATCCAAGAGCGGGAAGCCTAAGCGTTCCAAAGCTTGCACGTATCCGATCATCTTGATCACATGCGGGCTCAGTGGATCACCCTCCTTTAGCTTACAATCCATCAAGGATCACCAGACGTTGAACCTTTCTGTCCTAGCCTGCATCTGAAACATGCTCTTGAGATTCTCAATCATATCGAAAGCCTCAACGTTTTCGAAATGCTGTTGCAAATCGGGCTCCATACAAGCCAGCATCAGACAGCTGATCTCCGTTGAATCATCAACGAGTTTCTGGTAGGCATTCCTTGTTGTGGCATTAGCATTCTCGGCAGGTTCATCTGGAAGTGGATTCTCTAGAACATGTTCCTTCTTATCATGCTTGAGAACAATTCTCAAATTTCTATACTAGGTGGTAAAATTTGTTCCATTAAGTTTATCCTTTTCCAAGATTGATTTCAATGCAAAGTTGGGTTGAGTAGGTGGTGCCATTGATCTACAACAGAAAAATACGCAAACACTAAGCACTGTGTTTATGTAGAGTAAATCAAGCCTAAACAGATATACTCCAACTGAAGTTGACATCCCTCTGCAACTTCTAGTGATCCAGGATCCGAGTAGTGCAATCCGACTAGTGAGCTTTAGCATCACTGCTAGCCGAAGTGGCTATCCGGTAAGCAACTCTTTGCTAATCGTATCTCTATACGACTCCTGTCGGCTGGGTTGGTATCTTATACCACGGCTCCTGACCTCTTTTGCCACACGGCCCAAAACCGTTTTGATAGCCTTGTCAAGTTAATCTGATGCAGTGCATGTCAGGGTTCGACACGAACCCTTCAGTTCAAGGACACCTAGCAGCACCCCAATTTTATGAGCCCACTACTAGACGTATTTGACATGCGAAGGTGCAACATCGGGGATGGCAATTTGCTTGATATTAACGAGGGATTTTCTACCATTTTTAACATGTGTAGAAGACAAGAAGCAATATCAATCACAAATAAATGAATATTGTGAAGTAGTATGGCTCCTTCATGGACGTCCGAGGACCAGGTCGGCTCCAACTCCGAGGACCAGGTCAGCTCCATCTTGTCATACCGGAACACCCCCTCGGATCTCTATCCGAGCAGCGACTTGATCTCTATCCTCCAACTACTACAACTAGTAATGAATTTACAGAGAATCACAAGTCGACACGCAGGTCGTTATACATTATAATGACAACACTTTGGCTCCTGTCGGCTGACAAATCATGACGCGCAGGCCATGTATAATTTACACACATGCATCACATACACATGAGCCATACTATTCACATCAAACCTGCAAAACAAAGTTATGCACAGAATCGCATTCTACCAGTTTGAGTGAACATGTACGAAATCTATGGCGCTACGCAAACGGTGGTCCCTTGTGCATTTGATCTCATTAGCCGTGCACATAGCCGATCTCTTAAATGACAACAGATCTCATCTGCTGCCTCCACATATCTAATATGCATACGATCTGAATCCAAATCCTATAATAGAGGCTCTAATGCCACTGTTGGGTTCTACGGTAGGGTGCATCGACAGCAAATTAAAATTTTCCTACCCGCAGAACGACCAGGAACATGCTAACAGAGATGGATCACAGATCATTACCACTAGACGCGCAATGCCGTGTAGCGGAAGTAGAGTCGTGGCAGTGCGTCACCGGAGTCGTCTCCTCCCCGTCGATCTCCCACATACAGCCGATCACCAAGTCCCACGAACAGGTTCGCCGGAGGGGCACAATTGCACCACCTCTAATGGTATCCGGGCATGCAGGAGGAACGCTATGCGGCGGACTGCTAGGTCGGATCACACAGCCTGCGGCACGTGGAGGTGGCTAGTTGCAACACATGCAAAGCCCTAATGATGACGCCAAAGCGATCAACCTTAATAAGCGTGCTGTACCTCCACTATATATAGGCATCCGTTGTGGGCTCAACACTTGGGCCTCACATAGATCCTAAAGCCCAAAGTCTACTCGGTCATGATCCAAGTCCAGCTCGGATCACATCCGATCAGTGTCCTCGGATCCGACCTCGTAGGTTCCTTCCCTTAAGCACGCGACGCCTTAGATTCAAGTCGGCTTGGTCGCAGTTCGGATCACCTCCGACCTGCTCGGCAGGTAGCGGCCTCTAGCAAGGCGTGCCGACCACCAAGTAGACTATGAAGCCGGTTGGCGAACCTGTACGTCACACTTCCGTTCCCTTTGCCACACGATATATGTTGTCGGGCTCAAGGCGATGTGGCCATCCCTGTTACAACCCAACCTCTCTCTCGTTTCAGTGAATCCGACCAACACCTCAGATTATCTCATAATCCTCGTCGCATGGCCATGCTTATACAAGTCGGATCACACGAGGGGCCCAGAGTATATCTCTCCTCATAGGAGGGGCAAATCCCATCTTGCTTAACCATGTCTCGCAGCATGGGTCTGGACAAGCCCGAAACCTACCTTTATAACTACCCAGTTACGGAGTAGCATTTGGTCGGCCCAAAGCAGGTCGGTCACCATCCCGAGCACATGCGTCAGCTCATGTCCGAGGACATAGAACGTATGTGTACTAGAGATTCACAAATGACCTATCGCTGTGTCTCATAGTTGGGTCTGTCCAATCCGATGTCCATCCGAGCTCGGATCCGGTCACCCGTATCCTATCTCGGATCCGATCAGATCCATGCAGTTCGGCAGCATCACATGCTTCATGGCTAGTGAGACAAAACCATCCACCGTATTGCATGCTAGTCTAGTCCGACGTGTGCCCACACGTCACTTACGACTAGGGACCATTTTAGGACGTATCATACAACACAAGATCTCACAGACAAGTCACGTACTTGTCAACAAGTATCATTGATAACATCCAAGGACTACATCGGTTCATAAACACATCGGAAATATCATCATACATGATTGCCTCTAGGGCATACCTCCAACACTTTTTATCATAACGTTTATTTTTAGTAGGTGGGTTATCAAGATCCACCGCAGGTTCTATTTCAACATCATTATTAGGTTCTTTATCATTATCTGGTTGGGTATCCACATGAGCATCATCAATATTATTATCATCTGGTGAATGTTCATTACCAGATTGTGTTTCAACATCAGAAATAGAAACATCATTACTATCCTCCAAGGGTTTTTCTACCTCAGGTTCACTAGAAGTATGCAAAGTCCTATCATTTTTCTTTTTATTTTTCTTTTTAGATGGACTAGGTGGATCAGCATTAATTCTTTGAGAGTCTTGTTCAATACTTTTAGGGTGACCCTCAGGATATAGTGGCTCCTGAGTCATTCTACCTACTCTAGTCATTACTCTGACAGCATGATCATTCATATTGTTATTCATTTCATTAAGCAATTCACTCTGAGATTTAGCAACTTGTTCTAATTGGGTTTGAACCATAGATACATGTTTACTTACACCTTTAACAATATTGGCAATTCTAAATAACAAGTCAGTCAAGCGATCAATCATATAGGCATTTCGTTTCAATTGTTTCATAACATTTGCATTGAAATGATCTTGCTTAATAATATAATTGTCAAATTCATACAAGCATTGACTAGGAGGTTTGTTATAAGGAATGTCACTTTCATTAAACTTTATAAGAGAATTTACCTCTACTACCTGTGTTGGTGTGTCAAGACCATGTATTTCTTCGATAGGTGGTAGATTCTTAACATCCTCGGCTTTAATACCTTTTTCTTTCTGGCATTTCTTTGCTTCTTGCATATCTTCAGGACTGAGATATAAGATACCCCTCTTCTTCAGAGTGGGTTTAGGCGGGGGTTCAGGAAGTGTCCAATCATTATCATTCTTCAATATATTATTCAATAATTCCTCAGCTTGTTCAATAGTCTGTTCCCTGAAAACACAACTCGCACAACTATCTAGGTAATCTCTAGAAGCATCGGTTAGTCCATTATAGAAGATATCAAGTATTTCATTCTTCTTAAGAGGATGATCAGGCAAAGCATTAAGAAATTGGAGAAGCCTCCACCAAGCTTGTGGGAGACTCTCTTCTTTAATTTGCACAAAATTAAATATTTCCTGTAAAGCTGCTTATTTTTTGTGAGAAGGGAAATATTTTTCAGAGAAGTAATAAATCATATCCTGGGGACTACGCACACATCCAGGAGCAAGAGTATTATACCAATCTTTAGCATCACCCTTTAATGAGAAAGGACACAACTTAAGAATATAGTAGTGGCGAATTTTTTCCTCATGAGTAAATAGGGTGGCTATATCATTTAATTTAGTGAGATGTGCCACAACGGTTTCAGTTTCATATCCATGGAACGGATCAGATTCTACCAACTTAATCAACTCAGGATCAACAGAGAATTCGTAATCCTTATCAGTAAGAAATATGGGAGAGGTTGCAAGATCATATTTCATTTTCTCCCTCATAGATTTTTCTTTCATATCAGCAAACAATTTTATAACTTCATTTCTATCATTACAAGCAAGGATGGCTCTAGCTGTCTCCCTATCAAAGCATTGTTCATCAGGTGTTTCAACTCTAGTAGGAGAGCTAGCAATAATAGGTGAATCACAATTTTCAAGAGTTTCAGCAATTTCAGTTTCTTTAGCTTTAGTAATTTGTTCAGCAAGAAATTCACCAAGTGGCACAGCATTATCAAGCATGGTACTAGCATCATCATGAGTATCATTCAAAGCAGAAGTGGTATCATCAATAACTTGTGACATATCAGAATTAATAGCATGTTGTGGTGTTGCAAGTTTACTCAAAACAGAAGGTGAATCAAGTGCAGAGCTAGATGGTAGTTCCTTACCTCCCCTCGTCTTAGAGGGAACGATCTTGGTCCTAGTGTCTTCCAGATTCTTCATAGTGATCAACAGATAAAAATCCCAAGTGACTCGACAAATATAGCTATGCTCCCCAGCATCGGCGCCAGAAAAAGGTCTTGATAACCCACAAGTATAGGGGATCGCAACAGTTTTTGAGGGTAGAGTATTCAAGCCAAATTTATTGATTCGACCCAAGGGGAGCCAAAGAATATTTGCAAGTATTAGCAGTTGAGTTGTCAATTCAACCACACCTGGAGACTAAATATCTGCAGCAGAGTGATCAGTAGCACAGTAGTATGATAGTTTGATAGCAGTAGCAATGATAGTAACAGTAGCAGTAACGATAACAACAGTAGTTGTAACAATTGTAACTTAGCAAGAATCAATATGTGAAAAGCTCGTAGGCATTGGATCGGTGATATTCGTTGGATAACATTCATCATGTAACAGTCATAACCTAGGGTGACACAGAACTAGCTCTAATTCATCAATGTAATGTAGGCATGTATTCCGTATATAGTCATACGTGCTTGCGATAAGAACTTGCATGACATCTTTTGTCCTACCCTCCCATGGCAGCGGGGTCCATAAGGAAACTAAGGAATATTAAGGCCTCCTTTTAATAGAGAACCGGAACAAAGCATTAGCACTTAGTGACTACATGAACTCCTCAAACTATGGCAATCACCGGAAAGAATCCCAATTATTGTCACCTTGGGGTATGCGGATCATAAAACATAGCAGGTGCGTATAACTTGCAAGAATGGGTCAAGAACACAAATATATTGATGAAAACATAAATGGTTCAGATATAGAATCATGGCACTCGGGTCCTAGTGACAAGCATTAAGCATAGCAAAGTCATAGCAACATCAATCTCAGAACATAGTAGATACTAGGGATCAACCCCTAACAAAACTAACTCGATTACATGATAAATCTCATGCAACTCATCACCGTCCAGAAAGCCTACGAAGGAATTACTCACTCCCGACAGTGAGCATCATGGAATTGGTGATGAAGGATGGTTGATGATGACGATGCCAGAAGATCCCCCTCTCCGGTGCCCTGAACGGACTCCAGATCTGGCCTCCCGATGAAGAACAGGAGGTGGCATCGGCTCCGTATCGTGAAACATAATAAAACTTCCTCTCTTATTTTTTTCTTTAGGAAACTGAATTTATAGCGTTGGAATTAGGTCAGATGGAGCCACGTGGGCCCCACGAAGTACCAGGGCGCGCCTGGGGGGTGGCACGCTCTGGTACCTCGTGGGCACTGGGTGGCCCCCCTTCTGTTGATTCTTGCGCCAATAATTTTTATATATTCCATAAAAATTCTCCAAAAAGTTTCATCCAATTCCAAGAACTTTGATTTCTGCACAAAAACAACACCATGGCAATTCTGCTGAAAACAACGTCAGTCCAGGTTAGTTTCATTCAAATCATGCAAATTAGGGGCCAAAACAAGAAGAAAAGTGTTTGGAAAAGTAGATACGATGGAGACGTATCAAGGAGCTACACACGTTATGGACACCAGGGGTCAGGACATGGGACGCCTGCACAAGAGATTATTTCCCTATGAGAGCCGCGTTGATCACAATGTGCACGACTATCTCGGATACGGATATGTCTCAGCTCAGGTGTGCCACGGATATTGCGGATGCACAAGGTGCCTGGATGATACAAGCGGCCATAGTATAGACGTGTAGTCGGCGCCGGGGACGGCGCCACATGGACGTACTACTACCATGACGACAAGGAGGTGTATGCGTAGAGAAGGAAGATGAGCAAAGTGTCTATCCAGGAGATAGTGGCGCAGGCGGTCGAGAAAGCCACAGTTGTGACCAAAGAAGAGACCAAAGCTGAGGAAATCGAGACACTGGCAGCTGCCTGCAGAAATGATTTTGCCGCTGCATTTTCTTCCTTGCTTCCGGCTGTTGTCCAGTGGGTGAAAGAAAATCCAACCCCAAAGGCAGATGATTTTCCCCTTCCCAGCTTCGTCGGGAGCAACTCAGTGAACATAGGTGCTGCACCTCCTCTCCCCACTGCACACACACCCGCTCCTGCACCCGCACCAGCACCCACCACGGCCGCTCATAGCAGCCTGTCCTCCGTCTCTGGCATGCTCGGCGGGGCTTCGACATTAGCTGAGCTTGATGCCCTCACGGTAATTACGCGTCGCACCCTCATCAACATATATAATCTTCTGTTTCCTTTGCCTTTCACATCTCTGACGCCGCACACATGTCTTCGTAGGCCGACAAAAATCCATGCACCCTACTTTACCACATCAACGGCTAGTTGGTGGATGTGGGAAAGGGTACGATAATGAAACCCAAGGATCGCTTGTTCCACGGCCGGCAGATGCCCGGTGACGCCTCCAGGGTTTCCGTGACGAGTGTGAAAGTGGGCTACGAGGGTTTGGCTCCTCCGCTATGAACCGGGGGAGAGGACGACGAGAGCCCGGCGCTGCTGGGACAATGCAAGAATTGGCTAATGTTGTGGCCGAAGAATCTTCTTCGTGTGGAGGCGGCCGGGAGCACACCAATGGCAACACCGATGCAAGGTATGACCATCCCACCTACAAATTTACATCCGTCTGTCGTGCTGGGTGAGAGCGGACGAGGCGAAGAAGGGGGTCCAACCGTTCTGGTGGCTGATCATGTTGCCCCCATGGATGAAGATATGGATGATGACATGGAGGAGGATGACCCTCTCCAGTACATCAATACTGGCTATGACGACGGAGGAATGATGAGCAGCCATATGACTCAGGCTATGGCCGTGATGAGCATGAAGATCAAGATACTGAGATGCATGATGATGTACTGGAGAAGGAATGTCCTCGGGTTGAGTGCAAGAACTCTCTGTTCGTGCAATCCTCCCAGGAGATGTCTCCAGATGCTGCCTCAACCCAGGGTCAACAAGCCGAGCGTCGTGCAGTGCTGAGCCCATCCACACTTGGGGCGGTGGTCAAGGAGGGTCGGATAGGCTCACTACCTGAACCCAGGAAGAAGCAGAGGAAGAGACCGCCAAAGAAAGGCTCTGCTGCCGCCAAAGCTGCTTCTAGCAGCCAGCCGCCTCTGCCGACCCGGGTTGCGGATAGTGTACCGATCATAGATGTGCCGTTACTCCAAGTCGCGGGAAAGCCGATGTTACCGCCGAAAGCGCTCGAGGCCATAACTGGGGATCTCAGGAGACTGGATGACCATGTGATGTCGACAGAGAATAGCCTTCTCCTCTCGGAGGATCCAGGATACCCGCTTTACGCGGTTCATGTGCCGATGGGCAGGGGCTACGTCTAGACATGCCTCGCGGACCTTTTCTTCCTGCAGTTTGATCACATCTTCAAGATGTATCTCATGAGGCGGCTCGATTTTACGTTCGTCCGCCTTTATGCGCTACATATGAACTACATCATCAGGAAAGCGTGAATCTCGACAATCGTGGTAGCGGACCCCTACTACATGGATGAGGGCTTCTTGGGACACAGCGACGTGGAATGTGAAGCTGCGACAATGTACATCGAAGACTTCATGTTAATGAATAAGGACAAGGAAATGATTCTCCTGCCTTATCATCCCTTGAAAGTCATTCCAGGATAGCCGCACATCCTTTCGTACATTTCAATCATTCCTTTGCACGTATGGAGGCTAATTTGAGGTATATTTATTTTGCGCAGCGAGGGGCGCGTCGTCCTTATCGTTCTTTACCCGCAAGTGTCCCACGCACTGTATGTGGACTCCTCCAAAAACACGGAGAAGAAAGACTACACACAGATAATGAGTGTTCTGGATTGTGCTCTCCTAGGCTTCGACATGAGGGGTGGCCACATCAAGATCAAGAAACAAAGGAAGGGCGTGCCGGGTTTCGGCCATAAAACCGACTTCTGGTGCATCCAGCAACCGGCAACAAGTAGGAAGGATGGATTCTACATCATCCATCACATGCTGGAGTTCAGAAGGGATCGCCAAAAACTTCGCATGCCATCTACAGCCGATGCCCATATCCGCAAATGGGCTGAAGCCTTAGGAGCCGAACTGGATGACAAACTCAGAAATGACTTCTATCGCATCCAGCAGGAGATTGTGATGATCATCATCAAAGAAGTCGTCGAAGAGAATGGGATGTTCCACGACGGCCCACAATTGTGGGCTGATGTTCAAACTCGCATAGGCGTACAACGTCAGGACATGATGCCTTTCATGAAGCTAGGGTGCATCCTCCCGGATATGGACGAATGGAACCTATAGTGATTGACGACGATGATGATGATGATGATGTCCGTTTAATCAGTACTTTCTATAGGACGAAACTTTGAATTTCTTTATGATGAAACTTTGTGATGTAAACGGACTTGCGTAGCGCTCTAGTTAATTAGTTTGGGTACGATGAACTTCGTTAATTATGTTTACTATATGTTTCTTCTATTTGCTAACTCTTTCTCTTCGTGTTGCTTAAGTATATTAATTATGTTGCATATTATCAATGAATTCGCCTGATGACGATGCATCTCTGTCAGGGATGTAGATCGATGGCGAAGAAGTGCCATGCCGTGTACATAGGGAGGGTTCCAGGGGTGTACGACGAGTGGCCAGAGTGTGAGGCCCAAGTTGACCGCTTCCCGGGCAGCAGCCACAAAGGGTTTAAAAGTAGAAGCGAAGTTGAAGCTAGTTACTTGAGGTTCACACTAGCGCGAGAGAGAATCAGAACCGGCTCAAGAACTACTTCATAATCCCACTCTTGCTCATAGTGATCGCTCTTCTCTTGTATATCATAGTTTAGATCGATGATGAAACATGTGTATGTGACCATGTAGTTGCATGTATTCGAGACTTGTAATAACTTGTATCGCTATTTCGAGATGATGATGAGACATTTGTGTTGGATCATTATGATGATGATGATGATGAGACTATGTAGTAGCACTTCGATGATGATGATGATGAGACATTCTTGTCTCATATGGTTTCAATGTATGTGTATGTTGCTATTGTATAAAACCTATATAAATATAGCGTAAATACGCAGAAGAAAAAAATATAGAAAATCTTAGCAGTGGCACGGGGTAAGAGAGTAGCAGCCGCGCTACTGCTACATAGACTTAGCAGCATCGCGGGGTTCAACCCAGCGCTGCAGCTAGTTAGCAGAAGCGCTGGGTAAAACCCTGCGCTACTGCAAGAAAGTTAGCTGCAGCACGCTAGCAGTAGCGCGGGCACCCGCGCTACTGCTAGGCCTTTACCCCGCGCTACTACTAGGGTTTTTCATAGTAGTGTGAGGTGCCGAGAGCAGTGAGGGCATGCGGATTTTATAGCCGGACGGCAATGCCATGGCCGGAAGCCGCCACAAGCTGGTTGCCAGGCGAGGGGGCTGAGCTGGGCTTGTCTCTGCTTAGCACTGACTTGATGGGGTTTAGAGGGGGTATGAATGCGAAGATGGAGCCAAGGGGAAAAATGCCAGGAACCGGGGCACGGGCGCACACTGTTCTGCCTGTGTGGCGGCTGCTGTCGCGTTCCGGCGAGGAAGCGGCCGAGGGGAAAGTGACCGCCAATGGGGCACGTGGAAGGTGGGCAGCTTGTCAACGCGAGGAGACAACGGGGTCTACCAGAGTTGACTGGCCGATGCGATGCGCGGCGCAGAGCATCATCTCTGCATGACATTCGCGTGATCACCACGCATACTCTCATCCTACTGCGCATCTTGCGGCCAAACCTTGTCCCACGTATGAGTTACTACTAGGTGAGTTGACTTGTCACTACTAGAAAAAACCCTATTAGTGGCACACCTATTTTGGCTATTAATGGCGCACTATAGGTGCGCCACTATTAACACGCCACTAGTAATAAATAGTAATGGCGCACCTCTGGTGCGCCATTACTATTCCAAATACTAGTGGCGCACCATGTGGTGCGCCATTACTATTGCTACAGGTGCGCCACTACTATTCCGTCCAGGTGCGCCACTAATAGCCTTATAGGTACGCCACTAGTAATAAAGGAAGGTGCGCCACTAATAAGGGCTGAAATGCGCCACTAGTAATGTATTTGGAAAACAAAAAAAATCCAAATTTACAGAAAACAACCTATAAGGAAAAATAATTTAAAAACAAAAAATGAAATAGAATCATATTTTTTATTATAGTAAGAATATTACAATGTCTTTACAAGTATCCAATAAAAGGAAAATTGCAAGGAAATAAAAGAAAATCCTAAAACTAATCTTCTAGTAATCTTTTCTTCTTTTTCTTCACTTTATCCCTGCAAAATGTAACAAAATAAACAGAAAGACAAACAAACTATTTATAACATGTCAATACTGTCATTTTTTATGCAGAACTAGATATGAGCATATATTTCCAGAATTACATGGTGTGAATATTGTATGAGTAAGATTACATGGTGTCAATACTGTCATTTTTTATGCAGAACTAGAACTGTTACAGCCCACATCTACACCTACAGGAAGACTTAGTGGTGCTACTGTTAAGAGAAATTCTTTAAGCCTCTGAACATTTTGCATGTCTTTGAACAACCGACTAATCATATGCCTGGGAGAACATTCTTAAATTCTAAACACACTGTAGAATCTCCTGATGATACAACCTTTATCTCACTGTCATTTACAATGACATAACGATGGAGGAATTTTTGCACCGGCCACCATCTCCATCTAATTAATAATAGAACAATGATGATGATCAAGAATTCAAAGAGATCAGAGGATTGAGTTAAAATAGAGAACATGTCCTGCTCCAATTAATTCATTGGATAATACAGTTTTTCTACAAAAATACTAAACTGGAAAAAGGCTCCAGCTTGGTATCAATTTTGATTCTACTCAGCACCTATAATGGTTTGCATTCTTACTCGGATAAGGTTTTGCACAAATCATTCTATTAAACACAATTACAATTGGCACATGTTCTGTAACAAAAGTCAGACAACCAACAAATAAATCTTATCTACAGTACCATAAGCATATGAGAATTTGCAAAAAAAACAAAAAAAACTTATTTACAGTACTATAAGCACATGAGGCACTGAAGTTGATAACCTGAAACAAAGTGAGCCTACAGAAGGAGGGAGTCAAACTGCCACCAAGACTGTGAAGCAAGTTCTAAAGAGAGTTTGATGCTAACAAACTTGCCAAACAAATATCAGGAAAAGAATTAACAGCTACAGTCCAATTCCTCGAACATTTCTTGCAGAAGAAAATAAAAATAAAGTTGCTAAATCATAAAATCATTGTGGCAGTATGTCTACAAAGATCAAAAAGGGAAATCTGTACGGGAAAACACTGAAGAAATCCACATCCATATCTTAAGAAAGATTTTAAGTATGCCTGGAATTAGAACCATATATTTTTCCCATAGACCTGCAAACGATTGGAGAAGGTAGAACACTGAAGAAAGGGTTCTCAGAACACTTACGCTTTCCTGAAAAAGATGACCGGAAATCACTCCAAAGATCTTTGCTCAAGAATTTTGACAACACAAAAGCAAGAATTACATATTCTCTACATATAACTATTTTTTCAAGTACTGCAAAAATATATTTCTTAGCAAAGGATCCTGAAAATGTAGAACTTGATGCATACGCCTGCATATAGCAAAAACAATATTAAGTATAATTTTCTTGAGATGAGGCTGAATATGGAAACAGAAATTCGAAAGTACAACACATGCAGATGTTATCTGGACTGAATGCTATAACTATGTGATTAACAAATGCCCTCAACCCCGAATATTATGCCAAAAAAACCATTTCATGTTGTGCACAACTTACAGTTGTTACCTAGGGATTATACTGAACTTGGTTCCTATTCCTACATCATGGAGCATAGTCATGAATGTATCTTGTTTATAAATTGATCACCAAGCACAGATTAAAAACCACTCCTTGAATATAAGCATCATTTTCTCTATAATTTTTCAATTAGACAAAACATGCAGTCTCATTCGGACTTGAGGTATTAATTGAATATGAAGCTACAAAAATCCAAAGGAAAAGAGTAGCAACATAACACAGTTTTAGTTGTCTGGTAATATGATGGATTTAATCTTTTTTAGACATGAACTGGATTACCTTCAGAGAACCATATACTGACGTGTTGCTTGCATTCACATGTTCCTTTACTTCCGCAAGATTCTAACAAACTACAGAAAAAATTCAACAGAGAAAGATGATATACAGGAACACTAAAAGGAGTATGGGCAAGCCTGAAAACACATAAGCATAGCAAATCAACGATATTTGTGAAGAGTGCAAAATCTGTGTGAACCACATAAGTACGGAAAGAGGAAAAAGTACTGTATATAAATCCCAATGTTGCACGCATCCTAATTGAAAGATACTGAACTGATTTTTCTCTCCACGTGCTGCGTTTCGACGTACCCCAAGAGAACACCTTGCGAGGAACATTTAATGAATTCATACACTTCTGTTGATAGGTCAGAAGAACATATAGTAAACAGAATATGCCTCGTCAGAGAAAACTGAAACTACAATAATCTTAATGACCTCTAGGACTAACTTTTACACGAGTGAAAGAGCTACATCTGCAAACATTCTACCGACAATGGCTTCATTCTTACACTAATTCTCAGGACATATTCATGATTACAACAACATTCATGTTAAGTAAACAAAGGCTAACTGCTGCTTGTTCAAATAAATAAATAGGTGATTAAATCAAACATGGAAAAATAAAGTAGTGTAAGGAAATAACAAATTTCTTGCTAGAGAACATCATATTCTTGGGGTGCTGCTGTCATTAACTATCAGTATAATAGCAGAAATCCTTATATCGTCTCAAAATGAGCAGAAAATTAATTTATATGTTCCAGCTTATGTTCTCTGGACCAAGAGAAAATAATTATGGAGATGAAACATAATCAAATCAGCTTGAATTCTATTTATATGGTTTACATATGACAGAATCCCATTTTATATGGTCTATTTGTGCAATTGTATGGCTAATGTAAAGAACGATTATTGGCGTGGTAAGAATGTATGGTTACAAATACAGTACAATTACTGCTGTAACTGAGAAATTAAACTCATAACTGTATGCTCTCTGATGTCAATAGTTTGGTTCAGTTTATTTCTAACCATGCATTTTATTCGGAGACATTGTGCAATAAGATACTTACTCACAAAGCAAGCATCATATCAATTTTGTACTGTCCGAAATTGGTGCCTGAGTGTATTTTCAGTTCAGGGATGTGCATGTATAGAGGTTGACCTTAGCGCATCACTCAACTAAAAGTTAATTTCAGTAAATTAAAAGAACTTTTATCTTATCTCGTTATTAGACTGCAGAACAAATGTTCCATTGATCTATTGCTTAAATCTGAATGTTTAACTGTGTCATTCTCTTTCTTGCTGAAAACACAGAGATGCAATTGTTCTTAACTAACAGTCCCTTACCCCTTCCTCTTATATAACAAACTAAATAAGAGTGAGAGAGCTCGGGATGGAGGGAGGGGAGAGGACGCACGTGAGGGGCTCGGGAGAGGTATTGGGTCGAGGTGCTCGTCCTCCTCGCCTGGAAGCACAGTCGCGGCGGCGGGGACTTGGAGCGGGGTGGTTCGCATGTTCCGATGGAGCTTCTGGTGGCGTAGTAAAACGACGGCGGCGGCTGCTTTGCTCCCTCCGGCGAGCTCGGACGGCGGCGACTGCTGGTGCTCCCTCCGGCGAGCTCGGACGGCGCGGCTGCTGGTACTCCCTCCGGCGAGCTCGGACGGCACGGGAGGAGGCGGATGCCTCGATCCAGAGCTCGCTGAGGCTGCAAGCGAGGCGGGGTGCTCGCCCATGCTCCCTCCGATCCGGCGCCCAGCGCTCCATCTGCTCCACGGCGGGAACGAACAGGAGAAGCAGAGAGGGCGCGGTGGACGACGGCGGCGAGCGAGGCGGGGTGGCCGACGGGGAACGAGGCGGGGCGGGGCGGGGTGGCCGACGAGCGAGGCGGGGCGGGCGGGATGGCCGACGAGGGTGACGGGGCGGTGTGGCCGGCGGCGAGCTAGGCGGGGCGGGGCAGGGTGGGGTGACCGGCGAGTGAGGCGAGGCGGCTGCAGGGTTACCAGAGAGAGAGAGATGTGGGGATAAGGGAGAGAGAGATAAGGGGATAAGGGAGAGTGGTGGGGACGGGAGTGGTGGGGATAGCAATGGCGCACTACGTAGGGTGCGCCACACCTACCAGGGTTACTAATGGCGCACCCTAAACCCATTACTAGTTTTGAAAAAAAAATTGAAAAAAAAATTGTTAGTAATGGCGCACCGGGGTGTGGTGCGCCATTACTAGTTAAACTAGTAATGGCGCACCACACCCCGGTGCGCCATTACTAGTTTTGAAAAAAAAAATTGAAAAAAAAATTGTTAGTAGTGGCGCACCGGGTGGCGGTGCGCCATTACTAGTTTTAACTAGTAATGGCGCACCACGCCCCGGTGCGCCACTGGTAAGTCTGGGGAGGGGGTGTGCCCAGGAGAAACTTAGCAGTGGCGCACCACACACCAGGTGCGCCATTAGTAATATGGACATTAATGGCGCACCCATATCTGGTGCGCCACTGCTATATAGCAGTGGCGCACCACATACGTGGTGCGCCATTAATGTCCATATTAGCTATAGCCGTTTTTCTAGTAGTGTGTGTGGTTGAGAGCTAGAGGCGAGCATCCAGGTCAGTGATTTGACTTGAAAATGTTTCTGGTTAGAGAATATTTGTGCTGAATTGATACAATTTGACTTGGTGAATGGACATGAGATTTGGTGGCTATTAGTAGGGTAGTAAGAAGGGTCATTCTGCCAAGTTTCACTGAAAAAGGATAAGGACAGGTGGCACTTGCTTCACAAGTGGGCAATCTAGACTTAATCTAGGGTTTGAGCATGTGCTCACAAATTGCATTATGGCCCTTGATATTTTTGTAGATCTGGGGTTTTTCTGAGTTGTAGTATTTATGAGAATAATATGAGATTTTTTGGAAAGACAGAAATAGGAGATGCTTCACAACTCATGAATAAAAGGGATATTCCTTTAATTCAAAAGGCAATATTTAATTGGATAAAATCATGGAAGAGGTAGGATGGATGTGCCAATGCCTTGGCAATATTTTGGAGAGGTTGGATCACTTGGGAGGGAGAAGGGAAATAATATTTGGAATAAAGTCCAAATGAGCTCTCCGGCAGAAAATCCAATAAGATCCAATTGAAACTCCAAAGAAAACTTCCAAAAAAGAAAGGGGCAAAAACTAGGGTGTTACAACCTCCAAGGTTGTGCATTGTATGTCGGTAAAGTAACGCACATGTGTAGAGTGTATTGAATCGTGACATTGTTACTCCCTGTTCCGGGTTGGAACTGCGAATGTGGTGTTGGAAATATGCCCTAGAGGCAATAATATTGTATTATTATATTTCTGTATTCATAATTAAGTGTTTATATTGCATGCTATAACTGCTATGATCCTGGAATATGCGATTCAGAGGAAAACTCATATGCACGTGTGAAATGATAAACGGATAAAATAAAAGGTTCCTAGTCTCGCCTCTAAGACTAGCTCAAGTGTTGTTGGTGATCACGTTTTCCGGATCTTAGGATATCAGTAAGTGTAACAACAGTCCTAAAACAAACTTGAGATTATGACATTGGAAGAACGATCATATTGAATCGACCCAATCTTGTATGTTATGAATTGGGATAATATCGTCTGTAATCATTTGTAATAACACAGAGTGTTAACATGTGATCTTGCTCCTTAGACCATGAGAGTATCATAGTGACTTCTTGGCGTACGGTGGACCTTGGGGTTGCTCAAACGTCACCTGTAACACGGTGATCATAACGACAACTTACAGGCTCATCGAAAAGTTTGACAAGGGACTACATAGCTCAAGAGTGGGATTTGCTCCTCCGACGATGGAGAGATATTCTTAGGGCCCTCTCGGTGTGATGGCATCCATCATCGTCTGGCCAGACACAGGTGACTACGTCACGGGGATGCCGGAACACGATAACGAGAAAGTAGAAAAAAACCAGTAACGAGGATAACGGTATAGTGAGCATGTGATGACTCAGGAGGATACCGACGCATCCCGGGTTTTGTGAAGTATCGTGAAGCAAAGGTAACACTGCATGATAACCAAAGGTTCACTCGAATATCATTCGTGTGCTCATAGGGAACGATATGGACATCCACGGTTCCGCTGTCGGTCATTGAACGAAGGAGTTTCGTTCATGTCTATGGGTTACCGAACCTACGGGGTCACAAGCTTAAGGCAATTACGATCTGCTGAGTGTTATTACGATGGGAGTGATGAGAATATATATGGAATTGTTTCATTAGTATTCGGAATAGTTCCGAGAGGATCCGGAAGTGTTTCGGGGTCACCGGAAGGGTTTCGGTGAATATCGGATAATACCGGGTATTACCGATAAATAATATATAGGTGGAAAATGTTTCCGGGGATGTTAAATTATATATAAAATGGTCTGAAAGTATTTAGAACAATTTTATATTTAATTTAATATCAACGGGCCTTAAAAGGTCAAGAGGTGGAAGGCAACTTGGGCCACAAATGCCCAAGTGGGAGGCGCCCCCTTCCCCTATGGAAGGAGGCCGAATTGGGGCAGGGGAGGAGTCCTACTCCTCCTCACCTTGGCTGGCGCACCAAGGAGGAATCCTTCCTCCTTGGTGGCAGCCCTCCCTCTCCCCTCTAACCTATATATACATAAGGTTTGGTGCTCTTTTGATACACAAGTTTGGAGCCTCCTCTAGTTCATCTAGCCCTAGTTCTAGTTGGTCGTAGTTGACTAATTAGAGCTTGGACTAGTTCCTCTAATCCTCATAATTAGAAGCCCAGTGTGGTTCTAATCTCCTTCCTCTAATTCTCTGGCGACGATTAGCTCTGGACGGAGAAGCGCTGCCGGATCGTGAAGGCGGCACACTTGCAACCAAGTAGAGAGCCCGTGCTTTCGGTCTTCTGTTTGAGGGACTGATCATGGACGGTTTGCGGGATCGTTCATCGATGATTCGAGGGACTCCAAGTACGATCTACATCGACACGATCTTCTTCCGCTGCACAACGGAGTCGGTAACGATCGTTGATCCAAACCCCATATGCATCTTCATATTGTTCCTGGGTGATCGTAGGGCGGTTTTTTTGTTTTCTGCTACGTTTCCCAACAGTGGCATCATGAGCGGTTCTATGAGTAGATGCACGTTTCTATCTAGATCACATGTGGATGTGAGGGCTGATGTTCTTGCTATGCTTCCCTCGAGTGTTGCTTCGGTTCAGTTCATTGACGGCATGGTGTCGCTTTTCACAAGGTTCTGACAATCGATCGGCTCTGGCTGTCGGCGATCTGCTAATAGTTCCTTGGGCTTCACCATAGTCAAGAATAGTGAACCGTCAGGTACACAATAGGGCGATGAAGATGAACGATCTTCTAGGGGGTCACGTGTATTTGGCGAAGTTTAGTGTGGGGGACGAGATTTTTAATTAAGTCTTTTCTTTCACACACCCCGAAAGTTAATCTAGCAACAAGAATTATCGCCTTGATGGTGTGCACGTAGGTAGCTAGTGTTGTCCAGAAACCCTAGCAGACACGTAATTAAAATTTGCCAAACCGATTAGAGGACGTCTAACTTGGTTTTGCAGGGTTTGCATATGATGTGGTATAGCCTTCGTCATGATAATGACTTTATGTATGAGATGGTTATATGTTGTAATGTTAACTGTCCTGCGCGTCACAGCATGATGGTTGGAGCCACGAGATTGCCACCTTAATGTAAATATCGTAGAGATAGGTTACCGGTGATGGTGGCAAGCGTACACGGAGGACCCCGACGAGGAGAAGGTGTACCAGGCGTGGGACGAGGAGCTATAATTTCGTGCCACCGCAGAATTTCTGAATTTGGTGCCACGGCAACGTTTTCTGAAATGGTCACCACGGCAACGTTTTTGCAACGGTTGCCACGGCAATGAAATATTGGCCGTCACGAGGCTTCAACAGAAGATTGAAGATGATTATGGAGGATTCCCGGCGCCAAGGGCTATACCATATCATTCTTTTATGAATTGCCTGAGATGTTTATCCCTTTATTGTTTGCACCCTTTGATTGCGCAGTAGTCAATTATTAGAGTGATCTCTCACTGAAAATATCAAGTTAAAATGTGCTCTTCCTAGTGTTGCAACCATCTATAACATGTGGCTTTCCGGAATGTGTCATGTCCACAGGAGTACAAACGGATCGTGAAGTGTAAGGCGGGCAAGGTCAGACCGAGCAAGCAGATAGCACTCGGTTGTCTTGAAGTTCTGGCAGAATCGTTCTGAGCTCGGAGCACGAGCATCGAAAGATGAACAAGAGTCATATGGAGATATGATCGGCAAAAGTTTGCCTACCGGTGGAAGTTCACGTCATCAGTGATGTCCACATCAATGGCTGTGAATCAGATCAGGGTCTTGAATCACTTAAAATCAATTATGAGAGATATTGATTTGAGTGGGAGCAAAATTATGTATTAATTAAGTTTACTCAGTAGTGCAAATTAATTATGAACTATGTCTATGTGTAGTTTGCATTATAGTTGTAGAATTATGGCTCACAGTTCCACCTTTGCTGAAATTGATTGACTGTTATTTATCTGGTTGAATCTTTTACGATTGAGAGGATTGTCCTCTAAGAGTGCCAAGAAGGATTTTGTCCTATTGCATGCTTGCAATGCTCTCCTGCTAATGCTATGGATGATGAGACTTACGTCTTTCGATCCAAAAGGCTAAGAATTACATTACTGTCTGCTTGCTTTCGAGAAACCCAAACTTCAAAATGTTTGGGATAGTTATGTGATATTCTTGGAACGGAAAATTGTTTTCAGAAATAAAAAAAAGGTCAAAAGATATATGATATCTAAAGAAGTGTTTTGTTTGCAAGTTCTAGTGAAGCATTCAACTATGTTTGAGACTAAAATGGGTAAGATCCAGAGGAACACCAGTCATGAGTTGATGGTGAGAACTTAAAGAGAAAGAACAAAACCAAAGAATGTAATGAGACTTACATGCTTAGGGAAGTTCGGGGCTCACGCCACTCTTAAAAAGTTAGATGATTCTTTTGTTGAGTGGGAGAAATATTGAAAGTAAAACTATAAGAAGTTTAGAGGCGGAAAGAAAAGAAGACTGGAATGTCCAGCTCAGGTATGAATGTCATACAAGTTATAAGATGTAGAGAAAGTCGGTCAAGTAAAGTGTGATTCTCGAGAATTGTGATTAAATTGTTAAACACTAAATTCTTCGGGAATTGTGGTTAAAAGTTTATCATAAGGATACCGACCCGATTGCATGTTGTTGCGAATCGATGCAAGAATTACTACGGCCTAATGACCAACAAATTAATGAGGTTAAAATATGTGTTAAATTTTTTATAAAATTGATGATACTTTTTCATCAATATATTACCTCTGAATTTATTGTCATAATTCATTTTAGAGTTTTTGTACACTCTAGCCCCTTGCATAGAAGTTGCAAGGATGTGGTTCATAAGATAACAATAGTTGTTCGATGTAATGAACAAAAGGGCCATACTCCTATTGTGAATAGGATGTAAATTATGAATATTGATGATAAAATTGAACATCCATAACACTGACGCAAAATGTTGCAAGACTAAAAGAATACCACATATGTGTGGCACTGCATTTAGTCACGTTGGAGAAACCCGCATGGAGAAATTCCATAGTGATGGATATTGTAGTCATATGATTACGAATCATCTGACACTTGCAACTTTCGTCCAAATAGTGAAGTAAACTAAAATACCGTTCACAGGCCATAAAGAACGAGCAACAAAATAATTGGAAATATGCATATTGATGTATGTAGTCCAATAAGTGTTGTTGCAAGCAGTGGATTTATCTATCTTCAAGGATGACTCAAGTAGATGTTTATATTTACTAATTGAGACATAAATCTGGATCTTTTGAAACATTTCAAAAGATTTCAGAATGAAGTAGAAATTATTGTAACAAGAAAATTATGTTCCTCCAATTGGATTGCAGAAAAGAATATTTGAGTTACAAATTTAGTGAATGTCTGATGAGCTGTGAATAATATTTTATAGCTTGCACCTCCTAGAAACACTACTAAGAGTAGAGTATTTTTGAGTAGATGTAATCAAGCTATGTATGACATGGTGCGATCAAAGATGACATTAATTATTTCACCAATATACTTTTTAATGTGAAGCTTTAGAGACTGTGGCTTTTACACTAAAAGAGCGCCATCAAATTTATTGAAATAAGTGCTACTTTGTAGGTTATCCCAAATGGTTGGGTATTCCTCTATCACTACGCAGAGGCAAAGTGTTTTGCCACAGAGTGCAGAAATTTTGAAGAAAATGTTTTCTACAAAAGAGTGAGTAGGAGGACAGTGCAACTCGACGAGATTACAGAATCTTCGTGATCAGGTCAAAGAAAAGAAACACTAGAAGTGGATCTAAAATTTCTTACTGCAACTGATACAGAAGCCTCTACATGAGATATAGAGACTTCGGTTGAACATGCAACTGAACTATATAGGTTGGAAAAATTCTTGCAAATCTTCAGGGTGTGCAGACGAAATATTGTTTAACAAACAATGAACCTATAATACACAGAGAAGTGTTGATGGGCCCTGACTCTGGAAATTGGCTATATGCCAAAGTAATCCGAGATAGTATCCATTTACATAATTCAAGTTTAGAACTTGATAATCCCTCCGGAAGACTTAGAGTCTGACGTATAGTAATGGATCTATAAACTCACAAAGATAAAAATGTTTTATAATGATTGACTTGTTACAAATAGTTTATGACAAGACCAAGGAGCTGATTATGACGAGATTGTCTCATCATAGCAATACTTAAAGTCAGTTCGGGTTAAACTAGCAATTATTAATATTTCAATTATGAGATATAAAAGATGGATGTCAAAAGGATTCCCATGAGATGGAAATAGAACCAAGCTTGTATATATGATACGGCCTAAGGTAATTTTGTCATCCAAAGGATGCTAGTAAGTGTGCAAACTTCTAGAGATCCTATAATGGACTGAAGCAAGCATAATGGAGTTGGAATCTTTGTTTTTAATGAAATGGTCAAATAATTTGATTTCATAAATAGAAGCAAAGATACTTGTATTTACAAGAAAGTAAGTCACTAGTAGAAAACAGGGCCTTAGTCCCGGTTCCTAAGGGCCTTTAGTCCCGGTTCTGCAACCGGGACTAAGCAATCGGGACTAAAGGCCCCCACTTTTAGTCCCGGTTGTGTTACGAACCGGGACTAAAGGAGCTCCACGTGGCCGCTGTGGGGCGCCCAGGCAGGAGGACCTTTAGTCCCGGTTGGTAACACCGACCGGGACTAAAAGGCAGCCACGCGTCAGCACCTACCAAGCGCTGGATTTTTGTTTTTTTTTAAATGAGGGGTTTAGGGTTTTGGTGGGTTAGGGGTTTCATATTGTGTTTCCCCGTTTTCTTTTTGTGTTTAGGGTTTTCGTTTTTATTTTACGTTTTCCATTCAACTCGACGCTAGCTCTACATATAGCAATGAAGGAACCATTACACAAATCGTCATGAATATAGAGAGAAGTGACCTCTCTTTCTCCGTGCTTGGTCGAACAACAAGTTTTCGTATATCTATTCGACGCTACTACGTATAGTACACGTTCATGCATATATACAATGTAACATCTCTTACGATCCCTAATATCTAATTACCAACATTCACTTCCAATTCTTGATGGTATTGTCCGGTTTTAGCTATGATCTCTTGAAGGAAGAAGCCCGCCAATTCCTCTTGAATTGCTCGTATGCGAGCCTTTGGTAGGAGTTCGTCCCGCTTCCGTTCGATCTAATTTAAAGAAGGGGGTCAATATATATATATATATATATGAATGAAACTCAACACAATTGATGGTAATAAAATAAATTTGTAAATATTGTTTACGTACTTCAAGTTTTTCCAAAAATCTGCCCGTCTCAGAGGTCGTCTGGCGAATGAACTCGCAAACGTAGTATCCACATAAGTTATTCCCGGATCCCTGCCTCGAGCACTTTATGAGAATAGAGTTCAATCAAAATAATAATCAAGCATGATAGTGGTATTGAAACTAGAATCAAAGAGATGCGCGGACCTAGCTAGTACTACTTACACTGAGTTGTTCAAATCGCAGGTCCTCTCTCCATTCACCCCTAACCTGCTTGGTGAACTCTTTCCAAACCCTGCCCGGCAAAGAAAATGAATAAAGGAGTTATTAATTACTTGATATCAGGAAATGAACGATAGTTGCCGATATAGTGCGATAATGATTGAAATTACCTATGGAGAATTTTTTCAGGTCCGCCCACATCTCAGGGTCTTTACGTAACGAGTCCATGACAAGTACTTTTCCTGCGTCAAACTGAATGACTAGCAGAATAAAGTGGAACCTGCGCACGCATAGCTCATCAATTACACTTAACATCGAGTAAGCGAAACAGAATGATGTGTACAAGACAGTATAACACTCACTGGAAGTTGTAAGAAAATAGTATTTCCCTTTTGGTTTGTTGTTTAATTAATGCCCTTAGCAAGTTCTTCTCTGTATCCTTGGCGTTCCATTTTACCATAGCTTCATGAATAGTATTTGGGTTAATGAACCCAATGTCATAGATTTGTCCTCTTTTGCATTCGAGGATCTTCTTTCTGCATAATATATATAGTGAGGATAATTATACATGCAATGAACGAGCTGAGCTAGAGACTTAATTACAGAAATGATACTTACAAACAATAGCAACTGACGATAGATTTGTCGATGGCGTCTTGATTGTATAACTGAAATAATTCTTCAAATTCAATGAAAATCTCCTCGTCTCCATTGAAGGAATGCTCATCTTTAATTCCCGCAATGATATAGTTGCTCCCTTGATTTGAGGCTTTGAAGTACCAGTCATGCAATCTTCGCATCATCGTTGGTAGATGCGGGAGCTCCTCAGGTCGGACGAGAGGCTTCCCGTGCTCGAATTTAAAGGCTAACTCAGCCATTTCGAACTGTACCTCATCGCCTAAGTAATCACCAAGAGTGAAACCAGGATCAGCGGCCGCTACCCCCAGATCATTAGCGATATCGGTAAACACCTTGAGCGGGGGGCACGATTGGTTTTTCTGTTCGCCGAGCTGGGGAATTGTTTTCCCCCTTGCACTACTGCTACTTCCCGACCGCTGCTGTGGATCTCTATATGACTATACAATACAGCGGTCATAGCAGCGGAGGCGGCGGTGGTTTTGTAAGGTTTTCCAGCAAGCGCCTCGCTTTTACCGGATCTATTTTCTCCGTTGGATCTGGACGGGTCGGTGCAAGCTGGCGTTTCACGTCGGCAGCCACGATCTCCTTGGTTTCCTCCTCAGTCATGTCGTATGGTAACTTGGCAGGAGCCTTCTTGACGCTACCTGCTCTGGATTTCTTTGCTGTTGTACTACTAGCCACCGGAGCGGCGGCAGATCTCTTCCACCGGTGCTGAGGCGGCGGAGGAGTCGGAGTCAACTGACGCGGCGGATTCTGCTGAGGGGCCTCCTCCAGCGGAGTCCGCTGACGCGGCGGAGACAGCTGAGGTGACGGAGTGTGCTGACGTGGCAGAGATGGCTGAGGCAGCGGAGATAGAGCTGGACTGTGAGGAGTCTGCTGAGGGGCCTCCTCCGGCTGAGTCTACTGACGCGACGTCCAGTATGGAAGCACGATGTGTTCCTTTCTCCATAGAATGGTAGTCCTTATGGCATCTCCCAGATGAGTCTCCCCTTCACCTGTAGGGTACTCAAGCTCCAGCTGCTCAAATCCATTGGTAACTTCATCCACCCCGACAACAGCATAGCCATCTGGAATCGGAGAGCAATGGTAAGTTCCATCAGGTACACGAGGTAAGGCATAGTCGACCGCCACCTTCAAGGTTATGTTCATGCATTTCGCATGTAGATCACAATGTTCCCTCTCTGTGATATCATCCACGGGGTAGCGATCAGGAGCCGTGATATCATCTATGGGCGGCCGAACGAGCTCCGTGGAAGCCATGCTGCTTTTCCGCTGAGATGGTGGGGTAGCTCCGTGGGCAGTATCGAATGAAGGATCTTCGTGCCGCTGAGATGATGGGCCGGTAGCTCGCTGGCTGGTAAGTGCATCTATTTGCTTCTACTGCAACGCTACTATTTCTTCTACCTTCTGCAGCCGGTCTGCATCCTGTTTCTTCTTTCTCCCTCTGCTTCTGTAAGTGTCACTGCTGTCAGGAAACCTAACCTTCCACGGAACGGAGCCTGATGTGCCTCGTGTTCGTCCAGGGTGTTCAGGATTCCCAAGGGCGCGTGTCAGCTCGTCCTTCTCTCTGTCGGGATGGAACTTCCCCTCCTACACGTCCTTCATTGCAGCTTGAATGGCTTTGATGGGTGTTGCAAGTTGAGCTTTCTTATAAACACACTTCCCTGTTTCTGGGTTCAAAGTTCCCCCATGCCCGAAGAACCAAGTCCTTCTCGTTCGGTCCAGTCGAATGTCTCTGGATGGATCCCTTTATCAAGCAGGTCGTTCTCAATTTTCTCCCACTTAGGCCGGGCAGCCTTGTAGCCACCTGACCCTGTAACGTGGTGATATTCCTTCTTTGCAGCATTTTGCTTATTTATATTTGACCTTTTCTTACCTGCCTCCGATGTCTTGTACTCCACAAATGCGGACCAGTGATCTTTTAACTTCTCATCTGCTCCGGTGAATGTTGGAGTCTTCCCTTTCAGGACATACTTTTCGTGCAATCTTTTCTTCCAGTTGTTGAATTGTTGGGCCATGTTCTTAAGAGCCCACTGTCGGTACCAAAACCGGCAGATCTCGAGTAGGGGATCCGAACTATGGGTCAAGGAGTCGATGGTAACAGGGAACGTAGAGACAGCGATTTACCCAGGTTCGGGCCCTCTTGAGGAGGTAAAACCCTACGTCCTGCTTGATTGTATTGATGTGATTGTATGAAGGTTACAGGGTTGATCTACCTCGAGATCGACTAGGCTAAACCCTAGGTAATGGATATCATCCTTCTCTACGGACTAGGCCTTCTGGTTTATATAGACACCAGGAGGTCCTAGGGTTACACAAGGTCAATTACCATCAGGGGACGAGCATGCCGGTTATGCCAATTGTTCCTTGGAGGTGATGCCAAGTCTTCGGAGGTTTCCTTCTGATACACGGGGTCGCCCACAATCCGGTCTTCCATCAATGAGTAGATGGCGGCCCACCAGCCCGGCCTATGAGAGATAGGCCGGCAGCCCGAGTACCCCCTAGTCCAGGACACCCTCAGTAGCCCCCGAACTAGCCTTCAATTCCGAGGTCTACGGTCTTCGGCAGCTTCATGCTTCAAAGGTCTTCGGCTTGGGTGGCGAGTTCCTCCCGTTACCTGTATTCGAATTAACAATAATTCGGCCACCAATAGATCGGTTACCGAGGTATCCTCACAGAGGCCCTGTGGGGCCCGCCATACCGCTTTTCTTTGCTTAGGATTAAATGACGACCTTCGATCTCTGCGCACCCACGGAATGCGAGTGGCCCAATGGGTTTTTACAAAAATGTCCCTCCCTGGGGGGAGATAATGCCCCTTTAATAAGCCAAGGGCGTGGAGGTTAACGCTTCCCACCCCCTGCCATTCTTCCCCACATCCCCGCAAAGCCATAGTCAACAAAAAATGGCGAGCGTCCCAGGCTCTTCCTCACGTCCTCATGGCCCCTATCAAGGTGATTGGGCGAGTTGCTCCGTATCTTGCATGCGACTACGTAGGCTTGAGGCGTAGGGGTATCTGCCCGCTTCACATCTCACATCCACCGGCCCCGGATTAACTTCCGCAGACGGAAAGGCCCTTGCGGAGAATTTTCCTTCCCCTCACGGGGAGGAGAGGGTTTGCTTCGTGCCCTTCCTTCTGCGAGGCCTGGGTTTTCCCATCCATCCCTTCTTGAGGGGTTTACTAGAGTTCTACGGGATTCAGCTCCACCACCTTACCCCCGGATCGATCCTCCACATTTCGGGCATCCTCGCTTTATGTGAGATGTTCCTGGGCTGCGAGGCGCACTTCGAGTTGTGGAGGAAATTCTTTTGCCTAGTCCCCCGCACCCAGGAAGGGGTTATCTACTTGGTCGGCGGAGCCGAAGTATGGCGCATCGCCGGGACCGGATACCCCATTGGGACTCCGAAGAAGGATGCTGAAGAGTGGACTTCGGAATGGTTTTATATCGAAGACGTTCCTTTATTCGATCCAGTTCGAAGGGGTCTACCAGAATTTTCATTAGCTTCTCCAACGAAGCGGTTCAACTAGCGCCCGAAGAGTCCTTCCCAAGAGGAAAGTGCCGAAGTAGCTCGACTGGCTGCTCAAGTGAGGTGGTTAGCCCATAACGGACTAACCATTGTTGACGTGATGGCAATAGCCATCGCTCGATGTGTCCAGCCTCTCCAACAGAGAATTCATCCACTATGGAACTACAACGGGGAGGACGACGCAGCCCGCTACACCAAGAAGGGGCCCGCCAACCAGACGGCGATAGCCGCCATACTAGCCAATTTGTTCAAGGGGGAAGAGCAAGAGTTCGCTCGGCTAAAGCTCAAGAAAGGCTTCTCGATGTATGAGCCCATCGAAATGGTGAGTTCGACCACTCTTTATAGTTCGGATATCACTCCAGACTTTTCATAGTCGGATCTTCACCTTGTCCGAACAGAGTTGGAGGCGATGGATCGAGACGGTGAGTTGCCCGGCTCCTCAACCGGAGAATTACTCTCACGATGACGATCCTGGGTTCCATGACAATCCTGAAACATCGATTAATTTTGAGGACGGGGTCTTCTGCCAGGAGAGCCTCGATGGCTCCAAGGTGGCCCTGTTGGCCGATCATCCCGGGGCGCTTCCCTCCTCCGCGGTAAGTGGCCAACGGGCTTCCTCTCGAAAGAAACGCTCAGCCGCTGCAGGCCCGAACACACTGACACCTACTCCCAAGGGCCGCTGCACGACGCGCCGAACAGCCGCAAGAGCGGCACCAGCGGCCCCGACGACAAGTAGTCGTGGGGTGACCCCACGTGCTGCCCCAATGGGAGCTACATCATCGGCACCCCGCCCGAAGAGGTAATGCATTCACCGTACTGTTATGGCCTCTATCTTCAACATCCACCGCATATGCCAATTATTTGCTCCATGGTGTTCTGTAGACGATGTGTGGAGCCGCCCGCGGCCGAGGATGTTGAAGAGGTGCCAAGGGGTGACTCAAACCTGAGGTCGCCAGCTGTAACCGGAGTTACTCCGGGAGCCCCTGCCGAGGACCAAAATCCCGAGGACCCGGGAGGCGTCTCGGTCACTAATTCCGAAGTTGAAAGTGTGATGAATCATCGGCGGCGCAAGGCGTCACTTCGACACTCCGCGTTGTCTAATCAGGAGTTCAATGCTCTTAGCTCGGTAGATGCGTACCTCGGCGCTGCCCGAACGGGACTTGAAGGCGCAGTGAGGCTCATATCTACAAATGTGCAGGTATAGTAATAGTTTTGACAACTAGTATCTAACCCAGTAGCCCCCGAGCCTTAATTTGGGCGGGACGGCCGAGTTAAGGGTCTGATATCCATGCTGCCCTGCTTTTGGGCACACTGTTCGGGAGCAAAACAAAAAGCTTTCCGAGGACCTCAAGCTGGCGCAAACAGAGTTAGAGTCTGTGAAAGCCGAGCTAGAGGGGGTGAAGAAATTCACCAGAGAGGCACATGGTAAGTGCCGCACTAAAAGTTCATTAAAGAGAAAATGTGGTGGAACACCTCCACTAATGAAAAATGATTCCATAGCAGGCGAGTTGATAAATCAGCTGCAGAAGGACCTAGATATGGCCAGGAAAGCTCAAAGATATGCGGAGTCACAGCAAGAGGCGGGCTACCGGGTGCTGTCCCGAAGTCATGAGGAGAGGGATAAGCTTAAGGCGGAAGGCGAACAATAGGTCCAAGAAATCAAAAGCTTGAAAGCTCAACTGACTGTAACCCAAGAGGAGAACCAACGACTGAAAGCGGGCATATTCAATAAGTGCAATCTGATTTGTCCGTTCAATAACTGAACGTATTAGGCAGCAATATGAACAACGCCACGTCTCATTCCAGTTCTGCTGACCGGGCGTCCCGAAGAGGAAGCCGGTTCCTTCGGGCGGGACCTGCTGAAGGAGCTATCCGCTGTACTTGAGCAGGCCCGGAGGGCCATGAAGAGCATGTTCAAAGCACTGTGGCCTGGCGAAGTGGCTCCGGAAGGGATGGCCGAACTCGCGAATCGCTTCAAAGGAGCTCCGCGCCGCTTTGAGTTATGGAATATGTCATCTTGTCGTGAGGGAGCACGGGAAGCGTGGGCGATGATCATGACCCGCTTCACCAAGCTGGAACCGGAGCATCTAGCGAGAGTTGGGCCGGTAGGGCCAGATGGGCAGGAAGTGCCCGTGCATCTGGTGTATGACCAGGTTATGCCCGCAGCTCGGCTGTCGCAAGCAGATTGTGCTCTGGAGACCATAATAGATGGTCTAGATCAAGATTGACAGGTCGATTCTATGTACCTATGTACTTTACATCGGATATCTCCAAACCGTGCATAAAAACGTTGTCTTAACCGGCCATCGGCTTCCGCCTCCTCGACCAGAAGCCAAGGAGTGTTTCCTACTATGCGATCCGAGAACATCGGAAAGATACTTCGGAAAACCAGGCAATCCGGCCATTTGGTGCAAACAGACAAAAACATGCTCGGGGAGTTATGTTATATTACTGATTAACGTAAGAAACATCTTTCGACGAAAATAGTTTCGCTATGGGTTCCTTTCGTCAGGTGACCACGTTAGTCGTGGATGGATAACCGAGTACCCGAATTAGACGGGGATGGTTACTTCGGGAAAATACCCCAGAAACTTGGTGATAAGTACCAATTATTTTCACTTCCCTCGTGGCCGACCAACTTGCGGTCTTAAGAACGCTAGCTTTCGGCTTCACCCATCTGAGGTACGTACCCGAGAAATCCGGACGTAACAATCACAGAGGTGCTCCCTTTACTCCCTAGCCGAACAATCGGGAACGTAGGGGGTAAACACAGGAGCGAGGCAACCCAGCTTGGCCAAATCTTAAGTCAAGTTGATGCATATGGTGGCTTTAAAACGATGCAGGAAGGTTACAAACTCAGAAAAGACTGAGAGTTGCATGAATAAAAATAGGAGTGGCTCCGCAAAAGGAGCCCCCAGGTAACAGCGTGTGGTACATTCAAAGATGTGTGCCGAAGAAAAAACTTAACGTAGTTCGGCATATCCGAACACGACCCGGGAGAGACTATTGACTACAAAAATATAAATCCTAGATGGATGAACCGAATAAGGTACTGTAGTGGAGTTAACCGTAGAAACGTCGCAGCCGAGCTGCGTTCCACGGGTTTGGTTCGAGGCGATCGTCCGTTGGGTCGCGGAGACGATATGCTCCGCCCGCGAGTACTTGGTCGATTATGAAGGGCCCCTCCCATTTGGGCGACAGCTTATGCTTCTGCTTCTCCGGGAGGCGCAGGTCTAGATCGCCGACATTGTAGGCCTTCGCCTGAACTTCTCTGCTCTGATAACGTCTGGCCTGCTGCTGATAAAAAGCAGAACGAGCCCGAGCTATGTCGCGCTCACCCTCCAGGTCATCCAGGTCATCCTGCTGATCCAACTCGGCCTCCCTTTCTTCATACATACACACGCGAGGTGCGTCATGAATAAGATCGCTGGGGAGGACGGCCTCTGCCCCATACACCATGAAGAACGGTGTATAGCCCGTGGAGCGATTAGGAGTGGTGCGCAATCCCCACAATACGGAATCGAGCTCCTCAACCCAATGGCAGTCGGATTCTTTTAAGGATCGGACCAAACGGGGCTTGATGCCACTCAAGATCAGTCCATTAGCTCGCTCGACCTGTCCATTGGACTGTGGGTGATATACGGAGGCATAATCGAGCTTAATGCCTAAATTAGCGCACCAGTCTTTGACTTCCTGGGCAGTAAAATTGGATCCATTGTCCGTTATTATGCTATGGGGGACACCATAAAGGTGTACCACACCGGATATAAAATCGATGACCGGCTTAGACTTGGCCGAAGTTACCGGCTTTGCCTCAATCCATTTAGTGAATTTATCTACCATGACGAGTAGATATTTCTTTTTCCTGGTCCCCCCTTTAAGTGGTCCAACCATGTCCAGCCCCCAGACCGCGAAGGGCGAATTAATTGGGATCATCCGAAGGGCCGTGGGGGGCATATGACTCTGATTTGCAAAGAGCTGGCATCCAACGCAATGTTGGACCAATGTCTGGGCGTCTGTTCGGGCAGTGGGCCAAAAGAACCCTGCTTGGAAAGCCTTGCTGACCAGAGCCCGAGCTGCGGGCATAACCTGGTCATACACCAGATGCACGGGCCTTGACTTTTTGCTCCACCTCTGGCGGTATGGTGAAATTTGTGATGAGCGTATTCCAAAGCTCATCTTTGGATCTATCGTCGACATAAGAAACTCCATCCGCCTTTGGCTTATTCCATTCTTGAATGCTGATCGGGATGCTGTCCCTAACAATAACTCCGCACTGACTTATAAATCGGTCTACGGTCCGCTTGGGAGCAGTCGGTTTGCCATCTGCAGCGAGTTCTTCGATCGTGAACCTTTCATTCTCGCCCAACCTTTTCTTCGGGCCTCATCTCTTTATAGAAGTTTGGCTCGATCCGGAGGGCTAAAAGAAGAAAGAAGTGTTAATATATGTACATACAAATCAATTAATGCATCTAGTCAGCAGAGGCTTAATTAATATACATCGCCGGACTTTGCAACAGTTAAGGCTCCAACACCGCCAGAGCCGTCATCTTCTCCCTCCATTCGATCACCGGAGCCGTCATCTTCTCTTCCCTCACCATCGGAGTCATTGTTGAGAAACTGTGAGGTGATATCATCATCTCCGTCGCGGATTATTTCCCCCAACATCTCTTCTTGTTCTAAGTCTCTGTCGTGTTCCATAGTTTCTGCAAATATTACAACATGGCAAAACAGTAACATTATGATGACAACTTGAGAGCAAGATTGAGTCATGCTACAGCAACTTTACATGGCAACCAAGGGCATGGCATCAAAGTACACATTACATAGACCAAGTCACAAGAAGGAATCATATGCATATGAGCAATGGATTAGTGGCAAACATCATGCAAAGTTGACAAGTTTTATAACAGCCAGTTTCAGACTTAGCAGTTTTTCAGCAAGTGTAAAACAGGAAGAGTACCATAGCATGTTTGCAAGCTTGTTACAGTGCCCAAACATGTTTACCATGGCATGGGAAAAATACCAGCAGAAAATAAACATGAAAATGCACCAAACACATGTACAAAGTTTATTCATATGATGCTTGCATTAAATCACACAAAAATAACAAAATGGCAAGTTTTATCAGTTGCATGCTAGGTAACCTTCCGGCGATCGTCGGGGACTCCTCCGGCGATCGTCGGGGACTCGTCACCGGCAATCGTCGGGGACTCCTCCGGCGATCATCGGGGACTCCTCACCAGCGATCGTCGGGGACGACTCCTCCGGCGATCGTCGGGGCCTCCTCCGGCGATCGTCTGGGACGACTCCTCTGGCGATCATCGGGGCCTCCTCCGGCGATCGTCGAGGACTCCTCCGGCGATCGGTAATAATAATTCTGCATTTACTTTGACTTAGACATATTTCTTCATGAAAGAAGAATTATTTTATCTTTCGTCATAATGATATTATATCTTCATCCTGAATTTCTTTGAACTATTTCAAATATTTTTCAGTTCTTATCAAGTAAACCATGCATATTTACTCATAATTTTAGATGAAGTATAATTTTCTGCCACACTCTGTTATATCTATCGGATGTATTTAGTCAATTCAAACAAAAGACTTTTATGCTTCATTTATATGAAGATCAATATTATCCAATATAACTATGTAGTGTCATACACAAATGGCCGGTTTCATCAAGTCTTCTCATGACAAATATAACTATGTAGATCAATATTATCCAATATCACAAAGGGCGCGGACAAAGGGCGCGAAACCCAGGCCTTTAGTCCCGGTTGGTGGCTCGGACCGGGACTAAAGGTAGGCCTTTAGTCCCGGTTGGGGGCACCAACCGGGACTAAAGTTGTTTTTCCTATTTTTGGTTTTAGACCTTTGTAGGATATTTTAGTTTTAGTTTTCTTTTAAACAGATTCAAAAACAGTAGCATACATGCCTAGTTTTGATTTAATTCTTTTTGCTATTGAAGAATATTATAGTTTTGTTTTAGTTGATCATAACTAGAATTTTATATAACTTTATTTGATGATATAGATTTTCATCAGATAGTGAAAAATAGTTATATCAAGTTATTTTTCATAGGTACCGTTGCCGCAACATTTCGCATTGAAGGGCCAGCATCAGGTTTGTCAATATGTTTTTGAAAAATATGACACAAGGCGATCAATGCTGTCAAAATCTTTCTTCCGGAATCTAAAGCCCTTTGAGTATAACCCAACATACTCATGATGTGGGTTTGTACTCCTGATGTAAGATAAATATAAAGGTGCCTGGATGTTCATGAGATATGCCAAAACAATAGACTATTCTCGAGAATGGCCATCTGATATGTTGTCCTCAGTTTCACTAGAAAGCAACCAGAGAACTCCTCATCTGGACCTCCAACTTTATGTCATACAACGTTTCTCTCTTATCATCTCCGATGCTTCTGCTGTATTCATCTATGTCAAGACGTTTAAGCCATGTCTATATTAACCTTGTTATTTTATATGGAGCCACCAACATTGACTAACCGCGTATGATCAACCTTGCAAAACTTGGGACTGAAATCACTACAACTGGTGAGGGTGTGTATGGCCTATGTCTGTCAACCTCAAGCGACTTATCTGGAATGCTCAGAAGATATTCATATTTTGTTTGGACATAATTGCATTGATTAACTCCTCTGTATAATTAAAATACTAAAAGGATAGGAATAATTGAAATTTCATAACTTAATAAATAATTATTCTAAAACATGTTTCAAATGCCAAAATGCCCTAGCTAGCTCTTACAAAGATTCCCTCTGGTTTGTCCGAAGTGGCACTTTACAGCTAAAACTTTTTCTTCGCGTGTGTCCCTTGCTTATTGCACCGTAACCATGGATAATCTTCATCATTTAACAGGATGCTTGGGTCAGTCTTCACGGTGAAGGGAGGAATTTCATGAAACTTTTCATAATCTTCTGACATGTCTGTCTTGTCCTCCACTCCCATGATGTTTCTTTTCCCTGAAAGAACTATGTGGCGATTTGTCTCATCGTATGATGTATTCGCTTCCTTATCTTTTCTTTTTCTCGGTTTGGTAGACATGTCCTGACAAATGGTTCGTCTGTGTACCCAAGATTGTTGAGACCCACTGTTGTCATTCTGTACTGCGGGTCTACCTGTACCCCGCCTCCTGTCAGATTGACCCATTTGCACCGAAACAAAGGGACCTTAAAATCACGTCCATAGTCAAGTTCCCATAACTCCTCTATGTAACCATAATATGTGTCATTTGCCCTATTGGTGTTTGCTGCATCAAAGCGGACACCACTGTTTTGGTTGGTGCTCTTTTTATCTTGGGCGATCGTGTAAAATGTATTCCCATTTATCTCGTACCCTTGAAAAGTCAATACAGTCGAAGGTGATGTCCTGGCCAACAAGTACAGCTCATCTCCAACAGTGTTGTTACTCATGAGATGTGTTTGCAACCAACCGCCGAAAGTCGACATGTGTGCACATGTAATCCAGTCGTCAGACTGCCCCGGGTGTTGGGAGCGTACAATATTCTTGTGTTCATTGATATACGGGGCCACCAAGGTAGAATTTTGTAGAACTGTGTACTGTGCTTGCGCCCAAGAATGCCCGTCCCTACATATTATTGCTTTCGGTGCTAGTGTGCCTTTTCCACTCAGTCTCCCCTCATGCCGCGATTGAGGAACACCAATCGGCTTAAGGTCAGGAATAAAGTCAACACATAACTCAATAACCAACTCTGTTTCATGGCCCTTGGAGATGCTTCCTTCTGGCCTGGCACGGTTATGAACATATTTCTTTAAGACTCCCATGAACCTCTCAAAGGGGAACATATTGTGAAGAAATACAGGACCCAGAATGGCAATCTCGTTGACTAGGTGAACTAGGACATGCGTCATAATATTGAAGAAGGATGGTGGGAACACCAACTCGAAACTGACAAGACATTGGACCAAATCATTCTGTAACCTTGGTAGGATTTCTGGATCGATAACCTTCTGAGAAATTGCATTGAGGAATGCACATAGCTTCACAATGGCTAATCGAACATTTTCTGGTAGAAGCCCCCTCAATGCAACCGGAAGCAATTGCGTCATAATCACGTGGCAGTCATGAGACTTTAGGTTCTGAAATTTTTTCTCTGCCATATTTATTATTCCCTTTATATTCGACGAGAAGCCAGACGGGACCTTGATACTGAGCAGGCATTCAAAAAAGAATTCCTTCTCTGCTTTGGTAAGAGCGTAGCTGGCAGGACCTTGATACTGCTTTGGAGGCATGCCGTCTTTTTCGTTCATACGTTGCTGGTCCTCCTGTGCCTTCGGTGTATCTTTTGTCTTCCCATACACGCCCAAAAAGCCTAGTAGGTTCACGCAAAGATTCTTCGTCATGTGCATCACGTCAGTTGCAGAGCGGACCTCTAGGACTTTCCAATAGGGTAGCTCCCAAAATATAGATTTCTTCTTCCACATGGGTGCGTGTCCGTCAGCGTCATTCGGAACAGATTGTCCGCCAGGACCCTTTCCAAAGATTGCTTTTAAATCCTTGACCATATCAAATATATCATCACCAGTACGGGGGACAGGCTTCTTCCGGTGATCTGCCTCACCTTTGAAATGCTTGCCTTTCTTTCTTAAGGCATGCATGGTCGGAAGAAATCGACGATGTCCCAGGTACACATTCTTCTTACATTTGTCCAAATATATACTTTCAGTCTCATCTAAACAGTGCGTGCATGCATTGTATCCCTTGTTTGTCTGTCCTGAAAGGTTACTGAGAGCAGGCCAATCATTGATGGTTACAAACAGCAACGCTCGTAGGTCAAATTCCTGCTGTTTGTGCTCATCCCACACACGTACACCTTTGATATCCCACAACTGTAAAAGTTCTTCAACTAATGGCCTTAGGTACACATCAATGTCGTTGCCGGGTTGCTTAGGGCCTTGGATGAGCACTGGCATCATAATGAACTTCCGCTTCATGCACAACCAAGCAGGAAGGTTATAGATACATAGAGTCACAGGCCAGGTGCTATGATTGCTCCTCTGCTCCCCAAAAGGATTAATGCCATCTGCACTTATACCAAACCATAAGTTTCTTGCGTCATCTGCAAACTCCGGCCACTTTCTCTCGATTTTTCTCCACTGCGACCCATCAACGGGTACTCTCAACATCCCGTATTTCTTACGGTATTCTTTGTGCCATCGCAACAACTTGGCATGTTCTTTGTTTCTGAACAGACGTTTCAACCGTGGTATTATAGGAGCATACCACATCACCTTTGCAGGAACCCTCTTCCTGGGGCGCACGCCCTCAACATCACCAGGGTCATCTCATCTGATCTTATACCACAATGCACCGCATACTGGGCATGCATTCAAATTCTCGTACTCCTCACCGCGATAGAGGATGCAGTCATTAGGGCATGCATGTATCTTCTGCACCTCTAATCCTAGAGGGCAGAGAACCTTCTTTGCTTCGTACGTACTGTCAGGCAATTCGTTATCCTTTGGAAGCTTCTTCTTCATTATTTTCAGTAACTTCTCAAATCCCTTGTCAGATAAACCATTCTCTGCCTTTCATTGCAGCAATTCCAGTGTGGTACCGAGCTTTGTGTTGCCATCTTCGCAATTTGGGTACAACCGTTTTTTGTGATCCTCTAACATGCGATCGAACATCAACTTCTCCCTTTCACTTTCGCATTCTCTCTGTGCATCAACAATGACCCGGCGAAGATCATCAGCGGGCACATCTGGTGCCTCTTGATCTTCAGCTTCCCCCGTTGCAGTATCACCGTATTCAGGGAATATAGGATAGTTGTCATCATCCTCTTCTTCTTCATTGTCTTCCATCATAACCCCTCTTTCTCCGTGCTTGGTCCAACAATTATAGTGGGGCATGAAACCCTTCTTAAGCAGGTGGAAGTGAAGGGTTTTCGAGGAAGAGTAATCCTTCGTATTCTCATAGACAACACATGGACAATACATAAAACCATTCCGACTGTTTGCCTCAGCCACATCGATAAAATTATGCAGGCCCATAATGTACTCGGAAGTGCGTCGGTCACCATACATGCATTGCCGGTTCATCTGCATTATATAATTAAGTATATCAAAAACCATTACAAAACATCATGAATAGAGAAATGACCAAATTAATACAAGTTCATCATCACATTAAAACCAAAGTACAGTAGTGATCAAATGTTATTACTGCAAAAATAAATACATAAAGTTCATACATAGTTCTCATAAAACAACATACAACTATGTAAAACATTTAAATGCAACAACAAATGCGATCAAAATCGCAACTAAGGTGACAATTGATCCAACAGCATAATGATACCAAGCCTCTTTATCAATGGCATATTTTCTAATCTTTCTAATCTTCAAGCGCATTGCATCCATCTGGATCTTGTGTAGATCGACGACATCGGCAACATGGAACTCCAATTTCATATTCTCTTCTTCAATTCTTTTCAATTTTTCTTTCAAATAATTGTTTTCTTTTTCAACTAAATTTAACCTCTCGACAAGAGGGTCGGTTGGAATTTCCGGTTCACATACCTCCTAGATAAAACCATCTATCTCAAGTTGGTCGGCATAATTGTCATCAACACTAAATGAAACAAATAGTTATAAAAGATAATATACCACATCCAAATCATAGACCGGACGAGAGCCGACGGGGGCGGATACCAAAACCATGGCACTATATAATAACAAACAATAATACAAGTAAGAAAATTATACAAGTAGCTATCTAAATCATACAAGTAGGAATTTGTTCTTTAAAAAAAAGATAAGAACAAGAGGCTCACCACGGTGGTGCCGACGACGAGATCGGCGCGGGCGATCGACGGCGGTGAGGACGGGGACGGGGACGAGACGGCACTCTACACATGTGCAAACTAAGAAGTTAATTTGAGCTCAAATTGTGCATCTAAATCAAATAAACTCCCAGATACACTTCTCCACTAAAACCCACAAACCACTCTACTTCTAGAGCATATGAAATGAGCTAAACTAGCAGTGAGAAATGAAAGGATGAAGTTGCTAACCATTTAGAACACTTTGATAGTTGGTGCACCGCCAAATCTAGACAAATATTGGGGAAAATGGAGCTTGGAGGTCGAGCTTGGAGGAAGAACAGAGGAGAAAGCTTAAGTGTGGCTCGGGCATTTCATCGAACACCTCATGTGCATAAGAAGTGAGAACAGAGTAGCACACACACCTCCCACCTTCTACGGCCAAAAAACAGAGGAGAGGGAGGGCAGGGGCGAGGATATATATAGGCATCTTTTTAGCCCCGGTTGGTGTCTAGAACCGGGACTAAAGACTAACCTTTAGTCCCGGTTGGAGACACCAACCGGGACTAAAGGGAGCGAGGCCCTTTAGTCCCGATTGGTGTCTGGAACTGGGACTAAAGGTCCCAGTCGAACCGGGACTGATGCCTGCCGAGGCCTGGCCGGCGTCCTAGCCGCTCGAACCGGGACTGATGCTCACATTAGTCCCGGTTCGTAACATGACCGGGACTATTGCTCTGATCTGGCCAGAACCAAAGCCCTGTTTTCTACTAGTAAGTGGGAGCATAATAATATTTCTAAACACTGTGTGTGCATGACACATTGTTGATTGGAAATTATATAAATTTCTTGACACGAATTAAGACTTTATTGCAACTATTTTTCAGTAAAGTACTTAGGCGATATAGCCTTGGTATTAGGCATGATGATCTATGGAGATAGTACTATCTAATCAGGCTTAGCCAAAATACATATTGACAAGATACTAAAACAGTTTAGTATGAAAAACGCCATGAGTTTTCTTGTCAAAGTCACATGGAAGGAGTTTTAAGTAAGAATCGGTATCCTGAAATACTGATGAGCAAAATACATGATTTCAATCACACTTGTATTCAATATGTTCCATGGTATGTAAACAACCAGATATGTCTAGTGCTCCAAGTAAGTTGTGAGTATAGTTAATAGAATGATCAAATTGTTTGATCATAAGACAACAGTAAAATGTTGTTATGTGCTAATGATATGTTTCTTGCATATGGAGAAGATGAAGAGATTGTTGTAAGAAGTTACATCAATACAAGATCGTTGTAAGTAGTACATCGATAAAATCTTCATCAGTGCTCCAAGCGATTTTTGGTTTCAATTAAATGATTATGGTGGCACAGTAAATTGGAATTGGTCCAAGAGAGTTACTGTGGTGAATTCTATAACAGAAGGCTGAGTATATTGTCGCTTTAGAAGCAACAATGGATGGTAATGAATCAGAAGTTCATTTATGAGCTTGGTATGTTTTCTAGATGATTGTATCATTGGAACACTATTCTTAATAGTGGTTCCATAACTCAGTCTAAGGAATCAAAGGTTCTACCAGTGATTCAATATATACAAAGCTGGTTTCACACAAATTATGAACTTATGTGAAAGCATGACGGATGCAATGAAATGCAAATGATACACACGGATCTGAAGATTGTCAGATTCGATAGGACGAAGTCTATACCACAAGCAAAGCATAGACTGACACCGGATTGCCATTGGTGCAAAAGTTAAAAATGCTGACTAGATTATTGACTCTAGTGCAAGTGGGAGACTGTTGGAAATATGCCCTAGAGGCAATAATATTGTATTATTATATTTCCGTATTCATAATTAAGTGTTTATATTTCATGCTATAACTACTATGATCCTGGAATATGCGATTCAGTGGAAAACTCATATGCACGTGTGAAATGATAAACGGATAAAATAAAAGGTTCCTAGTCTCGCCTCTAAGACTAGCTCAAGTGTTGTTGGTGATCACATTTTCCGGATCTTAGAATATCGTTAAGTGTAACGATAGTCCTAAAACAAACTTGAGATTATGACATTGGAAGAACGATCATATTGAATCGACCCAATCTTGTATGTAATGAATTGAGATAATATCGTCTGTAATCAATTGTAATAACACAGAGTGTTAACATGTGATCTTGCTCCTTAGACCACGAGAGTATCGTAGTCACTTCTTGCCGTACGGTGGACCTTGGTGTTGCTTAAACGTCACCTGTAATACGGTGATCATAACGACAACTTAAAGGCTCATCAGAAAGTTTGACAAGGGACTAGATAGCTCAAGAGTGGAATTTGCTCCTCCGACGATGGAGAGATATTCTTAGGGCCCTCTCGGTGTGACGGCATCCATCATCCTCTGGCCAGACACAGGTGACTACGTCACGGGGATACCGGAACACGATAATGAGAAAGTAGAGCAAAACTGGTAACGAGGATAACGGTATAGTGAGCATGTGATGACGCAGGAGGATACCGACGCATCCCGGGTTTTGTGAAGTATCGCGAAGCAAAGGGAACATCGCATGATAACCAAAGGTTCACTCGAATATCATTCGTGTGCTCAAAGAGACCGATATGGACATCCACGGTTCCGCTGTCGGTCATTGAACGAAGGAGTTTCGTTCATGTCTATGGCTTACCGAACCTACGGGGTCACAAGCTTAAGGCAATCAGGATCTGCTGAGTGTTAGTAGGACGGGAGTGATGATAATATATTTATGGAATTGTTTCATTAATATTCGGAATAGTTCCAAGAGGATCCGGAAGCGTTTCGGGGTCACCGGAAGGGTTTCGGTGAATATCGGGTAATACCGGGTATTACCGATAAATAATATATAGGTGGAAAATGTTTCCAGGGATGTTAAATTATATATAAAATGGTCTGAAAGTATTTAGAACAATTTTTTATTTAATTTAATATCAACGAGCATTAAAAGGCCAAGAGGTGGAAGGCAACTTGGGCCACAAAGGCCCAAGTGAGAGGCGCCCCCTTCCCCTATGGAAGGAGGCCGAATTGGGGCAGGGGAGGAGTCCTACTCCTCCTCCCATTGGCTGGCGCACCAAGGAGGAATCCTTCCTCCTTGGTGGCAGCCCTCCCTCTCCCCTCTAACCTATATATACTTGAGGTTTGGTGCTCTTTTGATACACAAGTTTGGAGCCTCTTCTAGTTCATCTAGCCCTAGTTCTAGTTGGTCCTACTTGACTAATTAGAGCTTGTTCTAGTTTCTCTAATCCTCATAATTAGAAGCCCAGTGTGGTTCTAATCTCCTCCCTCTAATTCTCCGGCGACGATTTGCTCTGGACGGCGAAGCGCTGCCAGATCGTGAAGGCTGCACGCTTGCAACCAAGTAGAGAGGCCATGCTTTCGGTCTTCGGTTCGAGGGACTGATCGTGGATGGTTCGCGGGATCGTTCATCGACGGTTCGAGGGACTCCAAGTACGATCTACACCGACACGATCTTCTTCCGCTGCACTCCGGAGTCGGTAACGATCGTTGATCCAAACCCCATATGCATCTTCATATTGTTCCTGGGTGATCATAGGGCGATTTTTTTTTTGTTTTCTGCTACATTTCCCAACACGTGGGAGGGGGAGGGGAATCCACAGGTGATTCTGATACCCCATGAGACAAGATCATAGATTTCCAAAATAATATTTGACACTCTTTCTTCTTTAATATTTTCAAAAATCATTGAGCTTTGGGGACCATGGGTCCTAGTAGATGATAGTGCATTCATACACCGCTCTGCTATTCTGGACTTGTTGAGTACCTCCGGTACTCATCCACTGTGTAAAACCTTCTTTGTTAGGTGACTGACTCTATGACCGTAAAAGATGTTCCATTGATCACTAAAATGGAGACTGATACATTTGTAGATGGAGACGGGAATACCTCTTCGAGCTACAAGGGAGATCCACTTCAAGAACCGATGTCGACCGAAGATTTAAACATCTAGGCCATAACTATTTTAAATTCTTGTAAGAGTTAAATTGTAATTTGATTTGTATAAAGCAATTCAATTGTTTATTTATCGAATCCACTGTAAAATGATTTTGTTATGCTACCTTGATGGGAAAGGTGTTGGTAAAGTGATGTTTTACCTGCATCGTGCCAAAGACGTGTACTCTATCACGGGCGGTGGCGAGTGTGGGTCGCTACATGGCGCCTTGTGCCTCATCCTGCCAATCATCACATCATCAACTGCAAGTGGGTCTTCAAGCTGAAGCAACGGTCTGACGGCTCCATCGATAAATATAAAGCTCGTCTCATTGCACGGGGCTTCACTCAACACCACGGGATCGACTACTCCGACACTCTAAATCCCGTGGTTAAGGTGGCTATGGTGCTTTTGGTTCTTTCGGTGGCCATGTCCAAAGGTTGGCATCTTCAACAGATTGACATCAACAATGCGTTTCTCCACGGTTTTCTCGCCGAGGACGTCTATATGCAGCAGCCCCCAGGTTTTGAGGATTCTCATCACCCCACTTTTGTCTGCAAACTTCAGCGTTCTATCTATGGCTTGAAGCAATCGCCACGCACAGGGTATTCTCCACTCAGTGACAAGCTTCAGCAACTCGGGTTTGTTCCCTCTGACATGTCCCTGTTCATTCTCCATGATAGTGTCGTGGTCATCTACTTGCTCATATACGCCGTCTCCTTCAACATCTCATGTCCACCCTCTCAAGGATCTTGGCCCGCTGCGATATTTCCTGGGATTGAATCCAGTGCAATTTCGCGAGGGAGGGGGGGGGGGGGGGGGGGTATGTCGGACACAGCACAAGTATGCACTGGACTTGCTGCATTGATCACACATGGAAAATTGCAAACCGGTTTATACCCCTATGGCAGTACAGGAGAAGCTTGCTAGTGATGTTGGCAAGGCACTGTCTGATGCAGATGCTTTCACTTACCAGGCCATAGTCGGAGGTTTACAGTATTTGACGTTGACTCATCTTGACATAGTAAGGTGTGTCAATACCTCTCAGCTCCGAGAAATATCCATTGGGAGGGCGTCAAGCGCATTTTGTGCTCTGTCAAAGGAACGGCGCCGACTGGAGTATGTTTTCGCTGTTCTTCGTCGAACCTGCTGAGTGTATTTACCGATGCCGATTTGGCCTGGGTGTCCCGATGAAAAACATTTGACTAGCGGTTTCGCCGTGTTCTTTGGTCCTAACTTGATCTACTGCTCGTAAGCAGCCCACCATGTCGCGCTCGAGCACTGAAGTTGAATATAAGGCATTGGCCAATGGAGCGGTAGAAGTGGCATGGGTGCAGTCCACAGCTGCGAGCTCCTGTTCTTGGTGTGACAATCTAGGAGCTACGTACTTGACAGCCAATCCTGTTTTCCATTCCCCCACGAAGCACACTGAAGTCGATTTCCATTTCTTGCGTGAGAAAGTCGCCCTCAGAGCTCTTGAAGTGCGCTTTGTGTCCTCTGCAGATCAAGTGGCCGACGGTTCTACAAAACCGGCGACGAAGCTCATGCTCAAACGCACGCGACACAACCTTAACCTCTGTGAATATAGCTAAGATTGAGGGGGGATGTAAAAACCATGTAGCATACCCGGCACGATCACGTATAGTTAGGATTTTGATTGATTTGTTGTAGATCGTAATTACCATGTAGCCAGCCTTGTACTCCAAGTTGTTGTGCATATATATTAACCTCGGCCGGTTAGGGTATAATCGAGCACAAACTATAATCTTGACTATTTCAATACATAATCAGTAGGAAATGTAGATAAATTTTGTTTTGCACAAACTTTTGGCGATTTCTTAGGCTTTATTTATCAGGAAAACAAGACCTTCAATTATAGATCTCTAAACAGCTTCAATTATCAATTGCATCAAACCACGTACGGTTGAAATTTGGGGCATCAAATCTCAGCCCCACTTGTCACTGAAACATGTTGTAAATACATCACACATTTGTTTGATTATTGTTCAGCATTTCTTTCTCTGGCACATCCAGATCGAATGTGCATCAGGTATCACCACTTCTCCTCCACCACATGTGCCTTATCGTCTTACCTTATCCTCTCTGTCTCTTCGTTTCTTCCATGGCCAAACGGATGCCACCAACCCACGTGTTCTACTGGTTGAGGGGATACCTTGTGCAGGATATGATTTACTACTTTTTTTGCAACAGTTGGCTCCACGATATTCGCTTTTGACTTGTCGTGTTTCCTCATAAAACAGTATAGCTTTCACCTTCTAGTTTGTCGCCAACATATGCACGGCACTACACTACAAGGGCAGGGCACTATCCACTCTTTCACACGTCATGAATTACTGCACAAAAATATATATTTTCCTTTTAAGATGATACCTAACATCTATCTATCCCCTCCAGTCCACGGATAGTCGTCATATTGCTCGTCGAAACACACGACATATGCCATAAATATAGGAAAAAGATCGATCCTCCAATTATGTACAACGTCTCATATTAAAAGTACACAACCTCAATATTTGTTGTTTCCTAGAGACATGACATGACATGACACGTAGTATACAAACACGCACACTTTCAAGCATATATCAGTACAACCGAGCATCATTAATTACATCCAAGAAGCAGTGGAGCCACCACGTGACACATGTGGTAAGCAATCCAAACTATTAAAAAAAAAAGCAGTGGAGCCATGCATGCATGCATGCATACGACTGGTAACACTTGTAACGACTCTGCCGGCCGGCGGTTCATGGGCCACTCAACCTTGGTGCATGATTGGCGTTATTTATACTATTGTACTCCATCATGCATGGGATATTATATCCGGAGAGCAACTTGAATTAGTGGTAGTATTTTCATGAGCAATAGTCCTCTGAAGCCAATCTCTCTGTCTCTCTCTAGTCCTGCTTTCCGCTGTCGAGTCCATTGGCGTCCCCTTGCTGAACGTTGCTGTTTGCCAACTCCGTCAACTGGTCGGTCGATCCAATGGTTTAGGCAAACATAGTTAAAATAACATCAGATGTTTTTTCTTCTTCCACAAATCTAGCATGCAGGTAGTCTGTAAAATACCCTCATTTTTTTCCCTGTGTACTACGAATTTAATTAAAAGAATAATAATTAACCAAATAAAGAGGGGTAATAAGGTTTTTTTTAACTCGGATTGATGTGTAAAATGCTAGAATGACATTTATTCAGGAACTGAGCAAGCACACAATATATAATCAAATTAAACTTTGCTTATAACTAACTGATAATTAAGGGTAGTGGGTGTGTGCACCGATAATGTACGTCCCTGTACGCATGAATAGTTTACAACAACAGGAAAAGAATAATCATAGTGGAAATCCAAAATAAATCTATCCAACCTAGGATATGGTTGGTGGGAGTCAAACAATGTTCTTTAGCAGAGAGCCAAGATGCCATATCCTGGGAACCAGACAAGTTTTCAAGCAAAAAGAGCCAAGATGTCACACTATTGTAACAGTTGGCGTGAAGTATTATTATGTTCAAGCATGGATAATGTTGATTGTTGAAAAGATGTTTCTTGAAAACTAAAATTGAAGCTACCTTTGCCAAGGTTGCCTTGTGATATTTGTAGCCCTGAAATAAAATTGAGATCGAGATGACTTAGTGTATCTGCCATCAGTTCTTAGTTCATATGGTTTATGTAAGATAGCACAACACTACATACTTTGTCTGTTCCGTAAATATAATCACAGTAGGTGAAAACGGGAGCGAAGTTGCTCTTGCTCTGTCCTCCAATGTAGTGATGGTAATCATGGTGTTCTGCCCCTCCATAGAACGGTATATACTTCTCAGCACCGAATGGCAACTTAAATCTGTAGTTCAACAAATATTCATATAAGACACACATTACAAACCTTTGTTTTCTTTGGTTATAAAAAATATTTATTGTTACTTTGATGGGTTTCAACATGTTTGAAAATGAAATGAGGCAGATATCTGAGTTCAAGATATTTTTTTGATGGGTTTCCATATATTTGAATCTAGCAAAATGACGCGTGCACGATGAAGTTATAGATGGAGTGCAAGTGATGTTACCCGCTATGTATGTTGAGGCTCTCTATCAAACGTGCTGCAAACCAGATCCAGAGCGTGGTAACATGGCATGGGACGAGAGCCGGGCCGGCCAAGGAAGGCACAGCAAGGATGAGCATCTCAGCCCAGTGTCCATACCATGCGGCATACGCCATGGGCGCTGTGAACTCATGGTGAACATGGTGGATCTTTTCGTAGCACCATTTGGTGTGCAACAACCGATGGAGCCAGTAGTTTAGATAGTCCTCCACCAGGAAATATACCGTTAGTTGCGCCGCTATCTCCCCCATTGACGGCAGTGGCAGTCCCGTCCGTATGTCCATTATCTAACAAACACACATATCTATAAACTGAGTTGTTGTTTTCTTGAAAGTTTGTTCTATAGGCACTTAAACTTCTTAGCATAGGTTCTAATTACTTCGCAAGTTCTTACTCGTAATTAGTGTTTTTCAGCCATTGTGGTTTCTAATTAGTTACATCAATTGGAATTTCTATGCACCATGTGGATGTATGTTTTATATATCTATCAATTTTAGGTAGATAATACTTATCCAGATAAAACACCTAAGTAATTAACGTCTCTGAACCTTTATCCAGCGAGGCTCAGTTTGCAGTTGCTGAACTGTGATGTGCTGGACTTATTTTACAATCTTCTGCGGACAAATAGCGATACAAATAGGGAGAAAAACAAGGTTAGCAAAACAGTAAACATACAAAAAAAATGATTAGTCACACGATATTATAATAATCCATATCAATGCTGAAAAGGGCACGAATCTTTATTAATTAACAAACTAGTGCACAATATTTAGCTAGTGAGTTTTTCAATCTAAATCCAATTTAAGTCCAAAAGTTTCAACTGAAAATTAAGTGGCTACTCATGTATAGCTTCCAATTAACGTTCACATGCAAATTTCCAACTTCTAACTCAGTACTTAATTTCCCGCAAAAAAAAACTCAGTATTTAATTAATAGTAGGCAGAGATATTTATAAGTTCATTACTCCAGTTTCACTTTTATGTTTTCATGAACAAAAGTTTATTTTATTTTTTCTTGTTGAGGAACCTAATTTATTAATTATAGCTAAGTTCACAACACAAGAAGATACACCTTAGCGGCAGGATACGAGATGAGCTGGTACGGTCCGATGATGAGCAGCGAGACGCGAACGGCGTCCATGTAGCAGCGGAAGAAAGCGGCCGGCGGGTGATGCACCTTGGGCTGCAGCTTGTACGGCGCCACAACGGCCGGCGCTCCGAGATCGAGGAGCGCGAGCGGGAGCGGCACCAGCGTGTAGACGACCAGTGTGATGGCGATGTTGGGCCAGTGGAGGTAGTGGTCCGGCACCGACGCCGAGTACCGGAGCCACGCAGCCTCCGCCCACGTCAGGGCGCGCCCGAGCGCCGCCTCCGCCTCGCCCTCCGTCGCGTACGGCAGCATCGTACCTACGTCGGTCTATCTTCAGGGTGCGAGGTGAGCGGTTTGCATGGTTGCTTATTTATAGTGGACGTTAGGTTAGGTAGGCCAAATACAATTGCGTGACTTTTAGGATTAAAGAAAAAGATTAGGTCGATGATTAACCACAGAAAACAGGGATTGAGTATTGCTGTATGCACCTCCTGTGTGGTAGTCGTCACATGGGCCAATGATGAAGACATGTTTTTTTTTGAGAGAGAGAGAGAGAGAGAAATGATGAAGACATGTTAAAAACAATGGATTTATTAATGGGAAAAGCTTCAAACCACTGATTGCGTCGCTGCGTCTGCCGCGTCCGAAGCCGTCCGATCCGTTTTGATCATGCAGCACAGAGCGCGCATAACCCTGGCTTTGGCCACATCCCTCCCCACAGTCACGTGTTCATCAACCGTCCACACGTACAACCTTATCCTCCCGCACCAGTCGCATTCCTGTTGGATCCATCGTCTTCCCCCAAATCCATCCATCTCTCTTGGCAGCTCGTGACCACCGCCGTCCAACTCCCAGTCTTACGCGTCGCGCGCCTGACGCCCTTTTTCCAAGCTGCAAGCGGCTGTCGTGCCGTTACCACAACGCCGCCGCTGCACACCATGGCACCATGGAACACACGATGATGCTTGAAGGGCGGACTGCTACTCTACTGCGAGAGGGGAGGACGTGAGCTATGCAGATGCCAGCCGAGAGCTTTGCTGCAGAGGCAGGCGGCGCTACAGCAAGGTCACCGTCGACGCTGCTGCGAGGCCTAGTGGTGGTGCTGCAAGGTCATCATCAGCTTGGGTGGCGGTGTGGCCCTGCAAGACCATGTCCATGTGTGACCGCAACAAGGTTCATGTTGTAATGAGTGACCAAAGGCCCACGTGACTGCAACATTGTCCATGTTGTAATGGGTGACCAAAGGCCCACGTGTTATATGGTAACCATGCTCGGCGCATCTCTCCAGCAACAGAGGGGATTTGTTGCGGTCGCAACATAGGACACATCACAACGGTATAAAATTGTTCGAACGGAGCGCAACACGACTCGTGTTGCAAAGCCCCGAGCACAACACGGTCCATGTTATAAACGGCTGCGATTGACGCGGCGGAGATCAGACGGCTGTCGCGCGCGCCATTCAGCGTCTGCCGAGGCGGCCGATGCGATCCGATTATCACCCGATCGATGCGTAGCGTCGTCCTTTCTTAATTCTCGTCTAGAAGAGAATTAACTAAATCTCAACCAGCCTCTCCACCGTCTGATTTTACGCGGAGATTCTTGCAGATTTTTTCTTTTTGGTTTCTTTTGTTTGTACATTTGATTGATTTACTTTTTTGGGGGTTTTCATTTTTTGTCATTTTCAGCGGAGATTCTTGCAGATTTTTTCTTTTTGGTTTCTTTTGTTTTTACATTTGATTGATTTACTTTTTTTGGGTTTTCATGTTTTGTCATTTTCAGCACGCACGCGGAGGTTCTTGCAGATTTTTTCTTTTTGGTTTCTTTTGTTTTTACAGTTGATTGATTTACTTTTTTTGGGTTTTTCAGAAAAAAAATCTCTGCGCGCAACTACAGTTGCACGTCACGCACCTGTGTGCAACTACACCATCCCTTGCCAGCCGCGCACAACTACAGTTGCATGTCCACCGGCCGCACGCAACTACAGTTGCACGCCCGTACATCGGCGCGCCGCGCAACTACATTTACGTATTTTTTAAAAAAATACAATAAAAAAGTTGAGAAACAAGAAAATAAAGGAAGGAAAAAATAAAAGTGAAAGAAGAAAAAAAAACAAAAAATCATATGATGACCGCTAGGTGAAATTTTAGTTAATCCTCGTCTAGACGAGAGCTGGCCACACCCACCTCTGTCGCGGCTATTGGCCAACCACTGGAGCCAAAGATTCCACGCTACAGGTTGGCCGCGTTCAGATACCACGGGGTGGTTGCACGCAGGTCGGCACCTTGTCCACTAGATCAGCACTGCTACGCGTTTCCCCGAAGACAAATAGCACTTTCGTCACGGAGTACACCCGGCGGCCTCACCATGGAGGAGAGGACCGAGCCGTAGAACATCACCATGAACATCACCGGCCGGGACGACGGCGATGGGCACGATGGCGACCGGGGCGGGGACGAGTTGTCACATGCACGGTCAGGTTGCATCTGGACACACTTGGCCAGGTTGCATCTGCCAACTTACTCCAGCTATGTAGTATAGAGTTTCAGATTTTAATTCATCCTATGTAAATAGTAAGCTAGAAGTGAAGACTCTGGCAATCTAACAGAAAATGCATAGGTATTATTATTTTATTTTATTTTTGCGAGAAACTTCCAATCTATTCATCTTCAATCATGGCAGTACAAAGAACAACAGAGGTAATAAAATTACAACCATGTCCGTGGACCACCTAGCGACGACTACAAGTACTGGAGCGAGCCGAAGGCGCGCCGCCGTCATCGCCCCTCCCTCACCGGAGCCGGGCAAACCTTGTTGTAGTAGACAGTCGGGAAGTCGTCGTGCTAAGGCCCCATAGGACCAGCGCACCAGAGTAGCAACCATTGCCGATGAAGAAAGTCGTAGATCAGAAGGATCAAACCTGTAAACACCCAAACAAAGACGAACGAAGACCGGATCCAAACAGATCCACCGAAGACCAGCACCGACCGAATCCCGCGAGATCCGACGGAGACAAACCTCCACACGCCCTCCGACGATGCTAGACACACCATCGGGACGTAATTGAACGTGGGAGACATTATTCCTACTAAGGGATATCGCCGCCGCCACACAGCCCCAACCAAGGCGTTGAATCTAACAAGAACGAGAACGGGGTCCCTCCCGCCGGCGGGGGGCCGAGATCCTCCGCACCTCCATGGCCTAGAGGCCATCGGAGATGGGGCGGACCGGCGGTGGCGCCGACAGGAGGAGAAGAGCTTTTCTTGTGGAGGAGCAAAGAGATGGAAGAATAAGCCAGATCCTGTTAAATTTTAATGCATAGGTATTAGGTGGGGTAGAAACTGTGTCCCGCCCATTCAAAATAGTAATAATTTTGTTTCCCTTTTCTTCTTCCGACTTTTTCTAGTGGATCTCACAATATGTTCCCGGTCAAGTAACCATCATGTACTAATTTACACTTGTCAGGACAGGGAAATTATGCTTGTCATGAGCAAATGTATCACATCAGATAGAACTATTTTCTTTCCTTCTTTCTTTTTTGGACATCATTATAGAATCGTACACATGGGGCCACTTGAGACAGTACAGAACAAAAACGTCTATTAATTCAGAAGAAGACACATCAACTGCTCTTTCGTTTCCTCCTAAGGGCATGTACAAAGGTACACAAACCCGGCTATCTATAGAGATTTGCATGTCACTTATAGACAATACAAAAAAAAACTATACATACAATAATCTGTTTGTAAACTGGCTACAAAAAATCTACTATAAAATACAGACAACATACATACAATGGTAAATAGTCTATCTATATACTGTCTATAGAACGGGGCCGGCGTTTTGGCTCCCGGGTGCATTTGCACCCGGATGAACAGTAACCGCAAAAAAAGTAGAAAATGTTTTCAAAAAATTCTGAAAATTTTTGTAGATGATCGTGTTGGTGTCGCAAGCATGCTTGACAAATTTCATGCGAAACGGAGCAGCGGTGTTTCGTCGGTGAAAAAAACAAATTTGGGTTGTCATTTTGTGGTGACATTTTCTCTTCGATTTGTTTTTTTTGCGCAGGCCAAAATGCTTAACCTTTTTGCCTCAAAATTTACATGTAGCATTTGTATGTGACAAAGATCATCAAAAAAAATTGTCCCAATTTTTTTGACATTTCAAAAATCATTTTCCATAGGCAGGAGCACATGCTCTTGGGAGCCGAATTGCATTTCTGCTATAGAACACATATAGACTGTCTCTAATTTTACAGACAGCCATACTCTCTCTCCTCATTCTCTTTCTTCCAACTCATCAAAACCGCCTCCTGCAGACAGCTAAGTCAGCACCTTTGTACATGCCCTAATGCAAACCCTATCAGTGACGATCACTGAACAAAAAATGGAAGTATCATAAGAAATCCATGCATTAAAGTCACAAACTTAAAAGCCCCAAGATAAACGGTTCAGATGTACTATCCTTTCTGTGTTAATATTATTATTATTATTTTGCAGGGCAGTTTATGTGTAAATATGTTGTCTCATATTTTAAAGCTTACATTATAAATTTATATTTATGATAAATCTAGTAATATCAACTTAATAGTTTGGACTGCTTAGAAATATTTGACTTAATTTTAGATCGGAGGTAGACTAGAGATGTGGTAGTAGTACTTGATAGTATCTTATTATTTGTGTAGAATGAGTGTCCGATTGATCTTGTAAGAGCATCTCTAGCCCTTCCCCTAAAACTTAATTCCCTATACTATCTCCCTAAATTTGAGGGCTTAAACTTTCTTGCACCTAGCCCTTCCCCTAAATTTAACTCCCTATACCACCTCCCTAAATTTGAGGGCTTAAACTATCTTGCACCTAGTCCTTCCAATAAATTTAACTCCCTATAATTTTTTTCCTTTGTTATTACTTCTATCGTGTTGCATACATAAACCCCATTCGAACTACATTAGCACAACATATTAATGCAAACCTTGATGTTTCTAATGTGATAGATGTGACGACGGCTGACCTAAGAACCGCGTCTCTTCATCCCTTCTTCCTCTCGAATGATCACGGCCAATGCCAACTCAAAATCATCATTATCTTCTTCTTCTTCCTGGAACGACAAATCATCGAAAAACTCTTCCAATATCCTCTTCATCTAAACATCGCGTTTTCCAATAGTGTTGAATAGGAACAAATTCAATGCATAAATTGAGAAAAACAAGAAAAAAAATTACCTTTGGGACAATCGATCGAACACCTCGCGGGCGGGGCGAGGTCAATGGCACGGCGGCCGGTGGGGGTGCGTAGGGCAGGCGACTGAAGACGAGGGGGCGGGGGGCGGGGGCGGGGGAGATGTGGACATAGGAGGAGTCGATTCCCATCCTCACCGTCGATCTACACCGAGGCAACGGAGCCCGCGGCGGCTTGGCTTGGGAGACGGAGGCGGTAAACATGAGGGGGCGAGGAGGTGGTCGGGAGCTCGTGCACGCGTCTCCGGTGACCACCTGCTCCTTCGGCGGGTACGTGGAGACTGCAGTAGTGTCGCGGGGTGGTCACTGGAGGGATGGAGCTCAGCGCGGGGCAGGTTGGAGGCAGCGACCGCGGCGGGAGCTATAGGAGGCAGTTGGGCTGTCGGCGAGCTGCTGGGAGGCAAGGACGAGGTCGGCGGGGGTGCGCGGGGTCGCAGCGGGCGGCAGGGAAGTCGGATGCATCATCGGGGAGGAGCTGCACGATGGCAGTTAGCGGCGGTTAGCGGCTAAGTTTTCAGCCCGCCAAAATTGTTCAGTTTGGAGAGGGAGCGATTTCTGCTCAAATTTGAGCAGGAATTGTATGTTTTGAGGAGTTAACCTAAAACTTTTGCGGAGTAAAAGTTTTTGGGGAAAGTTTTTGGGGGGAGGGCTAGATAGTGTTAATTCCCCAAAAAAGCAGTTTTTGGGAGTTACAAAAATTTGGGGGGCGGGCTATGGATGCTCTAAGGGCATGCTGGCCGCAAAATGGTCTTTGTTGGGCTCCCCAGTGTAGGAATTTGTAGTAAGCAGCAAATTTTCCCTCAGTGAGAAACCAAGGTATCAATCCATGGAGGCAACGGTATTCTGCAACAGGGATAAGTTTCTGCAACACAAATAAAACTTCGCTTGTGTCCCCAACAGATCTAACAAGGGTGTCAACCTTGCTAGTCTTGCTAGTTGCACAAAATAATTACAAGATAATGTGGTAGATAATATTTTTGTATTTTCAGAATAAAACAAAACTGAAAATAAAAGTGCGTATAAAAGTTGTTGGAAGGTGATCCTTATGCTAAAAACTGGACCGGGATTCATAGGTTCACCAAGTGCATCTCTCCAATACATAAAAGTGCGGTAAGTAACATAATTATGTGAAAAAAGTGCACAATGAAATATTTCATGCTCATGCCAAACATATGTGATGTGTTGATTCTATATAGGCAGTACATCCAAATACTATGAGACCGAGATACCCTCTGCATCTTATAGCTAAATAGCCCGTCCATAGATCGAGATTCTCTCTGCACCATCTGGACTTTAAATGTGAACACAGGTAATTGCTTTAAGCAAGATGACATACTGTTATTTATGGGATTCCAATGAATCCTCAAATAAACCTTAACCCTTAGTGGCAACAATTCAATGTAAGCTTTTTCCACTTTCTGTCACTGCGGTAGTTTACTTGCAAGATTCAACTCAACTAATGCACACATCTCCTACTACTGGCTACCGATCTAACCTGGACAAGAGTAAACAAGCAACCGGAGAGAAATATACATCTATAAATCAAACATAAAGGCATCCATAAATCTGAACATAAAGAAATAATTCATCACATGATCAGCATCACCGCTAAAGAATACATCAGATTAACCATAATCATGTAGGGCAGCTCATATGGCTATTGTACTGAACATCAAAGTGTAGAGATTACATCTTGGCTATTGCCATGAACCCGTAGTCCAGGGGTGGACTACTCACAAGTCATCGTGGAGCGCGAGGATCGATGTTGGTGATGATGGAGATGGCTTTCCCCTCCGGCAGAGTACCAGAACAGGGCTGAAAACGAAGATCGCCTCAAAAACGCGATGTGGCGGCGGTGGAAAAATGCACGATAAATTGGGGTAGGGTTTTGCAATTATATAGACTGTCGGGTACCGGAGCCACCCGAGGGGATGCCCACAGGGCCTAGGCGCCCCTCAGGTGCCCCTGTAAGGTTGGCGCCTACACCAGGCGCCTAGGGCCTGTGGGGCCCACCTGGTGTTGGGCTTTGGCTCTCTGGTCTTCTTCCGGCACAAAAACACCTCTCCTATTTTTTCTGGTTTTTTCTCGGACTTTTTGTATGGTGATCTCCTGAAATTCCAAAAATAGCAGAAAACAGAAACTGGCAGTGGGCACTTGATTAATATGTTAGTCCAATAAAATTGATAAAAAAAAGTATGCCCAAAGTGTGTAGAATTGATAACAAAGTAGCATGAATCATACAAAAATTATAGATAAGTTTGAGACGTATCAGGGCATGGCCAACTATTCGCCTCAATGTGCTGCCCTGGAGAGCCAGGTATGATTGGACGCCATGGTGGTAGTCGAAACGTTGCTTGCAGGTGACAAGCGCTGCTTGCAGAGGATGCGAGTTCTCCGTCAGAAAAAGAGAGGAGAAAGGAAAAAGTAGGAGGAAAAGGCAGAGGGGAATGGGACCTATAGGTCTGTCGTCTCCCGTGACTCCGTCCTGCATCTTGCTGCGTTTACCGTTCTCTACGCTCGTGGCTCCTCTTGCCACCATCACCTCGCCGCAAGTACAGGACGAACCACGGTCGGAGGTAGGTCGCACGACCTCGATCTGATCCGAGGGAGGTCTGTGGCAAGAGCTCTAGGCAAGAAAAGAGATGTGGCCATGGCGTGCGACCTCACCTCTAAGCCTTATTCCATGGCCATGGTAGCCAGATCTGATTATCCCAAGTCTACTCTCTCGCAAACTCGGAGCCTACACTGACGAAGGCAAAGAAAACATGTTGATTCTATGAAAGAAGATGAGAGGGGCGTGATGTTGAAAATTAGGCTAGGATCTACTCACAATGTGAATCAGCGATGAACTCGAAATCAACTCATGCAAACATGGTGGAACACAAAGAAACACCGTGAAACATAATGAAACACGCTGAAACATAAAGAAACGCACGACACGGGAGAGAGTTTTTGCAACGCGCTCAACTATGTCTTTTCTGTGCTTCTTACTTTCATTCAGAGTCCGGGTGCGACTGGTATCCCTCAAGTGCAAGGGATCGCAGAAGTCTTCATTGGGAAGTATTACAACTCTTATAAGCTTTAGCTGTTGAGTTGTCAATTCAACCACACCTGAAACAAGTACTTGCTCGAGAGAATTTATTAGTAGCAATGGCAATGGAGTGATGATGGTTGTCGTATGTTTCCAGAAAAGTAAATGAGAGCAGCAAATACCCAGCAATTTCCAAGTACCAATTATTTTAAAGAGAGCAGCAATTATGAAAAACGTAGGCATGGGGTAAATATTGGCACATTGCATGGATGATCTCAATCATATCATAGTGCAAATAATAAAGTGAAACTTCTGGCTCATGTTCTATAACTGAAAGGATCGAGGTCGACCTAGAGGGGGGTGAATAGGTACAATTACAAATTTTATTTAATTATTAGCAAGTTTAGGCAATGGGGAATATAAAGATGAGCCTAAACAATTGCTAAGGTGAATTCAACAAACACAATATAATGATCACAATTGATATGGTGAGATAAACAACACAATATGATGAATGCAAGGTCAAGGGACCAAAGTACACCACAAGTAAAGAGCTAGGGTTAGGGATAACCGAAGACTCTGGAGACGAGGATGTATCCCGATGTTCACTTCCTTGGAGGGAAGCTAGTCACCGTTGGAGGGATGGGTGTTACCACGAAGGCACGCCAACACCACGAAGGCTCATCCTATTCTCCTTGAGATATCACAATGAATGTGATTCTCAACCACTAGTGGTAGGCCTTGAGGCCGCCTCCAAACCTTCACAAACTTTCCAGGGTAAATCACAAGTTGATTCCTCACCGGAGCACTCCTACCGCCTAGGAGTCTCCAACGTCCAAGAGTAACAAGCTAAATGATGAACTCAAAGGGGAGACCAATTCCCTTTGGTGAGAATGTAGATCGAGCACTCTTCTTTCTTTTCTCTCAAAGGATGGATGTGTTTCGTTGGATGATTGAGAGATCTTCAAGGATTAGAGCTCAAGAAAATGGAGTAGGAGAGAGAACAACTCTATTCAAGTGTGGGGGAAGAAGATAACCTTTGGGGAAGAAGGGGTGGGCCTTTTATAGCCCACCCAGTTTTCTGCCCGTTACAGGTCCGGTTCAATAGCCCAGAACATCCTTCGAAAGTTCTGGAAGAGGGTCCAGCCTGCCCGGATTCCAGACTGGGTTCCAGCAAGGGGGTGCTTCTCTGGATGTGCAGACCCTTCGCTAGAAGCGATCCCGGAACATGGTCCGGATTCCGAACGGCCCATACTCTGGATGAGGTTCCGGAGGGAGTTCCAGCACAACCCAGTGCCCCTTGGGGCTACTGACCTCTGCCGGAAGCCACGCCGGAACACTATCCAGATTCTGGACGCCCCGAAACACCACCCGAAAGTTCTGGATGATATTCCGAACCACACAGAAATTGCCTCAGATGGTGTCTTTGCAAAAGTGTTTATATTTAGACTTTATGGTAGCATGTGTATGGAACTTTAGGATGTGTATTTGGCTATATGTAGGCAATCAAGTTACCACTCGAAGTTCATCATTGTGAACCCTCTTAACAGTGCGGCTTTCCTATGACTCAAAATCAAAGGTAAAAGATGTATACATGAAGCATGCCATCTTTTTTCTCTCTTTGTTATTGGGGGAGGGGGGGGGGGTCACCATACACCTTTGGTTGCAACCTTGTGGACTAGCATATCTTTTATGCCATTAACAAACAATGTTAGTCCACAACACATATGTCATCGACACCAAAAACCCACTTAAAGTGATAACTGCATTTTCAATCTCCCCCTTTTTGGTGTACGACGACAATATGAATTGAGTTCACAATGTATATAATTTAAACTCAAGGTTGCCTAGGAAAGATGGAGAGACTCCCCCTAAGTTTGTGCATCATTCACATAGTATGCTAGTTGAAGTATAATGCACAATCATAGAGTAAAAGAGCTCCCCCTAAATCCTAGGACAAAGTGGGGTGTGACAAAAGTGAGTGATATGACATGTAAGGCATCTTTGCACGCCAATGTGACATAAAACAAAGATAGTCAAGTAGCTTGATCTCACATGGTGGAGTGTGTGACATGGCATGAGATTGAAAATACATGCTCACATACGTAGTAAGCAAGAAGACCACAACAATGGATAATATGACGATGACATTACATAATCAATATAAGCAACACCATGCATATCCAACAAGCATATTTAACCAAGGTATCAACCTTAACCTAGCAATAATAGTACTTGGAGCAAACCATGATCACACACAACACAAGTCACATAGTACTTAGTACATAGGATATAATAAAAGTTTTGAAGCAAGCCATCAAGATGAAAATGAGAAGGACCAAGGCTTGCAAATCACCAAAGTACCCAATATAAGCCCGGACATAACCTAATAGAACTCATTCTTCTCCCTCTTTGGCATCGAAACACCAAAAAGAGAGAAGAAGAGCGATCCTATCGCCCATCACACATCACTGCCTCCATAGAAATCTTCGGAAACCTCAGGCTCATCGTGCTCTACAACCTAAAACTGGGCAGCTGGTTGGGTCACTTCATCATAACTGGAAAACACCGCATCTAACTCCTTAAGCACGCTATGCACATCCTCTGAGCCAGTAGGAATATTCTCACCATTTTTGCGATGCTCCTCATTGATCATACGAACAACCTTCTTGGGGCAAGCACTAGCCTTGAATGTGCGTTTGTGAATGGCTTTGAAGTAGCCCATGATGCTCTTCATAGCACGGTAAGTGAAGCTCCTCTTAGACTTGGGTGTCGATGTATGGGCAGTATGGGCAGCTGATTTTCCACGCTTGTATGCACTTGCACTCCCACTAGCCTCATCCTCTCCAGTTGGTGGTGGATGATTTGGGTCAACATACTTGTCAAGTTTGGCATGAGGTTGAAGCCTTCCATGTTTGGCAGGAAGAAAAGCAGACATCACACTAGAAGTGTAGGCTTGATTGATGAAGGCTTGAATGTATGGCACATAGTTGGGAGCTCACTTGCCTTCAACAACTGTGTGAATCTCTTGAGAGAGGAAATCCACCACATCAATCTTAACCTCATTGCCAAGATCAAGGTATCGAAAAACATTGAGCAAGGGACCTCGGACTTGGTTTTTGTCACCAACCTTCACACACACAAAGTTGCGAAGTAACACGTTCATCACATCATATAAGGCATACATATCCTTGGTGCCTCTAATATCCTCAGCTTTGGGTCGATAGCAAAAATCAATAATGTCATCCAAATCCACAACATCTTCTTCATGAATCTTCACACCAAACTTGCCACCGGGGTAGAATTCATACCCAATAGCCCATGCAAACTGTGAAAGAGGAGCCTTGCGCACAAGATTAGTGCCAACCATCCAAGACATTGACCTCTCTTCATCTGAGTGAAAGTGAACCGTAGCAAAGAATTGGCACACAAGCTCAGGAACATAATGTTGCTGAAAGTTCATGAGATCATATACTCCAAGATCCTTGCAGGCCTTAATGATATATGGGAAATCCTTCTCGTTGGCCTCTATGAACTTGAAATCAATAGCCTTTGCACGACAATGGGGTTGACAAAAGATTCATAAATATCATTCCACCATATCTCTTGTTAGATATTCCAGAACCGATGATCAGCACATGACGAAGCCACATTGTAGGGAAATGTCAACCTCTCCCTTATCCACTTGCTCTTTGTCAAAGTGAGGTAGTTAGGCATCTCAATGGACTAATTTGGAATTGCTTCAGCTCTTGTTTTCTTGGTTGGTTTCTTCTTTGACCCCGAGGCACTTGCGGTGGCCTTGCTCTTAGAGCCGGATGTCCCTTGATCAGCTCCTTTGGCCCTTCGAGGATTGCTGCGTGCACCCCCAGGCCTAGCAGATGGCCATCTCTTCTTCTTATCCCTTGAACTAGCACGAGCCTCAATCCGCTCGTCACTTGTATCGTGCTCAGATGGAACCTCATGCTGCTCATCACCTATGAATGGATCATGGATAAGGTTGAAAAGATAAGTGCACAAGTCCTAGGAGGAGGTCAAAAGGGTTGGATAAAAATCGAACGAGGCGTGCAAATCTGGGTCTGCCAGGTCTGCGTAGCCCAGAAGCTTGCCCGGAACATGGTCCTGAATCTGGACTGGCTGGAATCCGGATGGTGTTCCAAACGAGCTTCCGGGATGCACATAGGTGGCTAAACAGGGATTTGCATGATTTCTTTCAAAATCAGCCAGGGAATCAAAGTATTTGCCATGGATCTAACATGTGATGGTCAAATAGTGATGAATATCTAACCCATTACTCAATCTCTATCCCTAAAGCTCGAATTTGAAGGAAATTAAGACCTAGGACAAAAATAGAAAGAGAGAGAGCAATGGGGAGTACCGGAGGACATGGTAGCGGCGGACGGCGTAGGGTACGATGGACGCATAGATCCGGCGAGGGAGATGACCCGCGGCAACCCAGGTGGGCGGCGGTGGCAGTGGTCTTCGGCAGAGACACAAACAGAGAGAGGGGAACATGTGAAACTAGGGATAAAATCCCTAGCCCATCCACTTTTATACCGCGCTCATCAGTGTACTCTGGAACATGCTTGGGAAGTTCTAGGAGAAGTTCTGGGCCATCCGGATTCTGGAGAGGGTTCCGGCAAACTCCAGAGCTACTGGACTCTCTGACTGTTCGTCGGAAGCCACTCCAGATGTGAGGCCAGATTCCTGGCTGCCAGGAAGCTTTTCCGGAATTTCCGGAAAGTGTTCCAGCCTGTGTAAAGCCACCAAATTCTATCCTATTTGATCAAGGGACTTGTGCATTTGAGATGTATAGAGTGTAGGAGAGATTTCAGCATATATATATATATATATATATATATATATATATATATATATATATATATATATATATTCTGCTAACACTTTCGAACTGCATGCTCAACGCAAGTGCACGGCATTTCGAAAGCAAGAGTACTGCAATGCTGGACGAAGGGAACTGCTTGTCGCAAAAAAACTGCACGCGTTTTTTAATACTGTTTTTGAACCAATTTTTAACCGTTTTTCGGAACAAGGCATATGATATACCGTTGGAAAGATATGAATTAGGCGCAACTTTTTCATATTGAACACTTTTCGAGATTCCTTACGATTTAAGAGTAATTTCGAAAACGGTGTGGCGCCCGACGAGTGGCAGCGAGCGTATTTTCACGATTTTTCTAAACCGCTCCTCGGAATGATGTAAACGATATGTCGTTGGAAAGATATCGACGAGGCACAACTTTTTTATGTAGAACACCCTCTCTAATTGCTTATAGTTTAAGAGCAGTTTCAAATTTACCGAAATGCAGACACTGTTTTTTCGCGGACCCAAAATCGACGAAGTGAACTGCATCAGACGGGAAACCGTACTGCAATGTCGACGAAGGGGAATGCATGCGGTTTTTTCAGTACTGTTTTCATTGTAATTTTTTGACCGTATGTCAAAATGAGGCGTGTGATACGCCGTTGGAAAGCTATGGAATAGGCGCAACTTATTCATGTAGAACACCTTTTGAGATTTCTTACAATTTTAAATGAATTTCGAAAATGGTGCGGCACCCAACGAGTGGCAGCGAGCGTTTTTTCATGATTTTTTCCGAACCGCTCATCGGAATGATGCAAATGATATGCCGTTGGAAAGATATCGACGAGGGGCAACTTTTTCATGTAGAACACACTCTCTAATTCCTTACGGTTTAAGAGCAGTTTTGAATTTACCGAAATGCGGACACACTGTTTTTCGCGACACCAAAATCAACGAAGTGAACTACATTAGACAGAAAATCGTACTGCTTCAGACAAAAAACCGCACTGCACCAGACGGACAAGTGAACTGCATAATTTTTTTTGTCCTTTTTCTAACTTTTTTATGAACGAGAGTGGACCGCAGAGACGAAGGCAAGTGAACCACATCAATTGTTTTCCATATGGGGGAGGAGTGAATAACAACAGAATCAAAGTGAACCGCTGGGACGAGACGAGTGGACTGCATGTTTTTTTGGTATTCTTGTTTTTTAATTGTTGTTTTTTGCTGTTCGCCTACCATGAACTTCACTACACAGCAAAGTGAACAGTAGAGCACCAAGCAGTTAACTGCATTGGACAAAGCGAAATTTTTACAACGGCAGCACTTTTTAAACTTTTCCAAATGTGGACTACCATTTTACGCCAACAGGACTTCATTTGTTTTTTTGTGATTACACTAAACAGCAGAGGCCAATTATAAATAATTACAAATTTAAGCATACAGGAGAGCAAAAAACCAAAAGAACAACTATGCCAGGAAACTTCTCCTCTTCTGCAAAACTACTAAAACTGAACCGCAAAGCGATGATTGAACTACAGTGCGAGGCACACACAAACATCCGGCGAACTACACAGAGGATTTATCGAACAGCATTCGAAAATTCACTGCACTGAATTCACCAAAATCAACAGCAAAAATCTAAAAAACACAACAAAAAAATCATGAATTGCAAGCCACGGGGAGCTGCTGCTCGTCCTAGATCTCATGGCGACAGAGGATGAAGGCGGTCAGGGGTGGTGGCCTTGTTGAAAGGCAGCAGTCCAAAAAAATTTTTGCATGCCATGGCTCTTCGCACTGCAGCTACCCGGCAACTGAACCACGTGCGGATCCTGAGCGAACTGCTCTCTCTGGTCGAAGGAGGCATGGCGTGCCGAAGGAGGAGGTCAAGCCAGCGCAAGGTGGAGCTCCCCCTCTCTACCTACACCCAGGAACTGCACGCCGGAGGGGCGTAGGGCAGGGACCGGTCTCGGCGGCGCGGGACCGAAGCCTCGCCCTCATGCAGCCAGCTGTCCGAAAGGAAGCAGAGGAGGAGGGATGGCGGCGGCTGCCGGATCTGAGGCGGAGCGGCCGTCCGGATCTGAGGTGGGGGGGCGGGATGAGGGGTGGGTGGCCGGGTGGCGCAGGGAGCTGCGGCGATGGCTCGCCAGCTTGGAGGCGGTAGGGGCTGCCATAGCTGGGGAGGCCGCCCGATGATGCAAAGCGGGGCGGCGCGGTGGCGGCCTGGGGTGGTGCTCCAGAGGCGGCGCTGGTAGAAGGTGGACGGGGGCAGGGAGGCACGGCGGCGGCCTGGGGTGGTGCTCCAGTGGCGGCGCCTGTAGAAGGTGGACAAGGGCGGCGCGGCGCGGCGGCGGCCTAGGGTGGTGCTCCGGTGGCGGCGTCTGTAGAAGGTGGAGGGAGGTGGGGGTTTGGATCGGGGGAGGAGGAGAAGGGGGGTGTCATGCAGGGGAAGGTGGGACGTGGGGATGAGCCGGGGGGTGGGGGTGGGGCTTTTTTGCTGCGTTTTCATTAGTGGTGTTGTGGTGGTTCAGTTCGCGGGTGCGGGACAGTACTCAGGTGTTAGTAGAATAAGCAATATGTTAGTAGAATAAGGTCTTAAGGGTGTTTGTAGAATAGACCCTATATATATATATATATATATATATATATATATATATATATATATATATATATATATATATATATATATATATATAGATGTGTGTTCTATGCACATCCCATGGAAAGAGACAAACATCCAAATAGCTACATGGGGATATGATTTGAACTATGTGAAGATTCACCAAGTAACACCTTAAGAGTATTGTCAAGAAATGCAATAAGGGGCAAAAAGCCCCCAAATGTTAGAGTATACATGGCTTTGCACCGCGAAGATATATCTTGGGTCAAATACCATTACTCTTCTTTTGAAGCACAAGTGCCACCATAAGTGACGGATAGGCAAGAATATCTCTCTATGCAAAATATAGGGGTATGACAATTCATGAATTGAATTTGCTCCCCCTACACATATGCCTACATCTAGACAAGATAAAAGCTAAGGGCATGAATGAGTGCAAGACATCACATGATGTTATCTAGATCCAAGATACCAAGTTCACGCCTTAGTTGGCAAAATCTTGCTTCGTCCAAAGGCTTGGTGAAGATATCGGCTAGTTGTTGCTCGGTGCCAACATTAGCTATATCAATGTCACCCCTTCCAACATGACCCCGCAAGAAATTATGACGAATGTCGATGTGCTTGGTGCGGCTATGTTGAACGGGGTTGTTGGCGATCTTGATTGTTCTTTCATTATCACATAGAAGAGGCACATTGTTCCGTGTGATCCCATAATCTTTCAAGGTTTGCCTCATCCATAACAATTGAGCATAACAACTTACGGCGGCGACATACTCGGCTTCAGTGGTGGAGAGGGAGACGCACTTTTGCTTCTTCGAGGACCAACTTACCAAAGAGCGTCCAAGAAATTGGCATGAACCGGAGGTTGATTTACGATCCACTCTATCTCCGGCCGAATCCACATCCGAATACCCAATGAGATCAAACTGGGCATCCTTGGGGTACCAAAGCCCTAAACCTGGGGGTGTGAGTAAGGTATCTAAGAATCCACTTAACCGCCAAATAATGCCTCTCCCTAGGAGTAGGTTGATATCCTTCACACATGCATACACTCAACATGATATCCAGCCTAGATGCACAAAGGTAAAACAAAGATACAATGAGTGAGTGATATACCTTGGGATCGAATGGTTTACCATTGGTGTCTTCATCAATATGCCCCGTAGTGGGCATAGGTGTCTTGCATGGTTTGGAATTTGTCATTTCAAACTTCTTGAGAATGCCTTCGGTATACTTGGTTTGAGGGAGAAAAATCCCTTTCAAAAATTGCTTGATTTGAAACACAAGGAAGAACTTCAACTCTCCCAGCATTGACATCTCAAACTTCTTGGTCATAAACTTGGCGAATTTCTTGCATAAATCAAGGTTAGGGGAACCAAATATTATGCCATCCACATAGATTTGGCATATGATCAAATCACCTTTGGATCTCTTAGTAAAAAGAGTGCATCAATTAGCCCCATCACAAATCCTTCCTCGACTAAAAACTCTTTAAGGTGGTCATACCAAGCCCATGGGGCTTGCTTTAGACCATACAATGCCTTGTGGAGTTTATACACATGGTCCTTTTGTTGGGGATCAACGAAACCAGGTGGTTGCGTGATGACCCACAAGTATAGGGGATCGGAACAGTCTTCGAGGGTAGTATTTCACCCAAATTTATTGATTCGACACAAGGGGAGCCAAAGAATATTTATAAGCCTTAGCAGTTGAGTTGTTAATTCAACCACACCTGAGAAATCACTTCCTTGCAGCAATTTATTAGTAGCACAGTAATACGATAGCAGTGGTAGCAAAGTAACAGTAGCAGTAACAGCAATAGTAGCAGATTTGTAACCAGTAGAGTAATAGTAACTTGAGCAAATGCAAAAGTATTGAAGCGTAGGCATGGAGTAGCGATGGATATTCAGATGAGATTCAATATGTAACTGTCACAACCTAGAGAGATACACAATAGCTCCAATTCATCAATCATATGTAGGCATGTATTCCATATATAGTCATACGTGCTTGCAATAAGAACTTGCATGACATCTGTTGTCCTACCCTCCCGTGGCAGCGAGGTCCTAATGGAAACTAAGGGTAATTAAAGCGCTCCTTTTAATAGAGAACTGGAACAAAGCATTAACACATGGTGAATACATGAACTCAGTTAAGGTCATCCCCGTTGATATCCCAATCATTGTCACCTTGGGGGTCTAGGGTTCAGAACAATAACAGGTGCATACAACTTGCAGATATGATCAAGAACACAAATATATTTATGAAAATATAATATGTTCAGATCTGAAATCATGGCACTTGGTCCCTAGTGACAAGCATTAGGCATAGCAAAGTCATAGCAACATCAATCTCAGAACATAGTGGATACTAGGGATCAAGCCCTAACAAATTGACATGATTACATATGAAATCTCATCCATCTCCATCTACCTCCAGTATGCCTACAAGGGGATTACTTACTCTTGATTGTGAGAATCATGAAATTGTTGATGGAAAAGGGTTGGTGATGACGACGGCGACGAATCCCTCTCTCTGGAGCCACGAACGGACTCCAGATCAGGGCTCCCGATGAACAACAGGAGGTGGCAGCGGCTCCGTATCATAAAACTTGATGAAACTTTCTCTCTTATTTTTTTCTTGGGAAGACAAAGTTTATAGCGCTGGAATTAGGTCAGGAGGAGGTCCAGGGCCCCCACAAGCCACCATGGTGCACCTTGGGGGGTGGGCGCACCCCCTGGCTTGTGGGCCCATGGTGGCCCCCCTCTGGTACTTCTTTGCTCTAGTATTTTTTATTTATTCCATAAAAAATCTCCGTAAAGTTTCGTCCAATTCCGAGAACTTTTATTTCTGCACAAAAACAACACCAAGGTAGTTCTGCTGAAAACAACGTCAGTCTCGGTTAGTTCCATTCAAATCATGCAAATTAGAGGCCAAAAAAGGAGCAAAAGTGTTTGGAAAAGTAGATACGTTGGAGACGTATCATTGCGCAACATATACTTCCTCATGTATAGGACCATTAAGAAATGCACTCTTCACATCCATTTGATATAAAGTGAAACCATTGAAAGATGCATATGCAAGCAAAATATGAATGGACTCAAGATGGGAAATGGGGGGCAAAGATTTCATCAAAATCCAAGCCTTCAACTTGGGAGAAACCTTGTGCCACTAACCTTGCCTTGTTTATAATGACTTGTCAAAACTCATCTTGCTTGTTCTTGAAGACCCACTTGGTTCCAATGATGTTATGACCTCTTCAGGTTGGCCTCTTTACAAGAGACCAAACATTGTTGCAGGTGAAGTTGTTCAACTCTTCTTGCATAGCAACAACCCAATCGGGTTCCTCCAAACCTTGTTGTACCTTAATAGGCTCAATGCAATAAAAAAACGAGTGATGACCATAAAAGTTTGTTAATTGTTTGCAAGTGGTTACCCCTTGTGACAATCCACTTAGGACATTGTCAACTTGTACACGGGCCGCCACTAGTGGAATGGAGGTGGGTGAAACTTGAGGATCTTCATGTTCACTTTGATTTCCATCACCATCATCTTGAGTATTATTGTTGGAGCTTGAGATTCATCACTTGATGTATTTGCTCCATCTTGAGCTTGATCATTTGTTTGCTCTTGTGCATGATCTTGGTCATGAACTTGTTATTGCTCTTGATCATGCACAAAGACTTGTTCTTCTTGTTGATATTGCTTATTTTGTTGAGGAGGGTCTTGTTCTTGTTCTTGGATAATGGGCTTATCTTGAGCAATGTGATCTTGTGGTGTAGAGGTAATTGGAATAATGATGGTACTTGAATTTCCTTCTTCATTGGAGTGCACCTTTTCCATGGGCAAAATGTCACCAATGCCCATAGACAAGATATCTTGTGTAGAATCCTCATCACCTACATCACTTAGATCAACTTGATCCCCATGGGAGCCATTAAATTCATCAGACACCACGTCACAAGTTTCTTCAACACATCAATTGGATTTGTTGATGACCCTATAGGCATGAGAGTTTGATCCATACCCATCAAATATACCCTCAATAGTTTTGGATTGAAATTTAGCTAACCGAGTTTTCTTGTTAAGGATGAAACACTTACAACCGAATACCCGAAAGTATTTGATGTTTGGCTTGTTCCCAGTTAGGAGTTCATATGGTGTTTGTTCAAGTAATTGCGAAGGAAGAGCCGGATTAATGCATGACACGCGGTGTTGACGGCCTTGGCCCAAAAGCTATAAGGTGACTTGTACTCATCCAACATGGATCTTGCCATCTCCACAAGTGTCCGGTTCTTTCGCTCGGCTACACCATTTTGTTGAGGAGTGTAAGGTGCAGAATATTGATGCTCAATCCCCTCATCACTAAGAAATCCTTCCAAGGTGTAATTCTTGAACTCGGAGCCATCGTCGCTTCTCATTGCCAAGATCTCTTTGTTGAACTTATGTTGAGCTTGCTTGGCAAAATCAATGAATGTCTCCTTCATCTCATCTTTGGATTTGAGGAAGAACACCCATGTATATCTTGAGTAATCATTGACAATGACAAGACCATACGTCTTTCCCCCAAGGCTATCCCATGATGGAGGCCCAAAGAGATCCACATGAAGGAGCTCCAAAGGCCATGAGGTTGAAACAATACCATTGGGAGTATGCTTTGCTTAATGTAGCTTTCCGGCTATGCATGCACTACACACATGATCTTTCTCAAAAAAAAAAACATCTGTTAGTCCAAGGATGTGTTCACCCTTTAGGAGATCTTTGAGATTTCTCATGCCGACATGGGCTAGCCGGTGATGCCATAGCCACCCCTTGTCGGTCTTGGCCATTAGACATAAATCATGGAATGTGCTCTCTTTTGATAAATCAACCATGTAAAGGTTGCCATTCATATGTCCAACAATGGCCACTTCGAGAATATCTCTCCTAAAGACTTTCACATTTGTTAGACCAAATAGTGTATCATATCTGGCAAAAGCGTACGGAAAGCAAATGATATTTAAGGGATTGGACAAGCATGGCATTTTCAAGAGAGATATCATTCATGAGTGCCACCTTGCCCAACCCAAGTACCTTTCCTTTTGATCCTCCACCAATGACAATGCTCACAAATTGTCGTGGTTTTGTCACGATAGATGTCCTCGTGAAAGGACTTAGTCATGAGGCCATCGCAGCTAGGTGGTAACTCGAACAGGGTATATCGGAATCGAGAGACAAGGGTTTACCCAGGTTCGGCCCCTCACGGTGGAGGTAAAAGCCTACATCCTGCTTGATGCTATTGATGATCAACTCGATTACAAGGGTGCGACTTGGCTAACCTAGTACTCGAGAGCATGTAACTTTTTCTATTCCGCCTCAGGGGCTCACCTTTATATACAGGTCGAGGCCCTGGGTTTACAATAGAGTCCGGGTCGTAACATGACCCGTGATCTAATCTATTTCCTATTCATCATCCTCCTCAAGAAAGGAAAACATATCACGTCCTTGGATTAAGCCTCCACCTCAAGTATTGGGCCCTAAACCGGCCTGCTTATGAGTCGCCTGATGGGCCTCCTGGTCTTTGTACGCTGCGTCCTTTATCCTTTAAGCCGCCACTAGGTAACCCGGCCCCGAATGGGCGGGTTATACTGTGGGGTTATACCTGGCGAGGTGACCCATGAGCCGCCAAGTGATGGGCCGGGTCATTCCTCCTGGCCGGGTCAAACCATGGGGAATATCCCCAACATTAGCCCCCAGTTTAATTTGGATTTATCCATGTTAAACTTCATCCTGAAAAAGAAAACAAGAACAATATTTGACAGGTTGTGCGCCGGGTCGAGGGTTCTTCTGAGCCGGTATCTGTTCATCCTTCAGTCCTTGTCATTTCCTTCTGTGAAAACACCCGCCCGAGTCAATCTTTGCCGGGTCGTGCGATTTTTTCACACTTAGCATTTATTGAGTTATTCCATATCGTGATATCATCACAGCCATCCGCTTCAAAATCAACTTGCTGGTTTCATGCAGAAAAATATTGGGGAAAAAATAATCCATTTGAATCGGCTTCCAATGCACTGACTTGACAAAAATATTTGTGCTTAAGATATGCTTCTGATGCTGAGCCGGGTTATAAAGATTGACGATACCGGGTCATGATTGTTGATGATACCGGGTCATGTAATTGGTCTTCCTGGGTTCTTTAGGACAAGTCCTTATAAGACGGATCCTCCCAGGCCGGACTTTCCCAGCCCGGGTCAATCTGAATTTTCTTTCAACTCCAATATATATATCAACTGTAGCCCCCAAGCTCCGAGTTTATTTGACTTTCCGGGCTTTTCTATGAATAGCTTGGAGGACTTAAAGGTGTACCTCCCTTATATCCATATTACCTGTAGCCCCCAAGTCTTAAGAGGGGAACGTAGTGATAGCTTAAGACTTGCTTTAATATAAATGTTGCAACTCCGGAGAAATCCAGGTTGTTCGTCTGAGTCGCCAGTCATAAACTGAATGTTTTGTATTTCACATGTGTAGCCCCCAAGGGCCGGCTCATCATTATGTGATGCGCCGGGTCTTCAATTTGGACCTTATGATCTGTTTAAACAACTGAACGATGTAGCCCCCAAGTGCCGGGTTGTCTTGCCTTCAGCAACCTGGGACTTGTAATTGTCTTGTGCTCATAAAACTTCAGCCAGTGTAGCCCCCAAGTGCCGGGTTGTCTTGTTTGCAGCAACTTGGGACTTGAACTTAATCTTCAATGTTGTAGATATATAGCTGCAAATAGTGTAGCCCCCAAGGGCCGGCTCAGTAAGATAGTACTGGGCTGGGACTTAGAAAATGATGGAAAATGGACCGTAGCCCCTAAGGACCGGGTGATTGTGAAAATGATGAGCCGGTTCTTTCCTTGAATCCATACTTGAATAAAGAGCGACCTATAGCCCCCAAAGGCCAGGTCATTATGGAAATTATGAGCCGGTTCTTCCTTGAATCGATACTGAAATAGAAAACAACCGGTAGCCTCCAAGGGCCGGCTCATCTCCTTGAGATAGCTGGGTCTTCTGATAATGTAATGATTTGAAAAGCGACTTGCATTAGCCCCCAAGAGCCAGGTCGATTGCCTGCAGCGGCTTGGGACTTATGAGGAAAAGTAGGACAGAAAAAACTGACTGATGTAGCCCCGAAGTGCCGGGTCGATTGCCTGCGGCGACTCGGGACTTTTCCTTCCATTGTAGAATAAAATCAGATCCACTGTAGCCCCCAAGGGCCGGCTCATCAGTATGTGATGGGTCATAGATTGTGAACTGAGTAGTATAGCCCCCAAGCTCTGGGTCGTTTGCCTACAGCGACTTGGGACTTACATGTGTTTCTCCTTTAAAAATAATAACATCATATAATGTAGCCCCCAAGTGCCGGGTCGCAAGAATGCAGCAACTTGGGACTGTTTGCAGAAATTATATAACCTGGATCCTTATTTTATACAGGCTATGTTGACACAAGCCGGCTCAGAAATTGCCGAGTTGAAAGAGCAGGACCTGTTGCTTTATCTGGCAGTGCCATCATGCACTTTTGAAATATTTGTGCCAAAGATCATCCTCAAAACTTGTTATGTTGATTTGCTCAATATGAATCCTTGACTAGAGTTAACCTAAATAAAAGCCGGCTTTCAAGGCTCGACACTTGAGATATAAATGCCGGTGACCACTGATGCTGAGACAAATCAAGCAAACATCAACCCAGACAATCCAGATGCCGGCATTCTGCCATGAAATTCGCCGGATCAACCCATTGTGATAAAAACTTATTGAAAATTTGCCCAAATGTGGCATTTTGTAATATGTTGTGTAGATAAATTCCATCATCTGGCAATGCCATCGTGCATTGAGTATACTGTGTTTGATCTGATGGCCAAATTTTTGACAATGTGCCAAACCATAACTGCTCCTCAACCCGGCAATTATACTTCGGATATTCTGGAATCAAGTCTTTTGGCTTTGTATGTATGATAACCCGACAAATATATGCCGTGAGAAATTCATAAGTGCTGAAATATATTAAGGCACAAGAGGAAATTCCAATAACCTGGTCATTCTTGTAACCCAAATTATGTATGACCCGGTAAACAGATGTTTGTAAGAAATCCAGGAATGCTGCAATATACTTGAGCAAATTGATATTCCCATCGCCCGGTCATATGTGTGACCCGGTTTGTACTGGGCACCTGGTCATACATGTGACACAGATGTTATCAAGATCCGGGTCATCTTTGTGACCCGGTTTTATTAATAACCCGGTCATCTTTGTGACTCAGGCTTGACAGAAAATTTATCCCTGCAAAAAAGAGCAGCAAGAATATATATTGATAGAAAAAATTCATAACAAAAAATACAAGAAAGAAACATATAAAGATATATATATATATATCCCAGAAAGACCGGCTTTCGAGGCTCGAGTCTTCTTCGCTTCCAGTGGAAGCAGGCTTGAGAGGCCTCTTTTGGTTTGTCCTAGCTTTGAGGGCCGGGTCTCAGATGACTTAAGCCGGCATTTTAACCTTGAAAAGTTCAGTGTCAACACAAGCCATAATAGGCATTAGTGTGATTGACTTTTATCAAGAGTATGACGGGTCACATAGGGGAGTACCAATCAGCGAACAGGCAAGTATAACCAAGAATGATAGTGGCATTTTTTGCCGGGTTAAGAGGGTGGTGAAAAGCTAAACTCGATGAGTTGGAAGCCCCCAAGTAACCATATGACCATGGAAAAGCTCAGCATAGGATATACAGGAGACAATGCTACTACTGCAAAACATCTGGGGTCCAGATAAGCCGGCTTTATTCCATTGATCATAATATATGAGGATACCCATGTTTAGACTGTGCATCATGGCGACTAGTCTTCTTTGGTAACCCTTTTGTATGTTTCGCCAGTATGGCAGGATACCTATGTTTGAACTGTGCATCATGGCAGCTAGTCCTCTTTGGCAACCTTTTTATTTTTTCGCCAATAAAGCACCAGTCCCCGGGACCGGGTTGTCTTCCCTTCCACGACCCGGGGTTCTTGTATTTGCGGTGTAGCAGGCCGGGTCATCCTTGAAGCCAGGTCCTGTAGCAGACCGGGTCATGCTTGAGCCCAGGTCCTGTAGCAGGCCGGGTCATCCTTGAGGCCAGGTCCTATAGCAGGCCGGGTCACCCTTGAGGCCAGGTCCTGTAGCAGGCCGGGTCATGCTTGAGCCCAGGTCCTGTAGCAACAGAAGTCGACTTGGGGAGTTGGTTTGAGATTCTTCATCCTGGGCTGTGGTATAAGCCGGAGTAGAGTTAACAGCTAAAAACTGGAATTTATCGAAGCCGCAGGCGATGTGGCGAGTTGATGATCTTGCAGGAACATTTTTGCCCAAAGTGATTTCGTATGCCTCTTGGTCCGGCTCTCCTGGCTCCTCCAGGGCCGTTCTCTTCTGTTGTTGCGCAGCCGGCTTTAGAATTGCCGGCTCTACTGAGACCGGCTCTCTTTGTTTTTTCGGGGGCGTTTCCTCCATGGCCGACTCTTCTGTTTCTTCTGATGTGGTGAATTAGACCGGACCGCAAGATGGCGAGCTGCGTGTTATGCCGGACAGCTTGGTGTGGGCCGGTCGACAGAGCGGACTCTGGCATGCTTCTATATGTTGATGTAAATTGGACCGCGGTGGCGGCGGCTCGTGCGGGTGTCCGTTGGGCAACTCGCGCGGGCGGGCGAGGCCCCGGTGTGTTGATGTAGACGCGAGAGCTGGCCGATAAATTGATGTGGACGCGGGAGTCGGCCGCGACGTTTTGAAGCCGGCGCGGACGCGAGAGTCGGCCGCGGCGTTGTAAACCAGTGGGGGCGCATGAGTCGGCCGCGGCGTTGTAAGCTGGCGCGGGCACGCGGGTCGGAACCGGCGCAGACGTGCGATTCAGCCGTGGTGTTGTAAGCCGGCGCGGACGTGCGAGTCAGCCGTGGCATTGTAAGCCGGCGCGGACGAGGGAGTCGCCTGGCGTGTTGATGTAGACTGAACCGCGGAAGCGGCGGCTTACACGCGTGTCCGTCGAGCAGCACAGCACGAACGAACGCCAGTGTAAAATGATGCTGGTGCGCGCTCCGTAACAGTGGTATAACGCCACCTTTGTGATGAATAATTGTCCTGCGTAAAAAATATTACAGGGCAGAGTAATTGTTCTTGGATGAATTAGTATATACTGAAAAACAGATAGGGCGAATAGCACCTGGTATTTTTGTTGGATGAACGTGCGAGTCGGCCGCGGCGTTGGGAGCCGGCGCGGGCGCGGGCGCGGACGCGGGAGCCTGGTTGCGGACACGAGAGTCGGCCGTGGCGTTGTAAGCTGGCACGGACGCGCAAGTCGGCCGCGGTATTGTAAACTGGAGGGGGCGCGCGAGTCGGCCGCGGCGTTGTGAGCCGGTTCGGCTCGGACATGCATGATGCAGTGTTGATGTCGCGCCGCCGGGCGTTGATACGGCGGGTTTCCACCGTTGTTGATGAAAATCGGACCAATTGAAATCTGAATCCGGCCAATCGCCAGCTTCTCGATCCCTGAGAGAGATCCCTCCAAGATCACAAACCACCGTGCGTGGCCCCACGGTGGGCGCGAACTGTCGTGGTTTTGTCACGGCAGATGTCCTCGTGAAAGGACTTAGTCGTGAGGCCATCGCAGCTAGGTGGTAACTCGAACGGGGTTGATCGGAATCGAGAGACAAGGGTTTACCCAGGTTCGGCCCCTCACAGTGGAGGTAAAAGCCTACATCTTGCTTGATGCTATTGATGATCAACTCGATTACAATGGTGCGACTTGGCTAACCTAGTACTCGAGAGCTTGTACCTTTTTCTATTCCGCCTCAGGGGCTCACCTTTATATACAGGTCGAGGCCCTGGGTTTACAACAGAGTCCGGGTCGTAACATGACCCGTGATCTAATCTATTTCCTATTCATCATCCTCCTCAAGAAAGGAAAACATATCACGTCCTTGGATGAAGCCGCCGCCTCAAGTATTGGACCCTAAACCGGCCTGCTTATGAGTCGCCTGATGGGCCTCCTGGTCTTTGTACGCTATGTCCTTTATCCTTTAAGCTGCCACTGGGTAACCCGGCCCCGAACGGGCGGGTTATACTGTGGGGTTATACCTGGCGAGGTGACCCATGAGCCACCAAGTGATGGGCCGGTTCATTCCTCCTGGCCGGGTCAAACCATGGGGAATATCCCCAACACAAATGGTTTGATAGAATCCATGAAGTCCGTGAGCAATCTACTCTCTCCAGTCATATGATTGGTGCATCCACTATCGATCACCCATTTGACTCCACCGGACAAAGCACCCTGCACACAATTAAGTCTTGGTTAGAGACACCCATTTTACAATGGGACCTCTCAAGTTAGTAACAAGGGTCTTTGGAACCCAAAAAGAATAGTAATGGAATGCATTATGAGGAGTAATAAACTTAGCATAAACATCCCCATCCTTTGCCTTACGAAGCACATAGGATGGAGGCATCACTTCTTTTGCCTTCTTGGGAGTGGGCTTGGCCCTAGTGGCATTCCCGCTCTCAACCACATTGCCAACTTTGGCCTTGCCTCCTAGGGCCCTTCACGCACAAAGACAACCTTTTGAGGGGTTGCACTCTTTTGAGGAGTGGCATTCTTTGTCTTGATTGAACTTGGGTCAAACCCAAGTCCCTCTTTTGCAAACACATCCTTGTGTTGACTCTATAATTCATTGAGCTTCTTCTCTCCTTGTGTGCAAGATACTAGTCCCTTTTGATGTTGGGCCCTTAGCACATTGTTCTCCTCAATAAGAGATGCTTGCTCATAAGTAGAGTTAGTGGTACAAGCATCAACATTTATAAGAATAGGAGTGTTGACCTTAGCAAGAGTGTTTAAATGAGCAAGTCAAAGTTTCTCATGACTCTCTTTAAGTTTGGTGAGCTCCCCCTCCTTAGCCTTGAAAGACATGGCAAGGAGCTCAAAATCCTTAGAGAGAGAAGCATAAGCTACTTCAACTTTGCTCTTAGAAGTGGTTAGTTCTTGACAAGTTTTAGTTGCCTTTTCCAAAGCATCCAAGTTCTTAGCATATTTCTTGTCATTAGCTTGGATAGGTATGCACAAGGAATCATTACGTGCTTCTTTAATTTGGACATTCCGATAAAGGAGATCATTTCTCTCCTTGTCCTCGGCAACGAGGGTTTCAAATTCATCAATGGTCTTTGTGTGCTTACCCACAATATCCATGAGACAATGAAACATAGCGAGCTTCTTCCTTTGAGAGATTACATGATATTGTGCACTTTATCAAGACCTTCATCCTCATCACATTCACCCACCGCATCATGAAAAATCTTGGTTGGAGGCTTGGGAGTGAATAGAGGAGGATTGGAAGAGGAAGGTACCTTAGACTCACTTGAGGAGTCATCTTGCTCATCATCCATGACCACCTTGGCCATCAAGCACTTGTGGGAGTTTCCCTTGTAGTCCTTCATGTAGTCGTACTTGATCACCTTGCCACTCTTGTTGACAAGGTTCAATTGGGTTACACCGGCATCACCTACAACATCATCGAGGTCGGACTCTTCTTGAGAAATTATGCCCTCTTCTTGAGCTTGGCATTCAAAGGATTGGGAAACAATTTCTTGACAAAGTTCTTCTTAGGGAATCTTGCCTTGTCTTCCCTCTTCTCATACAGACACTCATCGGCCAAGTGCTTTGGTGACTCATAATTGTAGCAAGATCTCACTTTCTTCTTCAATGAAAAGTTGCCCTTGTTCTTGAAACCACCCTCACTAAATCTCTTGACAAAAAGAGCCATTTGATCATATGAGAGGCATTCATCAGAGTCAGCCTATTCGCCTTCTTCTTCTTCACCTTCTTCCTCATCACTTGATTCAACAACTCTGACATGCTTGGTCTTCAAAGCTAGGCCTGGCTTGGTCAAACCTCTTATCATGGTGGCCTCATTTTTCCTATTGGACACATATTCTTCATGTTGCACGAAAGTGGCAATCACATCATCGGGAGTCATCTTTGAGAATGAAAGTGCTAGTTATCGACCAGAGGGGGGGTGAATGCGAGATTTTTATGAAATTCTTCGAAACAGGCAATGTCTTCGAAGATGCGGAAGCTAAACAGGTGCAAAGCAAAACAGGACTCAAGAAAAACTACGCTAAGCATGCACTCAGTGAGAAGCTAATGACATAAGGAATAGAGAGAGCAGTCAAACAAGGTAGCACCAAATGTAGAACATGCGAACATACAAGCAGACTACCTTAAGAACAACAAACTGGAAGATAGAAAACAGTATCATGATGACTGTCTTCACACAATGTCTTCACACAGAGATGAGCAAGCAAAGGCTTCACAGTACAGAACTGAAAGTAAAGAAGTGAAGGGATAGAATTGGTTGCTCGGTGAAGACAAATGATTTGTTTGACCAGTTCCAGTTGCTGTGACAACTGCACATCTGGTTGGAGAGGCTGAGATTTAACTCAGAAGACCATGTCTTCACCTTATTCTCCCTGAGCTAAGATCACTTAGACCTCACCCAGTCACTCTTGGTAAGTCTTCAAGGTAGACTTCCGAAACCTTCACAAACTCGTTCACCGGTGATCCACAATGACTCTTGGATCCTCAGAATGTGATGCCTAACCATCTGGAAGATCACAGTCTTCAAGTGTAATAAGTCTTCGTTTCACTTAGAACAGAATGTCTTTAGTGATGCTCAATCACTTTGGGGTCTGGATGTTTGGGTTTTTCCTCGCAGGAAATCTCTCTCAATAGCTTCGGAGGTGGGTTGCTCTAAAATGACAGAAGCTGTGAATCTTCTCTGAGAAGCCACAAACTATGGTGGAGGGGGTGGCTATATATAGCCTAGGGGCAACCCAACATGATATGACCAAAATGACCCTGGGTCAATGGCCAACCGACACGTGTACCAACGGTCGGTTTTCAAACACACGCGGCAACATTGCTTGGGCTACAAGCAAGGCTGACTCAACCAACTGTGGAGGAGATTTTCTCTCATTGTCTTCACTGGAAGACATAGGTTTTTAGGTTGAGTATCACGTCAGTTTCTGATTTCGTTTCACCTCGACCCCACTTAATAGTACGGTGGTTCCTATGACTCAAGAAAGAAGAAAATGAAACTACCAAAAGACTATGTCTTCGCGCTTCATTGTCTTCAAGCAAAAGTCTTCGCGAACCACCATTGTCTTCAATGTCTTCAGACATTTTTAGGGGTTGTCTTCAACGGTTAAACCAAATCTCCAGGGACTTCTATCTATGTTATCCTGTGTACACTCACAAACACATTAGTCTTTTAACCAAGTTTGTCGTCAATACTCCGAAACCAACAAAGGGTGGCAATAGATGCACTTATAATCTCCCCCTTTTTGGTGATTGATGACAAACAGGTTAAAGTTTTCAACGGGAATAAAATATATGAATGTAAGGACTTGGAGATTTTGATTCCATGATATAGAAGCAACTCCCCCTGAGGATGTGCATATGAAGTATTTGCATTGAATGCAAATGCACATGGCGGGTTTTGATTGTGGAGAACTCCCCTATATCCTGGAATCCTATCATGATGCATATAACAGAAAGTATGAAGATAATGATATGCATAATGAAAAATGGGCGTCTGTAGAATATCTTCATGCGCATATGATTAAGAAGCAAATAAAGTGCGAAGAACCAAACGGTAGCAAATGTGCAGACGTCCATCAAGACTTAAGTTTACAACCCAATTACATCAAGTCCACAAGAACGAGAGTTGCAAACTTAATCAAAAGATATAAACAACCAGCCCATATCGCCCGCTTGAAGACTAACTACTCTAATGCTTATCCCCCTTTGTCATCAGATGACCAAAAAGGTTTGAAGACATTGAGTGTCTACGCATCCCCAGGAGCAGTTGATGAAGGCAGAACATCCGGGGCGGCGCTCCAGTTGGGCGGAGCAGCTGGTCCTGAAGCCAAATCTTGACGATGAGTAGGAGTAGGAGGTGATGTAGCATCGTCTTCAGCGTTGATGACATTGGAATGCACCGTAGGAGCTGATGAAGAATAGTCTGATGGCTCAGGAGATGGTGTTTGATGCTATTGCTCAGTTGCAGGAGGCGGCGAACAGAACTTGAACTTTCTTGTGAAGCCATCTGCCTTTAAATCTTCAATCAAGCACTACAGGGTCAAACACTTCCAGGCACGACGACAAGCTTCATGAGCAACAAAAGCATTCTTCATGGACAGGTTGCGAATGCGATTGACGTCGTGAAGGAGACTTTGCATCTGGCGCTTGGACCAGTCATGGTGCCGATCCTGCTTCTGATGAAGAGAAACAAGAAGCTCTCTGTCTGTCATTGTCCTCGGCCTTTTAGGTTGAGGCTGTGAAGGCAATGAACTTGTTTGTGTGGCTTCAGTTGGAGTTGGAGTTGCTCGAGGAAGACGAAATGCGCCAACGAGTCTAGCTCTAGCAGCCTCTGCATTAATGTCAACGGCTTCAATATCATCAGCGAAGCTTGGCTCTACAACAACTGGGTCCTTCTCTGCTGATGGGTATATGACTTCAGGAATGACTTCCACATCAGGCAGGAAGACAATGTGGTTGTGGCTAGAGGGCTAAAAGTTGATGCCGGTGCGGTACTTGATGAATCTCATGATCCATGGAGCATATGCTTTTGGATCAAAGAGTTCGATGGCAGTGCCAGCGAGCTCGCGCAGGAAGAAATCATGCAGGTTCCACTTTATGCCATTGACGACATTGTACACCATTATCTTCATGGCGCCTTCCAGCTTGGTGGATGGAGAATGCCCCTTGATAGGGCAAAGAGTGTGACTAAGAATGTGGTAGATTGTCTTCGGCAGATACTCTAAGTCATCAACAAAGAATTCCCTGGGCAAATCTGCATCACGTGGCAATGGCTTCATAAGTGTAAGCATCTGAGTCATATTGGGTTCTGGAAAATGGAAGATGCTCTCCTGGGCAGCACGGTACTCATAGGCTTTCATATCTAACATCATCTTCTTATAGCCCTTAACTTGTTCAGCATTCAGCTTGGAAACATGCTTCATGAACAATGTCTTCTCATGATGAATCTTGGCTTTCTGTTCTTTTGCCTTCTGCAAGATAGCAAGTTCTTCTCCCAGAAAACCTCTGAAGGAAACATTGATGCCAATGGGAAGCTGGAGGTCATCAATGTTTATTGTGGGGTCTATAAACCATTCATCAATGAATTGGTGAAGTATGTCAGCGTCGAACAGAGGCAAATCTTTCAGCCTCACATCGTCTTCTTGCTTGCTCTTGATGATATTCTCAAGAGTATCAAAATCATAATCGTCATCGGACAGATCAATGAGATTATCCTCATCCATCAGTGTACTGGTTGGTTTGGGGCCACGGCCAGCAGATCTCTTTGTCTTTGGAGAATTCCTTGATTCATTCTCCGTGTGCACACTGGATTCAGGTGGTGCAACTTTGATAGACTTCGCCTTTGAGGCTTTTGGTGCTACAGCAGCAGCAACAGGCCTCGAAGATTTTGGTAGAGACGGCTTTGAAGCCTTTGACTTCCTCTTCAACTTTAGCGACGGAGGAGGCGATTCATCTTGCCCTTCTTGTTGGGCAGCAGCTTGTGCAGAGGTAGCATGTTCCATATAGGCTTCATAGCTATCCCATCGCCCGGAGATATTGGGATTGGCTTCATAGGAGCCATCGGGTCTAGGACCAGCAGGTCCATAGTCAAATCTGACGCCAAACTCTTTCTCATTTGCTTCAGCAGACATCTTGGCAAACTTGTAGTTCTCTGCAAAGCACTCTGGATCACAACACCATTTTGGCTTGATGAGTGCGGCTTTGCTGGTGGATGAGGACGAACCATACATGGATAGAAGCCTTGAGCAATGGTTTCAGCCTTGGTCTTGGGAACAAGCCATTTGTAAATGCAATCTGACCATGGAGGCCTCACAGCCATCTTTAGCTCATACTCTTTTGTCACTAAGTGAAACTGATACCATTCTTCTGCCCAATATCTTCTAATCCACTGCAGTCTAGTCTTCCTCTGCTGGTATGTTTCGTCGAGATCTGACTTGTATTGTTCATACAAATCAGGAGGGAGATCTTTAGCTGTGTTGGGCTGCCTTTATCTTCCACCTTTCTTCTTTGCAGGAGCATTGTCATCTGCCATTTTTCTTGCACTGAGCTTTAGCTTCACAGATCTGATATGCCTGGAATTGGCTTCGGGTAACTCAAGCTGCGATAATAAATAGTCTGCAAATGAATTTAGACTATGAGAACCAAGTGATTCTGCCGCAGACATGTACCTGTGAAAGAATTAGAGATGCGGGGGAAGTAGGTAGAGTCATATGCATTCTCAGATTGTTTTGAAGATAAATCAGTTATGAAGACAATGATTTCATTCCGCGAAGACATTCACTTAATGTGTGAGTTGTTGGTTCCAAATTTGTACAGATTCGAAAATATGCACAAGTGAGGAATCATACGATTCAAAGCAACATAAGTGAAATCTTAGCAAGATATGAGAGGAGTTGAGAATTGGTGGAGGGATTGAAGTGGAAAAACAGCACTTGAAGATATTGCAACAGTAAAACGGATCAAACGCATAGTAAAAATGAGTTTTAATTACCGCGCGGATGAACTGGGAAGAACAGGTCAACGAGACGAAGAAGCCGAGTAGTTCAATCTACCACACCCTAACTTGGTGGTGGCAGACAGCTACGGCTGCGGCGGAGCGAAGACATTCCGCGACTGGCATGAGTTCGACGATGAAGATATTGCGGCAGTGAAGCGCTCCTTCTCCGGCGATGAGCGAATCCAGCGACGGTGCTAGGGTTTTTAACCTTGAGAGCCACGGGAGGTGAAAGGTGAGAGCGAAATGAGAGACTCCGGTCGCGGGGGTATATATAGCCCAGGGGCAGTAAGTGGGCTGTCAGAAATCTTCTCACGAAAGTGCCCCTGGCGGTTTACCTTTGTGGGATGCATGGCTCGCATGCAGCCGCATTTAACACCCCACGATCTCTACTACTCAGCGACATGGGCGGGAAATGGCGGATACTGTGGCAACAGCCAAAACGGATAAGTATGAATTTTTTTTAAACAATTTGGTTCACAATGTCTTCGGCTGACAAGGATTCAGTGAAGACATTAAACACGTGTCAAATAGAATGCATATGAAGATATTGAATAGATTGGGTGAGTTGAGCACAGAGGGGTAAGGGTCCGATCAAATTCACTTAGGTCTGAAAAGCATCTTGAAGACATAGCTATAAGTGAATGCTGTTGAGGACAAACTCCAAATGTATATATATATATCAGGAAGATATTGCCAAGCGCAAAGAAATTGAAACAGCTTGAAGATATTGCAAAAACTCGACGATAAAGCCAAATGAAGATCTTCAAGAAAAGGGTGGTGGCGTTACCCACCGTATAAGAATTATATGACCCAGAAAGTCGTACAATTAGTCGTAGCATTTTGTGAGTCGAATTCTTCGTTAATTTCTTCACACTTAGAGTGTAAGTCTTCATGATTTGAAGACATACGTTACTTCCTGTGTTGTGCACCAAAGTCATAAATATTGCATAAGTGTTAGGATGTGTGTCCATTCACTGGACATTTGAGGATTCTAAGATGTTTAGCTCACACCGCAACTTGCAAAATCTCTTCTCATCCAAGGGCTTTGTGAAGATATCTGCCAACTGATCTTCTGTCTTTACATGAATAATATCGATGTCTTGAGCACGTGGTCACGAAGAAAATGATGACGAATCTCAATATGCTTCATCCTTGAGTGTTGCACAGGCTTGTGGGCGATCTTGATAGCACTCTCATTGTCGTAGAGGAGAGGGATTTTCTTCACGTTGATGCCATAGTCCTTGAGGGTTTGCTTCATCCAGAGAAGCTGTGAGCAGTTGGTGCCAGCAGCAATGTATTCAGCTTCAGCAGTGGAGAGTGACACGCAGTTCTCCTTCTTTGAAGACCAACACACCAGAGATCGGCCTAGGAAGTGACAAGCGCCTGATGTAGACTTGGGATCCACTCTATCTCCAGCATAATCAGAATCAGAAAATCCAACAAGATCAAACTCTGAGCCCTTTGGATACCATAATCCTAGCGTTGGGGTGTGAGCCAAATATCAAAGAATTTGCTTCACAGCGTGGTGATGCGATTCCTTTGGTGCCGCTTGGAATCGGGCACACATGCAAATGCTAAGCATTATGTCTGGCCTAGATGCACATAGGTACAACAAAGAACCAATTATGGAATGGTATACCTTTTGATCGAAATCTTTACCATTTTCGTCAGAGTCGAGGTGGCCATTAGTATGCATTGGCGTCTTGAGGCCTTTGCAATCTTGAATGCCAAATTTCTTCAGGCAATCCTTGAGGTACTTTTCCTGAGATATGAAGATGCCATTGCGTTGCTGACGAATTTGAAGACCTAGGAAGAAATTCAACTCCCCCATCATAGACATTTGATATTCTTCACGAATCATGTGACCAAACTCATCACTGTATCGATTGTTAGTGCAACCAAAGATAATGTCGTCCACATAGATTTGACATACAAACAGTTCACCATCATAAGATTTTGTGAAAAGAGTGGGATCGAGTGAACTGGGTTTGAAGCCTTTCTCCTTCAGGAAGTCCTTGAGTGTGTCATACCAGGCTCGTGGTGCTTGCTTGAGGCCATAAAGAGCCTTGTTGAGCCTGAAGACTTTGTCAGGATGCTTTGGGTCTTCAAAACCTGGGGGTTGAGCAACATATACTTCTTCCTCTATCTTACCATTGAGGAAGGAGCTTTTCACATCCATTTGATATAGGAAGATATTATGATGGTTAGCATATGCAAGCAGTATACGAATAGCTTCAAGCCTAGCAACAGGAGCAAAGGTTTCCTCAAAGTCAATACCCTCAACCTGTGGTTAGCCCTGAGCAACAAGACGAGCCTTATTCCTAACGACTTGGCCATTTTTGTCTTACTTGTTGCGGAAGATCCACTTTGTGCCGATGATATTGTGCTTTCGTGGATCTGGATGCTTGACGAGTTCCCACACATTGTTGAGCTCAAATTGATGAAGCTCTTCTTGCATGGCTTGAATCCATTCAAGCTCCAGAAAGGCATCAGCAACTTTGGTGGGCTCTGTAGTAGAGACGAAAGCATAGTGCCCACAAAAGTTAGCCAATTGAGAAGCCTTTGAGCGAGTGAGAGGACCTAGTGCATTGATGCTGTCCAGGATTTTGTCAATCTGCACTTCATTTGCCACTCGGGGATGTGCAGGGCAAAGACTTTGTTGTTGCTGAGCATTGTCTTCATCAGCAGCATTATCTTCCTGTTGAGCATTGTCTTCGCACTGGACGGGGGCAGGTATGGCAATCTCATCTACACCTGGTTCCTCATTCGGCATGATCTCACCAGTGCCCATAAGCTTGATAGATTCCCCAGGAGGCAGTTCATCTAGCACAGGAGGCAATTTCTCTCTTTGCGAGCCGTTAGTCTCATCGAACCGCACATCTACAGTTTCAACAACCTTGTTGTGATAAGAGTTGTAGACCCTATAGGTGTGAAAATCCTTTCCATAACCAAGCATGAAACCCTCATGTGCTTTTCGTGCAAATTTGGAAGTGTGATGTGGATCCCGTATCCAACACCTTGCACCGAAGACCTTTTAATAACTTACATTGGGTTTCTTACCAGAGAGAAGCTCATAAGAGGTCTTTTTGAGGAATTTGTGAAAATATACCCGGTTGATGATGTGACATGCAGTATCAATAGCTTCAGGCCACCACTTTCGTGGTGTATTGTATTCATCAAGCAATGTTTGCCATCTCAATAAGGGTCATGTTCTTGCGCTCCACGACACCATTCTGCTGTGGGGTATATGGAGCAGATAGCTCATGAGTGATCCCCAGCACGTCAAGATAGGTCTGGTGACGCCCCCGACTCAACCGTACACTAATCATACACGCAAATGTGTACGATCAAGATCAGGGAATCACGGGAAGATATCACAACACAATTCTAGACACAAATTTAAACATAAATAATTATATTACAAATCGTCTAAAGTATTTAGGCATGCATTATATCACCCCTGCATATCATTAGGCCTGTCATGCTTTGTGATTGCAATTGTGTGCTTGTATTTATCTGTTTCTTCCCCCTCTTCCTCTCCGGTAGATTCAGAGATTGCCGAGGCCCCTGAGGACTACTACACCATCGACGACCCCTCTTTCCCGGCAGAGTAACCAAGCAAGAAAACCCCCTTGATCATGCCTATATCGCCTATTCTTTCCCTCTTATGCTTGCATTAGATTCTGCTTCTGTTACTGTTCCGGTAGTTCCTATTCTGATGCATAGCCTGATTTTGTAACTGTTGTTGATACCTTTCCCGTTATCCTAAATGCATAGTATAGGTTGGTCTGAGTCCCACCAGTGGCCCTACACCCTTGTGCGTGTCGCCATGCTTGATGTCCGGATGGTCTGAACCAGTGGGTTGGTGTACCGAGACCTGAGACCCCCCTTAGGCCCATGCAACTGTACGACTCTGCAGTGTCGCAACAAGTGTGAGGCTACCGAGGGTGATTCCTCGTAGATACCTCTCGATGGCGACTCTGTAGTGAAGCACCTCAAGGGTGACCTTTACGAGGGTGATGCCTTATAGTTCACTCTCGATGATGTCTCTGTCGTGCAGTGTATCAAGTGTGGATCCACCGAGGGTGATTCCTCGGATCTCACCTTGATGGTATGGACCTGAGTTATGTTATTCCCCTTTACAAGTCGGGTCGGCCCCAAGGGTACCTGCGAGATTATGATACAAGTCGAGTCGGCCCCAAGGGTACTCACGAGAGATATTGTGGTGGAACGACAGGGCAGGCGGAGACTACCTAGGAGAGAGGTGGGCCTGGTCCCTGGTCGTAACCCGTGTGATACCAAGTCAGGGCGACAGGAACCCTGTTCGTCTCCACGAGATTCTAAACATGATTAACGGATTGGGTATTCATTCTGAGTTGGCCACTGGCCTATACGCACTAACCACTACGCGGGATAATGGTTATGGGGCCCTCGGCATTGTACGTTCCTCCCGAAAGCTCTGTCAGACGTCCAGTTCAGCATTATGAGCCGGCCGGGACAAGTGCCATCCAGGACAGAGGTGGGCTTGGACTCTGATCCGTGACACAACGACCCGGAGTGCTTAGGGCGATCGGTCCATGACCCCTTCACGCTTAGGATGTAGACCGGCGGGGACCTCTCTAGAGAGCCTAGGTAGGACTACGGCGTGTCGATTATCCGAGGCCGGGCATTACCCAGAAAAGTGTGTCCGGCCAAAGTTAATCGAGCGTATTGGGTAACAGTAGTGCACCCCTGCAGGGAAGTTAATCTATTCGAATAGCCGTGTCCACGGTAACAGGACGCTTGGATATATGAGAGTATCCCGATCTTATACAACTAGAACTGGATACTGTGTTACTTTAAACTGTTATATTGTTCCGAGATCGCTTCCTCGCTGGGTAGTCGAGGAAGGATCTCTGGGCATTGCAAATATATACATGATACTATGTTATAATATACGCTACTCTCTTCTGATGCCGCAAGATGCTAGTCTTCGATGGGATAGGCCTTTCCCACCTTTCCTCTGGCATTCTGCAGTCTAGTCCACCGACATACCAATCCCTTGATAACTGATGCATATTTAGAATAGATCTGATGTAAGTCTTGCGAGTACTTTGGATGAGTACTCACGGTTGCTTTGCTACCTTTTTCCCACTGCCCGGTTGCTGCATTCAGACGACGGAGCCCAGAAGCCGGAGATCCCCAGTGGAAACTACTACTACGTGGAGCCCTACGACCAGGAGTAGTTCGGAGGCCCCAGGCAGGAGGCATGCGCCTTTTCGATCTAGTGTCGCTGTTTTGCTAGCCTTCTTAAGGCAAACTTGTATAATTATGTCTGTACTCAGATATGCTTGTTTCAGCTGACTTAAGTAATCGGGTCCTCGTGACCTGGTTTGTAATATAATTATTTATGTTTAAATTTGTGTCTAGAGTTGTGTTGTGACATCTTCCCGTGAGTCCCTGATCTTGATCGTACACATTTGCGTGTATGATTAGTGTACGGTCGAGTCGGGGGCGTCACAGGTCTCAAGCCCCGTGTTCTTGAACTCGGTGCCATTGTCACTCCTAATATGCTTGATCTTGACGCCATAGTTGGTCATGGCACGGTTGGCGAACTGCCAGAAGACATCCTACACCTCACTCTTGTATAGGATTATATGTACCCAGGTATATCGAGAAAAGTCATCAACAATTACGAAGCCATATAAGTGAGCAGAAGTGGTAAGTGTGGAATAATGAGTGGGACCAAATAAGTCCATATGAAGCATCTCGAAGGGACGAGTAGTCGTCATGATTGTCTTCGAGGGATGTTTGGCCCTAGTCATCTTCCCGGCTTCACAGGCTCCGCAAAGATGATCTTTCTTGAACTTCATGCCCTCGAAGCCAATGATGTGCTTCTTCTTCACAAGGGTGTCCAAGTTCCTCATGCCAGCATGTCCTAGCCGTCGATGCCATAGCCAGCATTCTGAAGCTTTTGCTAGAAGACATGTGGCAAGCTGTGGTCCTGCAGAGAAATCTACAATGTACAAGTCACCTCTTCAAAAACCTTCGAAGACTTTGGATTTGTTAGAGACCATTAGTACAATGCAGTGATATTTGCCAAACATGACAATCATATCAAGATCACAAAGCATTGAGATAGACGTTAGGTTGAATCCAAGGGATTCGACAAGCATCACTTTGTCCATGTGTTGATCCTTTGAAATTGCAACCCTACCTAGACCCAATACCTTGCTTTTCCCTTTGTCAGCATATGTGATATGCTTCAAATGTGCAGGACTTAGAGTTGAGTCCATGAGTAAGCTCTTATCACCAGTCATATGATTAGTGCAGCCACTGTCCAGTTTCCATTCAGTGGCTTTAAGTTTGTCTTCCTGCAGAAGAATTAGTCTGATTCACCAAGGCATGTCGTGAGAGCATGCATTGATCTAAAAGAACGATCAAGAGAAGTAGGTTTCTTCGAAGATATGATAGTGTGAGCATCAAGAAAGTCATGGACGAAATAAATGGTAAGACCATTTGAACATTTTATCTTGCGTCCAACAAGATTTTTCAGGTCTCCAGCATTATCTTCAGAATCCAATGTTGTTCGCCTGGAGACCTGCCTTGCAGGAGACATTAGTTTTTCTTAACCACCCACATTTGAATGGGTGGCTTAGAAGCAATGAGTCTAAGTGTAGCAGTAGAGAATTTTGCAATTGAAGCTTCTGCATTTCACTTCACAGGGGGGTTAGAATACTCAAATGAATATGCAGAAAAATTCTTTGATTTGTGAACATAACGGTTCGAAGAATAATACTCATATTCATGAGACCGATCATTGTAACCCTGCGAAACATAAGCATTGGTGGGACCATATGAATATTTTGGTCCATATGAAGATTTTGGTCTAGGGTTTGTCTTCTTCACATGTGGTGTCATGACGACATTCACAGGAAGACTTTCCAGAAGACTTTTGGGCACCCAGATTTTCTTCATGGGAGGACCATTCCTGCAATTAGTTCCAATATACCTAGCAAACACTTCACTATTTTGGTTTTTGAATAGTTTATAGTTTGAGTCAAGTGACTCATCAATGATGATGGGGTTAGCACAGGTGTAGCTAGATAAAGTAGATGGATCTACTGAAGGTCCTTTTGCAGCAACCCAAGTTGTTTTGGGGTACTGCTCAGGTTTCCAATAGGTACCATCGACATTGATTTTCCTGTCGAAACCAATACCCTCTTTCCTAGGGTTCTTGTTGAAGATCTACTTCTTGAGGACATCGCAAAGGGTTTAATGCCCTTTGAGACTTTTGTACATGCCAGTCTCTAGCAAAGTCTTCAACCTGACATTCTCATCAGCAATATGTGTGGTTTACTCAGATGAGGGGTTAGCATCCACAGTAATGGTTGAAGATATTGCAATTTCAGAAGCATTTGAGCACTCAGCATAAGTATTAGCATTATCATGTTCAATGCATTTCAAGCAGGGGGAACAAATTCAACCTGAGCGGAACTAATCTGTTGAGCAAGCAAAGCATCATTTTCTGTCCTCGGATCATCATGAGACGCTCTCAGTTTCTCAAGATCTTGCCTCCTTTGAAGATATTCATAAGAAAGCTTCTCATGATCGGATGAGAGGGCATCATGACGACTTTGGAGTTCGTCATACTTTAAATGAAGACTTTCGAGGTCATCAGTCAAGGATTGACTTTGATCCATTTCCTCGTTCAACAGGTCATCGCTTTTGTCTCGCAGAATCTGAATCTTTTCCATAGCAGTTTGTTGCTGGGTAGCAATTTTAACAAGTTTAGAGTAGCTAGGTTTTAGATTATCATCAGATTCACCCTCGCTTGTATCATAGTATGAGGAATGTGAAGATGCCTTAGCACCTTTTGCCATGAAGCAATAGGCAGGAGCTGAGTCATCATCATCGTAGACCTCAGTGTCGGAGACATAGCCATTGTCTTCGGGGTTGAAGATAGACTTGGCGACGAAGGCTATAGCGAGAGCAAGGCTCGCCACACCAGAGTCAGACTCATCCTCGGATTCTTCCTCAACCTCATCTGATTCCTCTTCTGAATCCATTTCCTTCCCAATGAAAGCGCGGGCTCTGCCAGAGGAACTCTTCTTGTGCGATGAAGACTTTGAGTATTTCTTCTTCCTCTCATCGGAACTGTCATCTTTGCTCTTCTTCTTCTTTGATTCCTTTTCCCAGAGAGGACAATCAACAATATAGTGGCCTGGCTTCTTGCATTTGTGGCAGGTTCTCTTCTTGCAGTCCCGAGAAGAAGTTTCTCCAGTTTTCTTCAGGTCATACTTTGAAGACTTCCCGAAGCGGGTTTTCTTCGAGAACTTCTGGAATTTCCTCACAAGCAATGCAAGCTCTGTGCCAATCTCTTCAGCGCCACCAGAACTGTAGTCAGATTCTTCTTCAGATGAAGACACAACTTTTGCGTTCAAAGCACGAGGTCGTTGATACGTCTCCAACGTATCTATAATTTTTGATTGTTCCATGCTGTTATAATATATATCTTGGATGTTTTTATAATCATTTACAGCAATTTTATATCATTTTTGGAGACTAACCTATTAACCTAGTGCCCAGTGCCAGTTGCAGTTTTCTGCCCTGTTTTTGTTTCACAGAAAATCAATATCAAACGAAGTCCAAATACAGTGAAACTTTTTGGAGATTTTTTCTTGGGCAAGAAGAATATCAGAAGCTTCGAGGGGAGGCCAGAAGACCTTGGTGGGCCCCACGAGCCACCAGGGCGCGCCTGGGGGGGGCAGGCGTGCCCTGATGCCTCGTGGGCCCCACCAAGCTCCGTTTGACCTAATTCCAGCACTATAAATTCCAGAAAAATCAGAAACCCTCAAGAGAGTCCACGAAATACTTTTTACGCCGCCGCAAGCCTTTGTTCCAGAGAGATCCCATCTGGGGTCCTTCTCCGGTAATCTGCCGGAGGGGGAATCGATCACGGAGGGGCTCTACATCAACCTTGCTGCTTCTCCAATGATGCGTGAGTAGTTTACCATGGACCTTCGGGTCCATAGGCAGTAGCTAGATGGCTTCTTCTCTCTTTTTGATGTTCAATACAATGTTCTCCTTGATGTTCTTGGAGATCTATCCGATGTAATCTTTCTTTGCGGTGTGTTTGTTGGGATCCGATGAATTATGAGTTTATGATCAGATTATCCATGAATATTATTTGAGTCTTCTCTGTTCTCTTTTATGCATGATTATTATAGCCTCGTATTTCTTCTCCGATCTATTGATTTGGTTTGGCCAACTAAGTTGATTTATCTTGCCATGGCAAGAGGTGCTTTGTAGTGGGTTCGATCTTGCGGTGCTCAATCCCAGTGACAGAAAGGGACATGACACGTATGTATCGTTGCTACTAAGGGTAAAAAGATGGGATCTATTCATTGTGTTTATTAATTCGTGAGTTTGTCTTGTCTACCTCATGTCATCGTTCTTAAGGCATTACTCCGTTCTTATAGACTTAATTCACTAGATGCATGCTGGATAGCCCATCGATGTGTGGAGTAATAGTAGTAGATGCAGGCAGGAGTCGGTCTACTAATCTTGGACGTGATGCCTATATACATGATCATTGCCATGGATATCGTCATAATTATTTGCTTTTCTATCAATTGCCTAACAGTAATATGTCTACCCACCGTATGCTATTTTCTCGAGAGAAGCCTCTAGTGAAATCTATGGCCCCCGGGTCTATCAAAATCATATTACTAAAACCCTAAAAATATTGCTGCCATTTTCTTTTATTTATTTTATTTAGTATTTTTGCTGCAATCTATCAATCTATCAAATACAATTTAATCTTGCAATCTTACTGCCAAGGGATTGACAACCCCTTGTTTGCGTTGGGTGCAAGGATTTGTTGTTTGTGTGCAGGTACTGCTTACTAGGTGTTGTGTGATTCTCCTACTGGTTCGATAACCTTGGTTTCATAATTGAGGGAAATACTTATCTCTACTGTGCTGCATCATCCCTTCCTCTTCGGGGAAATACCAACGCAAGCTACAAGTAGCAGTCGTCCATAGCTAGGGCCATAGAGATCTCTCTTTTCAGATAGCTGAAATTCATGAGTATTGAATCTCTCAAGAATATCAGCTGGATCAAGTGACTTGTAATCAGAACGCTCTTGAATCATTAGGCTCAAAGTATCAAAGGAACTGTCGAGGGACCTCAGCAACTTCTTCACCACTTCATGATTGGTGATATCAGTGGCACCAAGAGCTTGAAGTTCATTGGAGATGTCAGTGAGACGATTGAATGTGAGTTGAACACTTTCGTCGTCAAGCCTCTTGAAGCGGTTGAACAGATTGCGAAGAACATCAACTCGAGAGTCACGTTGAGTGGAGACTCCCTCATTGACCTTGGAGAGCCATTCCCAGATTTGCTTCGCAGTTTCCAGAGCACTCACATGGCCATACTGCCCTTTGGTCAGATGACCACAGATGATGTTCTTGGCCTGAGAATCCAATTGAGCGAATCTCCTAATATCAGCAGCGGTAACACCTTCAGCTTGATCCGGGTTGCCCATCTTGACGATATACCATAGGTCATTGTCAATGGCTTCAAGATGCATACGCATCTTATTCTTCCAATAAGGGTAATTGGTGCCATCGAAGACTGAGCACTTGGCGGAGACCTTGAAGTTCCTTGTAGTCGACATAGCTAAAACTCCAGGTGGTTAAACCAAATCACACAGAACAAGGGAGCACCTTGCTCTGATACCAATTGAAAGTGCTTGTTATCGACCAGAGGGGGGTGAGTGGGAGATTTTTATGAAAGTCTTCGAAACAGGCAATGTCTTCGAAGATGCGGAAGCTAAACAGGTGCGAAGCAAAATAGGACTCAAGAAAAACTACGCTAAGCATGCACTCAGTGAGAAGCTAATGACATAAGGAACAGAGAGAGCAGGCAAACATGGTAGCACCAAATGTAGAACATGCGAACATACAAGCAGACTAACTTAAGAACAACGAACTGGAAGACAGAAAAGAGTATCATGATGACTATTTTCACACAATGTCTTCACACAGAGATGAGCAAGCAAAGGCTTCACAGTACAGAACTAAAAGTAAAGAAGTGAAGGGATAGAACCGGTTGCTCGGTGAAGACAAATGATTTGTTTAACCAGTTCTAGTTGCTGTGACAATTGTACGTCTGGTTGGAGAGGCTGAGATTTAACTCAGAAGACCATGTCTTCACCTTATTCTCCCTAAGCTAAGATCACTTAGACCTCGCCCAGTCACTCTTGGTAAGTTTTCAAGGTAGACTTCCCAAACCTTCACAAACTCATTCACCAGCGATCCACGATGACTCTTGGATCCTCAGAACATGACGCCTAACCGTCTGGAAGATCACAGTCTTCAAGTGTAATAAATCTTCGGTTCACTTAGAATAGAATGTCTTCAGTGATGCTCAATCACTTTGGGCTCTGGGTGTTTGGGTTTTTCCTCGCAGGAAATCTCTCTCAATAGCTTCGGAGGAGGGTTGCTCTAAAATGACAGAAGCCATGAATCTTCTCTCAGCAGCCACCAACTTATGGTGGAGGGGGCAGCTATTTATAGCCTGGGTGCAACCCAACATGATATGACTGAAATGACCCTGGGTCAATGGCCAACCGACACGTGTACCAATGGTCGGATTTCAAACACACACGGCAACATTGCTAGGGCTCCAAGCAAGGCTGACTCAACCAACTATGGAGGAGATTTTCTCTCATTGTCTTCGCTGGAAGACATAGGTTTTTAGGTTGAACATCATGTCAGTTTCTGACTTCGTTTCACCTCGACCCCACTTAACAGTACGGTTGTTTCTATGACTCAAGAAAGAAAAAAATGAAACTACCAAAAGACTATGTCTTCATGCTTCATTGTCTTCAAGGAAAAGTCTTCGCGAACCACCATTGTCTTCAATGTCTTCAGACATTTTTAGGGGTCATCTTCAACGGTTAAACCAAATCTCCAGGGACTTCTATCTGTGTTATCCTGTGTACACTCACAAACACATTAGTCCCTTAACCAAGTTTGTCGTCAATACTCTAAAACCAACAAAGGGTGGCACTAGATGCACTTACAATCTCCCCCTTTTTGCTGATTGATGACAAACTGGTTAAAGTTTTCAATGGGAATAAAAAATATGAATGTAAGGACTTGGAGATTTTGATTCCATGATATAGAAGGAACTCCCCCTGAAGATGTGCATATGAAGTATTTGCATTGAATGCAAATGCACATGGCAGGTTTTGATTGTGGAGAACTCCCCCTATATCCTGGAATCCTATCATGATGCATATAACAGATAGTATGAAGATAATGATATGCATAATGAAAAATGGGCATATGCGGAATGTCTTCATGCGCATATGATCAAGAAGCAAATAAAGCGTGAAGAACCAAATGGTAGCAAATGTGCAGACGTCCATCAGGACTTAAGTTTACAACCCAATTACATCAAATCCACAAGAACGAGTAGGAGCAGGAGGTGATGTAGCATCGTCTTCAGCATCGATGACATTACAATGCACGGGAGGATCTGACGAAGAATAGTCTGATGGCTCAGGAGATGGTATTTTACGCCATTGCTCAGTTGCAGGAGGCGACGAACAGAACTTGAACTTTCTTGTGAAGCCATCTGCCTTTAAATCTTTAATCGAGCACTGCAGGGTCAAACTCTTCCAGGCACGACGACAAGCTTCATGAGCAACAAAAGCATTCTTCGTGGACAGGTTGCGAATGCAATTGACGTCGTCAAGGAGACTTTGCATCTCGCGCTTGGACCAGTCATGGTGCCGATCCTGCTTCTGATGAAGAGAAACAAGAAGCTCTCTGTCTGTCATTGTCCTCGGCCTTTTAGGTTCAGGTTGTGAAGGCAATGAATTTTTTTGCATGGCATCAGTTGTAGTTGGAGTTGCTCGAGGAAGATGAAATGCGCCGACAAGTCTAGCTCTTGTAGCCTCTGCATTAATGTCAACAGCTTCAATATCATCAGTGAAGCTTGGCTCTACAACAACTGGGTCCTTCTCTGCTGATGGGTATATGACTTCAGGAATGACTTCCACATCAGGCAGGAAGACAATGTGGTTGCGGCTAGAGGGCTGAAAGTTGATGCCGGTGCGGTACTTGATGAATCTCATGATCCATGGAGCATATGCTTTTGGATCAAAGAGTTCTATGGCAATGACAGCGAGCTGGCGCAGGAAGAAATCATGCAGGTTCCACTTGATGCCATTGATGACATTGTACACCACTGTCTTCATGGCGCCTTCCAGCTTGGTGGATGGAGAATGCCCCTTGATAGGACAAAGGGTGTGATGAAGAATGTGGTAGATTGTCTTCGGCAGATACTCTAAGTCGTCAACAAAGAATTCCTTGGGCAAATCTGCATCACGTGGCAATGGCTTCATAAGTGTAAGCATCTGAGTCATATTGGGTTCTGGCAAATGGAAGATGCTCTCCTGGGCAGCACGGTACTCAGAGGCTTTCATATCTGACATCATCTTCTTATAGCCCTTAACTAGTTCAACATTCAGCTTGGAAACATGCTTCATGAACAATGTCTTCTCATGATGAATCTTGGCTTTCTGTTCTTTTGCCTTCTGCAAGATAGCAAGTTCTTCTCCCACAAAACCTCTAAAGGCAACACTGATGCCAATGGGAAGCTGGAGGTCATCAACGTTTATTGTGGGGTCTGCAAACCATTCATTAATGAATTGGCGAAGTATGTCAGGGTAGAACAGCGGCAAATCTTTCAGCCTAACATCGTCTTCTTGCTTGCTCTTGATGATATTCTCAAGAGTATCAGAATCATAATCGTCATCGGACAGATCAATGAGATTATCATCATCCATCAGTGTACTGGTTGGTTTGGGGCCACGGCCAGCAGATCCCTTTGTCTTCGGAGAATTCCTTGATTCATTCTCCGTGTGCACACTGGATTTAGGAGGTGCAACTTTGACAGACTTTGCCTTTGAGGCTTTTGGTGCTACAGCAGCAGCAGCAGGCCTCAAAGCTTTTGGTACAGACGGCTTTGAAGCCTTTGATTTCCTCTTCAACTTTGGTAACGGCGGAGGCGATTCATCTTGCCCTTCTTGTTGGGCAGCAGCTTGTGCAGAGGCAGCATGTTCCAGATAGGCTTCATAGCTATCCCATCGCCCGAAGATATTGGGATTGGCTTCACAGGAGCCATCGGGTCTAGGACCAGCAGGTCCATAGTCAAATCTGATGCCAAACTCTTTCTCATTTGCTTCAACAGACATCTTGGCAAACTTGTAGTTCTCAGCAAAGCACTCTGGATCATGACACCATTTGTGGCTTGATGAGTGTGGCTTTGCTGGTGGAGGAGGACGAACCATACATGGATAGAAGCCTTGAGCAATGGCTTTAGCCTTGGTCTTGGGAACAAGCCGTTTGTAAACGCAATCAGACCATGGAGGCCTCACAGCCATCTTTAGCTCATACTCTTTTGTGACAAAGTGAAACTGATACCATTCTACTGCCCAATATCTTCTAATCCACTACAGTCTAGTCTTCCTCTGCTGGTATGTTTCGTCGGGATCTGACTTGTATTGTTCATACAAATCAGGAGGGAGATCTTTAGCTGTGTTGGGCTGACTCAAGCTGCGATAAAAAATAGTCTGCAAATGAATTTAGACTATGAGAACCAAGTGATTCTGCCGCCGACATGTACCTGTGAAAGAATTAGAGATGCGGGGGAAGTAGGTAGGGTCATATGCATTCTCAGATTGTTTTGAAGATAAATCAGTTTTGAAGACAACGATTTCATACCACGAAGACATTCACTTAATGTGTGAGTTGTTGGTTCCAGATTTGTACAGATTCAAAAATATGCACAAGTGAGGAATCATACGATTCAAAGCAAGATAAGTGAAATCTTAGCAAGATATGAGAGGAGTTGAGAAGGGGTGAAGGGATTGAAGTGGAAAAATAGCACTTGAAGATATTGCAACAGTAAAACGGATCAAACGCACAGTAAAAATGAGTTTTAATTACCGCGCGGATGAACTGGGAAGAACAGCTCAACGAGACGAAGAAGCCGAGTAGTTCAATCTACCACACCCTAACTTGGTGGTGGCAGAGAGCTACGGCGGCGGCGGAGTGAAGACAATCCGCGGTCGCCGTGAGTTCAACGATGAAGATATTGCGGCAGTGAAGCGCTCCTTCTCCGGCGACGTGCAAATCTAGCAACGACGCTAGGGTTTTTAACCTTGAGAGCGATGGGAGGTGAAAGGTGAGAGTGAAATGAGAGACTCCGGTCGCGGGGGTATATATAGCCCAGGGGCAGTAAGTGGGCTATCCAAAATCTTTGGATGAAAGTGCCCATGGCGGTTTGCCTTCGTGGGACGCGTGGCTCGCATGCAGCAGCATCTGACACCCCACGATCTCCACTACTCAGCGACGTGGGCCGGAAACGGCGGATACTGTGGCAACAGCCAAAATGGATAAGTATGAATTTTTAAAAAAAAAATTGGTTCACAATGTCTTCAGCTGACAAGGATTCAGTGAAGATATTGAACACATGTCAAATAGAATGCATATGAAGATATTGAATAGATTGGGTGAGTTGAGCACAGAGGGGGTAAGGGTCCGATCACATTCACTTAGGTCTGAAAAGCATCTTGAAGACATAGCTATAAGTGAATGCTGTTGAGGACAAACTCCAAATGTATATATATATATATATATATATATATATATATATATATATATATATATATATATATCAGGAAGATATTGCCAAGCGTGAAGAAATTGAAACAGCTTGAAGATATTGCAAAAACTCAATGATAAAGCCAAATGAAGATCTTCAAGAAAAGGGTGGTGGCGTTACCCACCGTATAAGAATTATGAGACCCAGAACATCGTACAATTAGCCGTAGCGTTCTGTGGGTCAAATTCTTCATTAATTTCTTCACACTTAGAGTGTAAGTCTTCATGATTTGAAGACATACGTTACTTCGTGTGTTGTGCACAAAAGTCATCAATATTGCAAAAGGTCAACAAGACGAAGAAGCCGAGTAGTTCAATCTACCACACCCTAACTTGGTGGTGGCAGACAGCTACGGCGGCGGCGGAGCGAAGACAATCCGCGACCGGCATGAGTTCGACGATGAAGATATTGCGGCAGTGAAGCGCTCCTTCTCCGGCGATGAGCGAATCCAGCGACGGTGCTAGGGTTTTTAACCTTGAGAGCCACGGGAGGTGAAAGGTGAGAGTGAAATGAGAGACTCCGGTCGCGGGGGTATATATAGCCCAGGGGCAGTAAGTGGGCTGTCAGAAATCTTCGCATGAAAGTGCCCCTGGCGGTTTACCTTTGTGGGATGCATGGCTCGCATGCAGCCGCATCTAACACCCCACGATATCTACTACTCAGCGACATGGGCGGGAAATGGCGGATACTGTGGCAACAGCCAAAACGGATAAGTATGAAATTTTTAAAAAAAAAATTGGTTCACAATGTCTTCAGCTGACAAGGATTCAGTGAAGACATTGAACACGTGTCAAATAGAATGCATATGAAGATATTGAATAGATTGGGTGAGTTGAGCACAGAGGGGGTAAGGGTCTGATCACATTCGCTTAGGTCTGAAAAGCATCTTGAAGACATAGTTATAAGTGAATGCTGTTGAGGACAAACTCCAAATGTATATATATATCAGGAAGATATTGCCAAGCGCAAAGAAATTGAAACAGCTTGAAGATATTGCAAAAACTCGACGATAAAGCCAAATGAAGATCTTCAAGAAAAGGGTGGTGGCGTTACCCACCGTATAAGAATTATATGACCCACAAAGTCGTACAATTAGTCGTAGCATTCTGTGAGTCGAATTCTTCGTTAATTTCTTCACACTTAGAGTGTAAGTCTTCATGATTTGAAGACATACGTTACTTCCTGTGTTGTGCACCAAAGTCATAAATATTGCATAAGCGTTAGGATGTGTGTCCATTCACTGGACATTTGAGGATTCTAAGATGTTTAGCTCACACCGCAACTTGCAAAACCTCTTCTGATCCAAGGGCTTTGTGAAGATATCTGCCAACTGATCTTCTGTCTTCACATGAATAATATCGATGTCTTCCTTGAGCACGTGGTCACGAAGAAAATGACGACGAATCTCAATATGCTTCGTCCTTGAGTGTTGCACAGGGTTGTGGGCGATCTTGATAGCACTCTCATTGTCATAGAGGAGAGGGATTTTCTTCATGTTGATGCCATAGTCCTTGAGGGTTTGCTTCATCCAGAGAAGCTGTGAGCAGCAGGCGCCAGCAGCAATGTATTCAGCTTCAGCAGTGGACAGTGACACGCAGTTCTCCTTCTTTGAAGACCAACGCACCAGAGATCGGCCTAGGAAGTGACAGGTGTCTGATGTAGACTTGCGATCCACTCTATCTCCAGCATAATCAGAATCAGAAAATCCAACAAGATCAAACTCTGAGCCCTTTGTATACCATAATCCTAGCATTGGGGTGTGAGCCAAATATCAAAGAATTTGCTTCACAGCGTGGTGATGCGATTCCTTTGGTGCCACTTGGAATCAGGCACACATGCAAACTGTTGGGAATGCGACAGAAAACAAAAAATTCCGCACTACAAACACGCCCAGGATGACTATGGAGATGTATACAAGGTTTTTGATCTGATCATTACCGACTCGTAGCACAGCGGAAGTACAGTCGATGAAGATCAGCGGTGCAGATCCCCGCAGCTAGGATTTACAACCTCCCAACTGCGAGGATGTTCTCCCTCGTCTACTCCTCGGACAGTCTCTCCGACAGTCCTTCGGGAGGCGGTCGGACAGGCCCTCGGATGGTGTCACGGACAGCCCTTCGGGACAACCCTCAAACTCGGACGGTATCTCAGACAGCCCTTCGAGAAGACCCTCGAACACCCCCTCGGGCAAAAGATCAAACCTACGACCTTTCTACGTGGTTGCATACATACTGTGCCATCTATCCGGCAGGGCTTCGCCGCCCAGAACTAGTTCCCACCGGAACCCAGACAGCCTTTTGGCTCTACGAAACTATTTCGTGGGAGGGAGAGAGAAAGCCAGATCATGCATGGCATTTGTATGTGAGAGAAGAGTGAGAATGGAGAGCACCTCTCCACCTCTATTTATAGGAAAAACCCAAGGGGTAGAGCACACTTGGAAATACCAAAATGCCCTCACAAAATGAACTTCACCAGGGCATAAAGGGAAGGCAAGTGGAGCTCCAAGGAGGAGCTCCTCCCATGTCCGGCCACCCCCATGGGGCCCACCAAAAGGGGTTCCTTCCCTCCCAAGTCTTCCCTTCTAGAACATTGGGAAAAGCCCTAAAAGGTGGCTTTCCAAAAAGCAACCATAACGTGCTTTTCACTATTCACGAAAACATTTTTCCACATCCGTTAAATCCAAAAATATTTCTGTAGGTCCAGAACATTTCCAGTACCCACTAAAATAATTCTGGACGCATTCCGAAACATTTCCGGATCAATGATTTTCATCAGCGAAAAGCAACCAAAGCATTTCCGGCTGCTCCGAAACATTTTCGGTTTTTCTCTCCGGAAAAATTCCAGAAGTTCCCAGAACAATTCCGACACCTCCAAAAAGTTCCAGGCGCATGCCGAAACCTATTTGGCTCAGTAGTTTACTCCTAAACAACTTTTCGGTTTTACCAAAACTTTTCCGGTGTTCTCTCCGGAACTTTTCCGTTGTCTCCGAAACTTTTTCGGTGAATTTCTCTCAGACTCTTTGTCTAGTATTCAGCAGATAGATGACCCTTAAGCGTGTGACCTTGTAGGTTCGGTGAAGCATAGACATGACCGGAACACTTTCCGATCAATGATCAATAGCGGAACCGTGGACATCCATATTGATCCCTATACCCACACGAATGAATATTCGAGTGAACCTGTAGTTGCCGTGTGCTATTCCTGTTGCTTCGCGATATGTTACAAACACCTGAGGTGAGACTTATCGGCATCCCCGTGGATCAACAACTTGTCCACTATGCCAGTTACCTCGTTACCGGTTTTGTTCTTTTATCTCGTTTCCGCGTTCCGTTATCCATGTGATCAAATCACATTGTGTCTGGCCAGACGATGATGGATATCGTAACACCGAGAGGGCCCTAAGAATATCTCTCCATCGTCAGAGGAGGAAATCCCAATCTTGAGCTATCAAGTTACTTGTCATACTTTTCCGTGAACCCGTAAGCCGCCGTAATAGCCACCCTGTTACAGATGCCGTTTAACAAACCCCAAAGTTCACGAAGCAAGTACGAAGGAACTCGATACTCTCATGGTCTAAGGAATTATGCAAACGTTAACTTTCTCTGTGTTATTAACAATTAACTTGTGACAAATGTATCTCATAGCATAACATCAATTCGGGTCGATTCAACACAAGTGTTCTACTAACATTGTGCCCTCAAAAGTTGCCCGGCATAGACATGCCCATGATCAGGAAAACGTGATCATCATGCAACACTTGAGCCAGTCTTAGAGGCTTGACTAGGAATACTTTTTACCATTTATTATTCCACACGTGCACGTGGGTTTTCCTCAGAGCCTTTATGGATATACGGGCTCGGGAACCATAGCAGTTATAGCACGGAATATAAACTTAATGTCGAACATGGAGATAAATAATAACATTTATTATTGCCTCTAGGGCATATCTCCTAATGCACTTTACACCTATGGCATACCGGTGTAAAATATGCTTCGCTTGTGGTATAGTCCTTTTCCAATGGATCTGACAACTTCAGGTCCGTGTGTATCTTTGCATATCCTCGTATTTTCACGCTTTCACAAAATTCATATTTTGTGTGGACATGGCTTTGTATATATGTGAATCATTGGTCGAAACTTGATTCCTCGGACTGAGCTATGGAGCAACTATCTACAATAGTGTCCCATTGACCAAAGCCATCTTGGAACCATACTAAGTTCATGAATGAACTATATGATTCAACATCTTCTTTGTCGCTTATAAAGCGTCAACATACTTAGCCTTCGTTATAGAATTCGCCACAGTAACCTGTTTGGAACAATTCCAACTTACCGTGCCACCATATCGTGTATTACACAAAACCCTTAACTTAAATCGAAAATCGCTTGGAGCATTGATGAATATTGTATCGATGCAATTACTTACAACGAGCACTTCATAATCTCCGCTTGTGAGAAAATATGTCATCAGTGCTACTTGAGTACTCAATGACATTTTTCACTGTTGTCCCATGATCAGCACTTTGATCACTTTGGTATCTATACTCGCAACTGCTTGGGAGTACCAGACATATCTGGTTGTTTTACATACCATGGAATACATGATTAATCCAAACACAAAAGTGTGTGGAATTTCCATCATGTATTTTGCTCATCAGTGTTTTAGGACACCGAGTCTTGCAAAAACTCTTTCCATGTGACTTCTGGAAGAAGCACCACTCGGCGTTCTTCTGCTAAACAATTTTAGCATCTTGTCAATATGTATTTTGGCTTAGCCTATTAGGCAATTCTATCTCCATAGATAATTATTCCTAATATCGAGGCTACTCAGCCCAAGTTCTTCATCGAAAACCTATTTTTCAATGAAGTCCTAATTTGTGTCAAGAAATTTATATTATTTCCAATCAACAATGTGTCAAGCACACAAGGTTTTAGAAATATTATTATGCTCCCACTTACTTTCTTGTAACCACAAGCTTCTTCGTTATCCTTTGATGAAATCAAACTATTTTGACTATTTCATCAAAATAAAGATTCCAACTCCATTATGCTCTCTTTTGTCCATTGCTGGAACTCTGAAGTTTGCACATTCACTAGCATCCTCTGGATTGACAAAATACTTTGGACTGTATCACATGAAAGTCCTAGGTTGTATTTCCATCTCATGGAAATCCTTTTGGCATCCATGTATCATATCTCATGATTGAAATATGTATTAATTGCTAGTTTAACCCGAACCGACTTTAAGCATCGCTACGGTGAGACAATCTCATCATAGTCAAGTCCTTGAATTTGTTATAAGCAACAAGTCGAGCTTTATGAATGAAACACTTTTATCCGTATCAGTTTATAGTTCCATTAATATTCGTTAGACTCTAAGTCTTTCGAAGGGTTTATCAAGATCTAGTCTTGAATCATTTATATGGAAACTATCTCAGATTATTTTGGCATTTAGCCAATTTCGGAGTCAGGGCCCATCAACGCTTCCTTGTGTATCGTAGGTATACTATTGTCTAACAACAATATCTCGTTTGCGCACCTGAGAGGTTTGCACGAGTTTTGCCTACATGGTTCAGCTGCAAGTTCGACCGAAGTCCACACATCTCATGTAGAGGCTTCCGTATCAGCCGCAGTAGGAAACTCTGGAATTACTTCCAAGGTTTCTGTCCCTTGCCCTGATGAAGAAGATACTGTTATCTCAATCAATTGCACTATCCTCCCACTCACTTTTTTTTGCAAGTAATAGTTTCTTCAAAATCATACCATTCTTAGTGGCAAACCTTTTGCCTCGGTATTGTGATGGAGGAATTCCCAATAACTTGGGATAACCTACAAAGTAGCACTTGTCTGATTTGGAATAGGTTTGTAAAATACTTTACACAAGCCCCATATTCCAAATGTTAAGAAAAGATATAACATGGTTGGGCGTACCATACCATGGCTTCTTTTCAACAGATCTGATGGCGCTCTTTTCAGTGTAAAAGCCGCAGTCTCTAAAGCATTACTTTAAAAAGGATAATAGAAAATTGATTTATGTCATCTTTTATCTTACCATGTCATAAATGGTTTGATTGCATCTTCACGGACATTCCACTCACAGTGGTGTTCCGGGAGGTGTAAGTTATGAAATTCTTTTCACAACTCATCAGACATAAGCTAAACTTGTAACTCAAATATTCCTTTCCGCAATCTAATTGCAGAAACATAATTTTCTTGTTACAATAATTTCTACTTCATGTTGAAAACCTTTTGAATGATTTCAAAAGATCCAGACTTATGTCTCATCAAGTAAATATTCATATATTTACTTTAGTCATTTCTGAAGATAGACAAATCCACTACGAGCAACAACATTTATCAGACTACATACATCAAAATGTATGATTACCAATAAGTTTGTTGCTCGTTCCTTATGGCCTGTGAACGGTATTTTAGTCACTTCACTTCTGGACGAAAGTTGCAAGTGTCAGATGATTTATAATCAAATGACTTCGAAATCCATCATAATGGAATTTCTCCATGCGGGTTTTTCCAATGTGACCAAATGCAGTGCCAGACATATGTGGTATTCTTTTAGTCTTATGACATTTAGCGTCAGTGTCACGGATGTATTATATTATTATGAATATTCATAACATACATCTCATTCATAATGAAAGTATGGCCCGTATGTTATTCATAACATCGAAGAACAATTGTTCTCTCATGAACAACCTTCTTGCAACAAACATTATGCAATGGGCTAGAGTGAATAAAACTCTAAAATGAATTATGAAAAATAAATACAGAGGTAATACGCCGATGGAAGGTGTAGTAACTTTTACTATGTTCCCAGTGCATATCTAAACCTCATTCCTGGCTAGTCTTTTAGGCCGTAGTAGCTCTTGCATCGAGTTGCAACAGAATGCAATCGAACGGGTATTCCGGTGAGCAATCACAATACCGAAGAATCAGTGACTAACAATTTAATCACAATTCCCAAGAACTATTTATTTTGACCAGCCTTCCATACATCTATAACTTGTATGACATTCATACATGAGCTGGGCATTCCAGTCTTCATCCTTTTTGCCTTTATACTTCTAACAATTTTACTTGCAATAATTCTCCTACTCTCAGAAGAAGGACCCAACTTAAGAGTGGCGTCAGCCCCGGACTTCCTAGGTGTGTAAGTCTTACTAACACCCTTCGGACATTTCCTTTCTCTTTAAGTTGTTGTTTTATTCACCATCATTACATGACACGCGTTCTTCTGGATCCCCCTCTTATTAGTCAATGCATTGTAAACACTTTACTAATACTTTGCAAACAACCATTGCTTTTGATATCTCATATCTTTTAGCCTTTGTTTGTATCTGAAAATAATTTTCAGTTCCATGAATATCACATAACTATCCCAAACTTTTGAAGTTCGGGTCTCATGGAAGCAAACATATTGCACTTGACCGTAATAGAATTCTAGCTTTTGGATCAAAGGACGACAGTCACATCATCCATAGCATTAGCGGGAGAATACCAAAAGCATGCGATAGGACAAAGTCCTTCTCGGCACTCTTGAGGACAATCCTCACATTACTTTACCAATCGTAAAGTTTTTAACCAGATAAATAACAGCTTATTCAATTTTAATACGGAAGGTGGAAACGCGAGCCATTATTCTACAACTTTTATGCAAATCACACTTAGACTACGTTCATAATTAATTGCACTGAGAATTAAACAAGTTAATTCTAAAGTGCGCTCCCACTCAAATCAATATCTCTCATAATTGATTGTGAGTGATACAAGACCCGCATTTCAATTCAACGCCATTGATGTGGACATCAATGATGACGAGAATTTCAATCGGTAGGCAAACTTGCCGATCACATCTCTATGTGACTCTTGTTCATCTTTCGATGGGCGTGTTCCGAGCTCAGGACTATCCTGCCTGAACATCAAAGACAACCAAGTGATCTTGCTGCGAGGTCTGACCGTCACCCGCCTCATTCCTCTCGATTCGTTCGTACCCATGTGGACATGGCGCACCTCGAAAAGATACGAATTCTAGAAGGTGCTACACTTGGGTGAACACTAACTACTTTGATATTTTTAAGTGAGAGATCACCCTATTAAAAAGCGACTACCGCGCAATCAAGAAGGGTGCATCATAAGGGATAAACATCTCAGGCAATTCATAATAACATGATATGGTATAGCCCTTTCTGACGGAGAAGTCTTTAATTTCTTCGTCTTCGGCATTTGCGTCGGTGTTCACCTTCGCGAAGATTGCCACCACCTTGTCGATGCACCAGATAATATTGCTATCTCTATAGCTAATAAAATAAGTGCATTACATAAGGTTGACACGCAGGTCATTAAAGTGACAATCATATGGCTCCAGCCATCATGCCGAATCATGACACGCAGGTCATGTTAATTAATTTTACATCATATAGTCATCTCATACATAATCAAATTAATATGACAACTGCTATACCACATCACATGCACATCTCATACATCCTACAAAACCAAGTTAGACGCGTCTAATCGGTTTATGCAAAAATTTATTTTACGTTGCTTCTAAGGTTTTTACTTAAACCGTAGCTACCAATGTTTATCATCAAGTATGATTATTCAAGTTGCTAGACTAACTTTGTGGGGCGTATGAAACACGAGATAATAAAATCTCGAGCCCCATACTGAACTTTCTCATATGCAAGAACCCCGTGCAGATCATATCTGCATTGCCCTTTAGTCTGCGAAACATCCATCTTTCTTTAACTATGGTAGAACCCAAAGAACTGAAGCACTTCATTGATCTGTCAACCAGCATACTCAGGAGAAGCATGGAAGGATCGCGGATTGCCAGAAATTTATCAGATTCCACCATGCCGTCAAGATCACGACTACGCAAATTCAAGGTAAGCAACAAGAACATCGGGTGATAGATTTCATCTGCTACCCGCATAAATAATTTTCAGCAATAGAACTCATCTACTACAAAATTATATTGTGCAACACCCATACATCTCATGTATTCTAGATCGTAACCTGCATCTATGCATAGCACGGCTCTGACACCACTGTAGGGAACGCGATAGAAAACAAAAAATTCCGCACTACGAACAAGCCCAGGATCACTATGGAGATGCATACAAGGTTTTTGATCTGATCATTACCGACTCATAGCGCAGCGGAAGTAGAGTCGATGAAGATCGATGGTGCAGATCCCCGCAGCTAGGATTTACAACCTCTTAACCGCGAGGATGTTCTCCCTCGTCTGTTCCTCGGACAGTCTCTACGACAGCCCTTCGGGAGGCGGTCGGACAGTCCCTCGGACGGTGTCACGGACAGCCCTTCGGGAGGACCCTCAAACTCGGACGGTATCATGGACAGCCCTTCGGGAGGACCCTCGAACAGCCCCTCAGGCAAAAGATCGAACCTACGACATCTCTACGGGGTTGCACACATACGGTGCCATCTATCCGGCAGGGCTTCGCCGCCCAGAACTAGTTCCCACCGGAACCCAGACAGCCTTTCGGCTCTACGAAACTATTTTGTGGGAGGAAGAGAGAAAGCCAGATCATGCATGGCATTTGTATCTGAGAGAAGAGTGAGAATGGAGAGCACCTCTCCACCTCTATTTATAGGAAAAACCCAAGGGGTAGAGCACACTTGGAAATACCAAAATGCCCTCACAAAATGACCTTCACAAGGGCATAAAGGGAAGGCAAGTGGAGCTCCAAGGAGGAGCTCCTCCCATGGCCGGCCACCCCATGGGGCCCCCCAAAAGGGGTTCCTTCCCTCCCAAGTCTTCCCTTCTAGAACTTTAGGAAAATCCCTAAAAGGTGGCTTTCCAAAAAGCAACCATAAAGTGATTTTCACTATTCACAAAAACATTTTTCTGCATTCGTTAAATCCGAAAATATTTCTGTAGGTCCAGAACATTTCCAGTACCCACAAAAATAATTCTGGATGCATTCCGAAACATTTTCGGATAAATGATTTTCATCAGCGAAAAGCAACCAAATCATTTCCGGCTGCTCCGAAACATTTTCAGTTTTTCTCTCCGGAAAAATTCCAGAAGTTCCCAGAACAATTCCGGCACCTCCAAAAAGTTCCAGGCATGTGTCGTAACCTATTTGGCTCAATGGTTTACTCCAAAACAACTTTTTGGTTTTACCGAAACTTTTCCGGTGTTCTCTCCGGAATTTTTCCGTTGTCTCCGAAACTTTTTCGGTGACTTTCTCTCAGACTCCCTATCTAGTATTCAGCAGATAGATGACCCTTAAGCGTGTGACCCTGTAGGTTTGGTGAAGCATAGACATGACCGGAACACTTTCCGATCAATGATCAATAGCGGAACCGTGGACACCCATATTGATCCCTATACCCACACGAATGAATATTCGAGTGAACCTGTAGTTGCCGTGTGCTATTCCTGTTGCTTCGCGATATGTTACAAACACCTGAGGTGAGACTTATCGACATCCCCATGGATCAACAACTTGTCCACTATGCCAGTTACATCGTTACCCGTTTTGTTCTTTTATATCGTTTTCGCGTTCCGGCATCCATGTGATCAAATCACATTGTGTCTGGTCAGACGATGATGGACACCGTAACACCGAGAGGGCCCTAAGAATATCTCTCCATCGTCGGAGGAGCAAATCCCAATCTTGAGCTATCAAGTTACTTGTCATACTTTTCCGTGAACCCGTAAGCCGCCGTAATAGCCACCCTGTTACAGATGCCAAACCGGGTTTTGAGCTCAACGAAAAAAAAGGATTTTTTGAAATTGCTTTCTTTTTCTGAAGGAGACAGAGAAGAGAGTAGCTAGATTTCTTTTTCAACATTATAGACTGTATTGTTACTCTTGCTACCATCAGGATAGATATGTCCTCTTCCTCAGTTTCCCCCTACATATATGGGATATTTTAAGAAATGAGCATCTTTCTTCATAGCAGGATCAGGGGAAAGAATGGGAAAGACAATTTCACTATATTTCTTACCGGGAATAGGTCCTATCACAAGAATGTTTTTTTATCGGGACGATAACTCTGAAAAGCAAGATTTCCTATCTTTTCTTTTAACTTAGGGGAAATACGATCGGGCAGCGCTAATTCGAATCCCTCGGGCAAAATAAGAACAGCACCTACATTCAACCCTCCCTTTTTTTCCATTAGCAAGAACTTGTTTTTAACAAACCCCAAAGTTCACGAAGCAAGTACGAAGGAACTCGATACTCTCATGGTCTAAGGAATTATGCAAACGTTAACTTTCTCTGTGTTATTAATCATTAACTTGTGACGAATGTATCTCATAGCATAACATCAATTCGGGTCGATTCAACAAAAGTGTTCTACTAACATTGTGCCCTCAAAAGTTGCCCGGCATAGACATGCCCATGATCAGGAAAACGTGATCATCATGCAACACTTGAGCCAATCTTAGAGGCTTGACTAGGAATACATTTTACCGTTTATTATTCCACACGTGCACATGGGTTTTCCTCAGAGCCTTTATGGATAAATGGGCTCAGGAACCATAGCAGTTATAGCACATAATATAAACTTAATTTCGAACATGGAGATAAATAATAACATTTATTATTGCCTCTAGGGCATATCTCCTACACAAACACTAAGCATTATGTCTGGCCTAGATGCACATAGGTACAACAAAGAACCAATTATGGAACGGTATACCTTTTGATCGAAATCTTTACCATTTTCATCAGAGTCAAGGTAGCCATTAGTAGGCATTGGCGTCTTGAGGCCTTTGCAATCTTGCATGCCATATTTCTTTAGGCAATCCTTGAGGTACTTTTCCTGAGATATGAAGATGCCATTGCGTTGCTGGCGAATTTGAAGACCTAGGAAGAAATTCAACTCCCCAATCATAGACATTTGATATTCTTCATGCATCATGTGACCAAACTCATCACTGTATCGATTGTTAGTGCAACCAAAGATAATGTCGTCCACATATATTTGACATACAAACAGTTCACCATCATAAGATTTTGTGAAAAGAGTGGGATCGAGTGAACCGGGTTAGAAGCCTTTCTCCTTCAGGAAGTCCTTGAGTGTGTCATACTAGGCTCGTGGTGCTTGCTTGAGGCCATAAAGAGCCTTGTTGAGCCTGAAGACTTTGTCAGGATGCTTTGGATCTCAAAACCTGGGGGTTGAGCAACATATACTTCTTCCTCTATCTTACCATTGAGGAAGGCGCTTTTCACATCCATTTGATATAGGAAGATATTATGATGGTTAGCATATGCAAGCAGTATACAAATAGCTTCAAGCCTAGCAATAGGAGCAAAGGTTTCCTCGAAGTCAATACCCTCAACCTGTGTGTAGCCCTGAGCAACAAGACGAGCCTTATTCCTGACGACTTGGCCATTTTCGTCTTGCTTATTGCGGAAGATCGACTTTGTGCTGATGATATTGTGCTTTCGTGGATCTGGACGATTGACGAGTTCCCACACATTGTTGAGCTCGAATTGATGAAGCTCTTCTTGCATGGCTTGAATCCATTCAGGCTCCAGAAAGGCATCAGCAACTTTGGTGGGCTCTGTAGTAGAGACAAAAGCATAGTACCCACAAAAGTTAGCCAATTGAGAAGCCTTTGAGCGAGTGAGAGGACCTGGTGGATTGATGTTGTTGAGGATCTTGTCAATCTGCACTTCATTTGCCACTCGAGGATGTGCAGGGCGAAGACTTTGTTGTTGCTGAGCATTGTCTTCATCAGCAGCATTATCTTCCTGTTGAGCATTGTCTTCGCGCTGGACGGGGGCAGGTATGGCAATCTCATCTGCACCTGGTTCCTCATTGGGCGTGATCTCACTAGTGCCCATAAGCTTGATAGATTCCTCGGGAGGCAGTTCATCTAGCACAGGAGGCAATTGCTCTCTTTGTGAGCCGTTAGTCTCATCGAACCGCACATCTACAGTTCCAACAACCTTATTGTGATAAGAGTTGTAGTCCCTGTAGGTGTGCGAATCCTTTCCATAACCAAGCATGAAACCCTCATGTGCTTTTGGTGCAAATTTGGAAGTATGATGTGGATCCCGTATCCAACACCTTGCACCGAAGACTTTGAAATAACTTACATTGGGTTTCTTACCAGAGAGAAGCTCATAAGAGGTCTTTTTGAGGAATTTGTGAAGATATACCCAGTTGATGATGTGACATGCAGTATCAATAGCTTCAGGCCACCACTTTCGTGGTGTCTTGTATTCATCAAGCATAGTGCGTGCCATCTCAATAAGGGTCATGTTCTTGCGCTCCACGACACAATTCTGCTGTGGGGTATATGGAGCAGATAGCTCGTGAGTGATCCCCAACATGTCAAGATAGGTCTCAAGCCCCGTGTTCTTGAACTCGGTGCCATTGTCACTCCTAATATGCTTGATGTTGATGCCATAGTTGGTCATGGCACGGTTGGCGAACCGCCTGAAGACATCCTACACCTCACTCTTGTACAGGATTATATGTACCCAGGTATATCGAGAAAAGTCATCAACAATTACGAAGCCATATAAGTGAGCAGAAGTGGTAAGTGTGGAATAATGAGTGGGACCCAATAAGTCCATATGAAGAAGCTCGAAGGGACGAGTAGTCGTCATGATTGTCTTCGAGGGATGTTTGGCCCTAGTCATCTTCCCAGCTTCACAGGCTCCGCAAAGATGTTCCTTCTTGAACTTGACGCCCTCGATGCCAATGATGTGCTTCTTCTTCACAAGGGTGTCCAAGTTCCTCATGCCAGCATGTCCTAGCCGTCGATGCCATAGCCAGCATTCTGAAGCTTTTGCTAGAAGACATGTGGCAAGATGTGGTCCTGCAGAGAAATCTACAATGTACAAGTCACCTCTTCGAAAACCTTCGAAGACTTTGGATTTGTCAGAGACCATTATTACAATGCAGCGATATTTGCCAAAGATGACAATCATATCAAGATCACAAAGCATTGAGACAGACATTAGGTTGAATCCAAGGGATTCGACAAGCATCACTTTGTCCATGTGCCGATCCTTTGAGATTGCAACCCTACCTAGACCCAATACCTTGCTTTTCCCTTCGTCAACATATGTGATATGCTGCAAATGTGCAGGACTTATAGTTGAGTCCATGAGTAAGCTCTTATCACCAGTCATATGATTAGTGCAGCCACTGTTGAGGGTGTCCCGGACTAGGGGGTACCCGGGCTGCCGGCCTATCTCTCGTAGGCCGGGCTGGTGGACCGCTCTCTACCCGTCGATGGAAGGCCGGATTGTGGGCGACCCCGTACACCAGAAGGAAACCACCGAAGACTTGGCGTCTCCTCCAAGTAATTATTAGCGTACCCGGCATGTTTATCCTCTGATGGTAACCGGCCGTATGTAACCCTAGGTCCCTCTGGTGTCTATATAAACCGGAGGGTTAGGTCTGTAGAGGGGATCATATCCATAGCCTAGGGTTTAGCCCATCCGATCTCGAGGTAGATCAACTCTGTAACCTTCATACAATCACATCAATACAATCTAGCAGGACGTAGGGTATTACCTCTTTGAGAGGGCCCGAACCTGGGTAAATCGCCGTCTCTACATTCTCTGGTACCCATTGATTCCTAGACCCACAGTTCGGATCCCCTACCCGAGATCTGCCGGTTTTGGTACCGACATTGGTGCTTTCATTGAGAGTTCCGCTGTGGGTCACCAAGGATCAATGGCTCACCTAATCATCAGCGACGGCGCTAGCCGCAGGGACACTTTCGTTCCCGGCCAGCTCTTCGCGTTCGGCAGCGTCATGCTACACGCCGATCCGGCCGGCCTCCTCGGTCGGATCGACAGCTTCACCCCCGACCAGGAGATCAGGTTCGGATACTTAGCGTTCGTCGCCGACTCCCGGGGAGATCTTATCCTCACGGGATCCTCAGCCTCGCCTGAAGGACCCGCAAAACCTGAAGCATCGACTTCGAGCACGGCCAATCCCACTACCGGGACGGCCGCCACTGCAGATCCAGCCTCGAGCCCGGATCTAATCTCCGCGCTCGGCTGCCGAAGATCAGCCTTGGCCGAACATGACTGCCGGGAAAATTCGGACGCCCCTGTCAGGGCCATACTACGGGTTGACCCCGTAAACTGCCAGAACTTGGAGTCGATGGATCTCTCATTATTAAACGGGATACTAGATCGAATCCAAGCCCTGGGAATCACCGATGGACAGTCCTCGGTCTATGATCAGATCGGGCTTAAGACCGATGACAGGGAAATTCACGTCCCTCCGGCCGCCCACTTGGTCGCCACTATCGAAGGCCCGACCGAGGGCTCGCCCCTCCCCCCGGAATCGGAAGCGCATGGAGTGCAAGTTCCTGATCAACAGGCCTCACCCTCCAGCTCGGCAGCCGAACTCCGCTCCGGAGAGGGTTTAGAGCCGAAATCTGGTTCAGCATGCAACCTTGAATCCGCGCACTCGAGCTCGGCCAACTATCTGGACCTGGAGCTCGGCACGCTAGATTCCATGCCAATCCAGGACGCGACCGCCAAAATCCCGGACTCACACCCCGCTGGGATCAAATTTTTTATCCCACCTACCCCCCACATCGAGTACTGTCCAAATAACTCAGGACAGCCCGACATATGGGACCTAATGTACGTCAAACAACAGCCCGGAGAGACAGTTCGGCACTTCTGGGCTAGATTCCTTATCGTTAAAAACAAGATGACGGACGGTGGTAGCAAGGAAATTCTGGAGGTTTTCCGACAGAACTGCCGAGACGAAGGCGTCTTAAACGCCCTCGCCCACCGCCACATCCAAAACTTCTCTGATTTATCGGACCTGGTGTCCAAATTAAATACTGTGCCATGGAGTATGCTTGGCAGGCTCAGCTCGAGCAAACGGAGTTAATCCGTACAGAGGAACCAAACCGAGCTCGGGCAAAATGCGCACACCTTCGCCGGACAACTCAATACGAGCGATCCGAGAAAAGGATGAAACCCCTGCCAAGATCCAGAACGGTCCTTGACGAACTACTGGACAAACCATACCCCATACACCCCGTCCTCCTCAATACGAACCCAACCCACAGCCTTCGAGCTTCCTGGTGGTCAGGCAAGTCGCCAAGAGCGGTGAAGTCATCCTCGGAGGCCCGTACTCAAATAAATGTCCAGCAACGCCCTCTGATGACAACGCCGAGATCCTCACAATCTATGAGACGTATTCCTCACAGAATCAGAGGAAGAGGGCCCTTCGAGAGCTCGCTCAAGTTCAACATGTGGCAGCGACAGACTAATGGACAGACACACCCATCACTTTCAGTGAACAAGACCAGCCGAGGTCCTGCCCTACTCGAGCTGCTGCCGCCCTTGTCCTGGATCCCATAGTGGATGGATTCCGACTCCAAAAGGTGTTAATGGACGGCGGTAGCGGGCTAAACCTCATTTACGAGGACACCTTGGAAAAAATGCAGTTTGACAGATCCCGCATCGAGCAAAGTCACACCACCTTTCGAGGGATCATCCCCGGAAAGGAGGCGCGTTGTAGTGGCCGAGTTGCTCTTGATGTGGTCTTCGAAACTCCCGAGAACTACCGATCCGAAGAACTGCTTTTCCACATCGTGCCCTTTCACAGTGGCTACCATGCCTTATTAGGGCGCGATGCCTTCGCACGATTCCATGCTGTCCCACATTACGGGTACATGAAGCTTAAAATGCCAGGGCCAAACGGCGTGATCACAGTAATAAGTGATCCGGACATAGCTCTTCGGGCCGAGAACAAAACAGCATCCCTCGCCCTCGAAGCATTGTCCGAAGCCCTCGCAGCTGAAGAACTGACCGCGCTCCGCTCAACGGTGGATAAGGACGATGTCAGCCTCGACAAAAGGTCCAAATCCACATCCTTTAAACCAGCGGATGAAATCGTCAAATTCCAAGTACACTCAACAGATCCCAACAAGACGGCATCCATTGGAGCTCAGCTAGACCCCGCGGTCGGTGAAGAATTGCGCAAGTTTCTGCGTGCAAACTGGGATATCTTTGCCTAGCACCCGTCAGACATGCCAGGGATCCCGCGTAGATTAGCCGAGCACAGCCAGAATGTAATTAAAGGTTTCAAGCCAGTCAAACAGACTCTCCGTCGGTTTTCCGAACCCAAGCGTCAAGCTATGGGCGAGGAACTGGCAAAGCTGCTCAAAGCCGGATTCATTCGAGACATCAAACATCCCGAGTGGTTGGCCAATTTAGTCATGGTACCCAAGAAGGATAAATCCTGGTGGTTGTGTGTCGATTTCAAGGATTTAAACAAGGCTTGCCCAAAGGATCCTTTTCCCTTGCCCCGCATAGACCAGATCATAGACACCACCGACGGGCATGACTCGCTGTGTTTTCTCGACGTTTACTCCGGATACCACCAAATCAAAATGAAGGAGTCCGACCAAGCGGCCACAACATTCATTACTCCCTACGGACCATTTTGTTTCAACACCATGCCCTTCGGATTAAAGAACGCAGGGGCTACATACCAACGCATGATTCAAACATGTTTGGAAAAACAAATCGGCAAAATGCTCGAGGCATATGTGGATGACGTGGTCATTAAGACCAAACACGTCAGCCAGTTGGTGGACGATCTCCGACAAACCTTCGATAGTCTTCGGACCTTCGATATACGGCTCAATCCGGAAAAGTGCGTCTTCGGAGTGCCGGCCGGTAAGCTGCTCGGATTCATTGTTTCCCATAGAGGAATAGAGGCCAACCCAGCTAAAATACGGGCACTGTTCGAACTGGCGATCCCCACTGAGCTACGGCACGTCCAGAAACTGGCCGGCTGCGTTGCAGACCTAAGCCGCTTCATCTCACGCCTCAGAGAAAAAGCCTTACCGCTCTATAAATTGCTCAAACAGATGAAGAACTTTGAGTGGACCAGCGAGGCAGCGGCAGCACTCGAGGAAATAAAAACTCTACTGGCCAGCAACCCGATCTTAACAGCACCCAGTCCGGGCGAGCCAATGCTGCTATATATCTCGGCCACAAATCAGGTCGTTAGCGCGGTTCTCGTCGTCGAACGAGAGACAGAGGGTCACAAGCTCCGGGTGCAGAAACCTGTGTACTACGTATCCGAAGTGCTCACCCCGTGTAAAACGAGGTACCCGCACTATCAGAAGATCGCCTACGCAGTTTTCATGGCATCCCGAAAACTCCGCCACTATTTTCAAGAGTGCTCGGTCACAGTGGCATCCGAAGTACCGCTGAACGACATAATCAACAATCGAGATGCCACCGGCCGTATAGCCAAATGGGCTATAGAACTCCTTCCCTTCGAAATCATATATCGATCGCGCCGAGCTATTAAATCTCAGGTTTTGGCCGATTTTGTCGCGGAATGGACGGAAGCCGAACTCCCTAGGGAGTATAGTACATACTCGCATTGGACGATGTACTTTGACGGCTCCAAAATGCTCGCCGGGCTGGGGGCTGGCGTGGTCCTCACATCCCCCACTGGCGATAATATTCGGTACATACTCCAGTTCATGTACACCGACTCCAACAATGCAGCCGAATATGATGCTCTGTTGCATGGACTTCGGATTGCGGTGTCAATGGGCATACAGCGGCTCGAGGTACGGGGATATTCTAATCTCACCATCTCTCAGGTCAACGGCGAATTCGACGCAAAAGACCCAAAAATGACAGCATACCGCAACGCCGTCCTAAAAATCTCCACCCGTTTTGAAGGACTGGAGTTTCACCATATACCTAGAGACAGCAACCAAGCTGCCGATATCCTTGCTCGAATGGGCGCCAAGCGCGACCGTGTCCCTGAGAACACCTTTTTAGAACGACTCTTCAAGCCGTCCGTGGTGTGGCAGGAGGATGCCCAGGGCTCGGAAACCAATACCTCAGGAGAGCTCGTCCCTCCGCCTATCGAACCAGATGAAGGAATTATCAGGGGCTCGGCCATCGAAATGACATCTTCGGCTCACGAAGTCATGGCGGTAATTGCGCCATGGACCGAGCCCTTCCTTGCCTACCTCCTCCGCCAAGAACTACCGGCTGACCAGACCGAGGCAAGGCGTATCATTCGACGATCTAAAGCCTATAAAGTCCACGAGGGAGAACTATATAAGAAAAGCACTACTGGCGTCCTCCAAAGATGTATATCTGAAGAGGAGGGAAGGCAGCTCCTAGCTGAGATTCACGCTGGCATGGGCGGTCACCACGCGGCAGCTCGGGCCCTGGTCAGCAAGGCTTTTCGAGCAGGGTTCTTCTGGCCCACTGCCCGAACAGACGCCCAAACCTTGGTCCAACATTGCGTTGGATGCCAGCTCTTTGCAAATCAAAGCCATATGCCCCCCACGGCCCTTCGGACGATACCGATTACTTGGCCTTTCACGGTCTGGGGGCTGGACATGGTCGAACCACTTAAAGGGGGGACCAAGAAAAAGAAATATTTACTCATCATGGTAGACAAATTTACTAAATGGATTGAGGCAAAGCCGGTCACTTCAGCCAAGTCTAAGCCGGTCATCGATTTTATATCCGGCGTCGTACACCGTTACGGTGTCCCCCATAGCATAATAACGGACAATGGATCCAATTTTACCGCCCAAGAAGTCAAAGACTGGTGCGCTAACCTAGGCATTAAGCTCGACTATGCCTCAGTATATCACCCACAATCTAATGGACAGATCGAGAGAGCTAATGGACTGATCTTGAGCAGCATCAAGCCCCGTTTGGTCCAATCTTTAAAAGAATCCGACTGACATTGGGTCGAGGAGCTTGACTCTGTATTGTGGGGCCTGCGCACCACTCCTAATCGATCCACGGGCTACACACCGTTCTTCATGGTGTATGGGGCAGAAGCTGTCCTCACCAGCGACCTCATTCACCATGCCCCTCGGATACGTATGTATGATGAAAAGGAGGTCGAGCTGGATCGTTAAGATGACCTGGACGCCCTGGAGGGCGAGCGCGACATAGCTCGGGCTCGTTCTGCTTTTTATCAGCAACAGGCCAGACGTTATCAGAGCAGGGAAGTACGGGCAAAGGCCTACAGCGTCGGTGATTTAGTCCTGCGCCTCCCGGAGAAGCAGAAGCATAAGCTGTCGCCCAAATGGGAGGGGCCCTTCATAATTGATCAAGTACTCGCGGGCGGAGCATATCGTCTCCGCGACCCAAAGGACGAGCGCCTCGAACCAAACCCATGGAACGCAGCTCGGCTACGATGCTTCTACGGCTAACTCTGCGACCTTACCCTGTTCGGTTTATCCCTCTCGGATTTATATTTTTCTAGTAAATAGTCTTTCTCGGGCTGTGTTTGGATACACCGAACTACGTTAAGTTTTTCTTTGGCAAACATCTTTGAATGTACCACACGCTGTTACCTGGGGGCTTCTTTTATGGAGCCAATCATATTTTATTTATGCAACCATTCGTTTTTATGTGTTCGCAGCCTTCCTGTATCATTCTAAAGCCACTATATGCACCAATTTGACTTAAGATTTGGCCAAGCTGGGTTGCCTCGCTCCTGTGTTTACCCCCTACGTTCCCGATTGTTCGGCTAGGGAGTAAAGGGAGCACCTCTGTGATTGTTACGTCCGGATTTCCCGGGTACGTACCTCAGACGGGTGAAGCCAAAAGCTAGCATTCTTAAGAACACAATTGGTCGGCCACGAGGGAAGTGAAAATAATTGGTCACAATAGCCAAGATTCCGGGGTTATTTTCCTGAAGTACCATCCCCGTCTTCTTCGGGTATTCGGTTATACGTCCACGATTAACGTGGTAACCCGAAGAAAGGAACCCATAGAGGAACTATTTTTGTCGGAAGATGTTTCTTACGTTAAACAGTAATATAACATAACTCCCTGAGCGCGTTTTTGTCTGTTCGCACCAAGTGGCCGGATTGCCTGGTTCTCCGAAGTGTTTTCCGATATTTTCGGATCACATAGTAGGAAACACTCCTCGGCCCCTGGTCGGGGAGGCGGAAGCCGATGGCCGGTTAAGACAACGTTTTCAGAACGGGTTGGAGACTATTTGATGTAAAGTACATAGATACATCGAATCAACATATTAATCTTGGTCAAGACCATCTATTATGGTATCCAGAGCACAATCTGCTTGGGACAACCGAGCTGCGGGCATAACCTGGTCATATACCAGATGCACAGGCACTTCCTGCCCATCTGGCCCTACCGGCCCAACTCTAGCTAAACGCTCCGGTTCGAGCTTGGTGAAGCGAGTCTTGATCATCACCCAAGCCTCTCATGCTCCTTCTCGACATGATGACATCTTCCATAACTCAAAGCCGCGCCGAGCTCCTTTGAATCGATTTGCAAGTTCGGCCATACCTTCCGGGGCCACCTCGCCAGGCCACAGTGCCCGGAACATGCTCTTCATGGCCTTTCGGGCCCGCTCATGTATAGCGGAGAGCTCCTTCAACAGGTCTCGTCCGACAAAGCTGGCCTCCTCCTCGGGGCGTCCGGTCAGAAGAACTGCAATAAGACGAGAGAGTTGTTCTCTTTACCGTCCAAGACATGCAGCCAATAACCTGACAAGCTAGAACGCACTTACCGAACATGCCAGCTTTCAGTTTCTGACTCTCTTCCAGGGATAGGGCTAGTTGAGCTTTCAAGTTCGAGATTTCTTGGGCCTGTTGTTGATTTTCCGCTTTGAGCTTATCCCTCTCCTCATGACTTCGGGAAAGCACTCGGTAGCCGGCCTCTTGTTGTGACTCCGGATACCTTTGAGCCTCCCTGGCCCTATCCAGATCCTTCTGCAGCTGATTTATCGACTAGGCTGCTATGGAATTATCCTTCATTAGCCGAGGTGTTCCATCAAATTTTCCTCACAACACATTTAAGTTCGGCACTTACCATGAGCCTCTCTGGTGAATTTCTTCACCCCCTCTAGCTCGGCTTTCACAGAGTTTAACTCTGTTTGCGCCAGCTTGAGGTCTTCGGACAGCTTTTTGTTTTGCTCCCGAACATTCTGTACAATAGCATGGCATCATAAATATCAGACCCTTAACTCGGCCGTCCCGCCCAAATTAAGGCTCGGGGGCTACTGGGTTAGATACTAGTTGTTAAAACCAATGCCATACCTGCACATTCGTAGACATGAGCTTCACTGCCCCTTCAAGCCCCGTTCGAGCAGCGCCGAGGTACGCGTCTACCGAACTAAGAGCATTAAACTCCTGATCGGAAAACACGGAGTGCCGAAGTGACGCCTTACGCCGCCGATGATTCATCACACTTTCAACCTCGGAGTTGGTGACCGAGACGCCTCCTGAGTCCTCGGGATGTTGGTCCTCGGTAGGGACCCCCGGAGTAACTCCGGTTATAGCTGGCGACCTCGGGTTCGAGCCACCCCTCGGCACCTCTTCAACATCCTCAGCCGAGGGCGGTTCTACATATCGTCTACAGGACACCATGGAGAGAATTATTGGCATACTCGGTGGATGTCGAAGATAGAGGCTATGACGGTATGGCCGTTGTGTTACCTCTTCGGACGCGGCACGGACGATGAAGCTCCCGTTGGGGCCGCGCGTCTGGTCACCTGATGACCGCTCGTCACTGGGGCCGCTGGTGCCGCTCTTGCGGCTGTCCAGCGTGTCGTACGGCGACCCTTGGGAGTAGGTGTCAGTGTATTCGGAGCAGCCGCGGCTGAGTGTTTCTTTCAAGAAGAAGCCCGTTGGCCACTTACAGCAGAGGAGGGAAGCGCCCCGGGATGATCGGCTAAAAGGGCCACCTTAGAACCATCAAGGCTCTCCTGGTAGAAGACCCCCTCCTCGAAATCCATTGATGTTTCAGGGTCGTCATGGAACCCAGGATCATCGTCACGAGAGTGATTCTCTGGTTGAGGAGCAGGGCAGCTCACTGTCTCGATCCAGCGCCTCCAGTTCTGTTTGGACAGGATAGAAATCTGGGTAAGAAAAAATTGGGGTGCCTTCCGAACTATAAAACGTGGTCAGACTCACCATTTCAATGGGTTTATAGCTCGAGAAGCCTTCCTTGGGCCTTAACCGAGCAAATTCTTGCTCTTCTCCCTTGAAGAGATCGGCCAGTATGGCCGCCATCGCCGCCTGGTCGGCAGGTCCCATCCGTGTGTACCGGGTTGCATTGTCTTCCCCGTTGTAGCACCAAAGCGGGTGTATTCTCTGTTGAAGAGGTTGGACGCACCGAGCAATGGCTGTGGCCATCACGTCGATAACGGTTAACCCGTTGTGGGCTAGCCATCTCACTTGAGCGGCCAGCTGAGTTACTTCGGCGCTTTCCTCTTGGGAAGAACCCTTCGGGCGCCAGTTGAACCGCTTCTTCGGAGAGGCCAATGAGAATTCGGGCAGCCCCCTCCGAACTGGATCGAATAGGGGGACGTCTTCGATATAAAACCATTCCGAAGTCCACTCTTCGGCGTCTTTCTTCGGAGTCCCTACGGGGTATCCGGTGCCTGCGATGCGCCAACCTCGTAGATTGTCCCTCCTCGGGTACGGGGGACGAGGCAGAAGAACTTCCTCCACAACTCGAAGTGGGCTTTGCAGCCCAGGAACATCTCGCAAAGAGCGACGAAGCCCGATATATGAAGAATCGATCCTGGGGTAAGGTGGTGGAGTTGGATCCTGTAAAACTCTAGTAGACCCCGCAAGAAAGGATGAATGGGGAAACCCAGGCCTCACAAGAGTAAGGGCACAAAGCACACCCTTTCCTCAACGTGGGGGGAAGGAAAGTTCTCTGCGAGGGCCTCCCCGTCTGCGGAAGTTAATCCGGGGCGGGTGGATGCGAGATCTGAAGCAGGGAGATATCCCTGCGTCTCGAGCCTGCGTAAACGCATGAGGGATACGGAGCAGCTCGCCCAATCACCTTGACGGGGGCCATGAGGGCGTGAGGAAGAGCCTGGGACACTCGCCATTGTTTGCTGGTCGCAGCCTCGCAAGGACGTGAGGAAGAATGGCAGGGGGTGGGGTGCGTCAGCCACCGCACCCTTGGCCAAATAAAAGGGCATTGACTCCCCCGAAAAGAGGGGCATTTTTGTAAAAACCCATCAGGCCACTCGCATTCCATGGATGCACAGAAATCGAGGGTTGTCATTTAATTATAGGCGAAGAAAAGCGGTATGACGGACCCCACGGGGCCTCGCCAATCGGAAGATACTTCGGCAGCCGAGCTATTGGTGGCCGAACTATTGGTGAATCAAATACAGGTAAAGGGAGGAACTCGCCACCCAAGCCGAAGACCTTTGAAACATGAAGCTGCCAAAGACTGTCAACCTCAGCGTTGGAGGCTAGTTCGGGGGCTACTGAGGGTGTCCCGGACTAGGGGGTACCCGGGCTGCCGGCCTATCTCTCGTAGGCCGGGCTGGTGGACCGCTCTCTACCCGTCGATGGAAGGCCGGATTGTGGGCGACCCCGTACACCAGAAGGAAACCACCGAAGACTGGGCGTCTCCTCCAAGTAATTATTAGCGTAGCCGGCATGTTTATCCTCTGATGGTAACCGACCGTATGTAACCCTAGGTCCCTCTGGTGTCTATATAAACCGGAGAGTTAGGTCTATAGAGGGGATCATATCCATAGCCTAGGGTTTAGCCCATCCGATCTCGAGGTAGATCAACTCTGTAACCTTCATACAATCACATCAATACAATCTAGCAGGACATAGGGTATTACCTCTTCGAGAGGGCCCGAACCTGGGTAAATCACCGTCTCTACGTTCTCTGCTACCCATTGATTCCTAGACCCACAGTTCGGATCCCCTACCCGAGATCTGCCAGTTTTGGTACCGACAACTGTCCAGGATCCATTCAGTGGCTTTAAGTTTGTCTTCCTGTAGAAGAATTAGTCTGATTCACCAAGCATGTCGCAAGAGCATGCATTGATCTAAAAGAACGATCAAGAGAAGTAGGTTTCTTCAAAGATATGACAGTGTGAGCATCAAGAAAGTCATGGACGAAATAAATGGTAAGACCATTTGAATATTTTATCTTGCGTCCAACAAGATTTTTTAGGTCTCCAGCATTATCTTCAGAATCCAATGTTGTTCGTCTGGAGACCTGACCCTGCAGAAGACATTAGTTTTTCTTAACCACCCACATTTGAATGGGTGGCTTAGAAGCAATGAGTCTAAGTGTAGCAGTAGAGAATTTTGCAATTGAAGCTTCTGCATTTCACTTCACAAGGGGGACTAGAATACTCAAATGAATATGCAGAAAAATTCTTTGATTTGTGAACATAACGGTTTGAAGAATAATGCTCATATTCATGAGACCGATCATTGTAACCCTGCGAAACATAAGAATTAGTGGGACCATATGAAGATTTTAGTCCATATGAAGACTTTGGTCTGGGGTTTGTCTTCTTCACAGGTGGTGTCATGACAACATTCACAGGAAGACTTTCCGGAAGACTTTTGGCCAATCAGATTTTCTTCATGGGAGGACCATTCCAGCAATTAGTTCCAATATACCTGGCAAACACTTCACCATTTTGGTTTTTGAACAGTTTATAGTTTGAGTCGAGTGACTCATCAATGATGATGGGGTTAGCGCAGGTGTAGCCAGATAAAGTAGATGGATCTGCTGAAGGTCCTTTTGCAGCAACCCAAGTTGTTTTGGGGTACTGCTCAGGTTTCCAATAGGTACCATCGACATTGATTTTCCTGTCAAAACCAATACCCTCTTTCCTCGGGTTCTTGTTCAAAATCTGCTTCTTGAGGACATCGCAAAGGGTTTGATGCCCTTTGAGACTTTTGTACATGCCAGTCTCTAGCAAAGTCTTCAACCTGACATTCTCATCAGCAATATATGTGGTTTACTCAGATGAGGTGTTAGCATCCACAGTAATGGTTGAATATATTGCAATTTTAGAAGCATTTGAGCACTCAGCAGAAGTATTAGCATTATCACGTTCAATGCATTTCAAGCAGGGAGGAACAAATTCAACCTGAGCGGAACTGATCTGTTGAGCGAGCAAAGCTTCGTTTTCTGTCCTCAGATCATCATGAGACGCTCTCAGTTTCTCAAGATCTTGCTTCCTTTGAAGATATTCATAGGAAAGCTTCTCATGATCGACTGAGAGGGCATCATGACGACTTTGGAGTTTGTCATACTTTGACTAAAGACTTTTGAGGTCATCAGCCAAGGATTGACTTTGATCCATTTCCTTGTTCAATAGGTCATCGCTTTTGTCTAGCAGAATCTGAATCTTTTCCATAGCAGTTTGTTGGTGGGTAGCAATTTTAACAAGTTTAGAGTAGCTAGGTTTCAGATTATCATCAGATTCACCCTCACTTGTATCATAGTATGAGGAACGTGAGGATACCTTAGCACCTTTTGCGATGAAGCAATAGGCGGGAGCTGACTTGTCGTCGTCATTGTCGTCATAGACCTTAGTGTCCGAGACATAGCCATTGTCTTCGGGGTTGAAGATAGACTTGGCGACGAAGGCTGTAGCGAGAGGAAGGCTCGCCACACCGGAGTCAGACTCATCCTCAGATTCTTCCTCAACCTCATCTGATTCCTCTTCTGAATCCATTTCCTTCCCAATGAAAGCGCGGGCTCTGCCAGAGGAACTCTTCTTGTGCGATGAAGACTTTAAAGAAGACTTTGAGTATTTCTTCTTCTTCTCATCGGAACTGTCATCTTTGCTCTTCTTCTTCTTTGATTCCTTTTCCCAGAGATGACAATCAGCAATATAGTGGTCGGGCTTCTTGCATTTGTGGCAGGTTCTCTTCTTGTAGTCCCAAGAAGAAGTTTCTCTAGTTTTCTTTGGGTCATACTTTGAAGACTTCCCGAAGCGGTTTTTCTTCGAGAACTTCTGGACTTTCCTCACAAGCAATGCAAGCTCTCTGCCAATCTCTTCAGCGCCACCAGAACTGCAGTCGAATTCTTCTTCAGATGAAGACATAGCTTTTGCCTTCAGAGCACGAGGTCGTCCATAGCTGGGGCCATAGAGATCTCTCTTTTCAGATAGCTAAAATTCATGAGTATTGAGTCTCTCAAGAATATCAGCTGGATCAAGTGACTTGTAATCAGGACGCTCTTGAATCATCAGGCTCAAAGTATCAAAGGAACTGTCGAGGGACCTCAGCAACTTCTTCACCACTTCATGATTGGTGATATCAGTGGCACCAAGAGCTTGAAGTTCATTGGAGATGTCAGTGGGACGATTGAATGAGAGCTAAACACTTTCGTCGTCAAGCCTCTTGAAGCGGTTGAACAGATTGCGAAGAACATCAACTCAAGAGTCACGTTGAGTGGAGACTCCCTCATTGACCTTGGAAAGCCATTCCCAGATTTGCTTCGCAGTTTCCAGAGCACTCACACGGCCATATTGCCCTTTGGTGAGATGACCACAGATGATGTTCTTGGCCTGAGAATCCAATTGAGTGAATCTCCTAATATCAGCAGCGGTAACACCTTCACCTTGCTCCAGGATGCCCATCTTGACGATATACCATAGGTCGTTGTCAATGGCTTCAAGATGCATACGCATCTTATTCTTCCAATAAGGGTAATTGGTGCCATCGAAGACTGGGCACTTGGCGGAGACCTTGAAGTTTCTTGTAGTCGACATAGCTAAAACTCCAGGTGGTTAAACCAAATCACACAGAACAAGGGAGCACCTTGCTCTGATACCAATTGAAAGTGCTAGTTATCGACCAGAGGGGGGTGAATGGGAGTTTTTTATGAAAGTCTTCAAAACAAGCAATGTCTTCAAAGATGCGGAAGCTAAACAGGTGCGAAGCAAAATAGGACTCAAGAAAAAGTATGCTAAGCGTGCACTCAGTGAGAAGCTAATGACATAAGGAACAGAGAGAACAGGCAAACAAGGTAGCACCAAATGTAGAACATGCGAACATACAAGCAGACTACCTTAAGAACAATGAACTGGAAGACAGAAAAGAGTATCATGATGACTGTTTTCACACAATGTCTTCACACAGAGATGAGCAAGCAAAGGCTTCATAGTACAGAACTGAAAGTAAAGAAGTGAAGGGATAAAACCGGTTGCTCGGTGAACACAAATGATTTGTTTGACCAGTTCCAGTTGCTGTGACAACTGTACGTCTGGTTGGAGAGGCTGAGATTTAACTCAGAAGACCATGTCTTCACCTTATTCTCCCTGAGCTAAGATCACTTAGACCTCGCCCATTCACTCTTGGTAAGTCTTCAAGGTAGACTTCCGAAACCTTCACAAACTCGTTCACCAGCGATCCACAATGACTGTTGGATCCTCAGAACGTGACGCCTAACCGTCTAGAAGATCACATTCTTCAAGTGTAATAAGTCTTCAGTTCACTTAGAACAGAATGTCATCAGTGATGCTCAATCACTTTGGGCTCTGGGTGTTTTGGTTTTTCCTCACAGGAAATCTCTCTCAATAGCTTCGGAGGTGGGTTGCTCTAAAATGATAGAAGCCATGAATCTTCTCTGAGCAGCCACCAACTTATGGTGGAGGGGGGTAACCCAACATGATATGACCGAAATGACCCTGCGTCAATGGCCAACCGACACGTGTACCAACGGTTGGTTTTCAAACACACGCGGCAACATTGCTTGGGCTACAAGCAAGGCTGACTCAACCAACTGTGGAGGAGATTTTCTCTCATTACCTTCACTGGAAGACATAGGTTTTTAGGTTGAGCATCACGTCAGTTTCTGACTTCGTTTCACCTCGAACCCACTTAACAGTACGGTGGTTCCTATGACTCAAGAAATAAGAAAATGAAACTACCAAAAGACAATGTCTTCGCGCTTCTTTGCCTTTAAGCAAAAGTCTTCGCGAACCACCATTGTCTTCAAGGTCTTCAGACATTTTTAGGGGTCGCCTTCAACGGTTAAACCAAATCTCCAGGGACTTCTATCTGTGTTATCCTATGTACACTCACAAACACATTAGTCCCTTAACCAAGTTTGTCGTCAATACTCCAAAACCAACAAAGGGTGGCACTAGATGCACTTACAATCTCCCCCTTTTTGGTGATTGATGACAAACTGGTTAAAGTTTTCAACGGGAATAAAATATATGAATGTAAGGACTTGGAGATTTTGATTCCATGATATAGAAGGAACACCCCCTGAAGATGTTCATATGAAGTATTTGCATTGAATGCAAATGCACATGGCAGGTTTTGATTGTGGAGAACTCCCCCTATATCCTGGAATCCTATCATGATGCATATAACAGATAGTATGAAGATAATGATATGCATAATGAAAAATGGGCGACCGCGGAATGTCTTCATGCGCATATGATTAAGAAGCAAGTAAAGCGCGAAGAACCAAACGTTAGCAAATGTGCAGACGTCCATCAGGACTTAAGTTTACAACCCAATTACATCAAATCCACAAGAACGAGAGTTGCAAACTTAATCAAAAGATATAAACAACCAGCCCATATCGCCCGCTTGAAGACTAACTACTCTAATGCTTCTCCCCCTTTGTCATCAGATGACTAAAAAGGTTTGAAGACATTGAGTGTCTACGCATCCCCCGGAGCAGTTGATGAAGGCGGAACATCGGGGGCGGCGCTGGAGCTGGGCGGAGCAGCTGGCCCTGAAGCCGAATCTTGACAATGAGTAGGAGCAGAAGGTGATGTAGCATCGTCTTCAGCATCGATGACATTGCAATGCATGGTAGGAGCTCACGAAGAATAGTCTGATGGCTCAAGAGATGGTGTTTGACGCCATTGCTCAGTTGCAGGAGGCGGCGAACAGAACTTGAACTTTCTTGTGAAGCCATCTGCCTTTAGATCTTCAATCGAGCACTGCAGGGTCAAACTCTTCCAGGCACGATGACAAGCTTCATGAGCAACAAAAGCATTCTTCGTGGATAGGTTGCGAATGCGATTGACGTCGTGAAGGAGACTTTGCGTCTGGCGCTTGGACCAGTCATGGTGCCGATCCTGCTTCCGATGAAGAGAAACAAGAAGCTCTCTGTCTGTCATTGTCCTCAGCATTTTAGGTTGAGGCTGTGAAGGCAATGAACTTGTTTGCATGGCTTCAGTTGTAGTTGGAGTTGCTCGAGGAAGACGAAATGCGCCAACGAGTCTAGCTCTAGCAGCCTCTGCATTAATGTCAACGGCTTCAATATCATCAGTGAAGCTTGGCTCTACAACAACTGGGTCCTTCTCTGCTGATGGGTATATGACTTCAGGAATGACTTCCACATCAGGCAGGAAGACAATGTGGTTGCGGCTAGAGGGCTGAAAGTTGATGTCGCTTTGGTACTTGATGAATCTCATGATCCATGGAGCATATGCTTTTGGATCAAAGAGTTCGATGGCAGTGACAGTGAGCTGGCGCAGGAAGAAATCATGCAGGTTCCACTTGATGCCATTGACGACATTGTACACCGCTGTCTTCATGGTGCCTTCCAGCTTGGTGGATGGAGAATGCCCCTTGATAGGACAAAGAGTGTGATGAAGAATGTGGTAGATTGTCTTCGGCAGATACTCTAAGTTGTCAACAAAGAATTCCTTGGGCAAATCTGCATCACGTGGCAATGGCTTCATAAGTGTAAGCATCTGAGTCATATTGGGTTCTGGCAAATGGAAGATGCTCTCCTGGGCAGCACGGTACTCAGAGACTTTCATATCTGACATCATGTTCTTATAGCCCTTAACTTGTTCAGTATTCAGCTTGGAAACATGCTTCATGAACAATGTCTTCTCATGATGAATCATGGCTTTCTGTTCTTTTGCCTTCTGCAAGATAGCAAGTTCTTCTCCCACAAAACCTCTGAAGGTAACACTGATGCCAATGGGAAGCTGGAGGTCATCAATGTTTATTGTGGGGTCTGCAAACCATTCATCAATGAATTGGTGAAGTATGTCAGGGTCGAACAGAGGCAAATCTTTCAGCCTCACATCGTCTTCTTGCTTGCTCTTGATGATATTCTCAAGAGTATCAGAATCATAATCGTCATCGAACAGATCAATGAGATTATCATCATCCATCAGTGTACTGGTTGGTTTGGGGCCACGGCCAGCAGATCCCTTTGTCTTCGAAGAATTCCTTGATTCATTCTCCGTGTGCACACTGGATTCAGGAGGTGCAACTTTGACAGACTTCGCCTTTGAGGCTTTTGGTGCTACAGCAGCAGTAGCAGGCCTCAAAGCTTTTGGTACAGACGGCTTTGAAGCCTTTGATTTCCTCTTCAGCTTTGGCGACGGAGGAGGGGATTCATCTTGCCCTTCTTGTTGGGTAGCAGCTTGTGCAGAGGCAGCATGTTCCAGATAGGCTTCATAGCTATCCCATCGCCCGAACATATTGGGATTGGCTTCACAGGAGCCATCGGGTCTAGAACCAGCAGGTCCATAGTCACATCTGACACCAAACTCTTTCTCATTTGCTTCAGCAGACATCTTGGCAAACTTGTAGTTCTCAGCAAAGCACTCTGGATCACGACACCATTTGTGGCTTGATGAGTGCGGCTTTGCTGGTGGAGGAGGACGAACCATACATGGATAGAAGCCTTGAGCAATGGCTTCAGCCTTGGTGTTGGGAACAAGCCGTTTGTAAACGTAATCAGACCATGGAGGCCTCACAGCCATCTTTAGCTCATACTCTTTTGTGACAAAGTGAAACTGATACAATTCTTCTGCCCAATATCTTCTAATCCACTGCGGTCTAGTCTTCCTCTGCTGGTATGTTTCGTCGGGATCTGACTTGTATTGTTCATACAAATCAGGAGGGAGATCTTTAGCTGTGTTGGGCTGCCTTTGTCCTCCACCTTTCTTCTTTGCAGGAGCATTTTCATCTGCCATTTTTCTTGCACTGAGCTTTGGCTTCACAGATTTGATATGCCTGGAATTGGCTTCGGGTGACTCAAGCTGTGATAATAAATAGTCTGCAAATGAATTTAGACTATGAGAACCAAGTGATTCTACCACGGACATGTACCTGTGAAAGAATTAGAGATGCGGGGGAAGTAGGTAGGGTCATATGCATTCTCAGATTGTTTTGAAGATAAATCAGTTTTGAAGACAATGATTTCATACCATGAAGACATTCACTTAATGTGTGAGTTGTTGGTTCCAGATTTGTATAGATTCGAAAATATGCACAAGTGAGGAATCATACGATTCAAAACAACATAAGTGAAATCTTAGCAAGATATGAGAGGAGTTGAGAAGTAGTGAAGGGATTGAAGTGGAAAAACAACACTTGAAGATATTGCAACAGTAAAACGGATCAAACGCATGGTAAAAATGAGTTTTAATTACCGCGCGGATGAACTAGGAAGAACAGCTCAACGAGACAAAGAAGCCGAGCAGTTCAATCTACCACACCCTAACTTGGTGGTGGCAGACAACTACGGCGGCGGCAGAGCGAAGACAATCCGCGGCCGGCGTGAGTTCGACGATGAAGATATTGCGGCAGTGAAGCGCTCCTTCTCTGGCGACGAGCGAATCCAGCGATGGTGCTAGGGTTTTTAACCTTGAGAGTGACGGGAGGTGAAAGGTGAGAGTGAAATGAGAGACTCCGGTCGCAGGGGTGTATATATAGCCCAGGGGAAGTAAGTGGGCTGTCTGAAATCTTCGGACGAAAGTGCCCCTGGCGGTTTGCCTTCGTGGGATGAGTGGCTCGCATGCAGCAGCATCTGACACCCCACAATCTCCACTACTCAGCGACGTGGGCGGGAAACAGCGGGTACTGTGGCAATAGCCAAAACGGATAAGTATGAATTTTTTTAAAAAAAATTGGTTCACAATGTCTTCAGCTGACAAGGATTCAGTGAAGACATTGAACACATGTCAAATAGAATGCATATGAAGATATTGAATAGATTGGGTGAGTTGAGCACAGAGGGGGTAAGGGTCCGATCACATTCACTTAGGTCTGAAAAGCATCTTGAAGACATAGCTATAAGTGAATGTTGTTGAGGACAAACTCCAAATGTATATATATATCAGGAAGATATTGCCAAGCGCAAAGAAATTGAAACAGCTTGAAGATATTGCAAAAACTCGACGATAAAGCCAAATGAAGATCTTCAAGAAAAGGGTGGTGGCGTTACCCACCGTATAAGAATTATATGACCCAGAACGTCATACAATTAGTCCTAGCATTCTGTGAGTCGAATTCTTCGTTAATTTCTTCACACTTATAGTGTAAGTCTTCATGATTTGAAGACATACGTTAGTTCGTGTGTTGTGCACCAAAGTCATCAATATTGCATAAGCGTTAGGATGTGTGTCCATTCACTGGACATTTGAGGATTCTAAGATGTTTAGCTCACACTGCAACTTGCAAAATCTCTTCTCATCCAAGGTCTTTGTGAAGATATCTGCCAACTGATCTTCTGTCTTCACATGAATAATATCGATGTCTTCCTTGAGCACGTGGTCACGAAGAAAATGATGACGAATCTCAATATGCTTCATCCTTGAGTGTTGCACAGGGTTGTGGGCGATCTTGATAGCACTCTCACTGTCGCAGAGGAGAGGGATTTTCTTCACGTTGATGACATAGTCCTTGAGGGTTTGCTTCATCCAGAGAAGCTGTGAGCAACAGGTGCCAGCAGCAATGTATTCAGCTTCAGCAGTGGAGAGTGACACGCAGTTCTCCTTCTTTGAAGACCACCACACCAGAGATCAGCCTAGGAAGTGACAGGTGCCTGATGTAGACTTGCGATCCACTCTATCTCCAGCATAATCAGAATCAGAAAATCCAACAAGATCAAACTCTGAGCCCTTTGAATACCATAATCCTAGCGTTGGGGTGCCGCTGGGAATATCGAAGACCACCACACCAGAGATCAGCCAAATATCGAAGAATTCGCTTCACAGCGTGGTGATGCGATTCCTTTGGTGCCGCTAGGAATCGGGCACACATGCAAACGCTAAGCATTATGTCTGGCCTAGATGCACATAGGTACAACAAAGAACCAATTATGGAACGGTATACCTTTTGATCGAAATCTTTACCATTTTCGTCAGAGTCGAGGTGGCCATTAGTAGGCATTGGCGTCTTGAGGCCTTTGCAATCTTGCATGCCAAATTTCTTCAGGCAATCCTTGAGGTACTTTTCCTGAGATATGAAGATGCCATTGCGTAGCTGGCAAATTTGAAGACCTAGGAAGAAATTCAACTCCCCCATCATAGACATTTGATATTCTTCACGCATCATGTGACCAAACTTATCACTGTATCGATTGTTAGTGCAACCAAAGATAATGTCGTCCACATAGATTTGACATACAAACAGTTCACCATCATAAGATTTTGTGAAAAGAGTGGGATCAAGTGAACCGGGTTTGAAGCATTTCTCCTTCAGGAAGTCCTTGAGTGTGTCATACCAGGCTCGTGGTGCTTGCTTGAGGCCATAAAGAGCCTTGTTGAGCCTGAAGACTTTGTCAGGATGCTTTGGGTCTTCAAAACCTGGGGGTTGAGCAACATATACTTCTTCCTCTATCTTACCATTGAGGAAGGCGCTTTTCACATCCATTTGATATAGGAAGATATTATGATGGTTAGCATATGCAAGCAGTATACAAATAGCTTCAAGCCTAGCAACAGGAGCAAAGGTTTCCTCGAAGTCAATACCCTCAACCTGTGTGTAGCGCTGAGCAACAAGATGAGCCTCATTCCTGACGACTTGGCCATTTTTGTCTTGCTTGTTGCGGAAGATCCACTTTGTGCCGATGATATTGTGCTTTCGTGGATCTGGATGCTTGACGAGATCCCACACATTGTTGATCTCAAATTGATGAAGCTCTTCTTGCATGGCTTGAATCCATTCAAGCTCCAGAAAGGCATCAGCAACTTTAGTGGGCTCTGTAGTAGAGACAAAAGCAAAGTGCCCACAAAAGTTAGCCAATTGAGAAGCCTTTGAGCAAGTGAGAGGACCTGGTGCATTAATGCTATCGAGGATCTTGTCAATCTGCACTTCATTTGCCACTCGGGGATGTGCAGGGCGAAGACTTTGTTGTTGCTGAGCATTGTCTTCATCAGCAGCATTATCTTCCTGTTGAGCATTGTCTTCGCGCTGGACGGAGGCAGGTATGGCAATCTCATATGCACCTGGTTCCTCATTGGGCATGATCTCACCAGTGCCCATAAGCTTGATAGATTCCTCAGGAGGCAGTTCATCTAGCACAGGAGGCAATTGCTCTCTTTGCGAGCCGTTAGTCTCATCGAACCGCACATCTACAGTTTCAACAACCTTGTTGTGATAAGAGTTGCAGACCCTGTAGGTGTGCGAATCCTTTCCACAACCAAGCATGAAACCCTCATGTGCTTTCGGTGCAAATTTGGAAGTGTGATGTGGATCCCGTATCCAACACCTTGCACCGAAGACTTTGAAATAACTTACATTGGGTTTCTTACCAGAGAGAAGCTCATAAGAGGTCTTTTTGAGGAATTTGTGAAGATATACCCGGTTGATGATGTGACATCCAGTATCAATAGCTTCAGGCCACCACTTTCGTGGTGTCTTGTATTCATCAAGCATAGTGTGTGCCATCTCAATAAGGGTCATGTTCTTGCGCTCCACGACGCCATTCTGCTGTGGGGTATATGGAGCAGATAGCTCGTGAGTGATCCCCAGCACGTCAAGATAGGTCTCAAGCCCCATGTTCTTGAACTCGATGCCATTGTCACTCCTAATATGCTTGATCTTGACGCCATAGTTGGTCATGGCACAGTTGGCGAACCGCCTGAAGACATCCTACACCTCACTCTTGTACAGGATTATATGTACCCAGGTATATCGAGAAAAGTCATCAACAATTATGAAGCCATATAAGTGAGCAGAAGTGGTAAGTGTCGAATAATGAGTGGGACCAAATAAGTCCATATGAAGCAGCTCGAAGGGACGAGTAGTCGTCATGGTTGTCTTCGAGGGATGTTTGGCCCTAGTCATCTTCCCAGCTTCACAGGTTCCGCAAAGATGATCCTTCTTGAACTTGATGCCCTCGATGCCAATGATGTGCTTCTTCTTCACAAGGGTGTCCAAGTTCCTCATGTCAGCATGTCCTAGCCGTCGATGCCATAGCCAGCATTCTGAAGCTTTTGCTAGAAGACATGTGGCAAGCTGTGGTCCTGCAGAGAAATCTACAATGTACAAGTCACCTCTTCCAAAACCTTCGAAGACTTTGGATTTGTTAGAGACCATTAGTACAATGCAGCGATATTTTCCAAAGATGACAATCATATCAAGATCACAGTGCATTGAGATAGACATTAGGTTGAATCCAAGGGATTCGACAAGCATCACTTTGTCCATGTGCCGATCCTTTGAGATTGCAACCCTACCTAGACCCAATACCTTGCTTTTCCCTTTGTCAGCATATGTGATATGCTTCAAATGTGCAGGACTTAGAGTTGAGTCCATGAGTAAGCGCTTATCACCAGTCATATGATTAGTGCAGCCACTGTCCAGGATCCATTCAGTGGCTTTAAGTTTGTCTTCCTGCAGAAGAATTAGTCTGATTCATCAACGCATGTCGCAAGAGCATGCATTGATCTAAAAGAACGATCAAGAGAAGTAGGTTTCTTCGAAGATATGACAGTGTGAGCATCAAGAAATAAATGGTAAGACCATTTGAACATTTTATCTTGCATCCAACAAGATTTTTCAGGTCTCCAGCATTATCTTCAGAATCCAATGTTGTTCGTCTAGAGACCTGACCCTGCAGAAGACATTAGTTTTTCTTAACCACCCACATTTGAATGGGTGGCTTAGAAGCAATGAGTCTAAGTGTAGCAGTAGAGAATTTTGCAATCGAAGCTTCTGCATTTCACTTCACAGGGGGGTTAGAATACTCAAATGAATATGCAGAAAAATTCTTTGATTTGTGAACCTAACGGTTCGAAGACTAATGCTCATATTCATGAGACCGGTCATTGTAACCCAGCGAAACATAAGCATTAGTGGGACCATATGAAGATATTGGTCCATATGAAGACTTTGGTCTGGGGTTTGTCTTCTTCACAGGTGGTGTCATGATGACATTCACAGGAAGACTTTCCAGAAGACTTTTTGGCACCCAGATTTTCTTCATGGGAGGACCATTCCTGCAATTAGTTCCAATATACCTGGCAAACACTTCACCATTTTGGTTTTTGAACAGCTTATAGTTTGAGTCAAGTGACTCATCAATGATGATGGGTTTAGCACAGGTGTAGCCAGATAAAGTAGATGGATCTGCTGAAGGTCCTTTTGCAGCAACCCAAGTTGTTTTGGGGTACTGCTCAGGTTTCCAATAGGTACCATCGACATTGATTTTTCTGTCGAAACCAATACCCTCTTTCCTAGGGTTCTTGTTCAAGATCTGCTTCTTGAGGACATCGCAAAGGGTTTGATGCCCTTTGAGACTTTTGTACATGCCAGTCTCTAGCAAAGTCTTCAACCTGACATTCTCATCAGCAATATGTGTGGTTTACTCAGATGAGGGGTTACCATCCACAGTAATGGTTGAAGATATTGCAATATCAGAAGCATTTGAGCACTCAGCAGAAGTATTAGCATTATCACGTTCAATGCATTTCAAGCAGGGAGGAACAAATTCAACCTGAGCGGAACTGATCAGTTGAGCGAGCAAAGCATCATTTTCTGTCCTCGGATCATCATGAGACGCTCTCAGTTTCTCAAGATCTTGCTTCCTTTGAAGATATTCATAGGAAAGCTTCTCATGATCGATTGAGAGGGCATCATGACGACTTTGGAGTTCGTCATACTTTGACTGAAGACTTTTGAGGTCATCAGTCAAGGATTGACTTTGATCCATTTCCTTGTTCAACAGGTCATCGCTTTTGTCTAGCAGAATCTGAATCTTTTCCATAGCAGTTTGTTGCTGAGTAGCAATTTTAACAAGAATCTTTTCCATTGTCTTCGGGGTTGAAGATAGACTTGGCGACGAAGGCTGTAGCGAGAGCAAGGCTCGCCACACCGGAGTCAGACTCATCCTCGGATTCTTCCTCAACCTCATCTGATTCCACTTCTGAATCCATTTCCTTCCCAATGAAAGCGCGGGCTCTTCCAGAGGAACTCTTCTTGTGCGATGAAGACTTTGAAGAAGACTTTGAGTATTTCTTCTTCTTCTCATCGGAACTGTCATCTTTGCTCTTCTTCTTCTTTGATTCCTTTTCCCAGAGAGGACAATCAGCAATATAGTGGCCTGGCTTCTTGCATTTGTGGCAGGTTCTCTTCTTGTAGTCCCGAGAAGAAGTTTCTCTAGTTTTCTTCGGGTCATACTTTGAAGACTTACCGAAGCGGTTTTTCCCCGAGAACTTCTGGAATTTCCTCACAAGCAATGCAAGCTCGCTGCCAATCTCTTCAGCGCCACCAGAACTGCAGTCAGATTCTTCTTCAGATGAAGACACAGTTTTTGCCTTTAGAGCACGAGGTCGTCCATAGCTGGGGCCATAGAGATCTCTCTTTTCAGATAGCTGAAATTCATGAGTATTGAGTCTCTCAAGAATATCAGCTGGATCAAGTGACTTGTAATCAGGACGCTCTTGAATCATCAGGCTCAAAGTATCAAAGGAACTGTCGAGGGACCTCGGCAACTTCTTCACCACTTCATGATTGGTGATATCAGTGGCACCAAGAGCTTGAAGTTCATTGGAGATGTCAGTGAGACGATTGAATGTGAGCTGAACACTTTCGTTGTCAAGCCTCTTGAAGCGATTGAACAGATTGCGAAGAACATCAACTCGAGAGTCACGTTGAGTGGAGACTCCCTCATTGACCTTGGAGAGCCATTCCCAGATTTGCTTCGCACTTTCCAGAGCACTCACACGGCCATACTGCCCTTTGGTCAGATGACCACAGATGATGTTCTTGGCCTGAGAATCCAATTGAGCGAATCTCCTAATATCAGCAGCGGTAACACCTTCACCTTGCTCCAGGATGCCCATCTTGACGATATACCATAGGTCGTTGTCAATGGATTCAAGATGCATACGCATCTTATTCTTCCAATAAGGGTAATCGGTGCCATCGAAGACTGGGCACTTGGCGGAGACCTTGAAGTTTCCTATAGTCGACATAGCTAAAACTCCAGGTGGTTAAACTAAATCACATAGAACAAGGGAGCACCTTGCTCTGATACCAATTGAAAGTGCTAGTTATCGACCAGAGGGGGGTCAATGGGAGATTTTTATGAAAGTCTTCGAAACAGGCAATGTCTTTGAAGATGCGGAAGCTAAACAGGTGCGAAGCAAAACAGAACTAAAGAAAAACTATGCTAAGCATGCACTCAGTGAGAAGCTAATGACATAAGGAACAGAGAGAGCAGGCAAACAAGGTAGCACCAAATGTAGAACATGCGAACATACAAGCAGACTACCTTAAGAACAACGAACTGGAAGACAGAAAAGAGTATCATGATGACTGTTTTCACACAATGTCTTCACACATAGATGAGCAAGCAAAGGCTTCATAGTACAGAACTAAAAGTAAAGAAGTGAAGGGATAGAACTGGTTGCTCGGTGAGGAAAAATTATTTGTTTGACCAGTTCCAGTTGCTGTGACAACTGTACGTCTGGTTGGAGAGGCTGAGATTTAACTCAGAAGACCATGTCTTCACCTTATTCTCCCTGAGCTAAGATCACTTAGACCTCGCCCAGTCACTCTTGGTAAGTCTTCAAGGTAGACTTCCGAAACCTTCACAAACCCGTTCACCAGCGATACACAATGACTCTTGGATCCTCAGAACATGACGCCTAACCGTCTGGAAGATCATAGTCTTCAAGTGTAATAAGTCTTCGGTTCACTTAGAACAGAATGTCTTCAGTGATGCTCAATCACTTTGGGCTCTGGGTGTTTGGGTTTTTCCTCGCAGGAAATCTCTCTCAATAGCTTCGGAGGTGGGTTGCTCTAAAACGATAGAAGCCGTGAATCTTCTCTGAGCAGCCACCAACTTATGGTGGAGGGGGTGGCTATTTATAGCCTGGGGGCAACCAAACATGATATGACCGAAATGACCCTGGGTCAATGGCCAACCGACACGTGTACCAAAGGTCGGATTTCAAACACACGCGGCAACATTGCTTGGGCTACAAGCAAGGCTGACTCAACCAACTGTGGAGAAGATTTTCTCTCATTGTCTTCACTGGAAGACATAGGTTTTTAGGTTGAGCATCACGTCAGTTTCTGACTTCGTTTCACCTCGACCCCACTTAACAGTACGGTGGTTCCTATGACTCAAGAAAGAAGAAAATGAAACTACCAAAAGACTATGTCTTCGCGCTTCATTGTCTTCAAGCAAAAGTCTTCGCGAACCACCATTGTCTTCAATGTCTTCAGACATTTTTAGGGGTCGTCTTCAACGGTTAAACCAAATCTCCAGGGACTTCTATCTGTGTTATCCTGTGTACACTCACAAACACATTACTCCCTTAACCAAGTTTGTCGTCAATACTCCAAAATCAACAAAGGGTGGCACTAGATGCACTTACAGAGATGCCAAACTCACGTCTTATGTGAAACACCATGTCATCATAGTGAGGCACGAGAGCGGTCAACAACTTCTCAACAAGAAACCGGTTGGTGATGGTGAACCCGTCATTGCTCTTCTCATACTCAAAGCTTTGAAGTTTCACAACAAGGGCCTTGAGTCATCCATGAAGCTCTTGAGGTTTCTCATTCGGTTCCAATACAAAGAAGTGCATCTCACTCTGGGACATTTCATATCTTGAGAGTTGAAGTGGGGAGGTTCCGATCTTGTCCAACATACTATCGCATAGTTCCTTGGCGGATTCGATATGGAAGTAAGGTTCCTTCTCTCCTTCAGAAAAACCCTTCATTATCAACATGCAAGTGGAATCATTGAGTTGATCATCACAAGCTTCTTGTGGAGTTAGGTTGTTGGGGTTGACGGGATTGAAACCTTCAACCACAATCCTCCACATATCCTTAGAAGTGCTCTTGATAAGATCCTGCATCTCAAATTTTCAAGTTGAGAACTTTCCCTTCCCATTGTAAACGGGGGTGTTGCCTTGATAGTTTATCTTAGGTTCTTTTGGAAGTGCTTTTAGGTAGGTCCACCCAAATTCGGCGGGATTGATCCCTGGAGGTGTGGTAGAGGAAAGAGGGGCATCAGGTCTTGCCACCGTCGATGCATCCACCACTTTGGAAGTGGGAGAGGCACCACCAGGGCTTTCCGATGCCAATCTTTCCTTCACCGCAAGATCAATCCTAGCCTTCATATTGGAGGCGTGTTGTGACAACAACCTATCAACCTCCACAGAGGCGTACATCTTATCTTGCGATGACGTACCCACCTTTGGGTCAATTTCCCCCTCGGCGAGGATAGGTTGTTGGTCACCCTCTTGGGACATCTCGCTCTAGGGCGGTTAGCCACAAGATGAGCACGAGGCTCTGATACCAATTGAAAGGATTGAGATGGACCTAGAGGGGGGATGAATAGGTACAATTGCAAATTTTACTTAATTATTAGCAAGTTTAGGCAATGTGAAATATAAAGATGAGCCTAAACAATTGCTAAGGTGAGTTCAACAAGCACAATAAGATGATCACAATTGATATGGTGACATTAGCAACACAATATGATGAATGCAAGGTCAAGGGACCAAAGTACACCACAAGTAAAGAGCTAGGGTTAGGGATAACCGAAGACTCCGGAGACGAGGATGTATCCCGATGTTCACTTCCTTGGAGGGAAGCTAGTCACTGTTGGAGGGATAGGTGTTACCACGAAGGCTCATCATATTCTCCTTGAGATATCACAACGAATACGATTCTCAACCACTAGTGGTAGACCTTGAGGCGGCCTCCAAACCTTCACAAACTTTCCAGGGTAAATCACAAGTTGATTCCTCACCGGAGCACTCCTACCGCCTAGGAGTCTCCAACCTCCAAGGGTAATAAGCCAAATGATGAACTCAAAGGGGAACGTGATTCCCTTTGCTGAGAATGTAGATCGGGCACTCTTCTTTCTTTTCTCTCCTAGGATGGATGTGTTTCATTGGATGGATTGAGAGATCTTCAAGGATTAGAGCTCAAGAAAATGGAGTAGGACAGAGAATAGCTCTATTCAAGTGTGGGGGAAGAAGATAACCTTTGGGGAAGAAGGGGTGGGCCTTTTATAGCCCACCCAGTTTTCTACACGTTACAGACCTGCTTCAACAGCCCGGAACATCCTCTGAAAGTTCTGGAAGAGGGTCCGGCCTGCTCGGATTCCGGACGGTGTTCCGGACTGGGTTCCGGCAAGGGGTGCTTCTCTGGATGTGCAGACCCTTCGCTGGAAGCGAACCCGGAACATGGTCCGGATTCCGGATGAGGTTCCGAAGGGAGTTCTGGCACAACCCAGTGCCCCTGGAGGATACTGACCTCTGTCGGAAGCCACGCCGGAGCACTGTCCGGATTCCGGACGCCCCAGAAAACCACCCGGAAGTTCTGGATGATATTCCAGACCACACAGAAATTGCCTCAGATGGTGTCTTTGCAAAAGTGTTTCTATGAGGACTTTATGGTAGCATGTGTATGGAACTTTAGGATGTGTATTTGGCTATATGTAGGCAATCGGGTTACCACTCCAAGTTCATCATTGTGGCCCCTCTTAATAGTGTGGCTTTCCTATGATTCAAACTCAAAGGTAAAAGATGTATATATGAAGCATGCCATCTTTCTTCTCTTTTTTGTAATTGGGGGGTCACCATACACCTTTGGTTGCAACCTTATGGACTAGCATACCTTTTATGCCATTAACAAACAATGTTAGTCCACAACAATATGTCATCTACACCAAAAACCCACTTGATAATTGCACTTTCAATAACTTTTGTAGGTATGTATTCCATATATAGTAGAATGTGCTTATTTCTAAGAACTTGTCCAACATCTATTGTCCTACCCTCCCATGTCACCAAGGAAATAGCAGGAGATAGCACTGGACGAAATAGGAAGTGGGAAGAGCAATTCCATTGTGTGATTTTCAGTTACTACTTGTGAGAGTCAAGAAGTTTAGGTAGATGATGGTAACTCTCTTTGTCCTCATTCTATACTCTTAAGCGTCCTGAAGAACTTTTTGCTTCAGTTCTTCATTTAAGATATCACCAGGAGATAGGACTGGACGAAATAGGAACTGGGAAGAGAAATTCTATTGTGTGATTTTTCAGTTACTACTTGTGAGAGTGGAGAAATTTAGGTAGATGGTGGTAACTCTCGTTGTCCCCATTCTATACTCTTAAGCGTCCTGAAGAATTTTTTGCTTCAGTTATTCATTTAAGCATTTGTAAACATTCATTTGTCATAGCCATGTTCTGAATAATACGATCTTTTTGCATTTATTAGAGTTTAGCACCTCGAGGTGCACCTTTTTGGCCTTTTCTGTTTTACTGAAGACTTCAAAGAAAAATATATTATGTGTCTTTTTCATATAACTAATTGTGCAACACCCTGGCAATATTTCCTTCCTTATATGTATCCCTTGATTTTGTGTTGACCTGTGTGTAAATATTCATCCAATGTTGAAAGATGCTTTGTCATGTAGATAATCAAGTGACAACTTTCTACGTTTATTCAGTTTGAAGGAGGTGTGTCTTGATACTTTTTGACTCAATAAGTCTCCTATCATCTGCCCTTCCGTCAAAAAGATACGGCAGGGTACACAAAGACGCACAACGCAGCCGGTTACCAAAGTTGCATACTCCAAGCACCGGCGGAGCCTCATGGAGGCCAAACGGTGCCGTGTCCCCCCCGGCTGCGAGCATTCTCACGCTCGCCTCTCTTCTCCTTTCTCCCAAATCAACACAAACGCTGGTCCCTCCATAGCGACTTATTAGTTTCAAAGTTGGGAGTTTGATTTTTTTTTGCCACTCTTTAATTGGGACTTCGACGATTTACCGCTGGATACTTTGTAGTGCTTTTTTTCCCACTTCTTAGTTGGGGCGTGGGGAGGATTTGCCCTCTTACATGTGGGTCCCGCCTGAAACCCCGCAAATGCCCCTGCCCACCAAGTTGACACGGGAGAGGAGCTCGTTCCCCATCTCTCTCGCCCGCTCCCGTGCCCCAGCTTCTCCTCGTCGGCGGCGCACTCCACGGCGGCGGCTCTCCACGACGGCGAAGCACCGGTGCTCCCCGGCGACGCACGGTGAGTCTTCCACCTCTCCCGCCCATCCCCTTGTCCCCGGGGCGGCGACCTAGGGTTAGTTCTAGGTCCTCCTCCCAATTCCCCTTCTCGGCTGCTACATCGAGGGAGGCTTCGACTGCCAGCCGCCTCACCAGCTGCTTGCTGCCGCGTCTAATCTGCACGCCACCGCCCAACTGCTGCCGAGTGCCCCAAGGACTCAAGGAGCAAGCAAGGTATGGTTCACCTCTTTTAATCAGAGGGTTGTTATTATGTTGGATAGCCCCCTACCTGCAGTTTTTGTATCATCTACGTATTTGTTTACTTCATCACAACAATCAAGAGGGTTCCTTGTTGGGTTCTCTTGGTTGTGCGGTTGTTAGATTCCTAATCCGGTGAATCGGATTGGTCGCAGGAGATGGCGGAATTGGTCGGGCCGCGGTTGTACAGCTGCTGCCATTGCCGGAACCATGTTTGCCTCCACGACGATATCATCTCTAAGGCCTTCCAGGTGAAGAACTTCACTTCACCAGGGATAATTAATTTGTTTCTCCTTACTGATTTTGGGATCAAGATTGGACAGAGCTTAATCAACAGGAACTTAGATGGACCAGTAATATATGTTGGACTGGTTGGGAATGTCATGCTAAAATTAGTGCTAGCATCAACTACGGACTCTAAATAGGTTCATCAACTGCAGCGGAGAGGTCCAACAATACAATCTGAGAACGTTTCTGTACCTGAGTTTAGCTAGCATTCAAGTGTGTTTCTATACTTAGATAGCGGAGTTTCACTCAACCAACCAGAGATTCCGTGATCTATCTGTACCAGCAGTTGTAGGAGGTTGTCGCACGGGCTCCATTCAGATGTCGAGACCTCGATATGCTATGACCTGTCTATCTCAATTTCGATTGTGTTTGGAGGATAAATTAAATACTAATACTATCTCGATCTCCTTTCCTCTTTTGGCTGCTCTTCTAGGGGAGGAATGGCCGCGCGTTCCTCTTCTCCCACGCCATGAACGTCACCACGGGGGCCAAGGAGGACCGGCAGCTCATGACGGGGCTGCACACGGTCGCCGACATCCATTGCCGTGACTGCCGCGAGGTGCTCGGGTGGAAATACGAGAGGGCCTACGAGGAGTCCCAGAAGTACAAGGAAGGCAAGTTCATATTCGAAAAGGCCAAGATCGTGCAGGAGAATTGGTAGCAAATAAATGAAACAAAGATTCAACCAACCATGTGCTCCCAGGAGAATGCTCTCTCTTATGATGGATCCTCCATGCCTTTGTACATAGCAGCAGTCCGTTTTCTTCTTTTTAAAACTACTACTCCCTCCGTCTCCGTCCCATAATGTAAGACGTGGTGTTACTTCCATGCCATTTGTAATTTCTTCTTTGAAATGGTTTGTGATTTGTTGTGTGGGGAGACAAACTTATCTTCATTTGTGTGGGAACCATTTTCTCATTGGTCATAAATAAAGTGGATGGTTTAACAATGTGTGTTTGTATTTCCTTGTCCAGATTAGTTGCATATTCTCATTGATGATCACAAACATATGGCTCATGACAAGCAACACAAACACATTCATTTCATCTGGGATAAAATTCAGGTACATCAAAAGAATATTCCATCAGACACTTCACAGATCAAGGTGCATCTATCTCTAGTTCAATTCTCTGTATGTATACAGGGAAGAAAAGGGGTACAGGTTGAGTCCTTGGACCAAAAGTCCAAAACTCTAATCAATTCAATCACTGACTGACTACTTCTACAGCCTACAAAACTTGCTGCTACAAAATTTTATCCCCGCTCCCTCCGTGTTACAGCTCGACCATAAGTTGTCCATGGTGCTGGACAGGAACAACAGCAGACGACGCAACACAACCTTTCCATCTATATGAATTAGCTCTCCTGTGGTGAATGGAACCAAACGAATGCATGCCGCCAGCAGGGGGTGTCATGTTACAAGTAGAGGGACGCTGCGAACACAATGTCCCTCTTGATCTTGCCGACCGCCTCCTCAAGCTTGGCTTCGAGCTGGGTCTCGCCGATCGACTGGGACGCCAGGATCAGCTGCTGCAGGACCTCCTCCAGCCGCCTGATGGCCCTGATCAGGCTGCCTTCGAACACCTGTGTCATCTCCATGATCTGGTGGAACTTGGACCCTCTGGCCCACGAGTACACAGCCTCCATCACGTCGGGTCGGAAGGAGTTCACGAATGACTCCACGTCGATCTGGATCTGTCATCAGCAAGGCCATAACATATTCAAGTTTCAGCAATTGGGATGCAATTCTGAAGCATCAAAACAGCACAAGTGATATGGTATGATTTTCTGGTACTAGCATTATTGAGTACCTTGCATTCAAGCTGGAGGTTCGCGACCCTTCGTGCCGTCTCTTGCAGCTGGTAGAAGAGCAAGTCGAGCTCCTCCCTTGGCTTTGGGGCATTCTGAAGCTTCTCCTGCCAAACAAAGCAAGAAAGCAGGGCCACCATCTGCTCCACAGTAGCATCCTTCAAAGTACCACTGAACATAAGCTCGGTCAATGTCAGTTCGTCGGCAGAGCTGATCTCACATGCCACTTTGCCCTTTATTTCGACTACATCCTCACTGGTGATGTATCTGAAAGAAACAAGGTACCCAAATAAGAGTTCATCAAACACAATAAAATGGAGATTGACGCAACAGACGAGCAGTTTCTATTCATGCAAGAAACAAATAACATGAACTTTCATATAATCTCATCTCAATACAAACAAATAACAATGAATATCTATGAGATATTACATCTCTAATTGTCAAACAATGAGGTTAGTATTTAACTCTAATAGTCAACGATTGTTCAGTTTAGCAGAATAGTTGATTTTTGTGCTTGTTTTCATCAGGTGCCCAAGCAGAAAGATGATAAATTTGTTCTGCAAATATTTTCTCGAAGAATACTACTCCCTCCGTCCCCGAATTACTTGTCTTAGATTTGTCTAGATGGGGAGCCTTGGCGCATCGGTAAAGCTGTTGCCTTGTGAGCAGGAGGTCACGGGTTCTAGTCCTGGAAACAGCCTCTTGCAGAAATGTAGGAAAAGTGGTCGGACCCTGCGCAAGCGGGAGCTACATGCACTGGGCTGCCCTTTACGGATGTATCTACAGATGTATCTAGAGACGTTTAGTGTTAGGTACATCCGTATCTAAACAAATCTATGAAAAATAATTTGGGACGGAGGTAATATTTCCTAAGAATCCAACATCTGCAGGGCACAACAGCAAGGTTTTTTGTCACAAACATGAGAATGTTATGTTGCCTAGTTCACCCAATATTCGGTACCATGAAAGTTCATTTTGCAATTTTCCGAGATGCAAGCACACCAAAGACAAATAAAATTTGGGTGTCACAGGATGCATTACCCCAGCCTACGAAGAACTCGTTTTCGTGCCTTGAGCTCGTCCTTAAAGGCTAGAGCAGTCGAGGCCCGCATTGTTTTCTTTATGGACTTTATTTTGGCTTTTATTTCTTGCTTAGCATGCAAGACCTTCAGCTTCTGTTGGATATGGGGTGCATTACGGATGTCATGCTTCTCAAATAAGCTCTCCAGAGCTTCTATTCTTCTTGCAGCTTTCCGGTAAGAGCTAGATTTTACCTGAAAGGAACAAAATCATTAGAATTAAATGAGAAGAGGGGCAATATGATATGCACTAGATATCCTTACTTCCATATCTTCTTCTGGATCCAATAGAGGAACCCCATCTTTAGCAAACCTTGAAAGCACCTCTTCAACTTTTCTCAAGGTATTTTCTCGAGCTTCTACAGGCAAAAGATCCTTAGGAATGTACATCCGGACGCTGCTTAGTCCATCAATCTGTTTATTCAGTTCAATTTAGGATTAGAGCAAGGAAACAAGCAGGTTTGCAATGTGATAAAAAATGGTTACAAGTGGAACATAACAGGTTAACTGGTGAAATGGGAAAAGTAAATTACCTGAGAAAGTGGCAACGAAATAACAACCGGTTCTCCACGGGATTTGAGAGGAATAACCTTCATTGCCTTCTTTCCACTTATGTCCTTGATTACAGAACATCTGGTGAGGACATCAACAGTGTAATCACAATCCTCAGGCCTTCTTTCTGCAAGAACAAAAACCAGAAGTCAGCAGAGTCAAAATAGCTACAGACAGTACCTCCCCCCTATTAAATGTTGTAAAGCAATGACCATAAAACGTCAGTTTGGATCACATTGTAAGGCAACTGTTTCATGAATTAAAACATAAGAGGGTAGGAACGAGAACATGTGGTAGTCTGAAACAAACAACCTTAAGCCACTGTGTGGGTTGATGGACCAAAGAAGGAAACCTGTGAAGGAGTCATTCCTTCAATTGACACAACAAAACAGGTTAATGTAGGTGAGCTTACTGACCATTCACACAGAGATTGCTGCCATGATGGCTGCAGTGTGTAACTGGCTAATTAGCCACCAAGACCATAAAGGCTTGAGATCTTCTACAAAGGGAATGCCATATAGTTTCTTATAAAGGGAGATTACTCTCGACTTGGCAATGGCAGGTCAATTCTATAAACTGAAGCTGCACGATCTTTACATTGCTAACTGGCTGGAACGAAGTTGCAAAATTATGGTCACAACTGAATGGTGGTAACTGAAGAGTGAACCCCATGAATAAAATAGCAAAACTAACAGAGAAGAGTGTATGTATGTTACCTTCAGCATTGGTTTTCACCTTTTCAAAATTTATTATAATTCCCCATGACACGTTTTCGTCAATAGAGAAGGTGGAATCATCTGTACTGTATTGAACACGAACAAGCCTTCCGGATTGCAGGAAAGGCAGAACATATTTTGGCGAAAGTACAATATCACGGACATCCTTCTTTAAAGTTTTGTACTGCTGTAAGAGATCATAGTAGTCCTTCACGCTCTCCTCGTCTTCAATAACCATGGAACTTCTTTCTATTTCCAGTTCCCTGACTTGCTTCTGCACAAAATTCAAACAGAGGAATGTCAGGATAAGTTCCTTGAAACAATGCTTCAGTGGCTGGGGCTTTTGATGTATAAGTTTTTAGACCGAAAGGCACTGCTATGGTAGTTCACACCAGCCAATTTACCAACATAAACTGCTATTCTAACTGGCATGTACAGGCTAGCTAGCTTCATCTCGACACATCCAACATAAGAGTTTACTGCACGTATGCATGCGTGAAAACTCAGGAACACAACCGACACTTTTTGGGTACAATTCTAAAATGCCTTCTTTGTAAACATGCAACCATATCATAAATGGCAAAAAAGCAAGTCACAAACATTGTTGTGGCAGGAACATCTTATTACATCTCAATGGGAACCGTGAGGAATACCCCTAGGAAATAATTATATTACAACATATATAGTACAGCAACCTTACATGAGTATCCATGGGATACAAAGAACATGCATGTATGCCCAAAGCTAACTAACAGGATCATGAGCGAAAGGACAAGAGGCAGACTGCAAACTTTAGGAGTTTATTCAAAGAAAGAAAAATACTTAGAAAATATCAACAAACCTCGAGATCAGGGAGAGCTCTATCTGCTTGAAATTGGTAGAATGAATGCCGAAGAAGCTTTTCTGGATCACCATCCTCAGAGCGCAGTTGATTCAACAACATGTTGTAGCTCAAATGGAAGGCACTAATCAAGAAGATAATAATATCAGAGCCAGCAAAATAGAAGAAAAATGTGCATTTAAACAACAGGGAGAAACATAAAATGTACAGAAACAGTAAATGAGAACTTAAGCAATGCTAACTCAAGATTCCAAGATGCAATGAACTGGTATAGCATGAATGGACGAAACTACTTAGTTATCACAATAGATATGGCGAACAACAGTTTCAAGCAATAGTTATCACAATATATATATATATATATATATATATATATATATATAGTCTCAGTTCTCTGTCCAGATGGTCTTTCCATTCACAATATCCAGCTGGGATGTATGTATGTTACTGTTCTAGATAGAATTAGGAGCAAAGAAAACATGATACAGACCTGTTCAAACTATCAGCACCTCCTTTCAGCATCATTTTGGCAGTTGAGGGTTCCATTTTCTCATCTACCATCAATATGCAGATACCACGCTGATCAATACCTCGACGACCAGCACGGCCGCTCATCTGAATGTACTCTCCACTTGACAACCATCTGAACCGATCTCCGTCAAACTTACGTACATTGGTAAACACAACAGTCTTTGCAGGCATGTTCAATCCAATACTGAATGTCTCTGTGGCAAACAGACACTACAATACCAGATTTCAGTATCGGCAAGAAATTATTAGTCACAAAACACAATTATCACTTACGATTCAAATAAAATAAATACTCCCAAATCATCAGTTCATAAGTCATGACACAGAATAAGATCAGTAAATACTTGGCAAAATTTAGACCTCACTTTCTTTCAATCAAGTTTTACAGTGCTATTGTTCATATAAGAGTAGGGTTACAAAAAAATCAAACATACACATTTTTACATTGCAAGAATAAGATCAGTAAATACTTGGGCAAAATTTAGACCTCTCACTTTTTTCAATCAAGTTTTACAGTGCTATTGTTCATATAAGAATAGGGTTACAAAAAAAATCTAACATCCACATTTTTACATTGCAAATTCAAGAAAAATACTCCATGTTCACTACGAAACTGCAATACAACAGCAACTATCCTAATGACCTAAATTCATCATCTGTTACTTTGGTCTGAAACACTGAAACCAAGAACTATAACCTCACTTTTAAGGCAGGTAGTTTTAGCTCAAGAGAGAAGTTAATAGTAATGTTATTCTTCCGAAGACAAAGTAATAAGCCAATAGGGTATACTACCACACTTCCAACAATATGCTAGTTTGGAGGCTAGGAAACAGTGGCAGTCCGAGAAGAGATGGGATCAGTAACATTTGCTAACCTTGATGAGGCCCTCTTGGAAAAGTATCTCAATCACTTCCTTTAAAATGGGCAGCAGGCCAGAATGATGTACTCCAATGCCACGTTTCAATAAAGGAAGCATATTCGAAACCTGGGGAAGCTTTTTATCATCATCTGAAAGCAAATCCATGGCACTCCAAAAAATTGTTTCAATGTTCACTTTCTCATCATCCCCATTCAAGTCCATCTTAGCCATCTACAACACAAGCAGGACAGTCAAAATCAACTAATACATTTACTTCCTTGAGCCACAGAATATTTCCATCTTGTACTAAATCGACTAACAATATAGAAATGAACTTACCTGCATAGCAAGAAATTCACACTCTCTTTTGCTAAAGCTGAAAAGTATCACAGGGTCATATTGACGCTGAATTATCATTTTCACCATCTTAAATATGTCGCTTTCTTCATTGATTTTGCCTGCCGAGACAATGCCCTTTTGCCGCTTCCCGTTTTCCCTCTTCTTGTCATTGCCACTAGCAGGGGCAAGGACATTCAGAGATTTCTGAAAACTGTCCTCTCTGAACTTGCCATTTTCATCAACGACCAGGTATAAGCCATCACCTCCAGCAGGAAATACATAGTGCTGGAGAGGTGTAGGTCGATAGTCGGTGTATACTATATGACAAGGTTGCTTATGTACCTGAGAAACAAAATCATGCTACCTTGATCATGCAGAACACACATATGCTGAAAATATAGATGAATGCCATGTAATGCATTGTGGCAAACAGATATTTATGTGCATCAACAGAATGATGTTTATGTGGATGTCCCTCAGGTTTGTTGAGCAGATAACGTTCTTGTGTTTTCCTATGAACTATCAAAGGCAAGGTAAGGACAGAAACAGGGGAATAACTACCCAATCAACAAACTCCTTTAGTTTACATCAACAGAATAGTACTTGTGTGCATGCCCCTTTAATTTACTGAGCAGAGAACTTTCTTATGATCTCTTATAAACTATCAAAGGCAAGGCGACAACAGAAAAACAGAGGGAAATGCAGACAAACCTTGGCAACCCAATCAGCAAACTCCTTGGCATTGGGTACAGTTGCCGAGAGGAACACGAACCGCGAGTTCTTGGGAGCCATCACTATACTCTCCTCCCACACCACTCCCCTCTCCCTGTCACGCATGTAATGCACCTCGTCAAAGATAACCCAAGCAACTTCCCTCATGACCTCCGACCCCTTGTACTGCATGCTGCGCCAAATCTCCGTGGTCATGACCTGCATTTCCGAACACGCACACACGCTTTAAGTACCAAACAGACATGGACACACAGAGAGTAAAAGAATTCAATGAAGTCAGCGATCGATCTTGTACCAAGCAAGAGGCGTTCGGCTCGATGGTGACGTCCCCGGTCATGAGGCCGACGTCGGAGAACTCCTCCTTGAACTCCCTGTACTTCTGGTTGCTGAGGGCCTTGATGGGCGACGTGTAGATGACCCGCTGCTGGTTGCGCAGGGACATGGCTATCGCGTACAGCGCCACCACCGTCTTCCCCGCCGACGTGTGCGCCGAAACCTGGTGAATGAAACACGCATGAAAGGCAGGCAACTACTGAATTTCCTGTGGGGGGAACTTGGCGGCAGGACAAATTGCCCAATCCAGCAGGCGGAAGCAAGTAAAGATCAAATTTTTATAGTGAAATTACATTAACTAGGAGAAGCTAAGCCAAGAGCAGCGTGGTTAGGATGACGGGGGAAGGCGCGGGGATTGGATTTGCTGGTTACCATGACGGACTCGCCGTTGTCGAGGCAGCGGATGGCCTCGGACTGGAAGGGGTCGAGCGGGAAGGGGAACGTCTTGGCCGGGGCGGCGCCCTCGCCGCCGCCAGCGACGACGCGCGGGCCGGAGGCGGACGCGTCGTAGCCCTCGGGGTAGGAGACGTCGTGCAGGCAGGCGACGCGCTCGGTGGCGGCCGGCGGCGCGGGAGCGGCGTCCGTGCGCGGCGCCTTGAGAGGGGATTCGGGCCCGGAGGCGGGGGCGTCTGGCGCTTTGCGCTTGAGGGCCGTCTCCATGGTGCGGTGGACGGCAGGCGGCGGCGGTGGCGGCGGGCTAGGGTTTAAGGAGGGGAGTGGTGTTGATTGGTCGCCCGCGGGGAAGGAAGACAGCGGTTAGTGGCGGCCCGTTGGTCTGGCCGTGTTACCTCTCCATTTAGGGCCCACCTGTCAGCGCCCGGGCTTCTTTTTTTGTTTTTAGAAGAGGGGTATGCGTTTTCTGGTGCCGAAAGCGGGTTTACAAGAATGTGTGTCTTGCAGTTCATGCAATGGTAAAAACGGGGGGGGGGGGGGGGGAGGGGGGGGTGTTATAACGTTCTCTTTGACAGTTGGAATGATTCAGATGTGGATTTGTTGAACTAAGCGATGAGATGGTAACCGGCACCGTGTTAGAAAATCGAACACGGCCTTTTCGGAATGTTTGGCAATTGGTGAAATAGTAGACAAGTTGAATGACTGAAGTGCACAAAGCATAGCACCAAGTATACGTCATGCATTTGAATTCATAACAAGCGAATATTCAGAACAAATCCATGTTAAACTAAAGATTTGAATAAAATATACATAACTAGCGAATAAAACAGATGCAGAATAACCAATGAAAACGATAAAGATACAATGCACAAGGTTTATGGCGCTCGGGCATCTAAAAATGGTACATGCACCAAAGCTAAACACTCGGTGGTGGTAGAAAAGGGCCTAACAAGCACATGAGCTGTAGGACATGCGTGACAAACTCCCCGCCAGTACTGAGATGTTTGGCATGGAAAGCACCCCGCACCGAGGCGCAATGTAGAATAGCATCTCCAGCCATACCTCCGCAATGAGTTTCCAACGGTCATCTTCAGGCATGGCGGTCAGATCACAAGCCACTATATGTGCACGAGTCAACACCGGTGAATCAAGAGCCTCTATATTGTTTTTCATAAGTTGCACTTGAGTTCCCAGTTGGTTGTTGTAGTCATTGATATGATCAATAAAAGAAACAAGATTGGTTGGTTGTCCCCTTTGTCTCATTTCTCTGACAGGTTGAATCCTTGTCCTAATAGCTTCCTTGATAGCTAGATTACCATTTCTTCCAAGAACATTTTCGATTTCCTTAAGCATTACACTGCACGTGAAGATGAGATACATGATATAGTTTGATAGTTCTCTGCCCACCCTTATCATCATCTGAACTTGATGACTAGTGATGTTGCTTTCTTCTCCAAAGTAGCATATCTCTGTGGCAATGTGCCAGATCAGCACACTTGTTGGTAGGTCAACACTGTCAATGATTGTGTGCATAGTGGTCCAGCTCTGAAGCGCTAGCTGTCCACGAAAGCTAGCAAAGTTCCAGCCTCCTTGCTCCCCAGTTCCCAAGTCTAACAGTTTTCCTAGGACAAACTCCTCGAGATCTTTACTGATGGCAATTCTTGTAAATGTCTCACCAATCCATTGTGATACAACTGACAAGATGCCCGTAGATTTTTGTCTGGTGTAACATTCAAAGATGTTATATTGTGCAAGCATTTTGGACCAGTGTTTTCTATGTAGGCATGCAGGGTGGATATAGTTGGCTACATGCAAGACTACAGAAGGGGGTGGTGGGCAAGATGTTGGCGCTTCACTCGATGCATAGCATGAAAGAATGGTCATGAAGAGGGATGCCACCTCAAGGATTATGGCTCCTATGAGTAATATGTAGGAGACCCTGACATCTGTCTGGCTGTAGAGTTGGACCTTTTCGGCAAGCATAAATAGCTCCAATGTTATCAAGGCCGAAATAAGGGGGAAGAACAAGAGAAATGATAAAATGTGAAGGGCCACTATGATTATTATTCTACTACCCTCGGAATATTGGGACATTACTATTTTGAAAGTGTGAATCCAACCAAACTGAATCGCATCCTTGGTGTAGATGCGTTCATAAACACGAACGAGCAGTGTGCCGACATAAATGTAGGCCCTGGAGCGGTCTGCACTAGACTTGAGCACATTGAGCAAATCTGGTATGATAGCTGCACCTTCAATTGTAGCCATATCATTGAGTGGAGTATCCAATAGTATACTTGAGAAAGGGGAAGCGGCTGGCAGCTTCACATCGACATCATTAAGAATCATATCATGCACTCTTCGCCTCACTATATCCTCAAAAGATCTCCTCGAAATACCTGGTATACTGTATACACTACGTACATATCTATCCAGATTATGCACCATAGCATACTTGAGGAACTCTGGTCTAGAAGTGTAAAGGCAAAAGGTACGCCCTATGTACTTGAAAACCGTGGTGCTGCTACACCGTGGTGCTGCTACATCAGTTGGGATATGTGACAGAACATCCAGAGAAAAAAAAAACTGCCCCCGCGTCGTCCGGTTGGGCGACACGGGTGGCGATCGAGATCCGTTTTTTCTGCGTCCCTTTCCGATGTCTCTTTCCTCGCCGCTGCCGGACGCCGCCGCTGGGCAAAGCCCAAGCAGCCGACGGTAGCGGCGGGCCCTGGGTGGTTCGGTCTCAGTGATTCAAGCAAGCAGCGGAGGCGACTAGAAGCGAGCGGCGGCAAGTAGCACGGCGGCCCCGTGACGATCTATAAGCGGCGGTGGCAACGCGTGCTGCTCAGCAGCGGCCGTAGCGGCAGACGTGCGGACTGCCCAGCAACGGCTGAAGCTGCAGCGCCCATAGCAGCGGCCACAACATGGCACATCGGTGGCAGCGACGCTCTCTGTCCAGCAGCAGTGCACAATGCGCAGCAGCGGCGGCGGTGATGCGTGCTCTAGAGGCAGAACGTTCCCGCAGTTTTGAGAGCTTCGTCTGCGGCCTACTGGTGGCAACCGTGCCACCTTGGCCTGGATCCTTCGGACATGCACAAGGCATGGCTATCGGTAGTGATTCAGATCTTGTTGTGGTGGCATCGCCTGGCCATTTGAGTTGCAGATTGCGGTGGTCACCAAATGATTTTTGTGAAGATTTATCTCTTCAGATCCGGTGGCTGCGGCCGGCGGCTTGTACCGGCAAGGTTGCGGGATCCAGCTGAAAGGCTTTTTTATGAGTTTTGGCGGCTCTCACTCCTGTCAGATCCGGTGCTGCTATGGATGGATGCTTGACGCAGAGGGTATGGTTGTGCAGTGACGGCGGTGGGATTTTCACCCTAGCGCATGTAGCTGCTAGAATCGCGGAAAAGTGGCGGCGACGATACACACTAGTAGAAAACAGGGCTTTGGTCCAGGCCGGGTAAGCCCATTAATCCCGATTCACTCACGAACCGGGACCAAAGGGGGCATCGGTCCCGGTTCGTGAGGCCAGGGGGGCGGCCGGGCCTCGTGTGCCATTGGTCCCGGTTCGTCTGGAACCTTTGGTCCCGGCTCCAGACACGAACCGGGACCAATGGGCCTCGCTCCTGGCCCACAACCATTGGTCCCGGTTCGTGGCTGGAACCGGGACCAAAGGGCGTCCTTTGGTCCCGGTTCCAGCCACGAACCGGGACCAATGAGAAGCCTATATATACCCCCTCCCTTGCCCGCGAGCAGAGCAGTGGAGTGCTCTGTTTTTTTGGCCGGCCGTGGGAGAGCTTTGTGGTGCTCTAGCTCATCTCCTATGCACATGAGGTGTTCGATGAAATGCCCGAGCCACACTTAAGCTTTCTCCTCTCGAAGCTCCTTGTCCAAACTCCATTTTCCTCAAGATTTGTCTAGGTTTGGCGGTCCGTCCTGTCCCGTCCCAGTCCTCACCGCCGTCGATCGCCCGCGCCGATCTCGTCGCCGGCACCACCGTGGTGAGCCTCTTGATGTTATATTCTTTCTAAAAGAAAATATACTTACTCGTATGATTTAGATAGCTACTTGTATAATTTTCTTACTTTTATTATTGTTTGTTATTATATAGTGCCATGGTTATGGTATCCGCCCACGTCGGCCCTCATCCAGTCTATGATTCAGATGTGGTATATTATCTTTTATAACTATTTGTAACATTTAATGTCTATGACAATTATGCCACCAACTTGACGTAGATGTTTTTATCTAGGAGGTAGTTGAACCAGAAATGGATACCGACTATGCAATTCTGCTCGACAAGTTAACTAAAGCTGAAAAAGAAATCGATACTTTGAAAGAAAAATTGAAAAAAACTGAAGATGAGATGGGATTGGAGTTGCATGTTGCCGATATCGTCGATGATCACAAGAACAAGATGGCTGCAATGCGCTTGAAGCTTAGAAAGATTAGAAAATATGCCATTGATAAAGAGGCTTGGTATCATTATGCCGTTAGATCAATTGTTACCTTAGTTGCGATTATGATCGTATTTGTTGTTGCATTGAAATGTTTTAGATAGTTTCAATGTATGGTTTAATTAGATGCTCTGGAGAGCTATATGTTGTTCAATGAGAACTATGTATGTACTTTGGTTTTAATGTGATGATGAACTTCTATTAATTTGGTCACTTCTGTATTCATGATGTTCTGTAATGGTTTTTGACACACTTAATTATATATAATTAATGCACGCAGATGGACCGACAATGGATGTACGGTAACAGACGCACCTCCGAGTACATTAAGGGCGTGCATAATTTTCTCGAAGTGGCTGAGGCAAACAAGCAGAATGGTTTTATGTGTTGTCCATGCCCTGTATGTAGGAATATGAAGTCTTACTCTGACCGGAAAATCCTTCACACCCACCTGGTTTATAAGGGTTTCATGCCACACTATAATGTTTGGACCAAGCACGAAGAAAGAGGGGTTATGATGGAAGACAACGAAGAAGAAGAGGATGATGACAACTATGTGCCCCCTGAATACGGTGATGCTGCAACGGGGGAAGCTGAAGATCAAGAGGAACCAGACGATGTGCCCGATGATGATCTTCGCCGGGTCATTGTTGATGCAAAGAGACAGTGCGAAAGTGAAAAGGAGAAGCTGAAGTTCGATCGCATGTTAGAGGATCACAAAAAAGGGTTGTACCCCAAATGTGAAGATGGCAACACAAAGCTCGGTACCACACTGGAATTGCTGCAGTGGAAGGTAGAGAATGGTGTACCTGACAAAGGATTTGAGAAGCTACTGAAAATATTGAAGAAGAAGCTTCCAAAGGTTAACGAATTGCCCGACAATACGTACGCAGCAAAGAAGGTTGTATGCCCTCTAGGATTGGAGGTGCATAAGATACATGCATGCCCTAATGACTGCATCCTCTACCGTGGTGCGTACGAGGATTTGAACGCATGCCCGGTATGCGGTGCATTGCGGTATAAGATCAGACGAGATGACCCTGGTGATGTTGACGGTGAGCGCCCCAGGAAGAGGGTTCCTGCCAAGGTGATATGGTATGCTCCTATAATACCACGGTTGAAACGTTTGTTCAGAAACAAAGAGCATGCCAAGTTGATGCGATGGCACAGAGAGGACCGTAAGAAAGACGGGAAGTTGAGAGCACCCGCTGATGGGTCGCAGTGGAGAAAAATCGAGAGAAAGTACTGGGAGGACTTTGCAGGTGACGCAAGGAACGTATGGTTTGGTTTAAGCGCGGATGGCATTAATCCTTTTGGGGAGCAGAGCAGCAATCACAACACCTGGCCCGTGACTCTATGTATCTATAACCTTCCTCCTTGGCTGTGCATGAAGCGGAAGTTCATTATGATGCCAGTTCTCATCCAAGGCCCTAAGCAACCCAGCAACGACATTGATGTGTACCTAAGGCCATTAGTTGAAGAACTTTTACAGCTGTGGAATGGAAACGGTGTACGTGTGTGGGATGAGCACAAACAGGAGGAATTTGACCTGCATGTGTTGTTGTTTGTAACCATCAATGATTGGCCTCCTCTCAGTAACCTTTCAGGACAGACAAACAAGGGATACCACGCATGCACGCACTGTTTAGATGACACCGAAAGTATATACCTGGACAAATGCAGGAAGAATGTGTACCTGGGGCATCGTCGATTTCTTCTGACCAACCATCAATGTCGAAAGAAAGGCAAGCATTTCAAAAGCGAGGCAGATCACCGGAAGAAGCCCGCCATCCGTACCGGTGATCACATACTTGCTATGGTCAATGATTTACAAGTAATCTTTGGAAAGGGTCCCGGCGGACTATCTGTTCCGAATGACGCTGAGGGACGCGCACCCATGTGGAAGAAGAAATCTATATTTTGGGACCTACCCTACTGGAAAGACCTAGAGGTCCGCTCTGCAATCGACGTGATGCACGTGACGAAGAATCTTTGCGTGAACCTGCTAGGCTTCTTGGGCGTGTATGGGAAGACAAAAGATACACCGGAGGCACGGGAGGACCAGCAACGTGTGGACGAAAAAGACGGCATGCCTCCAAAGCAGTATGAAGGTCCTGCCAGCTACGCTCTTACCAAAGAAGAGAAGGAAATCTTCTTTGAATGCCTGCTCAGTATGAAGGTCCCGTCTGGCTTCTCGTCGAATATAAAGGGAATAATAAATATGGCAGAGAAAAAGTTCCAGAACCTAAAGTCTCATGACTGCCACGTGATTATGACGCAACTGCTTCCGGTTGCATTGAGGGGGCTTCTACCGGAAAACGTTCGATTAGCCATTGTGAAGCTATGTGCATTCCTCAATGCAATCTCTCAGAAGGTGATCGATCCAGAAATCCTACCAAGGTTAAGGAGTGATGTGGCGTAATGTCTTGTTAGTTTCGAGCTGGTGTTCCCACCATCCTTCTTCAATATCATGACGCACGTCCTAGTTCATCTAGTTGACGAGATTGTCGTTCTGGGCCCTGTATTTCTACACAATATGTTCCCCTTTGAGAGGTTCATGGGAGTCCTAAAGAAATATGTCCGTAACCGCACTAGGCCAGAAGGAAGCATCTCCATGGGCCATCAAACAGAGGATGTCATTGGGTTTTGTGTTGACTTCATTCCTGACCTTAAGAAGATTGGTCTCCCTCAATCGCGGTATGAGGGGAGACTGACTGGAAAAGGCACGCTAGGAGCGGACTCAATAATATGTAGGGACGGGTATTCTTGGTCTCAAGCACACTACACAGTTCTACATAATTCTACCTTGGTGACCCTGTATGTCGATGAACACAAGAACATTCTGCGCTCCAAACACCCGGAGCAGTGTGACGACTGGATTACATGTGAACACATTAGGACTTTCGGCAGTTAGTTGCAAACACGTCTCAGTGGTGACAACACTGTTTCTGATGAGCTGTACTCGTTGGCCAGGAGACCATCTTCGACTGTATTGACTTACAAAGGGTACGAGATAAATGGGAATACATTTTACACGATCGCCCAAGATCAAAAGGGCACCAACCAAAACAGCGGTGTCCGCTTTGATGCAGCAAAGACCAATGGGAATGACACATATTACGGTTACATAGAGGAGATATGGGAACTTGACTATGGACATGATTTGAAGGTCCCTTTGTTTCGATGCAAATGGGTCGATCTTACAAGAGGCGGGGTACAGGTAGACCCGCATTACGGAATGACAACAGTGGATCTCAACAATCTTGGGTACAAAGACGAACCATTGGTCCTAGTCAATGATGTGGCGCAGGTTTTCTATGTTAAGGGCATGTCTACCAAACCGAGAAAAAGAAAAGATAAGGAAGCGAATACATCATACGATGAGCCAAAGCGCCACATAGTTCTTTCAGGAAAAAGAGACATCATGGGATTGGAGGGCAAGACAGACATGTCTGAAGATTATGAAAAGTTTCATGAAATTCCTCCCTTCAAAGTCAAGGCTGACCCAAGCACCCTGTTAAACAATGAAGATTATCCATGGTTACGGCGCAATAAGCAAAGGACACAAGCGAAGAAAAAGTGAAGACTTTCTCTCCACAACTATTATGATGATGCCTTTGATCTAGAATATCACTGCAGTTACATGTGAAGAAATGAAATGCTTTTTGTAACAGATGAGTTTCCGTCCGAAACCCTGATACTTCGAAAGAGATTGTCCATTTTGTACACGAAGTGCATCCAGTTTTTGCCGTAACCCTCTTAACTTTTTAGCACATTCTATGTGGGTGAAATGATGATACCATGCCAACTTTTAACCTTTTCAGAGTTCATTTGTAGTGCTTTTCAATTTCAGGGTCATTTAGCTCAAAAAAATCAGTAAATGCATGAAAAATAACAAATGAAGTCAGAAAGGGTTGAAAATTGATGATGTGGCTTTGAATGGTGCATTTTGAACACACAAAAAGTCTGGAGTTCAAATAAGTTCAAGAAAATAAAATCCCTTTGTAACAGATGAGTTTTCGTCCGAAACTCTGATACTTCGAAAGAGATTGTCCATTTTGTACACGAAGTGCATCCAGTTTTTGTCGTAACCCTCTCAACTTTTTAGCACATTCTATGTGGGTGAAATGATGATACCATGCCAACTTTCAACCTTTTTAGAGTTCATTTGTAGTGCTTTTCAATTTAAGGGTCATTTAGCTCAAACAAATCAGTAAATGCATGGAAAATAAGAAATGGAGTCAGAAAGGGTTGAAAATTGATGTCGTGGCTTTGAATGGTGCATACTGAACGCACAAAAAGTCTGGAGTTGAAATAAGTTTAAAAACATAAAATCCCTTTGTAATAGATGAGTTAATATTATAATTCTTGCTTATTGCGCTGTAACCACCAACCGGGACGAAAGGTCTTTTTCAGCAGCCGAAAGGGCGGGAAGCAGAGACCTTTCGTCCCGGTTGGTGGCTCCAACCGGGATTAAAGGGGGTCCTTTAATCCCGGTTTGAGCCACGAACCGGGATTAAAGGCTGGCACGGCGAGGGGCGCAGGAAGTTTAGTCCCACCTCGCTAGTTGAGAGGGGCTCAGAGTGGTTTATAAGCCCCGATGCGGCTAACCACTCGAGCTCCTCTCACCTGCACGTTCGTAGGAGATGCCCCCAATGGGCACTAACCATGAAGATCTGATCCCCAAACGGCCTGTAGTAGATGTCGCATCGCAATGCCTCCGCCTCAATGGTGTAAGCCCCAGCGGATCCTTCTTCTTCTTCCTCCCGAGGCTCGTTTACCGGCCTACACCATTGAGGAGGAAGAAGAAGAATCCACTGGGGCTTACACCATTGAGGCGGAGGCATTGCGATGCGACATCTGCTACAGGCCATTTGGGGATCAGATCTTCATGGTTAGTGCCCATGGACTATCTTCATCACATACATCACAATGCTTCAGAAAGCTTGCTCACATCATACTAAATATTCTTACACACAAATCGTACTTAAACAGGGACATAATAGAATTTTTTTGTTCAATTTCAGGGTCATTTAGCTCAAAAATTTCAGTACATGCATGAAAAATACCAAATGAATTCAGAAAGGGTTGAAAATTTATGATGTGGCTTTGAATGGTGCATTTTGAACACACAAAAAGTCTGGAGTTCAAATAAGTTCAAGAAAATGAAATCCCTTTGTAACAGATGAGTTTTCGTCCGAAACCCTGATACTTCGAAAGAGATTGTCCATTTTGTACACGAAGTGCATCCAATTTTTGCCATAACCCTCTCAACTTTTTAGCACATGCTATGTGGGTGAAATGATGATACCATGCCAACTTTCAACCTTTCCAGAGTTCATTTGTAGTGCTTTTCAACTTAAGGGTCATTTAGCTCAAACAAATCAGTAAATGCATGGAAAATAGCAAATGAAGTCAGAAAGGGTTGAAAATTGATGTCGCGGCTTTGAATGGTGCATACTGAACGCACAAAAAGTCTGGAGTTGAAATAAGTTTTAAAAAATAAAATCCCTTTGTAATAGATGAGTTAATATTATAATTCTTGCTTATTGCGCTGTAACCACCAACCAGGACGAAAGGTCTTTTTGAGCAGCCGAAAGGGCGGGAAGCAGAGACCTTTCGTCCCGGTTGGTGGCTCCAACCGGGATTAAAGGGGGTCCTTTAATCCCGGTTTGAGCCACGAATCGGGATTAAAGGCTGGCACGGCGAGGGGCGCAGGAAGTTTAGTCCCACCTCGCTAGTTGAGACGGGCTCGGAGTGGTTTATAAGCCCCGATGCGGCTAACCACTCGAGCTCCTCTCACCTGCACGTTCGTAGGAGATGCCCCCAATGGGCACTAACCATGAAGATCTGATCCCCAAACGGCATGTAGCAGATGTCGCATCGCAATGCCTCCGCCTCAATGGTGTAAGCCCCAGCGGATCCTTCTTCTTCTTCCTCCCGGGGCTCGTTTACCGGCCTACACCATTGAGGAGGAAGAAGAAGAATCCACTGGGGCTTACACCATTGAGGCGGAGGCATTGCGATGCGACATCTGCTACAGGCCGTTTGGGGATCAGATCTTCATGGTTAGTGCCCATGGACAATCTTCATCACATACATCACAATGCTTCAGAAAGCTTGCTCACATCATACTAAATATTCTTACACACAAACCGTACTTAAACAGGGACATAATAGAATTTTTTGTTCAATTTCAGGGTCATTTAGCTCAAAAAATTCAGTACATGCATGAAAAATACCAACTGAAGTCAGAAAGGGTTGAAAATTTATGATGTGGCTTTGAATGGTGCATTTTGAATACACAAAAAGTCTGGAGTTCAAATAAGTTCAAAAAAAATGAAATCCCTTTGTAACAGATGAGTTTTCGTCCGAAACCCTGATACTTCGAAAGAGATTGTCCGTTTTGTACACGAAGTGCATCCAGTTTTTGCCGTAACCATCTTAACTTTGTAGCACATACTATGTGGGTGAAATGATGATACCATGCTAACTTTCAACCTTTTCAGAGTTCATTCGTAGTGCTTTTCAATTTCAGGGTCATTTATCTCAAAGAATGAACTAATAGCAAAAAGAATGAACTAGAAAACTTTTATGAAACTCTAATAGCAAAAAGAATGAACTAAAAATAATCAATTAAAATATTCTTTTATGATCAACTAAAACAAAACTATAATATTCTTCAATAGCAAAAAGAATCAACTAAAAATCTTTTATAAAACTCTAATAGCAAAAGGAATCAACTAAAAAGCTTTTATAAACCTATAGTATTTTTGAAACTAAAATTATATACAATTTATGCAACTAAAATTATCAAAGTATTTTTTGTTCAAAACATTAATAGCAAAAAGAATTTTCATAAAGAATTTTTTTGTTAGAAACTTTAATAGCAAACTAAAATAACAAAATCTGTATTTGATTAAAACAGACATTTAAAATAACCTAAAAATTACCAAATTGAATATAATGATAAAACACAGTAATATTAAATAGCAGGAAAAAGAATCACTCAAAAATCTATTTTTATAGTAAAGTTATTCACAAACTAGTGATTCACACAAATTTCAAAGAATTCAAATTTAAACTATTCAAATTTGAAAACTAATGGCACTAACAGGAAGTTTATAATTTTTGTGACCTAAAAGCAAAAAGAATTAAAAAAATAAAGCAAAAAACAAAAGAAAATAAATAATGCAAAAAACAAAACAAAAATACTGGAAAAAAATAAAAAAATGCCGCCTACTGGGCCACCACGGCCTGAATACGACTAGAAACCCAACCAGCCAGGTGGGCCAGGATTCAGGCCCGCAGAAGGCCCAGTAGGCCCACAGGCATATACAGAGAGGTTAGGCCCGTAAGCCTGCTTTAGAGAGGAGCTCGAAAGCTCAGGCGCACCGCGCCTTTTAAACAGGTGCGGCTCTCTCTCAGCTAGCGAGGTGGGACTAAACTCCCACCACCACGCCGCTGTGCAAGCCCATTGGTCCCGGTTCGTGGCACCAACCGGGACCAATGCCCCCCTTTGGTCCCGGTTCGTGCCACCAACCGGGACCAAAGGGTTGTGCTTCCCGCCCTTTCGCCTGGCCAAAACAGACCTTTGGTCCCGGTTGGTGGCACGAACCGGGATCAAAGGGTGGCATTGGTCCCGGTTTGTGCCACAAACCGGGACTAAAGGTTTGGCTATATAAGCCAACACTTAGGAAACTTTCCCCAAGTGCTCCCATTCTCCCCCGACGCCGCCAGGCCACTCCTCGTCGCCGTCGCCGCGCCCTGCCCCGTCGCCGCCCGCTCCTCATCGCCTTTCGCCGTCGCCGACGCCTCCCTGACGACACCGAGCTCGCCGCCAGGCTGCCTCGTCGTCCCCGAGCACTGCCCCGACGCCCTCGCTGGCCCCCTGCCCCGCCGGTCTCCTCGTTGCCGCGCCGGCCGCCTCCAGCTAGCTCCACCGCCGCCCCTCCCCCCCAGTGAGCTTCCCCCTTTCCCATGGTCCCTTGCTCCCGAGCCCCTTTGCTGCCACTGCTCGTCACAGTCGGCCGTTGCTCTGTTCATGTGGAGATGATAGATAGATGTGTTTTTTTAGATGATAGATAGATGTTCATGTGGAGATGAGATGAGATGTGTATGAAATGTGCTCTGTTTTTTTAGATGTGCTCTGTTTTTTCAGATGAGATGAAATGAGATTAGATGAGATGTATGAGATATTTTGTGGAGACAAGATGAGATGTTTTGTAGAATTTTATTTTTCATAGAAATTAGTGTGATATTTTTGTTCATGATGATCTTGCTAAAACTCATATTAAGTTTGTAGAAATATTTTTGTAAGGTGGAAAAGAGTTATAGCATTATTCATGATCAAAGTCATTTCATTTGTGATATTTTCATGTGTAATATAAATTTTTGTTCATTGAGATGAGATGAGATGGATGAGATGAGATGGAGATGGCTGATTTTTTTTGTTTGTTTTGTGTAGTTTTACTAGGTTTTTGTTCATAGAATATATTTTTTGTTCATAGAAATTAGTTAAAATTTACCAAGTTACCAAGTTACTAAGTTAAAATGTTCATATATTCGACATGAGGGGGGACGTCGGACATGCATGAGAGAGAGGCGGTCCGCTCGCCCGACCAGCTATCGAGGCCACCCAAACCCTAGAATAAAGAGCGTCGTTGTCGATCTACCCCCTCCCCGATAACTTTGACCTGAGGGGGATGTCGGACATGCATGAGAGAGAGGCGGTCCGCTCACCCGACCAACTATCAAGGCCACCCAAACCCTAGAAGAAAGAGCGTCGTTGTCGATCTACCCCCTCCCCGGTAACTCTTCAACATGAGGGGGGACGTCGATCGATGAACCCCCTCTCGCCAAACCGGGACTGAAAAAGCATTGTCGAGGCCACCCCAAACCCTAGAAGTGTTGTCAAGGCCACCCCAAACCCTAGATGCGTTGTCGAGGCCACCCCAAACCCTAGAAGCGTTGTCGAGGCCACCCCAAACCCTAGAAGTGTTGTCGAGGCCACCCCAAACCATAGAAGCGTCGAGGCCACTAATATGATCCCTTGTTGTGATAGCTAGGTCTATGTTTGCCACTAATATATCCATCTCTCATGTTTGTATATTAATTGCCATGTTGTAATATTTGCAGAAACTATGGATCAAAGAGACTTAGAAAAAGAAGAGTTGTTGGGGGACATAATCCGCGACGGACGTGATGTCTTGTCGTTTCTCAACGACACCGATGGTCTGGAAGTAGAGGATGAAGGCTTCGGTGATGATCCAACAATGGAGGAGGAAGGTGACCGAATGCCGGTGGAAGAAGGAGACCGTGATGACGGCTCTGGTGACCGAACGGAGGAGGGAGCTGTTGCAAAGTCCGGCGAGGTATATATATTAATTAAGCCTGTGCTGACTAGCTAATTGATGCATTAATTGTTTTGGTATGTACATATATTAACTCTTCTTTCTTCTTTTATAGCCCTCTGGATTGAGCCAAAATTCGGTAATGAGACGAGGCCCGAAGAAAAGGTTGCGCCAAGATGAAAGGTTCACGATCACAGCAATCGCGAACGATGGCCAACCGATTGAACCCAAGCGGACCAAGGATGCATTTTCTGCTCAGTGCGGAGCTATTGTTAGGGACAGCATCCCGATCAGCATCCAGCAATGGAATAAGCCTAAGAACGAAGACCCTCAAGTTTCTTATGTCACCGATAGACAGAAAGATGATCTCTGGACCTCGCTGAAGGCAAATTTCGCCCTACCGCCAGAGGAGGATCCGAATAAGCCAGTTGTAGAGCCACTGGTCAAGGCGTGTGCTCTTAAGAAGATGGCAGATCTATTCAGGAGGTGGAAGAATGAGTTGAAATCAACGTTTGTCGACAAAGGGAAGACTCCAAAATTCACCGGCCGATTTGAGAAGATAAGAGATCAGTGGCCCGCATTTGTGGCCTACAAGACATCGGACAAGAGTAAGAAAATGTCAGAGACAAATAAGATAAATGCTGCAAAGAAGCTGTATCACCATCGCACGGGGTCAGGTGGCTACCTCGGAGCCCGGCCGTTGTGGGACAAAGATGAGAATGACCTGATTGCTAAAGGGGTCGAATCAGAGACATTGAACTGGCCAGAGCGTTCAAGGACTTGGTTCTTCGGGGTTGGGGGAACTTTGGACCTTGAAACAGGGAAGTGCGTTTGGACGGACGAGCAACTTGCAATACCCGTCAAGAAGCTTCAGAAGTATATCGCCGCAGCGCTGCAAGGGATGTTCATTCCCGACAGAGAGAAGGACGAGCTGACTGAGGCCCTCGGGAATCCTGAGCACCCTGGACGAACACGAGGCACGCCAGGCTCCGTTCCATGGAAGGTTGTGTTTCCCGGCGCAGGTGGTTACAAAACCCGGGAGAGGAAGAGGAAACAGGAGCTGAGCGAAATACAGAACCTCAATGCAAGAGTACTAAAGCTAGAGGAACAAGTTGAGAGCCAGCGAGCTGCCGGCCAACCATCTCAGCGGCACGAAGCTACCACAGAAGCTACCCCGCCATCTCAGCGGAGAAGCAGCGTGGCTTCCACGGAGCTCGATCAGGAGCCTGACTTCATGGCTCCTAGCTACCCCGTGGATGCTATCACGGAGGCTCAACATTGCCAGCTTATGACGAAATTCCAAAACCTCACCTTGAAGGCAGCTGTCGGCTCTGTTGCACCTCCTCGACCCGACGGAACTTTTCACTGCCGTCCGATTCCACATGGCTATGCTGTTGTGTTGGTGGATGAAGTAATGGAGGGATTTGAGGAGCTCGAGCTTGACCACCCTACAGGTGAAGGGGAGACTCATCTGAGGTGTGCTCTGAGGAGTACATGTCTATGGCGGAAGGAGTACATCAAGCTTCCGAACTGGACGCCTCCGCCTCCTCCTCCTCCTCCTCCGGCGAGTGATCAAGGCACTCCGCCTCCTCCTTCGCCTCTTCCGGCGCGTGAGGGCACTCCGTTTCCTCCTCCGCCTCCTCCGGCGCGTCCGAGCAGTCCGCCTCCTCCTCCGCCTCATCAGCAACGGCGGAAGATAGACGCCGCCGCTCCGGCTCCTCCGGCACGTCAGAGCACTCCGCCTCCTTCTCCGCCTCGTAAGCAACAACGGAAGAGAGACGCCGCCGCTCCGGCGGCTAGCAGTACAACAGGAGGAGGGAAGAGGTTTCAATTTGGTCCAAGCCTCGGGCCTCTTCCACAGAGACCATATGATAGGTCTGAAGAGGAAACCAAGGCAATCTCGGAGGCCGAAGTGAAGGCCCATTTTGCTAAGAAACATGCACCGCCAAAGCGAGGCGTACGGTGCAAAACCTTCAAAAACCACAACCGGTACCGGCTCCGTTGCCATCAAACTATGACCGCCATATTAAAAAGGCATATGCTGAAGTGGTGCAGTCGGGGAGTACTAAAAGTGATACCAGACGACGAACTCGGAATACAATTCCCCAGCTCGGCGAACAGCCAAAGCAATCGTGCCCCCCGCTCCAGGTCTCTAGCAATATCGCTAATGTTACGGAGGGGGTAGTGCCCGGTACCAATCTTGGTGATTACTTACCCGATGATATACCGTTACCCGAATTCGTTGATGTAGTGCCCTTTAGATATGAGCACGGGAAGCCTTTCGTCAAACCCGAGGAGATCCCGCGTCTAGGGACGTTGATGCGACAATTAAATGATTGGTACATGGATAAATGCAAGGATGGGACCTCTAGTTTCCTGATTGGAATTCGAGATGAGCACGACTTCGTTGGAGTCGACAGTATGCCAATTGAATTTGAAGAATTATGACAGTTGTACAATAAAGATGCCCTCGACAAACAAATGATGACTTGCTATTGTCTGTAAGTATTGTTTCTGTAATTAAGTCTCTAGCTCAGCTCGTTCATTTCATGTATATATAACTATCCTCACTATGCTATGCAGATTGAAGATCGTCGAATGCAAGAGACGACAAGTATATGACATTGGGTTCGTTAGCCCAAATACCGTAAATGAATGGTCGGTAACGCTAAGATACGATGTGACATATGACAACTTGCTCGCGTCATTCCTTAAAAATCAGAACAAAAGTACAATACTACTCCCTTTCAACACCAAGTGAGTGTTAATTACTGTCTTGTGCATATTCTGTTTCGCTTACTCGAGCTTAAGTGTAATTGATGAGTTATGCGTGCACAGATACCACTTTATTCTACTAGTCATTAAGCTTGACGAGGGAAAGGTTACTGTCTTAGACTCGATGCGTAAGTGGGAGGCGCATTGGGCGGACATGCGTGAAATGCTCCAGAAGTAAGTTCAATCATTATCGTACCATATCGGCAACTTTCATTCATTTCCTGATATCAAGTATATATAATCATTTTCTTTGCCGGGCAGGGTTTGGAAAGAGTTCACCACAAGGGTAAAGGGTCTACCGAAAGAGGAGCTGTAAGTAGTACTAGCTAGTTCCGCGCATCTCTCATTGATTCTAGATTCATCAATACCATTATCATGCTTGATTATCATTCTGATTGAACTCTATTCTCGTAAAGTGCTTGGTGCAGGCACAAGGGAATAATTTATGTGGATACTACGTTTGCGAGTTCATTCGCTACTCGATCGATGAGCGAGGCAAATTATCTGAACGATAATTTCAAGTACGTAAACAATATTCACAATTTTATTTTATTACCATCAATTGTGTTGATTCATTCATATATATGTACTGACCCCCTTATTTAAATTAGATCTGGGAGAAGCGGGATGAACTCCTAGACAAAGATCGCATAAAAGCAATTCAAGAGGAAATTGCGGGATTCTTTCTTGAGCACGTCATACCTAAAGACGGAGAATACCATCTGGAATACTCATGCGATTTTGGTGGCGGTCGTCGTTAGGGATCCTAACAGATGTCTATGGCGGAAGAAGTAGCGTCGAATAGATATACAAAAACTTGTTGTTCGAGCAATCTCTCGGAGAAAGAGAGGTCATGACGATCTTGTGTAATTAATGGTTCCTTCATTTTCTTACTACCTAGCGTGTCAATTTCTCTCTATACGTATAGTAGCTAGCGTCGTGTCGAGTTCTCTCTATACGTATAGTAGCTAGCATCGACCAAGCACGGAGATAAGAGGGGTCACTTCTCTCTATTAGCTAGCTAACACAATATATGAAACCCCTAAATTAACCCTCCAAAACCCCCTAACCCCCCCCCCCTTTCAAAACAAAAAACAAAAACCCCTGCTCCTGCCAGCTGCTGACGCGTGGATGCCTTTTGGTCCCGGTTGGTGTTACCAACCGGGACCAAAGGTGCTCCTGCCTGGGCGCCCCGCAGCGGCCATGTGGAGCCCTTTCTGTCCCGGTTCGTAAGCGAACCGGGACTAAAGGTTTTAGGCTTTAGTCCCGACCCTTTATTTCCGGTTCCGGAACCGGGACTAATGGGCCTCTGGAACCGGGACAAATGGCCCGTTTTCTACTAGTGACATGATTGACTTCGATTTGATGGTGCTTCTCGAGTACCCGGTCTCGAGCTCCGGGGTGAAAACCCTAGGTCAGACCCTGTTGGTTATACCTAGCAATGGCGATGTTTCTGCGTCGTTACCTTGTTGAAGGAATTGCTCGGATATGCTCGGACTTGTTCTTCAGGGTGAAAACCTATAATCTCATCTTTGGTGGTTGGATTCGGTGACGGTGGCGCTTGAGCGTCATTCCTCTTCATGAAGGCGTTGCTGTTGAAGAACTTTTCTCGTTGTCCATGTGGCGTCAAGAGATGGTTGGTGCGGATATGGTTGTTGTCATAGTTTGTCGATCGTTGTTTTGAATGCTTTGGTTTTTCTTTTTCCTCGCGCATGCATAGCTTAGGTCTTATATGACTTTGCTATTTGCTGGCGTGTTTATTTGAGTGTGTGCGTTGGTGTTGGCTGTGTGCATCCTAGTTATGCAGAGGCCGGGTGTGTACTCATTGTGTTTGTATTCTCTTGATGCTTCATTTTGAGTCAATAAAATCTACCCTTTATCGAAAAAATGTACTTGAAAACCCCACACAAGAGCATGAGCACTATGGCAGCGAGGAGTCGGTTGTCTTGCCAAGACGATATGGAGATTACATAGCCGGCAGACCAATCCTAGTAGGTGGCGTTGCCACAACTCATTGTCTTGCACGAAGAAGGTAGTGATAGTGTCCGGCCCTCCTAGGTGGAGGAGCAGGAACGGCGCCCAAAAGATAAGAAGAGGGTGTGAGCTGCTTGCATGGACGGCGAGATGTCCGAGAACAAAAATGACCACAGAGTCAGCCGATAAGTAAGCCAACCATACAAGGGAGTTGAGGATGTGGGACACATTGTGCCTCCGCATGCCTGCTGCGAAGAAGAGGAATACTTGTAGGCCAAAGCTTGCAAGTATGAGGCAATGAATCTCCCATTCATTCCAGAGCTCTTGGACGGCTTGCAAACTGCCGATGTCCAAACTCAAATAAAAGAGCTGCCACAAAAACCATATTGTTTGCACTGCCTACTGACACGTACTAGTTGTGATATCATTATTTTATATATCCAAAATGATAATTTGTATAACAATTTTGCTAATTAATTCTCAGTTGTTTGAGAATTTTGCATGTAATATAGAACAACACATAATCTAAGATAAAGTTGACAGAGTGCAATTGTAGCAACATGTAAGTGCAATTTAGTCTATAATCTAGGTTACATACCAGTAAGATAGGCACGATGATAATGATAATTGTTTGTTGGTCAAAAGATTTAAAATGTGAGTGAGATCTAACCATATTGGAGGCAAATTTATAGTGCCCCGAAGGCCAACACCAAAGAAGGAAAAAAAAAGGGAGAGACATGCAGGTGTAGACGTGTAGTATGTATATAACCGTGCGAGGACAAAGAGAAAACTCGATCGATCTATGGGAACAAAGCAAACAAGATGTAAGAAAATAAAGCAGGAGTTGCATGCATTTGTTACCTTTTTTTTTTGGATCACACTGCCCTCTCCAACTTGCGCAGTATCCCTTATCGGGCTCATTTCCAATCAGGTGGATATAGATAGACAAGAAAACCAAACAGATGGTGCGAGATGTTGTGCTGATTACTGCAGGGATCCATATTAATTTATACACGCATGTACGAATAGAGTAGATCCCAAGTTTCCGGGGCAGATGCCTTGCTTCCATGAAGGCAAGTGTGCAAGTGAGCTTTAGCATAGACATTGGTTGTAAGGAAAAAAAAAGATCCCAAGTTATTAAGATATGAGTAATTGTTTACCATCCAACCTATACTAAGCAGTTTGGATAACATGCAGGTATCAATAGCAGATACAAGGACAGGCTATGCATCAGAATAGGATAAAGCAAAACAGTAGCAATTTCTAATGCAAGCAGGAGGGAGAAGGAATGGGTGATATAGGCATGCGTCAAGGGGGTTTGCTTGCCTGGAAGCTCTGCTAACAAGGAAGGAGGGTCGTCGGGGACATAGTCGATCACAGGGGCAGCGTCGGTCTCGGAGTCTATCGGAGAGAAGAGGGGGAAAGAAACAATAAATACAAGCAACAATAGCAATCACAGGTGCAAGGCATGGCAATATGCTGTGCTAGGGGGTGACCTATCGCGGTGCTACACGTGGCAGACGAAGCGGGAAATTAACTGGGGCGTTTTCCCGGTTTCGGACGTCTGTCAGACAGATGAACCGGAGGGGATGGTTCCATGTTCAGGTAGTTAGGGCCACATGACATATGAACGGAGGGCATATTCAGAATCGTCATATTTTTCTGATCGTCTTTCATATATAAATTATTTTAATACGAGTTACGGTTTAAAAGACATGATTTCCTAAAGTTTTTATTAATTTCTGGAATTATTTAAATTATTTAAATTAATATTATCCGGAACAGTGCATGCTGACATCAGCATGACGTCACTGTGACGTCAGCAGTGAACAGGACCAGTGGGTCCCACCTGTCATAGTCTGATTAAGTTAATTAGGGTTTAATTAGGTTAATTAATTAACTAGTTTAATTAAACATAATTAATTAAGTTAATTAATTAATTATTTATTTATTTATTTTAATTCTTTTTTTTTTTTATTTACTTACTTACTTATTTATTTATTTTTATTTTCTTTTTCTTTTTTCTTTTTTAAACAGTGGCTAGGCCCAGTAGTTAGTGAGCAGGCCGGACATGTCCGGCCTGTGCTCGTTTCAGGGCCGGACACGTCCGGGGCTCCGCAGCGCGCGCGGGCACACAGGGGACCGGACGCGTCCGGGCGCGCAGCGAGGCCGACGACGGGCAGCGGCGCGGGCGAGGCTTGGGGAGGCGCCGGCGACGAGCGGCGAGGCCGGCGTGCGCGGGGGCCGCGAGCGCGGGCGAGCGACGCAGACGGGCGGAGGCGGGCGCGAGCGCGTGCGGCAGCGGGAGGCGGCGCGCAGGCAGCAACGGGAGGTGGGCGCTGGTGCGCGCGCGAGCGGGCGAGAGCACGGTGAGGCCGCAGCGGGGCAGGGGCGACCCAGGGCGCGTGGACGGGAGCGGAGGCGGGCGCGGGCGACGACGGGCATGGCGGCGCGGCGGACGACGTCGGTGACGGGCGGTTTAGAGGAAGGGGATGGGGCGGCGGAGCTCACCCCGTTGCAGGGGAACACCGGCGAGGCTCGGTGAAGCCGTTCGGGGAGGAGCTCGGGGAGGAGACGGCGACGTGCGGCGACGGCGGCGGCGACGATGACGGGCGGCGGCGCGGTCGGGCGACGGGGGAAGGAGTGGGGAACGGGTGGGGGTTAGGGTTACGGGGTGGGGAGGGGGCCTAAATAGGCCAGGCGCGGGGAGGAGCGGCTGGGCCGGCCGGCTGGCCGAGGCCCAGGGGGCTTTTCTTTTTCTTGTTACCTTTTGTTTTTCTTTTAGTTTCTGTTTCGCAAAAATGCATAGCCCCAAATTTAGTTTTGTAAAATATGAGAATTGGCCCATAATTAACAGTGCAATATTAGCTAACACCAGAAAGTGGTTTGGCTAAAATATAATTTCATTTGTAATTCTAGTAATTAAAATGGTATTAAAATGTTGTTGTTTGCTATTGTTTCAGTTTAATAGAGTCACTTAACTAATCCAATTAATGTTGGTTATATTTTTATAAATGCCTCTGAATTATTTGCAGCCTTATGAACATTTTAGTTTTTAAATTTGAACAACTTTTATTTTCACTTTAAATTTGAATTTTAATTTTAATTTGGAATTTGAAATGAGATATGATGCAAAGGATGATTAGGCACTGTTAAGCATGATGACTTGGCATTATCAATAGGTGATCACTGTGCTTAATACCTGGGGATGTTACAATTCTCCTCCTCTAAAAGAAATTCTCGTCCCGAGAATTAAGAGGTAGAAAGGAGAAGGCCGGGTTAGTCATACCAAGGAAGCTTGGCATGGGCCCGCGGAAGAATTTCCCACTACGGACGGTGCAACTAAGGTCATGCGTGAATTTCAAGGATTTTAGCGTAATTGAATGTGATGCACCTGAATCAATTAAAGCAGTAAGTGGTACTGAGTAAACAAGGATAGTACCGTTCACGGTAGCAAGCTGATTTTGAGCTTCATTCAGATGAACATGGTAAGCTTGACCATGACCATAAGAAGGATTGGCATTATTGTTGCGAGGCTGATCGTTACCACGGCCAGCAGAGGGAAGGGCAAGCTGGTTCTGATTCTGAGGGCATTATCTGGAACGGTGACCTGGACGGTCACACTTGAAGCAGAGCCCATCATTGGGACTGGGAGCAGGAGCTCGAAGCAGTGGAGCCTGAGATCTTGGCTGTCCCGGCGATGGAGGAGGTGCAGCTGGATGGTACATGCTATTGGGAATCCAGATACGGCGCTTCTGAGATGACGAGCCCGAAGATGAGCCAACGTCATGGTGACGCTTGATGGTATTCTTGTGTTCCATCTGAGCAGTCTCCATCAGGATAGCCTTGTTCACAAGGGTGGCAAAGTCGGTGAAGTCTTGAGTGGCAAGTGCAAGCTTGAGGTCTGGGTAGAGTCCATTACGGAACTTTTCCTGTCTACGAGCATCAGTTGGAATGTCTTCTTCAGCATAGCGAGATAATTCAAGGAATTCCCGCTGATAAGCTTCGACAGACTTGTTGCCCTGAGTGAGGTTGCGAAACTCTGTCTTCTTCCGGTCCATGATTCCCTGAGGAATGTAGCGAGCACGGAAGGCGGACTGGAAATCAACCCAGGTGATGACTGTTCCCTCTGGTAGTGAACGCCTGTGGGTGGACCACCATTGAGGAGCGGGGCCTTTCAAAATGTAGGTCGCGAAGGTGACATAGCTGTCAAGGGCGACACTGGCAGATTCCATCTCAAAAGCAATGTCGCGAAGCCAATCATCGGCATCCAGCGGCTGTTCAGAGTTGCGATAAATAGTGGGGTTGAGACGCACAAACACCTGCAGAGTTATTGGGGCAGGTGGCTGGTTCTAAGCATTCTGGTTCTGCTGCGGGAACTGAGCCATGATCCCAACCATGAACTGGCGGTTTAGCTCGAATTGCTGCATCATAGCTGCCATATAGTCTGGCGAGGGTGGATCATTGGCAGCACGGCCACGACCATGACCTGCGGGTCTAACCATCCTGCTAAGATTTAACAGCGGGTAGTTTAGTGAAAACCACTGCAAGTGTTCAGAGACAGCACGATGTAACACGACAATGGACAAGTAGTGCAATAGATTCATAACAATAGTCAATTAAGACATACAGGTCCATACACAAAGTCGGTTACATGCGGACAGCATAAGTCCGCAATTTAAACAGCTAGACATACTAGGCAGCGCGCAGGCACGCGATAGGGAATACAACAACGAGACATAGCAAAGGCTACATCAACGTCGGGGAAAAACCACTGGATCAAGGACATAGAGGAGAGTCAGGTTTCGATCCTGTGGAACTGTGGGTGGTGTGGTTAAAAGTGGAAAGGCAGTGACATCTTGCACGGCCATGAGTAAGGCACGTCAAAGGATAATCATTTGGTGGCATTAGCTTAAGCAGGAAATTATCACGGCTGAGGTAGAAGCTAGATTACAAGAAAGGTTAAACAGACCAATGGAAAGGAAAATATGACGATCAGACCAAACAGACCAATGGAAAGTAATAATTGCGGACGATCCAACTCTCCGGGTGAATGTGATTACGAGAACCTAATGTTAGGTGTTTAGCAAAATCATTTAACCCGAAAGGGATGAGAAATTCAGAGTCCCAGAGTAAGGATGAGGAATAAAAGATCCTAATACCACCCATAGGCGATGTGGGCCCGTAAGCCACACAACCATGTTAGTAAAACAGTTTTTCAAAGTCTAGACTCAACTTCGGCCAAGGAGTGGAAAGGGGGCTACCTACAGGCAGTTGGCTCTGATACCAACTTGTGACGCCCCTGCTCGACCGTGCACTAATCATACATGCAAATGTACACGATCGAGATCAGAGACTCACGGGAAGATATCACAACACAACTCTAAACTCAAATAAAATAATACAAGCTTATTATTACAAGCCAGGGGCCTCGAGGGCTCGAATACATAAGCTCGAGTCATACAAGCATCAACGGAAACAATAGTATCTGAGTACAGACACAAAGTTAAACAAGTTGCCTTAAGAAGGCTAGCACAAACAGCGACATCTGATCGAAAAGGCGCAGGCCTCCTGCCTGGGAGCCTCCTAACTACTCCTGGTCGGCTGGCTCAATCCAGTAGCACGTGCCTCCGGGTCTCTCCTGGTAGTAAGCATCTGTGGTGGTGTCTGGCTCCTGGACTCCATCGTCTGATGTATCATCAAATGGGTATGGGGAAAAGAATAGCAGAGCAACCGTGAGTACTCATCCAAAGTACTCGCAAGACTGACATCAGAACTACACTAAGTATGCATAGGTATCAAATGAATGGGGCTATATCTTTGGACTGAACTGCAGAATGCCAGAATAAGGGGGGGGAGAAGCCTAGCCTATCGAAGACTAGCATCTTGAAGCAATCTTGCAGCATTAGAAGAGAGCAGATTAGCATATTATAATTAACAAGCATGTTGAAGCAAGCCCAGAGATCCTTCCTCGACTCCCTGCGAGAAAGCGATCCCGGAGCTCATAATTAATTATCATGTATCCAGTTCAAATAATAGTAGATCGGGATACAACACTGAGCGTCCTGTTACCGTAGACACGGCTATTCGAATAGATAACTTCCCTGCAGGGGTGCACTACTGTTACCCAACATGCTCGATTACATCTGGCCGGACACACTTGCTGGGTAATGCCCGGCCTCGGGTAATCGACACGAAGCAGCGTCCTACCTAAGCTCAGCAGAGAGGTCAACACGCCGGTCTAAATCCTAAGCAGGAAGGGGTCTTGGGCCATCGCCCTTCGCACTCCTGCACGTTGCGTGACTGGCCGGGGCCCAAGCGCGACTGTGGCAGCACCACAGACGTAACCAGCTCACCCCAACATTCAGCCTGCATCTCTGAGCTGTGACGTCTAAAGAGCTTTCGGGAGAAACATACAATGTAGAGGGCCCCATTAAACCATTATCCCACGTGGTGGTAGTGCGTTTAGGCCATTGGCCAACTAAGATCAAATACCCAGTTCCGTTAGGAGTATTTAATAACTCGCAGAGGCGATCAGAGTTTCTGTCGCTCCGACTTGATATCACTCGCGGGTACTCTTAGTGCTTACCCGACTTTAGCATTGTTCTCTCGCGGGCACCCTTGGGCCAGCCCGACTTTACAATTCCCCGCGGGTACCTCTCGAGGTGGACCCGCCTGCGACAAAGGCCAAGGTAACTGTGTGTCCAAGTATCGAGGAGGAATCCGAGGAATCACCCTCGATTGATTCCCACTCGAGGAGTTGCACGACGGGAGCTTATCGGAGGTGATGAAAGAGGAATCACCCTCGGTAACACACATCCGGGTAGCTATTCTACAGAGGCACCATCGAAAGTGAGATAAGAGGTGTCACCCTCGGCACTCGATGCCAGCTCTGCAGAGTTGAGCAACTTAGGGTGTGTGTGCTGATGTGTTGTTTTCAGCCGACGATCATTCGATCGGGGCACAGATACTAAAGCGGAGCAACTACAGCAAAGGACAGAGGCCACAGATGGTTTACCATCCAACCTATACTAAGCAGTTTGGATAACAGGCAGGTATCAATAGCAGATACAAGGATAGGCTATGCATCAGAATAGGATAAAGCAAAACAGTAGCAATTTCTAATGCAAGCAGGAGGGAGAAGGAATGGGTGATATAGGCATGCGTCAAGGGGCTTTGCTTGCCTGGAAGCTCTGCTGACAAGGAAGGAGGGTCGTCGGGGACGTAGTCGATCACAGGGGCAGCGTCGGTCTCGGAGTCTATCGGAGAGAAAAGGGGGAAAGAAACAATAAATACAAGCAACAATAGCAATCACAGGTGTAAGGCATGGCAATCTACTGTGCTAGGGGGTGACCTAACGCGGTGCTACACGTGGCAGACGAAGCGGGAAATTAACTGGGGCGTTTTCCCGGTTTCGGACGTCTGTCAGACAGATGAACCGGAGGGGATGGTTCCATGTTCAGGTAGTTAGGGGCACGTGACAGATGAACGGAGGGCATATTCGGAATCGTCATATTTTTCTGATCGTTTTTCATATATAAATTATTTTAATCCGAGTTACGGTTTAAAAGATATGATTTTCTAAAGTTTTTATTAATTTCTATAATTATTTAAATTATTTAAATTAACATTATCCAGAACAGTGCATGCTGACATCAACATGACGTCACTGTGACGTCAGCAGTGAACAGGACCAGTGGGTCCCACCTGTCATAGTCTGATTAAGTTAATTAGGGTTTAATTAGGTTAATTAATTAACTAGTTTAATTAAACAGAATTAATTAAGTTAATTAATTCGTTAATTATTTATTTATTTATTTTAATTCTTTTTAGTTATTTATTTTATTTACTTACTTATTTATTTATTTTTATTTTCTTTTTCATTTTTCTTTTTTAAACAGTGGCTGGGCCCAGTAGTCAGTGAGCAGGCCGGACATGTCCGGCCTGTGCTCGTTTCAGGGCCGGACACGTCCGTGGCTCCACAGCACGCGCGGGCACACAGGGGACCGGACGCGTCCGGGCGCACGGCGAGGCCGACGACGGGCAGCGGCGCGGGCGCGGCTTGGGGAGGTGCCGGCGACGAGCGGCGAGGCCGGCGTGCGCGGGGGCCGCGAGCGCGGGCGAGCGGCGCAGACGGGCGGAGGCGTGCGTTAGCGCGTGTGGCAGCGGGAGGCGGCGCGCAGGCAGCAGCGGGAGGCGGGCGCTGGTGCGCGCGCGAGCGGGCGAGAGCACGGCGAGGCCGCAGTGGGGCAGGGGCAACCCAAGGCGCGCGGACGGGAGCGGAGGCGGGCGCGGGCGACGACGGGCATGGCGGCGCGGCGGACGGCGTCGGTGACATGCGGTTTAGAGGAAGGGGATGGGGCGGCGGAGCTCACCCCGTTGCAGGGGAACACCGGCGAGGCTCGGTGAAGCCGTTCGGGGAGGAGACGGCGACGGCGGCGGCGACGGTGACGGGCGGCGGCGCGGTCGGGCGACGGGGGAAGGAGTGGGGAACGGGTGGGGGTTAGGGTTACGGGGTGGGGAGGGGGCCTAAATAGGCCAGGCGCGGGGAGGAGCGGCTGGGCTGGCCGGCTGGCCGAGGCCTGGGGGGCTTTTCTTTTTCTTTTTACCTTTTGTTTTTCTTTTAGTTTCTGTTTCGCAAAAATGCATAGCCCCAAATTTAGTTTTGTAAAATATGAGAATTGGCCCATAATTAACAGTGCAATATTAGCTAACAACAGAAAATGGTTTGGCTAAAATATAATTTCATTTGTAATTCTTGTAATTAAAATGGTATTAAAATGTTGCTGTTTGATACTGTTTCAGTTTAATAGAGCCACTTAACTAATCCAATTAATGTTGGTTATATTTTTATAAATGCCTCTGAATTATTTGCAGCCTTATGAACTTTTTAGTTTTCAAATTTGAACAACTTTTATTTTCACTTTAAATTTGAATTTTAATTTTAATTTGGAATTTGAAATGAGATATGATGCAAAGGATGATTAGGCACTGTTAAGCATGATGACTTGGCATTATCAACAGGTGATCACTGTGCTTAATACCTAGGGATGTTACAATTCTCCTCCTCTAAAAGAAATTCTCGTCCCGAGAATTAAGAGGTAGAAAGGAGAAGGCCAGGTTAGTCATACCAAGGAAGCTTGGCATGGGCCCGCGGAAGAATTTCCCACTATGGACGGTGCAACTAAGGTCATGCATGAATTTCAAGGATTTCAGCGTAATTGAAAGCGATGCACCTGAATCAATTAAAGCAGTAAGTGGTACTGAGTAAACAAGGATAGTACCATTCACGGTAGCAAGCTGATTTTGAGCTTCATTCAGATGAACATGGTAAGCTTGACCATGACCATAAGAAGGATTGGCATTATTGTTGCGAGGCTGATCGTTACCATGGCCAGCAGAGGGAAGGACAAGCTAGTTCTGATTCTGAGGGCATTCTCTGGAACGGTGACCTGGACGGCCACACTTGAAGCACAGCCCATCATTGGGACTGGGAGCAGGAACTCGAAGTAGTGGAGCCTGAGATCTTGGCTGTCCCGGCGATGGAGGAGGTGCAGCTGGATGGTACATGCTATTGGGAATCCAGATACGGCGCTTTTGAGATGACGAGCCCGAAGATGAGCCAACGTCATGGTGACGCTTGATGGTATTCTTGTGTTCCATCTGAGCAGTCTCCATCAGGATAGCCTTGTTCACCAGGGTGGCAAAGTCGGTGAAGTCTTGAGTGGCAAGTGCAAGCTTGAGGTCTGGGTGGAGTCCATTACGGAACTTTTCCTGTCTACAGGCATCAGTTGGAATGTCTTCTTCAGCATAGCGAGATAATTCAAGGAATTCCCGCTGATAAGCTTCGACAGACTTGTTGCCCTGAGTGAGGTTGCAAAACTCTGTCTTCTTCCGGTCCATGATTCCCTGAGGAATGTAGCGAGCACGGAAGACAGTCTGGAAATCAACCCAGGTGATGACTGTTCCCTCTGGTAGTGAACGCCTGTGGGTGGACCACCATTGAGCAGCGGGGCCTTTCAAAAAGTAGGTCGCGAAGGTGACATAGCTGTCAAGGGCGACACTGGCAGATTCCATCTCAAAAGCAATGTCGCGAAGCCAATCATTGGCATCCAGCGGCTGTTCAGAGTTGCAATAAATAGTGGGGTTGAGACGCACAAACTCCTGCAGAGTTATTGGGGCAGGTGGCTGGTTCTGAGCATTCTGGTTCTGCTGCGAGAACTGAGCCATGATCCCAACCATGAACTGGCGGTTTAGCTCGAATTGCTGCATCATAGCTGCCATATAGTCTGGCGAGGGTGGATCGTTGGCAGCACGGCCACGACCATGACCTGCGGGTCTAACCATCCTGCTAAGATTTAACAGCGGGTAGTTTAGTGAAAACCACTGCAAGTGTTCAAAGACAGCATGATGTAACACGACAATGGACAAGTAGTGCAATAGATTCATAACAGTAGTCAATTAAGACATACAGGTCCATACACAAAGTCGGTTACATGCGGACAGCATAAGTCCGCAATTTAAATAGCTAGACATACTAGGCGGCGCGCAGGCACGCGATAGGGAATACAACAACGAGACATAGCAAAGGCTACATCAACGTCGGGGAAAAACCACTGGATCAAGGACATAGAGGAGAGTCAGGTTTCGATCCTGTGGAACTGTGGGTGGTGTGGTTAAAAGTGGAAAGGCAGTGACATCTTGCACGGCCATGAGTAAGGCACGTCAAAGGATAATCATTTGGGGGCATTAGCTTAAGCAGGAAATTATCACGGCTGAGGTAGAAGCTAGATTACAAGAAAGGTTAAACAGACCAATGGAAAGGAAAATATGACGATCAGACCAAACAGACCAATGGAAAGTAATAATTGCGGACGATCCAACTCTCCGGGTGAATGTGATTACGAGAACCTAATGTTAGGTGTTTAGCAAAATCATTTAACCCGAAAGGGATGAGAAATTCAGAGTCCCAGAGTAAGGATGAGGAATAAAAGATCCTAATACCACCCATAGGCGATGTGGGCCCGTAAGCCACACAACCATGTTAGTAAAACAGTTTTTCAAAGTCTAGACTCAACTTCGGCCAAGGAGTGGAAAGGGGGCTACCTACAGGCAGTTGGCTCTGATACCAACTTGTGACGCCCCTGCTCGACCGTGCACTAATCATACATGCAAATGTACACGATCGAGATCAGAGACTCACGGGAAGATATCACAACACAACTCTAAACTCAAATAAAATAATACAAGCTTATTATTACAAGCCAGGGGCCTCGAGGGCTCGAATACATAAGCTCGAGTCATACAAGCATCAACGGAAACAATAGTATCTGAGTACAGACACAAAGTTAAACAAGTTGCCTTAAGAAGGCTAGCACAAACAGCGACATCTGATCGAAAAGGCGCAGGCCTCCTGCCTGGGAGCCTCCTAACTACTCCTGGTCGGCTGGCTCAATCCAGTAGCACGTGCCTCCGGGTCTCTCCTGGTAGTAAGCATCTGTGGTGGTGTCTGGCTCCTGGACTCCATCGTCTGATGTATCATCAAATGGGTATGGGGAAAAGAATAGCAGAGCAACCGTGAGTACTCATCCAAAGTACTCGCAAGACTGACATCAGAACTACACTAAGTATGCATAGGTATCAAATGAATGGGGCTATATCTTTGGACTGAACTGCAGAATGCCAGAATAAGGGGGGGGGGGGAGAAGCCTAGCCTATCGAAGACTAGCATCTTGAAGCAATCTTGCAGCATTAGAAGAGAGCAGATTAGCATATTATAATTAACAAGCATGTTGAAGCAAGCCCAGAGATCCTTCCTCGACTCCCTGCGAGAAAGCGATCCCGGAGCTCATAATTAATTATCATGTATCCAGTTCAAATAATAGTAGATCGGGATACAACACTGAGCGTCCTGTTACCGTAGACACGGCTATTCGAATAGATAACTTCCCTGCAGGGGTGCACTACTGTTACCCAACATGCTCGATTACATCTGGCCGGACACACTTGCTGGGTAATGCCCGGCCTCGGGTAATCGACACGAAGCAGCGTCCTACCTAAGCTCAGCAGAGAGGTCAACACGCCGGTCTAAATCCTAAGCAGGAAGGGGTCTTGGGCCATCGCCCTTCTCACTCCTGCACGTTGCGTGACTGGCCGGGGCCCAAGCGCGACTGTGGCAGCACCACAGACGTAACCAGCTCACCCCAACATTCAGCCTGCATCTCTGAGCTGTGACGTCTAAAGAGCTTTCGGGAGAAACGTACAATGTAGAGGGCCCCATTAAACCATTATCCCACGTGGTGGTAGTGCGTTTAGGCCATTGGCCAACTAAGATCAAATACCCAGTTCCGTTAGGCGTATTTAATAACTCGCAGAGGCGATCAGAGTTTCTGTCGCTCCGACTTGATATCTCTCGCGGGTACTCTTAGTGCTTACCCGACTTTAGCATTGTTCTCTCGCGGGCACCCTTGGGCCAGCCCGACATTACAATTCCCCGCGGGTACCTCTCGAGGTGGACCCGCCTGCGACAAAGGCCAAGGTAACTGTGTGTCCAAGTATCGTGGAGGAATCCGAGGAATCACCCTCGATTGATTCCCACTCGAGGAGTTGCACGACGGGAGCTTATCGGAGGTGATGAAAGAGGAATCACCCTTGGTAACACACATCCGGGTAGCTATTCTACAGAGGCACCATCGAAAGTGAGATAAGAGGTGTCACCCTCGGCACTCGATGCCAGCTCTGCAGAGTCGAGAAACTTAGGGGGTGTGTGGTGATGTGTTGTTTTCAGCCGACGATCATTCGATCGGGGCACAGATACTAAAGCGGAGCAACTACAGCAAAGGAGAGAGGCCACAGATGGTTTACCATCCAACCTATACTAAGCAGTTTGGATAACAGGCAAGTATCAATAGCAGATACAAGGACAGGCTATGCATCAGAATAGGATTAAGCAAAACAGTAGCAATTTCTAATGCAAGCAGGAGGGAGAAGGAATGGGTGATATAGGCATGCGTCAAGGGGGTTTGCTTGCCTAGAAGCTCTGCTAACAAGGAAGGAGGGTCGTCGGGGACATAGTCGATCACAGGGGCAGCGTCGGTCTCGGAGTCTATCGGAGAGAAGAGGGGGAAAGAAACAATAAATACAAGCAACAATAGCAATCACAGGTGCAAGGCATGGCAATATGCTGTGCTAGGGGGTGACCTATCGCGGTGCTACACGTGGCAGACGAAGCGGGAAATTAACTGGGGCGTTTTCCCGGTTTCGGACGTCTGTCAGACAGATGAACCGGAGGGGATGGTTCCATGTTCAGGTAGTTAGGGCCACATGACATATGAACGGAGGGCATATTCAGAATCGTCTTATTTTTCTGATCGTTTTTCATATATAAATTATTTTAATACGAGTTACGGTTTAAAAGACATGATTTTCTAAAGTTTTTATTAATTTCTGGAATTATTTAAATTATTTAAATTAATATTATCCGGAACAGTGCATGCTGACATCAGCATGATGTCACTGTGATGTCAGCAGTGAACAGGACCAGTGGGTCCCACCTGTCATAGTCTGATTAAGTTAATTAGGGTTTAATTAGGTTAATTAATTAACTAGTTTAATTAAACAGAATTAATTAATTTAACTAATTAGTTAATTAATTAATTATTTTAATTCTTTTTAGTTATTTATTTTATTTACTTACTTATTTATTTATTTTTATTTTCTTTTTCATTTTTCTTTTTTAAACAGTGGCTGGGCCCAGTAGTCAGTGAGCAGGCCGGACATGTCCGGCCTGTGCTCGTTTCGGGGCCGGACACGTCCGGGGCTCCACAGCGCGCGCGGGCACACAGGGGACCGGACGCGTCCGGGCGCGCGGCGAGGCCGACGATGGGCAGCGGCGCGGGCGCGGCCAGGGGTGGTGCCGGCGACGAGCGGCGAGGCCAGCGCGCGCGGGGGCCGCGAGCGCGGGCGAGCGGCGCAGACGGGCGGAGGCGGGCGCGAGCGCGTGCGGCAGCGGGAGGCGGCGCTCAGGCAGCAGCGGGAGGCGGGCGCTGGTGCGCGCGCGAGCGGGCGAGAGCACGGCGAGGCCGCAGCGGGGCAGGGGCGACCCAGGGCGCGCGGACGGGAACGGAGGCGGGCGCGGGCGACGACGGGCATGGCGGCGTGGCGGACGGCGTCGGTGACGGGTGGTTTAGAGGAAGGGGATGGGGCGGCGGAGCTCACCAAATTGCAGGGGAACACCGGCGAGGCTCGGTGAAGCCGTTCGGGGAGGAGCTCGGGGAGGAGACGGAGACGTGCGGCGACGGCGGCGGCGACGGTGACGGGCGGCGGCGCGGTCGGGCGACGGGGGAAGGAGTGGGGAACGGGTGGGGGTTAGGGTTATGGGGTGGGGAGGGGGCCTAAATAGGCCAGGCGCGGGGAGGAGCGGCTGGGCCGGCCGGCTGGCCGAGGCCCAGGGGGCTTTTCTTTTTTCTTTTTCTTTTTACCTTTTGTTTTTCTTTCAGTTTCTGTTTCGCAAAAATGCATAGCCCCAAATTTAGTTTTGTAAAATATGAGAATTGGCCCATAATTAACAGTGCAATATTAGCTAACACCAGAAAGTGGTTTGGCTAAAATCACTGTTCAAAAATTCACCCGATTAATCAGTTAACGGGCCAGTTAATCGCTACTCATTGCGTGGCCGAATCGAATAACACCTATTTATCGCGTTAACTTGTCAGACCGATTAATTGGCCTATTAGACCGATTAATCTGTTGTCATGCCGATTAATCCTTGCTGGCCCATTAACGGGTGGGCAAACAAAGCCCAAATTTTTGGCTCGTAACCCCTTCCAGCCCCATCCCGCTCCTTAATAGCTAGGATTAATAATTTTACCTCCTCTCTATGCTTTTTATATGTGTAGGGTAGCATATTTTCGTGTATTACATAGCTGGGAGCATGAGAGTATGGTATAATACATGAAAAAAACTAGATATATGTTGGTAGGTTCCTATTCAATCTACCGATTAATGGTCGACCGATTAATCCAGTTAATAGGCCGATTCACCGATTAATCGCTACTCCTAAACCGACCGAGCAGCTACCAGTTAACGATTTCTTGAACATTGGTTAAAATATAATTTCATTTGTAATTCTAGTAATTAAAATGGTATTAAAATGTTATTGTTTGCTACTATTTCAGTTTAATAGAGTCACTTAACTAATCCAATTAATGTTGGTTATATTTTTATAAATGCCTTTGAATTATTTGCAGCCTTATGAACATTTTAGTTTTCAAATTTGAACAACTTTTATTTTCACTTTAAATTTGAATTTAAATTTTCATTTGGAATTTGAAATGAGATATGATGCAAAGGATGATTAGGCACTGTTAAGCATGATGACTTGGCATTATCAACAGGTGATCACTGTGCTTAATACCTGGGGATGTTATAGCTAAGTTTTGTGTGATTGAAGTTTTCATGTTTTGGGTGAGATATCGATATGAGGAGAATAAGGAGCGGCAAGACCCTAAGCTTGGGGATTCCCAAGGCACCCCAAGGTAATATTCAAGGAAGACTCAAGCGTCTAAGCTTGGGGATGCCCCGAAAGGCATCCCCTCTTTCGTCTTCAACATTATCGGTAACCTCACTTGGAGCTATATTTTTATTCGTCACATAATATGAGTTTTGCTTGGAGCATCATTTTCTTCTGTTGATATTTTCTTGATGTTATAAATAATCATGTTTTGTGTCTTTTAGTTCAATAAAATGCCAATTATAGCCTTTACCATGCTCAATTTGCAAGTTTATGTGTTGCTGTTTCAAAACAGAAAGTTTTCTGTTATGTCCAGAATATTCGTGAATAGTCAGAACATGATAAAAATCTGAAATTTTTACACAGTAAGAATGCATGAGTTCTCTGTCACGTGGTAATTTTTCAGAATTTTTGGAGTTAAGGAATTATGAATTTTAAATCCCCCTTTACAGACTGTTATGTTTTGGCAGATTGCTGTTATAGTTGCATTGTTTGCATATGTTTGCTTGTTTAATGTTTCTATTTGTGGATAGGAGTATTAAATATGCAGAGTCATTTAGTATGCAATGTTTATTTATAATTTTAGTGATTTTCTACAGTAGAGAATGTTAAGGTTTTGAGTTGATTTATACTAACTTATCTCATGACTTCTTGTTGAGTTTTGTGTGGATGAAGTTTTTAAGATTTAGGAGAAGCCACGATATAAGAGGAATTAAGGAGACACAAGAGCTCAAGCTTGGGGATTCCCAAGGCACCCCAAGATAACATTCCAATAAGTCTCAAGCAACTAAGCTCGGGGATGCCCGGGTAGGCATCCCACCTTTCTTCATCAACAACTATCGGTTAGCCTAAGTTTTTACTTGTTCACATGATATGTGCTATTCTTGGAATGTCATTTTATTTTGTTTTCTTTCATGTTTGAATAAAATTATCAAGATCTGAAATCTTTAATGAGAGAGAGTCCTCACATAGCTACCTATTTACTTAACTACTCATTTGGTCTTCACTTTTATCTTTTTGGAGTAGTTTGTCATTTACTCTTATTCTTCACTTATATCCTATGAGTAAATTGTTGAATAAATTGAATATCATGAAGTTGAAATAATATGAGCTTCATATGCTTGTATCATGCCTAGTAGTAGCTTCACATTTGGTTTAGAAGGTAAAATCTATTGAAGCTTGATAATCACAATATTGGTCATACAAGCAATTCATGAATGATTAGTATAAGGAAGAGAACTTTCACATATAAATATATTATCTTGGACATCTTTTATGATTGTGAATACCCATTAATTATTTTCAAACTTGAGCAAATTAGTTGAAGTTGGACAAGGAAGACAACGTAATGAGTTATGCTTGGGTATATTTGCATAGAAGTTATATTGTTATGGATCCTCCAACATGTGGTGCTTGCTTAGGATCTTTTGCTAACCAAAAATTCGTACTAAGTAGAGATACTACTTGTGCATCCAAAAATCATTAAACCCAGTTTCTTGCCATGAGTGTCCACCATATCTACCTATGGATTGAATAAGATCCTTCAAGTAAGTTGTCACCGATGCAAAAAGCAATAAAAATTGCTCCTAAAATATGTATGATCTTTTATTGCAAGGGAAAATAAGCGTTGTACGAACTTGTGATGGTAAAGAAATAAAAGCAACGGACTGCATAATAAAGGTTGCTATCACAAGGGGAAATATAACGTGACGTTCCTTTGCATTAAGAGCTTGCACATCCAAAAATAAAAAGCGCATGACAACCTTTGCTTCCCTCTGCGAAGGGTCTATCTTTTACTTTATGTATTTACTTTTATGCAAGAGTCAATAAGTATTCATTCTCATTTCAACCTAAATTATTCGTTAGTTGGCAAGCATCATGTGGTGGGGAAAGATCCAGGCACATATGGCCATTCAAATATATTTGATCATGAATTATTATTGTTGACAATTATCTGTATGATAAATAAGTTGGGAGGTGAAACATTAAGCCCCTATCTTTCTCTGTGTTAGATGGATGCCATTTGTTCGAAAAATATGCGTTGAGTACTAGCAATCATAGAAGACTATATGATAATTGAGTATGTGGAGCTCTTACTTAGACTTTGTTGAAGATAAGTTGAATTGCAATTGTTTGGTGACTAAGAACATAGGATGTTAAGTTTCAAGAGAATGCATTGTATGAACCATAACATGTGAATTGATTGCTACTTTATCATGATGAGTTTTATGAGAAAGAGTTGCTGTTATGATGCTAGGAAAAGTGATTGAAATTATTATTGATCAAACTTATGCACTAAGGTAGCATTCACACTTCATAAATTATTTCTTTTATCATTTACATACTCGAGGACGAGTAGGAATTAAGCTTGGGGATGTTGATACGTCTCCAACGTATCTATAATTTATGAAGTATTCATGCCATGTTTATTATAGTTTTGTATGATTTTGGTGCACTTTTATAGGGCTTTTATATGATTTTTATGGACTAACATATTGACCTAGTGCCCAGTGCTAGTTGTTGTTTTCTGCTTGTTTTTGGTTTTCCAGAAAATCCATATCAAATGAAGTCCAAATGCAGCGAAACTTTTTACGATTTTTTCTGGAAGGAAACAGACCCAGGAAGCTTTGGGGGAGCAGCAGAAGACCCACAGGGGCCCCACAAGCCACCTAGGAACGCCACCCCCCAGGCGCGCCCTGGTGCCTCGTGGGCCCCCTGTGGCCCCTTTTTGCATGATTCCAACGCCAAAAATTCCTATATATTAAGAAACCTCCAGAAATTAACCTAGAACTTGGACTCCGCAGCTGCAAGCCTCTGTACCTTTGAAATACCATCTGGAGCCCCGTTCCGGCACCCTGCCGGAGGGGGGAATCATCACCGGAGGCCATCTTCATCATCCCGGCGGTCTCCATGACGAGGAGGGAGTAGTTCACCCTCGGGGCTGAGGGTATGTACTAGTAGCTATGTGTTTTATCTCTCCCTCTTGTGTTCTTGATTAGGCACGATCTTGATGTACCGCGAGCTTTATTAATATAGTTGGATCATATGGTGTTTCTCCCTCTCTATCTTGTTGTGATGAATTGAGTTTTTACCTTTGAGGTTTCACTATTATCGGATTGAATACTTTTATGGATTTGAGAACACTTGATGTATGTCTTGCATATGAATACCCGTGGTGACAATGGGGTATTATATTGATTCACTTGATGTATGTTTTGGCACTCAACTTGTGGATTCCCGAGGTGACATTGGGGTAATCTATGCATAGGGGTTGATGCACGTTTTCGTCCTACTTTCTCTGGAAGAAATCTTGGGGAACTCTTTAAAGTTCTTTGTGTTGGATTGAATATTATGAATCTGAAGTTGTTTTATGCATATCGAATAATCAACTCACGGATACTTGTGGTGACATTGGAGTATCTGGGTGACATTAGAGTTGGTTGATGCGTATCATATGGTGTTATTTTAGTACGAACTCTAGGGCTATTTGTCACACTTATAGGGATGGCTCAATAGATTGATCGGAAAAGATAACTTTGAGGTGGTTTCATACCCTACAACAATTTCATCTTATGTTCTCCGCTAGATAAGAACTTTGGAGTGATTCTTCGTCGCACATTGAGGGATGGTTATATGATCCAATTATATTAGCATTGTTGAGAGATTGCACCAGTGAAAGTATGAACCCTAGGCCTTGTTTTCAAGCATTGCAATACCGTTTATGCTCCGTTTTGTCACTTGCTACCTTGCTGTTTTTATATTTTCAGATTACAAAAACCTATATCTACTATCCATACTACACTTGTATCACCATCTCTTCGCCGAACTAGTGCACCTGTAAAAGTTACCATTGTATTGGGAGTGTTGGGGACACAAGAGATTTCCTGTATTTGGTTGCAGGGTTGTTTGAGAGATACCATCTACATCCTACGCCTCCCACGGATTGATAAACCTTAGGTCATCCACTTGAGGGAAAATTGCTACTGTCCTACAAAACTCTGTGCTTGGAGGCCCAACACGAGTTTACAAGAATAAGTTGGGTAGTATACATCAGGTATCCATATGCAAGACTTACATCAAGTGTTCTCAAATCCAAAGTATTCAATCCGACAATAATGAAACCTCAAAGGGAAAGACTCAATTCATCACAAGAAGATAGAGAGGGAAGAAAACACCATATGATCCAACTATATTAACAAAGCTCGTGGTACATCAAGATCGTGCCAAATCAAGAACACGAGAGAGAGAGATCAAACACATAGCTACTAGTACATACCCTCAGCCCCAAGGGTGAACTACTCCCTCCTCCTCATGGAGACCACCGGGATGATGAAGATGGCCTCCAGTGATTATTTCCCCCTCTGGCAGAGTGCCGGAACAGGGCTCCGGATGAGATCGCTTCGGTACAGAGGCTTGCGGCGGCAGCGTGGAAGTTCTAGGTTTCTTTCTGTGGTTTTCTATATTTATAGGAATTTTTGGCGTTGGATTCACGTCAAGGGGGCCCACGAGGGAGCGACAATCCTGCTAGGCGCGCCCTGGGGGGAGGGTGCACCCCCAGGCCTGTCGCTTCCTTGTGAGGCTTCTGGTCCTTCCTGGAAGCTTCGGGGGTCTCTTTTGGTCCAAAAAAATCATCAAAAAGTTTCGTCCAATTCCGTGAACTTTTATTTCTGCACAAAAAACAACACCACGGTAGTTCTGCTGAAAACAACGTCAGTCCGGGTTAGTTCCATTCAAATCATACCAAAACCATATAAAATTGTTGTAAACATGGCACGAATACTTCATAAATTTTAGATACGTTGGAGACGTATCAGCATCCCCAACCTTAATTCCTGCTCGTCCTCGAGTAGGTAAATGATAAAAGAAATAATTTATGAAGTGTGAATGCTAGCATAGTGCATAAGTTTGATCAATGATAATTCCAATCACTTTTTCTAGCATCATTATATATCATAAATAGTAGCTCATCTCATAAAACTCATCATGATAAAGTAGCAATCAATTCACATGTTATGGTTCAAACAATGCATTCTCTTGAAACTTAACAACCTATGTTCTTAGTCATCACACAATTTCAATGCATCTTATTTTCAACAAAGTCTAAGTAAGAGCTCCACATACTCAATTATCATATAGTCTTCTATGATTGCTAATACTCAAAGAATATTTTTAGAACAAATAGCATCCATCGAACACAGAGACAGATAGGGGCTTAATGTTTCGCCTCCCAACTTATTTATCATAGAGATAATTGTCAACAATAATAATTCATGATCAAATATATTTGAATGGCCATATGTGCCTGGATCTTTCCCCACCACATGATGCTTGCCAACTAAAGAATAGGTTGGAATAAGAAATTGACTCGAAAAATAAAATTGACAGAAAAAGTAAAAGATAAGCCCTTCGCAGAGGGAAGCATGGATTTGCAGAGGTGCCAGAGCTCATTGCTTAAAACAGAGATGAATACATTTTGAGTGGTGTGCTTTTCCTGTCAACGTCACGACTAAGGATTTCAATATCTCCCATACTAAACACATTATGGCCGGTTCCCATGCAGAAATGAAAAGTTTAACTCCCCCTCGACCATTCAAACACAAGCCATAGCTAGCCGAATCATGGGTGCCCTCCAAACTTTCAACTTTCCAGGGGGAGCCTTTGTTTTATTATATATTTTTTCTTTTTATTTAAGGCAATGGGCATCCCGATTACCATCCTCTCTCGTGCAAGGACAAGTGAATAAACACCCATCATGAGAATAACCTACTTAGCATGAAAGATACTGACAACCCCGTCGCTCCATGAGCGGTACGGGCACACAAAACAGATGTTTATTTGAAGATTTAGAGATGGAACATGCAAATTTACTTGGAACGGCAGGGTAATACCGTATATAGGTAGGTATGGTGGACACTCATGAAAGAAACTTGTCTCAAGGATTTTGGATGCACAAGCAGTATTCCTGCTTAGTACAGAAATTTAGGCTAGCAAAAGATCCTAAACAAGCACCACATGTAGGAGGATCCATAACAATATAACTTCTATGCAAATATACCCAAACATAACTCATTACGTTGTCTTCCTTGTCCAACTTCAACTAATTGATCAAGTTTGAAAATAATTAATGGGTACTCACAATCATAAAAGATGTCCAAGATAATATACTTGTATGTGAAAGTTCTCTTTCATATACTAATCATTCATGAATTACTTGTATGACCAATATTATGATTGTCAAATTTCAATAGATTTTACTTTCTAAACCCAATGTGAAATATTACTAAGCATATGGAACATGAATAATTTCAGATTTATGATATTCAATTCATTCAAACATTTTCTCTTAGGATATAAGTGAAGCACGAGCATGAATGACAAACTACTCCAAAAGATATAAGTGAACATCAATGAGTAGTCATACAATTAAGTAGCTATGTGAAGACTCTATCTCCAAATAAATATTTCAGATCCAAGTACTTTATTAAAACAGCAAGCAAAATGAAAATAAAAGGACACTCCAAGAATAGCACATATCATGTGAACAAGTAAAAACTTAGGCTTACCGGGGCATCCCCAAGCTTGGTTGCTTGAGACTTCTTGGAATGTTATCTTGGGGAGCCTTGGGCATCCCCAAGCTTGAGCTCTTGTGTCTCCTTAATTCCTCTCATATCATGGCTTCCCTAGTCCATAAAAACTTAATCCACACAAAACTCAACAAGAACTCGTGAGATAAGTTAGTATAAATCAATGCAAAATCTTATCATTCTCTACTGTAACAAATTAATAAAATTATAATTTAACATTGCATGCTAAATGCCTCGGCATATTTAATACTCCTATCCTCAAATAGAACCATTAAACAAGCCAACATATGCAAACATAACAGCAATCTGTCTAACCAGGACAGTCTGTAAAGGATGAAGCAAAATTCATACTTACTTAACTCCAAAAATTCTGAAAAATTACCACACTGTAGAAAATTTATCATAGCTTACTGTGTAAAAATTTCAAGTTTTATCACATTCTAACTTTTCTAGAGAATTCAAGCAAGAACGGAAAACTTTCTGTTTTGAAACAGCAACTGATGAACGTGCAAACTAAGCATGGTGAAGGCTATCCTTGACAATTTTTATTGAAGTAAAAGATACTAAACTTTTTCCTAAATAAAAGCAAGCAAATATCAACAAAAGAAAATTACTCTCCAAGCAAAACACATATCATGTGACGAATAAAAATATAGCTCCAAGTAAGGTTACCGATAATGTTGAAGATTAAAGAGGGGATGCCTTCCGGGGCATCCCCAAACTTAGTTGCTTGGGTCTTCCTTGAATATTACCTTGGGGTGCCTTGGGCATCCCCAAGCTTAGGGCCTTGCCACTCCTTATTCTCCTCATATTGATATCTCACCCAAAACTTGAAAACTTCAATCACACAAAACTTAACGGAACTTCGTGAGATAGGTTAGTGATACGTCTCCAACGTATCTATAATTTATGAAGTATTCATGCCATGTTTATTATTGTTTTGTATGATTTTGGTGCATTTTTATATGGCTTTTATATGATTTTTATGGACTAACATATTGACCTAGTGCCCAGTGCCAGCTACTGTTTTCTGCTTGTTTTTGGTTTTACAGAAAATCTATATCAAATGAAGTCCAAATGCAGCGAAACTTTTTGACGATTTTTTCAGGAACATAAGAGACACTACAAGCTTTGGGAGGTGGCCAGAAGACCCACAGGGGCCCCACGAGCCACCAGGGCGCGCCACCCCCCCAGGCGCGCCCTGGTGCCTCCTGGGCCCCCTGTGGCCCTTCTTCGCGTGATTCCAACGCCAAAAATCATATATATACATAAACCCCCGAAAGTTAACCTAGATGAGTTTTTACGCCGCCGCAAGCCTCTGTACCTCCACGATCTCATCTATAGCCCTTTTTCGGCACCCTGACGGAGGGGGGAATCATCACCGGAGGCCATCTTCATCATCCCGGCGGTCTCCATGACGAGGAGGGAGTAGTTCACCCTCGGGGCTGAGGGTTGGTACCAGTAGCTATGTGTTTTATCTCTCTCTCATGTTCTTGATTTGGCACGATCTTGATGTATCGCGAGCTTTGTTAATATAGTTGGATCATATGGTGTTTCTTCCCTCTCTATCCTTGTTGTGATGAATCAAATCTTTTCCCTTTGAAGTTTCGTTATGGTCGGATTGAATATTCAGATTTGAGAACACTTGATGTATGTCTTGTATACGAATACCCGTGGTGACAATGGGGTATTATATTGATTCACTTGATGTATGTTTTGGCACTCATCTCGTGGATTCCCGAGGTGACATTGGGGTAATCTATGCATAGGGGTTGATGCATGTTTTCATTATCTTTTCTCCGAAAGAAACTTTAGGGTGCTCCTTGGAGTTCTTTGTGTGGATTGAATATTATGATTATGAAGTTGTTTGATGCATATCGTATAATCAACTCGCGGATACTTGTGGTGACATTGGAGTATCTTGGTGACATTAGAGTTGGTTGATGTGTGTCATATGGTGTTATTTTAGTACGAACTCTAAGGCTATTTGTGACACTTATAGGAATAGCTCAATAGATCGATCGGAAAGGATAACTTTGAGGTGATTTCGTACCCTACAAACAATTTCTATCTTATGTTCTCTGCTAATAGGAACTTGGGAGTGATTCTTTATCGCACGTTGAGGGATGGTTATATCATCCAATTATGGTAGCATTGTTGAGAGATTGCACTAGTGAAAGTATGAACCCTAGGCCTTGTTTCTAAGCATTGCAATACCGTTTATGCTCACTTTTATTACTTGTTACCTTGCTGTTTTTTATTGTTTGCACTACAAAAACCTATATCTACAATCCATACTACACTTCTATCACCATCTCTTTGCCGAACTAGTGCACCTATACAATTTACCATTGTATTGGGTGTGTTGGGGACACAAGAGACTCTTTGTTATTTGGTTGCAGGGTTGTTTGAGAGATACCATCTTCATCCTATGCCTCCCATGGATTGATAAACCTTAGGTCATCCACTTGAGGGAAAATTGCTACTGTCCTACAAACCTCTGCGCTTGGAGGCCCAACACGAGTCTACAAGAATAAGTTGTGTAGTAGACATCAAGCTCTTTTCTGGCTCCGTTGCCGGGAAGGTGAGTGCTTGAAGGTATATCTTTAGATCTTGCAATTGAATCTTTTAGTTTCTTGTTTTATCACTAGTTTGGTTTATAAAAGAAAACTACAAAAAAATGGAATTGAGGTTGCCTCATATTATTCATCTTTATAATGTCTTTCTTGAAAATGATGGAGCAGAAAATTGTGCTCAATTGATAGAAGAAGAACTCAATAAAATGTTTGGCATAAAATCTTTGAATGATGAGCATGATTGCAATGTTGTTAGTATGAATTCTATGAGTATCCATGATGCTAATGATATGCAAAGCCACAAGCTTGGGGATGCTATGTTTGATGAAGATGATATTTTTAGTCCCCCAAGTTTTGATGAGAAAATTTATTATGATGATTCCATGCCTCCTATCTATGATGATTATTGTGATGACATGTATGCTATAATGAATATTGATAAATATGAAACTTGTCATCATGATTTTAATTTTCAAGTGGATTATGCCAACCAAGTATCTCATGATAGTTATTTTGTTGAGTTTGCTCCCACTATTATGAATGAGAACAAATTTGCTTATGTGGAGAGTAATAAAAATTCTATGCTTGTGGATCATGAAAAGAATGATTTATGTGATAGTTATATTATTGAATTCATTCATGATGCTACTGAAAATTATTATGAGAGAGGAACATATGCTTCTACATATCTCAATAATATCAAGTTTCCTCTCTATGTGTTGCAAGTTTTGAAGTCATGCTTTCTTTGCCTTCCTATGCTAGTTGATTCTTGCTCCCATAAATTGTTTGCTTACAAAATCCCTATGTATAGGAAGTGGGTTAGACTTAAATGTGCTTGTCATATGCTTCATGATGCTCCCATTGTGTTTCAATTCTTCACTTTTTATGTGAGCATCATCAAATCATCATGCCTAGCTAAAAAGGCATTAAAGAAAAGCGCTTGTTGGGAGACAACCCAATATTTATAACCACTGTTTTTGTGTGTTCACATGATTAAGCTACTGTAGTAATCATGTTTTATACGTTTTCTTTCAATAATGTGCCAAGTAAAGCCTCTGGGATAGTGTGGATGCTTGTTGATTTGATTCTGTGCAAAAACAAAAACTATTGCGTCCAGTGCTAGAATTTCTATTCTGTACTGGAGCGTGAAAAAATTCTTAAATTTTACAAAGTATTGGGTTACAAATTGTTTAAGTTGTCCTAATTTTTCAGAATTTTTGGAGGTACAGAAGTATGGTTTTTAAATCGCTCACTACATGCTGTTCTGTTTTTTACAGATTCTGTTTTCGGTGCATAGTTTGCTTGTTTTAGTGTTTCCATAGCTTATATTGAGTAATCTAAATTGTGGAAATGATAGAATACAGTAGGCATTATGTGAGAACAATTATGAATCTTGTCTTGACAGTACCTAAGTGGATGATTTATTTTTATCATACTAACATATCTCACAAGTTCCGTTAAGTTTTGTGTGATTGAAGTTTTCAAGTTTTGGGTGAGATATCGATATGAGGAGAATAAGGAGCGGCAATACCCTAAGCTTGGGGATTCCCAAGGCACCCCAAGTTAATACTCAAGGAAGACCCATGCAACTAAGCTTGGGGATGCCCCGGAAGGCATCCCCTCTTTCGTCTTCAACATTATCGGTAACCTTACTTGGAGCTATATTTTTATTCATCACATAATATGAGTTTTGCTTGGAGCATAATTTTCTTCTTTTGATATTTTATTGATGTTATCAATAATCATGTTTTGTGTCTTTTAGTTGAATAAAATGTCAATTATAGCCTTTACCATGCTCAGTTTGCAAGTTCATGTGGTGCTGTTTGAAAACAGAAAGTTTTCTGTTATGTCCAGAATATTCCTGAATAGTCAGGACATGATAAAAATCTGAAATTTTTACACAGTAAGAATGCATGAGTTCTCTGTCACGTCGTAATTTTCCAGAAATTTTTAAGTTAGGGAAGTATGGATTCTTATTCCCCTTTTACAGACTGTTCTGTTTTGGCAGATTGCTGTTATAGTTGCATTGTTTGCATATGTTTGCGTGTTTAATGATTCTATTTGAGGATAGGAGTATTAAATATGCAGAGGCATTTAGTATGCAATGTTTAATTATATTTTTTGTGATTTTCTACAGTAGAGAATGTTGAGGTTTTGAGTTGATTTATAATAACTTATCTCACGAGTTCTTATGAGTTTTGTGTGGATGAAGTGTTTAATATTTAGAGAAACCGTGATATGAGAGGAATTAAGGAGACACAAGATCTCAAGCTTGGGGATGGCCAAGGCATCCCAATATAATATTTCAAGAAGTCTCAAGCATCTAAGCTTGGGGATGCCCCGGTAGGCATCCCACCTTTCTTCATCAACAATTATCGGTTTGTCTTGGTTGAGCCTAAGTTTTTGCTTCTTCACATGATATGTGCAATCCTTGGAATGTCATTTTATTTGTTTTCTTTGCTGTTTTAATAAAATACTTAATATCTGAAATTTTTAAATGAGAGAGAGTTCTCACATAGCTACTTAATTACTTAACTACTCATTTGATCTTCACTTATATCTTTTTGGAGTAGTTTGTCATTTACTCTTGTTCTTCACTTATATCCTATGAGTAAATTGTTGAAATGAATTGAATATCATAAAGTTGAAATTTATATGCTTCATATGCTTGTCCCATGGGGAGTAGTGACTTCACATACAGGAAGTATAAGTGGTAAAATTTATTGAAAGTTAACAAACATAGCATTGGTCACTTGAACAATTCATGAAAGAATTTTGAAGGAAGAGAAATTTCACATATAAATATACTATCTTGGACATCTTCTATGATTGTGAGCCCCCATTAATTATTTTCACGCTTGATCAAGTAGTTGACGTTGGACAAGGAAGACAACGTAATGCGTTATGTTTGTTTATATTCACATAGAACTTATATTGTCATGGATTCTCTAACATGTGGTGCTTGCTTAGGATCTTTTGCTAGCCAAAAATTTGTACTAAGTAGAGATACTACTTGTGCATCCAAAAACCCTTAAACCCAGTTTCTTGCCATGAGAGTCCACTATATCTACCTATGGATTGAATAAGATCCTTCAAGTAAGTTGTCATCGGTGCAAAAAGCAATAAAAATTGCTCGTAAAATATGTATGATCTTTTATTTCAAGGGAAAATAAGCGTTGTACGAACTTGTGATGGTAAAGAAATAAAAGCGACGGACTGCATAATAAAGGTTGCTATCACAAGGGGCAATATAACATGACATTCCTTTGCATTAAGGGCTTGTGCATCCAACAACAAAAAGCGCATGACAACCTCTGCTTCCCTCCGCGAAGGGCCTATCTTTTACTTTTCTGTATTTACTTTTATGCAAGAGTCATTAATATTCATCCCTATTCCGCTCTATTTATTCTTTAGTTGGCAAGCATTATGTGGTAGGGAAAGATCCAGGCACATATATCCAGTTGAATATAGATGATCATGAGTTATTATTGTTGACATTATCCATGAGATAAATAAGTTGGGAGGTGAAACATTAAGCCCCTATCTTCATATGTGTTTGACTGAAACAGTTTGTTCTAAAAATATGCTTTGAGTGTCAGCAATCATGGAAGGCTAAATGATAGTTGAGTATGTGGAATTTGCTAGATCAAAGCTCTTACATAGACCCTTCCTGAAAATAAGATGAATTGCAATTGTTTGATGACTGAGAACATAGTTTGTTAGTTTTCAAGAAAGTTTATGGCCTATACTTTAAACATATGAATAGCTTGCTACTTGATCATGAGAAGTTTTATGAGATGAGCTACTGATTATGATATATATTGATGCTAGAAAAAGTGATTGAAATTATCATTGATCAAACTTATACACTATGCTAGCGTTCACACTTCATAAATTATTTCTTTTATCATTTACCTACTCGAGGACGAGCAGGAATTAAGCTTGGGGATGCTGATACGACTCCAACGTATCTATAATTTATGAAGTATTCATGCCATGTTTATTATTGTTTTGTATGATTTTGGTGCATTTTATATGGCTTTTATATGATTTTTATGGACTAACATATTGACCTAGTGCCCAGTGCCAGTTGTTGTTTTCTGCTTGTTTTTTGTTTTACAGAAAATCTATATCAAATGAAGTCCAAATGCAGCGAAACTTTTTGATGATTTTTTCTGGAACATAAGAGACACTAGAAGCTTCGGGAGGTGGCCAGAAGACCCACAGGGGCCCCACGAGCCACCAGGGCGCGCCACCCCCCAGGCGTGCCCTGGTGCCTCGTGGGCCCCCTGTGGCCCTTCTTCGCGTGATTCCAACGCCAAAAAATCATATATATTTAGAAAACTCCGAAAGTTAACCTAGATGAGTTTTTACGCCGCCGCAAGCCTCTATACCTCCACGATCTTATCTACAGCCCTTTTTCGGCACCCTGCCGGAGGGGGGAATCATCACCGGAGGCCATCTTCATCATCTCGGCGGTCTCCATGACGAGGAGGGAGTAGTTCACCCTCGGGGCTGAGGGTTGGTACCAGTAGCTATGTGTTTTATCTCTCTCTCTCTCTCTCTCTCGTGTTCTTGATTTGGCACGATCTTGATGTATCACGAGCTTTGTTAATATAGTTGGATCATATGGTGTTTCTTCCCTCTCTATCCTTGTTGTGATGAATCAAATTGTTTCCCCTTGAAGTTTCATTATTGTCGAATTGAATATTCAAATTTGAGAACACTTGATGTATGTCTTGCATATGAATACCCGTGGTGACAATAGGGTATTATATTGATTCACTTGATGTATGTTTTGGCACTCAAGTCGCGGATTCCTGAGGTGACATTGGGGTAATCTATGCATAGCGGTTGATGCACGTTTTCATTATCTTTTCTCCGATAGAAACTTTGGGGTGCTCCTTGGAGTTCTTTGTGTGGATTGAATATTATGATTATGAAGTTATTTGATGCATATCGTATAATCAACTCGCGGATACTTGTGGTGACATTGGAGTATCTAGGTGACATTAGAGTTGGTTGATGTGTGTCATATGGTGTTATTTTAGTACGAACTCTAAGGCTATTTGTGACACTTATAGGAATAGCTCAATAGATCGATCGAAAAGGATAACTTTGAGGTGGTTTCGTACCCTACAAACAATTTCTATCTTATGTTCTCTGCTAATAGGAACTTGGGAGAGATTCTTTATCGCACGTTGAGGGATGGTTATATGATCCAATTAAGTTAGCATTGTTGAGAGATTGCACTAGTGAAAGTATGAACCCTAGGCCTTGTTTCTAAGCATTGCAATACCATTTATGCTTACTTTTGTCGCTTGTTACCTTGCTGTTTTTTATTGTTCGCACTACAAAAACCTATATCTACTATCCATACTACACTTTTATCACCATCTCTTCGCCGAACTAGTGCACCTATACAATTTACCATTGTATTGGGTGTGTTGGGGACACAAAAGACTCTTTGTTTTTTGGTTGCAGGGTTGTTTGAGAGATACCATCTTCATACTACGCCTCCCACGGATTGATAAACCTTAGGACATCCACTTGAGGGAAAATTGCTACTGTCCAACAAACCTCTGCGCTTGGAGGCCCAACACGAGTCTACAAGAATAAGTTGTGTAGTAGACATCAGTTAGTATGATAAAGAATAAATCATTCACTTTGGTACTGTCAAGACAAGATTCATAATTTATATCACTCAATATAAGCTATGGAAACGCTAAAACAAGCAAACTATGCGTTGAAAACAGAATCTGTCAAAAACAGAACAGTCTATAATGATCTGAACAAACATCATACTTATGCAATTCCAAAAATTCTGAAAAATTAGGAAAACTTAGGAAATTTGTATATAAATCATGTGTAAAAATTTCATAAGGTTTTTACTCTCCAATAAATTATAGCAATTTCTGCACTGGACACAAAAGTTTCTGTTTTTGCACAGAATCAAGTCAACTATCATCCACACTATCCCAAAGGTCTTACTTGGCACTTTATTGAAACAAAAGCTATAAAATATGAATACTACAGTATCTTAATCATGTGAAAACACAAAAACAGTAGGTATAAGTATTGGGTTGTTTCCCAACAAGCACTTTTCTTTAATGCCTTTTTAGCTAGGCATGATGATTCCAATGATGCTCACATAAAAGTGATGAATTGAAAAATAGCGGGAGCATCATGAAGCATATGACTAGCACATTTAAGCCTAACCCACTTCCTGTGCATAGGGATTTTGTGATCAAACAATTTATGTGAGCAAGAATCAACTAGCATAGGAAGGCAAAACAAGCATAACTTCAAAACTTTCAACACATAGAGAGGAAACTTGGTATTATTGAGATATGTAAAAGCATGTGTTCCTCTCTCATAATAATTTTCAGTAGCATCATGAATGAATTCTAGAATATAACTATCACATAATGCATTCTTTTCATGACCTACAAGCATAGAATTTTTACTACTCTCCACATAAGCAAATTTATTAGTAGTGGGAGCAAACTCAACAAAATAACTATCATGAGATATTTGATTGACATTATCAAATTTAACATTAAAATCATGATGCCAAGTTTCATGGTTATCATTACTTTTTATAGCATACATGTCATCACCATAATCATCATAGATAGCAACTTTGTTGTCATAATCAATTGAAACCTCCTCCGAAATAGTGGAATCATCATTAAATAAAGTCATGACCTCTCCAAATCCACTTTCATAATTATTACAATAAGATTCAACACCCTCCAAAATAGTGGGATCATTAGTACCTAGAGTTGACACTCTTCCAAACATACTTTCATCAATATAATCATCATAAATAGGAGGCATGCTTTCATCATAATAAATTTGCTCATCAAAACTTGGGGGACTAAAAATATCATCTTCATCAAACATAGCATCCCCAAGCTTATGGCTTTGCATATCGTTAGTATCATGGATATTCATAGAAAGCATACTAACAACATTGCAATCATGCTCATCATTCAAGGAACTCACATTAAACATTTTATTAAATTCTTCCTCTAGCAATTGAGCACAATTTTCCGATCCATCATTCTCAAGAAAGACATTATATAGAAGAAGTATTTGAGGCAACCTCAATTCCAATTTTTTTTGTAGTTTTCTTTTATAAAACCAAACTAGTGATAAAACAAGAAACTAAAAGATTCAACTACAAGATCTAAAGATATACCTTCAAGCACTCACCTCCCCGGCAACGGCGCCAGAAAAGAGCTAGATGTCTACTATGCAACTTTTATTCTTGTAGACTCTGTTGGGCCTCCAAGCGCAGAGTTTTGTAGGACAGTAGCAAATTTCCCTCAAGTGGATGACCTAAGGTTTATCAATCCGTGGGAAGCGTAGGATGAAGATGGTCGCTCTCAAACAACCCTGCAATCTAATACAAGCAATCTCTTGTGTCCCCAACACACCCAATACAATGGTAAATTGTATAGGTGCACTAGTTCGGCGAAGAGATGGTGATGCAAGTGTAGTATGGATAGTAGATATAGGTTTTTGTAATCCGAACAATAAAAAACAGCAAGGTAGCAAGTAACAAAAGCGAGCACAAACGGTATTGCAATGCTTAGAAACAAGGCCTAGGGTTCATACTTTCACTAGTGCAATATCTCAACAGTGCTAACATAATTGGATCATATAACCATCCCTCAACGTGTGACAAAGAATCACTCCAAAGTTCCTATTAGCGGAGAACATAAGATGATATTGTTGTAGGGTACGAAACCACCTCAAAGTTATCCTTTCCGATCAATCTATTGAGCCATCCCTATAAGTGTCACGAACAGCCCTAGAGTTCGTACTAAAATAACACCATATGATACGCATCAACCAACTCTAATGTCACCTAGATACTCCAATGTCACCACAAGTATCCGTGAGTTGATTATTTGATATGCATCAAACAACTTCAGATTCATAATATTCAATCCACACAAAGAACTTCAAAGAGTACCCCAAAGTTTCTATCACAGAAAAGGAAGATGAAAACATGTACCAACCCATATGCCTAGACTCCCCAAGGTCACGGGAATCCGCGAGTTGATTACCAAAACATACATCAGGTGAATCAATATAATACCCCATTGTCACCATGGGTATCCATATGCAAGACATACATCAAGTGTTCTCAAATCCAAAGTATTCAATCCGACAATAATGAAACCTCAAAGGGAAAGACTCAATTCATCACAAGAAGATAGAGAGGGAAGAAAACAACATATGATCCAACTATATTAACAAAGCTTGTGGTACATCAAGATCGTGCCAAATCAAGAACGCGCGCGAGAGAGAGATCAAACACATAGCTACTAGTACATACCCTCAGCCCCGAGGGTGAACTACTCCCTCCTCGTCATGGAGACCACCGGGATGATGAAGATGGCCTCCGGTGATGATTTCCCCCTCCGACAGAATGCCGGAACAGGGCTCCGGATGAGATCGCTTCGGTACAGAGGCTTGTGGCGGCGACGTGGAAGTTCTAGCTTTCTTTCGGGGGTTTTCTATATTTATAGGAATTTTTGGCGTTGGATTCACGTCAAGGGGGCCCACGAGGGAGCGGCAAGCCTGCTAGCTGCGCCCTGGGGGGAGGGCGCACCCCCCAGGCTTGTCGCTTCCTCATGAGGCTTCGGGTCCTTCCTGGAAGCATTGGGGGTCTCTTTTGGTCCACAAAAAATCATCAAAAAGTTTCGTCCAATTCCGAGAACTTTTATTTCTGCACAAAAAACAACACCACGGTAGTTCTGCTAAAAACAGCGTCAGTCCAGGTTAGTTCCATTCAAATCATACGAAAACCATATAAAATTGTTGTAAACATGGCATGAATACTTCATAAATTATAGATACGTTGGAGATGTATCAGGAATCGATCACGAAGGGCTTCTACATCAACCTTGCTGCCCTTCTGATGTATGAGTAGTCTACCACAGACCTACGGGTCCATAGTGATTAGCTAGATGGCTTCTTCTTTCTCTCCTATCTTCAATACCATGTTCTCCTCGGAGATCAATCCGATGTAATCTTTTGTTGCGGTGTGTTTGTTGGGATCCGATGAATTGTGGGTTTATGATCAGATTATTCATTGAAAGTAATTGAGTCTTTTCTGAACTTTATTATGCATGATTGTTATAGCTTTGTATTTCTCTCTGATCTATCCGTTTGGTTTGGCCAACTAGATTGATTTATCGTCAGTGGGAGAGGTGCTTTGTAGTGGGTTCAGTCTTATGGTGTCCTCACCTCGTGACAGAAGGGGTAGTGAGGCACGTATTTGTATTGCTGCCACTAAGGGTAAAACGACGGGGTTCAATCATATTGCTTGGTTTTATTCTGTCTACATTATGTCATCATACTTCATGCATTACTCTGTTTGTTATGAACTTAATACGTAGAGAGGCAAGCATAGAAGCGCTCTCGAAGTGGAGTAATAGTAGTAGCTGCAGGCAGGAGTCGGTCTACTTGTCACAGATGTAATGCCTATATACATGATCATTGCCATGAATAACGTCATAACTATGCGCTTTTCTATCAATTGCCCAACAGTAATTTGTCTACCCACCGTATGCTATCTTTATGAGAGAGAAGCCTCTAGTGAAAACTATTTGCCCCGGGTCTACTTTTATCATATTACAAAAACTAAAAATACCTTGCTGCAATTTTACTTCTTTTATTTTACTTTGCAATTTATCTATCTACCATTATCAGATTTAATCCTTGCAAGTAACGAGTTCAAGGGGATTGACAACCCTCTTGCCCGCGTTGGGTGCAAGTATTTGCTCTTGTGTGTGTAGGTGCAGATCACTGGGCATTTGCGTGGTTCTCCTATTGGTTCGATAACCTTGGTTCTCACTGAGGGAAATACTTATCCGCTACTATATTGCTTCACACTTCCTCTTCGGGGAAAATCCCAACGCAGCTCACAAGTAGCAGAAAGAATTTCTGGCGCCGTTGCCGGGGAGATTTCATCAAACAAAGCAAGGTATCTACACACACACACACCTTATTTGCTTGCAATAATTATGTGGCTCAATAAACTAAAAATAAAGACATATGGATCCTCATCCACTTGCCAATCTTTTCAAACTCGCTGCTTTTTGTAAACCAATAGCTAATAATGAAGAAGTGATAAAACAAAATGCTATTAAGATACATTTACTGAGTGAAAATCATGATTGCAATGTTGTTAGTATAAATTTTATGAATGTCAATTGTGCTAATGATCATGATTGGGGTGACTATCATGATGTTTCTTGTGATCTTGAGAATTTTGAGCCTCGAAATGAATCTATTATTGATGATAAAATTCACAATACTATCAAAAGTGGGTTTGGAAGAGTGTCAACTTTAGGTAATAATTATCCCACTACTTTGGAGAATCATCAATCTTAGGAATTTTTTGATAAAAGTGGGTTTGGAGAGGTCATGACTTTGGTTGATGTTAATCCCACTATCTTGGAAGATAATAAAACTTGCATGCATGTGGATCATGGAGAGAATATTTTATATGATAGCTATATTGTTGAATTTGATTATGATCCTACATGTAATTATTTTGAGAGGGGGGAGTACAGCTATGAAAATTTCCATGTTATCAAATTACCTCTTGTTATGTTGAGATTGTCAATGTTTTATTCTTCTTCCTTGCATATTCTAAATATTTCTTGTCTGGATAATTTGTTTGCCTATAAAATGCCTATGAATAGGAAGTATGTTATACTTAAATGTGTTTGCTACATGTTATATGATGCTCTCTTTGTGCTTCATTTCTTATCTTTTATGTGAGCATCGTTAATATCTCGGAGCCTATCTTAATGGCTATAAAGAAAGAGCTTGTTGGGAGACAACCCAACAGTTATCATTCACTTTTTTGTGTGTAAACATGATTATTACTACTGTAATGATTGTGATTTTATCTTTTAATTAGTGTTTGTACCAAGTAAAGCCTTTGGGATGATTTAGATGATAATAGAATTGATGCTGTTTGAAAACAGAAACTTTTGCGCGCAGTGCTGGAATTTTACTTCTGTACTGGAATGTAATCAATTGCTGAAATTTTTACACAATATTGGTATAAAAATTTTCTACGTTTTCCAAATTTTTCAGAATTTCTGGAGTTACATAAGTATAGTTTTTATTCAGATCATTACAGACTATTCTGTTTTAGACAGATTCTTTTTTTTATTGCATAGTGTGCTTATTTTAATGATGATATTATTATATCGGGGGGTATAAATCATGGAGAAGTTAGAATACAGTAGGTATTATGAAAGAATAATTACGAATGAGTTTGCAACAGTACCTAAAGTTTATGATTTGTCTGTTATACTAACGGATCTCACGAAGTTTCTGTTGAGTTTTTTGTTCTGACGTTTTCAAGTTTTGGGTGAGATCACGATGGATGAAGGAATAAGGAGCGGCAAGACCCTAAGCTTGGGGATTCCCAAGGCACCCCAAGGTAATATTCAAGGAAGACTCAAGTGTCTAAGCTTGGGGATGCCCCGGATGGCATCCCCTCTTTCGTCCACAATTCATCGGTATGTTACTTGGAGCTATATTTTTATTCATCAAATGATATGAGTTTTACTTGGAGCATCTTGTGCCATAGTTTTATTTTGTTTGCTTGTTAGTTTGCCACAATCATTGTTTGCTGTACACACCTTTTGAGAAAGACACACATTCATCATGATTTGTTAGAATACTCTATGTGCTTCACTTATATCTTTTGAGCTATGCAGTTGCTCTTGTGCTTCACTTATATTTGTTAGAGCACGGCGGTGGTTATATTTTATAGAAATGATTGCACTCTCATGCTTCACTTAAATCTTTTTGAGAGTCTTAAATAGGAAGTGGTAATGAGCACGGGTTATGAGACTAGTCTGAAAAGGATAGGTATTTAAGAGTGATATAATAAAAACTTTCATGTAGATCACTAAATATGAAACATGTGATTTAATTATATTAATGTAATAATATGAAAGGGTATTGGTTCATGATCATTGGTTAGTAAAAATATTGTTATTAAATCTTCTTATTAACTACTCATTTAAGTGTCCAACATGGCATGACGGGGATGCGTGAGCATTTTTATGTCTGATTGAAATCCTTTGTGCTGTTTGAATCAGGGGCGCGCGGTGGTTAACTCCTACCAACCTCCTCCCTAGGAGCATGTGAGTAGTACTTTGCTTCGAGGGCTAACAAAACTTTCACAATAAGTATATGAGTTATTTATGACTAATGTGAGTTCATGGACAATTACGCACTCCCACCTTTCCGCATATTGCTAGCCTCTTCGGTACTGTGCATTGCCCTTTCTCACCTCGAGAGTTGGTGCAAACTTTGCCGGTGCATCCAAACCCTGTGATATGATATGCTCTATCACACATAAGCCTCCTTATATCTTCCTCAAAACAGCCACCATACCTACCTATCATGGTATTTCATAGCCATTCCGAGATATATTGCCATGCAACTTCCACCGTTCCGTCTCATGACATGTGTGTTCATCATCATATTGCTTTGCATGATCATATAGAGCTGACATGATATTTGTGGCAAAGCCGCCGTTCATCATTATTATACATGTTACGCTAGATCATTGCACATCCTGGTACACTGCTAGAGGCATTTCATATAGAGTCATATTGTTTCAGTTATCGAGTTGTAAGTAAATAAAAGTGTGATGATCATCATTATTAGAGCATTGTCCCATTAAGGAAAAGAATGATGGAGACTAATGAGTCCTTGCAAAAGCGGGGATAAGGTTCATGATATTGTTCTAAAAAAAGAGAAAAGAAAAAAAATGAGAGAAAAAGAGAGAAGGGGCAATGCTACTATCCTTTTACCACACTTGTGCTTCAAAGTAGCACCATGTTCTTCATATAGAGAGTCTCCTGAGTTATCACTTTCATATACTAGTGGGAATTTTTCATTATAGAACTTGGCTTGTATATTCCAATGATGGGCTTCCTCAAATGCCCGAGGTCTTCATGAGCAAGCAAGTTGGATGCACACCCACTTAGTTTCAGTTGAGTTTTCATACACTTATAGCTCTAGTGCATCCGTTGCATGGCAATCCCTACTCCTCGCATTGATATTGATTGATGGGCTCTCCATTACCTATTGATCCGCCGAGTTGATGCGAGCCTTTCTTCCTTTTTGACTTCTCCTATATATCTCTACCACCGCATTCTATTCCACCCGTAGTGCTAATGTCCATGACTCACGCTCATGTATTGAGTGGAGTTGAAAATGCTGAAGCGCGTTAAAAAGTATGATCCAATTGCTTGGTTAAACACTGAGGTGCTCATGATTTATATTTATGCGGTGAAGGCGGAGTCATGCCATGCTTACATAATTCAATGAGTAGAGATAACATTCGTTGAGCATCGTATATTTTGAAAAAGTAATGATTATGTTCTTGTATTCATGGATATTATTATGTTGATATCAATTACTTCATCATTTCTCAATATTTATACTGTGAAAGAGATTACATGATAAACATGCTAGGTAGCATTCAACATCAAAAATTCTGTTTTTATCATTTACCTACTCGAGGACGAGCAGGAATTAAGCTTGGGGATGCTGATACGTCTCCAACATATCTATAATTTTTGAGTGTTTCATGCTATTATATTATCAATCTTAGAAACTTTATATGCAATTTTATATCATTTTTGGGAACTAACCTATTAACTCAGTACCCAGTGCCAGTTCCTGTTTTCTGCATGTTTTTTGTTTTTCAGAAAATCAATACCAAACGAAGTCCAAACACGATGAAACTTTACGGTGATTTTTTCTGGACCAAAAGGGACCCTAGAAGCTTCGGGGGGAGACCAGACGATCTACAGGAGAGTCACGAGCTCACACGGCGTGTCCCCAGGGGGGCGCGCCACCTGAGCTTGTGGGTCCCACCCAGCTCCGTTTGACCTAATTCCACTTCTATAAATTCCCATAAATCCCAAAACCACTGGGAGGAGACCCGAAACAATTTTTCCGCCGCTGCAAGCCTCTGTTCTTCCGCGATCCCATCTGGAGGCCATTTTCGGTAATCTGCCAGAGGGGGAATCGATCACGGTGGGCTTCTACATCAACCTTGCTGCCCTTCTGATGATATGTGAGTAGTCTACCATAGACCTACGGCCATAATGATTAGCTAAATGGCTTCTTCTTTCTCTCCGATCTTCAATACCATGTTCTCCATGGAGATCAATCCGATGTAATCTGCTTTTGCGGTGTGTTTGTTGGGATCCGTTGAATTGTGGGTTTATGATCAGATTATTCATTGAATGTAATTGAGTCTTTTCTGAACTTTATTATGCATGATTTTTATAGTTTTGTATTTCTCTCCAATCTATCCATTTGGTTTGGCCAACTAGATTGATTTATCTTTAGTGGGAGAGGTGCTTTGTAGTGGGTTCAATCTTGCGGTGTCCTCACCTCATGACAGAAGGGGTAGCGAGTGCTACTTGTGAGCTGCGTTAGGATTTTCCCCGAAGAGGAAGGGAGAAACAGTATAGTAGAGATAAGTATTTCCCTCAGTGAGAACCAAGGTTATCGAACCAGTAGGAGCACCACACAAGACCACATAAATGGCAACTGCACACACAAAAGCAAATACTTGCACCCAACGCAGACAAGAGGGTTGTCAATCCCCTTGACTCATTACTTGCAAGGATTAAAACTGGTAATAGTGGAAATATAAATTGCAAAGTAAAATAACGGAAGTAAAATTGCAGCAAGGTAAATTACGGTTTTAGTAAATATGATAAAGGTAGACCCGGGGGCCATAGTGTTCACTAGAGGCTTCTCTCTCGAAGAAACATAAGCATACGGTGGGTAGACAAATTACTGTTGGGTAATTGATAGAAAAGCGCATAGTTATGATGTTATTCATGGGAATGATCATGTATATAGGCATCACATCCGAGACAAGTAGACCGAAATGATTCTGCATCTACTACTATTACTCCACTTCGAGAGCGCTTCTATGCTTGCCTCTCTAGGTATTAAGTTCATGACAAACAGAGTAATGCATGAGGTAAGATGACATGATGTAGACAAAGTAAACTCAATCAATATGAATAAACCCCATCGTTTTATCCTTAATGGCAGCAATACAATACGTGCCTTGCTACCCCTACTGTCACTGGGTGAGGACACCGCAAGATTGAACCCACTACAAAGCACCTCTCCCATTGCAAGATAAATCAATCAAGTTAGCCAAACTAAACGGATAGATCGGAGAGAAATACAAAGCTATAACAATCATGCATAATAAAGTTCAGAAAAGACTCAATTACTTTCAATGAATAATCTTATCATAAACCCACAATTCATCGGATCCCAACAAACACACCGCAAAAGAAGATTACATCGGATAGAACTCCATCAAGATCGAGTAGAACATTGTATTGAAGATCGGAGAGAGAGAATGTGACGCCCCTGCTCGACTATGCACTAATCATACACGCAAACGTGCACACTCGAGATCAGAGACTCACGGGAAGATATCACAACACAACTCTAAATTCGAATTTAAACATAAATCTTCATATTACAAACCAGGGGTCACGAGGACCCGAATACATAAGTCATACACACAAATAATATCTGGGTACAGACATAGTTAGTCAAGTTTGCCTTAAGAAGGCTAGCACAAACAGCGACACTGATCGAAAAGGCGAAGGCCTCCTGCCTAGGGCCTCCGAACTAGTCCTGGTCGTCTGGCTCAACCCAGTAGTACGTGCATCCTGGGCTCTCCTGGTAGTAGTCTCCTGCGGTGGTGCCTGGCTCTAGGACTCCATCGCCTGATCGCAGTAACCGGGTATGGGGAAAAAGAGATAGCAAAGCAACCGTGAGTACTCATCCAAAGTACTCGCAAGACTGACATCAGAACTATACTAAGTATGCATCGGTATCAAAGGAATGGGACTATATCTTTGGACTAAACCGCAGAAATGCTGGAATAGAGGGGGAGAGGCCTTGCCTATCGAAGACTTGCATCTTGAAGCAATCTTGCAGCATTAGGAGAGAGTAGAACAAGATAATATATAACAATCATATTTTAGTAATGCCCTGGGATTCTTCCTCGTCTACCCTGCGAGAAAGTGATCCCGAGAGCAGTAGTAACAGTTTAATATTGTAACAGTATCCATTTGTAGTTGTAGCGGATCAGGATACAACTCCGAGCGTCCTGTTACCGTGGACACGGCTATTCAAATAGATAACTTCCCTGCAGGGGTGCACTACTGTTACCCAACACGCTCGATCACATTTGGCCGGACACAGTTGCTGGGTAATGCCCGGCCTCGGGAGATCGACACGACGCAGTCCTACCTAGGCTCAGCAGAGAGGTCAGCACGCCGGTCTAATCCTAAGTGCGAAGGGGTCTTGGGCCATCGCCCTTTGCACTCCTGCACGTTGCGTGACTGGCCGGGGCCTAGGCGCGACACTGTATACACAAGTGACGTATCCAGCCCACCCCAGCAATCAGCCCGCATCTTTGAGCTGTGACGTCTGAAGAGCTTTCGGCTGATACATACGACGTAGAGGGTCCCATAACCATTATCCCACGTGGTGGTAGTGCATATAGGGCCAACGACCCACTCAGATCAAATACCCAAATCCGTTAGGCTTATTTAGTAACTCGCAGAGACGAACAGGGTTCCTGTCGCTCCGTCTTGGTAACACATGACACGCGGATGCTCTTGGAGCTGACCCGTATTTAATAGTATTCTCTCGCGGGCACCCTTGGGGCCAGCCCGACTTTAACAGTTTAAAGTATTGCAATAAGTAAACATTTCCGTGATCATCACCCAGAGTGATCACGGTCCGATATCAAGCATGGCAAACGGACAAGGGTGATGGGCCACAGATGAATCAATAGCAAAGCTAACTAAGCATCATGGGACAGCAGGTAGAGTATCAATAGCAGACGACAAAATCAGGCTATGCATCAGAATAGGAGCTATCGGAATAACAACAGAAGCAATTCTAATGCAAGCATAAGGGAGAAATAGGGGGCGATATCTGGATGATCAAGGGGGTTTTGCTTGCCTGGAAGCTCTGCTGAGAGGGGCTTGTCGTCTGAAGGCTGCTCGTCTGGAGCGTAGTCGTACACAGCTGCGTCGGCGGCGGTCTCGGCGTCTATCGGGAGAAAGGAGGGGGGAGAAACAATAAATTCACGGCAACAATGCAACAGCGATGCATGACATGCCTAAATGATATGCAGAGGTGATATATTGCCTATCTAATTGTTTTAGATAATTTAGGAATTTATCTGGAATTTATTTTATTAAAGTCATGCACTATTCATCTATCGAATATGGGCAAAAAGTTCCATGTTCATCTAGATAGGAGTGATGGTCAAGCATTTTGACCACATATTCGGATTCTTCATATTTTTCTGATCATTTTTCATATATAAATTATCTTCATCCGAGTTACGGTTTAATTTATATGATTTTTCAAAGTTTTAATCATTTTCTGGAATTTCTAAAATTATTTAATTCGAATTATCCAAAACAGTAGCCAGATGACGTCAGCATGACGTCACAGTGACGTCAGCAGTCAAACCCGGCTGAGCCAGGTCAAACCTGACCAGTGGGTCCCACTGGTCAGTGACTCAGCTAATTAAACATGTTTTAGTTTTAATTAAATAGGTTAATTAGCTAGTGGGGCCTACTGTCAGTGACTAATTAGTAATTAATTTAATTAATGAATTAATTAAAATTTTGTTTATTTATAAAATCATCTTATTACATGTGGGACCCGCATGTCAGTGGCTGGGTCAGCCCAGTCAGCAGTTGACTGGGTCAACCCAGTCAATTGGGGCCAGTGGGGCCCGCTGGCAGCGTCCCAGGGGTGGGCCCTGGCCGTGCCACGTCGGCGCCGTCGCCGGAGTTACTCCGGCGACCAAATCCGCGACGGCGCGCGTCGGGAGGCCGTCGAGTTTCGCATACAGGGGGTCTCCGGGCACGCGCGAGGGCGCGTTCGAATGAGGGCGTCGAGCCGCGTCGAATGCCGGTGGTGGTTCGGCCGGAAATGGTCTAATTCGACAGCGGCGACGTACGCGGCAGACGCCGGAGTTCGGCCGTTGTCGGAATCTGTGACGCAGGCCACGGCAGGTCCAACGGAGGGGTTCTACGGGGTCCTAGAGGTGCCCGGATAACGGCTACGTGCTCAGTTGAGCATGTCATCGCCGATAGCGACGGCGGTGAGCTGCACGGCGGAGCAAAGCTCGGGCGGCGACGGCAGTGGCGGCTACAGGGTTGGATTCGCGTGCGAGAGGGAGGGGGAAGAAGTGCGGGCTCACCGTGAGCCTGCAGGTGAGCAACGTGTGAGCGGGGAGGACTCGACGGCGCCGGAATCATCGACGAACGCCGGCGATCCGAAGGTTGAAGACGAGCTTGTTTCGGTCGAATGAGAGGCGCTCGGCTCGATCCCGTGGTCGGAGAAGAAGCAGAACAGGCAGGCAGAGCGGACGGGCTCAGTCTCAGGCGCCGGGGAGGTCTGTGGCCACGCCGGCGAGCTCGGCCATGTCGATGGCGTCGGGCGTTTGCGGGGGAGGAAGAAGACGAGCGAGGGAGAGGGACAAAAGATCTGGGGGCGGCTAGGGTTGCCGCGGTGGTGGTCTTATCCACCCCGCCGCCCTGTAGCGACGCGGTGGCTGGCCGGGTGCGGCTGGCATGGCTAGCTGGCGACGGGCGCGGGCGTGCGCGGGTGACCGCGGGTGAGCAGTAGGAAGGAAGGAGGTGGCGAGATGGGCTGGGCCGCACGGCTTACTAGAGCCCAGTAACAACGGCCTTTTTCTATTTCTTTGGTTTTCTTTTCTGTTTTCTTTTTAGTTTCTGTTTTGTAAATAGTTTAGCCACAATTTGAGTTTTGCAAAATAGGTGACTTAGCTCAATAATTACAGTGCAATATTAACTACTACCAGAAATTGGTTTGGAGATATTATGATTTCATTTGGAATTTTATTAAATAAAATGGGATTAAATATTGCTGTTTGGTACTGTTTTAGGATGTTAGACTCATCTAGGGGTTTTAGGTGATGTTGTTTTTCTTAAAATAATTAGTTATGGATTATTTGCTAATTAATGAACATTTTTGTTTCCAAATTGGAACAACTTTTATTTTCACTTTAAATTTGAATTTCAATTTGATTTGGAATTTGAAATGAGATATGATGCAAATGATGATCAAGCACTGTTAAGCATGGTGACCTGGCACTATCAAAAGGTGATCACTGTAGCTTAATTACATGGGGTGTTACAGAGAAGAATCCATCAAGCTAATAACTATGGACCCGTAGGTCTGTGGTAAACTGCTCACACATCATCGGTAGGGCAGCAAGGTTGATGTAGAAGCCCTCCGTGGTCGATTCCCCCTCCGGCAGAGTAACGGAAAAGGCCTCAAGATGGGATCGTGGAAGAACAGAGGCATGCGGTGGTGGAAAAGTTTCTTCTGGTGTCTCTCTATTGTATTAGGGATATATGGGAATATATAGCATTGGAATTAGGTCAAACGGAGTTACGGAGGGCCCACGAGCTCGGGGGGCGCGTCAACCGCCCCAGGGCACGCCCTGTAAGCTCATGGCCCATCCGTACATCTTCTGGCCACCTCCCGAAGCTTCTAGGGTCTCTTTAGGTCCAAAAATAACACCCGTAAAGTTTCATCGTGTTTGGACTTCGTTTGGTATAGTTTCTATGAAAAGGCCAAAAAACAGGAAAAATAACAGGAACTGGCACTGGGCACTGAGTTAATAGGTTAGTCCCAGAAAATGATATAAAATTGCATCAAAAGTATCTAAGATTAATAATATAATAGCATGAAACAATCAAAAATTATAGATACGTCGGAGACGTATCAGCATGCCCAAGGTTAATTTCTGCTCGTCCTCGAGTAGGTAAATGATAAAAACAGAATTTTTGATATTGAATGCTACCTAACATGTTTATCACGTAATCCCTTTCACGGTATAAATATTGAGAAATGATGAAGTAATTGATATCAACATAATAATATTCATGAATAAAAGAACATAATCATTACTATTCAAAATATACGATGCTCAACGAATGTTATCCCTACTCATTGTTTATGTAAAGCATGGCATGACTCCGCCTTCACCACATAAGTATAAATCATGAGCACCAAGGTATCAAACCAAGCAATTGTATCATACTTTTTAATGCGCTTCAGCAATTTCAACTCCACTCAATACATGAGCGTGAGACATGGACATTAGCACTAAATGGAATAGAAGGTGGTGGTAGGTATATATAGGAGTCAAAAAGGAAGAAAGGCTCGCATCAACTCGGCGGATCAATGGGTAATGGAGAGGCCCATCAATCGATATCAATGCGAGGAGTAGGGATTGGCATGCAACGAATGCACTAGAGCTATAAGTGTATGAAAGCTCGAATGAAACTAAGTGGGTGTGTATCCAATTTGCTTGCTCATGAAGACCTCGGGCATTTGAGGAAGCCCATCATAGGAATATACAAGCCAAGTTCTATAATGAAAAATTCCCACAAGTATATGAAAGTGATAACTCAGGAGACTCTCTATATGAAGAACATGGTGCTGTTTTGAAGCACAAGTGTGGTAAAAGGATAGTAGCATTGCCCCTTCTCTCTTTTTCTCTCATTTTTTCCTTTTTTCTTTTTTTCTCTTTTTTAGAACAATATCATGAACCTCATCCCCACTTTTGTAAGGACTCATTTGTCTCCATCATTCTTTACCTCACCGGGACAATGCTCTAATAATGATGATCATCACACTTTTATTTACTTACAACTCAATATTACAACTCGATAACTGGAACAATATGACTCTATATGAATGCCTCTGGCAGTGTACCAGGATGTGCAATGATCTAGCGTAACATGTACAACAATGATGAACGGTGGCTTTGCCACAAATATCATGTCTGCTCTATATGATCATGCAAAGCAATATGATGATGAACACACATGTCATAGGACGGAACTGTGGAAGTTGCATGCCTATATATCTCGGAATGGCTATGGAAATGCCATAATAGGTAGGTATGGTGGCTATTTTGAGGAAGATATAAGGAGAATTATGTGTGATATAGCGTATCATATCACGGGGTTTGGATGCACCGGAGAAAGGTGATGCACGGTACCGAAGAGGCTAGCAATATGTGGGAGGGTAGGAGTGCGTAATTGTCCATGAACTCACATTAGTCAGAAAGAACTCATGCATTTATTGTGAAAGTTTTTATTAGCCCTCGAAGCAAAGTACTACTCGCATGCCCCTAGGGAGGAGGTTGGTAGGAGTTAACCATCGCGCGCCCCCGATTCAATCTGCACATAGGATTTCAATCAGACATAAAAATGCTCACGCATCCTGGTCATGTCATGTCGGACACTTAAATGAGTAGTTACTAACAAACTTTGAATAACGATATTCTTACTAAACAATGATCATGGACCAATACTCTTTCATATTATTACACCGATATAATCAAGTCATACGCCTTCAAATTTAATGACATGAAAGTTTTTTACAAGTGATCCACATGAATGTTTTTATTATATCACCCCTAGATACCTATCCTTTTTGGACTAGTCTTATAACCCATGCTCATTAGCACTTCCTATTCAAGACTCTCAAAATGATTTAAGTGAAGCATGAGAGTGCAATAATTTCTACAAAATATAACCACCGCCGTGCTCTAAAAGATATAAGTGAAGCACTAGAGCAACTGCCAAGCTCAAAAGATATAAGTGAAGCTCATAGAGTATTCTAACAAATTGTGATAAATGTGTGTCTCTCTCAAAAAGGTGTGTCCAGAAAACAATGATTGTGCAAACTAACAAGCAAACAAAATAAAACTATAACACAAGATGCTCCAAGTAAAACTCATATCATGTGATGAATAAAAATATAGCTCCAAGTAACATACTGATGAATTGTAGACGAAAGAGGGGATGCCTTCCGGGGCATCCCCAAGATTAGATGCTTGGGTCTTCCTTGAATATTACCTTGGGGTGCTTTGGGCATCCCCAAGCTTAGGGTCTTGCCGCTCCTTATTCCTTCATCCATCGTAATCTTACCCAAAACTTGAAAACTTCAGCACACAAAACTTAACAAAAACCTCGTGAGATCCGTTAGTATAATAAACATATCATAAACTTTAGGTACTGTTATAAACTCATTCATAATTAATTTTGCATAATAGCTACTATATTCTAACTTCTCCATGACTTATACACTATAGGAATCAGCTAATTTGCCGTCTGCCATAGCAGATGGCAAAGGACCAGGCCACCGACGGCAAACGTCTTTGCCGTCTGCCACGGACGGCAAACACTTCCGGCACTGAAAGTCACGGTAATGAATTTGTTTGCCGTCTGCGTAAAAACAGCTGACGGCAAAGAAGTTTGCTGTCTGCTTTCCTGGCCAAGCTGACGGCAAAGATCATGGACGGCAAAGAATAGCGGTTAGCCTCGTTAGGTGGCTAACAGCAGACTTTGCTGTCTGCCGGCGGACGGCAAACTTTGCCGTCAGCCCTATGACGTCAGCAGACTCGTGGCTAACCGTCACTTCTGCTTAGTCTTTGCCGTCTGCCAGGCTGGTCTTTGCCGTCTGCTGGCAGACGGCAGAATGACCAAATGGTCAGACCTGATGCTCCCAGGTTGAACAGGTTGCTGCCATGTGGCACCTTTGCCGTCCGCCTACCGACGGCAAAGGTCTTTGCCGTCGACTGGCAGACGGCAAAGTGCCTGTATTGTTACTGTTTTGTCTATTTTCTGTTATATCCCTGCATTTTCAAAATACATATATGATATATATAGTTTCAACCTCAAGCATAGCCCATGTATCCAACATCTAGCAGTCCATCGAATGCAAGAGAACACATAGGGTATTAAAAGATCCAATACATACATAGTTTCACGGAGTTCATCCATATATACATACATGGTTTCACATTGTTCATCAATACAAATCAAAACAAAAACTAAACACTAGCTGTCCATCAATGCCTGCTTCCATGAAGTGAATCAAACCTACAAAAATGGGAGTAAGAAAGTTAGAAGAAGAAGAAGAAGAAGAAGACTAGAAGAAGACTAGAAGAAGAAGAAGACTAGAAGAAGAGGAAGAAGAAGAAGAAGAAGACTAGAAGAAGAAGAAGAAGAAGAATAAGAAGAAGAAGAAGAAGAAGAAGAAGAAGAAGAAGAAGAGGAAGAAGAAGAAGAAGAAGAAAGAAAGAAAGAAGAAGAATAAGAATAAGAAAAAGGAGTAGAAGATGGAGAAAAAAAAGAAGAGAAAAAGGAAGAATAAGAATATATTTTCTTCTTCTTCTTCACTCCTTTTCTCATCTTTCTTCTTCTGTTCTATCTTTTTATCCTTTTCCTTCTCATTCTTCTTCTTTTATTCTTTCTTTTTCTTCTCTTTCTTCTTCTATTCTTTCTTTTTCTCCTCTTCCTTGTTTTTCTTCTTCTTATTCCTTATTTGTGTCATTTTGTGCTAACCTAGGTAATTATGCCATTTTTGAGCTAACTTAGGTAAGTATAAGTCATTTTAGAGCTAACTTAGGTAATTATGTCATTTTGGAGGAAAATAAGCTAAGTATATGACATTTATGAGCTAACCAAGGTTATTATGCCAATTTTGAAATGAATAAGCTAATTATGTCATAAATGAACTAAATAAGCTAATTATGTCATTTTGGTGGATAATTAGCTAAGTATGTCTTTTTTGGGGAAAATAAGCTAAGTATGTGGCATAATAGGGCTAACAAGCATGTACGAAGCTAAGTATGCATTTGTTAAGCAAAACACTAGAGAAAACTTACCGGAGGTCATGCACCGGGGTTGCTCGAGCCGGTATCACCTGGAGAAGGGTTGTGCGATGCGGCTCCGGAGTTATGCTGCACCAAAGATCATTTGCAAAGTCTCGTTAGCATGATGACACTCAAATGTTAAGACTAGTAAATAATGACCATTCAAATGAAACTCACCGTTCCCGCTCTAGTAATGACCGGCATCGGCGGAGGGGTCTGACCGGTCTTCTCGCACATAGACTGCACATTTGGTTTTGACGAGTCAGTCATATTAGTTAGTAATGAAACGAACATTACGTGCATGATTTGGCTAATATGCAGAAGAAACTTACGACGAGGAGCTCGTACATGGCCCGGTGAGCCGCCGACGAAGTACCCGCGGAGCGCTTTGGACCCGCGCCCACCATCTTTCAACACCTGCCATGACAAAGAGTAAACGAAATTAGTACAACATAAAAAAAATTGAATACATGATATGAATAATAATATGTATATAATTTAAGTTGGGATGCATACAAACTAATAGTCTAGATCGTCTAGATATGCTTCGGGATCAATAGATGCATCATCATCATCACTATCACGTGTGTCGTCATGAATGACGTGCTCATCGGGTTCAGCGGCATCAACATGTGGAAGGCCTTTCTGTAATCGGTCAAGCATTGACAGGTCATCCGCAGCAGTAACCTCTTCTTGTTCTGGCTCTTCTTGTTCCGGCTCTTCTTGTTCCGGCTCTTCTTGTTCCGGCTCAGGGCTGAAGTCGGATTCACTGTCGCTGTCTACTTCCATATTCTGGGGTGAAGTAGAGCGGTTCATGAAACGTTTTTTGGAAAGACGCGTTTCTTGGAAGAATTCTCCTTCATATGTGTCTAGGTTAATGTGAGGTTCATAATCCTCTTCATTGGGGGGAGGTGGTCTAACACGTGGCGGCACTTCATAAACGACATCCCAACCATTCATATTTGCATTAGTTTGGCAGGCCCACGGTAGATAGAAAACTTGGGTCGCCTGTTGAGCCGTAATATAGACATCGGGAATATCTAAATGGGTGCTTTGTTTGATTTCGACTAGACCTATATGTTCATGAGTCCTTCTAGTCTCCTTCGGCTGGAACCAATAACATTTGAAGACTACGACGTTCGGTGGGTTTTCACCATAGAATAGAAGTTCATAAATTGCTTCAACTCTTCCATAATACAAGGTACCTCCTTCGCCGATAGCAGAGACACCACAATTTGTAGATTTTTGGTCGGCCATAGATAGCTCTTTGCCAAAGGTACGAAAGCGATACCCGTTGATGTTGTATTTCTCAAATGAACGGACCTTATAGTCAAAACCATTACCGGCTTGTCTCAATTCGGCGTCCATAGACTCTGAATTAGCCTACAAAAGTTTAATACGAAAGGATTGTTGCATTAGCCGCAAATTAGACCAAGAAATGAAATGGTCTATTAATGGTAATTACCGTTTGTTTGAACTAAGAGATGAAACCGGGATAGCCGCCTCCATGCTTTGCCAGAAGCTCATACTCTTCGATGGAATCCTTTTGGATCACCGCTCCATCCAAGAATTTGGCGATGTATCGACTGTATAAAATATCCGGGAATAAGAGCAGTTCAAAGGAATTAGAAGTTGCGAAACAATGTACCGAGAACTTACTCGATGTATGGCCGCACTTCTGTTAGGTTGTTGAAGATATACAACGAAATGGTCCGCCATTCTTCGACATCCAACACTATTGCTTCCGAAGCACCGGCTGGTGCGAGCTTCCCTTTGAATAGGCTGAGGTTGGATCCACCTTTTTTAGGGTCGCCAGCATTATACCGAGGCTTCGGATTATGCAAATGACGATTTTTGGCTTCGTAGTGTGCTGTCACGAAGTTTGCCACCTCCTCAGTAATGAATGCCTCGGCCATCGATGCTTCAATTCTACGTTTATTTTTTACATTTTGCTCGAAGTGTCTTCTGCATCCTCTCAGTTGCATAGCACCAACGATTTTGCACGGGCCCCCCCAATCTTGCCTCGGTCGAGAGATGTAAAATCAAATGCTGCATTGGATTAAAGAAGCCCGGTGGAAAGATCTTCTCTAACTTGCAGAGCAACTCCGGCGCCAAATTTTCCATGTCATCTATCACGGCAGGCAATAGTTCTTTTGCACAAAGAACACGGAAGAAATAGCTCAACTCTGCCAGTACTAGCCATTCATCCTCATGGATAAAGCCACGCAACATCACCGGCATTACCCGCTCAAGCCATATGTGCCAATCATGACTCTTGAGACCAAATATTTTCAATTTTTCAAGACTCGCTCCCCTCTTTAGATTCGGTGCATACCCATCGGGGAACATCAACTGCATTTTCACCCACAAGATAATTTCCCTCATAGCTGGCCTTCCAAGATTGAACCAGGCCTTTGGCTTCGTCCAGTTCTGCTTTCCTTTCGGTTGTCGCATGTTTTGTAACGGTCTATCACATAGAGTCTACAGATTGACTCTAGCCTTAGTATTATCCTTTGACTTCCCATCTATGCCGAACAATGTACCAAAAAGGGCCTCGCCGATATTCTTTTCAGTGTGCATCACATCGATGTTGTGTGGAAGAAGGAGGTCTTTGAAATAAGGCAGATCCCACAAGTATGTCTTGTTAGTCCAGGCGTGTTCTGAATTATACCCCTTGAAATACCCTGGACGCTCTGGATCAGGCTCGAGAGCGTTTAACTGATCCAGGATCTGTTGGCCAGTCAACGCAGGTGGTGTAGAGTTTTTGACAACTCTACCTTTGGTGAAGTTCTTCTTGTCTTTTCTGAACTTATGGCGAGGATCCAGGAACTGTCTATGCAAGTCGAAGCAAGAATACTTGCGACCCGCCTGCAGCCAATGAAACTAAAGAGCTGCCTTGCATGTGGGGCACGGGAACCTTCCATGCGTACACCAGCCAACGAATAGCGCATACGCCGGCAAGTCATGCATCAAGTACATGTACCAGACACGCATTATGAAGTTTCGTTTGCTAGCGGCGTCGTATGTCTTGAACCCATTATCCCAAGCTTCTTGCAATTCATCCTTAAGTGGCTGCATGTACACATTCATATTCTTCCCCGGATAGTTGGGCCCTGGAATTATCAACGTCAGGAAAATGTTCTTTCTTTGCATAATCTGTCCGGGGGGGGGGGGAGATTGAGTGGAATGACAAATACAGGCCAACAACTGTATTGGGTTGCCGTCATACCAAACGGATTGAACCCATCCGTGCCGATGTAGACTCGAGGATGCCTTGGATCTGCCACTTTTTGCTCATGTAATGCATCGAAGTGCTTCCATGCAGAACCATCCGATGTGTGTACCATCGTCTGATTCCCATCTGCATCTAGTTTGGTTCTTTTGCCCATTTTGTGCCATGTCATCTGTCTGGCCGTCTCTTCGACCATGAAAAGACGTTGAAGTCTTGGTACGATTGGCAGATACCGAAGAACATTAACGGGGATTTTGGTCTGCCTCTTCTCACCCATACCGTTGTCTACCACAACATACCTGGAAGAGTTGCAAATGGGACAATAGTTCAAGTCCGCATACTCAAGCCTAAATAAGGCACATCCTTTCTCAGAGGCATCTATCTTCTCATAGGGCATCTTAAGTGCACGGAGGATTTTGTCCGACTGGTACAGGTTTGCAGGCATTACATGGCCTTTGGGTAGAAATCGTCCAAATAGTGTCATCATCGCGTCGTAGCATTCTCTTCCCAAGTTGAATTGAGCCTTCAGAGCCATTACTTGTGCGATCGCATCCAGCTGACAAAGCTCAGTGTGCTCGTGGAGAGGACGTTTTGAAGACTCCAACATTTCATTGAAGGCCTTTGCAGATTCCTCCATCTCATCGTCTGAATCCCGAGCATCATTAAAGTCTTGCACCATGTCTTCGATCCCGGTACCATGCTCGTCGGTGCGACGACGAACCACCTCAGCTCTGGTACGTTGGGCAGACTCACCATGAAATGTCCACACCGTATAATCAGGCGTAAAACCCCACTTCTGCAGGTGTTTAGCCATTTCACCCTCTGTCCTCTGTGAAAAGTTATCGCACCTAACACAGGGGCACCAGGTTTTTCTCTGGCCATTTGCAAATGCGGCTTTCACAAACCCCTTGGTTTTTGTTAACCATTCATTGGTCATGTCTTCCTGACTAGTGTGACCGGTGTACATCCATGCACGATCACTCATCTTGCCTACCTACTAAACACACAAGAAATATATATATAATTCAGCATATATATTCATCAGTTAATCAAGTTTGTCAATTTTATTACGTCCATGCAACCTACACGCTAATAGGTAAAGATAGGTCCTAATCCCACCCGAGTATGTGTAGATTGGGTTCGTTTTCCCATGCTCTGCTCCGGATCCGACGCAAAATTTCGGCAGCACCTCCCCATTGTTCTCTTGATACACGTCTCGGCAATAAACAGAGAGGATGTGTACCCGGAGAACAACAGGGAGGTGCTGACGAAATTCTGCATCGGATCCGGAGCAGAGCATGGGAAAACGAACCCAATCTACACATACTCGGGCTGTCCATGGATAACATTGTACAATTCAAAAGAATCACGGTTATAAATATGCAAATGCATGCATATTTATAACTGTAACCCTTTCGAACGGGAGACGCATACTGGTCACGCATACTGATGATTGAAGACACCTATAGCTAGCAAGTATCATCGGCACGAAGACCGGAATAGAGAAAATGAAGGGGGGAGGAGGAGATGTCATTCACCCACAAACGTAGGGGAGCTCGTCGAACGCACGGCACCAGACCCTCGCAGCGACGAAACAACTACACATTTAAATCCACCCGATCAACACGAATATTCAATCCCGATAAAAAATCTCTCTATATATAACTACTTTTTCACTTTTCTTTTATTCTTCTTCTCCTCTATTTCTTCTTCTTCTCCTCTTCTTCTTCCTTTTCTTCTCTTCTTCTTCTTCTTCTTCTTCTTCTTCTTCTTCTTCTTCTTCTTCTTCTTCTTCTTCTTCTTCTTCTTCTTCTTCTTCTTCTTCTTCTTCTTCTTCTCCTCTTCTCCTGTTTTTCTTCTTCTTCTCCTCTTCTTCTTCTCCTCTTCTCTTCTTCTTCTTTTCTTCTTCTTCTTCTTCTTCCTTTCTTTTCCTTTCTCCTCTTCTTCTTCTCCTCTTCTCCTCTTTTTCTTCTTCTTCTTCTTCTTCTTTTCTTTTCCTCCTCCTCTTCTTCTTCTTCTTCTTCTTCTTCTTCTTCTTCTTCCTTTCTTTTCCTTTTTCCTCTTCTTCTACTTCTTCTTCTTTTCTTCTTCTTTTTTTTTCATCATCTTCTTCCTTCTTTTCCTTTTTCTCTTCTTCTACCTATTCTTCTCTTCTTTTCTTCTTCTTTTTTTTTCATCTTCTTCTTCCTTCTTTTTCCTCTTTCCTCTTCTTCTACTTCTTCTACTTATTCTAGTTTTTCTACTTTATTCTACTTATAATTCTGCTACTTATACTTTCTACTTATTCTACTTATTCTGGAAAAAAAAGAAAAAAACAGAGAAGAAAAAAAAAGCCTCACCGGAGGGGGGCGTCGGGGTCGTCGGGGCGGCGGGCCGGGGCGCCGGGGCCGCGGGCCGCCCGCGGCGGCAGCGACGGGCGCGGCGGGGGCGGTGGGGCGCCGGGGCCGCGGGCCGCCCGCGGCGGCAGTGATGGGTGCGGCGGGGGTGGTGGGGCGTCGGGGGCGGCGGGTGGCGCGGCGGGGGCGGTGGGGCGTCGGGAGCGGCGGGTGGCGCGGTGGGGGCGGTGGGGCGTCGGGGGCGCCGCGGAGAGAGAGAGAGAGAGAGAGGGGAAGGGAGGTGGGGGCGGGGGCGGCCGTTAGATACGTTAGGTTATTTTCTTTGCCGTCTGCTTTCGGGCTCTTTGCCGTCTGCTGGCAGACGGCAAAGAGTGAACAGATGGCAAAGAGTGTACTACCCAGCGCAGCGCTCTAGTCGGCCCCACGCCTGCTCTTTGCCATCTGCTTTTGGGCTCTTTGCCGTCTGCCAGCAGACGGTAAATATTGAACTGACGGCAAACATGATCTTTGCCATCAGTCCGCTCTTTGCCGTTTGCTTTCTGGAAGCGGACGGCAAAAGATGGTCTTTGCCGTCCGCTAGCTGACGGAAAAGAGCAGAGTGATGGCAAATTCTCTGATTCATGTAGTGATACACCCCGATATAAACCATAGCATCATCAAAACAAGCAAACTATGCAACAAAAACTGAATCTGTCTAAAACAGAACAGTCTGTAATTATCTGAATAGAAACCATACTTCTGGACATCTAACAATTCTGAAAAATTAGGACAACGTGGACAATTTGTAGTACAATACTGTGTAAACATTTCAGATTAAAATCATGCTCCAGTAATTTTTAATAATTTCTGCACTGAGCGCAAAAGTTTCTGTTTTCAAACAGCATCAATCCTACTGTCTTCCAAATCATCCCAAAGGCATTACTGGGCACAAACACTAATTAAAACAAAAAAAACACGACCATTACAGTAGAAATAATTGTGAAAACTTACAAAAACAGAAAGTAAAAAGAAAAATAAAGGATAAATATTGGGTTGCGTCCCAACAAGCGCTATTGTTTTATGCCCCTAGCTAGGCATAATGCATTATTTCAAGTATTATCATCCTTCAAATTAATTCCATAGGCGGCTCACATAATAGATTCATATGGTGGTTTAATCCTGTTTCTAGGGAAGTGTTCCATCCCTTTCTTTAATGGAAATTGGGACCTTATATTTCCTTCTTTCATGTCAATAATAGCACCTATAGTTCGTAGGAAAGGCCTACCAAGTATTATAGGACAAGATGGATTGCATTCAATATCAATCACAATGAAATCCACGGGCACATAATTTCTATTTTCTGTAATGAGAACATCATTTATTCTACCCAATGGTTTCATAATAGTTGAATCCGCTAAGTGCAAATTAAGGGAACATTCATTAATATCGGTAAGGCCTAGCACATCACATAAAGATCTTGGAATTGTAGAGACGCTAGCACCTAGATCACACAAAGCATTGCATTCATAATCTTTAATCTTTATTTTAATAGTAGGTTCCCACTCATCTTGTAATTTTCTAGGTATTGATACTTCCAATTCTAGCGTTTCTTCATGAGCTTTGATCATAGCTTCGACAATATGTTGAGTGAAGGCTTTATTTTGTTCATATGCATTAGGTGAATTCATTATGGATTGCAACAAGGAAATACATTCAATCAAAGTGCAATTATCATAATTAAATTCCTTGTAATCCAAAATAGTGGGTACATCACTATTTAAAGTCTTGACTGCTGCAAACCCACTTTTATCATTTTTATCATCAAGATTATCGCCCTCCAAACAATTGGGATGCCTTCTACTTAAAGTTGACTCATCTCCAGTCCCTTTTTCATCAAGTTTTATATTTCTAAATAAAGGTTCAATAGGTGACACTCCAATCATTTTAATATCTTCATCATGGTTATGATAAAAACCGGGTGGAATCGCTTTTTCTAGGAATTCTCGCTTTGCTCTCAACCTAGCGATTCTTTCTCTACTCTCATTCATAGAGACTTGAATAGACTTTAGAGATTCAGTAACATCATTTTTATGTGGCATAATTTTAATTTTAAGATTTTTCACATCATGAGCAATTCTATCCATATTTCTAGCCATATCATCAACTTTATGCAGTTTTTCTTCTACCATGGCATTAAAAGCTTTTTGAGAACTTATAAATTCTTTAATGTTGTTCTCAAGTTCAGTAGGGATCCTATTATTATTATTATATGAATTACCATAGGAATTACCAAAATTATTAGAGGGATTATTGTGATACGTTCTAGGATTAAAATTCCCTCTATAAGCATTATTATTGAAATTATTTCTAGCAATAAAATTCACATCAATTGCATCATTATTTTGCTCAATCAAAGTAGATAGTGGCACATCATTTGGATCAACATGAGCATTCTTACTAGCAAGCATATTCATAAGAGCATCCATTTTATCATTCAAACTTGAAACTTCTTCAACAGAGTTTACCTTCTTACCAGTTGGAGCTCGTTCGGTGTGCCATTGAGAATAATTTGTCATCATAATATCAAGAAGTTTTATGGCCTCTCCTAGTGTAATTCCCATAAAAGTACCTCGTGCAGCAGAATCTAGAAGAGTTCTCGACACAAAGTTTAATCCAGCATAGAAGTTTTGTATAATCATCCATACGCTTAATCCATGAGTGGGACAATTTCTAATCATTAATTTCATTCTCTCCCAAGCTTGTGCAACATGTTCTTGCTCAAGTTGCTTAAAGTTCATAATTTGATTTCTAAGAGAAATAATCTTAGAGGGAGGAAAATACTTAGCAATAAAAGCATCCTTACACCTATCCCAAGAATCAATACTATTAAGTGGTAAGGATGAAAACCAAATTTTAGCCTTGACCCTTAATGAGAACGGAAATAATTTCATCTTGATAATATCATTATCCACATCTTTTTTCTTTTGCATGTCACATAATTCAACGAAGGTATTAAGATGGGATGGAGCATCTTCATTAGCATTACCAGCAAATTGATCTTTCATGATAAGATTAAGTAATGCAGCATTAATATCATAAGACTCCGCACTAGTGGCGGGAGGAGTAATTGGTGTACTAATAAAATCATTGTTATTAGTATTTGAGAAATCACACAACTTTGTATTTTCTTGAGACATGGTGACTAGACAAGTAAGAAGCAAACAAGCAAAATAAAATATTTTTGTGTTTTTGATTTTTTTTTATAACGAGACTAATAAAAGCAAAATAAAAAGAAAGCAAGGAAATGATAGTTTGTGTGAAGGAACCTGGTAGTACTTGATGATAGCTCCCCGGCAACGGCGCTAGAAATTCTTCCTGCTACTTGTGAGCTGCGTTAGGATTTTCCCCGAAGAGGAAGTGAGAAGCATTACAGTAGAGATAAGTATTTCCCTCAGTGATAACCAAGGTTATCGAACCAGTAGAAGCACCACACAAGACCACTAAACAGCAACTGCACACACAAAAGCAAATACTTGCACCCAACGCGGACAAGAGGGTTGACAATCCCCTTGACTCGTTACCTGCAAGGATTAAAACTGGTAATAGTGGAAATATAAATTGCAAAGTAAAATAACGGAAGTAAAATTGCAGCAAGGTAAATTAGGGTTTTAGTAAATATGATAAAGGTAGACCCGGGGGCCATAGTGTTCACTAGAGGCTTCTCTCTCGAAGAAACATATAAGCATACGGTGGGTAGACAAATTACTGTTGGGCAATTGATAGAAAAGCGCATAGTTATGATGTTATTCATGGCAATGATCATGTATATAGGCATAACGTCCGAGACAAGTAGACTGAAACAATTCTGCATCTACTACTATTACTCCACTTCGAGAGCGCTTCTATGCTTGCCTCTCTAGGTATTAAGTTCATGACAAATAGAGTAATGCATGAGGTAAGATGACATGATGTAGACAAAGTATACTCAATCAATATGAATAAACCCCATCGTTTTATCCTTAATGGCAGCAATACAATACGTGCCTCACTACCCCTACTGTCACTGGGTGAGGACACCGCAAGATTGAACCCACTACAAAGCACCTCTCCCATTGCAAGATAAATCAATCTAGTTGGCCAAACTAAACGGATAGATCGGAGAGAAATACAAAGCTATAACAATCATGCATAATAAAGTTTAGAAAAGACTCAATTACTTTCAATGAATAATCTGATCATAAACCCACAATTCATCGGATCCCAACAAACACACTGCAAAAGAAGATTACATCGGAGAGAGAGAAGAAGCCATCTAGCTAATAACTATGGACCCGTAGGTCTATGGTAAACTACTCACACATCATCGGTAGGGCAGCAAGGTTGATGTAGAAGCCCTCCGTGGTCGATTCACCCTCCGGCAGAGTACCGGAAAAGGCCTCCAGATGGGATCACGGAAGAACAGAGGCTTGCGGCGGCGGAAAAGTTTCTTCTGTGTCTCTCTGTTGTATTGGGGATATATGGGAATATATAGCGTTGGAATTAGGTCAAACGGAGTTACGGAGGTCCCACAAGCTCGGGGGGCGCGCCTACCCCCAGGGCTCACCCTGTGAGCTCGTGGCCCATCCGTACATCTTCTGGCCACCTCCCGAAGCTTCTAGGGTCTCTTTAGGTCCAAAAATAACCCCCGTAAAGTTTCATCGTGTTTGGACTTCGTTTGGTATAGTTTCTCTGAAAAGGCCAAAAACAGGAACTGGCACTAGGCACTGAGTTAATATGTTAGTCCCAGAAAATGATATAAAATTGCATCAAAAGTATCTAAGATTGATAATATAATAGCATGAAACAATCAAAAATTATAGATACGTCGGAGACGTATGAGCGAGGCACGTATTTGTATTGCTGCCACTAAGGGTAAAACGACGGGGTTCAATCATATTGCTTGGTTTTATTCTGTCTACATTATGTCATCATACTTCATGCATTACTCTGTTTGTTATGAACTTAATACATAGAGAGGCAAGCATAGAAGTGCTCTCGAAGTGGAGTAATAGTAGTAGATGCAGGCAGGAGTCGGTCTACTTGTCACGGACGTAATGCCTATATACATTATCATTGCCATGAATAACGTCATAACTATGTATTTTTCTATCAATTGCCCAACAGTAATTTGTCTACCCACCGTATGCTATCTTTATGAGAGAGAAGCCTCTAGTGAAAACTATGGCCCCCGGGTCTACTTTTATCATATTACAAAAACTAAAAATACCTTGCTACAATTTTACTTCTTTTATTTTACTTTGCAATTTATCTATCTACCATTATCAGATTTAATCCTTGCAAGTAATGAGTTCAAGGGGATTGACAACCCTCTTGCCCGCGTTGGGTGCAAGTATTTGCTCTTGTGTGTGTAGGTGCTGATCACTGGGCATTTGCGTGGTTCTCCTATTGGTTCGATAACCTTGGTTCTCACTGAGGGAAATACTTATGTGCTACTATATTGCTTCACCCTTCCTCTTCGGGGAAAATCCGAACGCAGCTCACAAGTAGCAAACTTCACATGATTACTAGCAACAAGACTTCTCCCAAGTCCTCAAGAACTAATGGATCTACTCACAAGACATCATATGGATCATGATCAGTGGGTATAAATATATGATAAACAATCTGAACATAACAATCTTTCACCAATAAATCTCCTAAGCATCAACTACAAGGTGTAATCATCACATAAAAGTACTCCTAGCAATCAATCTGAGGTTTGATACAAAGATTGAAAAGATGGATGAACAAGAGTTGGAGATGAGATGGTTTTGGTGAAGATGTTAATGGAGATGATGATCCCGATGATGAACGGAGTGTTGGTAATGACGATGGCTTCGATTTCTCCCTCTCAGAGGGAAGTTTCCCCGGCAGAATCGCTCCACCGGAGAGCAAAAGTGCTCCGCCTCGGTTCCGCCTCGCAGACGGCGGCAAAAAGTCTCGATCATTTTCTATGATTTTTTCTAGGGTAATTGTGAATTTATGGCCAAAGGGTATCGGGAGAGGGGCCACCAGTCCTCCACACGGCCACGCGGCCAAAGGGTGACCTGCGTGGCCAGGCCGTGTGGGGCTCTGGTGGCTCCCCTCTGGCCCATCTTTGGTCTCTGGTCTTCATATTTTCTGAAAATAATTCATAAAAATCCCCGGTTGATTTTGAGCTCCAAAAAATTGCTTTTTATTCTGTTGAAAATTAGGTGCAGATTTCCAGCTGTTCGGTAATTTCCCTCTCTGTGTATACCTTGCATTTTAAGAGAGAAATTAAAGGGCATTAAAATTGTATCATAATGTGAAATATATCCTTGAAATAGGATAAATTATAATATGAAATAGTGATGCAAAATGGACGTATCAATCACCCTATTTAACAACGTCTACTATGCATTAAATAAGGTGCAAAAAGGGATTAACATCACATGCAATCAAATTATTGTGATATGGTATAGCCCCTTCTGTTCAAGAAGTCCGGATCGTCATCGAAACTAGTTTCGCGAAATCCTGCCGTGGCAGCACTTTTCTACCATGGCTTCTCTTCAACATATTTTAACGAGGAACTCCTTCTGTGCGTACGGTGTAGCATCGAGGTCCATCGATGCATGATTGTAACCACCATGTCCTCGCAATTACAACTATTGATATGGCATAGCTAATAAAATAAATGCATTACATGGCTTTCTAGTTGACACGCAGGTCAATACAATAAATACTGACAATCATATTGGCTCCAGTCGATTGCCGTACACATGACATGCAGGTCATGACAAAAGTAATATTACAAACACTTTGCATCTCATAGAATCACATTGCATCACATAGGCTATACCACATCACATGCACACACTGCAAAAACAAGTTAGACTCTTCTAACGATTTTGCTGCAATACTTGGCTCTATGGCTGTGTTGCAAACCGTTTGCTACCTACGTTGCCATAAGCATGATTACCCTTGTTATTATTTAACCATCGGGGTGTATGAAATATGAGACTAAAAAATCTTACTAAACTTCTTCATATGCATGACCCCTGTGTAGATCTCATCTACTAGTCCGATCATTGCAAATTTATCTTTCTCAACTAAAGTGGAACAAAGTCATTCTGAGCATGTCTCGATTCAAAGATCACGAGGTTCGCTGAACCTCTGAAAATTCCATGATGCTGCCGAGATCAAAATTATGCAATGATAGGGAAACAACAGGAAAATCTGGTGATAGATCTCATCCAACACCCCGCACATAACATGTGCAGTGTGGCATATCACATATGCTCTAGTCATACCTGCAACTATGCATAGTACCGCTCTGATACCACTATAGGAGAACATGCTACGCAAAATAAAAAATTACCGTGCATGAACCAACCAAGATCACTATCGAGGTGTAGGTAATGGGATCATACCCTCGACAATCCGTCAGCGCAGTGGAGATGTTGACGATGTCGATGAAGTCCTCCGACTCCCGCAGGTAGGTTATGCCTCCCAGCCGCGAGAGTTTCTCCTCGTGAAGTTCCACCCAATCTAGCATCGAAGATTATGATGCCTCCAAGGTATCCACACGTACCAAAGTAATGACACCGTAGCAACTCGTGGACCAGCACAACGAAGCTGTGGGGAGTCTAGATCTAATCTAGAGAGAGAGGGGGAGATGCCAACTAGAAGGGGAACAGGGCGCTACCAGGAGGAGGGGTTCGGCCAAGGCCCTGGTATGCCTCCTGGTGTGCCCCCTCCCACCTATATATAGGTGGACAGGGAGGGGAGTCCTCCTTCCCTGCGCCAGGGAGTCCTACCAGGACTCCAACTGGTTGACTTGTCCCCCAAGCCAAAGGGGCGGCCAACTTGGGCCCTCCAGGCTGCCGTGCCCCCAAAGCCAAGGGGGAGGACGGCTCGGTGGAACCTTCCGGAACGTCTAGGAAACATTCTAGAACCTCCCTATACCTTTCAAAACACTTCCGGATATCACCAGAACACTTTGGGACCTCCCGAAACACTTCCGAGACCTTCCGAAACACTTTCAAAACCTTCTCTCTCACTCTCCATTAGATCCTAGCATTCCTAAATGTCTCTAAATGCTAAGCGTGTGACCATATAGGTTCGAGCATATGTGGACATGTCCGGAACACCTTCCGGTCAATAATTATTAGTGGGATCTGGACACCCATAATAATTCCCACACATCATTGAAGATCTTTATCGAGCGAACCTTGTATTACCACATACAATTCCTTTTGCCTCATGATATATTACATAACTTGAGGTGAGACTTTGATAGTATCCCTGTGATCAACTCCTTGATCACTATATCTAGCTATCCTCATTACTGGTTTGTACTCTTCACTCATTTTCATATTTCGGTATCCCCGTGACTAACTCCTTAGTCACTGTACCTGGGCAGGCGATGCTGGACACCATAATATCAAGTGGGCCCAAAGTGTATCTCTCCATCGTTAGCGGGGCAAATCCCAGTCTTGACATATCTAGCACCACGACATACTTTTTGGTGTACCCAAGAGTCACCTTTGTAATCACCCAGTTACGGAGTAATGTTTGATAACCTCAAAGTAACCATCTGGTGTCTGGGTGTACGATATTCTCATGGTCTAAGGACGCAAGTAAACATTAATACTTTATACAAAGATACCGACAACATATTGACAACGTGATCTCTCAGTATCCCATAAGTTGGGTCTATCCAACACCATTGTTACCCTAACCATGTGCTCTCATTATTTTCGGCATCCTTGTTACCTTAACAATGCCCATGATCAGGAAAACAAGATCATCAACAATACATGAGCTACTCTAGAGGCCTGACTAGGGATCTGTTTGGTGTTAATAATTCCACACATGCAATTAGGTTTTCCTCCGAATCTCACATTCAAGAACCAATGCAATTCTAGCATAGAACACTAACTTAATCATGAACATGGAAATAGAATAATAGCAACTTTATTATTGCCTCTATGGTATATTTTCAACACAACTGACTAAGGATCTCCCTCGGAATTGGCAGGTTCCGGGGGTGGACTTCCTATCTACCTTATCCCCCGCATATTCCGAATCCACATATCCAACAAGATCAAAAGTAGCATCCTTAGGATACCACAACCCATAGTTTGGGGTATGTACAAGATATCGAAGGATTTCTTAACCGCCACTTCATGGCTCTCCTTAGGTGCGGATTAATCTTGCACACATGCACACACTTAATATGATATCCGGTCTAAATGCACGAAGGTAAAGTAAGGATCCAATCAGGGAGCGATATACCTTTTGATCCACATCTTTACCTCCTATGTTAGCGTCAAGGTGCCCATTTGTAGGGATTGGAGTCTTGGATCCCTTTGAATTTTCCATCTTGAACTTCTTCAGAATTTCGGTGGTGTACTTGGTTTAAGAGATGAAGATTCCTTTCTTCAGTTGCTTGACTTGAAATCCAAGGAAGAACTTCAACTCTCCCATCATGGACATATCGAATTCCTTTGTCATCATTTTGCTAAATTCTTCGCTAAAAGCTTTGTTAGTGGAACCAAATATAATATCATCAACATAGATTTGGCATAAGAACAAATCACCATTAAACCTCCTAGTAAAAAGAGTGTTATCGACTTTCCCAACTACAAACCCGTGCAAGGTTAGAAATGAACAAAGGCAATCATACCAAGCTCTAGGAGCTTGCTTTATACCATATCGAGCCTTATGTAGTTTATAAACATGCTCGGGATTGTGGGGATCCTCGAAACCCGGTGGTTGTTGTATGTATACCTCCCCTTGAATTGCACCATTAAGAAAAGTACTCTTAACATCCATTTGATGCAAAATGAAATTATGATGATTGGCATATGCAAGCAATAATCGAATGGCCTCAAGACGGGCAATGGGGGCATAGGTCTCGCCGAAATCCAAACCTTTGATTTGGGTGAAACCTTGAGCCACTAACCTTGCCTTGTTTGTAATGACTTGACCATCTTCACCTTGCTTGTTCTTGAATACCCACTTTGTCCCAATGATATTGTGGTGCCTTGCTTCTGGTCTTTCCACAAGAGACCACACCTTGTTGCGGGTGAAGTTATTGAGTTCTTCATGCATTTCCATCACCCAATATGGATCTTCTAGTGCTTCTTCAACTTTGAGTGGTTCGAGGAAGGACACAAAGGAGTGATGCTCGCAAAAGGTAGCTAATCTTAAGTGAGTAAGAATCCCTTGTGTTGGACTTCCAAGAATTGAATCGAAGCTTAAGCCTTGAAGGTTTGATGGTATTCTCTTGGGAAGAAGATTTTCTTGGACAGGGTCTTGGCTTGAAGCTTGAGCTTCTTCTTCTTCATTCCCTTGATGTAGATGGAACATCTTGGATTGGACTTGACTCCCCACTTGGAATTGGCACATAATCATTTGTTGGAGCAATATCTCCAATGGCCATCTTCTTGATTTATTCGGAGGGGTCAGTGTCACCTTCAACACTTGGATCAACTTGTTCTACTTGAGAACCGTTAGATTCATCAAACCTCACATTAATAGACTCCTCGATACATCCGATGGATTTGTTTAGGACTCTATATGAGTGTGAGTTTGCACCATAGCCAACAAGAATACCTTCAATAGTCTTAGATTCAAATTTAGACCTAGGCTTCTTATTAAGCATGAAACACTTACAACTGAAGACATGGTAGTAGGAGATATCCGGTTTCTTCTTGGTAAGCAACTCATAAGGTGTCTTCTTCAAGAGCTTGCGAAGATATAGTTGCATGATAGCATGACACGCGGTGTTGATGGTTTCAGCCCAAAAGTTTACTGGAGTCTTGAACTCATCTAACAATGCCCTTGCCATCTCAATGAGTGTCCTATTCTTTCTCTCCGCAACTCCATTTTGTTGAGGGGAATATGGAGTGGAAAATTCATGCACAATCCCCTCACTATCAAAGAATTCATCCATCTTGAGATTCTTGAACTCGGTCCCATTATCACTCCTAATCGCCAAGATATTCAATCCTAGTTGGCATTGAGCTCTTGTTGCAAATGATTTGAAGGTTTCTTGGGTCTCATCTTTTGACCTAAGAAAGAAAATCCAAGTGAAGCGGGAATAGTCATCAACAATAACGAAACCATACTTACTCCCTTTGAAGCTTTCATAATGCGGAGGCCCAAATAAATCCATATGGAGAAGTTCAAGGGGCCTCATGGTAGAAATAATGCTCTTGGGAGTATGCTTCTTGCCAACTTGCTTTCCAGCTAGGCATGCTCTACACACCTTATCCTTATCAAAAGTGACATCGGTTAGTCCAAGGATGTGGCCACCTTTTAGAAGATTTTGCAAGTTTCTTATGCCAACGTGGCCAAGCCGACAGTGCCAAAGCCACCCTTTGTTGGATTTAGCCATGAGACATGTTGTTAGCTTTGCTTGTTTACACGAAAAATCAACCACATAAAGGTCGCCTTCAACATATCCGACAAAGATCACTTGACGGTTATCTCTTGTAAAGATGGTCACATCCACATTCAAAAATAAACAATTATAACTGACACGACACAATTGATTAATGTAAATAAAGTTGTAGCCTAGGGATTGGACAAGCATCACATTATCAAGAGTCAAATCCTTAATAATAGCTATCTTGCCCAATCCAAGCACCTTTCCCTTTTTGTCATCACCAAAGGCAATGTTTGAGTGAGAATTAAGATCTTCAAGGAATTGAACGAACATATTATTCTCTCCGATCATATGATTGGTGCATCCACTATCGATGACCCATTGATTTCCACCGGAGCCATTGTCCTACAATGAAGATCATGTCTTGATTATAGGTACATATTTTTAATGGTTCCTCTCACATTAGTAACAAGAACCTTAGGAACCCAAATGGTCCAAGGAACATAACAAGACCAATCACCAACATATTGAGTAAATACATTTCCATCCTTGCCCTTACGAAGCACAAAGGATGGGTCCATGGTGATAGCAAACTTGTCATGGGTCATGTGCTTCTTAGTAGCCACACTTACCACAACCTTCTCCTTCTCAACATTTGCCTTGTGCCCACTTGGCACGAATGTAGTCTTTGGCTTTTGTTGACTTTGCCTAGCTTGGCTCTTCTTTGACTTAGGTGTGTACCCAAGTCCTTCCTTTTGGAACGTTTCCTTTTGGTTGCCCAAAAGCTCATCAAGTGTTTCCTTGCTTTGAATGCAAAAAACTAAACCTTTCTCAAGTTGAGCCATGAGCTTAGCATTCTCCTTAAGTAATGATGCTATATCACAAGTAGGGTTAGTGGTACAAGCATCAACATCAATAACAATAGGAGTGCTAGGAGTAAGGTTAGTTAAGGACTTCTTGTAAGTAGCTTGAAGATCCTTATGAGATGCATCAACTTTGATAAGCTCTTGCTTGATGACTTTGTAACCTCTTTCGAGATGCCCAACAATCTTAAGCATCTCATAAGAAACTCCAAGTTCTTTCTTATAAGCCTTGTACTCCTTTAGAAATTTAAGCATAGTACCATTCTTTTCTTTTTCTTTGGCAAGTTCAAGTTCAAGGGACTTGCGAGATTGTTACCCTAAATCGAGTCCACTCTTGAGACAATCTATTAACTCCTTCTCTTCAAAGAGGAGGTCTTATTGATTGGCAATGGTGTCCTTAGGCTTACCAAACCGTTCAAGAAAACTTTGGAAAGTCTCAAGAGCTTTCTCTTTAGAGCTACCATGATATCATAAGCCTCTTGTCCTTCTTCATTTAGACCATTCTCATTAACATCATCCAAATTAATTTCAACTTGAACGCTTGGGGATGATGGAAGGAGAAACGGTCTAGTACCTTTACTTCTCTTGCCATGAGACACCTATCTTGCGTCTCCTTCTTCTCTTCTATAAGGTCATCATTGAAGAGAGTAGCGGGTTTGTCGGTGATGAGTCTTGCTATACCGGTGTAGGAGATATTCCCTAGAGGCAATAATAAATGTTATTATTTATCTCCATGTTTGTAGTTAAGTTTATATTCCGTGCTATAACTGCTATGGTTCTCGAGTCTGCAATAACCACGAGGCTCGGAGGAAGACTCATATGCACGTGTGGAATAATAAACGGTAAAATGTATTCCTAGTCATGCCTCTAAGACTAGCTCAAGTGTTGCATGATGGTTCTGTTTTCCTGATCATGGGCATGGATATGCCGGCAACTTTGAGGACACAATGTTAGGAGAACACTTGTGTTGAATCGACCCGAATTGATGTTATGCTATGAGATACATTCTCACAAGTTAATGGTTAATAACACAGAGATGGTTTACGTTTGCATAATTCCTTAGACCATGAGAGTATCGAGTTTCTTCATGCTTGCTTCATGAACTTTGGGGTTTGTTAAACGTCATCCGTAAATGGGTGGCTATTACGGCGGCTTACGGGTTCATGGGAAAGTATGTCAAGTAACTTGATAGCTCAATATTGGGATTTTCTCCTCCAACGATGGAGAGATATCTATGGGCCCTCTCGGTGTTACGGTATCCATCATCGTCTGGCCAAACACTTTATGACTTGATCACGGGGATGCCGGAACACGGAAACGAGAAAAGAGAACAAAACCGGTAACGAGGTAACTTGCATGGTGGAAAAGTTGTTGATCCACGGGGATGCAATAAATCTCACCTCGGGTGTTTGTAATATATCGTGAAGCAACAGGAATAACACACGGCAACTGGAGGTTCACTCGAATATTCATTCGTGTGGGTATAGGGGTCAATATGGGTGTCCACGGCTCCGATGTTGATCATTGATCGGAAAGTGTTCCGGGTCATGTCTATACTTCACCGAACCTATAGGGTCACACGCTTAAGGGTCATCTATCTACTGAATACTAGACAAGGAGTCTGAGAGAAAATCACCGAAAAAGTTTCGGACGAAACGGAAACGTTCCGAAGAGAACACCGGAATCGTTTCGATGAAACTAAAAAGTTGTTTCAGGGTATTCCATTAAGTCATATTGGTTCCGGCACACGCCTGGAAATTCTTGGAGGGTGCCAGAACTGTTCTGGTAACTTCTGGAATTTTTCCGGAGAGAAAAACCGGAAATGTTCCGTAGCAGCCGGAACCGCAATGGTAGCTTTTCGCTTAAGAAAAACATTGTTCCGGAATTGTTTCGGAATGCATTCAAAATTGTTTTAGTGGGTACTGGAATTATTCTAGGCACACAGAAATAATTTAGGATTTAACGGACGCAGAAAAATGTCTTCGTGAATAGTGAAAGTGTTTTTTGGTTACTTTATGGAAAGCCACCTTTTGGGATATTTCCAAAAGGCTTCTAGAAGGGCTTGGGGGCCAAGGAAGCCCCTCATGGGGGGGCCCCAAGGGGTGGCCGGCCAAGGGAGGTGGAGCTCCTTGGAGCTCCACATGCCATCCCTTTTTGCTTTATTCTTTTATGTAATGACATAAAGTGGGGGTACTTTTGGTATTTTTGAATGCCAACTTTACCCCTTGGCTTTCCTATAAATAGAGGTGGAGGGGGTGCTCTCCACACTCATCCCTTGCTCTCATACACTTGCCATGCTCGTCTGGCTCTCTCTCTCTCCCTCCCAGCGAAATAGTTTCGTAGAGCCGAAAGGCTGTCTGGGTTCCGGCAGGAACTAGTTCTGGACGGCGAAGCCCTGCCGGATAGATGACACCGTATGTGTGCAACTCTGTAGAGAGATCGTAGTTTCGGTCTTAGTTCGAGAGTGCCTCCCGAAGGGCTGTCCGATTGACTGTCCGATTTTCGAGGGTCCTCCCGAAGGGTTGTCCGAGTGACCGTCCGAGTTTCGAAGGTCCTCCCGGAGGGCTGTCCGTGACACCGTCAAAGGGACTGTCCGACCGCCTCCCGGAGGGCTGTCCGATGGGCAGATGTGGGAGTACATCCTCGCGGTTGGGAGGTTGTAAATCCTAGCTGCGGGGATCTGCACTGCCGATCGTCATCGACTCTACTTCCGCTGCGCTACGAGTCGGTAACGAAAAAGATCAAACCTTGTATGCAGTCTCCATAGTGGCCATGGGCTGGTGCGTAGGTCAGAAAATTTTTGTTTTCTTCTGCGTTCCCCTACAGTGGCATCATGAGCCATGCTATGCGTAGATGCAGGTTAGAATCTAGAATACATACAGATGTAAGGGTGTTGCACAATATACTTTGTAGTAGATGAGTTCTACTGCTGATAATTATTTGTGCGGGTAGCAGATGAAATCTGTTACCCGATGTTCTTGTTGCTTCCCTGGAATTTGCATATTTCTGATCTTGATAACAGCATGGTGGAGTTTCAAAGTTCTGGCAATGCGCGATCCTGATTGAACAACGAAGTGCTAACAGTTCATTGAATTCCACCATAGTTAGAGAGAAAGATGAAATTTCGCAGACAAAAGGGCAATGCAGCTATGATCTGCACGGGGGTCATGCGTATGACAAAGTTCAGTATGGGGCTCGAGATTTTATTATCTCGTGTTTCATACACCCCGTAAAGTTAATGTAGCGACTTGAATAATCATACTTGATGATGGACGTTGGTAGCTACGGTTTGTTCGAAACCTTAGAAGCCACGTAAAATGAAATTATGCATAAACCGTTTAGAGGCGTCTAACTTGGTTTTGCAGGATGGTTTGCATGTGCATGTGATGTGGTATAGCAATGCTCATATTAATTTGATTATGTATGAGATGACTATATGATGTAAAATTAACATGACCTGCGTGTCATGATTCGGCATGATGGCTGGAGCCATATGATTGTCACTTTAATGACCTGCGTGTCAACCTTAAGTAATGCACTTATTTTATTATCTATAGAGATAGCAATATTATCTGGTGCATCAACAAGGTGGTGGCAATCTTCGCGAAGGTGAACACCGACGCGAATGCCGAAGACGAAGAAATACAAGACTTCTCCGTCAGAAAGGGCTATACCATATCATGCTATTATGAATTGCCTGAGATGTTTATCCCTTATGATGCACCCTTCTTGATTGCGCGGTAGTCGCTTTTTATTAGGGTGATCTCTCACTTAAAATATCAAGTAGTTAGTGTTCTCCCAAGTGTAGCACCGTCACGGCACCTATCTTTTCGGGGTGCGTTTCCACCTTCCCTGTTAAAATTGAATAGCTGTTAAAATATCTGGTTAAACTTTACGGTTGGTAACGTAATGTGAGGATTGTCCTCAAGAGTGCCGAGAAGGATTTTGTCCTATCGCATGCTTTCGGTATTCTCCCGCTAATGCTATGGATAATGTGACTCTCGTCCTTCGATCCAAAAGCTAGAATTCCGTTACGGTCAAGTGCAATATGTTTGCTTCCATGAGACCCAAACTTCAAAAGTTTGGGATAGCTATGTGATATTCATGGAACTGAAAATCATTTTCAGACACAAACAAAGGCTGAAAGATATGGGATATCCAAAGCAATGTTTGTTTTGCAAACTATTAGTAAAAGTGTTTAATATGCATTTGACTAATACAAGAGGGATCCAGAAGAACGCCTATCATATGATGAAGGTGAATAAAACAACAACTTAAAGAGAAAGGCAATGTCCAAAGGGTGTTAGTGTGACTTACACACCTAGGAAGTCCGGAGCTAACGCCACTCTTAAAGTTGGGTGCTTCTTCTGAGAGTAGGAGAAATACTAAAAGTTAAACTGTTAGAAGTATAAAGGCAAAAAGAGTGAAGACTGGAATATCCAGCTCATGTATGAATGTCATACGAGTTATAGATGTATGGAAGGCTGGTCAAAGAAATAGTTCTTGGGAATTATGATTAAACATGTTAATCACTAATTCTTGGGTATTGTGAGTTGATCACAAAAGATACCCGCTCGATTGCATTCTGCTGCGACTCGATGCAAGGACTACTTCGGCCTAAAAGACTTGCCGGAATGAGGTTTAGATATGCGCTGGGAACATAGTAAAAGTTGCTATACTCGGTACATTACCTATGTATTTATTTTCATAATTCATTTTAGAGTTTTTATACACTCTAGCCCATTGCATAAAGTATCTTGCAATAAGGTTGTTCATAAGAGAACTTTTGATGTTCGGTGTTATGAATAACATAAGGGCCATGCTTCCATCATGGATGGGATGTATGTTATGAATATTGATAATAATATATTACCTCTGAATTTACTTTCATAATTCATTTTAGAGTTTTTACACACTCTAGCCCATTGCATAATGTTTGTTGCGAAAGGGTTGTTCATAAAAGAACAATTGTTGTTCAGTATTATGAATAACATAAGGGCCATGCTTCCATCGTGGATGGGATGTATGTTATGAATATTGATGGTAATATGATACATCCATAACACTGACGCTAAATGTCCCAAGACTAAGAGAATACCACACATGTGTGGCACTGCATTTGGTCACATTGGAGAAACCCACATGGAGAAATTCCATTATGATGGATTTTGAAGTCATTTGATTATGAATCATCTGACACTTGCAACTTTCCTCCGGAAAAGTAAAGTGACTGAAATACCGTTCACAGGCCATAAGGAACGAGCAACGAACTTATTGGTGATCATACATTTTGATGTATGTAGTCCGATAAATGTTGTTGCTAGCAGTGGATTTTATCTATCTTCAGAAATGACTCAAGTAGATATATGGATATTTACTTGATGAGACGTAAGTCTGGATCTTTTGAAATCATTCGAAATGTTTTCAACATGAAGTAGAAATTATTGTAACAAGAAAGATTATGTTTCTGCAAACTAAATTGCAGAAAGGAATATTTGAGTTACAAGTTTAGTGAATGTCTGATGAGTTGTGAAAAGAGTTTCATAACTTACACCTCCCGGAACTCCACTGTCAGTGGTACGTCCATGAAGATGTATTCAAACCATTTATGACATGGTAAGATCAAAGATGACATAAATCAATTTGCCATTATCCCTTTTAAAGTAATGCTTTAGAGACTGCGACTTTTACACTGAAAAGAGCACCATCAGGTCTGTTGAAATGACGCCATTGTATGGTACGCCCAACCATGCTTTGTCTTCTCTTAACATTTGGAATATGGGGCTTGTGTAAAATATTTACAAACCTATTCCAAATCAGACAAGTACTACTTTGTAGGTTATCCCAAGTAATTGGGAATTCCTCCACCACTATACCGAGGCAAAAGGTTTGCCACCGAGAACGGTATGCTTTTAAAGAGAATGGTTCTTGCAAAAGGTGAGTGGGAGAACAGTGCAACTCGATGAGATAACAGTATCTTCGTCATGAGATCAAAGGAAAGGAACCTTGGAAGTGATTCCAGAGTTTCCTACTGCAACTGATACGGAAGCCTCTACATGAGATGTATGGACTTCGGTCGAACCTGCAACTGAACCACGTAGGCAAAACTCGTGCAAACCTCTCAGGTGCGCAAGCGAGATATTGTTGTTAGACAACAGTATACCTATGATACACAAGGAAGCGTTGATGGGCCCTGACTCTGGAATTGGCTAAATGCCAATATAATCCGAGATAGTTTCCATATAAATGATTCAAGATTATATCTTGATAAACCCTTCGGAAGACTTAGAGTCTAACGAACATTAATGGAACTATGAACTGATGTGGATAAAAAGTTTTATCTATAAAGCTCGACTTGTTGCAACAACAAGTTCAAGGAGTTGACTATGATGAGGTTGTCTCACCATAGCGATGCTTAAAGTCAGATCGGGTTAAACTAGCAATTAATACATATTTCAATCTTGAGATATGATACATGGATGCCAAAAGGATTTCCATGTGATGGAAATGCAACCTAGGACTTGCATGTGATACAGTCCAAAGTATTTTGTCGATCCAGAGGATGCTAGTGAGTGTGCAATCTTCAGAGTTCCAGCAATGGACAGAAGAGAGCAAAATGGAGTTGGAATGTTCGTTTTGATGAAATAGTCAAAAGAGTTTTGATTTCATCAATGGATAACGAAGATGCTTGTGGTTACAAGAAAGTAAGTGGGAGCATAATAATATTTCTAAAAACCTTGTGTGCTTGACACATTGTTGATTGGAAATAATATAAATTTCTTGACACGAATTAGGACTTCATTGAAAATAGTTTTCGATGAAGTGCTTAGGCTAGGTAGCCTCGGTATTAGGCATAATTATCTACGAGATAAAATTGCCTAATAGAGCTAAAGCCAAAAATACATATTGACAAGATGCTAAAACAGTTTAGCATAAAAACGCCAAGGAGTGATTCTTGCCGAAGTCACATGGAAAGAGTTTTGCAAGACTCGGTGTCCCAAAACCCTGATGAGCAAAATACATGATGGAGATTCCACACACTCTTGTGTTTGGATTAATCATGTATTCCATGGTATGTAAAACAACCATATATGTCCGATACTCCCAAAGCAGTTGCGAGTATAGATACCAAAGTGATCAAAGTACTGATCATGGGACAAGAGTGAAAAATGTCATTGAGTACTAAAGTAGCACTGATGACATGTTTTCTCGCAAGCAGAGATTATGAAGTGCTCGTTGTAAGTAATTACATCGATACAGTCTTCATCAATGCTCCATGCGATTTTTTATTTAAGTTAAGGGTTTTGTGTAATACACTATATGGTGGCACGGTAGTTGGAAAATGTTCCAAACAAGTTACTGTGGTGATTTCTATAACAAAGGCTAAGTATGTTGACGCTTTAGAAGCGACAAAGAAGATGTTGAATCATATAGTTCATTCATGAACTTAGTATGGTTCCAAAATGGCTTTGGTCAATGGGACACTATTGCAGATAGTTGCTCCATAGCTCAGTCCGAGGAATCAAGGTTTGACCTGTGATTCACATATATACAAAGCCAAGTCCACACAAAATATGAATTTTGTGAAAGCGTGAAAACGCAAGGACATGCAAAGATACACACGGAACTGAAGTTGTCAGATCCGTTGGACATCAGACTATACCACAAGCGAAGCATGTTTTACACCGGTATGCCATAGGTGTAAAGTGCATCAGCATTGACTAGATTATTGACTCTAGTGCAAGTGGGAGTCTGTAGGAGATATGCCCTAGAGGCAACAATAAATGTTATTATTTATCTCCATGTTTGTAGTTAAGTTTATATTCCGTGCTATAACTGCTATGGTTCTCGAGTCTGCAATAACCACGAGGCTCGGAGGAAGACTCATATGCATGTGTGGAATAATAAACGGTAAAATGTATTCCTAGTCATGCCTCTAAGACTAGCTCAAGTGTTGCATGATGGTTCTATTTTCCTGATCATGGGCATGGATATGCCGGCAACTTTGAGGGCACAATGTTAGGAGAACACTTGTGTTGAATCGACCCGAATTGATGTTATGCTATGAGATACATTCGTCACAAGTTAATGGCTAATAACATAGAGATGGTTTACGTTTGCATAATTCCTTAGACCATGAGAGTATCGAGTTTCTTCATGCTTGCTTCATGAACTTTGGGGTTTGTTAAACGTCATCCGTAAATGGGTGGCTATTACGGCGGCTTACGGGTTCATGGGAAAGTATGTCAAGTAACTTGATAGCTCAAGATTGGGATTTGCTCCTCCGACGATGGAGAGATATCTCTGGGCCCTCTCGGTGTTACGGTATCCATCATCGTCTAGCCAGACACTTTGTGATTTGATCACGGGGATGCCGGAACACGGAAACGAGAAAAGAGAACAAAACCGGTAACAAGGTAGCTTGCATGGTGGACAAGTTGTTGATCCACGGGGATAAAATAAATCTCACCTCGGGTGTTTGTAATATATCGTGAAGCAACAGGAATAGCACACGACAACTGGAGGTTCACTCGAATATTCATTCGTGTGGGTATAGGGGTCAATATGGGTGTCCACGGCTCCGATGTTGATCATTGATCGGAAAGTGTTCCGGGTCATGTCTATACTTCACCGAACCTATAGGGTCACATGCTTAAGGGTCATCTATCTGCTGAATACTAGACAAGGAGTCTGAGAGAAAATCATCGAAAAAGTTTCGGACGAAACGGAAACGTTCCGGAGAGAACACCGGAATAGTTTCGGTGAAACTGAAAAGTTGTTTCAGGGTATTCCATTAAGTCATATTGGTTCCGGCACACGCCTGGAAATTCTTGGAGGGTGCCAGAACTGTTCTGGTAACTTCTGGAATTTTTCCGGAGAGAAAAACCGGAAATGTTCCGGAGCAGCCGGAACCGCAATGGTAGCTTTTCGCTGAAGAAAAACATTGTTCCGGAATTGTTTCGGAATGCGTTCAAAATTGTTTTAGTGGGTACTGGAATTATTCTAGGCACACAGAAATAATTTGGGATTTAACGGACGCAGAAAAATGTCTTTGTGAATAGTGAAAGTGCTTTTTGGTTACTTTATGGAAAGCCACCTTTTGGGATATTTCCAAAAGGCTTCTAGAAGGGCTTGGGGGCCAAGGAAGCCCCTCATGGGGGGGCCCCCAAGGGGTGGCCGGCCAAGGGAGGTGGAGCTCCTTGGAGCTCCACATGCCATCCCTTTTTGCTTTATTATTTTATGTAAAGACATAAAGTGGGGGTACTTTTGGTATTTTTGAATGCCAACTTTACCCCTTGGCTTTCCTATAAATAGAGGTGGAGGGGGTGCTCTCCACACTCATCCCTTGCTCTCATACACATGCCATGCTCGTCTGGCTCTCTCTCTCTCCCTCCCAGCGAAATAGTTTCGTAGAGCCGAAAGGCTGTCTGGGTTCCGGCAGGAACTAGTTCTGGACGGCGAAGCCCTGCCGGATAGATGACACCGTATGTGTGCAACTCTGTAGAGAGATTATAGTTTCGGTCTTAGTTCGAGAGTGCCTCCCGAAGGGCTGTCCGAGTGACTGTCCGAGTGACTGTACGATTTTCGAGGGTCCTCCCGAAGGGCTGTCCGAGTGACCGTCCGAGTTTCGAAGGTCCTCCCGGAGGGCTGTCCGTGACACCGTCCGAGGGACTGTCCGACCGCCTCCCGGAGGGCTGTCCGATGGGCAGATGTGGGAGTACATCCTCGCGGTTGGGAGGTTGTAAATCCTAGCTGCGGGGATCTGCACTGCCGATCGTCATCGACTCTACTTCCGCTGCGCTACGAGTCGGTAACGAAAAAGATCAAACCTTGTATGCAGTCTCCATAGTGGTCCTGGGCTGGTGCGTAGGTCAGAAATTTTTTGTTTTCTGCTGCGTTCCCCTACAACCGGAACACCAACAACTTTATATTTGATTGCATCATCTTCATCCGAGTGGTATTCTTCTCCAACAAGCGCTCTTGCCCTTGAATCACTACGATAGGGCTTGCTATCATTGTAGTAGGGCTTCTTGGGCTTGGAAGTTTCTTCACGTCTTACCTCAAACCCGGGCCTTCTTGGTTTGGGGCAATCCATGAGAAAATGTCTTGAATCACCACAATTGTAACAAGATTACTTGGTGGAGGGGGGATCCTTTGGTGAACTTTCTTTTTGCACCTCTTCGAGTTTGGAAACCCTTAGCCATGAGGGCCAAGTTCTCCAAGCCTTTGGAGAATTTCTTGAAGTACTCTCTGTCTTCATCATGATCATCAACATCTTCTCTTAACTCAAAGGTAGGCTCTTGGGTGGCCTTGAGGGCCAATGAAGCCTTGGTAGTGATTGATTGAGTCACTCGCATTTCTACGGCCACATTTGAGAAGTTCTCATGGGAGACAAACAATGAAAGTAAGTCATCTGGTGAGAGGCTCTAGCAGTTGGGTCTTTGTTGGATATTGAACACCATATCGGAGTGAGTTGGCATGATGGCTCTTAAGATTTTTTTTTCCTTGATGATATCTTCTAGAGCCAAGGTGATGTCATATCCCTTCAAAGCAAGTGCTAGATCGTTGAGCCTTGTATATATGTCACTTGGTGTTTTGCCATTCCGCATTGCAAACAAATCCATCTTGCTCTTCAAGATGGTGAGGTTGGAAGTCTTGAGACTTGAGGTGCCTTCATGCAATTTCTCAAGAGCATCTGAAGCTCCCTTTGTGGTGTCATGAAGACGGATGCAGTTGAAGATGACGACATCAACACTCTTGATAATCATATACAAAGCAAGAAAGTTAAATTACCTTGCCCACGTTTTTGAGGGGTTAGATTCAAAGGATCCACGGGAGAATAGCCATCCATGATGCTTTCCCAAAGATCATAATTAGCACCATAAATGTGGGCTCTCATCAAAGCTTTCCAATAACCATATTGCTTAGGATCAAGAAGATGTGGAGGGCCTATGCTTGTAACATGAGTGTCGGGGGTTAATGGGATATTTTAGCTTCACCTAAGAATAATCCTCTTTGTTGGCCTCATCTCTGGGTCTACCGGAGGTGCTCAAGGCGACGGCCAACTCGGTGGATCTTTTCTCAATATCAGCTAACTTACCCTCTAACTCTGAAATCCTCTTCTCATAGTCTATCGCATCATCACCCATCCTTGCTCTCTATAGCAGCGAGGCTAACAACGAGAGAGAGACCTTGCTCTGATACCAATTAAAGGATCAAAGATGCGCTAAACGTTGACTAGAGGGGGTGAATAGGCGACTATCAAATTTTATTCTTTTCTTTGTTGCTTTTAGAGGCTAGTGTGGAAATGTAAGTTCTCTATATATGCAACTAGATGATACATCATATATGATGTTACAACAAGCTAAACAAGCTACACAAGGCAACTAAGCAAGCAAGTTATAACGACAAGTAAAGCTAGGGTAAGAGATACCGAAAGTGAAGGAGACGAAGATGTAATATGAAGTTCACACTCTTGGGGGAGTGCTAATCTTTGTTGGAGAGGTGGGGAACAACGAATGCTCACATGACAAAGAATGTCTCGCCTAAGTCTCTGAGAACCTTGGTCAACGAATGCCCAAGTTCCCTCTCACTAGGGGTAGCTCTTCGGACGAGCTCCAAACCCTCACAAACGAGCACGGGGCACAACCACACAACTTGGAAGCTCCCGGGAAACACCAACCGTCAAGGGTTCCCCACAAACCCAAGAGTAATATGATTCGCAAGGGATCTCGCGGAGAATCGAAGAACTCAAGTTTTTCTTTGGTGAAGTAGTAGATCTGGGTCTCCTCTTACTCTTCCTAAAATATGAAGTGGATTGAGTGGCTAGAGAGGAAGATATCAAGCTTTTGAGCTTTGGAATAATGGTGGAAAGAGGAATCCGACATGTTGGACGTTCTAATACAGGGTCCGACTATATCCAGTGGCCACTAGATAAAGTCGGACACCACGTTGGAAGATCCGACCCGTTCCAGAGACGAAAACCACATGTCAGACATCATGTCGAATAGTCTGACTTGATGTTCGACTTTGCCAAAAGCACATAGCAAGGTGGATTAAAGGGGCTCTTTCTCACTTGGGATGTGGGTAGTATTGGTTTTGTCACATTCATCGATCCCCACACAATCCAAGGTGTATCCCCTCTTTATAGTATGGCATACCTACAACTCAAAAACGAGAAATCGTTGGTGGAAAAATTGATGTGCCGTCTTCTTTTATCCTTTTAGCTCAGGGGTCGCCGGCCGACTTTATGTTCCATATCCAATGATGTGTATACTGAGAACAATCTCGAAACGTAGTTAGTCATCTAATCATATTGCCATTAACATCAAACCCTCATTAGGGGCGGATGTCCTTTCATGCCTCCGGCCGATTTGTCCCCATGCAAATACAAAGATGCCGTGTGCCATGCAGGTCGCATCTTCGCGGTGACAGACCAGGGAACTTGTTTCGTCTAGGATCCTTCCTACGGTAAGAGATACTCCCTCCATTCCACAATATAGTGCGCCCGCGCTTACCGAGATCTAAGTTTAACCATAAATTTAAACAACGAGACCGACCGCGGCGGGAGCAAAAATTATACCATTGAATTAGCAGATAGTGTGCACTAATAATGTTCGCATCACTAATGGTACGTACTCCTTTAATTTGCAGGGACGATGCATCCCCCGCTGGAAATCATATCACCAGGCATGCAAGTTCCAGAGCCCTTCTATCTCACCTGGAACCTAGTTTCCGACATTAGCGACATTGGAAGGACCATCCTACCCGTCGTTACGTTTGGTAACGTCACAAGTCAAGAGGATGATGGTACACCATACCTGGATCGGACATTGACCATGCACCCAGGTACCGTTTGTGATGCTAACATTATTACTGCATGCTATCTTACCCTGAACACTATCCTGGATCGGATCATGACCATGTACCTGACCATGTACCCAGGTTTGAACTGCATGGTGTTCCAGTTGGATGGCGCCGTGTTCGACCTCCGTGCTGTTATCTGGGAGCCGAGAAATATTCTTGGAGAGTACTCTCTTTTCATTGGGGACAGCTACCCTAATGATACAGATGCCATCTTACGTGCACGACGGCGAGGGCCTGCCGTTCATGAAGCATGGGTGCATTTTTAGTGCGCACCGCCGAATTGGCAGCTGGTAGAGCCGTATCCTAGATTTATGTCGCTTCAGCTTGGATGGGTCTCCTTCGTGGGGTGCCCTACTAACAAGCTGCCAGGATAATTCCCGATGCCCACCTCCGTGTGGATCGATGCCATCTATGACTGGGACAAGAACAGAGGCTCATCGAGGACATAGAGTTACCGTAGAGTAGTCAGGTACAAGTTTAGCACATCAAGTATGAACCTGTGTATTGTTGTCATGTTGTAGTGTTGCAGTGGACTAATTCAGTGATTTAGTAATGTTTTTCATGTTCCAAGGAACAACAGAGTACATGAGCTATCTCGTACGATCATAAATTAGCATACTGTTCATGATGACTGCATCTGAACGATTAGGATTTTCTCAGATAGGCTGACAATAACCTTAAACAGGGCGGAACGACTTGTGGGACTCCAATAACCAATTCTTGTGCTCCTCCATACGTTGTTTCTTCCTTTCTTGCCTTTCCAGCTCTAGCTGCATTAGCATCACGTTCGCACTTCTGACGTTCAACTTCCATATCGTCCATCCATCGACGCCATGCTGCTTTAAACTGCATGCCCATTTTCTCCCGCTCCTTGCGAAGTTCCTTGTCGAAAACCTTCCAAGATTCATCCAATGTATCAGACCGTACTTTGGGCACCATCGAGTTATATCTTGACAATGCTCGCACCACACTGCATCTGGCACCAGCGGCATTGTCTTATCAGGTCGCCATACTTCTGGTGGTGAAGGAGGAGGACGGACAGCACGTGTCCATGTGTCTGCAGGCTTCTTAGACAAAGCAAAACGGGCGCTACTGGTGAGCAGGCAATCATCGTAAACCTCTAGCCCATCGATCCATTGGAAGAAGTAGCAACACAATTCACTCTGCATGCAAGATATGGACTATCTGTATAAAGGAAAGCTTGCTTGCATGAACAGGATTAACTATGCACAAAACACACCTGCCAACATCCACAGCAGTAGTACGCACGACCGGCTGTTGGTCGATGCATAGATTGGAATATATACGCAGCCTCTCTGCAACAGCAAAGGGGTACTGGAAACCTTGGTGGAACAGGAGCATCTTTACAGGCTACAGTCGGGTACTTACCCTTGCTCTAGGGATCGCACGCGGTTGAACTCATCCCAATCTACCTGCTCTGCATAACAATTCTGTGTCAAATAAAATAAAATGACATGCATCTAAACATAAGAAGGATTTCCATGGCTTCAATACCTCCAAGAACCTCAGCCATGGTGAACCTGGGCGGCATGATTACCCGGACCTGGCTGCTTCTGGCGTAGAACGACCTGAAACTATACTGCGAGGAGGTGAGAGGGAGGAGGGGTCTGTAAATTTGAATCCCACTGGGGGAACTCTTGGTCTTATAGAGCTGCATACATGCCATACCGGTCGTCGCAACTACCCTCCCAAACCCCATGAGATGCAACTCGTACGCGCCGGGAACGGGTGGAGATGACAAACTAGTTGGCGTCCATTTATATTCAGGAAACAAGAGTCAGACCAACGGTACTAACACCTCCAAAATAGCACTTGCGCAAGTTCAGCTAATGCAAACACAATCAAGATCAAGTTCAGCTAATGCAAATAGTTTAGCTAATGCAAACAACATCAAATTCAGCAAATGCAAGATGCAAGCCTCATTAAGTTAAGCAAATGCAAACATCCACCTTAGCATTGGCACGGTACCATAACATAAGTAGCATACATAAGTACTTCAACCAACAGTACTAACACCCTCCAAAATAGCACATGCGCAAGTTCTTAACATGTACTACACCAACCAGCCAAAATAAAACAGGATCAACCAACTTCACACGTCACAATCATAGCTGAGAGGAGCCTCGACTAGCTTTGGGCTGAAGATTGTCACACTCCACTCATCCTCCCAGAGGACCTCGAAATGGAGAATGAAGCCTTCCTTTAGCTTTATGCCCTTCACGAAACGAGTCCATCCCTCGCTCAGGAACAGCTTGCCACCGGACGCTCTGAGCTTCACTAACCAGACATAGCTTCTACCAACCCTAAGGTTTATGGTACATTGTTTCTTGCAATTGATGCACTTGGCAAACTCGGTGGGTATACGAAGGCGTGACTCCAACATAAAATGGTAGGAGGATTACTACAAATTTCCTTCCTTCCCTAGCCTCGGCGACAACGATCTGATCCTTCATCTTCTTCTGCTCCTTCTAGGCAACTTTCTTGCCGCCACGGTTCTTGTCAGTAGTAGCATCACTCTCAGAAGCCAATATCTGCTTCCTGGCCTTCATCTCGGCATAATTAGTCTTGGAAACAGAGTGCGTCATGACTTGCATCCATGCCAGCCTACAGACCTCTGCCCTATCAAGAACTTTGGTTGGCAGAGGCGTTCTAAAGGGGCAGGGCTTCTTGAGACATCCAGTTCCAGGGCATCTGGCATAGTCGACGATGTCTTCGAAGGCGTAGCTTGCATTGTACTCACTGTCAAAGTCCTCGATTAGTATCACCGAATCCTTGCCAGCCATCTGTAAAAAAAAATACAACACACAGATCTAAACGCAACGCACAACATAGTAAACACATTGACGCCCTACTATCAAATTCACCAGCATGTGGTGTTCCAGCATCATCATATCCAAATTACTATTGGAGCCTCCAACATGCATAAACAATCAACGGGTATAAACATTGACAGTTCATACCAATGAGGTTTTCGAGCATAATCACACCCAAATTCACACTACAACCTTAAATAGATCGACCCATAACATGCATAAACAATCAATGAGGTAGACACATTGATAATTCATACAAATGTGGTTTTTGAGCATCATCACACTACAACCTTACATAGATCAACCCATGGATGAAACAGATGACTATCGGAGCCTCCAACAAACAAAATGTGACGGCGGAAACAGGAACAAATTTAGATCTATAATACATGACATACCACAAGCTGAAGCAAAAAGAAGTAGGATTCGGACGCAGAGGTGGAGGTGGTAGCAACAGTACCTGAAGAAGACGAAGCCGATGGAGACGACGGTGATGGCGGGGTCGACGGCGACGACGGACAAGACGGCGACGGCGGAAACGCGGCCACGACAAGGGAAAGGTGGACGTCGTAGCCAACGCTGCGGCTGATGTGACCTACGGGATGCGAGGAGAATGCAAGAGAGATTGGAGGAGAGGGGAGAATGCAAGAGGTTAGGGTTTTGGGAGGGGAGAAGGTGACCGGATATACTCAAGATACCAGCCAAACCGAGCGGCGCCTCTCCCCTAAAGAGCATCAGTTATTGCCACTTCAATGAGTCCAGAGTCCAGACGCTTCAACAATTTAGACGCGCCTACCCAGTTGACTGGTCAAAGACGAAGCACCGCCGCACAATTTAACCAAAAACTACCACAATACGACCGACCCTAACAGAAAACTACCACTTTGAGAAAAAAATGCCCAAAGCTACCACTTTTGTTCTAATTTTTGGCTAAAAACTACCAAGTCTGTAAATTGGCCGATTCGGTTGTTTTAAGGAAAACGTTTTAAATAAGTCGGATGATTTCTTGTGTTTGTCAACTGCGTCCGGCGCCGTCCGATCCCACGCAGTCGTGTGGCGCGAGCTCCCTGTCTCCCACACGCGCGAAGGCTGCCAAGTCCATGACCTGTTGTAGCGTCCCAGCGACTGCCTATTCGATCTTTTTTACACGTACCTCACACATGTGATGGTTCAAATACTAGAACACCATCTTTCTCGACGCTGATCATGGCTGTTGGTTTCATTTGGTACTAGCAAACTCTCATCGAGTCAAGGTTGCTAATGTTCAGAGTAGGGTCCTTGACACTGCCACCGTCTTCGAAGCATGCCATCGCAGCAGCATCGGAGCAGTCGGGCTGCCATTGCCGCATCGCCGTGGACGTCGCAGTATCATCGGAGCAGCCATGCCTGTCATCGCAACACTGCCGCGGCCATGAAACACGTCGTTACAGCATCGTCGAAGCAGCCGGGCGTACCATCGTCGCAGACTCGCGGTTGTCGAAGCACGACGTCACAACCTCGCCATGATTGTTCGAAGCGCGCCGTCACGACATCGCCGCGGCCGTCGAACCATGCCGTCACAGCATCATCCGGCCATCGAAGCACAACACGGGCGGGTGATAGAAGAATGAAGTTGTGCCATCGCCGCGGTCGTCGAAGCACGCCTCGTAGCATCACCCCGGCCATCGAAGCACACCACGGGGTGTTCGAAGTATGTCGTCATGCCAACGCCGCGGCCGTCGCAGCATCATCGAAGCAGTCAAGATGCCGTCGCGCCATCGCCGCGGTCGTCGCAGCACGCCTCATAGCATCACTGCGACCGTCGAAGCATGTCGTCGAATCATTGTCGCGGCCGTCGAAGCACTCCACGGGTGTTCGAGCATGTCGTCGTGCCAACGTCGCGGTCGTCGCAGCATCATCGAAGCAGTCGGGATGCCGTTGCAGCATCACCGCGACTGTCGAAGTACACCATAGACGTTTGAAGCATGTGGTCGCGTCATCACCGCGGCCATCGCAGCATGCCTCGTAGCATCGCTGCGGTCGTTGAAGCAGATGTCACAGAGACCGTCGCCCGGCGTCGCAGCACTGAACGAGGCCTCACAGTTACGCTCGTAGCAGCCAGACCGCCCTCACAACACCGTCGTCTCAGCTTATAGTGCGTCATCCCTTGTACACAGCAGCCACTTCGCCCAGGGAGCTCCTATTCGACGAGTTTTGCGTAGAACAGCCACTCGACGCACGCAGGGACCCCGCGACTGGGCCGGCCCAATAGTGGGCGCTGTAGCGAGCGCGCCTGTTTGATGTACAGTAGCGCAGCGATGTTAAAAAGAAAAAAGGAAGCGCGCAAAATCCTGCCTAGGATTCGAACTTTGGACCACCATCTTATGTACGAGAGCAGCTAACCAGTGGAATTAACAAACGCTTGTGTAAAAATGGGAGCGTGATGGTATAAGAACTAATTCCAAAGCAGAATCTGGACAGGTTTTTGAATTTTTTTGAACTTTATTTGGAAATTGTGTTTTTTTTTACAGCGAACAATGTTTGAAAATCCGATAATTTATTGAAGAACTCGGACAAATTTTCAAAAAATAAAATAAAAACGTGAACATTTTTCGACAGAAAGAATTTTGAAATTCCTGAACATTTGATGAAAACGCGAACATTTATTGAATTTTGAGAACAAAAATTCGATAATGGGAACAACTTTTGAAAAGTGCAAACATTTTTTGAAATTCCTGACATTTTTGAAAAACTCAAACACTTATTGAATTTTGAGAACAAAATTTGATAATGGGAACTGTTTTTGAATTGTTGAACTTTTTTCAAAAGTTCCAAACATTTTTTGAAAACACAAACAGTATTTGAATTTGTGAGACAGTTATTAATATTCTGAACAGTTTTTGATAATGGGAACATTTTTTGATTTGTTGAACAATTTTTGAGAAGCAGGAACATTTTTTGAAATCCCCGAACATTTTTTGAAAATGCGAACATCATTTGAAAACAGGGACAATTTTTAATATTCTGAACATTTTTGTAAACATGAACTTCTTCGCATTATGAGCAAAATTTTTAAAATGGGAAATATTTTTAAATCATGAACATATTTTGAATTTTTAGAACAAATTTCGAAATGGAGAACAATTATGAAAATCCCAACAAAATTGAAACACGAACAAATTTTGAATACGTGACCAACAATTCGAAAACAAGAACATTTTTTGAATTTGTGATCAAGTTTTCAATACAAGAACAAAAATATGCAAACAATTTCTAAAAAACGGGAACATTTGTTGAAATTCCTGAACAAATTTAAAAAATGGAAACAGTTTTTGAATTTATGAACAATTTTTGAAAAAACACAACCATTTTATATAAAATTTGAGCTTTTTTATAAGCACAAACATTTTTTAAGTTTCCGAACAATTTTCAAAACATGAACTCTTTAAAAAAAAGAAAAATAAACTTGAAACATAAAAAAGAAACGAAAAAAGAAAAAAAAAGAAACAGAAAAGGAAAAGAAAAGAAAAAAGAAAGAAGAAAAATAAACAGAAAAACAAAAAAAGAAAAAATCAAAACCCAGAAAGAAACAGGAAAACCGGTTCAGGGAACCTTCTAGAAAGTTCCCAAAACCAGAAAAACCGGAAGGGAGATTCCCGAAACCGGAAAACACGGCAACACGTTAATGAGCCCGGCCCAGTTCATCGCTCGATCGTCACGTCTGTGCGAAAGACCGACACTTTGAGGGACCTCCTAGCTGCCGCTCTCTGCGGTAGATTGGCGGGGCGACGCACACAGACTGCTGCCACCTGGGCCGGCCCACTGGCGCAGGCGTAGCGATTGAGATCCGGTACTGTAGCAACCGAATCAGGCAGTAGCGAACCTGACCGGGTCCAGTAGCGACCGAACCAGGCTGTACCGAACTGAACATGATCTTTTTCTTTTCCCTTTGTTCTTTTCTTTTTTGTTTCTTTTTCATTTTTCCTTCTTTGTTTCCTTTTCATTTTCAAGTTTATTTTTCTCTTTCAAAAAATGTTCGCGCTTTTAAAAAATTGTTCAAAAATTCAAAAAATGTACTTTTTTCAAATTCTGTTCATAACTTTTAAAAAACTATTAGCATTTTTCAAAAATTATACGGGATTTCAAAAAAATGTTCGTGGGTTCAGAATTTCAAAACGCGAACAATTTTAAAAAATGGAAGATCGTTTGAAATTATAAACAATTTATTTAAAACTCAAACATTTTTGAAATTTTCAGAACATTTTTGAAAATGTTAACATTTTTCAAAATTCCAGAACATGCTTTGAAAATCTGAACAATTTTTGAGTTGGTGAACAAAATTTGAAAACGGGGACAACGTTTTAGATTCAGAATAATTTTTTTTAACTGAGAACAATTGGAAAATCCTGAACAATTTTGGAAATGCGAACATTTTTTATATAGTTGAACAAATAATTGAAACGAAAACTTTTTTCTAAACCTTCGAACATTTTTCGAAAACACGAACATTTTTTGAATTGGTTAATTACATTTAAAAATGGAAACAACTTTTGAATACGTGAACAAAAATTTGAAAACAAGAACATTTTTTGAAATTTGTGAACAATTTATGAAAAACAGGAACATTTTTTGAAATCCCATTCATTACTTGAAAAGTTCTGAATATTTTGAACAAAAACATTCTGAACAATTTTTGAAAAATGAGAATATTTTTTGAAATACCTGAACAATTTTTTGAAAATGCGAACATTATTTGAATTTATTAAAAAAAATGTAAACACGACTATTTTTTAAAAAGGTGAACATTTTTTAAAAGCACGAACATTTTTTAAGTTTCCGAAAAATAAAAATATACTTGAAAAGTAAAAAAGAAACAAAAAAAGAAACAGAAAAGGAAAAGAAAAAGAAAAAATAAACAGGAAAAATAAGAAAAAACCAAAAACCAAAAAGAAACAGGAAAATTGGTGAAAGAAAAAAACCGGTTCAAGGAACCTTCTAGAATGTTCCCAAAACTAGAAAATCCGGCTGGGAAACTCTAGAAGGTTCCCAAAACCAGAAAACGCTCCAACACTTAAATGGGCCGGCCCAGGTCGCCGCTCGATCGCCAGCTCTGTGCGTTGCGTCGACAGTTCGACGCAACGTGCGGCAAATAGGGAATTCCACACTTTGACGCAACGTGCGTCCAATAGGAGATTCCCCTCGCCCAGGGCCAGCCCTGGGGTATGGCCGAAGGGGCAACCGCCTAGGGCCCCGGTTTGCGAGGGGCCCATGATCTGGTATGCCATATGTAGACTTAATATAGCCTAACAAAAATAATAGGTAGAGAAAAAAATTAAGTAAGGAAACAAACGAGATGGGCCAGACATAATTGACTTCGCTGATTGCTAGCGCTAGGTCAAGGCAGCACGCATCGATCAATCTAAATACCTGATGGATTCTCAAAAAAAAATTCTAAATACCTGATCGATCCATCTCTTCCTCAACCGTGAACCATCGCTCGGCCGCTCGGGATGCTTGTTCTTGCCGCCGCGAGCGGCATGCTGGTCCATGGTGTTGCGCCGTCCGCCATGTGTCCGTGCCGGCGACCCGGTGTGTCGCCGTTGCGCGCCTGCCTTGGCCGGTTGGCCCTCACGTCTGGTCATCCGTGAGATCGTGACCGCGAGTTCGTCCAGTCTTTCACAAGTACGTTTGGATTCCATCCACAAGTTCAGTGTACATTGTTAGGCTTATGAATCTACACTCTAAAATATGTCTATATACATCCGTATGTAGTTTGTATTGAAATCTTTAAAAAGACTTATATTTAGAAACGGATGGAGTACAAAGCTCTAATTCTTTGTATTCTCTTTTGACATCTAAATTATTTGTATTTCAGTGTACTTCAGTGATTAGGGTTCTGATGTACATCCCCAATTTCTATTTCTTTGTATTTTAGGGCACATGATTAGGGTTCTGACGTACTATTATTATAGACATCTTAAACTAAAGATGTATGGTCGAAAGTTTACTCTTAATATTATGAAAATGAAGTTATATATATTTGTTTATGTGTCACGCACACACATACATATAAATATAGTCTTAGGATTTAGGGGCCCATGTCGTTGAGTTCGCCCTAGGCCCTTCCGAAACATAGGGCTGGCCCTGACTTCGCCATTGGTCTTTGAAGCAGTTCGCGTCGTCATTTCACTTCTGAAGATGCACGCTGCTGCCACTAACAGCGCGGAGGGTGTTGTGCTGCAGCATGCAAGGCCATGGGAGGCTGCTACGTTGGCGGCTAGTTGCATCGGATGTGTGGAATGAGCGAGTTGAAAAGAAAAGCATCGGATGTGACGCGGGCGGTTGTGAGACGTGAAAAGAAAAGAGTTGGAGGCCCAGGAGGCTGGGTGTAATTGGTATCTCTGCGATATTAATATATTCCCTTTGTCGAAAAAGCTATGAAATGTAAGCAAGGACAGCATCAGTGATTCAGATCCTGCACTTAGGCGCAATTAAGCTCCACCACCAGTTTGAACATGATCTCTGTGCATGTAAGCAACGACAGCATCAGTGATTAAGATGCTGCACTTAATTACTTAATTATGTTCCACACCTCTGTCACCCAGTTCATCTCTGTTCTAGTTTAAGCTCATCTACGAGAGATGAACTGTACATGACGGATGATGCCCTAGTTTAAATGGTCGGTGTATTTTAGTCCCACTCCCACCCAAACCGTAGCATATGGAACCTAATCTAGTCAATACGACTCAATGGCACCGGCCGAGTCTAGTCCTGAACTAAATGATTTTTCTTAGTGAGCAGCTCGCCCCATCGGTTGTCGAAGGGCCACCAATCTAAACCGTGTCGGCATCCCAAGACATGTTCAAACATAGTTCTTTTATTGCACATCTAAGTCATGACACCTCTCAGATCTGAATTTATGCAGTGGTAAGCTTTCCTTGTTTTCCCTCGAAAAAAGAGGTTGAACTCCAGCTTTCAATTGATCGATGCACAAGGTCATATATTAACTGACGACATGCAACCAAAATCGTTGGGCTCTTCGCATCCCGGCGGTCTCCATGAAAAGATACCAATTACACCCAGCCTCCTGGTGCCTTCTGGGCCCCCTGTGGCCCTTCTTCGCGTGATTCCAACGCCAAAAATCATATATATACAAAAAACCCCGAAAGTTAACCTAGATGAGTTTTTACGCCGTCGCAAGCCTTTGTACCTCCACGATCTCATCTATAGCCCTTTTTCGGCACCCTGCCGGAGGGGGGAATCATCACCGGAGGCCATCTTCATCATCCCGGCGGTCTCCATGACGAGGAGGGAGTAGTTCACCCTCGGGGCTGAGGGTTGGTACCAGTAGCTATGTGTTTTATCTCTCTCTCTCGTGTTCTTGATTTGGCACGATCTTGATGTATCGCGAGCTTTGTTAATATAGTTGAATCATATGGTGTTTCTTCCCTCTCTATCCTTGTTGTGATGAATCAAATCTTTTCCCTTTGAGGTTTCGTTATGGTCGGATTGAATATTCAGATTTGAGAACACTTGATGTATGTCTTGCATACGAATACCCGTGGTGACAATGGGATATTATATTGATTCACTTGATGTATGTTTTGGCACTCAACTCGTGGATTCCCGAGGTGACATTGGGGTAATCTATGCATAGGGGTTGATGCATGTTTTCATTATCTTTTCTCCGATAGAAACTTTAGGGTGCTCCTTGGAGTTCTTTGTGTGGATTGAATATTATGATTATGAAGTTGTTTGATGCATATCGTATAATCAACTCGCGGATACTTGTGGTGACATTGGAGTATCTTGGTGACATTAGAGTTGGTTGATGTGTGTCATATGGTGTTATTTTAGTACGAACTCTAAGGCTATTTGTGACACTTATAGGAATAGCTCAATAGATCGATCGGAAAGGATAACTTTGAGGTGGTTTCGTACCCTGCAAACAATTTCTATCTTATGTTCTCTGCTAATAGGAACTTGGGAGTGATTCTTTATCGCACGTTGAGGGATGGTTATATCATCCAATTATGTTAGCATTGTTGAGAGATTGCACTAGTGAAAGTATGAACCCTAGGCCTTGTTTCTAAGCATTGCAATACCGTTTATGCTCACTCTTATTACTTGTTACCTTGCTGTTTTTTATTGTTCGCACTACAAAAACCTATATCTACAATCCATACTACACTTCTATCACCATCTCTTCGCCGAACTAGTGCACCTATACAATTTACCATTGTATTGGGTGTGTTGGGGACACAAGAGACTCTTTGTTATTTGGTTGCAGGCTTGTTTGAGAGATACCATCTTCATCCTACGCCTCCCACGGATTGATAAGCCTTAGGTCATCCACTTGAGGGAAAATTGCTACTGTCCTACAAACCTCTGCGCTTGGAGGCCCAACACGAGTCTACAAGAATAAGTTGTGTAGTAGACATCAAGCTCTTTTCTGGCTCCGTTGCCGGGAAGGTGAGTGCTTGAAGGTATATCTTTAGATCTTGCAATTGAATCTTTTAGTTTCTTGTTTTATCACTAGTTTGGTTTATAAAAGAAAACTACAAAAAAATGGAATTGAGGTTGCCTCATATTATTCATCTTTATAATGTCTTTCTTGAAAATGATGGAGCAGAAAATTGTGCTCAATTGATAGAAGAAGAACTCAATAAAATGTTTGGCATAAAATCTTTGAATGATGAGCATGATTGCAATGTTGTTAGTATGAATTCTATGAGTATCCATGATGCTAATGATATGCAAAGCCACAAGCTTGGGGATGCTATGTTTGATGAAGATGATATTTTTAGTCCCCCAAGTTTTGATGAGAAAATTTATTATGATGATTGCATGCCTCCTATCTATGATGATTATTGTGATGACATATATGCTATAACGAATAATGATAAATATGAAACTTGTCATCATGATTTTAATTTTCAAGTGGATTATGCCAACCAAGTATCTCATGATAGTTATTTTGTTGAGTTTGCTCCCACTATTATGAATGAGAACAAATTTGCTTATGTGGAGAGTAATAAAAATTCTATGCTTGTGGATCATGAAAAGAATGCTTTATGTGATAGTTATATTATTGAATTCATTCATGATGCTACTGAAAATTATTATGAGAGAGGAACATATGCTTCTACATATCTCAATAATATCAAGTTTCCTCTCTATGTGTTGAAAGTTTTGAAGTCATGCTTGCTTTGCCTTCCTATGCTAGTTGATTCTTGCTCCCATAAATTGTTTGCTCACAAAATCCCTATGTATAGGAAGTGGGTTAGACTTAAATGTGCTTGTCATATGCTTCATGATGCTCCCATTGTGTTTCAATTCTTCACTTTTTATGTGAGCATCATCAAATCATCATGCCTAGCTAAAAAGGCATTAAAGAAAAGCGCTTGTTGGGAGACAACCCAATATTTATAACCACTGTTTTTGTGTGTTCACATGATTAAGATACTGTAGTAATCATGTTTTATATGTTTTGTTTCAATAATGTGCCAAGTAAAGCCTCTGGGATAGTGTGGATGCTTGTTGATTTGATTCTGTGCAAAAACAAAAACTTTTGCGTCCAGTGCTGGAATTTCTATTTTGTACTGGAGCGTGAAAAAATTCTTAAATTTTACAAAGTATTGGATTACAAATTTTTTACGTTGTCCTAATTTTTCAGAATTTTTGGAGGTACAGAAGTATGGTTTTTAAATCTCTCACTACATGTTGTTCTGTTTTTGACAGATTCTGTTTTCGGTGCATAGTTTGCTTGTTTTAGTGTTTCCATAGCTTATATTGAGTAATATAAATTGTGGAAATGATAGAATACATTAGGCATTATGTGAGAACAATTATGAATCTTGTCTTGACAGTACCTAAGTGGATGATTTATTTTTATCATACTAACCTATCTCACAAGTTCCGTTAAGTTTTGTGTGATTGAAGTTTTCAAGTTTTGGGTGAGATATCGATATGAGGAGAATAAGGAGCGGCAAGACCCTAAGCTTGGGGATTCCCAAGGCACCCCAAGGTAATACTCAAGGAAGACCCAAGCAACTAAGCTTGGGGATTCCCCGGAAGGCATCCCCTCTTTCGTCTTCAACATTATCGGTAACCTTAGTTGGAGCTATATTTTTATTCGTCACATAATATGAGTTTTGCTTGGAGCATAATTTTATTCTGTTGATATTTGCTTGATGTTATCAATAATCATGTTTTGTGTCTTTTAGTTGAATAAAATGTCAATTATAGCCTTTACCATGCTCAGTTTGCAAGTTCATGTGGTGCTGTTTGAAAACAGAAAGTTTTCTGTTATGTCCAGAATATTCCTGAATAGTCAGGACATGATAAAAATCTGAAATTTTTACACAGTAAGAATGCATGAGTTCTCTGTCACGTGGTAATTTTTCAGAATTTTTGAAGTTAGGGAAGTATGGATTCTTATTCCCCTTTTACAGACTGTTCTGTTTTGGCAGATTGCTGTTATAGTTGCATTGTTTGCATATGTTTGCGTGTTTAATGATTCTATTTGAGGATAGGAGTATTAAATATGCAGAGGCATTTAGTATGCAATGTTTAATTATAATTTTTGTGATTTTCTACAGTAGAGAATGTTGAGGTTTTGAGTTGATTTATACTAACTTATCTCACGAGTTCTTGTTGAGTTTTGTGTGGATGAAGTTTTTAATATTTAGAGAAACCGTGATATGAGAGGAATTAAGGAGACACAAGAGCTCAAGCTTGGGGATGCCCAAGGCATACAAATATAATATTTCAAGAAGTCTCAAGCATCTAAGCTTGGGGATGCCCCGGTAGGCATCCCACCTTTCTTCATCAACAATTATCGGTTTGTCTTGGTTGAGCCTAAGTTTTTGCTTCTTCACATGATATGTGCAATCCTTGGAATGTCATTTTATTTGTTTTCTTTGCTGTTTGAATAAAATACTTAAGATCTGAAATTTTTAAATGAGAGAGAGTTCTCACATAGCTACTTAATTACTTAACTACTCATTTGATCTTCACTTATATCTTTTTGGAGTAGTTTGTCATTTACTCTTGTTCTTCACTTATATCCTATGAGTAAATTGTTGAAATGAATTGAATATCATAAAGTTGAAATTTATATGCTTCATATGCTTGTCCCATGGGGAGTAGTGACTTCACATACAGGAAGTATAAGTGGTAAAATTTATTGAAAGTTAACAAACATAGCATTGGTCACTTGAACAATTCATGAAAGAATTTTGAAGGAAGAGAAATTTCACATATAAATATACTATCTTGGACATCTTCTATGATTGTGAGCCCCCATTAATTATTTTCACGCTTGATCAAGTAGTTGACGTTGGACAAGGAAGACAACGTAATGAGTTATGTTTGTTTATATTCACATAGAACTTATATTGTCATGGATCCTCTAACATGTGGTGCTTGCTTAGGATATTTTGCTAGCCAAAAATTCGTACTAAGTAGAGATACAACTTGTGCATCCAAAAACCCTTAAACCCAGTTTCTTGCCATGAGAGTCCACTATATCTACCTATGGATTAAATAAGATCCTTCAAGTAAGTTGTCATCGGTGCAAAAAGCAATAAAAATTGCTCGTAAAATATGTATGATCTTTTATTTCAAGGGAAAATAAGCGTTGTACGAACTTGTGAAGGTAAAGAAATAAAAGCGACGGACTGCATAATAAAGGTTGCTATCACAAGGGGCAATATAACGTGACGTTCCTTTGCATTAAGGGCTTGTGCATCCAACAACAAAAAGCGCATCACAACCTCTGCTTCCCTCTGCGAAGGGCCTATCTTTTACTTTTCTGTATTTACTTTTATGCAAGAGTCATTAATGTTCATCCCTATTCCGCTCTATTTATTCTTTAGTTGGCAAGCATTATGTGGTAGGGAAAGATCCAGGCACATATATCCAGTTGAATATAGATGATCATGAGTTATTATTGTTGACATTATCCATGAGATAAATAAGTTGGGAGGTGAAACATTAAGCCCCTATCTTCATATGTGTTTGACTGAAACAGTTTGTTCTAAAAATATGCTTTGAGTGTCAGCAATCATGGAAGACTAAATGATAGTTGAGTATGTGGAATTTGCTAGATCAAAGCTCTTACATAGACCCTTCCTGAAAATAAGATGAATTGCAATTGTTTGATGACTGAGAACATAGTTTGTTAGTTTTCAAGAAATTTTATGGCCTATACTTTAAACATGTGAATAGCTTGCTACTTGATCATGAGAAGTTTTATGAGATGAGCTACTGATTATGATATATATTGATGCTAGAAAAAGTGATTGAAATTATCATTGATCAAACTTATACACTATGCTAGCGTTCACACTTCATAAATTATTTCTTTTATCATTTACCTACTCGAGGACGAGCAGGAATTAAGCTTGGGGATGCTGATACGACTCCAACGTATCTATAATTTATGAAGTATTCATGCCATGTTTATTATTGTTTTGTATGATTTTGGTGCATTTTTATATGGCTTTTATATGATTTTTATGGACTAACATATTGACCTAGTGCCCAGTGCCAGTTGTTGTTTTCTGCTTGTTTTTTGTTTTACAGAAAATCTATATCAAATGAAGTCCAAATGCAGCAAAACTTTTTGACGATTTTTTCTGGAACATAAGAGACACTAGAAGCTTCGGGAGGTGGCCAGAAGACCCACAGGGGCCCCACGAGCCACCAGGGCGCGCCACCCCCCAGGCGTGCCCTGGTGCCTCGTGGGCCCCCTGTGGCCCTTCTTCGCGTGATTCCAACACCAAAAAATCATATATATTCAGAAAACTCCGAAAGTTAACCTAGATGAGTTTTTACGCCGCCGCAAGCCTCTGTACCTCCACGATCTTATCTACAGCCCTTTTTCGGCACCCTGCCGGAGGGGTAAATCATCACCGGAGGCCATCTTCATCATCTCGGCGGTCTCCATGACGAGGAGGGAGTAGTTCACCCTCGGGGCCGAGGGTTGGTACCAGTAGCTATGTGTTTTATCTCTCTCTCTCTCTCTCTCTCTCGCTCGTGTTCTTGATTTGGCACGATCTTGATGTATCGCGAGCTTTGTTAATATAGTTGGATCATATGGTGTTTCTTCCCTCTCTATCCTTGTTGTGATGAATCGAATTGTTTCCCTTTGAGGTTTCATTATTGTCGAATTGAATATTCAAATTTGAGAACACTTGATGTATGTCTTGCATATGAATACCCGTGGTGACAATGGGGTATTATATTGATTCACTTGATGTATGTTTTGGCACTCAACTCGCGGATTCCCGAGGTGACATTGGGGTAATCTATGCATAGCGGTTGATGCACGTTTTCATTATCTTTTCTCCGATAGAAACTTTGGGGTGCTCCTTGGAGTTCTTTGTGTGGATTGAATATTATGATTATGAAGTTGTTTGATGCATATCGTATAATCAACTCGCGGATACTTGTGGTGACATTGGAGTATCTAGGTGACATTAGAGTTGGTTGATGTGTGTCATATGGTGTTATTTTAGTACGAACTCTAAGGCTATTTGTGACACTTATAGGAATAGCTCAATAGATCGATCGAAAAGGATAACTTTGAGGTGGTTTCGTACCCTACAAACAATTTCTATCTTATGTTCTCTGCTAATAGGAACTTGGGAGAGATTCTTTATCGCACGTTGAGGGATGGTTATATGATCCAATTAAGTTAGCATTGTTGAGAGATTGCACTAGTGAAAGTATGAACCCTAGGCCTTGTTTCTAAGCATTGCAATACCGTTTATGCTCACTTTTGTCGCTTGTTACCTTGCTGTTTTTTATTGTTCGCACTACAAAAACCTATATCTACTATCCATACTACACTTTTATCACCATCTCTTCGCCGAACTAGTGCACCTATACAATTTACCATTGTATTGGGTGTGTTGGGGACACAAAAGACTCTTTGTTATTTGGTTGCAGGGTTGTTTGAGAGATACCATATTCATACTACGCCTCCCACGGATTGATAAACCTTAGGCCATCCACTTGAGGGAAAATTGCTACTGTCCAACAAACCTCTGCGCTTGGAGGCCCAACACTAGTCTACAAGAATAAGTTGTGTAGTAGACATCAGTTAGTATGATAAAGAATAAATCATTCACTTTGGTACTGTCAAGACAAGATTCATAATTGTTGCCACATAATGCCTACTGTACTTTATCATTTCCACAATTTATATCACTCAATATAAGCTATGGAAACGCTAAAACAAGCAAACTATGCGTTGAAAACAGAATCTGTCAAAAACAGAACAGTCTGTAATGATCTGAACAAACATCATACTTATGCAACTCCAAAAATTCTGAAAAATTAGGACAACGTAGGAAATTTGTATATAAATCATGTGTAAAAATTTCAGAAGGTTTTTACTCGCCAGTAAATTATAGCAATTTCTGCACTGGACACAAAAGTTTCTGTTTTTGCACTGAATCAAGTCAACTATCATCCACACTATCCCAAAGGTCTTACTTGGCACTTTATTGAAACAAAAGCTATAAAATATGAATACTACAGTATCTTAATCATGTGAAAACACAAAAACAGTAGGTATAAGTATTGGGTTGTTTCCCAACAAGCACTTTTCTTTAATGCCCTTTTAGCTAGGCATGATGATTCCAACGATGCTCACAGAAAAGTGATGAATTGAAAAATAGCGGGAGCATCATGAAGCATATGACTAGCACATTTAAGCCTAACCCACTTCCTGTGCATAGGGATTTTGTGATCAAACAATTTATGTGAGCAAGAATCAACTAGCATAGGAAGGCAAAACAAGCATAACTTCAAAACTTTCAACACATAGAGAGGAAACTTGGTATTATTGAGATATGTAAAAGCATGTGTTCCTCTCTCATAATAATTTTCAGTAGCATGATGAATGAATTCAAGAATATAACTATCACATAATGCATTCTTTTCATGACCTACAAGCATAGAATTTTTACTACTCTCCACATAAGCAAATTTATTAGTAGTGGGAGCAAACTCAACAAAATAACTATCATGAGATATTTGATTAACATTATCAAATTTAACATTAAAATCATGATGCCAAGTTTCATGGTTATCATTACTTTTTATAGCATACATGTCATCACCATAATCATCATAGATAGCAACTTTGTTGTCATAATCAATTGAAACCTCCTCCGAAATAGTGGAATCATCATTAAATAAAGTCATGACCTCTCCAAATCCACTTTCATAATTATTACAATAAGATTCAACACCCTCCAAAATAGTGGGATCATTAGTACCTAGAGTTGACACTCTTACAAACCTACTTTCATCAATATAATCATCATAAATAGGAGGCATGCTTTCATCATAATAAATTTGCTCATGAAAACTTGGGGGACTAAAAATATCATCTTCATCAAACATAGCATCCCCAAGCTTATGGCTTTGCATATCGTTAGTATCATGGATATTCATAGAAAGCATACTAACAACATTGCAATCATGCTCATCATTCAAGGAACTCACATTAAACATTTTATTAAATTCTTCCTCTAGCAATTGAGCACAATTTTCCGATCCATCATTCTCAAGAAAGACATTATATAGAAGAAGTATTTGAGGCAACCTCAATTCCAATTTTTTTTGTAGTTTTCTTTTATAAAACCAAACTAGTGATAAAACAAGAAACTAAAAGATTCAACTACAAGATCTAAAGATATACCTTCAAGCACTCACCTCCCCGGCAACGGCACCAGAAAAGAGCTAGATGTCTACTATGCAACTTTTATTCTTGTAGACTCTGTTGGGCCTCCAAGCGCAGAGTTTTGTAGGACAGTAGCAAATTTCCCTCAAGTGGATGACCTAAGGTTTATCAATCCGTGGGAAGCGTAGGATGAAGATGGTCGCTCTCAAACAACCCTGCAATCAAATACAAGCAATCTCTTGTGTCCCCAACACACCCAATACAATGGTAAATTGTATAGGTGCACTAGTTCGGCGAAGAGATGGTGATGCAAGTGTACTATGGATAGTAGATATAGGTTTTTGTAATCCGAACAATAAAAAACAGCAAGGTAGCAAGTAACAAAAGTGAGCACAAACGGTATTGCAATGCTTAGAAACAAGGCCTAGGGTTCATACTTTCACTAGTGCAATCTCTCAACAGTGCTAACATAATTGGATCATATAACCATCCCTCAACGTGTGACAAAGAATCACTCCAAAGTTTCTATTAGCGGAGAACATAAGATGATATTGTTGTAGGGTACGAAACCACCTCAAAGTTATCCTTTCCGATCAATCTATTGAGCCATCCCTATAAGTGTCACGAACAGCCCTAGAGTTCGTACTAAAATAACACCATATGATACGCATCAACCAACTCTAATGTCACCTAGATACTCCAATGTCACCACAAGTATCCGTGAGTTGATTATTTGATATGCATCAAACAACTTCAGATTCATAATATTCAATCCACACAAAGAACTTCAAAGAGTACCCCAAAGTTTCTATCACAGAAAAGGAAGATGAAAACATGTACCAACCCATATGCCTAGACTCCCCAAGGTCACGGGAATCCGCGAGTTGATTACCAAAACATACATCAAGTGAATCAATATAATACCCCATTGTCACCATGGGTATCCATATGCAAGACATACATCAAGTGTTCTCAAATCCAAAGTATTCAATCCGACAATAATGAAACCTCAAAGGGAAAGACTCAATTCATCACAAGAAGATAGATAGGGAAGAAAACAACATATGATCCAACTATATTAACAAAGCTTGTGGTACATCAAGATCGTGCCAAATCAAGAACACGAGAGAGAGAGAGATCAAACACATAGATACTAGTACATACCCTCAGCCCCGAGGGTGAACTACTCCCTCCTCGTCATGGAGATCACCGGGATGATGAAGATGGCCTCCGGTGATGATTTCCCCCTCCGACAGAGTGCCGGAACAGGGCTCCGGATGAGATCGCTTCGGTACAGAGGCTTGTGGCGGCGACGTGGAAGTTCTAGGTTTCTTTCGGGGGTTTTCTATATTTATAGGAATTTTTGGCGTTGGATTCACATCAAGGGGGCCCACGAGGGAGCGACAAGCCTGCTAGGCGCGCCCTGGGGGGGAGGGCACGCCCCCCAGGCTTGTCGCTTCCTCATGAGGCTTCGAGTCCTTCCTGGAAGCATCGGGGGTCTCTTTTGGTCCACAAAAAATCGTCAAAAAGTTTCGTCCAATTCCGAGAACTTTTATTTCTGCACAAAAAACAACACCACGGTAGTTCTGCTGAAAACAGCGTCAGTCCAGGTTAGTTCCATTCAAATCATACGAAAACCATATAAAATTGTTGTAAACATGGCATGAATACTTCATAAATTATAGATACGTTGGAGATGTATCAGGAATCGATCACGAAGGGCTTCTACATCAACCTTGCTGCCCTTCTGATGTATGAGTAGTCTACCACAGACCTACGGGTCCATAGTGATTAGCTAGATGGCTTCTTCTTTCTCTCCTATCTTCAATACCATGTTCTCCTCAGATATCAATCCGATGTAATCTTTTGTTGCGGTGTGTTTGTTGGGATCCGATGAATTGTGGGTTTATGATCAGATTATTCATTGAAAGTAATTGAGTCTTTTCTGAACTTTATTATGCATGATTGTTATAGCTTTGTATTTCTCTCTGATCTATCCGTTTGGTTTGGCCAACTAGATTGATTTATCGTCAGTGGGAGAGGTGCTTTGTAGTGGGTTCAATCTTACGGTGTCCTCACCTCGTGACAGAAGGGGTAGTGAGGCACGTATTTGTATTGCTGCCACTAAGGGTAAAACGACGGGGTTCAATCATATTGCTTGGTTTTATTTTGTCTACATTATGTCATCATACTTCATGCATTACTCTGTTTGTTATGAACTTAATACGTAGAGAGGCAAGCATAGAAGCGCTCTCGAAGTGGAGTAATAGTAGTAGATGCAGGCAGGAGTCGGTCTACTTGTCACAGATATAATGCCTATATACATGATCATTGCCATGAATAATGTCATAACTATGCGCTTTTCTATCAATTGCCCAACAATAATTTGTCTACCCACCGTATGCTATCTTTATGAGAGAGAAGCCTCTAGTGAAAACTATTTTCCCCGGGTCTACTTTTATCATATTACAAAACTAAAAATACCTTGCTGCAATTTTACTTCTTTTATTTTACTTTGCAATTTATCTATCTACCATTATCAGATTTAATCCTTGCAAGTAACGAGTTCAAGGGGATTGACAACCCTCTTGCCCGCGTTGGGTGCAAGTATTTGCTCTTGTGTGTGTAGGTGCAGATCACTGGGCATTTGCGTGGTTCTCCTATTGGTTCGATAACCTTGGTTCTCACTGAGGGAAATACTTATCCGCTACTATATTGCTTCACACTTCCTCTTCGGGGAAAATCCCAACGCAGCTCACAAGTAGCAGAAAGAATTTCGGGCGCCGTTGCCGGGGAGATTTCATCAAACAAAGCAAGGTATCTACACACACACACACCTTATTTGCTTGCAATAATTATGTGGCTCAATAAAATAAAAATAAAGACATATGGATCCTCATCCACTTGCCAATCTTTTCAAACTCGCTGCTTTTTGTAAACCAATAGCTAATAATGAAGAAGTGATAAAACAAAATGCTATTAAGATACATTTATTGAGTGAAAAGCTTGATTGTAATGTTGTTAGTATAAATTTTATGAATGTCAATTGTGCTAATGATCATGATTGGGGTGACTATAATGATGTTTCTTGTGATCTTGAGAATTTTGAGCCTCGAAATGAATCTATTATTGATGATAAAATTCACAATACTATTAAAAGTGGGTTGGGAAGAGTGTCAACTTTAGGTAATAATTATCCCACTACTTTGGAGAATCATCAATCTTAGGAATTTTTTGATAAAAGTGGGTTTGGAGAGGTCATGACTTTGGTTGATGTTAATCCCACTATCTTGGAAGATAATAAAACTTGCATGCATGTGGATCGTGGAGAGAATATTTTATATGATAGCTATATTGTTGAATTTGATTATGATCCTACATGTAATTATTTTGAGAGGGGGAAGTACAGCTATGAAAATTTCCATGTTAGCAAATTACCTCTCGTTATGTTGAGATTGTCAATGTTTTATTCTTCTTCCTTGGATATGCTAAATATTTCTTGTCTGGATAATTTGTTTGCCTATAAAATGCCTATGCATAGGAAGTATGTTATACTTAAATGTGTTTGCTACATGTTATATGATGCTCTCTTTGTGCTTCATTTCTTATCTTTTATGTGAGCATCATTAATATCTCGAAGCCTATCTTAATGGCTATAAAGAAAGAGCTTGTTGGGAGACAACCCAACAGTTATCATTCACTTTTTTGTGTGTAAACATGATTATTACTACTGTAATGATTGTGATTTTATCTTTTAATTAGTGTTTGTACCAAGTAAAGCCTTTGGGATGATTTAGATGATAATAGAATGGATGCTGTTTGAAAACAGAAACTTTTGCGCGCAGTGCTGGAATTTTAGTTCTGTACTGGAATGTAATCAATTGCTGAAATTTTTACACAATATTGGTATACAAATTGTCTACGTTGTCCAAATTTTTCAGAATTTCTCGAGTTACATAAGTATAGTTTTTATTCAGATCATTACAGACTATTCTGTTTTAGACAGATTCTTTTTTTTATTGCATAGTGTGCTTATTTTAATGATGCTATGATTATATCGGGGGGTATAAATCATGGAGAAGTTAGAATACAGTACACTAGTAGAAAAAGGGCCTTTAGTCCCGGTTCCAGAGGGCCTTTAGAACCGGTTCTGGAACCGGGACTAAAGGGTCGGGACTAAAGCCCAAAACCTTTAGTCCCGGTTCGCTTACGAACCGGGACCAAAGGGGCTCCACGTGGCCGCTGCGAGTAGCCCAGGCAGGAGGACCTTTGGTCCCGGTTGGTAACACCAACCGGGACCAAAAGGCATCCACGTGGCCGCAGCGGGGAGCCCAGGCAGGAGGACCTTTAGTCCAGGTTGGTCACACCAACCGGGACCAAAGGTCATCCACGCGTCAGCTTCAGGCAGCACCTGGGGTTTTTTTTGATGGGGGGGGGGGGTTGGGGGGTTTTGGAGGGTTAATTTAGGGGTTTCATATTGTGTTAGCAAGCTAATAGGGAGAACTGTCCTCTCTTTCTCCGTGCTCGGTATACGGTAGCTACTATACATATAGAGATAACTCGATGCTAGCTAATAAGAAAATGAAGGAAACCATTAATTACACAAGATCGTCATGCTGAACATATATAGAGAGAAGTGACATCTCTTTCTCCGTGCTTGGTCGAACAACAAGTTTTCGTATATCTATCCGACGGTACTACATATATACAATATAACATCTTTTACAATCCCTAACATCATCTACCTAAGATCCAATCACAAATCCGTATGGTATTCCCCGTCTTTAGGTATGACGTGGTCAAGAAAGAATCCCGCCAATTCCTCTTGAATTGCTCGTATGCGATCATGTGGTAGGAGTTCATCCCGCATCTGCCAGATCTAATTTAAAGAAGGGGGTCAATACATGAATATATATAAATAAAACTCAACACAATTGATGGTAATATATAAAATAAAATTGTAAATATTATTTACGTACTTCAAATTGTTTGTCAGAGAAGCCCCGCTCAGAGGTCGAGTGGCGAATGAACTCGCATACGTAGTATGCACATAAAACAGTCCCTTCTTTCTGGTACAAGCACTTTACGAGAATAGAGTTCAATCAAACTGATAAGCAAGCATGGTAATGATATATTGATGAAAATTTGAATCAATTAGAGATGCGCGGAACTAGCTAGTACTACTTACTTTGGGGTGCGTAAATCGCAACTCTTTGTTTAGACCGGGAACCTTTCGGGTGAACTTCTTCCAAACCCTGCCAGGTAAAGAAAATGATTACTTGATATCAGGAAATTAACGAAAGTTGCATGCCGATATGGTCCCGGTATTGACTGAACTTACTTCTTGCGCATTGCAGTCATGTCCGCATAATTCTCGGGATCTTTACGTCTCGAGTCTAAGACAGTTACTAATGCCCCGTCAAGCTTAATGGATAGCAGAATAAAGTGGAAACTGCGCACGCATATATAACTCATCAATTACATTACTTAACCTCGAGTAAGCGAAACTGAGTATACAGAGAAGACAGCAATACTCACTTGAAGTTGTAAGGAAGGAGTATTTCCCTTTTGTTTTGATGTATAAGAAACGACTGTAGCAAGTTCTCCTCGGTCTCTTTGATTGAGTTTTGTACCGTCCATTCATTTACGGCATCTGGGCTAATGAACCCAACGTCGAAGATTCCTAGTTTTTTGCATTCGACGATCTTCAATCTGCATAATATAGTGAGGATAATTATATATACATGCAATGAACAAGTTGAGCTAGAGACTTAACTATAGAAGTAATACTTACAGACAGTAGGCAGTCATGAGTTGTTTGTCGAGGGCCCGTTGATTGTATAACTGAAATAACTCCACAAATTCAACAGGCATCACGGAAAGTCCAATGAATTCGTGCTCTGGTTTCACTGCCATATACATAGTGTCTCTCCCAGACTCCCTGCAGGTTTTCATGTACCACTCATGCAATTTGTACATCATCGTTGTTAGAGGAGGATGATCAGGTTTGACGAGAGGCTTCCCGTGCAAGTATTCATATTCTTCTGTTACCTCAGCCGTTTGAAAAATTACATCATCCCCCAAGTAATCACCAGGATTGGTACCAGGCACCATCCCCGGATGATTAGCGACGATATCGCTAGACACCTTGAGCGGGGGGCACGATTGCTTCTCCTGTTCGCCGAGCTGGGGAATTGTTTTCCCACTTCTTCGTTCTGCTAACCTTGCATCACTAGAAGTACTTCCCGACCGCCGCGCTTCTACATATGTCTTTTTAATAATCCGGACATAGTTGGAATCCGGCGGAGGCGGTGGTGGTCGCTTCAGGGCATCGATAGTGCGCTTCACTTTCACCGGATCTAGCTTCTCCTTCGGAGGTGGAGTTTTCTTTGCAAAATGGTCCCTCACTTGGGCACGACATATCTCCTCGTTTTCAGACTCGGTCCTCTCATATGGTAACTTTTCCAGAGGCTTGAGAGATGGACCGTATCTGAATTGCCTCTCGCCTCTGCTTGTACTGCTAGCCGCCGGAGCGGCGGCGTCTCTCTTCCGTCCTTGCTGACAAGGCGGAGAAGGAGGCGGAGTGCTCCGATGCGCCGGAGGATCCGGAGCGGCAGCGTCTGTCTTCCGCCGTTGCCGACGAGGCGGAGGAGGAGGCGGACTGCTCCGACGCGCCGGAGTAGGCGAAGGAGGAGGCGGAGTGCCCTCACGCGTCGGAGGAGCCGGAGAAGGAGGCGGAGTGCCCTGATCACTCGCCGGAGGAGGAGGACGAGGAGGAGGCGGAGTGCCCCGACTCGCCGGAGGAGGAGGAGGAGGCGGAGGCGTCCAGTTTGGAAGCTTGATGTACTCCTTCTGCCATAGACATGTACTCCTCAGAGCATGAACCAGTTGATTCTCCCCTTCACCTGTAGAGTGGTAAAGCTCGAGCTCCTCAAATCCCTCCATTACTTCATCCACCATCACAACAGCATAGCCATGTGGAATCGGAAGGCAGTGAAAAGTTCCGTTGGGCTGAGGAGGTGCAACAGAGCCGACAGCCGCCAATAAAGTGAGGTTATGGCATTTCGTCATAAGCTCGCAATTTTGAGCCTCCGTGATAGTATCCACGGGGTAGATAGGCTCCGTGAAGTCAGTCTGAACGGGCTCCGTGGAAGCCACGCTGCTTCTCCGCTGAGATGGCGGGGTAGCTTCGTGCCGCTGAGATAGTTGGTCGGCAGCTCGCTGGCTCTCAGCTTCCTCTAGCTTTTGTAGTCTTGCACTCATCTTCTGCATGTCGCTCAGCTCCGCTTTCCTCTTTCTCTCCCGGCTTCTGTAACCGCCTACGTCGGGAAACCCAAACTTCCACGAAACGGAGCCTGGTGTGCCTCGTGTTCGTCCAGGGTGCTCAGCATTCCCTAGGGCCTCAGTCAGCTCGTCCTTCTCTCTGTCGGGAATGAACGTCCCTTCCTGCGCTGCGGTGATATACTTCTGAAGCTTCGTGACGGGTATTGCAAGTTGCTCGTCCGTCCAACGGCACTTCCCTGTTTCAGGGTCCAAAGTTCCACCAACCCCGAAGAACCAAGTCCTTGAACGGTCTGGCCAGTTCAATGTCTCTGGTTCGACCCCTTTAGCAATCAGGTCATTCTCAGCTTTGTCCCACAACGGCCGGGCTTTGAGGTAGCCACCTGACCCCGTGTGATGGTGATACTGCTTCTTTGCAGCGTTGTTCTTGTTTGTCTCTGACATTTTCTTACTCTTGTCTGATGTCTTGTAGGCCACAAATGCGGGCCAGTGATCTCTTATCTTCTCAAATCGGCCAATGAATTCTGGAGTCTCACCTTTGTCGACAAACTTTGATTTCAACTCCTTCTTCCACCTCCTGAATAGATCTGCCATCTTCTTAAGAGCACACGCCTTGACCAGTGGCTCTATAACTGGCTTATTCGGATCCTCCTCTGGCGGTAGGGTGAAATTTGACTTTAGCAAGGTCCAAAGATCATCTTTCTGTCTATCGGTGACATAATCACCTTCAGGGGCGTCGTCCTTAGGCTTATTCCATTGCTTGATGCTGATCGGGACGTTGTCCCTAACAATAGCTCCGCACTGAGCAGAAAATGCGTCCTTGGTCCACTTGGGTTCAATCGGTAGGCCATCGTCCGCGAGTGCTGTGATCGTGAACCTTTCATCCTTGCGCAACCTCTTCTTCGAGCCTTGTCTCGTTACCGAAGTTTGGCTCGATCCGGAGGGCTATAAAAGAAGAAAGAAGAGTTAATATATGTACATACCAAAACAATTAATGCATCAATTAGCTAGTCAGCACCTCCGGAGCCATCATGATCATGTCATCGGAGCCATCATGATCATGTCCTTCCTCCTCCATTGTTCCATCGGTGTCGTTGAGAAACGACAAGACAGCATCACCTCTGGCGAGGATTATCTCCCCCAACAACTGTTCTTGTTCCAAGTCTCTTTGATCCATAGTTTCTGCAAATATAGAAGAATATATATATAGATGAGATCAGAAAAAAATTGGATCAACTTGTGCACATCCATAATGGGGGCATTCTTGATAAATCTATGTTACCGGAGTTATCTATGGATCATCATTGCTCAGTGTGGAGGGTTTGGGTGGCCTCGAGAGTTTATCGGGTAGGGACGGGAGGGGGTAGGAGATCGACAACGCTCTTTCTTCTAGGGTTTGGGTGGCCTCGAGAGTTTATCGGGTAGGAACGGGAGGGGGTAGGAGATCGACAACGCTCTTTCTTCTAAGGTTTGGGTGGCCTCGAGAGTTTATCGGGTAGGGACGGGAGGGGGTAGGAGATCGACAACGCTCTTTCTTCTAGGGTTTGGGTGGCCTCGAGAGTTTATCGGGTAGGGACGGGAGGGGGTAGGAGATCGACAACGCTCTTTCTTCTAGGGTTTGGGTGGCCTCGAGAGTTTATCGGGTAGGGGCGGGAGGGGGTAGGAGCCGCTCTAAAATGCTAACGGGGGGTGCTCCTGTGGTCTAAAATCGGTCTATTCACGATAGAAAATCTGAAAAAATACATACAAAACATCTAAAAACCTCTGAAAAATTCTGAAAAAAATACATCTATGATCCCTCATACATACATACATACAAAAAATACATCTAAAAAAATACATATATGATCCCTTACACATACATACATACATACATAAATCTATGTTACCGGAGTTATCTATGTTACCCCTCATGTCATGTCCGGCGTCCCTCCTCATGTCGAAGTTATCGGGGAGGGGGTAGACGACAACGACGCTCACCCCTCATGTCCGACGTCCCCCCTCATGTCGAAGTTATCGGGGAGGGGGTAAACAAAAAAAATTCTTTGCATATTCTTTGCATATGAAAAAACATACATTTTCTTTTTTTCTTAAATGTAACTTTTGCATATATATATGAACATACATACACAATTTTTTTTTCTAAAAATGCACATATGAACATATACAGAGAACATACATACATAAAACTTTTCTAAAAATGTAACTTTTGCATATATGAACATATACAGAGAACATACATACATACATTTTTCTAAAAATGCAAAAAAAAAATCATCATATGAACAAAAAAAATTATATGAACAAAAAAAAAGTATACATCATCTATCATCAACATCATCATATCTATCATCAACATCATCTAGCTAACAATCATCAACATCATCTTATCTAACAATCATATGAACAAAAAAATGTATATGAACAGGGGAGGAGGACAGGGAGGAAAGGGGGCCGGCCGGACTGTAGCGCGGGGCGGCGCGGACCGTCGGCGAGGGCTCGGGGCACGGTGACGGCGTCGGGGGCAGGGGCGCGGCGACGGCGTCGGGCGCGTCGGCGAGGGCTTGGGGCAGGGGCGCGGCGAGGGCGTCGGGGGCAGGGGCGCGGCGACGGCGTCGGGCGCATCGGCGAGGGCTCGGGGCAGGGGCGCGGCGAGGGCGTCGGGGGAAGGGGCGCGGCGACGGTGTTGGGGGCGTCGGGGGCGGCGACGGCGACGCCAACGATGGGGCAGGGGCGACGACGGCGTCGGGGGCAGCGACGGCGAGGGCTCGGGGCAGGGGCGCGGCGACGGCGTCGGGGGCAGGGGCGCGGCGACGGCATCGGGGGCAGCGACGGCGAGCTCGGGCAGCCTGGCGGCGTCGATGTGCTCGGCATCGTCGGGGGAAACTGCGGGGGCTCGGCGGCAAATTTTCCCAACTCCCGCTTATATAGGGAGACCTTTGGTCCCGGTTTGTGCCACCAACCGGGACCAATGCCCACCTTTAGTCCCGGTTGGTGCCACCAACTGGGACCAAAGGTCTCTTTTCGTCAGCCCAAAGGGCGGGAAGCAGAGAACTTTGGTCCCGGTTGGTGGCACCAACCGGGACTAAAGGGTGGCATTGGTCCCGGTTGGTGGCACCAACCGGGACCAAAGGTTGGTATTGGTCCCGGTTGGTGCCACCAACCGGGACTAAAGGGTGGTGCTGCCCGGGGCCAAAAGTTTAGTCCCACCTCGCTAGCTGAGAGGGCTCGAGAGTGGTTTATAAGCGCTGCTGCGCCAGCCCTCTCGAGCTCCTCTCAATTGCAGGCTTACAGGCCTAATCGCACACACCTCTGCCTGTGGTCCTTCTGGGCCTTCTGCGGGCCTGAATCCTGGCCCAACTTGCTGGTTGGGTTACTAGTCGTATTCAGGCCGTGGTGGCCCAGTAGGCGGCATTTTTTTTAATTTTTTTCTACTTTTTTTGTTTTCTTTTTTGCTTTATTTATTTTCTTTTGTTTCTACTTACAGTTTTTCAGTGATTCTTTTTCATGCACACGTTGCTGTTCCTCCCGTGCCTCCGGTGTATCTTTTGTCTTCCCATACACTCCCAAGAAGCCTAGCAGGTTCACGCAAAGATTCTTCGTCACGTGCATCACGTCGATTGCAGAGCGGACCTCTAGGTCTTTCCAATAGGGTAGGTCTCAAAATATAGATTTCTTCTTCCACATGGGTGCGCGTCCCGCATCGTCAGTCGGAACAGATAGTTCGCCAGTTCCCTTTCCAAAGGTTACTTGTAAATCATTGACCATATCAAGTATGTGATCACCAGTACGGAGGGCGGGCTTCTTCCGGTGATCTGCCTCACCTTTGAAATGCTTTCCTTTCTTTCGACATTGATGGTTGGTCGGAAGAAATCAACGATGCCCCAGGTACAAATTCTTCCTGCATTTGTCCAAATATATATTGTCGGTGTCATCTAAACAGTGTGTGCATGCGTGGTATCCCTTGTTTGTCTATCCTGAAAGGTTACTGAGAGCAGGCCAATCGTTGATGGTTACAAACAGCAACGCATGTAGGTCAAATTCCTCCTGTTTGTGCTCATCCCACACACGTACACCTTCTCCATTCCACAGCTGTAAAAGTTCTTCAACTAATGGCCTTAGGTACACATCAATGTCATTGCCGGGTTGCTTAGGGCCTTGGATGAGCACTGGCATCATAATGAACTTCCGCTTCATGCACAACCAAGGAGGAAGGTTATAGATACATAGAGTCACGGGCCAGGTGCTATGATTGCTGCTCTGCTCCCCAAAAGGATTAATGCCATCTGCACTTAAACCAAACCATACGTTCCTTGCGTCACCTGCAAAGTCCCCCCACCTTCTCTCGATTTTTCTCCACTGCGACCCGTCAGCGGGTGCTCTCAACTTCCCGTCTTTCTTATGGTCTTCTTTGTGCCATCGCATCAACTTGGCATGCTCTTTGTTTCTGAACAGACGTTTCAGCTGTGGTATTATAGGAGCATACCACATCACCTTGGCAGGAACCCTCTTCCTGGGGCGCTCGCCCTCAACATCACCAGGGTCATCTCGTCTGATCTTATACCGCAATGCACCGCATACCGGGCATGCGTTCAAATCCTCGTACTCACCGCGGTAGAGGATGCAGTCATTAGGGCATGCATGTATCTTCTGCACCTCCAATCCTAGAGGGCATAGAACCTTCTTTGCTTCGTACGTACTGCCGGGCAATTCGTTATCCTTTGGAAGCTTCTTCTTCATTATTTTCAGCAGCGAACTAAATCCCTTGTCAGATACACCATTGTCTGCCTTCCATTGCAGCAATTCCAGTGTGGTACCGAGCTTTCTGTTGTCATCTTCGCAATTTGGGTACAACCCTTTTTTGTGATCCTCTAACATGCGATCGAACTTCAACTTCTCCCTTTCACTTTCACATTCTCTCTGTGCATCAACAATGACCCGGCGAAGATCATCATCGGGCACATCGTCTGGTTCCTCTTGATCTTCAGCTTCCCCCATTGCAGCATCACCGTATTCAGGGGGCGGGTAGTTGTCATCATCCTCTTCTTCTTCATTGTCTTCCATCATAACCCCTCTTTCTCTGTGCTTGGTCCAAACATTATAGTGTGGCATAAAACCCTTCTCAAGCAGGTGGAAGTGAAGGGTTTTAGAGTTGGAGAAAGCCTTCGTATTCTCACAGACAGTACATGGACAATGCATAAAACCATTCTGCTTGTTTACCTCAGCCGCTTCGAGAAAATTATGCAGGCCCTTAATATACTCGGAGGTGCGTCGGTCACCGTACATCCATTGCCGGTTCATATGCGTGCGTTATATAGTTCTTATTATTGAACAACATATAACTCTCTAGAGCATCTAATTAAAACACACAAGTAAGAACTTTTTTCTTTTAGAAAGAAGATAAGAAGAAGAGGCTAACCACGGTGTTGCCGGCGCCGAGATGGGCGCGGGCGATCGACGGCGGTGAGGACGGGGACGGGACAAGACGGACCGCCAAACCTAGACAAATCTTGAGGAAAATGGAGCTTGGACAAGGAGCTTCGAGAGGAGAAAGCTTAAGTGTGGGTCGGGCATTTCATCGAACACCTCATGTGCATAGGAGGTGAGCTAGAGCACCACAAAAGCTCTCCCACGGCCGGGCAAAAAAACAGAGCAATGCATTGCTCTGCTCACGGGCGGGGGCTATATATAGTCCAACCATTGGTCCCGGTTCCAGCCACAAACCGGGACCAATGGTTGTGGGCCAGGAGCGAGGCGCATTGGTCCCGGTTCGTGGATGGAACCGGGACCAAAGGGGTCACCTTTAGTCCCGGTTCCAGCCACAAACCGGGACCAATGGTTGTGGGCCAGGAGCGAGGCGCATTGGTCCCGGTTCGTGTCTGGAACCGGGACAAAAGGGTTCAGACGAACCGGGACCAATGGCCCACGAGGCCCGGCCGGCGCCCTGGCCTCACGAACCGGGACCGATGCCCCCATGGGTCCCGGTTCGTGAGTGAACCGGGACTAATGGGCTTCTCAGGGGTGGACCGATGCCCTGTTTTGTACTAGTGGTAGGTATTATGCAAGAATAATTACGAATGAGTTTGCAACAGTACCTAAAGTTTATGATTTGTCTGTTATACTAACGGATCTCACGAAGTTTCTGTTGAGTTTTTTGTTCTGAAGTTTTCAAGTTTTGGGTGAGATCACGATGGATGAAGGAATAAGGAGCGGCAAGACCCTAAGCTTGGGGATTCCCAAGGCACCCCAAGGTAATATTCAAGGAAGACTCAAGTGTCTAAGCTTGGGGATGCCCCGGATGGCATCCCCTCTTTCGTCCACAATTCATCGGTATGTTACTTGGAGCTATATTTTTATTCATCACATGATATGAGTTTTACTTTGAGCATCTTGTGCCATAGTTTTATTTTGTTTGCTTGTTAGTTTGCCACAATCATTGTTTGTTGTACACACCTTTTGAGAAAGACACACATTCATCATGATTTGTTAGAATACTCTATGTGCTTCACTTATATCTTTTGAGCTATGCAGTTGCTCTTGTGCTTCACTTATATTTGTTAGAGCATGGCGGTGGTTATATTTTATAGAAATGATTGCACTCTCATGCTTCACTTAAATCTTTTTGAGAGTCTTAAATAGGAAGTGGTAATGAGCACGGGTTATGAGACTAGTCTGAAAAGGATAGGTATTTAAGAGTGATATAATAAAAACTTTCATGTAGATCACTAAATATGAAACATGTGATTTAATTATATTAATGTAATAATATGAAAGGGTATTGGTTCATGATCATTGGTTAGTAAAAATATTGTTATTAAATCTTCTTATTAACTACTCATTTAAGTGTCCAACATGGCATGACGGGGATGCGTGAGCATTTTTATGTCTGATTGAAATCCTTTGTGCTGTTTGAATCGGGGGCGCGCGGTGGTTAACTCCTACCAACCTCCTCCCTAGGAGCATGTGAGTAGTACTTTGCTTCGAGGGCTAACAAAACTTTCACAATAAGTATATGAGTTATTTATGACTAATGTGAGTTCATGGACAATTACGCACTCCCACCTTTCCGCATATTGCTAGCCTCTTCGGTACTGTGCATTGCCCTTTCTCACCTCGAGAGTTGGTGCAAACTTTGCCGGTGCATCCAAACCCTGTGATATGATATGCTCTATCACACATAAGCCTCCTTATATCTTCCTCAAAACAGCCACCATACCTACCTATCATGGTATTTCCATAGCCATTCCGAGATATATTTCCATGCAACTTCCACCGTTCCGTCTCATGACATGTGTGTTCATCATCATATTGCTTTGCATGATCATATAGAGCTGACATGATATTTGTGGCAAAGCCGCCGTTCATCATTATTATACATGTTACGCTAGATCATTGCACATCCTGATACACTGCTAGAGGCATTTCATATAGAGTCATATTGTTTCAGTTATCGAGTTGTAAGTAAATAAAAGTGTGATGATCATCATTATTAGAGCATTGTCCCATTAAGGAAAAGAATGATGGAGACTAATGAGTCCTTGCAAAAGCGGGGATAAGGTTCATGATATTGTTCTAAAAAAAGAGAAAAGAAAAAAAATGAGAGAAAAAGAGAGAAGGGGCAATGCTACTATCCTTTTACCACACTTGTGCTTCAAAGTAGCACCATGTTCTTCATATAGAGAGTCTCCTGAGTTATCACTTTCATATACTAGTGGGAATTTTTCATTATAGAACTTGGCTTGTATATTCCAATGATGGGCTTCCTCAAATGCCCGAGGTCTTCATGAGCAAGCAAGTTGGATGCACACCCACTTAGTTTCAGTTGAGTTTTCATACACTTATAGCTCTAGTGCATCCGTTGCATGGCAATCCCTACTCCTCGCATTGATATTGATTGATGGGCTCTCCATTACCTATTGATCCGCCGAGTTGATGCGAGCCTTTCTTCCTTTTTGACTTCTCCTATATATCTCTACCACCGCATTCTATTCCACCCGTAGTGCTAATGTCCATGACTCACGCTCATGTATTGAGTGGAGTTGAAAATGCTGAAGCGCGTTAAAAAGTACGATCCAATTGCCTGGTTAAACACTGAGGTGCTCATGATTTATATTTATGCGGTGAAGGCGGAGTCATGCCATGCTTACATAATTCAATGAGTAGAGATAACATTCGTTGAGCATCGTATATTTTGAAAAAGTAATGATTATGTTCTTGTATTCATGGATATTATTATGTTGATATCAATTACTTCATCATTTCTCAATATTTATACTGTGAAAGAGATTACATGATAAACATGCTAGGTAGCATTCAACATCAAAAATTCTGTTTTTATCATTTACCTACTCGAGGACGAGCAGGAATTAAGCTTGGGGATGCTGATACGTCTCCAACATATCTATAATTTTTGAGTGTTTCATGCTATTATATTATCAATCTTAGAAACTTTATATGCAATTTTATATCATTTTTGGGAACTAACCTATTAACTCAGTACCCAGTGCCAGTTCCTGTTTTCTGCATGTTTTTTGTTTTTCAGAAAATCAATACCAAACGAAGTCCAAACACGATGAAACTTTACGGTGATTTTTTCTGGACCAAAAGGGACCCTAGAAGCTTCGGGGGGAGGCCAGACGATCTACAGGAGAGTCACGAGCTCACACGGCGTGTCCCCAGGGGGGCGCGCCACCTGAGCTTGTGGGTCCCACCCAGCTCCGTTTGACCTAATTCCACTTCTATAAATTCCCATAAATCCCAAAACCACTGGGAGGAGACCCGAAACAATTTTTCCGCCGCTGCAAGCCTCTGTTCTTCCGCGATCCCATCTGGAGGCCATTTTCGGTAATCTGCCAGAGGGGGAATCGATCACGGTGGGCTTCTACATCAACCTTGCTGCCCTTCTGATGATATGTGAGTAGTCTACCATAGACCTACGGCCATAGTGATTAGCTAGATGGCTTCTTCTTTCTCTCCGATCTTCAATACCATGTTCTCCATGGAGATCAATCCGATGTAATCTTCTTTTGCGGTGTGTTTGTTGGGATCCGTTGAATTGTGGGTTTATGATCAGATTATTCATTGAATGTAATTGAGTCTTTTCTGAACTTTATTATGCATGATTTTTATAGTTTTGTATTTCTCTCCAATCTATCCATTTGGTTTGGCCAACTAGATTGATTTATCTTCAGTGGGAGAGGTGCTTTGTAGTGGGTTCAATCTTGCGGTGTCCTCACCTCATGACAGAAGGGGTAGCGAGTGCTACTTGTGAGCTGCGTTAGGATTTTCCCCAAAGAGGAAGGGAGAAACAGTACAGTAGAGATAAGTATTTCCCTCAGTGAGAACCAAGGTTATCGAACCAGTAGGAGCACCACACAAGACCACATAAATGGCAACTGCACACACAAAAGCAAATACTTGCACCCAACGCAGACAAGAGGGTTGTCAATCCCCTTGACTCATTACTTGCAAGGATTAAAACTGGTAATAGTGGAAATATAAATTGCAAAGTAAAATAACGGAAGTAAAATTGCAGCAAGGTAAATTACGGTTTTAGTAAATATGATAAAGGTAGACCCGGGGGCCATAGTGTTCACTAGAGGCTTCTCTCTCGAAGAAACATAAGCATACGGTAGGTAGACAAATTACTGTTGGGTAATTGATAGAAAAGCGCATAGTTATGATGTTATTCATGGGAATGATCATGTATATAGGCATCACATCCGAGACAAGTAGACCGAAATGATTCTGCATCTACTACTATTACTCCACTTCGAGAGCGCTTCTATGCTTGCCTCTCTAGGTATTAAGTTCATGACAAACAGAGTAATGCATGAGGTAAGATGACATGATGTAGACAAAGTAAACTCAATCAATATGAATAAACCCCATCGTTTTATCCTTAATGGCAGCAATACAATACGTGCCATGCTACCCCTACTGTCACTGGGTGAGGACACCGCAAGATTGAACCCACTACAAAGCACCTCTCCCATTGCAAGATAAATGAATCAAGTTAGCCAAACTAAACAGATAGATCGGAGAGAAATACAAAGCTATAACAATCATGCATAATAAAGTTCAGAAAAGACTCAATTACTTTCAATGAATAATCTTATCATAAACCCACAATTCATCGGATCCCAACAAACACACCGCAAAAGAAGATTACATCGGATAGAACTCCATCAAGATCGAGGAGAACATTGTATTGAAGATCGGAGAGAGAGAATGTGACGCCCCTGCTCGACTGTGCACTAATCATACACGCAAACGTGCACGCTCGAGATCAGAGACTCACAGGAAGATATCACAACACAACTCTAAATTCGAATTTAAACATAAATCTTCATATTACAAACCAGGGGTCACGAGGACCCGAATACATAAGTCATACACACAAATAATATCTGGGTACAGACATAGTTAGTCAAGTTTGCCTTAAGAAGGCTAGCACAAACAGCGACACTGATCGAAAAGGCGAAGGCCTCCTGCCTAGGGCCTCCGAACTACTCCTGGTCGGCTGGCTCAACCCAGTAGTACGTGCATCCTGGGCTCTCCTGGTAGTAGTCTCCTGCGGTGGTGCCTGGCTCCGGGACTCCATCGCCTGATCGCAGTAACCGGGTATGGGGAAAAAGAGATAGCAAAGCAACCGTGAGTACTCATCCAAAGTACTCGCAAGACTGACATCAGAACTATACTAAGTATGCATCGGTATCAAAGGAATGGGACTATATCTTTGGACTAAACTGCAGAAATGCTGGAATAGAGGGGGAGAGGCCTAGCCTATCGAAGACTAGCATCTTGAAGCAATCTTGCAGCATTAGGAGAGAGTAGAACAAGATAATATATAACAATCATATTTTAGTAATGCCCTGGGATTCTTCCTCGTCTACCCTACGAGAAAGTGATCCCGAGAGCAGTAGTAACAGTTTAATATTGTAACAGTATCCATTTGTAGTTGTAGCGGATTAGGATACAACTCCGAGCGTCCTGTTACCGTGGACACGGCTATTCAAATAGATAACTTCCCTGCAGGGGTGCACTACTGTTACCCAACACGCTCGATCACATTTGGCCGGACACAGTTGCTGGGTAATGCCCGGCCTCGGGAGATCGACACGACGCAGTCCTACCTAGGCTCAGCAGAGAGGTCAGCACGCCGGTCTAATCCTAAGTGCGAAGGGGTCTTGGGCCATCGCCCTTTGCACTCCTGCACGTTGCGTGACTGGCCGGGGCCCAGGCGCGACACTGTATACACAAGTGACGTAACCAGCCCACCCCAGCAATCAGCCCACATCTCTGAGCTATGACGTCTGAAGAGCTTTCGGCTGATACATACGACGTAGAGGGTCCCATAACCATTATCCCACGTGGTGGTAGTGCGTATAGGGCCAACGACCCACTCAGATCAAATACCCAAATCCGTTAGGCGTATTTAGTAACTCGCAGAGACGAACAGGGTTCCTGTCGCTCCGTCTTGGTAACACATGACGCACGGGTGCTCTTGGAGCCGACCCGTCTTTAATAGTATTCTCTTGCGGGCACCCTTGGGGCCAGCCCGACTTTAACAGTTTAAAGTATTGCAATAAGTAAACATTTCCGTGATCATCACCCAGAGTGATCACGGCCCGATATCAAGCATGGCAAACGGACAAGGGTGATGGGCCACAGATGAATCAATAGCAAAGCTAACTAAGCATCATGGGACAGCAGGTAGAGTATCAATAGCAGACGACAAAATCAGGCTATGCATCAGAATAGGAGCTATCGGAATAACAACAGAAGCAATTCTAATGCAAGCATAAGGGAGAAATAGGGGGCGATATCTGGATGATCAAGGGGGTTTTGCTTGCCTGGAAGCTCTACTGAGAGGGCCTGGTCGTCTGAAGGCTGCTCGTCTGGAGCGTACTCGTACACAGCTGCGTCAGCGGCGGTCTCGGGGTCTATCGGGAGAAAGGAGGGGGGAGAAACAATAAATTCACGGCAACAATGCAACAGCGATGCATGACATGCCTAAATGATATGCAGATGTGATATATTGCCTATCTAATTGTTTTAGATAATTTAGGAATTTATCTCGAATTTATTTTATTAAAGTCATGCACTATTCATCTATCGAATATGGGCAAAAAGTTCCATGTTCATCTAGATAGGAGTGATGGTCAAGCATTTTTACCACATATTCGGATTCTTCATATATTTTTGATCATTTTTCATATATAAATTATTTTCATCCGAGTTACTGTTTAATTTATATGATTTTTCAAAGTTTTAATCATTTTCTGGAATTTCTAAAATTATTTAATTCGAATTATCCAAAACAGTAGCCAGATGACGTCAGCATGACGTCACAGTGACGTCAGCAGTCAAACCCGGCTGAGCCAGGTCAAACCTGACCAGTGGGTCCCACTGGTCAGTGACTCAGCTAATTAAACATGTTTTAGTTTTAATTAAATAGGTTAATTAGCTAGTGGGGCCTACTGTCAGTGACTAATTAGTAATTAATTTAATTAACGAATTAATTAAAATTTTGTTTATTTATAAAATCATTTTATTACATGTGGGACCCACATGTCAGTGGCTGGGTCAGCCCAGTCAGCAGTTGACTAGGTCAACCCAGTCAATTGGGGCCAGTGGGGCCCGCTGGCAGCGTCCCAGGGGTGGGCCCTGGCCGTGCCACGTCGACGCCGTCGCCGGAGTTACTCCGGCGACCAAATCCGTGGCGGCGCGTGTCGGGAGGCCGTCGGGTTTCGCATACAGGGGGTCTCCGGGCACGCGCGAGGGCGCGTTCGAACGAGGGCGTCGAGCCGCGTCGAATGCCGGTGGTGGTTCGGCCGGAAATGGTCTAATTCGACGGCGGCGACGTACGCGGCAGACGCCGGAGTTCGGCCGTTGTCGGAATCGGCGACGCAGGCCACGGCAGGTCCAATGGAGGGGTTCTACGGGGTCCTAGAGGTGCCCAGAGCATGGCTACGTGCTCAGTTGAGCATGTCATCGCCGATAGCGACGGCGGCGAGCTGCACGGCGGAGCAAAGCTCGGGCGGCGACGGCAGCGGCGGCTACAGGGTTGGATTCGCGCGCGAGAGGGAAGGGGAAGAAGCGCGGGCTCATCGTGAGCCTGCAGGTGAGCAACGTGTGCGCGGGGATGACTCGACAGCACCGGAATCGTCGACGAACGCCGGCGATCCGAAGGTTGAAGACGAGCTTGTTCCGGTCGAATGAGAGGCGCTCGGCTCGATCCCGAGGTCGGAGAAGAAGCAGAAGAGGCAGGCAGAGCGGACGGGCTCGGTCTCAGGCGCCAGGGAGGTCTGTGGCCACGCCGGCGAGCTCGGCCATGTCGATGGCGTCGGGCGTTTGCGGGGTAGGAAGAAGACGAGCGAGGGAGAGGGAGAAAAGATCTGGGGGCGGCTAGGGTTGCCGCGGTGGTGGTCTTATCCACCCCGCCGCCCTATAGCGACGCGGTGGCTGGCCGGGTGCGGCTGGCACGGCTAGCTGGCGACGGGCGCGGGCGTGCGCGGGTGACCGCGGGTGAGCAGTAGGAAGGAAGGAGGTGGCGAGATGGGCTGGGCCGCGCGGCTTACTAGAGCCCAGTAACAGCGGCCTTTTTCTATTTCTTTGTTTTTCTTTTCTGTTTTCTTTTTAGTTTCTGTTTTGTAAATAGTTTAGCCACAATTTGAGTTTTGCAAAATAGGTGACTTAGCTCAATAATTACAGTGCAATATTAACTACTACCAAAAATTGGTTTGGAGATATTATGATTTAATTTGCAATTTTATTAAATAAAATGGGATTAAATATTGCTGTTTGGTACTGTTTTAGGATGTTAGACTCATCTAGGGGTTTTAGGTGATGTTGTTTTTCTTAACATAATTAGTTATGGATTATTTGCTAATTAATGAACATTTTTGTTTCCAAATTGGAACAACTTTTATTTTCACTTTAAATTTGAATTTCAATTTGATTTGGAATTTGAAATGAGATATGATGCAAATGATGATCAAGCACTGTTAAGCATGGTGACCTGGCACTATCAAAAGGTGATCACTGTAGCTTAATTACATGGGGTGTTACAGAGAAGAAGCCATCAAGCTAATAACTATGGACCCGTAGGTCTGTGGTAAACTACTCACATATCATCGGTAGGGCAGCAAGGTTGATGTAGAAGCCCTCCGTGGTCGATTCCCCCTCCGGCAGAGTACCGGAAAAGGCCTCCAGATGGGATCGTGGAAGAACAGAGGCATGCGGTGGTGGAAAAGTTTCTTCTGGTGTCTCTCTATTGTATTAGGGATATATGGGAATATATAGCATTGGAATTAGGTCAAACGGAGTTACGGAGGGCCCACGAGCTCGGGGGGGGGGGGGGGGGCGCGTCAACCGCCCCAGGGCACGCCCTGTGAGCTCGTGGCCCATCCGTACATCTTCTGGCCACCTCCCGAAGCTTCTAGGGTCTCTTTAGGTCCAAAAATAACCCCCGTAAAGTTTCATCGTGTTTGGACTTCGTTTGGTATAGTTTCTATGAAAAGGCCAAAAAACAGAAAAAAATAACAGGAACTGGCACTGGGCACTGAGTTAATAGGTTAGTCCCAGAAAATGATATAAAATTGCATCAAAAGTATCTAAGATTGATAATATAATAGCATGAAACAATCAAAAATTATAGATACGCTTTCATGGTATAAATATTGAGAAATGATGAAGTAATTGATATCAACATAATAATATTCATGAATAAAAGAACATAATCATTACTATTCAAAATATACGATGCTCAACGAATGTTATCCCTACTCATTGTTTATGTAAAGCATGGCATGACTCCGCCTTCACCACATAAGTATAAATCATGAGCACCAAGGTATCAAACCAGGCAATTGTATCATACTTTTTAATGCGCTTCAGCAATTTCAACTCCACTCAATACATGAGCATGAGACATGGACATTAGCACTAAATGGAATAGAAGGTGGTGGTAGGTATATATAGGAGTCAAAAAGGAAGAAAGGCTCACATCAACTCTGCGGATCAATGGGTAATGGAGAGGCCCATCAATCGATATCAATGCGAGGAGTAGGGATTGCCATGCAACGAATGCACTAGAGCTATAAGTGTATGAAAGCTCGAATGAAACTAAGTGGGTGTGTATCCAATTTGCTTGCTCATGAAGACCTCGGGCATTTGAGGAAGCCCATCATAGGAATATACAAGCCAAGTTCTATAATGAAAAATTCCCACTAGTATATGAAAGTGGTAACTCAGGAGACTCTCTATATGAAGAACATGGTGCTGTTTTGAAGCACAAGTGTGGTAAAAGGATAGTAGCATTGCCCCTTCTCTCTTTTTCTCTCATTTTTTTCCTTTTTTCTTTTTTTCTCTTTTTTAGAACAATATCATGAACCTCATCCCCACTTTTGTAAGGACTCATTTGTCTCCATCATTCTTTACCTCACCGGGACAATGCTCTAATAATGATGATCATCACACTTTTATTTACTTACAACTCAATATTACAACTCGATAACTGGAACAATATGACTCTATATGAATGCCTCTGGCAGTGTACCAGGATGTGCAATGATCTAGCGTAACATGTACAACAATGATGAACGGTGGCTTTGCCACAAATATCATGTCCGCTCTATATGATCATGCAAAGCAATATGATGATGAACACACATGTCATAGGACGGAACTGTGGAAGTTGCATGCCTATATATCTCGGAATGGCTATGGAAATGCCATAATAGGTAGGTATGGTGGCTGTTTTGAGGAAGATATAAGGAGAATTATGTGTGATATAGCGTATCATATCACGGGGTTTGGATGCACCGGCGAAAGGTGATGCACGGTACCGAAGAGGCTAGCAATATGTGGAAGGGTAGGAGTGCGTAATTGTCCATGAACTCACATTAGTCAGAAAGAACTCATGCATTTATTGTGAAAGTTTTTATTAGCCCTCGAAGCAAAGTACTACTCGCATGCCCCTAGGGAGGAGGTTGGTAGGAGTTAACCATCGCGCGCCCCCGATTCAATCAGCACATATGATTTCAATCAGACATAAAAATGCTCACGCATCCTGGTCATGTCATGTCGGACACTTAAATGAGTAGTTACTAACAAACTTTGAATAACGATATTCTTACTAAACAATGATCATGGACCAATACTGTTTCATATTATTACACCAATATAATCAAGTCATACGCCTTCAAATTTAATGACATGAAAGTTTTTTACAAGTGATCCACATGAAAGTTTTTATTATATCACCCCTAGATACCTATCCTTTTTGGACTAGTCTTATAACCCGTGCTCATTACCACTTCCTATTCAAGACTCTCAAAATGATTTAAGTGAAGCATGAGAGTGCAATAATTTCTACAAAATATAACCACCGCCGTGCTCTAAAAGATATAAGTGAAGCACTAGAGCAACTGCCAAGCTCAAAAGATATAAGTGAAGCTCATAGAGTATTCTAACAAATTGTGATAAATGTGTGTCTCTCTCAAAAAGGTGTGTCCAGAAAACAATGATTGTGCAAACTAACAAGAAAACAAAATAAAACTATAACACAAGATGCTCCAAGTAAAACTCATATCATGTGATGAATAAAAATATAGCTCCAAGTAACATACTGATGAATTGTAGACGAAAGAGGGGATGCCTTCCGGGGCATCCCCAAGATTAGATGCTTGGGTCTTCCTTGAATATTACCTTGGGGTGCTTTGGGCATCCCCAAGCTTAGGGTCTTGCCGCTCCTTATTCCTTCATCCATCGTAATCTCACCCAAAACTTGAAAACTTCAGCACACAAAACATAACAAAAACCTCGTGAGATCCGTTAGTATAATAAACATATCATAAACTTTAGGTACTGTTATAAACTCATTCATAATTAATTTTGCATAATAGCTACTATATTCTAACTTCTCCATGACTTATACACTACAGGAATCAGCTAATTTGCCGTCTCCAATAGCAGAAGGCAAAGGACCAGGCCACCGACGGCAAACGTCTTTGCCGTCTGCCACGGACGGCAAACACTTCCGGCACTGAAAGTCACGGTAATGACTTTGTTTGCCGTCTACGTAAAAACAGCTGACGACAAAGAAGTTTGTTGTCCGCTTTCCTGGCCAAGCTGACGGCAAAGATCATGGACGGCAAAGAATAGCGGTTAGCCCCGTTAGGTGGCTAATGGCAGACTTTGCCGTCTGCCGGCGGACGGCAAACTTTGCCGTCAGCCCTAGTCTTTGCCGTCTGCCAGGCTGGTCTTTGCCGTCTGCTGGCAGACGGCAGAATGACCAAATGGTCAGACCTGATGCTCCCAGGTTGAACAGGTTGCTGCCATGTGGCACCATTGCCGTCCGCCTACCGACGGCAAAGGTCTTTGCCGTCGACTGGCAGACGGCAAAGTGCCTGTATTGTTACTGTTTTGTCTATTTTCTGTTATATCCCTGCATTTCAAAATACATATATGATATATATTGTTTCAACCTCAAGCATAGCCCATGTATCCAACATCTAGCAGTCCATCGAATGCAAGAGAACACATAGGGTATTAAAAGTTCCAATACATACATAGTTTCACGAAGTTCATCCATATATACATACATAGTTTCACATTGTTCATCAATACAAATCAAAACAAAAACTAAACACTAGCTGTCCATCAATGCCTGCTTCCATGAAGTGAATCAAACCTGCAAAAATGGGAGTAAGAAAGTTAGAAGAAGAAGAAGAAGAAGAAGACTAGAAGAAGAAGACTAGAAGAAGAAGAAGACTAGAAGAAGAAGAAGAATAAGAAGAAGAAGAAGAAGAAGACTAGAAGAAGAAGAAGAAGAATAAGAAGAAGAAGAAGAAGAAGAAGAAGAAGAAGAAGAAGAAGAAGAAGAAGAAAGAAAGAAAGAAAGAAAGAAAGAAGAAGAATAAGAATAAGAAAAAGGAGTAGAAGATGGAGAAAAAAAAGAAGAGAAAAAGGAAGAATAAGAATATATTTTCTTCTTCTTCTTCTCTCCTTTTCTCATCTTTCTTCTTCTCTTCTATCTTTTTATCCTTTTCCTTCTCATTCTTCTTCTTTTATTCTTTCTTTTTCTTCTCTTTCTTCTTCTATTCTTTCTTTTTCTCCTCTTCCTTGTTTTTCTTCTTCTTATTCCTTATTTGTGTCATTTTTGTGCTAACCTAGGTAATTATGCCATTTTTGAGCTAACTTAGGTAAGTATAGGTCATTTTAGAGCTAACTTAGGTAATTATGTCATTTTGGAGGAAAATAAGCTAAATATATGACATTTATGAGCTAACCAAGGTTATTATGCCAATTTTGAAATGAATAAGCTAATTATGTCATAAATGAACTAAATAAGCTAATTATGTCATTTTGGTGGATAATTAGCTAAGTATGTCTTTTTTGGGGAAAATAAGCTAAGTATGTAGCATAATAGGGCTAACAAGCATGTACGAAGCTAAGTATGCATTTGTTAAGCAAAACACTAGAGAAAACTTACCGGAGGTCAAGCACCGGGGTTCCTCGAGCCGGTATCACTTGGAGAAGGGTTGTGCGATGCGGCTCCGGAGTTATGCTGCACCAAAGATCATTTGCAAAGTCTCGTTAGCATGATGATACTCAAATGTTAAGACTAGTAAATAATGACCATTCAAATGAAACTCACCGTTCCCGCTCTAGTAATGACCGGCATCGGTGGAGGGGTCTGACCGGTCTTCTCGCACATAGACTGCACATTTGGTTTTGACGAGTCAGTCATATTAGTTAGTAATGAAACGAACATTACGTGCATGATTTGGCTAATATGCAGAAGAAACTTACCACGAGGAGCTCGTACATGGCCCGGTGAGCCGCCGACGAAGTACCCGCGGAGCGCTCTGGACCCGCGCCCACCATCTTTCAACACCTGCCATGACAAAAAGTAAACGAAATTAGTACAACATAAAAAAATTGAATACATGACATGAATAATAATATGTATATAATTTAAGTTGGGATGCATACAAACAAATAGTCTGGATCGTCTATATATGCTTCGGGATCAATAGATGCATCATCATCATCACTATCACGCATGTCGTCATGAATGACGTGCTCATCGGGTTCAGCGGCATCAACATGTGGAAGGCCTTTCTGTAATCGGTCAAGCATTGACAGGTCATCCGCAGCAGTAACCTCTTCTTGTTTCGGTTCTTCTTGTTCCGGCTCTTCTTGTTCCGGCTCAGGGGTGAAGTCGGATTCACTGTCGCTGTCTACTTCCATGTTCTGGGGTGACGTAGAGCGGTTCATGAAACGTTTTTTGGAAAGACGTGTTTCTTGGAAGAATTCTCCTTCATATGTGTCTGGGTTAATGTGAGGTTCATAATCCTCTTCATTGGGGGGAGGTGGTCTAACACGTGGCGGCACTTCATAAACGACATCCCAACCATTCATATTTGCATTAGTTTGGCAGGCCCACGGTAGATAGAAAACTTGGGTCGCTTGTTGAGCCGTAATATAGACATCGGGAACATCTAAATGGGTGCTTAGTTTGATTTCGACTAGACCTATATGTTCATGAGTCCTTCTAGTCTCCTTCGGCTGGAACCAATAACATTTGAAGACTACGACGTTCGGTGGGTTTTCACCATAGAATAGAAGTTCATAAATTGCTTCAACTCTTCCATAATACTCGGTACCTCCTTTGCCGATAGCAGAGACACCACAATTTGTAGATTTTCGGTCGGCCATAGATAGCTCTTTGCCAAAGGTACGAAAGCGATACCCGTTGATGTTGTATTTCTCAAATAAACGGACCTTATAGTCAAAACCATTAGCGGCTTGTCCCAATTCGGCGTCCATAGACTTTGAATTAGCCTACAAAAGTTTAATACGAAAGGATTATTGCATTAGCCGCAAATTAGACCAAGAAATGAAATGGTCTATTAATGGTAATTACCGTTTGTTTGAACCAAGAGATGAAACCGGGATAGCCGCCTCCATGCTTTGCCAGAAGCTCATACTCTTCGATGGAATCCTTTTGGATCACCGCTCCATCCGAGAATTTGGCGATGTATCGACTGTATCAAATATCCGGGAATAAGAGCAGTTCAAAGGAATTAGAAGTTGCGAAACAATGTACCAAGAACTTACTCGATGTACGGCCGCACTTCTTTTAGGTTGTTGAAGATATACAACGAAATGGTCCGCCATTCTTCGACATCCAACACTATTGCTTTCGAAGCACCGGCTGGTGCGAGCTTCCCTTTGAATAGGCTGAGGTTGGATCCACCTTTTTTAGGGTCGCCAGCATTGTACCGAGGCTTCGGATTATGCAAATGACGATTTTTGGCTTCGTAGTGTGCTGTCACGAAGTTTGCCGCCTCCTCAGTAATGAATGCCTCGGCCATCGATGCTTCAATTCTACGTTTATTTTTACATTTTGCTCAAAGCGTCTTCTGCATCCTCTCAGTTGCATAGCACCAACGATTTTGCACGGGCCCCCCCAATCTTGCCTCGGTCGGGAGATGTACAATCAAATGCTGCATTGGATTAAAGAAGCCCGGTGGAAAGATCTTCTCTAACTTGCAGAGCAACTCCGGCGCCAACTTTTCCATGTCATCTATCACGGCAGGCGATAGTTCTTTCGCACAAAGAACACGGAAGAAATAGCTCAGCTCTGCCAGTACTAGCCATTCATCCTCAGGGATAAAGCCACGCAACATCACCGGCATTACCCGCTCAAGCCATATGTGCCAATCATGACTCTTGAGACCAAATATTTTCAATTTTTCAAGACTCGCTCCCCTCTTTAGATTCGCTGCATACCCATCGGGGAACATCAACTGCATTTTCACCCACAAGATAATTTCCCTCATAGCTGGCCTTCCAAGATTGAACCAGGCCTTTGGCTTCGTCCAGTTCTGCTTTCCTTTCGGTTGTCGCATGTTTTGTAACGGTCTATCACATAGAGTCTGCAGATTGACTCTAGCCTTAGTATTATCCTTTGACTTCCCATCTATGCCGAACAATGTACCAAAAAGGGCCTCGCCGATATTCTTTTCAGTGTGCATCACATCGATGTTGTGTGGAAGAAGGAGGTCTTTGAAGTAAGGCAGATCCCACAAGTATGTCTTGTCAGTCCAGGCGTGTTCCGAATTATACCCCTTGAAATACCCTGGACGCTCTGGATCAGGCTCGAGAGTGTTTAACTGATCCAGGATCTGTTGGCCAGTCAACGCAGGTGGTGCAGAGTTTTTGACAACTCTACCTTTGGTGAAGTTCTTCTTGTCTTTTCTGAGCTTATGGCGAGGATCCAGGAACTGTCTATGCAAGTCGAAGCAAGAATACTTGCGACCTGCCTGCAGCCAATGAAACTGAAGAGCTGCCTTGCATGTGGGGCACGGGAACCTTCCATGCATACACCAGCCAACGAATAGCGCATACGCCGGCAAGTCATGCATCGAGTACATGTACCAGACACGCATTATGAAGTTTCGTTTGCTAGCGGCGTCGTATGTCTTGAACCCATTATCCCAAGCTTCTTGCAATTCATCCTTAAGTGGCTGCATGTACACATTCATATTCTTCCCCGGATAGTTGGGCCCTGGAATTATCAACGTCAGGAAAATGTTCTTTCTTTGCATAATCTGTCCGGGGGGGAGATTGAGTGGAATGACAAATACAGGCCAACAACTGTATTGGGTTGCCGTCATACCAAACGGATTGAACCCATCCGTGCCGATGTAGACTCGAGGATGCCTTGGATCTGCCGCTTTTTGCTCATGTAATGCATCGAAGTGCTTCCACGCAGAACCATCCAATGTGTGTACCATCGTCTGATTCCCATATGCATCTAGTTCGGTTCTTTTGCCCATTTTGTGCCATGTCATCTGTCTGGCCGTCTCTTCGACCATGAAAAGACGTTGAAGTCTTGGTACGATTGGCAGATACCGAAGAACATTAACAGAGATTTTGGTCTGCCTCTTCTCACCCATACCGTTGTCTACCACAACATACCTGGAAGAGTTGCAAATGGGACAATAGTTCAAGTCCGCATACTCAAGCCTAAATAAGGCACATCCTTTCTCACAGGCATCTATCTTCTCATAGGGCATCTTAAGTGCACGGAGGATTTTGTCCGACTGGTACAGGTTTGCAGGCATTACATGGCCTTTGGGTAGAAAGCATCCAAATAGTGTCATCATCGCGTCGTAGCATTCTCTGCCCAAGTTGAATTGAGCCTTCAGAGCCATTACTTGTGCGATCGCATCCAGCTGACAAAGCTCAGTGTGCTCGTGGAGAGGACGTTTTGAAGACTCCAACATTTCATTGAAGGCCTTTGCAGATTCCTCCATCTCATCGTCTGAATCCCGAGCATCATCAAAGTCTTGCACCATGTCTTCGATCCCGGTACCATGCTCGTCGGTGCGACGACGAACCACCTCAGCTCTGGTACGTTGGGCAGACTCACCATGAAATGTCCACACCGTATAATCAGGCGTAAAACCCCACTTCTGCAGGTGTTTACCCATTTCACCCTCTGTCCTCTGTGAAAAGTTGTCGCACCTAACACAGGGGCACCAGGTTTTTCTCTGGCCATTTGCAAATGCGGCTTTCACAAACCCCTTGGTTTTTGTTAACCATTCATTGGTCATGTCTTCCTGACTAGTGTGACCGGTGTACATCCACGCACGATCACTCATCTTGCCTACCTACTAAACACACAAGAAATATATATATAATTCAGCATATATATTCATCAGTTAATCAAGTTTGTCAATTTTATTACGTCCATGCAACCTACACGCTAATAGGTAAAGATAGGTCCTAATCCCACCCGAGTATGTGTAGATTGGGTTCGTTTTCCCATGCTCTGCTCCGGATCCGACACAAAATTTCGGCAGCACCTCCCCGCTGTTCTCCTGATACACGTCTCGGCAATAAACAGAGAGGATGTGTACCCGGAGAACAACAGGGAGGTGCTGACGAAATTCTGCATCGGATCCGGAGCAGAGCATGGGAAAACGAACCCAATCTACACATACTCGGGCTGTCCATGGATAACGTTGGACAATTCAAAAGAATCACGGTTATAAATATGCAAATGCATGCATATTTATAACTGTAACCCTTTCGAACAGGAGACGCATACTGGTCACGCATACTGATGATTGAAGACACCTATAGCTAGCAAGTATCATCGGCACGAAGACCGGAACAGAGAAAATGAAGGGGGGAGGAGGAGATGTCATTTGTGCTCACCCACAAACGCAGGGGAGATCGTCGAACGCACGGCACCAGACCCTCGCAGCGACGAAACAACTGCACATTTAAATCCACACGATCAACACGAATATTCAATCCCGATAAAAAATCTCTCTATATATAACTACTTTTCCACTTTTCTTTTATTCTTCTTCTCCTCTATTTCTTCTTCTTCTCCTCTTCTTCTTCCTTTTCTTCTCTTCTTCTTCTTCTTCTTCTTCTTCTTCTTCTTCTTCTCCTCTTCTCCTGTTTTTCTTATTCTCCTCCTCTTCTTCTTCTCCTCTTCTCTTCTTCTTCTTTTGTTCTTCTTCTTCTTCCTTTCTTTTCCTTTCTCCTCTTCTTCTTCTCCTCTTCTCCTCTTTTTCTTCTTCTTCTTCTTCTTCTTCTTCTTCTTCTTCTTCTTCTTCTTCTTCTTTTCTTCTCCTCCTCCTCTTCTTCTTCTTCCTCTTCTTCTTCCTTTCTTTTCCTTTTTCCTCTTCTTCTACTTCTTCTTCTTTTCTTCTTTTTTTTTTCATCATCTTCTTCCTTCTTTTCCTTTTTCTCTTCTTCTACCTATTCTTCTCTTCTTTTCTTCTTCTTCTTTTTTCATCTTCTTCTTCCTTCTTTTTCCTTTTTCCTCTTCTTCTACTTATTCTTCTTCTACTTCTTCTACTTATTCTAGTTTTTCTACTTTATTCTACTTATAATTCTGCTACTTATACTTTCTACTTATTCTACTTATTCTGAAAAAAAAGAAAAAAACAGAGAAGAAAAAAAAAGCCTCACCGAAGGGGGGCGTCGGGGTCATCGGGGCGGCGGTCCGGGGCGCCGGGGCCGCGGGCCACCCGCGGCGGCAGCGACGGGCGCGGCAGGGGCGGGGGCGCCGGGGCCGCGAGCCGCCCGCGGCGGCAGCGACGGGCACGGCGGGGGTGGTGGGGCGTCGGGGGCGGCGGGTGGCGCGGCGGGGGCGGTGGGGCGTCGGGAGCAGCGGGTGGCGCGGCGGGGGCGGTGGGGCGCCGGGGAGAGAGAGAGAGAGGGGGGGGAGGGGGGGCAGGGGCGGCCGTTAGATACGTTAGGTTATTTTCTTTGCCGTCTGCTTTCGGGCTCTTTGCCGTCTGCTGGCAGACGACAAAGAGTGAACAGACGGCAAAGAGTGTACTACCCAGCGCAGCGCTCCAGTCGGCCCCACGCCTGCTCTTTGCCATCTGCTTTTGGGCTCTTTGCCGTTTGCCAGCAGACGGTAAATATTGAACTGACGGCAAACATGATCTTTGCCATCAGTCCGCTCTTTGCCGTCTGCTTTCTGGAAGCGGACGGCAAAAGATGGTCTTTGTCGTCCGCTAGCTGACGGAAAAGAGCAGAGTGATGGAAAATTCTCTGATTCATGTAGTGATACACCCTGATATAAACCATAGCATCATCAAAACAAGCAAACTATGCAACAAAAACAGAATCTGTCTAAAACAGAACAGTCTGTAATTATCTGAATAGAAACCATTCTTCTGGACATCTAACAATTCTGAAAAATTAGGACAACATGGACAATTTGTAGTACAATACTGTGTAAACATTTCAGATTAAAATCATGCTCCGGTAATTTTTAATAATTTCTGCACAGAGCGCAAAAGTTTCTGTTTTCAAACAGCATCAATCCTACTGTCTTCCAAATCATCCCAAAGGCATTACTGGGCACAAACACTAATTAAAACAAAAAGCACGACCATTACAGTAGCAATAATTTTGCAAACTTACAAAAACAGAAAGTAAAAAGAAAAATAAAGGATAAATATTGGGTTGCCTCCCAACAAGCGCTATTGTTTTATGCCCCTAGCTAGGCATAATGCATTATTTCAAGTATTATCATCCTTCAAATTAATTCCATAGGCGGCTCTCATAATAGATTCATATGGTGGTTTAATCCTCTTTCTAGGGAAGTGTTCCATCCCTTTCTTTAATGGAAATTGGGACCTTATATTTCCTTCTTTCATGTCAATAATAGCACCTATAGTTCGTAGGAAAGGCCTACCAAGTATTATAGGACAAGATGGATTGCATTCAATATCAAGCACAATGAAATCCACGGGCACATAATTTCTATTTTCTATAATGAGAACATCATTTATTCTACCCAATGGTTTCTTAATAGTTGAATCCGCTAAGTGCAAATTAAGGGAACATTCATTAATATCGGTAAGGCCTAGCACATCACATAAAGATCTTGGAATTGTAGAGACGCTAGCACCTAGATCACACAAAGCATTGCATTCATAATCTTTAATCTTTATTTTAATAGCAGGTTCCCACTCATCTTGTAATTTTCTAGGTATTGATACTTCCAATTCTAGCTTTTCTTCATGAGCTTTGATCATAGCTTTGACAATATGTTGAGTGAAGGCTTTATTTTGTTCATATGCATTAGGTGAATTCATTATGGATTGCAATAAGGAAATACATTCAATAAAAGTGCAATTATCATAATTAAATTCCTTGTAATCCAAAATAGTGGGTACATCACTATTTAAAGTCTTGACTGCTTCAAACCCACTTTTATGATTTTTATCATCAAGATTATCGCCCTCCAAACAATTGGGACGCCTTCTACTTAAAGTTGACTCATCTCCAGTCCCTTTTTCATCAAGTTTTATATTTCTAAATAAAGGTTCAATAGGTGACACTCCAATCATTTTAATATCTTCATCATGGTTATGATAAAAAAACGGGTGGAATCGCTTTTTCTAGGAATTCTTGCTTTGCTCTCAACCTAGCGATTCTTTCTCTACTCTCATTCATAGAGACTTGAATAGACTTTAGAGATTCAATAACATCATTTTTATGTGGCATAATTTTAATTTTAAGATTTTTCACATCATGAGCAAATATATCCATATTTCTAGCCATATCATCAACTTTATGCAGTTTTTCTTCTACCATGGCATTAAAAGCTTTTTGAGAACTTATAAATTCTTTAATGTTGTTCTCAAGTTCAGTAGGGATCCTATTATTATTATATGAATTACCATAGGAATTACCAAAATTATTAGAGGGATTGTTGGGATACGTTCTAGGATTAAAATTCCCTCTATAAGCATTATTATTGAAATTATTTCTAGCAAGAAAATTCACATCAATTGCATCATTATTTTGCTCAATCAAAGTAGATAGTGGCACATCATTTGGATCAACATGAGCATTCTTACTAGCAAGCATATTCATAAGAGCATCCATTTTATCATTCAAACTTGAAACTTCTTCAACAGAGTTTACCTTCTTACCAGTTGGAGCTCGTTCGGTGTGCCATTGAGAATAATTTGTCATCATATTATCAAGAAGTTTTATGGCCTCTCCTAGTGTAATTCCCATAAAAGTACCTCCTGCAGCAGAATCTAGAAGATTTCTCGACACAAAGTTTAATCCAGCATAGAAGTTTTGTATAATCATCCATATGCTTAATCCATGAGTGGGACAATTTCTAATCATTAATTTCATTCTCTCCCAAGCTTGTGCAACATGTTCTTGCTCAAGTTGCTTAAAGTTCATAATTTGATTTCTAAGAGAAATAATCTTAGAGGGAGGAAAATACTTAGCAATAAAAGCATCCTTACACCTATCCCAAGAATCAATACTATTAAGTGGTAAGGATGAAAACCAAATTTTAGCCTTGTCCCTTAATGAGAACGGAAATAATTTCATCTTGATAATATCATTATCCACATCTTTTTTCTTTTGCATGTCACATAATTCAACGAAGTTATTAAGATGGGATGGAGCATCTTCATTAGCATTACCAGCAAATTGATCTTTCATGATAAGATTAAGTAATGCAGCATTATTATCATAAGACTCCGCACTAGTGGCGGGAGGAGCAATTGGTGTACTAATAAAATCATTGTTATTAGTATTTGAGAAATCACACAACTTTGTATTCTCTTGAGACATGGTGAGTAGACAAGTAAGAAAGCAAACAAGCAAAATAAAATATTTTTGTGTTTTTGATTTTTTTATAACGAGACTAATAAAAGCAAAATAAAAAGAAAGCAAGGAAATGATAGTTTGTGTGAAGGAACCTGGTAGTACTTGATGATAGCTCCCCGGCAACGGCGCTAGAAATTCTTCCTGCTACTTGTGAGCTGCGTTAGGATTTTCCCCGAAGAGGAAGTGAGAAGCATTACAGTAGAGATAAGTATTTCCCTCAGTGATAACCAAGGTTATCGAACCAGTAGGAGCACCACACAAGACCACGTAAACGGCAACTGCACACACAAAAGCAAATACTTGCACCCAACGCGGACAAGAGGGTTGACAATCCCCTTGACTCGTTACCTGCAAGGATTAAAACTGGTAATAGTGGAAATATAAATTGCAAAGTAAAATAACGGAAGTAAAATTGCAGCAAGGTAAATTAGGGTTTTAGTAAATATGATAAAGGTAGACCCGGGGGCCATAGTGTTCACTAGAGGCTTCTCTCTCGAAGAAACATATAAGCATACGGTGGGTAGACAAATTACTGTTGGGCAATTGATAGAAAAGCGCATAGTTATGATGTTATTCATGGCAATGATCATGTATATAGGCATCACGTCCGAGACAAGTAGACTGAAATGATTCTGCATCTACTACTATTACTCCACTTCGAGAGCGCTTCTATGCTTTCCTCTCTAGGTATTAAGTTCATGACAAATAGAGTAATGCATGAGGTAAGATGACATGATGTAGACAAAGTAAACTCAATCAATATGAATAAACCCCATCGTTTTATCCTTAATGGCAGCAATACAATACGTGCCTCACTACCCCTACTGTCACTGGGTGAGGACACCGCAAGATTGAACCCACTACAAAGCACCTCTCCCATTGCAAGATAAATCAATCTAGTTGGCCAAACTAAATGGATAGATCGGAGAGAAATACAAAGCTATAACAATCATGCATAATAAAGTTTAGAAAAGACTCAATTACTTTCAATGAATAATCTGATCATAAACCCACAATTCATCGGATCCCAACAAACACACCGCAAAAGAAGATTACATCGGAGAGAGAGAAGAAGCCATCTAGCTAATAACTATGGACCCGTAGGTCTATGATAAACTACTCACACATCATCGATAGGGCAGCAAGGTTGATGTAGAAGCCCTCCGTGGTTGATTCCCCCTCCGGCAGAGTACCGGAAAAGGCCTCCAGATGGGATCACGGAAGAACAGAGGCTTGCGGTGGCGGAAAAGTTTCTTCTGGTGTCTCTCTGTTGTATTGGGGATATATGGGAATATATAGCGTTGGAATTAGGTCAAACGGAGTTACGGAGGTCCCACAAGCTCGGGGGGCGCGCCTACCCCCAGGGCTCACCCTGTGAGCTCGTGGCCCATCCGTACATCTTCTGGCCACCTCCCAAAGCTTCTAGGGTCTCTTTAGGTCCAAAAATAACCCCCGTAAAGTTTCATCGTGTTTGGACTTCGTTTGGTATAGTTTCTCTGAAAAGGCCAAAAACAGGAACTGGCACTAGGCACTGAGTTAATAGGTTAGTCCCAGAAAATGATATAAAATGGCATCAAAAGTATCTAAGATTGATAATATAATAGCATGAAACAATCAAAAATTATAGATACGTCGGAGACGTATCAGCGAGGCACGTATTTGTATTGCTGCCACTAAGGGTAAAACGACGGGGTTCAATCATATTGCTTGGTTTTATTCTGTCTACATTATGTCATCATACTTCATGCATTACTCTGTTTGTTATGAACTTAATACATAGAGAGGCAAGCATAGAAGTGCTCTCGAAGTGGAGTAATAGTAGTAGATGCAGGCAGGAGTCGGTCTACTTGTCATGGACGTAATGCCTATATACATTATCATTGCCATGAATAACGTCATAACTATGTATTTTTCTATCAATTGCCTAACAGTAATTTGTCTACCCACCGTATGCTATCTTTATGAGAGAGAAGCCTCTAGTGAAAACTATGGCCCCCGGGTCTACTTTTATCATATTACAAAAACTAAAAATACCTTGCTACAATTTTACTTCTTTTATTTTACTTTGCAATTTATCTATCTACCATTATCAGATTTAATCCTTGCAAGTAATGAGTTCAAGGGGATTGACAACCCTCTTGCCCGCGTTGGGTGCAAGTATTTGCTCTTGTGTGTGTAGGTGCTGATCACTGGGCATTTGCGTGGTTCTCCTATTGGTTCGATAACCTTGGTTCTCACTGAGGGAAATACTTATCTGCTACTATATTGCTTCACCCTTCCTCTTCGGGGAAAATCCGAACGCAGCTCACAAGTAGCAAACTTCACATGATTACTAGCAACAAGACTTCTCCCAAGTCCTCAAGAACTAATGGATCTACTCACAAGACATCATATGGATCATGATCAGTGGGTATAAATATATGATAAACAATCTGAACATAACAATCTTTCACCAATAAATCTCCTAAGCATCAACTACAAGGTGTAATCATCACATAAAAGTACTCCTAGCAATCAATCTGAGGTTTGATACAAAGATTGAAAAGATGGATGAACAAGAGTTGGAGATGAGATGGTTTTGGTGAAGATGTTAATGGAGATGATGATCCCGATGATGAACGGAGTGTTGGTAATGACGATGGCTTCGATTTCTCCCTCCCAGAGGGAAGTTTCCCCGGCAAAATCGCTCCACCGGAGAGCAAAAGTGCTCCGCCTCGGTTCCGCCTCGCAGACGGCGGCAAAAAGTCTCGATCATTTTCTATGATTTTTTCTAGGGTAATTGTGAATTTATGGCCAAAGGGTATCGGGAGAGGGGCCACCAGTCCTCCACACGGCCACGCGGCCAAAGGGTGACCCGCGTGGCCAGGCCGTGTGGGGCTCTGGTGGCTCCCCTCTGGCCCATCTTTGGTCTCTGGTCTTCATATTTTCTGAAAATAATTCATAAAAATCCCCGTTTGATTTTGAGCTCCAAAAAATTGCTTTTTATTCTGTTGAAAATTAGGTGCAGATTTCCAGTTGTTCGGTAATTTAACTCTCTGTGTATACCTTGCATTTTAAGAGAGAAATTAAAGGGCATTAAAATTGTATCATAATGTGAAATATATCCTTGAAATAGGATAAATTATAATATGAAATAGTGATGCAAAATGGACGTATCAATCACCCTATTTAACAACGTCTACTATGCATTAAATAAGGTGCAAAAAGGGATTAACATCACATGCAATCAAATTATTGTGATATGGTATAGCCCCTTATGTTCAAGAAGTCCGGATCGTCATCGAAACTAGTTTCGCGAAATCCTGCCGTGGCAGCACTTTTCTACCATGGCTTCTCTTCAACATATTTTAACGAGGAACTCCTTCTGTGCGTACGGTGTAGCGTTGAGGTCCATCGATGCATGATTGTCACCACCATGTCCTCGCAATTACAACTATTGATATGGCATAGCTAATAAAATAAATGCATTACATGGCTTTCTAGTTGACACGCAGGTCAATACAATAAATACTGACAATCATATTGGCTCCAGTCGATTGCCGTACACATGACATGCAGGTCATGACAAAAGTAATATTACAAACACTTTGCATCTCATAGAATCACATTGCATCACATAGGCTATACCACATCACATGCACACGCTGCAAAAACAAGTTAGACTCTTCTAACGATTTTGCTGCAATACTTGGCTCTATGGCTGTGTTGCAAACCGTTTGCTACCTACGTTGCCATAAGCATGATTACCCTTGTTATTATTTAACCATCGGGGTGTATGAAATATGAGACTCAAAAATCTTACTAAACTTCTTCATATGCATGACCCCTGTGTAGATCTCATCTACTAGTCCGATCATTGCAAATTTATCTTTCTCAACTAAAGTGTAACAAAGTCATTTTGAGCATGTCTCGATTCGAAGATCATGAGGTTCGCTGAACCTCTGAAAATTCCATGATGCCGCCGAGATCAAAATTATGCAATGATAGGGAAACAACAGGAAAATCTGGTGATAGATCTCATCCAACACCCCGCACATAACATGTGCAGTGCGGCATATCACATATGCTCTAGTCATACCTGCAACTATGCATAGTACCGCTCTGATACCACTATAGGAGAACATGCTATGCAAAATAAAAAATTACCGTGCACGAACCAACCAAGATCACTATCGAGGTGTAGGTAATGGGATCATACCCTCGACAATCCGTCAGCGCAGTGGAGATGTTGACGATGTCGATGAAGTCCTCCGACTCCCGCAGGTAGGTTATGCCTCCCAGCCGCGAGAGTTTCTCCTCGTGAAGTTCCACGCAATCTAGCATCGAAGATTATGATGCCTCCAAGGTATCCACACGTACCAAAGTAACGACACCGTAGCAACTCGTGGACCAGCACAACGAAGCTGTGGGGAGTCTAGATCTAATCTAGAGAGAGAGGGGGAGATGCCAACTAGAAGGGGAACAGGGCGCTACCAGGAGGAGGGGTTCGGCCAAGGCCCTGGTATGCCTCCTGGTGTGCCCCCTCCTACCTATATATAGGTGGACAGGGAGGGGAGTCCTCCTTCCCTGCGCCAGGGAGTCCTACCAGGACTCCAACTGGTTGACTTGCCCCCCAAGCCAAAGAGGCGGCCGACTTGGGCCCTCCAGGCTGCCGTGCCCCCAAAGCCAAGGGGGAGGATGGCTCGGTGGAACCTTCCGGAACGTCTAGGAAACATTCTAGAACCTCCCTATACCTTTCAAAACACTTCCGGATATCACCAGAACACTTTGGGACCTCCCGAAACACTTCCGAGACCTTCCGAAACACTTTCAAAACCTTCTCTCTCACTCTCCATTAGATCCTAGCATTCCTAAATGTCTCTAAATGCTAAGCGTGTGACCATATAGGTTCGAGCATATGTGGACATGTCCGGAACACCTTCCGGTCAATAATTATTAGTGGGATCTGGACACCCATAATAATTCCCACACATCATTGAAGATCTTTATCGAGCGAACCTTGTATTACCACATACAATTCCTTTTGCCTCACGATACATTACATAACCTGAGGTGAGACTTTGATAGTATCCCTGTGATCAACTCCTTGATCACTATATCTAGCTATCCTCATTACTGGTTTGTACTCTTCACTCGTTTTCATATTTCGGTATCCCCGTGACTAACTCCTTAGTCACTGTACCTGGGCAGGCGATGCTGGACACCATAATATCAAGTGGGCCCAAAGTGTATCTCTCCATCGTCAGCGGGGCAAATCCCAGTCTTGACATATCTAGCACCACGACATACTTTTTGGTGTACCCAAGAGTCACCTTTGTAATCACCCAGTTATGGAGTAATGTTTGATAACCTCAAAGTAACCATCTGGTGTCTGGGTGTATGATATTCTCATGGTCTAAGGACGCAAGTAAACGTTAATACTTTATACAAAGATACCGACAACATATTGACAACGTGATCTCTCAGTATCCCATAAGTTGGGTCTATCCAACACCATTGTTACCCTAACCATGTGCTCTCATTATTTTCGGCATCCTTGTTACCTTAACAATGCCCATGATCAAGAAAACAAGATCATCAACAATACATGAGCTACTCTAGAGGCCTGACTAGGGATCTGTTTGGTGTTAATAATTCCACACATGCAATTAGGTTTTCCTCCGAATCTCACATTCAAGAACCAATGCAATTCTAGCATAGAACACTAACTTAATCATGAACATGGAAATAGAATAATAGCAACTTTATTATTGCCTCTATGGCATATTTTCAACACAACTGACTAAGGATCTCTCTCGGAATTGGCAGGTTCCGGGGGTGGACTTCCTATCTACCTTATCCCCCGCATATTCCGAATCCGCATATCCAACAAGATCAAAAGTAGCATCCTTACGATACCACAACCCATAGTTTGGGGTATGTACAAGATATCGAAGGATTTCTTAACCGCCACTTCATGGCTCTCCTTAGGTGCGGATTGGAATCTTGCACACATGCACACACTTAATATGATATCCGGTCTAAATGCACGAAGGTAAAGTAAGGATCCAATCATGGAGCGATATACCTTTTGATCCACATCTTTACCTCCTATGTTAGCGTCAAGGTGCCCATTTGTAGGGATTGGAGTCTTGGATCCCTTTGAATTTTCCATCTTGAACTTCTTCAGAATTTCGGTGGTGTACTTGGTTTAAGAGATGAAGATTCCTTTCTTGAGTTGCTTGACTTGAAATCCAAGGAAGAACTTCAACTCTCCCATCATGGACATCTCGAATTCCTTTGTCATCATTTTGCTAAATTCTTCGCTAAAAGCTTTGTTAGTGGAACCAAATATAATATCATCAACATAGATTTGGCATAAGAACAAATCACCATTAAACCTCCTAGTAAAAAGAGTGTTATCGACTTTCCCAACTACAAACCCGTGCAAGGTTAGAAATGAACAAAGGCAATCATACCAAGCTCTAGGAGCTTGCTTTATACCATATAGAGCCTTATGTAGTTTATAAACATGCTCGGGATTGTGGGGATCCTCGAAACCCGGTGGTTGTTGTATGTATACCTCCCCTTGAATTGCACCATTAAGAAAAGTACTCTTAACATCCATTTGATGCAAAATGAACTTATGATGATTGGCATATGCAAGCAATAATCGAATGGCCTCAAGACGGGCAACGGGGGCATAGGTCTTGCCGAAATCCAAACCTTTGATTTGGGTGAAACCTTGAGCCACTAACCTTGCCTTGTTTGTAATGACTTGACCATCTTCACCTTGCTTGTTCTTGAATACCCACTTTGTCCCAATGATATTGTGGTGCCTTGCTTCCGGTCTTTCCACAAGAGACCACACCTTGTTGCGGGTGAAGTTATTGAGTTCTTCATGCATTTCCATCACCCAATATGGATCTTCTAGTGCTTCTTCAACTTTGAGTGGTTCGAGGAAGGACACAAAGGAGTGATGCTCGCAAAAGGTAGCTAATCTTAAGTGAGTAAGAATCCCTTGTGTTGGACTTCCAAGAATTGAATCGAAGCTTAAGCCTTGAAGGTTTGATGGTATTCTCTTGGGAAGAAGATTTTCTTGGACAAGGTCTTGGCTTGAAGCTTGAGCTTCTTCTTCTTCATTCCCTTGATGTAGATGGAACATCTTGGATTGGACTTGACTCCCCACTTGGAATTGGCACATAATCATTTGTTGGAGCAATATCTCCAATGGCCATCTTCTTGATTTATTTAGAGGGGTCAGTGTCACCTTCAACACTTGGATCAACTTGTTCTACTTGAGAACCGTTAGATTCATCAAACCTCACATTAATAGACTCCTCGATACATCCGATGGATTTGTTTAGGACTCTATATGAGTGTGAGTTCGCACCATAGCCAACAAGAATACCTTCAATGGTCTTAGATTCAAATTTAGACCTAGGCTTCTTATTAAGCATGAAACACTTACAACCGAAGACATGGTAGTAGGAGATATCCGGTTTCTTCTTGGTAAGCAACTCATAAGGTGTCTTCTTCAAGAGCTTGCGAAGATATAGTTGCATGATAGCATGACACGCGGTGTTGATGGCTTCAGCCCAAAAGTTTACTGGAGTCTTGAACTCATCTAACAATGCCCTTGCCATCTCAATGAGTGTCCTATTCTTTCTCTCCGCAACTCCATTTTGTTGAGGGGAATATGGAGTGGAAAATTCATGCACAATCCCCTCACTATCAAAGAATTCATCCATCTTGAGATTCTTGAAATCGGTACCATTATCACTCCTAATCGCCAAGATATTCAATCCTAGTTGGCATTGAGCTCTTGTTGCAAATGATTTGAAGGTTTCTTGGGTCTCATCTTTTGACCTAAGAAAGAAAATCCAAGTGAAGCGGGAATAGTCATCAACAATAATGAAACCATACTTACTCCCTTTGAAGCTTTCATAATGCGGAGGCCCAAATAAATCCATATGGAGAAGTTCAAGGGGCCTCATGGTCGAAATAATGCTCTTGGGAGTATGCTTCTTCCCAACTTGCTTTCCAGCTAGGCATGCTCTACACACCTTATCCTTATCAAAAGTGACATCGGTTAGTCCATGGATGTGGCCACCTTTTAGAAGATTTTGCAAGTTTCTTATGCCAACGTGGCCAAGCCGACAGTGCCAAAGCCACCCTTTGTTGGATTTAGCCATGAGACATGTTGTTAGCTTTGCTTGTTTACGCGAAAAATCAACCACATAAAGGTCGCCTTCAACATATCCGACAAAGATCACTTGACGGTTATCTCTTGTAAAGATGGTCACATCCACATTCAAAAATAAACAATTATAACTGGCACGACACAATTGATTAATGTAAATAAAGTTGTAGCCTAGGGATTGGACAAGCATCACATTATCAAGAGTCAAATCCTTAATAATAGCTATCTTGCCCAATCCAAGCACCTTTCCCTTTTTGTCATCACCAAAGGCAATGCTTGAGTGAGAATTAAGATCTTCAAGGAATTGAACGAACATATTATTCTCTCCGATCATATTGATTGGTGCATCCACTATCGATGACCCATTGATTTCCACCGGAGCCATTGTCCTACAATGAAGATCATGTCTTGATTATAGGTACCCATTTTTTAATGGGTCCTCTCACATTAGTAACAAGAACCTTAGGAACCCAAATGGTCCAAGGAACATAACAAGACCAATCACCAACATATTGAGTAAATACATTTCCATCCTTGCCCTTACGAAGCACAAAGGATGGGTCCATGGTGATAGCAAACTTGTCATGGGTCATGTGCTTCTTAGTAGCCACACTTACCACAACCTTCTCATTCTCAACATTTGCCTTGTGCCCACTTGGCACGAATGTAGTCTTTGGCTTTTGTTGACTTTGCCTAGCTTGGCTCTTCTTTGACTTAGGTGTGTACCCAAGTCCTTCCTTTTGGAACGTTTCCTTTTGGTTGCCCAAAAGCTCATCAAGTGTTTCCTTGCTTTGAATGCAAAAAACTAAACCTTTCTCAAGTTGAGCCATGAGCTTAGCATTCTCCTTAAGTAATGATGCTATATCACAAGTAGGGTTAGTGGTACAAGCATCAACATCAATAACAATAGGAGTGCTAGGAGTAAGGTTAGTTAAGGACTTCTTGTAAGTAGCTTGAAGATCCTTATGAGATGCATCAACTTTGATAAGCTCTTGCTTGATGACTTTGTAACCTCTTTCGAGATGCCCAACAATCTTAAGCATCTCATAAGAAACTCCAAGTTCTTTCTTATAAGCCTTGTACTCCTTTAGAAATTTAAGCATAGTATCATTCTTTTCTTTTTCTTTGGCAAGTTCAAGTTCAAGGGACTTGCGAGATTGTTACCCTAAATCGAGTCCACTCTTGAGACAATCTATTAACTCCTTCTCTTCAAAGAGGAGGTCTTATTGATTGGCAATGGTGTCCTTAGGCTTACCAAACCATTCAAGAAAATTTTGGAAAGTCTCAAGAGCTTTCTCTTTAGAGCTACCATGATATCATAAGCCTCTTGTCCTTCTTCATTTAGCCCATTCTCATTAACATCATCCAAATTAATTTCAACTTGAACGCTTGGGGATGATGGAAGGAGAAAATGGTCTAGTACCTTTACTTCTCTTGCCATGAGACACCTATGTTGTGTCTCCTTCTTCTCTTCTATAAGGTCATCATTGAAGAGAGTAGCGGGTTTGTCGGTGATGAGTCTTGCTATACCGGTGTAGGAGATATGCCCTAGAGGCAATAATAAATGTTATTATTTATCCCCATGTTTGTAGTTAAGTTTATATTCCGTGCTATAACTGCTATGGTTCTCGAGTCTGCAATAACCACGAGGCTCGGAGGAAGACTCATATGCACGTGTGGAATAATAAAAGGTAAAATGTATTCCTAGTCATGCCTCTAAGACTAGCTCAAGTGTTGCATGATGGTTCTGTTTTCCTGATCATGGGCATGGATATGCCGGCAACTTTGAGGACACAATGTTAGGAGAACACTTGTGTTGAAACGACCCGAATTGATGTTATGCTATGAGATACATTCTCACAAGTTAATGGTTAATAACACAGATATGGTTTATGTTTGCATAATTCCTTAGACCATGAGAGTATCGAGTTTCTTCATGCTTGCTTCAAGAACTTTGGGGTTTGTTAAACGTCATCCGTAAATGGGTGGCTATTACGGCGGCTTACGGGTTCATGGGAAAGTATGTCAAGTAACTTGATAGCTCAAGATTGGGATTTGCTCCTCTGACGATGGAGAGATATCTCTGGGCCCTCTCGGTGTTACGGTATCCATCAACGTCTGGCCAGACACTTTGTGATTTGATCACGGGGATGCCGGAACACGGAAACGAGAAAAGAGAACAAAACCGGTAACGAGGTAACTTGCATGGTGGACAAGTTGTTGATCCACGGGGATGCAATAAATCTCACCTCGGGTGTTTGTAATATATCGTGAAGCAACAGGAATAGCACACGGTAACTAGAGGTTCACTCGAATATTCATTTGTGTGGGTATAGGGGTCAATATGAGTGTCCACGGCTCCGATGTTGATCATTGATCGGAAAGTGTTCCGGGTCATGTCTATACTTCACCGAACCTATAGGGTCACACGCTTAAGGGTCATCTATCTACTGAATATTAGACAAGGAGTCTGAGAGAAAATCACCGAAAAAGTTTCGGACGAAACGGAAACGTTCCGGAGAGAACACCGGAATAGTTTCGGTGAAACCGAAAAGTTGTTTCAGGGTATTCCATTAAGTCATCTTGGTTCCGGCACATGCCTGGAAATTCTTGGAGGGTGCCAGAACTGTTCTGGTAACTTCTGGAATTTTTCCGGAGAGAAAAACCGGAAATGTTCCGGAGCAGCCGGAACCGCAATGGTAGCTTTTCGCTTAAGAAAAACATTGTTTCAGAATTGTTTCAGAATGCATTCAAAATTGTTTTAGTGGGTACTGGAATTATTCTAGTCACACAGAAATAATTTAGGATTTAACGGACGCAGAAAAATGTCTTCGTGAATAGTGAAAGTGTTTTTTGGTTACTTTATGGAAAGCCACCTTTTGGGATATTTCCAAAAGGCTTCTAGAAGGGCTTGGGGGCCAAGGAAGCCCCTCATGGGGGGGCCCCAAGGGGTGGCCGGCCAAGGGAGGTGGAGCTCCTTGGAGCTCCACATGCCATCCCTTTTTGCTTTATTCTTTTATGTAAAGACATAAAGTGGGGGTACTTTTGGTATTTTTGAATGCCAACTTTACCCCTTGGCTTTCCTATAAATAGAGGTGGAGGGGGTGCTCTCCAAACTCATCCCTTGCTCTCATACACATGCCATGCTCGTCTAGCTCTCTCTCTCTCCCTCCCAGCGAAATAGTTTCGTAGAGCCAAAAGGCTGTCTGGGTTCCGGCAGGAACTAGTTCTGGACGGCGAAGCCCTGCCGGATAGATGACACCGTATGTGTGCAACTCTGTAGAGAGATCGTAGTTTCGGTCTTAGTTCGAGAGTGCCTCCCGAAGGGCTGTCCGATTGACTGTCCGATTTTCGAGGGTCCTCCCGAAGGGTTGTCCGAGTGACCGTCTGAGTTTCGAAGGTCCTCCCGGAGGGCTGTCCGTGACACCGTCAAAGGGACTGTCCGACCGCCTCCCGAAGGGCTGTCCGATGGGCAGATGTGGGAGTACATCCTCGCGGCTGGGAGATTGTAAATCCTAGCTGCGGGGATCTGCACCGCCGATCGTCATCGACTCTACTTCCGCTGCGCTACGAGTCGGTACCGAAAAAGATCAAACCTTGTATGCAGTCTCCATAGTGGTCCTGGGCTGGTGCGTAGGTCGGAAAATTTTTGTTTTCTTCTGCGTTCCCCTACAGTGGCATCATGAGCCGTGCTATGCGTAGATGCAGGTTACGATCTAGAATACATACAGATGTAAGGGTGTTGCACAATATAATTTGTAGTAGATGAGTTCTACTGCTGATAATTATTTGTGCGGGTAGCAAATGGAATCTGTTACCCGATGTTCTTGTTGCTTCCCTGGAATTTGCATACTTCTGATCTTGATAACAGCATGGTGGAGTTTCAAAGTTCTGGCAATCCGCGATCCTGATTGATCAACGAAGTGCTAACAGTTCATTGAATTCCACCATAGTTAGAGAGAAAGATGAAATTTCGCAGACAAAAGGGCAATGCAGATATGATCTGCACGGGGGTCATGCATATGACAAAGTTCAGTATGGGGCTCGAGATTTTATTATCTCGTGTTTCATACACCCCATAAAGTTAATCTAGCGACTTGAATAATCATACTTGATGATGGACGTTGGTAGCTGCGGTTTGTTCGAAACCTTAGAAGCCACGTAAAATGAAATTATGCATAAACCGTTTAGAGGCGTCTAACTTGGTTTTGCGGGATGGTTTGCATGTGCATGTGATGTGGTATAGCAATGCTCATATTAATTTGATTATGTATGAGATGACTATATGATGTAAAATTAACATGACCTGCGTGTCATGATTCGGCATGATGGCTGGAGCCATATGATTGTCACTTTAATGACCTGCGTGTCAACCTTAAGTAATGCACTTATTTTATTATCTATAGAGATAGCAATATTATCTGGTGCATCGACAAGGTGGTGGCAATCTTCGCGAAGGTGAACACCGACGCGAATGCCGAAGACGAAGAAATACAAGACTTGTCCGTCAGAAAGGGCTATACCATATCATGCTATTATGAATTGCCTGAGATGTTTATCCCTTATGATGCACCCTTCTTGATTGCGCGGTAGTCGCTTTTTATTAGGGTGATCTCTCACTTAAAATATCAAGTAGTTAGTGTTCTCCCAAGTGTAGCACCGTCACGGCACCTATCTTTTCGTGGTGCGCCGTGTCACACGGGTACGAACGATTAGAGAAGTGTGAAGCGGGTTAGTTGAGACCTCGCAGCAAGATCACTTGGTTGTCTTGATGTTCAGGCATGACCGTCATGAGCTCGGAACACGCGCATCGAAAGATGAACAAGAATCGCATAGAGATGTGATTGGCAAGTTGGCCTACCAGTTGAGATTTTCGTCATCAGTGGTGTTACACCAATGGCGAACAATTGAAATGCGGGTCTTGTATCACTCACAATCAATTATGAGAGATATTGATTTGAGTGGGAGCGCACTGTAGAATTAACTTGTTTAATTCTCTGTGTAATTAATTATGAACTTTGTCTAAGTGAAATTTGCATAATAATTGTAGAATTATGGCTCGCGTTTCCACCTTCCCTGTTAAAATTGAATAGCTGTTAAAATATCTGGTTAAACTTTACGGTTGGTAACGTAATGTGAGGATTGTCCTCAAGAGTGCCGAGAAGGATTTTGTCCTATCGCATGCTTTCGGTATTCTCCCGCTAATGCTATGGATAATGTGACTCTCGTCCTTCGATCCAAAAGCTAGAATTCCGTTACGGTCAAGTGCAATATGTTTGCTTCCATGAGACCCGAACTTCAAAAGTTTGGGATAGCTATGTGATATTCATGGAACTGAAAATCATTTTCAGACACAAACAAAGGCTGAAAGATATGGGATATCCAAAGCAATGTTTGTTTTGCAAACTATTAGTAAAAGTGTTTACTATGCATTTGACTAATACAAGAGGGATCCAGAAGAACGCCTATCATATGATGAAGGTGAATAAAACAACAACTTAAAGAGAAAGGAAATGTCCAAAGGGTGTTAGTGTGACTTACACACCTAGGAAGTCCGGAGCTAACGCCACTCTTAAAGTTGGGTGCTTCTTCTGAGAGTAGGAGAAATACTAAAAGTTAACCTGTTAGAAGTATAAAGGCAAAAAGAGTGAAGACTGGAATATCCAGCTCATGTATGAATGTCATACGAGTTATAGATGTATGGAAGGCTGGTCAAAGAAATAGTTCTTGGGAATTATGATTAAACATGTTAATCACTAATTCTTGGGTATTGTGAGTTGATCACAAAAGATACCCGCTCGATTGCATTCTGCTGCGACTCGATGCAAGGACTACTTCGGCCTAAAAGACTTGCCGGAATGAGGTTTAGATATGCGCTGGGAACATAGTAAAAGTTGCTATACTTGGGACATTACCTATGTATTTATTTTCATAATTCATTTTAGAGTTTTTATACACTCTAGCCCATTGCATAAAGTATCTTGCAAGAAGGTTGTTCATAAGAGAACTTTTGATGTTCGGTGTTATGAATAACATAAGGGCCATGCTTCCATCATGGATGGGATGTATGTTATGAATATTGATAATAATATATTACCTCTGAATTTACTTTCATAATTCATTTTAGAGTTTTTACACACTCTAGCCCATTGCATAATGTTTGTTGCGAAAGGGTTGTTCATAAAAGAACAATTGTTGTTCAGTATTATGAATAACATAAGGGCCATGCTTCCATCGTGGATGGGATGTATGTTATGAATATTGATGGTAATATGATACATCCATAACACTGACGCTAAATGTCGCAAGACTAAGAGAATACCACACATGTGTGGCACTGCATTTGGTCACATTGGAGAAACCCGCATGGAGAAATTCCATTATGATGGATTTTGAAGTCATTTGATTATGAATCATCTGACACTTGCAACTTTCCTCCGGAAAAGTAAAGTGACTGAAATACCGTTCACAGGCCATAAGGAACGAGCAACGAACTTATTGGTGATCATACATTTTGATGTATGTAGTCCGATAAATGTTGTTGCTAGCAGTGGATTTTATCTATCTTCAGAAATGACTCAAGTAGATATATGGATATTTACTTGATGAGACGTAAGTCTGGATCTTTTGAAATCATTCGAAAGGTTTTCAACATGAAGTAGAAATTATTGTAACAAGAAAGATTATGTTTCTGCAAACTAAATTGCAGAAAGGAATATTTGAGTTACAAGTTTAGCGAATGTCTGATGAGTTGTGAAAAGAGTTTCATAACTTACACCTCCCGGAACTCCACTGTGAGTGGTACGTCCGTGAAGATGTATTCAAACCATTTATGACATGGTAAGATCAAAGATGACATAAATCAATTTTCCATTATCCCTTTTAAAGTAATGCTTTAGAGACTGCGGCTTTTACACTGAAAAGAGTACCATTAGGTCTGTTGAAATGACGCCATGGTATGGTACGCCCAACCATGCTTTGTCTTCTCTTAACATTTGGAATATGGGGCTTGTGTAAAATATTTACAAACCTATTCCAAATCAGACAAGTACTACTTTGTAGGTTATCCCAAGTAATTGAGAATTCCTCCACCACTATACCGAGGCAAAAGGTTTGCCACCAAGAACGGTATGCTTTTAAAGAGAATGGTTCTTGCAAAAGGTGAGTGGGAGAACAGTGCAACTCGATGAGATAACAGTATCTTCGTCATCAGATCAAAGGAAAGGAACCTTGGAAGTGATTCCAGAGTTTCCTACTGCGACTGATAAGGAAGCCTCTACATGAGATGTATGGACTTCGGTCAAACTTGCAACTGAACCACGTAGGCAAAACTCGTGCAAACCTCTCAGGTGCGCAAGCGAGATATTGTTGTTAGACAACAGTATACCTATGATACACAAGGAAGCGTTGATGGGCCCTGACTCCGGAATTGGCTAAATGCCAATATAATCCGAGATAGTTTCCATATAAATGATTCAAGATTATATCTTGATAAACCCTTCGGAAGACTTAGAGTCTAACGAACATTAATGGAACTATGAACTGATGTGGATAAAATGTTTTATCTATAAAGCTCGACTTGTTGCAACAACAAGTTCAAGGAGTTGACTATGATGAGGTTGTCTCACCATAGCGATGCTTAAAGTCAGATCGGGTTAACCTAGCAATTAATACATATTTCAATCTTGAGATATGATACATGGATGCCAAAAGGATTTCCATGTGATGGAAATGCAACCTAGGACTTGCATGTGATACAGTCCAAAGTATTTTGTCGATCCAGAGGATGCTAGTGAGTGTGCAATCTTCAGAGTTCCAGCAATGGATAGAAGAGAGCTAAATGGAGTTGGAATCTTCGTTTTGATGAAATAGTCAAAAGAGTTTTGATTTCATCAATGGATAACGAAGATGCTTGTGGTTACAAGAAAGTAAGTGGGAGCATAATAATATTTCTAAAAACCTTGTGTGCTTGACACATTGTTGATTGGAAATAATATAAATTTCTTGACACGAATTAGGACTTCATTGAAAATAGTTTTCGATGAAGTGCTTAGGCTAGGTAGCCTCGGTATTAGGCATAATTATCTACGAGATAAAATTGCCTGATAGAGCTAAAGCCAAAAATACATATTGACAAGATGCTAAAACAGTTTAGCATAAAAACGCCAAGGAGTGATTCTTGCCGAAGTCACATGGAAAGAGTTTTGCAAGACTCGGTGTCCCAAAACCCTGATGAGCAAAATACATGATGGAGATTCCACACACTCTTGTGTTTGGATTAATCATGTATTCCATGGTATGTAAAACAACCATATATGTCCGATACTCCCAAAGCTATTGCGAGTATAGATACCAAAGTGATCAAAGTACTGATCATGGGACAAGAGTGAAAAATGTCATTGAGTACTAAAGTAGCACTAATGACATGTTTTCTCGCAAGCAGAGATTATGAAGTGTTCATTGTAAGTAATTACATCGATACAGTCTTCATCAATGCTCCATGCGATTTTTTATTTAAGTTAAGGGTTTTGTGTAATACACTATATGGTGGCACGGTAGTTGGAAAATGTTCCAAACAAGTTACTGTGGCGATTTCTATAACAAAGGTAAGTATGTTGACGCTTTAGAAGCGACAAAGAAGATGTTGAATCATATAGTTCATTCATGAACTTAGTATGGTTCCAAAATGGCTTTGGTCAATGGGACACTATTGCAGATAGTTGCTCCATAGCTCAGTCTGAGGAATCAAGGTTTGACCTGTGATTCACATATATACAAAGCCAAGTCCACACAAAATATGAATTTTGTGAAAGCGTGAAAATGCAAGGACATGCAAAGATACACACGGAACTGAAGTTGTCATATCCGTTGGACATCAGACTATACCACAAGCGAAGCATGTTTTACACCGGTATGCCATAGGTGTAAAGTGCAACAGCATTGACTAGATTATTGACTCTAGTGCAAGTGGGAGTCTGTAGAAGATATGCCCTAGAGGCAACAATAAATGTTATTATTTATCTCCATGTTTGTAGTTAAGTTTATATTCCGTGCTATAACTGCTATGGTTCTCGAGTCTGCAATAACCACGAGGCTCGGAGGAAGACTCATATGCACGTGTGGAATAATAAACGGTAAAATGTATTCCTAGTCATGCCTCTAAGACTAGCTCAAGTGTTGCATGATGGTTCTGTTTTCCTGATCATGGGCATGGATATGCCGGCAACTTTGAGGGCACAATGTTAGGAGAACACTTGTGTTGAATCGACCCGAATTGATGTTATGCTATGAGATACATTCGTCACAAGTTAATGGTTAATAACATAGAGATGGTTTACATTTGCATAATTCCTTAGACCATGAGAGTATCGAGTTTCTTCATGCTTGCTTCATGAACTTTGGGGTTTGTTAAACGTCACCCGTAAATGGGTGGCTATTACGGCGGCTTACGGGTTCATGGGAAAGTATGTCAAGTAACTTGATAGCTCAAGATTGGGATTTGCTCCTCCGACGATGGAGAGATATCTCTGGGCCCTCTCGGTGTTATGGTATCCATCATCGTATGGCCAGACACTTTGTGATTTGATCACGGAGATGCCGGAACACGGAAACGAGAAAAGAGAACAAAACCGGTAACAAGGTAACTTGCATGGTGGACAAGTTGTTGATCCATGGGGATGCAATAAATCTCACCTCGGGTATTTGTAATATATCGTGAAGCAACAGGAATAGCACACGGCAACTGGAGGTTCACTCGAATATTCATTCGTGTGGGTATAGGGGTCAATATGGGTGTCCACGGCTCCGATGTTGATCATTGATCGGAAAGTGTTCCGGGTCATGTCTATACTTCACCGAACCTATAGGGTCACACGCTTAAGGGTCATCTATCTGCTGAATACTAGACAAGGAGTCTAAGAGAAAATCACCGAAAAAGTTTCGGACGGAACGGAAACGTTCCGGAGAGAACACCGGAATAGTTTCGGTGAAACTGAAAAGTTGTTTCAGGGTATTCCATTAAGTCATATTGGTTCCGGCACACGCCTGGAAATTCTTGGAGGGTGCCAGAACTGTTCTGGTAACTTCTGGAATTTTTTCGGAGAGAAAAACCGGAAATGTTCCGGAGCAGCCGGAACCACAATGGTAGCTTTTCGCTGAAGAAAAACATTGTTCCAGAATTGTTTCGGAATGCGTTCAAAATTGTTTTAGTGGGTACTGGAATTATTCTAGGTACACAGAAATAATTTGGGATTTAACGGACGCAGAAAAATGTCTTTGTGAATAGTGAAAGTGCTTTTTGGTTACTTTATGGAAAGCCACCTTTTGGGATATTTCCAAAAGGCTTCTAGAAGGGCTTGGGGGCCAAGGAAGCCCCTCATGGTGGGGGCCCCAAGGGGTGGCCGGCCAAGGGAGGTGGAGCTCCTTGGAGCTCCACATGCCATCCCTTTTTGCTTTATTCTTTTATGTAAAGACATAAAGTGGGGGTACTTTTGGTATTTTTGAATGCCAACTTTACCCCTTGGCTTTCCTATAAATAGAGGTGGAGGGGTGCTCTCCACACTCATCCCTTGCTCTCATACACATGCCATGCTCATCTGGCTCTCTCTCTCTCTCCGTCCCAGCGAAATAGTTTCGTAGAGCCGAAAGGCTGTCTGGGTTCCGGCAGGAACTAGTTCTGGACGGCGAAGCCCTGCCGGATAGATGACACCGTATGTGTGCAACTCTGTAGAGAGATTATAGTTTCGGTCTTAGTTCGAGAGTGCCTTCCGAAGGGCTGTCCGAGTGACTGTCCGATTTTCGAGGGTCCTCCCGAAGGGCTGTCCGAGTGACCGTCCGAGTTTCGAAGGTCCTCCCGGAGGGCTGTCCGTGACACCATCCGAGGGACTGTCCGACCGCCTCCCGGAGGGCTGTCCGATGGGCAGATGTGGGAGTACATCCTCGCGGTTGGGAGGTTGTAAATCCTAGCTGCGGGGATCTGCACTACCGATCGTCATCGACTCTACTTCCGTTGCGCTACGAGTCGGTAACGAAAAAGATCAAACCTTGTATGCAGTCTCCATAGTGGTCCTGGGCTGGTGCGTAGGTCAGAAATTTTTTGTTTTCTGCTGCGTTCCCCTACAACCGGAACACCAACAACTTTATATTCGATTGCATCATCTTCATCCGAGTGGTATTCTTCTCCAACAAGCGCTCTTGCCCTTGAATCACTATGATAGGGCTTGCTATCATTGTAGTAGGGCTTCTTGGGCTTGGAAGTTTCTTCACGTCTTACCTCAAACCCGGGCCTTCTTGGTTTGGGGCAATCCATGAGAAAATGTCTTGAATCACCACAATTGTAACAAGATTACTTGGTGGAGGGGGGATCCTTTGGTGAACTTTCTTTTTGCACCTCTTCGAGTTTGGAAACCCTTAGCCATGAGGGCCAAGTTCTCCAAGCCTTTGGAGAATTTCTTGAAGTACTCTCTGTCTTCATCATGATCATCAACATCTTCTCTTAACTCAAAGGTAGGCTCTTGGGTGGCCTTGAGGGCCAATGAAGCCTTGGTAGTGATTGATTGAGCCACTCGCATTTCTACGGCCACATTTGAGAAGTTCTCATGGGAGACAAACAATGAAAGTAAGTCATCTGGTGAGAGGCTCTAGCAGTTGGGTCTTTGTTGGATATTGAACACCATATCGGAGTGAGTTGGCATGATGGCTCTTAAGATTTTTTTTCCTTGATGATATCTTCTAGAGCCAAGGTGATGTCATATCCCTTCAAAGCAAGTGCTAGATCGTTGAGCCTTGTATATATGTCACTTGGTGTTTTGCCATTCCGCATTGCAAACAAATCCATTTTGCTCTTCAAGATGGTGAGGTTGGAAATCTTGAGACTTGAGGTGCCTTCATGCAATTTCTCAAGAGCATCCAAAGCTCCCTTTGCGGTGTCATGAAGACGGATGCAGTTGAAGATGACGACATCAACACTCTTGATAATCATATACAAAGCAAGAAAGTTAAATTACCTTGCCCACGTTTTTGAGGGGTTAGATTCAAAGGATCAACGGGAGAATATCCATCCATGATGCTTTCCCAAAGATCATAATTAGCACCATAAATGTGGGCTCTCATCAAAGCTTTCCAATAACCATATTGCTTAGGATCAAGAAGATGTGGAGGGCCTATGCTTGTAACACGAGTGTCGGGGGTTAATGGGATATTTTAGCTTCACCTAAGAATAATCCTCTTTGTCGGCCTCATCTCTGGGTCTACCGGAGGTGCTCAAGGCGACGGCCAACTCGGTGGATCTTTTCTCAATATCAGCTAACTTACCCTCTAACTCTGAAATCCTCTTCTCATAGTCTATCGCATCATCACCCATCCTTGCTCTCTATAGCAGCGAGGCTAACAACGAGAGAGAGACCTTGCTCTGATACCAATTAAAGGATCAAAGATGCGCTAAACGTTGACTAGAGGGGGTGAATAGGCGACTATCAAATTTTATTCTTTTCTTTGTTGCTTTTAGAGGCTAGTGTGGAATGTAAGTTCTCTATATATGCAACTAGATGATACATCCTATATGATGTGTTACAACAAGCTAAACAAGCTACACAAGGCAACTAAGCAAGCAAGTTATAACGACAAGTAAAGCTAGGGTAAGAGATACCGAAAGTGAAGGAGACGAAGATGTAATCTGAAGTTCACACTCTTGGGGGAGTGCTAATCTTTGTTGGAGAGGTGGGGAACAACGAATGCTCACATGACAAAGAATGTCTCACCTAAGTCTCTGAGAACCTTGGTCAACGAATGCCCAAGTTCCCTCTCACTAGGGGTAGCTCTTCGGACGAGCTCCAAACCCTCACAAACGAGCACGGGGCACAACCACACAACTTGGAAGCTCCCGGGAAACACCAACCGTCTAGGGTTCCCCACAAACCCAAGAGTAATAAGATTCGCAAGGGATCTCGCGGAGAATCGACGAACTCAAGTTTTTCTTTGGTGAAGTAGTAGATCTGGGTCTCCTCTTACTCTTCCTAAAATATGAAGTGGATTGAGTGGCTAGAGAGGAAGATATCAAGCTTTTGAGCTTTGGAATAATGGTGGAAAGAGGAATCCAACATGTTGGACGTTCTAATACAGGGTCCGACTATATCCAGTGGCCACTAGATAAAGTCGGACACCACGTTGGAAGATCCGACCCGTTCCAGAGACGAAAACCACATGTCGGACATCATGTCGAATAGTCCGACTTGATGTTCGACTTTGCCAAAAGCACATAGCAAGGTGGATTAAAGGGGCTCTTTCTCACTTGGGATGTGGGTAGTATTGGTTTTGTCACATTCATCGATCCCCACACAATCCAAGGTGTATCCCCTCTTTATAGTATGGCATACCTACAACTCAAAAACGAGAAATCGTTGGTGGAAAAATTGATGTGCCGTCTTCTTTTATCCTTTTAGCTCATGGGTCGCCGACCAACTTTATGTTCCATATCCAATGATGTGTATACTGAGAACAATCTCGAAACGTAGTTAGTCATCTAATCATATTGCCATTAACATCAAACCCTCATTAGGGGCGGATGTCCTTTCATGCCTCCGGCCGATTTGTCCCCATGCAAATACAAAGATGCCATGTGCCATGCAGGTCGCATCTTCGCGGTGACAGACCAGGGAACTTGTTTCGTCTAGGATCCTTCCTACGGTAAGAGATACTCCCTCCATTCCACAATGTAGTACGCCCGTGCTTCCCGAGATCTAAGTTTGACCATAAATTTAACCAACGAGACCGACTGCGGCGGGAGCAAAAATTATACCACTGAATTCGTATCGAAATAGCGAATTCAGTGGTATAATTTTTGCTCCCGCCGCGGTCGGTCTCGTTGTTTAAATTTATGGTTAAACTTAGATCTCGGTAAGCGCGGGCGCACTATATTGTGGAATGGAGGGAGTAGCAGATAGTGTGCACTAATAATGTTCGCATCACTAATGGTACGTACTCCTTTAATTTGCAGGGACGATGCATCCCCCGCTGGAAATCATATCACCAGGCATGCAAGTTCCAGAGCCCTTCTATCTCACCTGGAACCTAGTTTCCGACATTAGCGACATTGGAAGGACCATCCTACCCGTCGTTACGTTTGGTAACGTCACAAGTCAAGAGGATGATGGTACACCATACCTGGATCGGACATTGACCATGCACCCAGGTACCGTTTGTGATGCTAACATTATTACTGCACGCTATCTTACCCTGAACACTATCCTGGATCGGATCATGACCATGTACCTGACCATGTACCCAGGTTTGAACTGCATGGTGTTCCAGTTGGATGGCGCCGTGTTCGACCTCCGTGCTGCTATCTGGGAGCCGAGAAATATTCTTGGAGAGTACTCTCTTTTCATTGGGGACAGCTACCCCCTAATGATACAGATGCCATCTTACGTGCACGACGGCGAGGGCCTGCCGTTCATGAAGCATGGGTGCATTTTTAGTGCGCACCACCGAATTGGCAGCTGGTAGAGCCGTATCCTAGATTTATGTCGCTTCAGCTTGGATGGGTCTCCTTCGTGGGGTGCCCTACTAACAAGCTGCCAGGATAATTCCCGATGCCCACCTCCGTGTGGATCGATGCCATCTATGACTGGGACAAGAACAGAGGCTCATCGAGGACATAGAGTTACCGTAGAGTAGTCAGGTACAAGTTTAGCACATCAAGTATGAACCTGTGTATTGTTGTCATGTTGTAGTGTTGCAGTGGACTAATTCAGTGATTTAGTAATGTTTTTCATGTTCCAAAGAACAAGAGAGTACATGAGCTATCTTGTACGATCATAAATTAGCATACTGTTCATGATGACTGCATCTGAACGATTAGGATTTTTCTCAGATAGGCTGACAATAACCTTAAACAGGGCGGAACGACTTGTAGGACTCCAATAACCAATTCTTGTGCTCCTCCATACGTTGTTTCTTCCTTTCTTGCCTTTCCAGCTCTAGCTGCATTAGCATCACGTTCGCACTTCTGACGTTCAACTTCCATATCGTCCATCCATCGACGCCATGCTGCTTTAAACTGCATGCCCATTTTCTCCCGCTCCTTGCGAAGTTCCTTGTCGAAAACCTTCCAAGATTCATCCAATGTATCGGGACCGTACTTTGGGCACCATCGAGTTATATCTTGACAATGCTCGCACCACACTGCATCTGGCACCAGCGGCATTGTCTTATCAGGTCGCCATACTTCTGGTGGTGAAGGAGGAGGACGGACAGCACGTGTCCATGTGTCTGCAGGCTTCTTAGACAAAGCAAAACGGGCGCTACTGGTGAGCAGGCAATCATCGTAAACCTCTAGCCCATCGATCCATTGGAAGAAGTAGCAACACAATTCACTCTGCATGCAAGATATGGACTATCTGTATAAAGGAAAGCTTGCTTGCATGAACAGGATTAACTATGCACAAAACACACCTGCCAACATCCACAGCAGTAGTACGCACGACCGGCTGTTGGTCGATGCATAGATTGGAATATATACGCAGCCTCTCTGCAACAGCAAAGGGGTACTGGAAACCTTGGTGGAACAGGAGCATCTTTACAGGCTACAGTCGGGTACTTACCCTTGCTCTAGGGATCGCACGCGGTTGAACTCATCCCAATCTACCTGCTCTGCATAACAATTCTGTGTCAAATAAAATAAAATGACATGCATCTAAACATAAGAAGGATTTCCATGGCTTCAATACCTCCAAGAACCTCAGCCATGGTGAACCTGGGCGGCATGATTACCCGGACCTGGCTGCTTCTGGCGTAGAACGACCTGAAACTATACTGCGAGGAGGTGAGAGGGAGGAGGGGTCTGTAAATTTGAATCCCACTGGGGGAACTCTTGGTCTTATAGAGCTGCATACATGCCATACCGGTCGTCGCAACTACCCTCCCAAACCCCATGAGATGCAACTCGTACGCGCCGGGAACGGGTGGAGATGACAAACTAGTTGGCGTCCATTTATATTCAGGAAACAAGAGTCAGACCAACGGTACTAACACCTCCAAAATAGCACTTGCGCAAGTTCAGCTAATGCAAACACAATCAAGATCAAGTTCAGCTAATGCAAATAGTTTAGCTAATGCAAACAACATCAAATTCAGCAAATGCAAGATGCAAGCCTCATTAAGTTAAGCAAATGCAAACATCCACATTAGCATTGGCACGGTACCATAACATAAGTAGCATACATAAGTACTTCAACCAACAGTACTAACACCCTCCAAAATAGCACATGCGCAAGTTCTTAACATGTACTACACCAACCAGCCAAAATAAAACAGGATCGACCAACTTCACACGTCACAATCATAGCTGAGAGGAGCCTCGACTAGCTTTGGGCTGAAGATTGTCACACTCCACTCATCCTCCCAGAGGACCTCAAAATGGAGAATGAAGCCTTCCTTTAGCTTTATGCCCTTCACGAAACGAGTCCATCCCTCGCTCAGGAACAGCTTGCCACCGGACGCTCTGAGCTTCACTAACCAGACATAGCTTCTACCAACCCTAAGGTTTATGGTACATTGTTTCTTGCAATTGATGCACTTGGCAAACTCGGTGGGTATACGAAGGCGTGACTCCAACATAAAACGGCAGGAGGATTACTACAAATTTCCTTCCTTCCCTAGCCTCGGCGACAACGATCTGATCCTTCATCTTCTTCTGCTCCTTCTAGGCAACTTTCTTGCCGCCACGGTTCTTGTCAGTAGTAGCATCACTCTCAGAAGCCAATATCTGCTTCCTGGCCTTCATCTCGGCATAATTAGTCTTGGAAACAGAGTGCGTCATGACTTGCATCCATGCCAGCCTACAGACCTCTGCCCTATCAAGAACTTTGGTTGGCAGAGGCGTTCTAAAGGGGCAGGGCTTCTTGAGACATCCAGTTCCAGGGCATCTGGCATAGTCGACGATGTCTTCGAAGGCGTAGCTTGCATTGTACTCACTGTCAGAGTCCTCGATTAGTATCACCGAATCCTTGCCAGCCATCTGCAAAAAAAAATACAACACACAGATCTAAACGCAACGCACAACACAGTAAACACATTGACGCCCTACTATCAAATTCACCAGCATGTGGTGTTCCAGCATCATCATATCCAAATTACTATTGGAGCCTCCAACATGCATAAACAATCAACGGGTATAAACATTGACAGTTCATACCAATGAGGTTTTCGAGCATAATCACACCCAAATTCACACTACAACCTTAAATAGATCGACCCATAACATGCATAAACAATCAATGAGGTAGACACATTGATAATTCATACAAATGTGGTTTTTGAGCATCATCACACTACAACCTTACATAGATCAACCCATGGATGAAACAGATGACTATCGGAGCCTCCAACAAACAAAATGTGACGGCGGAAACAGGAACAAATTTAGATCTATAATACATGACATACCACAAGTTGAAGCAAAAAGAAGTAGGATTCGGACGCGGAGGTGGAGGTGGTAGCAACAGTACCTGAAGAAGACGAAGCCGATGGAGACGACGGTGATGGCGGGGTCGACGGCGACGACGGACAAGACGGCGACGGCGGAAACGCGGCCACGACAAGGGAAAGGTGGACGTCGTAGCCAACGCTGCGGCTGATGTGACCTGCGGGATGCGAGGAGAATGCAAGAGAGATTGGAAGAGAGGGGAGAATGCAAGAGGTTAGGGTTTTGGGAGGGGAGAAGGTGACCGGATATACTCAAGATACCAGCCAAACCGAGCGGCGCCTCTCCCCTAAAGAGCATCAGTTATTGCCACTTCAATGAGTCCAGAGTCCAGACGCTTCAACAATTTAGACGCGCCTACCCAGTTGACTGGTCAAAGACGAAGCACCACCGCACAATTTAACCAAAAACTACCACAATACGACCGACCCTAACAGAAAACTACCACTTTGAGAGAAAAAATGCCCAAAGCTACCACTTTTGTTCTAATTTTTGGCTAAAAACTACCAAGTCTGTAAATTGGCCGATTCGGTTGTTTTAAGGAAAACGTTTTAAATAAGTCGGATGATTTCTTGTGTTTGTCAACTGCGTCCGGCGCCGTCCGATCCCACGCAGTCGTGTGGCGCGAGCTCCCTGTCTCCCACACGCGCGAAGGCTGCCAAGTCCATGACCTGTTGTAGCGTCCCAGCGACTGCCTATTCGATCTTTTTTACACGTACCTCACACATGTGATGGTTCAAATACTAGAACACCATCTTTCTCGACGCTGATCATGGTTGTTGGTTTCATTTGGTACTAGCAAACTCTCATCGAGTCAAGGTTGCTAATGTTCAGAGTAGGGTCCTTGACAGTGCCACCGTCTTCGAAGCATGCCATCGCAGCAGCATCGGAGCAGTCGGGCTGCCATTGCCGCATCGCCGTGGACGTCGCAGTATCATCGGAGCAGCCATGCCTGTCATCGCAACACTGCCGCGACCATGAAACACGTCGTTACAGCATCGTCGAAGCAGCCGGGCGTACCATCGTCGCAGACTCGCGGTTGTCGAAGCACGACGTCACAACCTCGCCATGATTGTTCGAAGCGCGCCGTCACGACATCGCCGCGGCCGTCGAACCATGCCGTCACAGCATCATCCAGCCATCGAAGCACAACACGGGCGGGTGATAGAAGAATGAAGTTGCGCCATCGCCGCGGTCGTCGAAGCACGCCTCGTAGCATCACCACGGCCATCGAAGCACACCACGGGGTGTTCGAAGTATGTCGTCATGCCAACGCCGCAGCCGTCGCAGCATCATCGAAGCAGTCGAGATGCCGTTGCGCCATCGCCGCGGTCGTCGCAGCACGCCTCATAGCATCACTGCGACCGTCGAAGCATGTCGTCGAATCATTGTCTCGGCCGTCGAAGCACACCACGGGTGTTCGAGCATGTCGTCGAATCATTGTCTCGGCCGTCGAAGCACACCACAGGTGTTCGAGCATGTCGTCGTGCCAACGTCGCGGTCGTCGCAGCATCATCGAAGCAGTCGGGATGCCGTTGCAGCATCACCGCGACTGTCGAAGTACACCATAGACGTTTGAAGCATGTGGTCGCGTCATCACCGCGGCCATCGCAGCATGCCTCGTAGCATCGCTGCGGTCGTTGAAGCAGATGTCACAGAGACCGTCGCCCGGCGTCGCAGCACTGAACGAGGCCTCACAGTTACGCCCGTAGCAGCCAGACCGCCCTCACAACACCGTCGTCTCAGCTTATAGTGCGTCATCCCTCGTACACAGCAGCCACCATTTATTGAAGAACTCGGACAAATTTTCAAAAAATAAAATAAAAACGTGAACATTTTTCGACAGAAAGAATTTTGAAATTCCTGAACATTTGATGAAAACGCGAACATTTATTGAATTTTGAGAACAAAAATTCGATAATGGGAACAACTTTTGAAAAGTGCAAACATTTTTTGAAATTCCTGACATTTTTGAAAAACTCAAACACTTATTGAATTTTGAGAACAAAATTTGATAATGGGAACTCTTTTTGAATTGTTGAACTTTTTTCAAAAGTTCCAAACATTTTTCGAAAACACAAACAGTATTTGAATTTGTGAGACAGTTTTTAATATTCTGAACAGTTTTTGATAATGGGAACATTTTTTGAATTGTTGAACAATTTTTGAGAAGCAGGAACATTTTTTGAAATCCCCGAACATTTTTTGAAAATGCGAACATCATTTGAAAACAGGGACAATTTTTAATATTCTGAACATTTTTGTAAACATGAACTTCTTCGCATTATGGTCAAAAATTTTAAAATGGGAAATATTTTTAAATCATGATCATATTTTGAATTTTTAGAACAAATTTCGAAATGGAGAACAATTATGAAAATCCCAACAAAATTGAAACACGAACAAATTTTGAATACGTGACCAACAATTCGAAAACAAGAACATTTTTTGAATTTGTGATCAAGTTTTCAATACAAGAACAAAAATATGCAAACAATTTCTAAAAAACGGGAACATTTCTTGAAATTCCTGAACAAATTTTAAAAATGGAAACAGTTTTTGAATTTATGAACAATTTTTGAAAAAACACAACCATTTTATATAAAATTTGAACTTTTTTATAAGCACAAACATTTTTTAAGTTTCCGAACAATTTTCAAAACATGAACTCTTTAAAAAAAGAAAAATAAACTTGAAACATAAAAAAGAAACGAAAAAAGAAAAAAAATAAACAGAAAAGGAAAAGAAAAGAAAAAAGAAAGAAGAAAAATAAACAGAAAAACGAAAAAAGAAAAAAGAAAAAACCAAAAACCAGAAAGAAACAGGAAATCCGGTTCAGGAACCTTCTAGAAAAATAACCGGAAGGGAGGTTCCCAAATTCGGAAAACACTGCAACACGTTAATGGGCCCGGCCCAGTTCATCGCTCGATCGTCACGTCTGTGCGAAAGACCGACACTTTGAGGGACCTCCTAGCTGCCGCTCTCTGCGGTAGATTGGCAGGGCGACGCACACAGACGGCTGCCGCCTGGGCCGGCCCACTGGCGCAGGCGTAGCGAGCGAGATCCGGTACTGTAGCAACCGAATCAGGCTGTAGCGAACCTGACCGGGTCCTGTAGCGACCGAACCAGGCTGTAGCGAACTGAACCTGATCTTTTTCTTTTCCCTTTGTTCTTTTCTTTTTTGTTTCTTTTTCATTTTTCCTTTTCATGTTCAAGTTTATTTTTCTTTTTCAAAAAATGTTCACGCTTTTAAAAAATTGTTCAAACATTCAAAAAATGTACTTTTTTCAAATTTTGTTCATCACTTTTAAAAAAATATTAGCATTTTTCAAAAATTATACGGGATTTCAAAAAAATGTTCGTGGGTTCAGAATTTCAAAACGCGAACAATTTTAAAAAATGGAAGATCGTTTGAAATTATAAACAATTTATTTAAAACTCAAACATTTTTGAAATTTTCAGAACATTTTTGAAAATGTTAACATTTTTCAAAATTCCAGAACATGCTTTGAAAATCTGAACATTTTTTGAGTTGGTGAACAAAATTTGAAAACGGGGACAACGTTTTAGATTCAGAATAAATTTTTTTAACTGAGAACAATTGGAAAATCCTGAACAATTTTGGAAATGCGAACATTTTTTATATAGTTGAACAAAAAATTGAAACGAAAACTTTTTTATAAACCGTCGAACATTTTTCGAAAACACGAACATTTTTTGAATTGGTTAATTACATTTAAAAATGGAAACAACTTTTGAATACGTGAACAGAAATTTTAAAACAAGAACATTTTTTGAAATTTGTGAACAATTTATGAAAAACAGGAACATTTTTTGAAATCCCATTCATTACTTGAAAAGTTCTGAATATTTTGAGCAAAAACATTCTGAACAATTTTTGAAAAATGAGAATATTTTTTGAAATACCTGAACAATTTTTTGAAAATGCGAACATTATTTGAATTTATTAACATTTTTTGTAAACACGACCATTTTTTAAAAGGTGAACATTTTTTAAAAGCATGAACATTTTTAAGTTTCCGAACAATTTTTTAAACATGAAATGTTTTGAAAAAAAAATATACTTGAAAAGTAAAAAAAGAAAAAGAAAAAATAAACAGAAAAAAATGAAAAAACCAAAAAGAAACAGGAAAATTGGTGAAAGAAAAAAACCGGTTCAAGGAACCTTCTAGAATGTTCCCAAAACCAGAAAATCCGGCTGGGAAACTCCAGAAAACGCTCCAACACTTAAATGGGCCGGCCCAGGTCGCCGCTCGATCGCCAGCTCTGTGCGTTGCGTCGACAGTTCGACGCAACGTGCGGCAAATAGGGAATTCCACACTTTGACGCAACGTGCGTCCAATAGGAGATTCCCCTCGCCCAGAAGGGGCAACCGCCTGGGGCCCCGGTCTGCGAGGGGCCCATGATCTGGTATGCCATATGTAGACATAATATAGCCCAACAAAAATAATGGGTAGAGAAAAAAATTAAGTAAGGAAACAAACGAGATGGGCCAGACATAATTGACTTCGCTGATTGCTAGCGCTAGGTCAAGGCAGCACGCATCGATCAATCTAAATACCTGATGGATTCTCAAAAAAAAAAATTCTAAATACCTGATCGATCCATCTCTTCCTCAACCGTGAACCATCGCTCGGCCGCTCGGGATGCTTGTTCTTGCCGCCGCGAGCGGCAGCCTGGTCCATGGTGTTGCGCCGTCCGCCATGTGTCCGTGCCGGCGACCCGGTGTGTCGCCGTTGCGCGCCTGCCTTGGCCAGTTGGCCCTCACGTCTGGTCATCCGTGAGATCGTGACCGCGAGTTCGTCCAGTCTTTCACAAGTACGTTTGGATTCCATCCACAAGTTCAGTGTACATTGTTAGGCTTATGAATCTACATTCTAAAATATGTCTATATACATCCGTATGTAGTTTGTATTGAAATCTTTAAAAAGACTTATATTTAGAAACGGATGGAGTACAAAGCTCTAATTCTTTGTATTCTCTTTTGACATCTAAATTATTTGTATTTCAGTGTACTTCAGTGATTAGGGTTCTGATGTACATCCCCAATTTCTATTTCTTTGTATTTTAGGGCACATGATTAGGGTTCTGATGTACTATTATTATAGACATCTTAAACTAAAGATGTATGGTCGAAAGTTTACTCTTAATATTATGAAAATGAAGTTATATATATTTGTTTATGTGTCACGCACACACATACATATAAATATAGTCTTAGGATTTAGGGGCCCATGTCGTTGAGTTCGTCCTAGGCCCTTTCGAAACATAGGGCTGGCCTTGACTTCGCCGTTGGTCTTTGAAGCAGTTCGCGTCGTCATTTCACTTCTGAAGATGCACGCTGCTGCCACTAACAGCGCGGAGGGTGTTGTGCTGCAGCATGCAAGGCCATGGGAGGCTGCTACGTTGGCGGCTAGTTGCATCGGATGTGTGGAATGAGCGAGTTGAAAAGAAAAGCATCGGATGTGACGCGGGCGGTTGTGAGACGTGAAAAGAAAAGAGCAAGTTGGAGTTTTCATCTAATGGTCATAATCATGCCAATCGGATGGGTAGGAGGCGGCTGCGCCGGGATCTGCCGGCTTATTTGTAGCACGGCCTAGTTTTAAACCCGTTTCTGACAGGTTGGGCCCACCCGTCAGCGCTGACGTGGCAGAGTAGTCAACTCCGCTAGATTGACCGTTATGTTGACTGTTATGACATGTGGGACCCATATGTCAGCTCTATCTTCTTCCTTGGAATTCCCAATCTTTCTCTCTGCGGAGACTTTGAGCGAGGGAGGGAGCGAGCTAGCAGTGGTGAGGGAGATGGGGACGGGGTGGCGGAGGGCGTTGTGCACGTCGGTGTGTCAGGATGGGCGGCGGGGGCAGCAACCCGTCGAGCCCCACGCTGCCGTGCCGCACCAAGCCCACGCCGGAGCCGGAGAGCCTGGCGCCCGTGACCCCGCCGCAGCCGGCGTCGGCGCCCTTGTCTGCCAGGAAGCGGATGCCGCTGCTGCAGGCCATCTCGGCGCCGTCCTCGCCCAGACCCCCCTCGTCGCCGGAGGTGGAGAAGGTGGTCGCTGAGCGACGGGACGGCTACAGAGGGGAAGAGGAGGTCAGCCCCGTGCGCGTCGCGCGCGGCTGCGACTGCTCGCGCCCGTCCGTGCTCCGGCGGCCACTGCAGCCATGGCACTCCGGCACGAGCTGCCTTGGTGCTGAAGTTGAAGCCCACCACGCACGGGACATGGTCACCATCCACCAGCCCGTGTGCAGACGCTGCTGCGACTGCTCGCGCACGTCTGCGCTCCGGCGGCCGCTGCAGCCATGGCACTCCGGCGCCCTTCCTCTCCCCCTCTGACAGGGCCATGGCAACTCGTGCTTCGGCACGCATACGACCTGCTCGAGGAAATGTCCCAAAGAAAACTGTCTTGAGGGAGAACTGGTTGATGATGACATGTGGGTCTCACACGTCATAACGCCGAACTTACCGGTCAATATAACAGAGTTTGACTACTATGCCACATCAGCGCTTACATGCGGGCCATCCCTGTCATAAACGGGTTTAAAACAGCCGAATCGGGCAATTTGCAGACTTGGTAGTTTTTAGCCAAAAATTAGAACAAAAGTGGTAGCTTTGGGCATTTTTTTCTCAAAGTGGTAGTTTTCTGTTAGCGTCGGTCGTATTGTGGTAGTTTTTGGTTAAATACTCTCAGTGGGTCCGATAACCGTGCCACGCAATTTCATAAGGCGCACTAGGCTTCGTATGCAAATCGTGCGTGCCCCGGACAGGGATACATCATTTACGTTTAGCTAACCGCGACAACCGTGTTGGCGATTTTCACAAACTAGGGGACGTGCCAAACAATTTGGTGAATTTAGCAAGATAGCAACTTCCGTTGCATACATGTTCAGTGTGCTATTTTCGAACACTATTCAGTTAAGATACATGAACTGCCATTAGCTTGCCATTACCTACCATGAACTGGTTTAGCAAAAGATATCACTCACTGGCGACGAGCTTTGGAGGCTCGTGTGGAGGGCTGCGCGCAAACTCCCTGGTAGCTCTGGTAGCCAGCTCACAAGAGGACATCCACTTGCCCATCTCAGCCCGGATGTGGCGCCGCCCGTTCCCGCTCCTGCTGGGTAGGGAGCCAACGAACGTAGAGGCACGCGATCCATCCGAATGGAGAAGGGCAGTTGAGAGGAGAGCGGGGAGAGTAAGGACTGACATGAGGATTCAGTGAGTGAGTGGGCTACTGAAGATGAGAAGAACGCGATCCATCGGATGCAACGAGAATGCGCGAGAGGTTGGAGGAGAGGAGAGAATGCCAGAGGTTGGGGTTTTGGGACGCGAGAAGGTGGACGGATATACTCAGGAGACCAGCCAAACCGAGCGACGCCTCTCCCATACCAAAGACGAAGCACAGCCACACAAGATGGTTTGTCAGCACGTCCGATGATAGTATAGCGCCATTTCATAAGGCATCGTATATCCTAGACAGGAATACGTCATTTACGTTCGGCTTACCGTGACAACCGTGCTGGCGAATTTCGCAAACCAGGAGACGCGCCTGATAGAAAGGCATCATCGACTTTGGGCTAAGGACGCCAACAATCGACACTTTCATCCATGGCTTTACGCGTCCATTGAGTTGGCAAATTCAGGGAAACCTTGAACACACGCGTAACAATTAGGCGGTTTTGGCTTGGTTTCGCCTTTAGATTAGGCGTGCCTTGCAGGTGCCACGCTGGCGGGGCGAGCGACGACCCTGATCAAACTTGTCTGGGATGAGAGGCGCCGTCAAGTGTAGTTTATGCGCCTGATTGTTAGGCGCAAACCCGAGGGGCCATATTCCGAAATAAGTTTTTCGGGGTACCAGTGAAGAGATTAAGTTTGAGGAATGGCCATTTAGGATAAGCTTTTTGCTAAAACACATCTAGATGTGAGATAAGTATTGCACATCTAAGCCCTATATCATTGATCTTACGTGAAGATTCGTATGGGTATTTTTTTTTCTTTTTCCTTTTCCTTTTTAAACTTGATTTAGTCATTTAGATGTGCAATAACTATGTCACATCTATGTGTCCTAGACACACCCTAGGATAAATAATACTACCGATTTATAGGAGAGAGACGTACGGGAAAGAAAAAGTAGATGCGCTTGTATTCTAAAACGAATCTGTGCTATCTTAGGTCCCACCTCCGCGTAGACCGATGAAATTTAGGCACCTGCCCGGTGCAGACGACATCATAGAACAGATCCCGCGACAGCTGAGGGGGCAGGCAAGCCCCGTCCCTGCCGCCCGGTGCAGACATCATAGAACAGATCCCGCGACAGCTCAGTGAGAGAAAGAGGTGCCCAAGCCGCTGGTTGTCTCACTGGTTCCCCCCTCAACCCTCATCGACGTCGTTATCCCCCGATCGTTGCAACTAACTTACTGTATCTCAGGTGCGGATGCGTTCATGTTTACCTAGGGTTTCACCGCTCCCAATTCACCCACAATTAATTAACATTTTGAGATTGTCTACACTTAATTAACATGGACTAGATGAACATCGCAGCTTATCGTTTAAGCTCGACTACCTGGTTGCAACTTATTACTGTGTGGCAACTCTCGAACGATATTGCTCGCAGCTTCTTTGCGCAGCGGAAGGAGGAGGAGGAGCATGTAGGAGCCGGAAGGAAAGTCGCAGGAAGCTTCCACTTCTGTCGACGTCAATGCTACTATAGGCTATCTCTTGTCTAAATAGTTTAATAACAAATCCAAAAGTTTCTGTTTAGATATATCAAGTTATAGTATGTCAAGAGAAGAAAAGAAGACAAATTTCTCTTTTCTTCAATGAATATGGTGTTCTCATTTTCCTTTTAAGCGGATTTTTGTCTATTTTTTGAATTCGAGGAACAAATTTTGATTTGGAATTACATGACATGATATAGTAGCATTATGTCGGTGTCATGTTTTTTGGGAAATTTTCATGACCTTTCACACCACCTTTTCGGCATTTCCACATTGGTATCACGCTATCACTGGGCAAGTTGTGATATACTGATATAATTAATACGTTCTCTCTCGCGTGCTCGCCTATCGGTTGCACCGAACGGACATCTGAATTAATTAATTGATGCAAAAAGTCAAAAAATCGAAGCTGTGCACACAAAATTGTGATCTTATTATCGTGTCGGTGTCCTAATTCTTTTTGAAAATTCTCATGACCATTCACACCACCGTTTCCATGTTGGTATCACACTATCGAGGAAAAAAATATCAACGGACAAGTTGTGATATATCAACACAATGTTCTCTCTCGCGCGCCTATCAGCTGCATGCACCGAACGTGCATCCGAATTAACTGATGCTAAAGGTCGAAAAATCGAAGACGCGCGCATAGACAATTTTAGGATAACTTTGATTAGAATGTTCATATTCTAGTGTTATCTTGTATGCTTTTGCACCAATATAAGTGTATAGAGTATAACCAAGTTGTACTGATTACGATTACTAATTAAGGCTAGAGGTTCTTTGAGGTCAGCAAGCTAAGTAAACTCTCTAGCTAGCTATAGGCTCAGAAGTTTCAGATTCCTACGTCGCCTGGTGTGAGACCTATATGATGCAAATCCTAAGCAGAGCGCACCAAATATGTATACATGCATCCACGCATCAGCAGGCACTAGCCAAGGGGCCGGCCGCCCTTTCGTTGATTAATTGTTACCACCATTACTAGCTAGCTGCCAGTCAGGTGGATGATGGGTTCGCTTTGCTTCCTCGATCGCTCCTCTCACACGAGGAAGTGGCGATGATCAGATCGGCGCGTCGAGACGCAAAGCGTTCTGCGTATTTTTGAGAAAAGGAGAGGCAGCTATCGATCTCCACACTGCTACTAGCTAGTTTGGTGCCACAAAAAACTAGCGCTCAAAGAAGGGCCGGCGCGTCGAGACGCAAAGCGTTCTGGGTGTGGTGGTGGTTGTTTTCCATCTGCGGGAAAGAAGGGCCGGCGCGGAGAAACTCCTCGTCATTTTCTTTCTTGGGGAAGAAGGGAGACACGGTTCAGTATCCTCTCTTTTGTGGTATAGCGCCAGGCAACCTCGTCATTGTGTTGGGAGACATGGTAACCTCGTCATATGTGGCGCCCAGAGCCTCCAGAAGCGCGGACGCAACTCGCGCCAATGCCCAGGGGGCAGAAGTTGTTAAAAGTATTGTAGAGCGAAAGTAAAAGAGACAAATGAAGAGTCCAAATGACTTACTAGTCCATTGCAATATGTGGGAGACCCACTTATATACAAGATGAAGGGGTGTGTTGGGGAGACACCTCTTCCCCAACAGACACCTCCTGGAGGCATCCCTCCCATACAATTGATCACATGTTTTATTTCTCAACACTCCCCCTTGATCAATTCGTCATCTGTATATTGCAAACTGAAAACTCCTCCTAAAACCCTGTGGGAAAAATTGAGAAGAAACATTACAATAATATGCCATCGAAAACTCCTTTAAAACCCAGTGGGAAAAATATAAGGAGAAACCAATATGGCATATATCCGCACTTGTATTTATATTGTCTCATTAAAAACCTTATATAAGAAACCATCATGGAAAACTCATAAAGGGAAAAAGAGTACAATATAAATGATCTGAAGATCACCAACAGGTTATAACTTGGGATTTTACTCCCCCTGAACTTTGCAAACATCAATGTTGTCTCATACCAATTCCATGAACCTGATTCTGGAATATAAACATTGGTAGAGATATTGCGAATATCACAATTTTTTTTTTGCAAATTATCCTCTTACATTTCTGTAATTCGCGAGGATAAATATAACCCGTAAGCAATACAAGTGACATTATCTTGATAGATAATGATAGTTGATTCCAATGAATCTCCACATGATCTCGTATGTGGCCAGTCATTCTGCGAAGCCATGTATATCTTGTCATGCTTCATAATTACGGCAGAATGATCACTGGAAGGACCCATTTAGATTCTATCCCGAAGGCTTCCTTCAGAATACTCTTCCAGTAAATCCAGTCTTTGATATGGCATTGTTGGGATCAGATTATTAGCCATTATCAGGATATCACACCATGGTCCCATCTTGATTTCCCCGATGAAATTAATCAAGAACTTTTGTGTCTTGGACATATCTGAGGATAATCCTTACACCAACAATTATACCTTTTATTTGGGGATTGCACTCTTAATAAATTGACAACAAAAATGTTAGGCCTGACGTATTTTGCAAGATATATGAGTGCTCGATGGTATTCAAATATGGAACTTTAGGTCCACTATCACTTCACCATCTCCCCTCAATCTGAATGGGCTTGTATCCCATATCAGGTATAATATGACCATAGGTGTCTCTGATATATTCATATATCCATATTGAACTTTCCAATATTTCTAGATATATGAAGATTGATATACATTTATTCCCGAGGGAAATATGCTCAAGCTATGAACTTAGCATCATTTGGTTTGACCCAAATATCCGTCTTAAAATGATTGTGTGTATCTCATATGTCTTGTATAGACAATGATGATAAGATCATCCACATCACTAAGCTGATGTAAATCCAATTCAGGATATATTCATGAATACACATCAACAATCATTAGTATTAGAGTAATCCTTATCAAGGAGTAACTCAATTAGTCGGTTGTACCACACAACTCTCCGACCTTTTCAGAGTCATAGAATGACTTCTGAAACTTCACACAAACATGTCGTGATTTATCATTGGATTTGGAATATTAAGCCCTTTCGATGACTTCAATATAAATATCCAAACTGAGTGATCCATGCGAGTATGTAGCCACTACATACATCAACTACATGGATATGTACTGCCAATTCAGTATCGAAACATAATTCCACTCAAACCGAGAAGGTATGCTACATCGTAACCGATGTCAGGTCTCTGCGGAAACCCTTACTGATGGGGAACGTTGCATGGGAAACAAAAATTTTCCTACGCACACGCAAGATCTATCCATGGTGATGAGCATCTACGAGAGGGAGAGTGAATCTACATACCCTTGTAGATCGCTAAGCGGAAGCGTTAATAAACGCGGTTGATGTAGTCGAACGTCTTCGCGATCCAAATCGCCGAGCGTCCCGCGATCCAATCATGATCCTTCCGATCTAGTGCCGAACGGACGGCACCTCCGCGTTCAACACACGTACGGCTTGATGACGCCTTCACCTCCTCGATCCAGCGAGCGATGGTGAAGTAGTGGTTGAGTTCCAGCAGCACGACGGCGTGGTGATGGTGGTGAGGAACAATCTCTGCAGGGCTTCGCCAAGCACTACGGAGATTATGACGGAGGAACTAGAGGACTAGGGTTGCCGGCACACGGCTTGGGAAATCCTGATGTGTCCCGTGTGCTAGCCCTGCCCCTCTATTTATATGTTGAGCCTTGGGGTCTAAACTTGGAGTAAAAGCCTCCTCCGGGTCGGTTTTGTCCGCACAAGGTCGGTTTGACCCGCAGGAAAAGAGTCCAATTCGGACCCTGCCGAATCGTGCACAGCCGCGCACAAGCGGTAGTACCGCTTCACACAAGCGGTAGTACCGCTTGGGCGGTAGTACCGCTTCACACAAGCGGTAGTACCGCTCCGGCGGTAGTACCGCTTCACCAAGCGGTAGTACCGCTTACGCGGCAGCAAAACTACTTTTGCACTTTCCAATACCTTGTGGGCTTTATCCCTTTGGCTCATATAAAGTGTTGCTGCACCCGAACACTTCGGTAAACATCCGGAACCCCTTCCGGTGAACTTCGGAACTCTTCCGGAGATCGAAACACTATTATCACATATATCAATCTTTACCTCCGGACTCTTCCGGAGATCCTCGTCATGTCCGGGATCTTATCCGGGACTCCGAACAACTTTCGGTCACCAACATAATAACTCAATTATACTAATCGTCACCAAACGTTAAGTGTGTAGACCCTGCGGGTTCGAGAACTATGTAGACATGACCGAGACACCTCTACGGCCAATAACCAATAGCGGGACCTGGATGCCCATATTGGCTCCTACATATTCTACGAAGATCTTTATCGGTCGAACCTCTATGTCAAGGATTCAGTTAATCCCGTATGCTGTTCCCTTTGTTCTTCGGTATGTTACTTGCCCGAGATTCGATCGTCGGTATCACTATACCTAGTTCAATCTCGTTACCGGCAAGTCTCTTTACTCGTTCCGTAATACAAGATCCTGTGGCTAACTCTTTAGTCACTTTGCTTGCAAGGCTCAATGTGATGTTGTATTACCGAGTGGGCCCTGAGATACCTCTCCGTCATACGGAGTAACAAATCCCAGTCTTGATCCATGCCAACCCAACAGACACCCTCGGAGATACCTGTAGAGCACCTTTATAGTCACCCAGTTACGTTGCGACGTTTGATACACACAAGGTATTCCTCCGGTGTTAGTGAGTTGCATGATCTCATGGTCAAAGGAACAGATACTTGACATGCAGAAAACAATAGCAATAAACTGACACGATCAAATGCTACGTTTACAGTTTGGGTCTTGTCCATCACATCATTCTCCTAATGATGTGATCCCGTTATCAAATGACATCTCATGTCAATGGCTAGGAAACCTTAACCATCTTTGATCAACGAGCTAGTCAACTAGAGGCTTACTAGGGACACAGTGTTGTCTATGTACCCACACATGTATTTGAGTTTCCAATCAATACAATTATAGCATGGATAATAAACGATTATCATGAACAAGGAAATATAATAATAACCAATTTATTATTGCCTCTAGGGCATATTTCCAACAGTCTCCCACTTGCACTAGAGTCAATAACCTAGTTCACATCACTATGTGATTTACATTGTAATGAATCGAACACCCATGCAGTTCTGGTGTTGTTCATGTTTAGCCCTTGGAAGAGGTTTAGTCAACGGATCTGCAACATTTAGATCCGTGTGTACTTTGCAAATATTTATGTCGTCCTCCTTGATGTAATCGCGGATGGAATTGAAACGTCGCTTTATGTGTCTGGTCCTCTTGTGAAATCTTGGTTCCTTGGCTAGAGCAATGGCACCAGTATTATCACAAAACAGAGTCATTGGGTTAAGTGCACTAGGCACTACTCCAAGATCTGTCATGAACTCCTTCATCCAGACACCTTCCTTCGCCGCCTCCGAGGCTGCGATGTACTCCGCTTCGCATGTAGAATCAGCTACCACGCTTTGCTTGGAACTGCACCAGCTAACCGCACCCCCATTAAGAATAAACACGTATCCGGTTTGAGACTTAGAGTCATCCGGATCAGTGTCAAAGCTTGCATCGACGTAACCCTTTACGACGAGCTCTTGATCACTTCCATAAACGAGAAACATATCCTTAGTCCTTTTCAGGTACTTCAGGATATTCTTGACCGCCGTCCAGTGTTCCATTCCTGGATCACTTTGAAACCTTCCGACCATACTTATGGCAAGGCTGACATCGGGTCTTGTGCACAGCATTGCATACATGATAGAGCCTATGGCTGAAGCATAGGGGATGACACTCATCTTTTCTCTATCTTCTGCAGTCACTGGGCATTGAGTCTTACTCAACTTCACACCTTGTAAAACAGGCAAGAACCCCTTCTTGGACTGATCCATTTTGAACTTCTTCAAAATCTTATCAAGGTATGTGCTTTGTGAAAGTCCTATTAAGCGTCTTGATCTATCTCTATAGATCTTTATGCCTAATATGAAAGCAGCTTCTCCTAGGTCCTTCATTGAAAAACTCTTGTTCAAATATTCCTTTACGCTTTCCAGCATTTCTATATTGTTTCCAATCAGCAATATGTCATCCACATATAATATTAGAAACGCTATAGAGCTCCCACTCACTTTCTTGTAAATACAAGCTTCTCCGTAAACTTGTATAAACTCGAACGCTTTGATCACCTCATCAAAACGAAGATTCCAACTCCGAGATGCTTGCACCAGTCCATAAATGGATCGCTGGAGTTTGCAAACTTTGTCAGCATTCTCTGGATCGACAAAACCTTCTGGTTGCATCATATACAACTCTTCCTTAAGGAAACCGTTAAGGAACGCTGTTTTGACATCCATCTGCCAAATTTCATAATCGAAAAAGGCAGCTATTGCTAACATGATTCTGACGGACTTAAGCATCGCTACGGGTGAGAAGGTCTCATCGTAGTCAACTCCTTGAACTTGTGAAAAACCCTTTGCCACAAGTCGAGCTTTATAGACGGTGACATTACCGTCCGCGTCCGTCTTCCTCTTAAAGATCCATTTGTTCTGAATGGCCTTACGCCCTTCAGGTAATACTTCCAAAGTCCATACTTTGTTTTCATACATGGATCCCATCTCGGATTTCATGGCCTCTAACCACTTCTCGGAATCCGGGCCCATCATCGCTTCTCCATAGCTCGTAGGTTCATCGTTGTCTAACAACATGACCTCTAAGACAGGGTTGCCGTACCACTCAGGAGCAGTACGCGTCCTTGTCGACCTACGAGGTTCGATAGCAACTTGATCCAAAGCTTCATGATCATCATCATTAACTTCCTCTTCAGCTAATGTAGGCTCCACAGAAACAACTTTCTGCGCTGCGCTACTCTCAGGTTGAAGTAAAGGTTCAACAACCTCATCAAGTTCTATCTTCCTCCCACTCAATTCTTTCGAGAGAAACTCTTTCTCAAGAAATGTTCCGTTTTTAGCGACAAACACTTTGCCTTCGGATCTGAGGTAGAAGGTATACCCAACTGTCTCTTTTGGGTATCCTATGAAGACGCATTTCTCCGCTTTGGGTTCCAGCTTTTCAGGCTGAAGCTTTTTGACATAAGCATCACATCCCCAAACTTTAAGAAACGACAGCTTTGGCTTCTTGCCAAACCAAAGTTCATATGGCGTCGTCTCAACGGATTTCGATGGTGCCCTATTTAAAGTGAATGCAGCTGTCTCTAATGCATAACCCCAAAACGATAGTGGCAAATTGGCAAGAGACATCATAGATCGCACCATATCCAATAAGGTTCGATTACGACGTTCGGACACACCATTACGCTGTGGTGTTCCAGGCGGTGTTAATTGTGAAACAATTCCACACTGTCTTAAGTGACTGCCAAACTCATAACTCAGATATTCTCCTCCTCGATCAGATCGTAGGAATTTAATCTTCTTGTTACGATGATTCTCAACTTCACTCTGAAATTGTTTGAACTTTTCAAATGTTTCAGACTTGTGTTTCATTAAGTAAATATACCCATATCTACTTAAGTCATCAGTGAAGGTGAGAAAGTAACGATAACCACCGCGCGCCTCAATGCTCATCGGACCGCACACATCAGTATGTATGATTTCCAATAAGTCACTTGCCCGTTCCATTGTTCCAGAGAACGGCGTTTTAGTCATCTTGCCCATGAGGCATGGCTCACATGTGTCAAGTGATTCAAAATCAAGTGACTCCAAAAGTCCATCAGCATGGAGCTTCCTCATGCGTTTTACGCCAATATGACCTAAACGGCAGTGCCACAAGAAAGTGGTATTATCATTATCAATTCTACATCTTTTGGCATCAATGTTATGAACATGTGTATCATTACTATCGAGATTCAACAAGAATAAACCCCTCACATTGGGTGCATGACCATAAAAGATATTACTCATATAAATAGAACAACCATTATTCTCTGATTTAAATGAGTAACCGTCTCGCAATAAACAAGATCCAGATATAATGTTCATGCTTAACGCAGGCACCAAATAACACTTATTTAGGTTCATCACTAATCCCGACGGTAATCGAAGAGCGAGCGTGCCGACGGCGATCACATCAACCTTGGAACCATTTCCCACGCGCATCGTCACTTCGTCCTTTGCCAGCCTCCGTCTATTCCGCAGTTCCTGTTTTGAGTTGCAAATATGAGCAACTGCACCGGTATCAAATACCCAGGCACTACAACGAGAGTTGGTAAGGTACACATCAATAACATGTATATCATATATACCTTGTTTGTTGTTGGCCGCCTTCTTGTCAGCCAAATACTTGGGGCAGTTCCGCTTCCAGTGTCCAGTTCCCTTGCAATGAAAACACTCAGTTTCTGGTTTGGGTCCAGCCTTGGGTTTCTTCACGAGAGGAGCAACTGCTTTGCCACTCTTCTTAGAGTTACCCTTCTTACCCTTGCCATTTTTCTTGAAACTAGTGGTTTTATTGACCATCAACACTTGATGCTCCTTCTGAATTTCAGACTCAGCGACTTTCAGCATCGCAAACAGCTCGGCGACTGACTTGTTCATCCCGTGCATGTTATAGTTCAACACGAAGCTCTTGTAGCTAGGCGGCAATGATTGAAGAACTCTGTCAGTGATAGCCTCTGGCGGAAGGGGCATCCCTAACTCAGCCAGACGGGTGGAGTACCCAGACATTCTGAGCACGTGATCACTGATAGACCCGTTCTCCTCCATCTTGCAAGCATAGAACTTATCGGAGATCTCATATCTCTCGATCCGGGCATTCTTCTGAAAGATAAACTTCAACTCCTGGAACATCTCATATGCTCCATGACGTTCAAAACGTCTTTGAAGTCCCGGTTCTAAGCCATACAACATTGCACATTGAACTATTGAGTAATCATCAGAACGAGCCTGCCAGGCGTTCACAACGTCTAGAGACTCAACTGGAGCGGGTGGATCACCAAGCGGTGCATCAAGGACATAAGCCTTCTGGGAAGCCGTAAGGATAATCCTTAGATTACGGGCCCAGTCCACAAAGTTACTTCCATCATCTTTCAACTTAGCTTTCTCTAGGAACGCATTAAAATTCAGGGGTGCTACTGCGCGAGCCATGATCTACAACATAAATATTGCAAAGACAACTTAGACTATTGTTCTAGATAATGAGTTTAGTTAATCATATTACTTAAAAACTCCCACTCAAATTGACATCCCTCCGGTCATTCGAGTGTAACATGATCCAAATCCACCAACTCAAGTCCGATCATCACGTGAGTTGAGGTGGTTTCAATGGTGAACATCTTCATGTTGATCATATCTACTATATGACTCATGTTCGACCTTTCGGTCTCTTGTGTTCCGAGGCCATGTCTGTACATGCTAGGCTCGTCAAGTTTAACCCGAGTGTTCCGCACGTGTAACATGGCTTACACCCGTTGTATGCGAACGTAGAGTCTATCACACCCGATCATCACGGCGTGTCTCGAAACGACGAACTTTCGCAACGGTGCACACTTGGGGAGAACACAATTTATCTTGAAATTTAAGTGAGGGATCACCTTATAATGCTACCGTCGTCCTAAGCAAAATAAGATGCATAAAAGGATTAACATCACATGCAAATCATAAGTGACATGATATGGCCATGAACTTGTGCTTTTGATCTCCATCTCCAAAGCACCGGCATGATCTCCATCGTCACCGGCATGACACCATGATCTCCATCATCTTGATCTCCATCAACGTGTCGCCATAAGGTTGTCGCGCCGACTGTTGCTTCCACGACTATAGCTAACGTTTAGCGATAAAGTAAAGCATTACATAGCGCTTAATGATTGACACGCAGGTCATACAATAATTAAAGACAACTCTATGGCTCCTGCCAGTTGCCGTACTCATCGACATGCAAGTCGTGATATTCTATACAATACATGATCATCTCATACATCACATATATCTCATCATGTAATTGGCCATATCACATCACAACATACCCTGCAAAAACAAGTTAGACGTCCTCTAATTGTTGTTGCAAATTTTACGTGGCTGCTACGGGTTTGCAAGAACCGTTCTTACCTACGCAAAACCACAACGTGGTGTAGTGATTGCTTTTTGATCTTCTAAAAGAACCCTCTTCATTGAACCGATTCAACTAAAGTGAGAGAGACAGACACCCGCCAGTCACCTTTATGCAACAAGTGCACGCAGCGGTAAAACCAGTCTCGCGTAAGCGTACGCGTAATGTCGGTCCGGGCCGCTTCATCTCACAATGCCGCTGAATCAAGTATCAACTAGTAACGGCAAGCAATATGTATACACCCACGCCCACAACTCGTTTGTGTTCTACTCGAGATCTCATCTACGCATAGACCTAGCTCTGATACCACTGATGGGGAACGTTGCATGGGAAACAAAAATTTTCCTACGCACACGCAAGATCTATCCATGGTGATGAGCATCTACGAGAGGGAGAGTGAATCTACATACCCTTGTAGATCGCTAAGCGGAAGCGTTAATAAACGCGGTTGATGTAGTCGAACGTCTTCGCGATCCAAATCGCCGAGCGTCCCGCGATCCAATCATGATCCTTCCGATCTAGTGCCGAACGGACGGCACCTCCGCGTTCAACACACGTACGGCTTGATGACGCCTTCACCTCCTCGATCCAGCGAGCGATGGTGAAGTAGTGGTTGAGTTCCAGCAGCACGACGGCGTGGTGATGGTGGTGAGGAACAATCTCTGCAGGGCTTCGCCAAGCACTACGGAGATTATGACGGAGGAACTAGAGGACTAGGGTTGCCGGCACACGGCTTGGGAAATCCTGATGTGTCCCGTGTGCTAGCCCTGCCCCTCTATTTATATGTTGAGCCTTGGGGTCTAAACTTGGAGTAAAAGCCTCCTCCGGGTCGGTTTTGCCCGCACAAGGTCGGTTTGACCCGCAGGAAAAGAGTCCAATTCGGACCCTGCCGAATCGTGCACAGCCGCGCACAAGCGGTAGTACCGCTTCACACAAGCGGTAGTACCGCTTGGGCGGTAGTACCGCTTCACACAAGCGGTAGTACCGCTCCGGCGGTAGTACCGCTTCACCAAGCGGTAGTACCGCTTACGCGGCAGCAAAACTACTTTTGCACTTTCCAATACCTTGTGGGCTTTATCCCTTTGGCTCATATAAAGTGTTGCTGCACCCGAACACTTCGGTAAACATCCGGAACCCCTTCCGGTGAACTTCGGAACTCTTCCGGAGATCGAAACACTATTATCACATATATCAATCTTTACCTCCGGACTCTTCCGGAGATCCTCGTCATGTCCGGGATCTTATCCGGGACTCCGAACAACTTTCGGTCACCAACATAATAACTCAATTATACTAATCGTCACCAAACGTTAAGTGTGTAGACCCTGCGGGTTCGAGAACTATGTAGACATGACCGAGACACCTCTACGGCCAATAACCAATAGCGGGACCTGGATGCCCATATTGGCTCCTACATATTCTACGAAGATCTTTATCGGTCGAACCTCTATGTCAAGGATTCAGTTAATCCCGTATGCTGTTCCCTTTGTTCTTCGGTATGTTACTTGCCCGAGATTCGATCGTCGGTATCACTATACCTAGTTCAATCTCGTTACCGGCAAGTCTCTTTACTCGTTCCGTAATACAAGATCCTGTGGCTAACTCTTTAGTCACTTTGCTTGCAAGGCTCAATGTGATGTTGTATTACCGAGTGGGCCCTGAGATACCTCTCCGTCATACGGAGTAACAAATCCCAGTCTTGATCCATGCCAACCCAACAGACACCCTCGGAGATACCTGTAGAGCACCTTTATAGTCACCCAGTTACGTTGCGACGTTTGATACACACAAGGTATTCCTCCGGTGTTAGTGAGTTGCATGATCTCATGGTCAAAGGAACAGATACTTGACATGCAGAAAACAATAGCAATAAACTGACACGATCAAATGCTACGTTTACAGTTTGGGTCTTGTCCATCACATCATTCTCCTAATGATGTGATCCCGTTATCAAATGACATCTCATGTCAATGGCTAGGAAACCTTAACCATCTTTGATCAACGAGCTAGTCAACTAGAGGCTTACTAGGGACACAGTGTTGTCTATGTACCCACACATGTATTTGAGTTTCCAATCAATACAATTATAGCATGGATAATAAACGATTATCATGAACAAGGAAATATAATAATAACCAATTTATTATTGCCTCTAGGGCATATTTCCAACACTTACGCCACAAGCCTTGCTTTCTCACCACCACATTTATTTTCGTTTGTGAACGAAAAATCACTTCTCTTCTCTACAGAAGATACTTATGAGGAGCAGGTTTTACTATGGTAAACACCTCTCTCTTTTGATGAGCGAGTGCCACTCTTCCTAAATTGCTTCCTTTCATTTGAACCAATATAAGTGTAAACAACACTCTCCATGGATTTTGGTTCAGGGCCCAAAAGGATTTCAGCAATTCTCAAGAAGAAATTTATGTCGACATATGTAGACTTTTCATATACGATTCTCATGAATCAATATCATTTGTGGAATTCTCGTTACGCCTCTTAACTCCTTGTGATTTCCCACAACAACGGAGTCAAGGTGTTTCGATGTCCCAACACTTAAAAATGTGTGCACAAATGTGTTGGGCTTTGGATGACGCGCATCCGTCAAGTGTCATTCAACCCGAGGTTGAATCACATTTACTGATTGAGGAGACCATTTCCTCTATTTCCGCGAAAACATATGAGAACTTAATCTCATGTGACCAGAATTCTCCCCCTCTTGCTCTCATCTGGGGATACGAGTAGTTATTAGGTACCTCCACTCAGTCTGGTACTAGATTTTAGTGACACCTTTGTCATCAGTAAATGTATATGGCAGATTATTTGCAATATGTTGCAAATTTCTCATAACCTGAACCTCCAGTTCAGATTCTTAAGTACATGGACAAAATGCCTATGACATTTCTTATGCATTTTCTGACATTCTATGTGGTACATTTCTCCCCCTAATGCCAGATAATGTCCTTATTGCAAAAGCAATCAGCGCACAGGCTGGAAATAACTCCCTCATTAGGGTTAAGGTATTTGACGGATTAACAATCATACCACAGTTATTCCTCACATAGATCCCAAATATATGTGAAGGCCCTTGATGTACACTGGGATGGTGATATCGGTATGCAACCGAATTACCGCAGATGGGAAATACTCCACTGATTTCCACTTACAAACTGCAAGGGTACGCAGTATTATATGCATTTGATCTCATTTAGACCAAATATGCGGCGTGTGAGACCGCATGTTACAACAAAAAAAATTTGGCTCATCACAATTCTGCAATAGTGGCCATGCAATTTTGACTCTCTTTGGGAAGAGATCTAGTCAAACCATTTTGGTTATGTGCACAATGTACTGAATATGACCATAGAATGCTCATGAATCAAATTCAATGTCATTTCCATTCCAATGGAATTATCCCATCTGTAGGATAATTTGCTCTAAATTCGTCAATTTGAGCAATTGTTTCAGTAAACACATGGTTTTGTGTGGATGATACACACCTAAGACCATCTTCTAGATGCGTCTATAAATACCATGAAGTGCTAACATAACCCAGACAATGGTTGAGCAATCCACATATATTCTTGAATGTGAATCTAGCTCATTTCAAATTTTAAGGTGAGAGTGCCTTAAAATTAATTCCCCTATGGCACGTGCAGTGCACATAAAATCCGACGATTGTCGGGAATATTGCAACTTTGTTGTGGCCAACAGAATTATCAACAATCTTTCTAATCGTCCTCATACCAGCCTGATATAGGAGGAAAAATTATTGTGTACGCAACAATATTGAGTAGGAATTGATTCATACACTCAATTTCTCACAACTATCATGTCCCATGAACAAGATGTTGCAAATTATACTACATGTAGTAGTACAATTGGCTAATGTTATTTCGGGATAATTAGGAGACTACACGAGATCTCCAAAATTCTTAGGAATATCATTCCACAAGCATATCATCAATGTAGAGGAGTTCATTCTCCTTCTACCGTGCCAGAATATTTTCTGGTTGTCCATTTGAAGTAGAACTTCAAACTTATCCCGTTCAACTCATTCGCCTTCTCCAATGAGTTGGTGGTTTGATTCAACCCAATACTTGACAGTTTGGTAATCGTTGGTACGATATTTCGTACAACCACCCATTTGACAAACTCGATAGTTGTCCTTGTGATCATTTATCTTAAATGATCCGTCCTTTTACGAGATATACACTAGATTCTGCTTGTCTTTTTTTCTTTCACTTTACGTTCAACTCCTCGTGGTTCTCTAACCACAAAATTGCTTAGTACTGTAAGCACTAGCACAGATTTCAGGTAATGGTATAACACCCCTTGGGTGTACCCGATGATTCTTCACAAGAAATTCATCATGTTTTCACCCTGAAATAAAGATGGTATTTCTTTTACCATCATAGGAGTATGTAAAGTGCAGTAAGGACATACAATCAGATCAAGATTTGAGACTGCCTTATCACATAATCTCAACTTGGTGTCGATTTATAGACAACAGAATTATAAGCATCAATAGACTTGAAGTCCTTAATATGAATGAATTCTCATTCATGTGACGCTTATGACAACATATATCTCCTTAAGGGAGTCCCAAAGGGCAAATGGATATTCATTGTCCATTAAATACCCAGTTTGAAAACCGAGACATTGCAATGTCACATAAATGCAAATATGCACATTTTAGCTATTTACAAATAGCCATGACATTCTCTGCAGGTGGAGTCTCTATGGCGACAAGGTCACAGGTCGACAAAATCATTAATGTCCATGACCCATCTTCAGTAATTACTTCCACCTTATGTCATCACATCGCATTTCCTTTCGAAAAAGGTCAGCCATATGTTGCATGAAATTCTCATGCATTAATTTACCTTTGGTAAATTAAGTACAATGAAAATGCTATGGCTAAGCATAATCATGATCATGGTGATTCTTAGTGACCCATGGAGCAAGCCTTCACAAGAAGATAATCACCAATGTGGTGTAGATCTTCAATGTAAGTGTAGTCACCTCAGAAAGGATAAACCTTTAATTCCCATAAAACACATAGAGGTAATCAACCACCCAGTGGTGCCTCATTCTTATAGACAGTTTCAATCGATCATAGCCTCCACAACCTTATGTTATTTAAAACACGTGAAGGTAATTACCACGAAGTGGCATAAACCTCTCAGTTGTGCACGAAATTTAATTCGTTGCTATGATTACATATCATAAGTTGTGTACTCATGGAAGGTAATCACCAAAATATGCAAGTATTTTGCATAATTCTCTTCATATATAGCACAATGTGTAGCATAGACGCCACTAATGCCTGCCTTGGATTTCTCTCCTGATGGAGTATGTGACACTATAGTCACAACCAATGACAAATGCTATGAAATTGACAAGTATTTGGGAAAACATCATGAAGGTAGGCAACAATGGTGTAGGCCTCATAATGGCTATGTCATAAGTTTTGTGCCTTCACTTTGGCATTGAACACATGAGATAATCACTATTAAGTAGTGTAGACCTCACACTTATGGAGGTTTTCACAACCTTGAGTTAATTAAAAACACATTGAAGGTAATCATCATATGGTGGTGTAGACCTCACAGTTGTGAACGAAATTAATTCGTTGCCATTATGCAATCCATAAGTTGTGTGCAAATTGAAGGTGGTCATATGTCGAAATGACATAATATAGGCCTCACAATAACATTAGATAATCTGCAATTAAGCAGTAGGTACCATTTGTCGATTCCTTGTGACAAATGTAAATTTGACATAGTCAAGCAGTGTCATACACTTCACTACCTTATGTTTCCCAAATTTGCAAGCAAGTTCCATATTCTATGTGAATAATGGAATCAACATATTGCTTTGCAACAGTATTACTCATGTAATACAAATAAATGCAGAAGTATAAACATACTTGTGCAACATATATGAGGACTTGTGGGGGCCTCAAACGGTCATTTTACATGATGTAAAATGATGCATAATTAACTATTATGCAATTCAGCAAGACCTGATGGTCTATCATGTATATTTGCTCTGAAGCTAGGGCATAAAACGTAAATAACAATAACCATATGGTTATATGCTGAAAATAGCAAGCCTGAAGGCTAAACTACTAAGTCCAACGAGCATGATGACTCGTTTGCAATTTTCAATAAGGCTGAGGGCTAAACCTCACGGTCTTATAAGTCCAAGGGCTGAAACAGAAACTGCAGGGACTTATAAGGGATTATAGAATAATCCAATGGCTAATTTCTAAAATAGCCAAGGAGATAGGCTTCTCCTTCTTCCCCGTGTGTTTAGTTACCAATTCCATGGGGAAAATAACCGCCGCGCTGTCGGTGTGGTTCGGCCACACCGGAGCGCTTCATCGCACGGCGAACTGGCCGCCGTGGGGGCCGTGGGGGCCGTGGGGTGGAGGCCGCGCCGGAACCGAGGGCTGCGTGCGCATTGGGCACCGCCTCCATGCAGGGATTCGCGGTCGCCGGCGAGTGCGACGTCGGCCGTGAAGACGCCACCGCGTTGCTACACGGCAAGCCGGCTGCCATGGAGGGTGTCGTCGTTCGCCGCACCACCGCACATGAGTCGTAGTCGGTCGGACTTACCAGAGACTACTGTGGACGGCGTCGAGCGTCGCCGAGAAAGAATTACGCTGCGGCTGTTCATGCGTCCTCGACGAGGCCATCGCCGGTTTGATGTTGCCGAGCGCCGGAGCGAAGTAGTGGCCGTAGTTGTTGACTTCGGTCCGCCTGTTGGTCTTGTTCCCAATGGATGCATGCGGAAGCCACAACAGAATTGATTAGCATATTTGTTTAATCAAAATGAGAACAAACGAACGAGACATGTATTGATCCATCAGGATCGATTCCTCTAATCTTTCTTAGAGAGAAGTTTGGCGTCTGTGCAGTCGATCGCTCGTGGATAGCGTGGGTGCTGTTTAGCGCCGCCGGCGACGTCCTGTCTCGCGCCTCCACGCCGGGATGGGCGCCGCCTCGCGCGGGTCTGCCATCGCCGACGCAACACGGAGAGCCGCGCTAGGCCGCAACTTCGTCTGATGCGTCCCCGTCGTCGTTCAAGAGGGCCGTGGCGGTGTGTAACCGCCATCGATGGATTGCTCCGTCGGTTCTGAAGAGACACGATCAGTGGATCGTTGATGCTAATCTCAAAAATGAAAATCAAGTTAGCCTTATCCTGATCGATTTCTTCAACGGATGCATGCATGCCTATGCATGCTCCTCTTGACCGTAGACGACTTGATGCGCTGCCGCGTTCTGTGGCTGTGGCGTAGCCGCTGCTCGTTCCACGTGCTGCCTGTTGCCGACGCGATGCGATGTTGTTCGTCGGTCTGGTTCGCACTGCGGAAGGCTGCATGCCCTGGCCGTTGTGCCGGCAGGGCCGGTCCTGAGATTTTGGGGCCCGGGGCGAAACAAGAATATTAGGCCCTCTATTTATTAAAATAAACCCCTGTTATTTTGCATTTTCTCAGAAAACCCCCTGACATTTCAGGTAATCAACCCGCCGTCCATATTTAAGTCAGCCAAATCGTTTTTTTTGTTTTAACAGAAACCCTTGACTTTTCGGTTAATCAATCCGCAGTTTATCTAAAACAAAATTATCCATATCTTTTAAACCGTAACTCCGATTTTAACATGTTATATATGAAATTTGATTAGAAAAATGTGTAGAATCTAAATATGATGTTATTTTTAACTGTTAAATATTTTTAAAATATTATTTTTGGTGCACACTTAATCTATAGTGCACGGTACATTATTCTTTCGTACCGGCGGTGATCCGAATTGCAAATAAACACCCATTAAAACCAGATTGAGAGGAAAGAAAACATCGATAACCACGCATGCACAACTCTGAAAAACCTCGCGGGGAAAAACAACATATTTCTCTTCTTATTCCAAGCGAGTGTGCATGCGCGCGCGCGAGATAGAGATGCCTTAGGACTGACCACATTCAAACGCGTTTTTCTTATGTGAGCACTGAGGCCACTGTCGGCAACACAAATGTGATGCCATGTGAAAATAAAGGACGTGGACCTATTAGGGTCTTGAGTCATGGTTATTCGGTTAAGAGCGTGTGTTATTTTCTCTCCCGTTGCAACGCACGGGCTCTTTTGCTAGTAGATGCAAAGTAAGTAATGTTGGTGTTAATAAAGAGAACCAGGGACATTCCTTCTCTGAAATGGTGTCGTCCCAGTAGATGGTCGACATGGTGATGTCTCCTCTCGGCATGGCTGTGTGCGGGGTGGTGATGGGGCGTCTCCGGTCACGGGCACATAGGATATCAAAAGTTGGTGGTAGGCATTCAGGCAGGAGCACGATCGCATATGAGATCAAGCCTATTTGACTTTACCATCCAGTGAGGCGCTTGGGTGCCGTGGCGGAGGACAAAATTAATTTGTGCTAGGCGAAACTAATAGCATGAAGAGGAAGTTATATAACTTATATAAAATAATATAATCATCCAAATAACAAGTACATTCAGCTTATACGAACATATTAACTCAGAAATGTACTATCACTAAATAAAGCTAACAGTATCAATCTCCCTCGCAAAAAAAATCAGTATCAATCTATAACATAAAATCAACCTTTCAAAATTATATAAATTTATGCTAATACAAAGCAGCAAAACCAAGTGTACAGACCGTGCCATCTCTACTTTGCTATGGCCACGGTACGCGTCGAAGTGCCACTACATCTAATTTGCCAGGGTTTTTCCTTCTTCTCTCTTTTTTTTTGACATGACCTTTCTCTCTTTTTGATTGGTCGAGGTAGTATTAGTTTTCTAGGATTCCATTGCAGCGCTGTTTTCCCACCGCTCCAAGTGACGAGCACGCGAATATATGTGAATTGATCGCTATATCCATCTTCGAGAAAGAAAATCGGTATTTCCAGCCCAACATGGCGTGGCCCAACCACACCTTAACCATAGACATTCGATGCTAAATAGGAAAAGGCCCAAGGCCCAGTACGCTACGAGAAAACGTTTCGCTTTCTTCTTCCTCGTGGAGTACAGAACAGCTTCGAGTTCTCCAATGGCGCCTCCAGCGATTGGTGTAGGGTTCCTCGCACATACCTTGGAGGGGCCCCTTGGATTTGGGGGCCCGGGGCGGCCGCCCCTCCTGCCCCCCCTCAGGGCCGGGCCTGTGTGCCGGCTTCGTTGTAGCATGCTGCCGCCGGCAACGCAAAGGCTCGTGTCTGGTTGAGTCTATGTGCTGATAACGTATTGTAGAGCGAAAGTAAAAGAGACAAATGAAGAGTCCAAATGATTTACTAGTCCATTGCAATATGTGGGAGACCCATTTATATACAAGATGAAGGGGTGTGTTGGGAAGACATCTCTTCCCAAACAGACACCTCCTGGGAGGCATCTCTCCCATACAATTGATCACATGTTTTATTTCTCAACAAAAAGAACCTTGCTATTGGTACGATGAGTTCCTGTCCAGCACTGGTCGGACGAGAAAGCATCGTATGTTACCTTTCCTTCTTTTTTTTTTGCGGGGGAAATGGTTAGTAAAGTTAGGGAACCTTTTAGTTTTAATACCTTTCGAATTTAGTTTTAATAGGGGCCATTTATTATATATATATATATATATATATATATATATATATATATATATATATATATATATATATATATATATATATATGTCCCCAAGATCTGGACAACACATACTAATAAATTCAGATCCCTCGATACTAGTACTGACCCTAGAATTTTGTGGCGGCTTCTGATTCTAATCGAGGTACGCATGCTGCATGCATGCCGTATGCCATTTCAGTGTAAGCTCCTTTGCATCGGTTTTCGTGGTTAAAACATCTGATAGGCCAGATGCATGCATGCATCAGGAAAAGAAATTAAACTAGTAGTTCTACTAGCTACACTAGTAGAAAAATGGCCATTTGTCCCGGTTCGTAAGGGCCTTTAGTCCCGGTTCTGGAACCGGGACTAAAGGGTCGGGACTAAAGCCCAAAACCTTTAGTCCCGATTCACTTACGAACCGGGACCAAAGGGGCTCCACGTGGCCGCTGCGGGAAGCCCAGGCAGGAGGACCTTTAGTCCCGGTTGGTAACACCAACCGGGACCAAAAGGCATCCACGTGGCGCTGCCTGGGGCGGGGGAGGGAGGACCTTTAGTCCCGGTTGGTGTTACCAACCGGGACTAAAGGCCACGCGTCAGCAGCTCGCAGTCGCTGGGTTTTGTTTTTTTTTTTGGAAGGGGGGGTTTTGGGGTTTTGAAGGGTTAATTTAGGGGTTTCATATTGTGTTAGCGAGCTAATAGAGAGAAGTGGCCTCTCTTTTTCCGTGCTTGGTCGACGCTAGCTACTACACATATAGAGAGAACTCGACGCTAGCTAGTAAGCAAATAAAGAAAACCATTAATTACACAAGATCGTCATGAACATATATAGAGAGAAGTGACATCTCTTTCTTCGTGCTTGGTCGAACAACAAGTTTTCGTATATCTATCCGACGCTGCTACATATGTACAATATATAACATCCCTTACAACAATTTCAATTTCACATGGTATTCTCCTTGTTCAGGTATGACGTGGTCAAGAAAGAATCCCGCCAATTCCTCTTGAATTGCTCGTATGCGATCATGTGGTAGGAGTTCATCCCGCATCTGCCAGATCTAATTTAAAGAAGGGGTCAATACATATATATGAATGAAACTCAACACAATTGATGGTAATATATAAAATAAAATTGTGAATATTGTTTACGTACTTCAAATTGTTTCTCAGAGGAGGCCCGTTCAGAGGTATAGTAGCGAATGAACTCGCATACGTAGTATCCACATAAATGAGTGTTGGGTGCCTGCAACAAGCACTTTACGAGAATAGAGTTCAATCAAACTGATAAGCAAGCATGATAATGGTATTGATGAAACTAGAATCAATGAGAGATGCGCGGAACTAGCTAGTACTACTTACTTTGGGGTGTGTAAATCGCAGCTCCTTCTTCAGACCCGGAACCTTAGCGGTGAACGTTTTCCAAACCCTGGCAGGCAAAGAAAATGATTACTTGATATCAGGAAATGAACGAAAGTTGCCGATATGGTCCCGGTATTGATTGAACTTACTTCTGGAGCATTGCAGTCATGTCCGCATAATACTTGGGATCTTTACGGAGCGAGTCTAAGACAGTTACTAATGCCCCGTCAAGGTTAATGGATAGCAGAATATATTGGAAGCTGCGCACGCATAACTCATCAATTACATTACTTAACCACGAGTAAGCGGAACCGAATATGCAGAAGACAGTAACACTCACTTGAAGTTGTAAGGAAAGAGTATTTCCCTTTTGTTTTGATGTTTAAGGAACGTTTGTAGTAAGTTGTTCTCGGTATCTTCAGCCGCCTTTCGTACCGACCATTCATTTACGGTATTTGGGCTAATGAACCCAACGTCGAAGATTCCTATTTTTTGGCATTCGACCATCTTCAATCTGCATAATATAGTGAGGATAATTATATATACATGCAATGAACGAGCTGAGCTAGAGACTTAATTATAGAAGTAATACTTACAGACAGTAGCAAGTCATGAGTTGTTTGTCGAGGGCCTTTTGATTGTATAATTGAAATAACTCCACAAATTCAACAGGCAGCAGGTCGACTCCAGGGAAGTCATGCTCTTTTTTAATTCCGACTAACAAACTGTCTTTCCCAGACTTCCTGCAGGTTTCCATGTACCAGTCATGCAATTTTTGCATCATCGTTGTTAGATGAGGATGATCAGGTTTGACGAGAGGCTTCCCGTGCTCGTATCTAAAGACGTCTACTACCTCAGCCGTTTCAAACTGTACATCATCGGGCAGGTAATCATCAAGAGTGGTACCGGGCAGTAGCACCGGATGATTAGCGATATCGCTAGACACCTTGAGCGGGGGGCACGATTGCTTCTCCTATTCGCCGAGCTGGGGAATTGTTTTCCCACTTCTTCGTTTTTTCGCTCTTGCAGCACTGGAAGTACTTCCCGACTGCTGCGCTTTAGCATGTGTCTTAGTAATTATGCTGTCATAGTTGGAATCCGGCGGAGGCGGTGGTGGTCGCTTCAGGGCATCGATAGTGCGCTTCACTTTCACCGGATCTAGCTTCTCCTTCGGAGGTGGAGTTTTCTTAGCAAAATGGTCCCTCACTTCGGCACGACATATGTCCTCGTTTTCCTGCTCGGTCCTCTCATATGGTAACTTTTCCACAGGCTTGAGACATGGACCGTATCTGAATTGCCTCCCGCCTCTGCTTGTACTGCTAGCCGCCGGAGCGGCGGCGTCTCTCTTCCGTCGTTGCTGAGGAGGCGGAGAAGGAGGCGGAGTGCTCCGACGCGCCGGAGTAGGCGAAGGAGGAGGCGGAGTGCCCTCACGCGTCGGAGGAGCCGGAGAAGGAGGCGGAGTGCCCTGATCACTCGCCGGAGGAGGAGGAGGAGGAGGAGGCGGAGTGCCCTGACTCGCCGGAGGAGGAGGAGGAGGCGGAGGCGTCCAGTTTGGAAGCTTGATGTACTCCTTCTGCCATAGACATGTACTCCTCAGAGCACGAACCAGCTGATTCTCCCCTTCACCTGTAGAGTGGTAAAGCTCGAGCTCCTCAAATCCCTCCATTACTTCATCCACCATCACAACAGCATAGCCATGTGGAATCGTAAGGCAGTGAAAAGTTCCGTTGGGTTGAGGAGGTGCAACAGAGCCGAGAGCCGCCTTGAAAGTGAGGTTATGGCATTTCGTCATAAGCTCGCAATTTTGAGCCTCCGTGATAGTATCCACGGGGTAGATAGGCTCCGTGAAGTCAGTCTGAACGGGCTCCGTGGAAGCCACGCTGCTTATCCGCTGAGATGGCGGGGTAGCTTCTGGGGTAGCTTCGTGCCGCTGAGATAGTTGGCCGGCAGCTCGCTGGCTCTCAGCTTCCTCTAGCTTTTGTAGTCTTGCACTCATCTTCTGCATGTCGCTCAGCTCCGCTTTCCTCTTTCTCTCCCGGCTTCTGTAACCGCCTGCGTCGGGAAACCCAAACTTCCACGGAACGGAGCCTGGTGTGCCTCGTGTTCGTCCAGGGTGCTCAGCATTCCCTAGGGCCTCAGTCAGCTCATCCTTCTCTCTGTCGGGAATGAACGTCCCTTCCTGCGCTGCGGTGATATACTTCTGAAGCTTCGTGACGGGTATTGCAAGTTGCTCGTCCGTCCAACGGCACTTCCCTGTTTCAGGGTCCAAAGTTCCCCCAACCCCGAAGAACCAAGTCCTTGAACGGTCTGGCCAGTTCAATGTCTCTGGTTCGACCCCTTTAGCAATCAGGTCATTCTCAGCTTTGTCCCATAACGGTCGGGCTTTGAGGTAGCCACCTGACCCCGTGTGATGGTGATACTGCTTCTTTGCAGCGTTGTTCTTGTTTGTCTCTGACATTTTCTTACTCTTGTCTGATGTCTTGTAGGCCACAAATGCGGGCCAGTGATCTCTTATCTTCTCAAATCGGCCGATGAATTCTGGAGTCTCACCTTTGTCGACAAACTTTGATTTCAACTCCTTCTTCCACCTCCTGAATAGATCTGCCATCTTCTTAAGAGCACACGCCTTGACCAGTGGCTCTATAACGGGCTTATTCGGATCCTCCTCTGGCGGTAGGGTGAAATTTGCCTTCAGCAAGGTCCAAAGATCATCTTTTTGTCTATCGGTGACATAATCACCTTCAGGGGCGTCGTCCTTAGGCTTATTCCATTGCTTGATGCTGATCGGGATGTTGTCCCTAACAATAGCTCCGCACTGAGCAGAAAATGCGTCCTTGGTCCGCTTGGGTTCAATCGGTAGGCCATCGTCCGCGAGTACTGTGATCGTGAACCTTTCATCCTTGCGCAACCTCTTCTTCGGGCCTCGTCTCGTTACCGAAGTTTGGCTCGATCCGGAGGGCTATAAAAGAAGAAAGAAGAGTTAATATATATATGTACATACCAAACCAATTAATGCATCAATTAGCTAGTCAGCACCTCCGGAGCCATCATGATCATGTCACCGGAGCCATCATGATCATGTCCTTCCTCCTCCATTGTTCCATCGGTGTCGTTGAGAAACGACAAGACAGCATCACCTCCGGCGAGGATTATCTCCCCCAACAATTGTTCTTGTTCCAAGTCTCTTTGATCCATAGTTTCTGCAAATATTACAACATGGCAATTAATATACAAACATGAATGTCCGACGTCCGGACTGCCTCTCTCATGAATGTCCGACGTCCGGACCGCCTCTCTCATGAATGTCAAACAAGGGGTTCTCTTAACCTTTAAGGGATTTAACAAAATGGCGCCATTCTGAATGTGCAGAAAATGGTCCATATTTTTCCTGATCTCATCTATCCTTCTATATGTCACGTTGTCTAGTGTCAAAGGATTCAAGAAAACCAAGGCTTCATCATTAGCCGGAAGTAACAGGCGCATAATGGTACGAAGCTCTCCAAAATTGTTTTGGAACGGAGTCCCGGATAGGATAATTAATTAGCTTTTTGGTACGAAGTTCAGCAAGAGCCTTCCGAATATCGCTATTTGGAAGGCCTTTGCTGAAATTCGTACCAAAAAGCAAATTATTCTATCCGGAACTCCGTTCCAAAACAACTTTGAAGAGCTTCATAGCATCATACGCATGTTACTTCCGGCTAATGATGAAGCCATGGATTTCTTCAATACTTTGACAGACAACGTGACATATAAAAGAATATATATAGATGAGATCAAAAAAAAATTGGATCAACTTGTGCACATCCATAATGGGGGCATTCTTGATAAATCTATGTTACCGGAGTTATCTATGTTACCGGAGGGGGTAGACGACAACGACGCTAACCCCTCATGTCATGTCCGACGTCCCCCCTCATGTCGAAGTTATCGGGGAGGGGGTAGACGACAACGACGCTCACCCCTCATGTCCGACGTCTGACGTCCCCCCTCATGTCATGTCGGACGTCCCCCTCATGTCGAAGTTATCGGGGAGGTGGCCTCGACAACGCTCTTTTAACTTGGTAAATTTGGGTGGCCTCGACAACTCTTCTAGGGTTTGGGGTGGCCTCAACAATGCTCTTTTAGCTCATTTAACTTGGTAAATTTGGTTGGCCTCAACAACGCTTCTAGGGTTTGGGGTGGCCTCGACAACACTTCTAGGGTTTGGGGTGGCCTCGACAACGCTTTTTTTCTAGGGTTTGGTCGGGCGAGAGGGGGTTGATCGACGTCCCCCCTCATGTCGAAGTTACCGGAGTTTTCTTCTAGGGGTTTGGCTGACCTCGAGAGTTTGTCAGGTAGGGGAGGGGGGAGGGGGTAGGAGATCGACAACGCTTTTTTTCTAGGGTTTGCGTGGCCTCGAGAGTTGGTCGCCCGATATGTCCGACGTCCCCCCTCATGTCGATCTCCTCTCGAGAGTTTGTCGGGTAGGGGCGGGAGGGGGTAGGAGATCGAGGGCAACGGCGACATACATACATATAGCCACATACATACATGGAAAAAAATGCTATGAACAAAAAAATGCTATGAACAAAAAAATACATATAGCCACATATATGAAAAAAATACATATATGAACAAAAAAAATGCTATGAACAAAAAAACATCATATATACATCCATCCATACATACATATAGCCACATACATATATACATTATATATGAACAAAAACATTCATCATATAAAAAAAATCAACATATATATATATATAAAATTGCACGGGCGGCGGCAGCTCATAGTGGGGGCGGCGGCGGCTCACAGCGGGGGCGGCCGGCGAAGGTGACGCCGACGGCGGGGGCGGCGAGGGCGCCGGTGCCGGCGACGGCGGGGGCGGGCCGGGGCAGGGGCGCGGCCGGGCGCGCTCGGGGGCGGGGCAGGGGCATGGGCTCGGGGGCGGGGCTGGGCCGCGGGCTCGGGGACGACGACGGCGACGGCGACGGCGACGATGGGGCAGGGGCGTGGGCTCGGGGGCGGGGCAGGGCCACGGGCTCGGGGACGACGACGGCGACGGCGACGGCGACGACGGGGCAGGGGCGTGGGCTCCAGGGCGGGGCAGGGCCACGGGCTCGGGGACGACGACGGCGACGGCGACGGCGACGACGGGGCAGGGGCCTGGCGATGGCGACGGCGTGGGCGGTGGACGGCGTCGGGGCAGCCTGGCGGCGTCGAGGAGGTCGGCGTCGTCGGGCGAAGTGACGATGAAAACTGTGAAATTTCACAAGTGCTGGTTATATACACTCAGCATTGGTCCCGGTTGGTGGCACCAACCGGGACCAATGCCACCCTTTAGTCCCGGTTGGTGCCACCAACCGAGACCAAAGGTCTCTTTTCGTCAGCCCAAAGGGCGGGAAGCAGAGACCTTTGGTCCCGGTTGGTGGCACCAACCGGGACTAAAGGGTGGCATTGGTCCCGGTTGGTGCCACCAACCAGGACCAAAGGTGGGCATTGGTCCCGGTTGGTGCCACCAACCGGGACTAAAGGGTGGTGCTGCCCGGGGCCAAAAGTTTAGTCCCACCTCGCTAGCTGAGAGGGCTCGAGAGTGGTTTATAAGCGCTGCTGTGCCAGCCCTCTCGAGCTCCTCTCAACAGCAGGCTTACGGGCCTAATCGCACACACCTCTGCCTGTGGACCTTGTGGGCCTTCTGCGGGCCTGAATCCTGGCCCAACTAGATGGTTGGGTTTCTAGTCGTATTCAGGCCAAGGTGGCCCACTAGGCGGCATTTTTTTTAATTTTTTTCTACTTTTTTTGTTTTCTTTTTTGCTTTATTTATTTTCTTTTGTTTCTACTTACAGTTTTTCAGTGATTCTTTTTGCTTTTAGGTCACAAAAATTATAAACTTTCTGTTAGTGCCATTAGTTTCCAAATTTGAATAGTTTAAATTTGAATTCTTTTAAATTGGTGTGAATCACTAGTTTGTGAATAACTTTACTATAAAAATAGATTTTTGAGTGATTCTTTTTCCTGCTATTTAATATTACTGTGTTTTATCATTATATTCAATTTGGTAATTTTTAGGTAATTTTAAATGTCTGTTTTAACCAAAAACAGATTTTGTTATTTTAGTTCGCTATTAAAGTTTCTAAAAAAATTCTTTATGAAAATTCTTTTTGCTATTAATGTTTTGAACAAAAAATACTTTGATAACTTTAGTTGCATAAATTTTATATAATTTTAGTTTCATAAATACTAGAGGTTTATAAAATATTTTTAGTTGATTCCTTTTGCTATTAGAGTTTTATAAAAGCTTTTTAATTGATTCTTTTTGCTATTGAAGAATATTATAGTTTTATTTTAGTTGATCATAACAGAATTTTTTAATTAATTATTTTTAGTTCATTATTTTTGCTATTAGAGTTTCATAAAGGTTTTCTAGTTCATTCTTTTTGCTATTAGTTCATTCTTTGAGCTAAATGACCCTGAAATTGAAAAGCACTACAAATGAACTCTGAACAGGTTGAAAGTTGGCATGGTATCATCATTTCACCCACATAGCTGTTGGGGAACGTTGCATGGGAAACAAAAATTTTCCTACGCACACATAAGATCTATCCATGGTGATGAGCATCTACGAGAGGGAGAGTGAATCTACATACCCTTGTAGATCGCTAAGCGGAAGCGTTTAAGAAACGCGGTTGATGTAGTCGAACGTCTTTGCGATCCAAATCGCCGAGCGTCCCGCGACCCAATCACGATCCTTCCGATCTAGTGCCGAACGGACGGCACCTCCGCGTTCAACACACGTACGGCTTGATGACGCCTTCACCTCCTCGATCCAGCGAGCGATGGTGAAGTAGTGGTTGAGTTCCAGCAGCACGACGGCGTGGTGATGGTGGTGAGGAACAATCTCTGCAGGGCTTCGCCAAGCACTACGGAGATTATGACGGAGGAACTAGAGGGTTAGGGTTGCCGCACACGGCTTGGGGAAATCTTGATGTGTCCCGTGTGCTAGCCCTGTCCCTCTATTTATATGTTGAGCCTTGGGGTCTAAACTTGGAGTAAAAGCCTCCTCCAGGTCGGTTTTGCCCGCACAAGGTCGGTTTGGCCCGCAGGGAAAGAGTCCAACTCGGATCCCTGCCGAACCGTGCACAGCCGCACACAAGCGGTAGTACCGCTTCACACAAGCGGTAGTACCGCTTGGGCGGTAGTACCGCTTCACACAAGCGGTAGTACCGCTCGGGCGGTAGTACCGCTTCACACAAGCGGTAGTACCGCTTACGCGGCAGCAAAACTACTTCTGCACTTTCCAATACCTCGTGGGCTTTATCCCTTTGGCCCATATAAAGTGTTGCTGCACCCGAACACTTCGGTAAACATCCGGAACCCCTTCCGGTGAACTTCGGAACCCTTCCAGAGATCAAAACACTATTATCACATATATCAATCTTTACCTCCGGACTATTCCGGAGATCCTCGTCATGTCCGGGATCTTATCCAGGACTCCGAACAACTTTCGGTCACCAACATAATAACTCAATTATACTAATCGTCACCAAACGTTAAGTGTGTAGACCCTGCGGGTTCGAGAACTATGTAGACATGACCGAGACACCTCTACGGCCAATAACCAATAGCGGGACCTGGATGCCCATATTGGCTCCTACATATTCTACGAAGATCTTTATCGGTCGAACCTCTATGTCAAGGATTCAGTTAATCCCGTATGCTGTTCCCTTTGTTCTTCGGTATGTTACTTGCCCGAGATTCGATCGTCGGTATCACTATACCTAGTTCAATCTCGTTACCGGCAAGTCTCTTTACTCGTTCCGTAATACAAGATCCTGTGGCTAACTCTTTAGTCACTTTGCTTGCAAGGCTCAATGTGATGTTGTATTACCGAGTGGGCCCTGAGATACCTCTCCGTCACACGGAGTAACAAATCCCAGTCTTGATCCATGCCAACCCAACAGACACCCTCGGAGATACCTGTAGAGCACCTTTATAGTCACCCAGTTACGTTGCGACGTTTGATACACACAAGGTATTCCTCCGGTGTCAGTGAGTTGCATGATCTCATGGTCAAAGGAACAGATACTTGACATGCAGAAAACAATAGCAATAAACTGACACGATCAAATGCTACGTTTACAGTTTGGGTCTTGTCCATCACATCATTCTCCTAATGATGTGATCCCGTTATCAAATGACATCTCATGTCCATGGCTAGGAAACCTTAACCATCTTTGATCAACAAGCTAGTCAACTAGAGGCTTACTAGGGACACAGTGTTGTCTATGTACCCACACATGTATTTGAGTTTCCAATCAATACAATTATAGCATGGATAATAAACGATTATCATGAACAAGGAAATATAATAATAACCAATTTATTATTGCCTCTAGGGCATATTTCCAACAGTCTCCCACTTGCACTAGAGTCAATAATCTAGTTCACATCACTATGTGATTTACATTGTAATGAATCGAACACCCATGCAGTTCTGGTGTTGTTCATGTTTAGCCTTTGGAAGAGGTTTAGTCATCGGATCTGCAACATTTAGATCCGTGTGTACTTTGCAAATATTTATGTCGTCCTCCTTGATGTAATCGCGGATGGAATTGAAACGTCGCTTTATGTGTCTGGTCCTCTTGTGAAATCTTGGTTCCTTGGCTAGAGCAATGGCACCAGTATTATCACAAAACAGAGTCATTGGGTTAAGTGCACTAGGCACTACTCCAAGATCTGTCATGAACTCCTTCATCCAGACACCTTCCTTCGCCGCCTCCGAGGCAGCGATGTACTCCGCTTCGCATGTAGAATCTGCTACCACGCTTTGCTTGGAACTGCACCAGCTAACCGCACCCCCATTAAGAATAAATACGTATCCGGTTTGCGACTTAGAGTCATCCGGATCAGTGTCAAAGCTTGCATCGACGTAACCCTTTACGACGAGCTCTTTATCACCTCCATAAACGAGAAACATGTCCTTAGTCCTTTTCAGGTACTTCAGGATATTCTTGACCGCCGTCCAGTGTTCCATTCCTGGATCACTTTGAAACCTTCCGACCATACTTATGGCAAGGCTGACATCGGGTCTTGTGCACAGCATTGCATACATGATAGAGCCTATGGCTGAAGCATAGGGGATGACACTCATCTTTTCTCTATCTTCTGCAGTCACTGGGCATTGAGTCTTACTCAACTTCACACCTTGTAAAACAGGCAAGAACCCCTTCTTGGACTGATCCATTTTGAACTTCTTCAAAATCTTATTAAGGTATGTGCTTTGTGAAAGTCCTATTAAGCGTCTTGATCTATCTCTATAGATCTTTATGCCTAATATGAAAGCAGCTTCTCCTAGGTCCTTCATTGAAAAACTCTTGTTCAAATATTCCTTTACGCTTTCCAGCATTTCTATATTGTTTCCAATCAGCAATATGTCATCCACATATAATATTAGAAACGCTATAGAGCTCCCACTCACTTTCTTGTAAATACAAGCTTCTCCGTAAACTTGTATAAACTCGAACGCTTTGATCACCTCATCAAAACGAAGATTCCAACTCCGAGATGCTTGCACCAGTCCATAAATGGATCGCTGGAGTTTGCAAACTTTGTCAGCACTCTCTGGATCGACAAAACCTTCTGGTTGCATCATATACAACTCTTCCTTAAGGAAACCGTTAAGGAACGCTGTTTTGACATCCATCTGCCAAATTTCATAATCGAAAAAGGCAGCTATTGCTAACATGATTCTGACGGACTTAAGCATCGCTACGGGTGAGAAGGTCTCATCGTAGTCAACTCCTTGAACTTGTGAAAAACCCTTTGCCACAAGTCGAGCTTTATAGACGGTGACATTACCGTCCGCGTCCGTCTTCCTCTTAAAGATCCATTTGTTCTGAATGGCCTTACGCCCTTCAGGTAATACTTCCAAAGTCCATACTTTGTTTTCATACATGGATCCCATCTCGGATTTCATGGCCTCTAACCACTTCTCGGAATCCGGGCCCATCATCGCTTCTCCATAGCTCGTAGGTTCATCGTTGTCTAACAACATGACCTCTAAGACAGGGTTGCCGTACCACTCGGGAGCAGTACGCGTCCTTGTCGACCTACGAGGTTCGATAGCAACTTGATCCAAAGCTTCATGATCATCATCATTAACTTCCTCTTCAGCTAATGTAGGCTCCACAGAAACAACTTTCTGCGCTGCGCTACTCTCAGGTTGAAGTAAAGGTTCAACAACCTCATCAAGTTCTATCTTCCTCCCACTCAATTCTTTCGAGAGAAACTCTTTCTCAAGAAATGTTCCGTTTTTAGCGACAAACACTTTGCCCTCGGATCTGAGGTAGAAGGTATACCCAATTGTCTCTTTTGGGTATCCTATGAAGACGCATTTCTCCGCTTTGGGTTCCAGCTTTTCAGGCTGAAGCTTTTTGACATAAGCATCACATCCCCAAACTTTAAGAAACGACAGCTTTGGCTTCTTGTCAAACCAAAGTTCATAAGGCGTCGTCTCAACGGATTTCGATGGTGCCCTATTTAAAGTGAATGCAGCTGTCTCTAATGCATAACCCCAAAACGATAGTGGCAAATCGGCAAGAGACATCATAGATCGTACCATATCCAATAAAGTTCGATTACGACGTTCGGACACACCATTACGCTGTGGTGTTCCAGGCGGTGTTAATTGTGAAACAATTCCACACTGTCTTAAGTGACTGCCAAACTCATAACTCAGATATTCTCCTCCTCGATCAGATCGTAGGAATTTAATCTTCTTGTTACGATGATTCTCAACTTCACTCTGAAATTGTTTGAACTTTTCAAATGTTTCAGACTTGTGTTTCATTAAGTAAATATACCCATATCTACTTAAGTCATCAGTGAAGGTGAGAAAGTAACGATAACCACCGCGCGCCTCAATGCTCATCGGACCGCACACATCACTATGTATGATTTCCAATAAGTCACTTGCCCGTTCCATTATTCCAGAGAACGGCGTTTTAGTCATCTTGCCCATGAGGCATGGCTCACATGTGTCAAGTGATTCAAAATCAAGTGACTCCAAAAGTCCATCAGCATGGAGCTTCCTCATGCGTTTTACGCCAATATGACCTAAACGGCAGTGCCACAAGAAAGTGGTATTATCATTATCAATTCTACATCTTTTGGCATCAATGTTATGAACATGTGTATCATTACTATCGAGATTCAACAAGAATAAACCCCTCACATTGGGTGCATGACCATAAAAGATATTACTCATATAAATAGAACAACCTTTATTCTCTGATTTAAATGAGTAACCGTCTCGCAATAAACAAGATCCAGATATAATGTTCATGCTTAACGCAGGCACCAAATAACACTTATTTAGGTTCATCACTAATCCCGACGGTAATCGAAGAGCGAGCGTGCCGACGGCGATCACATCAACCTTGGAACCATTTCCCACGCGCATCGTCACTTCGTCCTTTGCCAGCCTCCGTCTATTCCGCAGTTCCTGTTTTGAGTTGCAAATATGAGCAACCGCACCGGTATCAAATACCCAGGCACTACAACGAGAGTTGGTAAGGTACACATCAATAACATGTATATCATATATACCTTGTTTGTTGTTGGCCGCCTTCTTGTCAGCCAAATACTTGGGGCAATTCCGCTTCCAGTGTCCAGTACCCTTGCAATGAAAACACACAGTTTCTGGTTTGGGTCCAGCCTTGGGTTTCTTCACGAGAGGAGCAACTGCTTTGCCACTCTGCTTGGAGTTACCCTTCTTACCCTTGCCATTTTTCTTGAAACTAGTGGTTTTATTGACCATCAACACTTGATGCTCCTTCTGAATTTCAGACTCAGCGGCTTTCAGCATCGCAAACAGCTCGGCGACTGACTTGTTCATCCCGTGCATGTTATAGTTCAACACGAAGCTCTTGTAGCTAGGTGGCAATGATTGAAGAACTCTGTCAGTGATAGCCTCTGGCGGAAGGGGCATCCCTAACTCAGCCAGACGGGTGGAGTACCCAGACATTCTGAGCACGTGATCACTGATAGACCCGTTCTCCTCCATCTTGCAAGCATAGAACTTATCGGAGATCTCATATCTCTCGATCCGGGCATTCTTCTGGAAGATAAACTTCAACTCCTGGAACATCTCATATGCTCCATGACGTTCAAAACGTCTTTGAAGTCCCGGTTCTAAGCCATACAACATTGCACATTGAACTATTGAGTAATCATCAGAACGAGCCTGCCAGGCGTTCACAACGTCTAGAGACTCAACTGGAGCGGGTGGATCACCAAGCGGTGCATCAAGGACATAAGCCTTCTGGGAAGCCGTAAGGATAATCCTTAGATTACGGGCCCAGTCCACAAAGTTACTTCCATCATCTTTCAACTTAGCTTTCTCTAGGAACGCATTAAAATTCAGGGGTGCTACTGCGCGAGCCATGATCTACAACATAAATATAGCAAAGACAACTTAGACTATTGTTCTTAGATAATGAGTTTAGTTAATCATATTTAAAAAACTCCCACTCAAATTGACATCCCTCCGATCATTCGAGTGTAACATGATCCAAATCCACCAACTCAAGTCCGATCATCACGTGAGTTGAGGTGGTTTCAATGGTGAACATCTTCATGTTGATCATATCTACTATATGACTCATGTTCGACCTTTCGGTCTCTTGTGTTCCGAGGCCATGTCTGTACATGCTAGGCTCGTCAAGTTTAACCCGAGTGTTCCGCACGTGTAACATGGCTTACACCCGTTGTATGCGAACGTAGAGTCTATCACACCCGATCATCACGGCGTGTCTCGAAACGACGAACTTTCGCAACGGTGCACACTTGGGGAGAACACAATTTATCTTGAAATTTAAGTGAGGGATCACCTTATAATGCTACCGTCGTCCTAAGCAAAATAAGATGCATAAAAGGATTAACATCACATGCAAATCATAAGTGACATGATATGGCCATGAACTTGTGCTTTTGATCTCCATCTCCAAAGCACCGGCATGATCTCCATCGTCACCGGCATGACACCATGATCTCCATCATCTTGATCTCCATCAACGTGTCGCCATAAGGTTGTCGCGCCGACTGTTGCTTCCACGACTATTGCTAACGTTTAGCGATAAAGTAAAGCATTACATAGCGCTTAATGATTGACACGCAGGTCATACAATAATTAAAGACAACTCTATGGCTCCTGCCAGTTGCCGTACTCATCGACATGCAAGTCGTGATATTCTATACAAAACATGATCATCTCATACATCACATATATCTCATCATGTAATTGGCCATATCATATCACATCATACCCTGCAAAAACAAGTTAGACGTCCTCTAATTGTTGTTGCAAATTTTACGTGGCTGCTACGGGTTTGCAAGAACCGTTCTTACCTACGCAAAACCACAACGTGGTGTAGTGATTGCTTTTTGATCTTCTAAAAGAACCCTCTTCATTGAAATCGATTCAACTAAAGTGAGAGAGACAGACACCCGCTAGCCATCTTTATGCAACGAAGTTACATGTTAGTTGAAGGAACCTGTCTCGCGTAAGTGTACGCGTAATGTCGGTCCGGGCCGCTTCATCTCACAGTACCGCCGAATCAAATATCAACTAGTAACGGCAAGCAATATGTATACACCCACGCCCACAACTCGTTTGTGTTCTACTCGAGATCTCATCTACGCATAGACCTAGCTCTGATACCACTGTTGGGGAACGTTGCATGGGAAACAAAAATTTTCCTACGCACACATAAGATCTATCCATGGTGATGAGCATCTACGAGAGGGAGAGTGAATCTACATACCCTTGTAGATCGCTAAGCGGAAGCGTTTAAGAAACGCGGTTGATGTAGTCGAACGTCTTTGCGATCCAAATCGCCGAGCGTCCCGCGATCCAATCACGATCCTTCCGATCTAGTGCCGAACGGACGGCACCTCCGCGTTCAACACACGTACGGCTTGATGACGCCTTCACCTCCTCGATCCAGCGAGCGATGGTGAAGTAGTGGTTGAGTTCCAGCAGCACGACGGCGTGGTGATGGTGGTGAGGAACAATCTCTGCAGGGCTTCGCCAAGCACTACGGAGATTATGACGGAGGAACTAGAGGGTTAGGGTTGCCGCACACGGCTTGGGGAAATCTTGATGTGTCCCGTGTGCTAGCCCTGTCCCTCTATTTATATGTTGAGCCTTGGGGTCTAAACTTGGAGTAAAAGCCTCCTCCAGGTCGGTTTTGCCCGCACAAGGTCGGTTTGGCCCGCAGGGAAAGAGTCCAACTCGGATCCCTGCCGAACCGTGCACAGCCGCACACAAGCGGTAGTACCGCTTCACACAAGCGGTAGTACCGCTTGGGCGGTAGTACCGCTTCACACAAGCGGTAGTACCGCTCGGGCGGTAGTACCGCTTCACACAAGCGGTAGTACCGCTTACGCGGCAGCAAAACTACTTCTGCACTTTCCAATACCTCGTGGGCTTTATCCCTTTGGCCCATATAAAGTGTTGCTGCACCCGAACACTTCGGTAAACATCCGGAACCCCTTCCGGTGAACTTCGGAACCCTTCCAGAGATCAAAACACTATTATCACATATATCAATCTTTACCTCCGGACTATTCCGGAGATCCTCGTCATGTCCGGGATCTTATCCAGGACTCCGAACAACTTTCGGTCACCAACATAATAACTCAATTATACTAATCGTCACCAAACGTTAAGTGTGTAGACCCTGCGGGTTCGAGAACTATGTAGACATGACCGAGACACCTCTACGGCCAATAACCAATAGCGGGACCTGGATGCCCATATTGGCTCCTACATATTCTACGAAGATCTTTATCGGTCGAACCTCTATGTCAAGGATTCAGTTAATCCCGTATGCTGTTCCCTTTGTTCTTCGGTATGTTACTTGCCCGAGATTCGATCGTCGGTATCACTATACCTAGTTCAATCTCGTTACCGGCAAGTCTCTTTACTCGTTCCGTAATACAAGATCCTGTGGCTAACTCTTTAGTCACTTTGCTTGCAAGGCTCAATGTGATGTTGTATTACCGAGTGGGCCCTGAGATACCTCTCCGTCACACGGAGTAACAAATCCCAGTCTTGATCCATGCCAACCCAACAGACACCCTCGGAGATACCTGTAGAGCACCTTTATAGTCACCCAGTTACGTTGCGACGTTTGATACACACAAGGTATTCCTCCGGTGTCAGTGAGTTGCATGATCTCATGGTCAAAGGAACAGATACTTGACATGCAGAAAACAATAGCAATAAACTGACACGATCAAATGCTACGTTTACAGTTTGGGTCTTGTCCATCACATCATTCTCCTAATGATGTGATCCCGTTATCAAATGACATCTCATGTCCATGGCTAGGAAACCTTAACCATCTTTGATCAACAAGCTAGTCAACTAGAGGCTTACTAGGGACACAGTGTTGTCTATGTACCCACACATGTATTTGAGTTTCCAATCAATACAATTATAGCATGGATAATAAACGATTATCATGAACAAGGAAATATAATAATAACCAATTTATTATTGCCTCTAGGGCATATTTCCAACAATAGCATGTGCTAAAAAGTTGAGAGGGTTACGGCAAAAACTGGATGCACTTCGTGTACAAAACGGACAATCTCTTTCGAAGTATCAGGGTTTCGGACGAAAACTCATCTGTTACAAAAGGCATTTAATTTCTTCACATGTAACTGCAATGATATAGTTGTGGAGAGAAAGTCTTCACTTTTTCTTCGCTTGTGTCCTTTGCTTATTGCGCCGTAACCATGGATAATATTCATCATTTAACAGGGTGCTTGGGTCAGCCTTGACTTTGAAGGGAGGAATTTCATGAAACTTTTCATAATCTTCAGACATGTCTGTCTTGCCCTCCAATCCCACGATGTCTCTTTTTCCTGAAAGAACTATGTGGCGCTTTGGCTCATCGTATGATGTATTCGCTTCCTTATCTTTTCTTTTTCTCGGTTTGGTAGACATGTCCTTCACATAGAAAACCTGCGCCACATCATTGGCTAGGACGAATGGTTCGTCTGTGTACCCAAGATTGTTGAGATCCACTGTTGTCATTCCGTACTGTGGGTCTACCTGTACCCCGCCTCCTGACAGATTGACCCATTTGCACTGAAACAAAGGGACCTTGAAATCATGTCCATAGTCAAGTTCCCATATGTCCACTATGTAACCATAATATGTGTCCTTTCCCCTCTTGGTTGCTGCATCAAAGCGGACACCGCTGTTTTGGTTGGTGCTCTTTTGATCTTGGGCGATCGTGTAAAATGTATTCCCATTTATCTCGTACCCTTTGTAAGTCAATACAGTCGAAGATGGTCCCCTGGCCAACGAGTACAGCTCATCAGAAATAGTGTTGTCACCCATGAGACGTGTTTGCAACCAACTGCCGAAAGTCCTGATGTGTTCATATGTAATCCAGTCGTCACACTGCTCCGGGTGTTTGGAGCGCAGAATATTCTTGTGTTCATCGACATACGGGGTCACCAAGGTAGAATTCTGTAGAACTGTGTAGTGTGCTTGAGACCAAGAATGCCCGTCCCTACATATTATTGAGTCCGCTCCTAGCGTGCCTTTTCCAGTCAGTCTCCCCTCATACCGCGATTGAGGGAGACCAATCTTCTTAAGGTCAGGAATGAAGTCAACACAAAACCCAATGACATCCTCTGTTTGATGGCCCATGGAGATGCTTGCTTCTGGCGTAGCGCGGTTACGAACATATTTCTTTAAGAATCCCATGAACCTCTCAAAGGGGAACATATTGTGTAGAAATACAGGGCCCAGAACGACAATCTCGTCGACTAGATGAACTAGGACGTGCGTCATGATATTGAAGAAAGATGGTGGGAACACCAGCTCGAAACTAACAAGACATTGCACCAAATCACTCCTTAACCTTGACAGGATTTCTGGATCGATCACCTTCTGAGAGATTGCATTGAGGAATGCACATAGCTTCACAATGGCTAATCGAACGTTTTCCGGTAGAAGCCCCCTCAATGCAACCGGAAGCAGTTGCGTCATAATCACGTGGCAGTCATGAGACTTTAGGTTCTGGAACTTTTTCTCTGCCATATTTATTATTCCCTTTATATTCGACGAGAAGCCAGACGGGACCTTCATACTGAGCAGGCATTCAAAGAAGATTTCCTTCTCTTCTTTGGTAAGAGCATAGCTGGCAGGACCTTCATACTGCTTTGGATGCATGCCGTCTTTTTCATGCACACGTTGCTGTTCCTCCCGTGCCTCCGGTGTATCTTTTGTCTTCCCATACACTCCCAAGAAGCCTAGCAGGTTCACGCAAAGATTCTTCGTCACGTGCATCACGTCGATTGCAGAGCGGACCTCTAGGTCTTTCCAATAGGGTAGGTCCCAAAATATAGATTTCTTCTTCCACATGGGTGCGCGTCCCGCATCGTCAGTCGGAACAGATAGTCCGCCAGGACCCTTTCCAAAGATTACTTGTAAATCATTGACCATATCAAGTATGTGATCACCAGTACGGAGGGCGGGCTTCTTCCGGTGATCTGCCTCACCTTTGAAATGCTTTCCTTTCTTTCGACATTGATGGTTGGTCGGAAGAAATCGACGATGCCCCAGGTACACATTCTTCCTGCATTTGTCCAAATATATACTGTCGGTGTCATCTAAACAGTGTGTGCATGCGTGGTATCCCTTGTTTGTCTGTCCTGAAAGGTTACTGAGAGCAGGCCAATCGTTGATGGTTACAAACAGCAACGCATGTAGGTCAAATTCCTCCTGTTTGTGCTCATCCCACACACGTACACCTTCTCCATTCCACAGCTGTAAAAGTTCTTCAACTAATGGCCTTAGGTACACATCAATGTCATTGCCGGGTTGCTTAGGGCCTTGGATGAGCACTGGCATCATAATGAACTTCCGCTTCATGCACAACCAAGGAGGAGGGTTATAGATACATAGAGTCACGGGCCAGGTGCTATGATTGCTGCTCTGCTCCCCAAAAGGATTAATGCCATCTGCACTTAAACCAAACCATACGTTCCTTGCGTCACCTGCAAAGTCCCCCCACCTTCTCTCGATTTTTCTCCACCGCGACCCGTCAGCGGGTGCTCTCAACTTCCCGTCTTTCTTACGGTCTTCTTTGTGCCATCGCATCAACTTGGCATGCTCTTTGTTTCTCAACAGACGTTTCAGCCGTGGTATTATAGGAGCATACCACATCACCTTGGCAGGAACCCTCTTCCTGGGGCGCTCGCCCTCAACATCACCAGGGTCATCTCGTCTGATCTTATACCGCAATGCACCGCATACCGGGCATGCGTTCAAATCCTCGTACTCACCGCGGTAGAGGATGCAGTCATTAGGGCATGCATGTATCTTCTGCACCTCCAATCCTAGAGGGCATAGAACCTTCTTTGCTTCGTACGTACTGCCGGGCAATTCGTTATCCTTTGGAAGCTTCTTCTTCATTATTTTCAGCAGCGAACTAAATCCCTTGTCAGATACACCATTGTTTGCCTTCCATTGCAGCAATTCCAGTGTGGTACCGAGCTTTCTGTTGTCATCTTCGCAATTTGGGTACAACCCTTTTTTGTGATCCTCTAACATGCGATCGAACTTCAACTTCTCCCTTTCACTTTCGCATTCTCTCTGTGCATCAACAATGACCCGGCGAAGATCATCATCGGGCACATCGTCTGGTTCCTCTTGATCTTCAGCTTCCCCCATTGCAGCATCACCGTATTCAGGGGGCGGGTAGTTGTCATCATCCTCTTCTTCTTCGTTGTCTTCCATCATAACCCCTCTTTCTCCGTGCTTGGTCCAAACATTATAGTGTGGCATAAAACCCTTCTCAAGCAGGTGGAAGTGAAGGGTTTTAGAGTTGGAGAAAGCCTTCGTATTCTCACAGACAATACATGGACAATGCATAAAACCATTCTGCTTGTTTGCCTCAGCCGCTTCGAGAAAATTATGCAGGCCCTTAATATACTCGGAGGTGCGTCGGTCACCGTACATCCATTGCCGGTTCATCTGCGTGCGTTATATAGTTCTTATTATTGAACAACATATAACTCTCTAGAGCATCTAATTAAAACACACAAATAAGAACTTTTTTCTTTTAGAAAGAAGATAAGAAGAAGAGGCTAACCACGGTGTTGCCAGCGCCGAGATGGGCGCGGGCGATCGACGGCGGTGAGGACGGGGACGGGACAGGACGGACCGCCAAACCTAGACAAATCTTGAGGAAAATGGAGCTTGGACAAGGAGCTTCGAGAGGAGAAAGCTTAAGTGTTGCTCGGGCATTTCATCGAACACCTCATGTGCATAGGAGGTGAGCTAGAGCACCACAAAAGCTCTCCCACGGCCGGGCAAAAAAACAGAGCAATGCATTGCTCTGCTCGCGGGCGGGGGCTATATATAGGCCAACCATTGGTCCCGGTTCCAGCCACGAACCGGGACCAACATTGGTCCCGGTTCGTGGCTGGAACCGGGACAAAAGGGGTCACCTTTAGTCCCGGTTCCAGCCACAAACCGGGACCAATGGTTGTGGGCCAGGAACGAGGCGCATTGGTCCCGGTTCGTGTCTAGAACCGGGACAGAAGGGGTCAGACGAACCGGGACCAATGCCCCACGAAGCCCGGCCGGCGCCCTGGCCTCACGAACCGGGACCGATGCCCCATGGGTCCCGGTTCGTGAGTGAACCGGGACTAATGGGCTTCTCAGGGGTGGACCGATGCCCTGTTTTGTACTAGTGCTAGCATCTCCGTTCATTTATACTCAGACAAAAGAAAAACGGAGGGAGTACTATACTAGCCTCTCGTACATTTGATTGTAGGAGAGTGCATGCGTGCGCACGATGATTGGGTCGCGCATGTTTCACTACAAGTTTATTATTTACCGTTTTGTTTATTATTATACTCTTGGAGGTAGGGTGGGTCCCAGCTCTGCTCGCCTCCAAGATCCCTCCCGTGCGTTTCTCCAACTCGCCTCCAAAGTCGTGACCCCTTCTCCGGCTCTGCTCTCGATGTAAAAAAAAAGGCTCTGCTCTGACGCGTCCATACCCCCATCTCTCTCGCGTCTTCCATTCCCCAATCTCCACCCTTGTCTGGTGTTCTGCAATTTCCACTCTCACTGTTTCGATCCGGAGATGATGATGGAGCCGGAGACTGGGGACGCCGCCGCTGTGGTCGTTGCGCAGGCGAGTTGGCCGTGCTCCAGGCGGAGAACCCGCACGCAGCAGAGGTGTGCGGCCTGCCGGAAGGCGGCGGCGGCGGCGGCTTCTGCTGCTGCGCCACCCAAGAAATGGTCCATAAAAGAGCACCACGACGCGCTCTCGCGATAGGGAGGGGGATGATCCTGGCCCACGGAGGCGGCAGCGAGAAATTCGGCTTCTGAACGTTACACGGCCGGTGACCCACCGTCAAATCCTTTTCGTATCAGTAGCTGTTGATGCCACCGCCTCTCGACCTACACCGCCGGTGACCCACCGTCAAATCCTTCTCGTGCACACGATCCTCTCCTCCCCCTTTACGTTTCCCCTCAACTAATTTGATGCCGCCGCCGCCGCCGCCCTGTTGCTAATTTAACAGCCACTACACTACAGCAGCAGGTGATATACTTAATAGAGAAAAAGTCTATTTTTCGTCCCTCAATTCTTCGGCCTGCTCACTTTTGATCCCTCAACTTTAAAACCGGACAGATTGCACCACGAACTCTTGAAACCAGCCATTTTTCGCCCCTGCGGGGTTTCGCTGCCGAGTCAACCCGGTTTTGATCACGGCATGAACACTGCACCGATGAACAGTAAAATCGAAAAAAATACAAAAAAAATCAAAAAAATCTGAATTTTTTTTACGTCGAAGATACTCAGGTACGCAAGGTGTGTGCTAATTTTCGTCATGTTTGGACGTTCGAGGAGCTCGCAGCAAAAAAAAAAACTAAATCTACTCTATGATGAACAGTAAATTCAAAAAATAGCAAAAAAATTCAAAAAAATTTAAATTTTTTGGCATCGAAGATTCTCAGGTGTGCAAGGTGCGTGCAAATTTTCGTGTTGAAATGACATCCGAGGAGCTCATGGCAAAAACAAAAAATTATATAGCGTACGTGTGCGTGCCGCTTCGGGTGGTTTTCAAACCCTCGGATGTCATTTCAGCACGAAAATTTGCACGCACCTTGCACACCTGAGAATCTTCGATGCCAAAAAATTTCAGATTTTTTTGAATTTTTTTGCTATTTTTCTGAATTTACTGTTCATCATAGAGTAGATTTAGTTTTTTTTTTGCTGCGAGCTCCTCGAACGTCCAAACATGACGAAAATTGGCATGCACCTTGCGTACCTGAGTATCTTCGACGTAAAAAAATTTCAGATTTTTTTGATATTTTTTGCTATTTTTTTCGATTTTACTGTTTGTCGGTGCACTGTTCATGCCGTGGTCAAAGCCGGGTTGCCTCGGCAGCGAAACCCCGCAGGGACGAAAAATGGCTGGTTTCGAGAGTTTGTGTTGCAATCTGTCTGGTTTTAGAGTTGAGGGACCAAAAGTGAGCAGACCAAAGAATTGAGGGACGAAAAATAGACTTTTCTCTACTTAATATGGCGTTCTGAATGTTATCAATCATGTGATTTGCACTAGTAATTGAATCCTAGTAGAGCATGTCTTGTTTTCATCACATCACATAAATAAACTGCAAGGATGCAGGACTAAGATTTTTTTTTTTTGAAATACGATATTTTTTGATTTTTTTTTGAAAATACGATGAACAAATCAGAAATTTCATAAATAGAGCACCGTCGTTGACGTGTACAACGAAACATAGTTTTCGTTGTGCCGTTGGACGAAACATGGATATTTCGTTTTACTGTAGGACGAAACGTAAGTTTCTTTGTTTGGTGGGACGAAACTAAGGGTTTAACCACACAAGGAAACATGCACTTTACACTAAACTCTGCACATAATCATCCCTTGCCGCACTGGAGCTCCCCTGGCCGAACCCTCGCGCCACCAGGACCGCATCGGCGAGGAGAATCCATTCAGACATAGAAGAACTCGAACCGTGCATCGTGGAGGACGAATTTCGCCATTCAATCTACACCGACCGCCGTAAGCCTTCATCGCGCTCGGTGAGAAATTTTCCAATTACTCGCACCCATCTACTCATCTAGATGCCATCAACCTCCTAGACATTATCCTTTATCCTATTGTTGTCGTTGGCCGCGCGCACCAAGATCCGTGCACATCCGGTTCACGTCCGCGGATGGCACAGATCGTGGTGCACGCGGCCAACGACAACAATAGGATAAAGGATAATGTCTAGGAGGTTGACGGCATCTAGATGAGTAGATGGGTGCGAATAATTGGAAAATTTCTCACCGAGCGCGATGAAGGCTTGCGGCGGTCGGTGAAGATTGAATAGCGAAATTCGTCCTCCACGATGCACGGTTCGAGCTCTTCTACGTCTGAATGGATTCTCCTCGTCGATGCGGTCCTGGTGGCACAAGGGTTCGACCAGGGGAGCTCCAGTGCGGCAAGGGATGATTATGTGCAGAGTTTACCCTACCATGTTTCGCTGTGTGGTTAAAGAAAACACTGTTTGGTACTAAGGTTTCATCCTAGCAGACAACGAAACGTACGTTTCGTCCTACAGTAAATAACATCCAGGTTTTGTCCAACGGCACAACGAAAACTATGTTTCGTTGTACACGTCAACGACGGTGCTCTATTTATGAAATTTCTGATTTGTTCATCGTATTTTCGATTTTTTTTCAAAAAAAGTCGTATTTCAAAAAAAATAAAAAAATCCAGGACTAAGATGTGTTGAATATATCAATAAGAATTATATTACGTGCGGGCTATCACCAAATTATCAACAATTTAGTACTTTGATCCTTGTATATCATGTATGACAAACCATGTGAAATAAACTGCGGACCACCACCAAAAATAGTATTATCTGATTGTCTTGCCTGAAAGAACATCCTGAACTATTTTAAAGGCACACGAATTCTTCAAATTCACTATTCTTTGTCATTTGCTGTCAACGTTTGGCTCAAACTAATTACCTTTTTTATTTGGCTCAAAGTCTCAAATTATTTACAAACTTGCATCTCTTTATCTCTCTATGTTTATTATATTTATCTAGTATATCTTTGTATAAAGAAGGAGGGAGTTGTACTGGATACTAATAAATTATGCATCTGCAGGTTGATAACGCCAACCTCTTCACGCGCTGAGAGAATGCAGTTCTGGAACCGTCTTGCGGCGACGCTGCCTATTGTGCTCAACGATCAAGGCATAGTCGATAACCTCACCGAAAATAATAAGACGAGGGTGTGGGTTAGCAGAAGGATAGGAGAGGACGAACTGTACTTAGTGCATGTTCAGCGCACTCCTGGAATTGGTCTCCCGACCTCACTGGTCGTCAAGAATTTCCAGAACATGGACCCAACAGTATTAGTGGATGACAGTGTTAAGAATCGCTGCAAAAAGGAGATGATACTGTTGGCTAGCATCTGTCACGACAACATCATCAACGTCCTAGATGTCATCGAGAGGGATGAAGCGATCATGCTCACCTACAACTATGAGGTGAATGGCAATCTTGACCACTGGCTGCACCAGCGGGAGGAGGGCGACCTGCTGCTGACCTGGCCGGAGAGGCGGGCCATAGCCATCGGCGTCGCGAAAGGGCTCTGCCACTTGCACCACGGATGCAACAAACCAGTTGTCCACCACAACATTAGCTCTCGCAACATCTTGCTTGATCAAAATTTCAAGGCCGTGATAGCCAGTTTTGGCGCTGCACAGATGAACATGGTCGGCCTCAACCAACCGTTGCCGATCACGGAGATTCCGGTTGGTAACTTTGGGTACGCAGCTCCAGGTATGGCGGGCGATCGTTGCATGCAATGGAATTCTTTCTTAACTAGCTTGGTCTTTTAACTAGTACTGAATTACTGATGGCAATTGATTACTTGCAGAATATGGTATTGCGCCAAGCCAGCTGATGGAGAAGGTTGACGTTTACAGTTTTGGCGTCGTGCTGCTGGAGCTAGTCACGGGACGGGTGGCCAATGGAGCTGGAGTTGATGATCTACTAGCAATTTGGGCACATGACAACTACAATGAACTGATGGCAAACCATCGGGAAATGTTCATGATGTTCGTCGACAGAGAGATCCCAGATCGTGCGCGATACATGGAGGAGATGGTGACGGTGTTCAGGCTGGGTGTGGATTGCACCGCCAGGGATCCGCATCAAAGGCCGTCCATGCAGATGGCTCTCAAACGAATCCGTCATGGCCGATTCCATGGCCTCCTCAGCTGCTACCTACTGTGACGCTACCGGCTAAACAAACAATTTTGCTATTCCACAGTCACCTGAAATCTTACAATGTTTCAGTCGACATTTTCCCTGGATTGTGGTTGTGATCTGTGTTGCGTTTTGTGTGGACTCCTGTTGGGGGAAAACACTACCAGAGAGAGAAGCGAAGTCCTAATTGACCACAGCTTCTGCGGTCTTGTTTGTCTTGTTCGAGCAGCTGCTAGCCGGAGCCTAGTAAGCTCAAGAAGGTCAGTTTGGTCCAGCAGATGATAGCTGGAGTGGTATGTCGGTTTGGTATTGAGTCTAGTAAATTCAGTGCTTAAGTCGGTTCCAGCATGTAGCCTATATAAAGGCAGGTCCTTATAATATTTCAGCAAGCAACGAACTTTCTACTTCCTACATGTGCTTCTCTTCTACACCTTTGATTCTCTAATCTTACCCCACTTCCCTCCCACTGAAAGTATCCCACCCTACAACATGTTTATTATCTTTATTATGTGATATTTGTTGGGTTCAACCCAGTCTCCCGGCAAGGCTCTCCCGACAAGGGCATCCCCGGGAAGGAGTATCCCGAGAAGGAAGCTCGCGTCAGGCCCCACGTGCGCCGTACGTGGAGTGGCCCCGGTGGGGTGTGGCACCCCGGCTCAGAGGACCGGGTTACCAGTGTTTCCAACGCAGAGATCATGTCTTCTGAAAACACACAACAATTTGGAACAGAACAGAACTGATATTTATTGATATACTTCGGGTACAAGCTCAGAGTTACATTGATAACGAGGCCAGAAGCACAACATGTGCTATGACAATATCTACATTATTTATGGAACATCATGGGCCTCGGTACTACTAGGTGATTCTATAGCGTAGCGGGACATCGTGCGGGAAACTCCATCCCATAGGGACACTGCTGGGACACGGCCTAGTTATCGTAGCACGAACCTTCGGGACCTCCGTCCTCGGCTTCTCCTGCATCTGGCATGATACCCCAGGTGAGTACTTGGAATGTACTCGCAAGCTCACAACAACCAAAACAATGCAGCAAACAACAGCATGGCAATTAACATGTTATATGCTTAAGTTGCTTACTTACTGTTACCGAACATCAACTTACTCTCTTCCGGGTTGTCACACAACCCTCGAAATACTTATGATCCATCGATCACTTCCGAGCATAAGACAAGTTCTTCCATCATTATTATCATTATTCCGGTTGACCACTCAGTGTGACCTAGTGCGGACTGTGTCCAATACTGTGGACGCGGCTATTCGAATAGATTTTTACACTCTGCAGAGGTTGCTCACTTTTCCCACACCATGGAGCTCCTTGTCCCGTACCTCGGTACACTTCCCTCTCGGGTGGACCGGTGCTGCTCCAACGAAACTTGCCTAACCCGTGACTCCTCTACCGTACCACCGATAATCATCCTCCCCCGGAGTCATGCCCTGGGTGGCCCCTGTGTCACCCCGTGACACCTGCCACCGTCGTGGCCCAACTAAACTGTCCCAAACGGGGACGCCGGCAAATAACTCAACTGGCTCAAAGGATTATCGTCGCCTACCTGACCAGGGTAGCACGCACGCATAACCCTCCCTCTTTGGTGGTACCGATAAAAGAGCACGCGGTCAGACCAAGTCAAGGCCGTCCCATTCCGGCAGATGTGGCTGCACGGGTAAGTCCGGGTCGGTGGCACTTGATCAACCATTAAGCCTAGTTTTAGCAATTACATAACCAGCAAGGTTGTTCAACATGAATAAAATTACTATGGCAGTAGTTTTGCCACAATATAATTTACTATGAATTACCACATATTTAAATAATGCAAATAATTCGATTAAATAATCAACACTATTGCAATGCTTCATGTAATGGATGATGTGGCTTGCGTTGCTTTGTTGGGTTGTTTACAAACTCCTGGTCCTCAAAATCAAAATGATTTCCTTCTGAATTTTTTTTAAAATAGCAAAAGAAAATGTCACATAACACATTTCTGTTCACCAGAAATTCTATACATGTGAAAAAAATACCAAAATTTACCAGAAAATAGAGGGGCTCAAGACAAAACAAATGCAAAAAGAATCAATTGATTTGGACTTGTGGATAAAAAGTTATGGGTGGTCAAAGTTACTGGTCAAATATGGAATTTAACAGAATTTCTAAATTCTCTGGAAAGGCCACGTCGAAAGCGTATTTCCCGAATACGCTTCCACTTATATACCAATTCGGACGCGGCTGAGTCGCTGACGGGTGGGGCCTAGCTGTCATACTTAAAAAGAAAAAGAGGGGAACAGTAAATGGGTGGCTCACCGACAGCGATAGCCGGAGTTAGCGACGGCGGCGAGCTCGGGAGATGGCGGAGATGGATCGGCCACTCGACGGCGGTCCTGCCTGTACCAGTGGCGTCTCCGGAGACAGCCTGACGGCGTCGCTCTCTTCCTCTCCGGCGGCGGCGGGTTCGGGGGTCGTCGGCGACGGCGAATCCGGCAGAGCTCTGGCTAGGCAAGAGGTCGGGCAGGGTCGCGGCGGTGCGGTGAGCTCAAATATGTACTTGGGCAGGGCTGGGGTGGAGTGAATCCGGCTATGGTAGAGTGGGGATCGGCGGCGGAATGCCGGCGAGCGGCGAGGCCAGAGGGCCTCTCGGCCATGGCTCGGTGCTTTGGAGGTCTATAGGAGGCGGAGGGAGTGGGGTGAGGAGCGAAGAGAGACCGCGGAGGCCTATTTATAGGAGCGGGCGGAGCTTCTGGACTCGGGCGCGCCGCGGCCACGTCGCCGGAGCGAAGACGTCGCGCTGGCTGGGGCGGCGCGGGCGACGCGATGGAAGAGGGCAGGAGGAGTTAATGCGCTCGCTGGTAGCACGCGGGGAAGAAGACGACCAGCGAGGCCACAGTGCCAGCACGGGCGCCACAGTGGCCGTGTGCGGTGGTGGCCGGCGGGCGCGATTCCGGCGAGGGGAATGGTCTAGGGCGGCCAGGTGGTCGGAGGAGAGCTCGTCGGCGCGAGAGGACACGGTACGGCGACGCGGTAGTCGGCCTCCGATGAGACCCGTGCCTGCCGGCGCCCAGAGCGCGGTTTTGGCAGGGCTGGCCACGCAGTCACCGCGTGCACAGGCACACGCGGCGTGAGCCAGCCTTCCAGGCCATGTCTGGTGTGTCGACGTTGCACCCTAGAGTCTTCTCGTGCCACTAGATCGCCCAGAGACTCACTGAGTCGAAGTGTAGCTTCATCAGCAGTTTGCTGTCAGAAACTTGGTGAGGTTCTGGAGAAGAGATGAGCTGGAGATGAAGTCAATGGAGATGTCTGGAGTGATCTACATTGGAAGGACTATAAGCTGGCAAAACTTGAGAGATTTTCATCAAAGTTTGAATGTAGTTCATGTACAACTGTTGTACTGGTCCAGAAACTTAGTGAGGATGTTGCACTCACATGGTTGATCTTCTGGAGCTAAAATTTGGTGGGTGGGGATTATTTGGCAATGCCAAGGTGTCATAAAAATTTCAACTCAAATGGACACCTTGAGCTAGCACTTCCTTCACAGAGGTTGGAAATAAGCAGAAACATGGCAGAATATTTTTGCTGAAAATTTATACTGGACAAGATGATATTTTTGGGTATTGTGGCAAGATATGTTCCCTAGTATCTCAGGGAATTATTTGAGAGTTTTCTGAGTTAAGAAAATGTGGGTTGCTTCACAAAGGGCCAGTGCTGTCCAGAAGATAAATGGAATTTTCTGGACAAATTTTTATACTGGACCATGAAATGTTTTTGAAGATTTTGGGAGTAGACGATGACAATAAAGTGTGGTATTAATTTGGGATTTTTCTGATCATCAGAACTATAGATTGCTTCACAACCCATAGTGAAGACAGATTTTCCCAAAGAAGAAAATGAATTATTTGGAAAGAAATGAGAATTTGGAATTTGATCCAGAAGGTGTGTGACAAGATTTTGGCAAGATGTTGAGGGCTTTGGATCACCGAGAGAGAAGTTCAAAAGTTTCCCAAGTCCAAAGTCAACTGAAAAGATTCAAAAACCAACCAAATTGCAAATAAAACCAGAAAAGTTTTGAAAAGAAAAAGTTGCCAAAAACCAGGGTGTCACAAACCTACCCCCCTTAGGATGAATTTCGTCCTCGAGATTCGGTTGCTCAGGGAACACATGTGGGTATGCTGATTTCATAAAATCCTCTCTTTCCCAGGTAGCTTCTTCCTTAGTATGATGATCCCACAATACTTTGTAAAATTTAATTGTCTTACTCCTGGTAGTTCTTTCCATTTCATCCAAAATTCTGACAGGCTTTTCCTCATATGTTAAATCTCTAGTCAGCTCTAGCTCACCCATATCTGCCTGCTTGATCGGTGGTGCAATGCACTTTCTCAGCTGTGAGATGTGAAAGACATCGTGAACGTCAGATAACTGTGGTGGTAAGTCTAACTGATATGCCACTCTGCCTCTTCTAGCCATTACTGGAAAGGGACCGATATATCTTGGTGCAAGCTTTCCTCTGGTGTGAAACCTCTTTATTCCTTTCATGGGGGTGACTCGGAGATAAGCATACTCTCCAGTCTCAAAAGTTACTTCTCGATGCTTAGGGTCATAGTAACTCTTTTGACGGGACTTGGCTGCTCGAAGACGTTCCTGAATATCCTTAACTTGCTTCTCAGCCTCGAGCATCAAATCCGTGCCGAAAATACGGCTGTCTCCTGTCTGGGACCAATTTAAAGGAGTGCGGCATTTCCGTCCATACAGTGCTTCGAATGGTGACATCTTGAGACTTGACTGATAACTGTTATTGTAAGAGAATTCCGCGTAGGGCAGACCATCCTCCCATTTGGGTCCATAGGTGAGAGCACAAGACCAAAGCATATCTTCCAATATCTGGTTCACACGTTCGGTCTGTCCATCCGTCTGTGGGTGATATGCCGTGCTATGCTTTAGCACGGTTCCCAAGGCTTGGTGCAACCGTAACCAGAATGCTGAGGTGAACAAGGAGCCTCTATCCGATGTGATGGACTTGGGTACTCCATGAAGACTAACAATCCAGGACATGTAGAGCTGTGCAAGCTGATCGGCTCAGAAGGTGGTCTTTACTGGAATAAAGTGAGCCACTTTCGTAAGTACATCTACGATGACCCAGATAGCATCATGGCCTCGTGTTGACTTGGGTAGTCCAACAATGAAGTCCATGCATATGTCATCCCATTTCCACTGGGGAACCTGTAAAGGTTGCAGTAGTCCAGCGGGTTTCTGATGTTCAGCCTTGACTCTGTTGCAGACATCACAACAGGCGACATAGTACGCAATGTCCCTTCGCATTCCTAGCCACCAAAAGGTTTCCCTTAAGTCCTGGTACATTTTTGTTCCTCCGGGATGGATAGAGTATGCAGATTCATGTGCCTCTCTAAGTATTTGCTGTCTCAAGTTTTCTTGATCAGGCACACATATTCGGTTCTCAAACCATAAAATGCCCTGGTCATCGACACGGAAGTGCTTGGCCCTCCCTTCCTGTATGTTCTCCTTGATCTCTTGTACACTTTTATCAAATTTCTGAGCTGCCTTAATTTCTTCCATAAGTGTTAGAGTAATTTCCATTGTATCCGGGCTAATTGGGCCGCATAGCACCATATTAAGTTTGGCAAACTCCTCTTGTAGCCTTGGATGGGCACCCTCCATTATTGCATTTATGGTGCCTTGTTTTCTGCTGAGAGCATCGGCGACCACATTGGCTTTTCCCGGATGATAATTAATTCCAATGTCATAGTCCTTGACCAGTTCAAGCCATCTTCTCTGTCGGAGATTAAGGTCGGGTTGAGTGAAAATATACTTGAGACTCTTATGGTCTGTGTATATTTCACATCGCTGCCCAATGAGATAATGCCTCCAAATTTTTAATGCATGAATCACGGCTGGCAATTCCAAGTCATGAGTGGGATAATTCTCTTCATGGGGTCGTAGCTGTCTAGATGCATATGCTACAACTCTTCCTTCTTGCATTAGAACGCAGCCAATTCCACGCCTGGAAGCATCGCAATATATATCGAAGCTCTTGTGGATGTCTGGAAGAACTAAGACAGGGGCCGTAGTTAGCCTCGTCTTTAACTCCATGAAACTGCTATCACATTTTTCCGTCCAGGAAAATTTGTGGTTCTTTTTCAACAGTTCTGTCAATGGCTTAGCTATTTTTGAGAAGCCTTTAATGAAACGACGGTAGTAGCCTGCCAATCCCAAAAAACTTCGGACTTCAGTTACTGTGGCTGGTATCTTCCAGTTTAATACAACAGTCACTTTGCTGGGGTCGACGGCCACACCCTGTTCTGACAGAACATGTCCCAGAAATCCCACCTCTCTTAGCCAAAATTCACACTTACTGAATTTGGCATACAAGTGATGGGTCCTTAGTCTTTCCAGGACAGTACGGAGGTGTTGTGTGTGCTCTTCTTCATCTTTGGAATAGATGAGAATATCATCGATGAATACTACCACAAACTTGTCCAAGAAGTCCATGAAGACCTTGTTCATCATGCTCATGAAGTAGGCGGGAGCATTTGTCAGCCCGAATGACATGACTGTAAATTCATACAGACCATATCGGGTAGTGAAGGCTGTCTTGGGGATATCCCCTTTCCTGATTTTTAACTGATGATACCCCGTTCGAAGGTCAATCTTGGAAAATACCCATGCCCCGTTTAGCTGGTCGAACAGATCATCAATGCGGGGAAGCGGATATTTATTTTTGATGGTGACTTCATTCAATTGGCGGTAGTCCACGCACATTCGCAGGCTGCCATCCTTCTTCTTAACGAACAGTACAGGTGATCCCCATGGCGAAGTGCTTGGACGAATGTACCCTTTTTGCAATAATTCATCCAGCCGTTTCCTTAATTCCACTAGCTATGGGGAAGGCATGCGGTAATACTTCTTGTAAATTGGAGCGGTTCCGGGAACAACATCAATAGCAAACTCTAGTTCCCGATCAGGTGGCATTCCCGGTAATTCTTCCAGAAATACGTCTGGGAATTCACTGACTTCTGGAATCAGATTTATATCTGTAGCAGTGGCTTTGAATGCCATTCCCTTCTTTGACATCATTCTGCTAGCAGTGAATTGTACTGTTTGACCGGCCGGATTAACCAATGTTACCGTCCTCGTGGCACAGTTGATACACACCTGATGTGGTGTCAACCAATCCATCCCTAGTATTATATCTAGCCCAGGGGATTCAATGGCAACAAGGGTAGCTGGAAACTTAACTCCGTGTATCGAGATTTCTAGATCCTTGTATATAACATTTGTTCCGAGCATGGAGCCAGGGGATTGTACCACCATGATCTTGTCCAAAAGAGAAGGAGAAAGTTTGTGTATGGTGGCAAAACTCCGTGAAATAAACGAATGAGAAGCCCCGGAATCAAATAAAATAACTGCGGGTATGTCGTTAATAGAAAACATACCAAGGACCACGTCTGGTGCTTCGCGGGCTTCCTTAGCGGAGATGTGATGGACTTGGCCGCGATAGAAGTTTGAATTGAGGCGGCGTCCAACATTGTTGACTTGTGGCTTGTAGTCAGACGGCGGCTTCCCGTTTCTTGCAGGGCACCGCCTGGAATAATGCCCGCCCTGGCCACAATTAAAACAAGTGTTGTTACGGCGGCAGTCCTCCAGCACTGGCTGTTTGCCAATGGTCTTGTCCTGGCTGATGGGCTTATTGCTGTTGTTGCCGTTACTCCAAGTGGGCTTGTACTCAGACGGACCTGGTTGCCAGATACGTGGCTTCTGCACAAACTGCTCACGGTTATCCTTCTTGGGTTCAAACTTCCGCTTGCGATCGTCAAATCCTGACTTATGCTCTCGCTCGGCTATGAAAGCCTTATTTACCAAAGTCAGGAAGTCAGGAAAATCAAGCATACAAAGCTGACAGTGGAGGGTATGATTAAGTCCTCCTAGGAATCGATCTATCTTTCTTTCTTCTGTGGACACGTCATGGGTGGAGTACCGTGCCAGATTGTTAAACTTGTTCAGATACTCACCCACTGACATATTCCCTTGAGTAAGAGCAAGAAATTCCCTTTGCTTCACCTTCATTATGCCGGTAGGAATATGATATTTGCGGAATACTTCCTTGAACTTCTCCCAGGAAATATCTTCCCCAGGAGGCCACAGTATTTTCGTATTGTCCCACCATATGGCTGCCGGTCCTTCCAGGTAGTGAGTGACAAAAGGAACCTTGTCCGACTCATCACAGCAGACTATGTCCAGCTTCTTTTCCATAGTCCTTAGCCAGTCATCAGCTTCCATAGGGTCCACAGCTTGTCCAAAACTGGGTGGCTTGGTACGCTGAAAATCAGACAATTTAGAGTGTGTCCCATTATTGTTGTTCTGACCCACCATAGTCTGCATACTTTTTAGAAATTCCATGAGATCTTGATTTATTTTCTCTTCAAACATTCTCATGATCTGATCAGTGGTCGGTGACTGTGGTGGTGGAGGTGGCAAATCTTCTGGTGATTGTCCTGCTTGTCTGGCGGATCGACGAACGGGAGTTCCATCGCCGCCTTGATTACTACACCTCTTCATCCTAAATTTGTTCCCATTGCAAAATACCGAATCGATGAGCAACATCCATAAAGGAAACACAGCAACATGACACCAGGAAAAGAAACCGAATAAAAAGGAGAGTAAAGCGAACAACATAATTATACAAGGCAACCCAACATCATACATGACAAGCTAGTAGGGGGTTATCATGGCTGGGACAACTCATATGGCAGTTGACATATGCAGAGATGCTACGATGCATGCATTAAAACTCAAACCTCCACTCTAGTAGCGTGGGTGGCACGGACACTGGCAGACTGAAGACTCCTCATCGTCTGATCCTGTCTCGGATTCTGAGCTGATGATGTGAATCTCGGTCTCCGGATCAAAGGAAACGCGGCGACACTGACGGGAAGGTTCTCCCTCTGAAGGAGAAGAAGCATGACACCGCAGCATCAGGGCTGCTGGAGTAGCTAGAAGTGAGGCCCATTCGGCCGGGGTCTCACGTCGGCTACCAGACGAAAAGCCTGGCGGTCCGAATGAGCTAGAAGGAGTCTCAGAAGGTGGAACGGGTGGAGTATACACCGGTGAAAACGGAGGTGGAAGAGGAGACTGGGCTGCCACAATAGCTGCAAGTGCCTCTCAGGCATGAGTCAGCTCCTCAGCTAGTGAAGTGATCATACGGTAACTGGCGTTCAGATAACGGGATAAAACACCAGTAGCACGATCACTCGCCGGGTCAACAGATGCGAAAAGGACTCGCCTTGTCGTAGGCGACAGGGTGGGTAATGAAAGAAACCTGGATGAGTCTGCATCTCCACCTCGTGAAAGCGCAAGTCAGTGAGAGCCTCCATCGCAGCAAACTGGATCGCCAGCTCCGGAGTAGAAGCAGTTCCGCCCTTGGAAGAGCGGGAATAGCTGCCAATATCCGAACTCGCAGTAAGAAAGGCCTTCGCGTGATACTCGTACACTGAACCAGCAAGCTTTTCTCAAAACACCTGGTACACTGGGTCTTCGCCGTTGGGATACAGCCGAAGCCAGACGCTACGGAGCAGAACTGGAAAAGTGAACGGTGCTGGCTCATGGTTGTAGTGGTACGGAACTAGTGCCATCTACACTCATCAAACCAGCGGTTAGCCCAACAATAAACTATATGCATGCCATGCAACAATCAGATGCAACAAGCAAAGCACATCCCAAGACTCTAAACTAATCGTGGTTCTAGCGCGGGATTAACTAGGGTGTCCTACAGTCAGCGCGGCTCTGATACCAAGCGTTGTGGCACCCCGGCTCAGAGGACCGGGTTACCAGTGTTTCCAACCCAGAGATCTTGTCTTCTGGAAACACACAACAACTTGGAACAGAACGGAACTGATCTTTATTGATATACTTCGGGTACAAGCTTAGAGTTACATTGATAACGAGGCCAGAAGCACAACATGTGCTATCACAATATCTACATTATTTATGGAACATCATGGGCCTCAGTACTACTAGGTGATTCTATAGCGTAGCGGAACATCGTGCGGGAAACTCCATCCCATAGGGACACTGCTGGGACACAGCCTAGTTATCGTAGCACGAACCTTCGGGACCTCCGTCCTCGGCTTCTCCTGCATCTGGCATGATACGCCAGGTGAGTACTTGGAATGTACTCGCAAGCTCACAGCAACCACAACAATGCAGCAAACAATAGCATGGCAATTAACATGTTATATGCTTAAGTTGCTTACTTACTGTTACCGAACATCAACTTACTCTCTTCCGGGTTGTCCCACAACCCTCGAAATACTTATGATCCATCGATCACTTCAGAGCATAAGACAAGTTCTTCCATCATTATTATCATTATTACAGCTGACCACTCAGTGTGACCAAGTGCGGACTGTGTCCAATACCGTGGACGCGGCTATTCGAATAGATTCTTAAACTCTGCAGAGGTTGCGGACTTTTCCCACACCATGGAGCTCCTTGTCCCGTACCTCGGTACACTTCCCTCTCGGGTGGACCGGTGCTGCTCCAACGAAACTTGCCTAACCCGTGACTCCTCTACCGTACCACCGACAATCATCCTCACCCAGAGTCATGCCCTGGGTGGCCCCTGTGTCACCCCGTGACACCTGCCACCATCGTGGCCCAACTAAACTGTCCCAAACGGGGACGCCGGCAAATAACTCAACTGGCTCAAAGGATTATCGTCGCCTACCTGATCAGGGTAGCACGCACGCATAACCCTCCCTCTTTGGTGGTACCGATAAAAGAGCACGCGGTCAGACCAAGTCAAGGCCATCCCATTCCGGCAGATGTGGCTGCACGAGTAAGTCCGGGTCGGTGGCACTTGATCGACCATTAAGCCTAGTTTTTGCAATTACATAACCAGCAAGGTTGTTCAACATGAATAAAATTACTATGACAGTAGTTTTGCCACAACATAATTTACTATGAATTACCACATATTTAAATAATGCAAATAATTTGATTAAATAAACAACACTATTGCAATGCTTCATGTAATGGATGATGTGGCTTGCCTTGCTCTGTTGGGTTTTCCACAAACTCCTGGTCCTCAAAATCAAAATGATTTCCTTCTGAATTTTTTTTAAAATAGCAAAAGAAAATGTCACATAACACATTTCTGTTCACCAGAAATTCTGTACATGTGAGAAAAATACCAAAATTTACCAGAAAATAGAGGGGCTCAAGACAAAACCAATGCAAAAAGAATCAATTGATTTGGACTTGTGGATAAAAAGTTATGGGTGGTCAAACTTACTGGTCAAATATGGAATTTAACAGAACTTCTAAATTCTCTGGAAAGGCCATGTCGAAAGCATATTTCCCGAATACGCGTCCACATATATACCGATTCGGACGCGGCTGAGTCACTGACGAGTGGGGCCTAGCTGTCATATTTAAAAAGAAAAAAAGGGTAACAGTAAACGGGCGGCTCACCGACGGCGATAGCCGGAGTTAGCGACGGTGGCGATCTCGGGAGATGGCGGAGATGGATCGGCCACTCAACGGCGGTCCTGCCTGTACCAGTGGCATCTCCGGAGATAGCCTGATGGCGTCGCTCTCTTCCTCTCTGGCGGTGGTGGGTTCGGGGGTCGTCGGCGATGGCGAATACGGCAGAGCTCCGGCTAGGCAAGAGGTCGGGCAGGGTCATGGCGGTGCGGTGAATATGTACTTGGGCAGGGCTGGGATGGAGTGAATCGGGCTATGGCGGAGTGGGGATCGGCGACGGAATGCCGGTGAGCGGCGAGGCCAGAGGGCCTCTCGGCCGTGGCTCGGTGCTTTGGTGGTCTATAGGAGGCGGAGGGAGTGGGGTGAGGAGCGAAGAGAGGCCCGGGAGGCCTATTTATAGGAGGGGGCGGAGCTTCTGGACTCGGGCACACCGCGACCACGTCGCCAGAGCGAGGACGTCGCGCTGGCTGGTGCGGCGCAGGCGACGTGATGGAAGAGGGCAGGAGGAGTTAATGCGCTCGCTGGCAGCACGCGGGGAAGAAGACGGCCAACGAGGCCACAGTGCCAGCACGGGCACCACAGTGGCCACGTGCGGTGGCGGCCGGTGGGAGCGAATCCGGCGAGGGGAAAGGTCTAGGGCGGCCGGGTGGATGGAGGAGAGCTCGTCGGCACGAGAGGACACGGTACGGCGACGCGGTAGTCGGCCTCCGATGAGACCCGTGCCTGCCGGCGCCCAGAGCGCGGTTTTGGCAGGGCTGGCCACGCGGTCACCGCGTGCATAGGCACACGCGGCGTGAGCCAGCCTGCCAGGCCATGTCTGGTGTGTCGACGTTGCACCCTAGAGTCTTCTCGTGCCACTAGATCACCCAGAGACTCACTGAGTCGAAGTGTAGCTTCATCAGCAGTTTGCTATCAGAAACTTGGTGAGGTTCTGGAGAAGAGATGAGCTGGAGATGAAGTCAATGGAGATATCTAGAGTGATCTACATTGGAAGGACTATAAGCTGGCAAAACTTGAGAGATTTTCATCAAAGTTTGAATGTAGTTCATGTACAACTGTTGTACTGGTCCAAAAACTTAGTGAGGATGTTGCACTCACATGGTTGATCTTCTGGAGCTAAAATTTGGTGGGTGGGGATTATTTGGCAATGCCAAGGTGTCATAAAAATTTCAACTCAAATGGACACCTTGAGCTAGCACTTCCTTCACAGAGGTTGGAAATAAGCAGAAACTTGGCAGAATAATTCTGCTAAAAATTTATACTGGACAAGATGATATTTTTGGATATTGTGGCAAGATAGGTTCCCTAGTATCTCAGGGAATTATTTGAGAGTTTTCTGAGTTAAGAAAATGTGGGTTGCTTGACAAAGGGCCAGTGCTGTCCAGAAGATAAATGGAATTTTCTGGACAAAATTTTATACTGGACCATGAAATGTTTTTGAAGATTGTGGGAGTAGACGATGACAATAAAGTGTGGTATTAATTTGGGATTTTTATGATCATCAGAACTATAGGTTGCTTCACAACCATAGTGAAGACAGATTTTCCCAAAGAAGAAAATGAATTATTTGGAAAGAAATGAGAATTTGGAATTTGATCCAGAAGGTGTGTGACAAGATTTTGGCAAGATGTTGAGGGCTTTGGATCACTGAGAGAGAAGTTCAAATGTTTCCCAAGTCCAAAGTCAACTGAAAATATTCAAAAACCAACCAAATTGCAAATAAAACCAGAAAAGTTTTGAAAAGAAAAAGTTGCCAAAAACCAGGGTGTACATGGGGCTCCATGTGTTGGGCTGGCGGCCAACTGCTGCTCACTTGAGAGAAGTGGGACGCGCGCTTCCAGCAGCGCGGCCGCGACGGCTCTTCTGGCGGTGGGGGGGCGCGCCTCCATGGATAGCAGAGCTCGCGGCAGAGGCGGAGGACAAGCCCAGAGCGGCGGCGGCAACCGCGGCGGCAAGGCAGGACAGTCCCAGCAACAGGGCAGGCCTGGGCGAAGTTCTGGCGGCAGTGGCGACCGGAACAAGTGCAGCTACTGCAGCAAGCCGGATCACTGGATCCGGGATTGCCGCATGAGGATAGCCGACGAGGCAGACGCGGCAACGGCAAACCTCGTCCAGGCAGACGTAGACGGTGGGCCGGCAATGATGCTGGCAAGGATCGAGTCCGTGCAGGAGAGCCCAGCGCCTCCCGAGACCACGGCCCCGGCAACCACCCTGTAACACCCCCATGTAATGATGCCACTGTTGCTCTACTAATCAATGCCAAGTCATCAAGTTTATTATGCTAATTGTCACTTTGATTTAAATCAACTTCAAATTCAAATTTAAAATACTAAGCCAAAAATTGTTTCTTCAAACAGAGAAATAAAAATGTTGGTAATATTCTAAATAATCCCCTAGTAATTGTCATGAAGAAACCAATCATGTTTGAGTCCCCAAAATGCCCCTAGCAATATTAAAGTGGACCAACAACATTAAATAAGCCCATATAAATTCAAATCTAAAATTAAGTGTTTTCCACTTGGTTTGAAACTTTATGTGCATATTCAAAATATTGTGTTAGATTTATGTGCCAAGTTTCATATTCAACCATTGTTCAAGAATTCGTCCGATTAATCAGTTAACGGGCCAGTTAATCGCTACTCGTAGGATGGCCGAATCGAATAGCACCTATTCGTCGCGTTAACTTGTCAGGCCGATTAACTTGCCTGTGAGACCAATTAATAGGTTGTCAGGCCGATTAATCACTGCTGGCCCATTAACTTAGGGGCAAACAAAGCCCAAATTTTTGGCCCGTAACCCCTCCCATCCCCCTCTCACTCCTCAATAGCTAGGGTTTGACCAAATCGTAACATATTTGATATATTACATAGTTGAGAACATGAGAGTATGGTATAATACCTAAAAAAATTAGATATATGTTGGCAGATTCCTATTTAATATACCGATTAATGGTCGAACGATTAATCCAGTTAATAGGCCGATTCACCGATTAATCGCTACTCCCAAGCCGACCGAGCAGCTACCAGTTACCAATGTCCTTAACAATGTATTCAACGAAAATCATTTGGTAGCAAAAGAAAATGCAAAACAGAAAGTAAAAAGAAAAACAGAAAAAGAAAAAGAAAAATAGAAAAGGGCTACTGTGTGGCTGGGATGCGAGTGCAGAAGAGCCAGCCCAGCCCACCTGGAGGTCATCTCCTTCCTCCCGACACCATGTCGCCACCGTGCTCTCCCGCGCCGCGGGTGCGCACGCGTCGGCCATCCCGCATCTCCTGAAGGGGATAAGGATGCCGCCCGCGTCCAACCGGCGAAATCCTAGCCCCATTTTCCCCTCTCCTCACTCCCTCGCATCGATTTGGACAGAGCCCGACAGCACCGTCGCCCTGGCCCTTCTCGTCCTCGCGGCCACCGAGCTCCCCGTCGCCTGAGAAGGTGTCCATTAGCCCCGCCGTGCTTGACTGCGTCATCTGCGCCCACGAACACGAGCTCTCCGCCCCTGCATTGCCTGGATCGTGTCTTCTTCCTCCTTCGGCCACTGCCGCTCCGCCGCTTAGATCCGCACCGCCCCTACGCTACTAAGCTGTCACAGAGCCGCGGTGCACTCCACGATAAACCCCCGCACGAAAACCCCCTCTATGCCGCTCGATTCCGAGCTCGCCACTATTGCCGGAGCTCTGCCACCGTGGCTGAGCACCGTGCGGTCGCTCTATTGCCCCTCGGGCTCAATCGAGCACATCATCGTGCTCGTGGCGGTGCGTAGAAGCTGCCAAGCCCCTCTGTTCATCGTGCGTGTGGCCGTGGCGTCGATTCCGTCGAGCCCAAGCCCCTGCCTCAGCCTAAGCTCACCACCGACGCCACTTCCGCCCACCTCGGCGCCAAACCTTGCCACCGTTGGACGCGGCGCATCGCAAGCAGTCGAACACGCCCAACCGCGCGTCCATCCAAGGAGTGTAGCGCATTTCCGGCGAACTCCGGCGAGTCACCGCCTCTGTTTTGGTCGCCGGCGCGCTCTGCCGCATTTAAACACCGGCCTGGGCCATTGACTTGTGGGCCCAGGTCATTAGCGGCTGGATTAGACACTAACCCGACGGCTAACTGCCACTTACAGTGGGCCCAGTTACTGTAGCGTTTGAATTAAACTACAGTCACTGCGAACTGGGCCCCACCTCGTTAATTAACCAAAATGGATTAAATTAACCTCCGTGTCACTGACCACTGGGTCCCAGCCACTAATTAACCTAATTATGTTTAATTAAAACACTGTTAAATAAATCAGTCACTGACCAGTGGGTCCCACTGGCCAGTTTTGACCAGTCGGCGTTTGTCTGTTCATTGCTGACTCAGCAGTTGACTGGCTCCACCTGTCATACACTGTGGCTAGCTACGCTGTGCATAAAAAGTATTTTGCCGTTTAAAGTCGAATTAAAGTGATTCCAGAAATTCCAGAAAATCATTACAACTTTGAAAAATCCTATAAAATAAACCGTAACTCGGATGAAAATGATTTATATATGAAAAATGATAAAAAATATAACGAATCCGAATATGTCATTTGCATGCATGGAAAACCCCTCTATCATAATGAATATTGAATTTTTGCTACCGGATCAATTAACGGTATAATACTTGGAGCTGGGAAAATATTCCTGAATATTTTCCCGCTTCAATTAAAATGCGTAGTAATGCATTAGAGCACATCCTCATCACATTTTTTCATGCCATGCATTGTGTTACATTTGTTTGCTCTGTTATTTTTTTGTTTTCCCGCACATTTGCTTTTATCGATAGACCCCGAGACCATCGTAGACCCCGAGATCGACTACAACACTAAAGATCCCGCCTTGTCTGCAGAGCAACCAGGCAAGCAGAACCCCCTTGATCATTCCGATATCGTCTATTCTTTCTCTCTACTTCATGCATTAGGTAGTGGTTCCGATGTATTGTTTCGGTAGAACCTATTCTGATGCATAGCCTGCTTTTGTCGCCTCTCGATGATGCTTTACCTGTTATCCTAGCATGCCTAGTTTAGTAATGCTTATGATCCATCAGTTGGCCCTACACCCTTGTCCGTTTTGCCATGCTAGTACCGTGCCGTGATCCCTCTTGGCGATGATCACGGATATAATCATACTGTATACTATGTATGATACTATGGTGGACTCGGACTTCGATGGCTTGCGACATGGAGCGAGATGGACTGCGACGAGATGCGGACGAAGATGAAGATTATTTTATGATATGTTTATGTTCTATGGCGGCTGGTAGGGCTGGTGGTACCATCCAGGACGAGTTGGACCTGAGTCCCGACAGTCGTCCCGAGTGGTGCGGCACGGGAACCCAGCAGATATCCACAGGTTGATGGTGAGGCTGGTACCGTCCCCACACGCTTAAATTGTCGGAACGACAGGGCAGGTAGATACCCTCCGGATGAGGTGAGCCTGGGTATATTAATCCGAGTTGCCATTAGCATATACGCACTAACCGCCACGCGGGATAATGGTTTATGGGGCCCTCGGCGTCGTCAGTTCCTTACTGAAAGCTCTGCCAGATGTCCAGTTCAGAGATGTGGCACGGTAGACCAGCAGATATCCTCCTGATGAGGTGAGGTTGGGATCGTCCACGCAACGTGCCAGGAGTGCTTGGGGTGAGTTGCCGAACAACCCTTCGCGCTTAGGATTAGACCGGCGGGTGACCTCTCTGGAGAGCTGACGTAGGACTTCAGCGTGTCGTTCTCCTCTGCCGGCACACACCAGGTAGTGTGCTCATACTTGTGGCTTAAGACGGGGTTCAAGCGTGTCGGGTTATGTGGTGCACCCCTGCAGGGAAGAACAAAACTATTCGAATAGCCATGTCCACGGTAACAGGACGCTTGGAGATGTATCCCGATCTTGCACAACTTAAACTGGCTACTTAATAAAATTCACCAAGATATTATAAGCCTGCCCGAGGATCGCTTTCTGACCGGGCGCCGAGAAAGGATCCAAGGGTAGTGCACTGTTGTTACAGGGTAGTGCATTGTTGTTACACTTGTTGGACTCATATGCGCTCTTTCTTCTCCAATGCTGCAAGATGCTCTCATTCTCTCCTTTTGCTGCAAGATGTTGGTAGTTAGATGTTTTATATAGTTTCCCCCTCAACTCTAGCATTCCTATAGTATAGTTCAAAGATATAGCCCCACTCCTTTGATAATAATGCATATGTAGTATAGATCTGATGTAAGTCTTGTAAGTACTTTGGATGAGTACTCACCGTTGCTTTGCTATTCTTTTCCTTCAATCCGGTTGCTTCTATCAGATAGTAGCCCCTCGGATGCAGGTATCCCCGATGATGGATACTACTTGGAGTTCGACGGCGCCGAGTAGTTCGGATGTCCCAGGTAGGAGGTCTGCGCCTTTGGGTAGAGTCGTTGTTTGTTTCTGCCTTCTTAAGGCGCCCTTGTAATTGTCTGTAGTCAGACCTAACTGTTGTTGTAATATCGGGTCTTGTGACCCTTGTTTGTAATATTTTTTTTTAGGTTTATTTCTGTGTCGTAGAGTTGTGTTGTGGTACTACCGTGGAGTCACCGTTCGTGATCGTGCATGCTGCGTGTATGATTAGTGCACAATTATGTTCGGGGGCGTCACACACCCATTTCGTGCAAGAGGCATGGAGCCCGTTCATGGGAACCATCTCTTCAGTGGCAGGCCACACCTCGACAACGACATTCTCGGGGTCTGTCAACTAGGAGGAGATGAAGGCCCGGGTGTGGAGGAGCCACAACCCGGCAACCACGTCCCCTGCGATGATGGACAAGCCCGTGCAATTTGGCATAGCAATGGCGTCCCCGACAACCTCGGGACCCGACAAGCCCGTGCAAGTTGGCACGGCAATGGTGCATCTGGCGGGCTACGCTCCGGCCTTGATGCTGGCGACCATCGAGTCCGTGCAAGAGCGCACGATGACTTAGGTCACACACACACACCCCGACAACAAGTTGTTCAGGGTCTACTGAGTTGACGGGAGATGGCTCCCCGTCAACAACATGTGTGTGTGGCTTCGTCTTCCTTAATGAGGAGAGAGCCGTGACCACACCCAAGCTTGCATGCGGCAAGCAAGACGAGGGTTGGTTCCTCGACACCGGCGCCACGAACCACATGACTAGTTTGGTCGACGCATTCGTGGAGCTGGACCGCTCGATCTCCGGGAAGGTGCGGTTCATCGACGGCTCAGTGGTTTATATCCACGGGTGCGGGACTGTTATCTTCGCTGACAACGGGGGTGATCACAGGGCGTTCACGGACGTCTACTTCATCCTGGCGCTCAAGAGCAGCGTCGTGAGCGTCGGACAGCTCGACGAGGGCTGATTCAACATCGGCATCCGCCGTGGTGTGCTCACCGTACACGATCAGCAGAAGAGGCTGCTCATCGAGGTAACCAGCTCACCAAATCGCCTCTACAAGCTCTTCTTTCGACCCATACAACCCATGTGCCTTGCCATGGGACATGTCTTCGACGCTTGGCGTTGGCATGCCCGGTTAGGACACCAGCACTTTGACAGGCTGCGGCTGATGGCGCGTGGCGATCTCGTTCGCGGGCTGCCAGACATCGTGCACGCCGATGAGCTGTGCGATGCTTACCTTGCCGGGAAGCGGCGGCACCTGCCCTTTCCCGAGAAGGCTCGTTACCGGGCACAGAAACCCCTGGAACTGGTTCACGGGGACCTCTACGACCCGATCACCCCGGCAATGCCAGGAGGGCGTCGCTACATCCTGCTGCTCGTCGACGACTACAACAGGTTCATGTGGGTGCTGCTCCTCGCCTCCAAGGACGAGGCAGAGTGAGCAATCGTCAAGCAGCAGGCAGCACCGGAGGTCGAGTGCGGCCACAAGCTGCGCGTGTTGCACACGGACCGTGGCGGCGAATTAACGTCGGCCACATTCTACAAGCACTGCGATGACAAAGGGGTGCAGCGTCATCTCACAGCCCCCTACTCGCCGCAGCAAAACGGCATCGTCAAGAGGAGGAACCAGACGGTGCTCGGGATGGCACACTGCATGCTCAAGGCAAAGTAGGTGCCGAGCACGTATTAGGGTGAGGCCGTGCTCACGGCTCTTCATCCTCAACCGCTCCTTCCTGAGGAGCTTAGACGGCAAGGCGCCTTACGAGGCATGGTGTGGGAGGAAGCCCGATGTACGCTTCCTCCGCACCTTTGGCTGTGTCGGGCACGTCAAGACGGCGCGCCCACAGCTGAAGAAGCTCGATGACAGGAGCACCCCAATGGTGTTCATGGGCTATGAGACGGGCTCCAAGGCATACAAAATGTACGACCCCATCATGAAGAATGCACACATCTCCCGCGACGTCGTTTTCAACGAGGACGCGCGCTGGACATGGGAGGCACCGAGGGAGGCCTGGGCAAGCAGCTCCTTCATCGTGGAGTACCCAATGTACTCCAGCACCCCGGGAAGGACGTTCCCAAGAAGCAGGGGAAGCGCGACCCCAACAAGCGCAACGTCCAGCACATCGACCCCGGGAAGGGAGTTCCCAGGCAGTGCGACGTCCGACAAGTCAACCCCGGGAATGGAGTTCCCGGGAGGTGTGACGTCAGGAACTACAACCCCGGCAACACCAACGCCGTCAAGCGAGGTGGTTCCCGGGAGGCAGTTTGCAACCCCGCCAAACGGCAAGATCGGAACTGTTCGACGCCGACGACGACGTTGGCGCCCCACACAGGTTTTGACACCTAGGGGATCTTCTCGGAAAGACTACGGCAGTACCGCAACTGCTCGAGAACGACAACGTCGATGACGACGACGACGTGCTGCATATGATGGCCGGCGAGGAGCTGACTACGTTTGCAGAGGCCGAGCAAGAGGATTGCTGGCGCCGCGCGATGCTAGACGAGCTGTCGTCGATCAACGACAATGCCACCTAGACACACTACTAGGGAAAACCCTATTGGTAGACCAATAACAGTGGCGAGGGGTAAGTGGGCCACGCTACTGTTAAGTAGTAGTAGCGCGGGTTAGAAACCCACGCTACAGGTACAGTGTAGTAGTAGCGCGGGTGGACATACCCCGCGCTGCTGCTAAGCGGACCCCACGGTACCCCCCGGGTCGGGCCATAGTAGCAGCGTTGGGTATATCACCTGCGCTACAACTAACATGATAGCTGTAGCGCGGGGCTTATACCCGGCGCTGCCACTACTGTTACACGAGGCCAGCTGGTGGGCCCCATTTAGCAGTAGCGCAGGGTGTATACCCCACGCTACAGGTAATCGGCATAGCAGTAGCGCTGGCCTTCTTCCCCGCGCTACTGCTAAGGCGCACCAACCAAAGTAGCCACCTTTTTCTCCCCTCGTCCTCCCTCTCCCTCCCCCTTCCTTCTCCCATAGATTGCTTTCCTCTCCACTTGCTCTCTTCTCTCTTGCTTCTCCACCCTCCTCCCTCTCTCTCCTTTGCCCCTCCATTAATAGCTCACATTCCTCACTTGCTTTTCTTCTCCCTCTCCCTTCTTCCCATATCTCTTGCCCCTCCACTCCATTCACTCACTAGCTCTCTCTCTCCCTCTCCACTAGTTAGATTCATCTCCTCCCCAAGTAAATCTACTCATTAAATAAGTAAGCTAGCTACCTCCCTCTCATTAATGAAGGAGCATTACATATCTTTGTCCACTTTGATCCCAAAAGCAACACTAGCCTCATCACCGTGCTCCCTATCTAGATACGTGAGTAAAAAGTATTGTTGTGCAAGAATGGAATTTGTGTGTGTGCGATATATGACCGAATTGTGCGATATGACCGAATTGTGTGTGGCATGAGTTGCCTATGTGTATTTGCCGAATTGTGCATGACATGAGTTGCCTATGTTTTGCCGAAATGTTGATTTATTTCCGTTTCGGAGAATTTCGGGCAAACTCAATATATCCTATTTTTAGGGAAGGTCATGCCGAATTTTTGTATGACTTTGATGCATGCATGCATGCGTGGTTATAATTCTTTTTCTTATACCACGCAGGTGATCATGAAGGTCAGTGGAAGGATGGTGGATAGATACTTGAGATCCGCGGTGGACGACATGTATGAAAATAACCTGAAGGCGATTTTATGTACATGTCGAAGATGCAAAGGAGGAGTCTGGCTTGACCCCTTTAAGGGTGGCCATTTGAAGGCGCACCTGCTCATGCATGGTTTCATGGATGGCTATACTCGGTGGATAAGTGAAGATGATGATGAGGACATCGACGGGGCAGGCAATAATGACATGGCCGGGCCAGACGAAGAGATGACCGATGGACCCGAAGAAGAGGACGCCGGACATGGCGGCGGAGAAGAGGCTGGACATGGCGGAGAAGACGCGGACACGCCGCAGTATTTATCACTACTAAGTTCAGTCATGCGGGACCCTCATGTTTGAGACATGCTTCGCAAGAAGACGACTAGCGACAAAGCCGCTTCTAGAGAGGAGGCCAAGCTGGCACAACTGGAGGTAGACTCGAAGACTCCATTGTATGATGGTTGCGATCCCGAGGTGACCCGCTTGAGTTTCACGCTCGAACTTCTAAAGACGATGGCAAAAAACATATGGACCGACGCAAGCCTCGATGAGCTTTTGAAGTATCTAAAGAAGGTTCTTGCCGCAGGGAACCTGTGTCCTACTAGTGTCGAGGAGGCCAAGAAAATCGTGTGCCCTCTTGATCTGCCGCACATTAGATACCACACATGCATCAATGGTTGCATCATTTATCGGAAGGAGCACGCGGAAAAAACCAGCTGTCCAATGTGCAATGCTTCTCGATACAAGAAGGCTGGAAAGAAAGCTCCCCAAAAAGTTGTATGGTACTTTCTAATCACTCCCCGTCTGCAACAGTATTTCGTAGATCCTAAGAAAGCAAAGCTCATGCGCTGGCACGCGGAGAGGGTGAAGCCTGATGATGGAGATGATCCAAAGCTGAGATACCTCACAGATGCTAGCAAGTGGAGAGCATTCAACGTTGAATATCGATATTTCGCAGATGATCCAAGGAATATCGTGCTTGGCGCGAGTACTGATGGCATGAATCCGTTTGGCAACCAGAACACCAACCATAGCACATGGCTCGTGTTTGAATGGATGTACAACCTCCCCCCTGGAAGTGCATGAAGACAAAGTACATACACATGAGTATGCTGATTGAAGGGCTGAAACAATCGGGAAATGATATTAATCTGTATCTCAAGCTACTGAAGGAGGAGCTACACACGTTCTGGACAACACCGGTCAAGACATGGGACGCCAGCGCAGGAGATTATTTCGATATGAGAGCCGCGCTGATGAGGGCGATGCACGACTATCTCGGTTACGGATATGTCTTAGGCCAGGTGTGCCACGGATATTGCGGATGCACCAGGTGCATGGATGATACAACGTCTCAGCACCTAACGAAAGATGGCGGGTCTGCAAAAATCATGTACATGGGGCATCGAAGATGGCTCGAGAAGGATGACCCATGGAGAAAGCGTGGAGATCTATTCAATTGTGAGGCTGAGCATCGAGGACCTCCACGTAAGAGGAGCGGCGTCGAAATCGATGAGTTGTTGAAAAACTGGGAAGAGTGCCCCACGCCGGGAAAGAAGGAAAAGGTGCCGGATGTGCTGCTGAAGGTATGGAAAACGAGGTATGTTTTCTGGGACTTGGAGTACTGGCCCAAACTCGACATGCCACATAGCCTTGATCAAATGCATATCACAAAGAATGTCCTCGAGAGCTTGCTTGGCACACTGATGAACATGCCGGAGAAGACCAAGGATGGGCCGAAGGCAAGAAAAGACTTGGAATCTTTGAATATCAGAAAAAATCTCCAGATGCCCCGTAAAAAGTCATCGGAGGAGACGGAGACGGAGGCGGAGGCAGAGGACAGAGGCAAAAAAGTCAATAAGAAGGAAGAGCATTATTGCCCCCCCTCTTGCCTCACCTTAAGTCCGAAGGAGATCGATCAATTCTTCAAGTGCCTTACCAGAATCAAAGTTAGTTCCGGTTACTGTGGGAAGACAAACATATTTCTAGACACCAGGAAGAAAAGGTTCAGCGGGATGAAGTCTCATGACTGCCACGTGATGATGACACAGATACTCCTGGTTGCACTTAGAGGGATAATGAACAAGCACGTCCGTGACATGCTTACTGGTCTCTGCAACTTTTTCGACGTTATCTCTCGAAAGTCGATCAGTGTGAAGCAGCTCCGAAGGCTATAGGAAGAGATCATTGTCATACTAAATGAGCTTGAGATGTACTTCCCGCCCGCGTTCTTTGACGTCATGGTGCATCTATGTGTCCACATTGTGGATGACATCATTGACCTCGGGCCGACATTCCTACACAGCATGATACCATTCGAGAGGATGAATGGGGTCATCAAAGGATTTGTTCGTAACATGTCCTGTCTGGATGGAACCATCGTCTAGGGCTATCTGACCCAAGAGTGCATCTCCTTCTGCGAGGATTATCTAGGCGTCGGAATCCCTGTTGTTGGATTGCCCGTCAACAAGCACGTTGGGAGGCTCGGAGGAGAAGGTCGCAACAACGGCCGGAGGGAATTGCATGTGGACCACTCGGGTCGACGCAACGACTTTGACAGAGCAAACTTAGTAGTGCTATAGCACCTAAAGGTGCTAGATCCTTTCATGACACTGCACAAAGACACCATCGCAAAGAACTACCGTGACTGGGGGCTACGCAAGATGGATGCCGAAGTTATTAGAGAGCATAACTCCACTTTCTTGCATTGGTTCAAAGAGCGAGTTCTGGCTAATCCCCCGGAAGAGGGCTATATGGATGGAATGCTCATATACGCCTTAGCACATGGCCCCGCAGTCAACCTTGCGACTTATTAGGCATACGATATCAACGGATACACGTTCTACATGGAGGCCAAAGATGTAAACAGTGATTACCAGAACTCAGGGGTGAAGATGGAATCCATGACCGGAGACAACGACGTAACTGAAAGATACTACGGAAGGGTCGAAGAGATCTGGGAGCTTGACTACTCTAGACTGCACAACGCGATGATGTTCCATGCCAGATGGGCTAAGTCAGTCCAAAGGGAAAACCGGTATTTCACTACCATGTCTATACCCGACGCCAAGAGCGCTATCGTCAACGTCACCGCCAAAAATGAGCCATGGGTACATGCTAAGCATGTGACACGATGCTTCTTCATAACCGACCAGAGCAATCCTAGCCACGTTGTCGTGAGGAGAGGCAAAAGGAGCATCGTCGGAATGGATGGAGTCGCCAACGAGGAAGACTACGACTAGTACGACGACCCGATGAGGGAAGATGATGATGATGATGAAGCATACGTCAAAAGAAGAAGCAAGACTACATTACCTAAAAAAGATCGTACTCCCTGGAAAATGAAAAGTCAAGACGAGGGGCTCAATTATTCGATAGCGAACAAAAAAGGAAAGAAGATCACTCTGAAACGTCGTCGACTGCGAGGCCGGCTCAGTCTTTTGGAGGTGAAAAAGAAAAAGAAAAAGGAAAGGAATAGAAAAGAAAAAGAAAAAGAAAAGGAAAAATAATAAATAATAAAAAGAAAAGAAAAAAAGAAAAAGAAAAGGGAAAACAAAAAAGAAAAGAACATTTTAAAAAAAGAAAAAGAAAAATAATAAAAACCTTAACTGTAGCGTGGGATACTGTGGCCCGCGCTACAGCTACCATAGCTGTAGCGTGGGGTATCCTGGCCCGCGCTGCAGATATCATCTATATTTTATAAATGAAAAATAATAAAAACAAAAGAAAAGGCAAGCTTAGCAGTAGCGCGGGGTTCCTAGCCCGCGCTATAGCTAACTTAGCTATAGTGCGGGGCATATTACCCCGCGCTACTGCTAAGTGTCCCTTAGTATAGTGCTGCGGGCCACAGTACCCTCCCCCCATTCCCCGCTCCCCTCTCGATCCATCTCTCTCCCGCTCGCCATCGCCTGACCTCTCTCTGCCAGCACCCTCGCCGTCGTCGGAGCCAGTGTCAACACCCCGCGCCCCCGCTCCTCCTCGCCGTCGCCGGAGCCCGCGTCAACACCCCGCCGCGAGCCTGCCCGAGCGCCTCTGTCTCGTCGCCGCCCCTGCATCCTCGTCGTTGCCGCACCGCCGTCTTCCCCGAGCCTGCCCGAGCGCCGTCTTCCCCAGGTGATTCCTCCCCTCTCCTTCACTCCCACCCCCTCCTTCCTCCTCCTCCCCCTCCTCTCTCTCTCTTCTTCTCTCTAATCTCTTCTTTTGTAGCAGCAGAGGAAAGGAGCCTTGGGCCGCTGTCATCGTCGTCCCTGCCGCTGCCATTGTCCTCATCCCCCTCTGTTGTCAGCGAGCATCCACTGCCTTAGTTCATCATAACATCAAAACATGAAGAAATCATCAAATTACTTTAGCTAGGGTTTCAGTTTTGGGGGAATCCTTAGGATTTACACATAATTGGATCATTTCCCCTCTGATGCTCACAAGGTCTGTTAGGGCTAGAATCTTTAGGGAATTGGGCTAAATAAATTTGATCATCAAGCATTAATAGGAAGAAAAGCATGAACTTGATCATAAACTTAATACTGTTCAAACTTAATACTATTAGGCTCTGGTGCAGAGGTGAAAGGGAAGCAAAAGAGGGTACTGTTTGACCAGGCCGCGCACGACAAGCTGCTCACGGAGTTGCCCAAGCAGAAGAGGGTGCAGATCATCCTCTCTGTCCTCTCACTGTAAATTCCTCACTGTGAATTCCTCTCACTGTAAATTCCAGCATTTTACAGTGATTTTGCTTTAGTTTTAAGCATTTGAAAGTTTTGTTGAAGCGTCGATGATGTACTTAGCAGACCGTTGATGATGCTGTGTATAAGCAGTTGACACAAGTAGTACTTAGCAGATAGTCGTTGATGTACTTAGCAGACTATCGATGATGTACTTTGCAGATCCTGTTATGTTGCTATGGTCATGGTTGTGTTTATATGCTTCTAGTTTCTATACTAATCTACTTGTATTGCTCATGGTGCTGTTGCTACTGGTCATGTAGCACAACACTACTAAGTTATTGTTCATATATGTATATGATGTACTCCTGATCAATTGGACTTGTGTTGTGTGGTTCGATTGTGCTGAGGACCGGTTTGTATAGTCCCACAAGACTGTTTGTGCCCAAGTGGCCTATGTTTTGCATTTTGTTGTTTGCAGGGAAACTGATCCGAGTGGCCTATGGTTTGCCAGAATGTTAATTCATTTCCGTTCCAGCAAATTTCAAGCGCTCGATATGTCCTGTTTTTAGCAAAGGTCATGCCAAAATTTTCCGTGAATTTCGGCATGACTTGTGCTAGAAAGTAGGACATATCGAGTGCCCGGGATTTGCTAGAACGGGAATGAAACGCCATTATTCATTATTCATTTTATTAGTTCTAGAATTAAACGAGCAGATCGAACCGTAGGAAAGATGGCGAGCAACGACGAATTCGAAGCCCGGTGTTCTCAAGCCGTCAAAGAGAATGTAAACGCTTACCTTGACTTTCTGGCTAGTCAGGAAGAACAAGGGTCGCAGGGCCCTCTTTGTTGGAAATATGCCCTAGAGGCAATAATATTGTATAATTATATTTCCATATTCATAATTAAGTGTTTATATTTCATGCTATAACTGCTATGATCCTGGAATATGCGATTGTAACATCCCAAATTTTCAATTTGGAATGTTCTACAATTATAGTTAAGCATCTATTGCATTTTGATTAAAATTGGGTGGCAAATGAAATTTCAGAGGCACTTGAGTTTTCTGTTTGAATTTGAATTCATTTCAAACTGGCATTTGAATTTCATTTCAAAAATTCCTGACAAAATACTTTGATCAAAAAGTATGAGAGGAGGTAACATGACACTCCAAAAGTTAGAAGAAAATAATGCCAAAAGAAATGAAATTCAAATTTGAGTTTATTTGGAATTTTCAAAAAAATGATTTTTTTAAAGTTTTCTGCTTGCCTCTGAAAAATAGTTCATTATTTAGGATTTATTTTTCTGATCTTTTTGATATATAATAAGTATATATAATATTTTATTTTCTTTCCTAGTATTTATTTTCCCCCTCTGTAAAAAAAAACTTTTCCTAGCCGGCGCCAGCCAGGCGACCGAAGCCCATTAGGCGCGCCAGTCCCAGCCGGCCGACACAGCCCAACACCACCGCGGCCTGCCCCGCCCGAACCAACACCGCGTCGGCCGCCCATCACCATCTCCCTCTCTCCCCGACGCTGACAGGCGGGCCCCGCCTCTTCTCTTTCCCCTCGTCCGTGCCTCGCCGAACCAGAGCGCGCCCGCCGCGCCGCCACCTCCGATTCTCTCAGGATCGCGTCCCGCATCGACCCCCTCCCCAAGCTCCTTGCCCTATATAAACCTAGCCCCGGCCTCCCTCGACCCCCCTAAAAACCCCTCGCCAAAACCCCCCACGTCCGTCGCCCTCGCCGTTCCAATCTCGCCGGAGCCGCCGCCGTTCACCAGCAATTTCGTCGCCGGTGAGCACCCCCAGCCCCTCTAGTTCCGGCCATCGACCTGGCTCAACCCCACGCTCTCCTTTGACATTTTTTTGCTCGCCGTTTCCATCTACAGAGAGCACCCCGAGCTCGCTCGTCCCTCGTCGGAGCCGTGGAGCACCGGAGCTCGACCAACTGCGCCCCGCTCGCCACAGTCGACCCCAAGCTCGACCGATGCCACCCCGGACCTCGTCTCGCTCCGCCGCATCACCCCAACCCCACCACCGTCGCCGACGACAGCCGGAACGACCACCACCACCGGACCCGAGCAGCCTCCCGTCGTCGCCGTCAACCCGTCGCCATGGTACGATCCCGTCCGTCCGATCTTTTTCAACGGCCCCGATTAGGTTAAGTGAACAGTTAGATTTTTATTTTATAGATCGGTTTTTATTTTACGGTTTTATCTTGGTTTAGATCGGACCGGATCGCGGTTTGTTTTTTTTAGCCGTCGCGATCATTTTTTTTAAGGATCGATCGCCCGCCCGCTAAGCTCCCGTGTGGCACCCCGATAGAGGGCCGACGCACGCCAGTCCTAGGATAAGACCTGGCGCACGTCTGAGACATGATACAGCAATTCCAGGCACAAAAATGGCTTTATTATATGAAATGGAGTTTTACAACATTGTTGCCTACAACAATATTACATGGCTCCAAGGCTAACTAAATGGCAGTGGAGGTCTTGGTCCAGCGGCAACAACGTCTCTGGCTGGGCTCCACAACTCACAGGACTGGCTGGGTTACGATCTAGCATGACGGATCTTCTCCTGCAGCTGGGCACGTGCAAGGCCAGGTGAGTACTTTGAATGTACTCGCAAGACAACCAAATACATAGCATCCAAACAAGCAGATGACAAAGCAAGCCCTATGCTTATATAAGAATTTATTCTAGACATGGCATGGAATTAACAGGGAATCATGGATCAAGCATGGCATACATGAATCAGGCATATCAACTACATATCATGGCATGGCATGGCTACTGCTACAAAACATGGTATCCAAAATCAAACTGGAACCTACACTACTCTTAACTCCCGCGAAGCATTAAAGTGACATGTTGTGACATCATCAGTTTTGCTGCCCCTCTGGGCTAACCCTTGATTCATTGAGATCTCATCTCGTGATCATGTCAGCACAACATGGTGACTGCTCATAGTTATACCATAGTCCAAGTTACCACATTTAGTTGGTAGCACATTCCTTAACTAGTTTATATTAACAGGTTCGTCCTCCAGATCGACCAAGACCAAATAGTGTGACCTAGTACGAACTGTGTCCAATATCGTGGACTCGGCTATTCGAATAGATTCATACACTCTGCAGAGGTTGCGCACTTTACCCACACTATGGACATACGTCCAACAAAACTCGCCTAACCTGCGACCCTTCTATCGTACCACCGACAATCATTCCCCGTCCGAGTCATGTCCTGGGTGGCCCCTGTGTCACTCCTGACACCTGCCACCTTTGTGGCCAAACTAAACTATCCCAAACGGGGACTCCCGGGCTAAACAAACAACTGGGCTCACAAGGTTATCGCCGCCTACCTGATCAGGGTAGCATGCGCGCATAACCTTCCCTCTTTGGTGGTACCGATAAGAGAGCATAGGGTTAGACCAAGTCAAGGCCGTCCCATAACGGCAAATGTGGCTGCACGGGTAAGCTCGGTTCGGTGGCACTATGACTCGATCCCATCGATGACGGAGGAGGTTTAATTTATAAGTTCAATTTAACATTTCCCATCATCTCATCATAACATCAACACATAAAGCCATGAATGCATCACTGAGCAAGTTCTACCAGACATCTCAAGTGAGAAATTTCTCATGGCATTTGAAGCATGGCAATAGCATGGTGCAAGCATGACCACAGTATTATAAAACCATACTAGCATTGATGAACAAGGTATGAGATCAAATCATAGTGTCATTATGAAAATTGCAATAGATGTATCATAGCAAAACATAGCATGAAGGTAGAGCATGATATCACATAGAAAATAATGCTAGCGTTGACACAGATAATATATCAATTGCATGTAAGTGCGGACTAGCAGATGATCCGAATATATTGCAACGAACACACAGGGTGCAAGCAAAGTCATCACGCAAGTTCAGAGCTCATGATAAGCGGTTGGCTTGCCTTGGGGTGGAGGGATACACCAGGAAGAAGTGCGATGAGCTTGCGAAAAGATTTGCCGGAAAAGTTTCCCTCTCGAAGGGGTTGATTGAGGGGAAGGGCAAAATGGTCATTTTCACAGTGTGAACACATTATGAAAATGATACCAACGGAACGGGCTCAACGAACTGAAGACGTGGGCGTTGGATTTACCTCAATCGGAGTTACGGTTGAAGAGAAACGGTCGTTCGTTCGTTAAGCGGTAAAACAAACAGAAACTGTTCGTTTTAGCCCTTAACGGGTGAACGCCCGCTAAATAGCCTCTTCAGCCGCCGGCTGGAAAACGAAAGCGCATTTCTGCGTTTACGCTTCCGCTGCAGTGAAAATGTATTTCCCTCTGAGGCTGCGGGAAAATACGCTTTGTCAAGTGGAAAGCGTATTTACCAAAATCCGTTGCCACTTGAACTGACGTGCGGGTCCGGTCGGGTCAACGCTGTGTGAATGACAAGGGGGCCCACCTCATCTTCTTTCTCTCTCCCTCTCTCCCTCTCTCTCCTTCCTCGCGACAGAGAGCCAGGGGAGGTGCCGGCCACCGGCGTAGCCATTGCCTCGCCGCTCCAGAGGGCCGGCCGGCGAGCGAGGAGGCATGGTCGCACCTCACCACGCTCAGAGGTGGTCGTGCGGCCACCTGGGATGGCCCACAGCACCGTCGCTGCTGGCCGGGGCACGGCGGCCGGAGGTCTTTGGTAGAGCCACGCCAGCAAGGCTCCCCCGATCAAGATGAGGACGGCGGCGGCCTCGCAAGCTCAGGGGAGGGCCGAATACAGGAATGGAGAGGGGGGGAGGGCCACACGGGCGGAATCGGCTGAGGGGAACGGTGGCAGAGCCACGGCCATTGCTGAGAGAAGAGCTCGGGGAGCTCGGCTGAGGGGGCGAGGAGACTTCTAGCGAGGAGGAGGGCTCGGGGACACACTTATATAGCTGCGGGGAGGAGCTACGCGACGACGGCCGGAGCTTCGAGACGGCGATGCCGTGGCGGCGCTCAAGCGGAGCATCGAGGTCGGTAGAGGAGTCCACGGGCTAGAGGACGAGGGGGAGATGGGTCCAGGCGGCGTACGTGTGCGGTGGGGAGTTCTCCGGCACTCCTGGACAAGCCGTGGCTTGCCGGAGACGGCTCCCGAAGCCTCTGGCACGCGGTGCACTGCCTTGGCGTGCACTGCACGTGGTCACCGCGTGGCCACGGCGTTGCCACGCCACACTCCATGCCAAACCTTGTCTAGGACATTCTCCTTCCTTTCCTGAGTTGACTTGAGCAGCTGGATGGCACGGGAGAGCGCTTGTGTGACTGCACCTAGGTCAAACAGTTTCCAGCAGCAAAACGTTGACATGTGGTGTGGCCACCACAGTGCTCCTCTTGGCCTGATCTTGGGCAAGGGTTAATCATCTACCAAGGTGGTCATCCTGGCAAAATTTCAGCACAAATGGACAACTCTAGATAGCACCTCCTTTGTAAACTTGAAATCTGGCCAGAAATGCAAATGAGGTTGCTGGGGAAAATTGGCTCGATGGATTTGGTTGATTTTTGGTGTAGAGTGATGATATAGGCATGAGAGCTAGCTGGAAAAATTTCAGATCAATTTGATCATCTATGAAGGTACTTCCTTCACAGAGATGCAATCTGGACTGAAACTTAGTTAATTTACTGAGGAAAATTGGCTAGATGAAATGGGCTGGTTTTTGGTTTGCCTGAGTGATTTGTCAATGCCAATCACCCTGAAAAATTTCAGCCCAAAAAGATTAAAGCTTCAGGCACTTCCTTTGCAAACTGGAAATCTGAATAGAATTTGGAAATGGATGTTGTGCTCAAAATTTGAATTGTGGAACTTGAGATTTTCTTGGAAATGGTGAATATATGGATAGGATAAGCTCCAAAAATTATTTGGGATTTTCCCTGGCTACTAAAATGGTAGTACCTTTGGAAAGGCCCCAAATTGAAATATTGGCTTTAAATAGGAAAATGCAATTTCCCATATTTAATTATAGCCAATATTTGTGTGAGAGCTCAACATGATCACAATGAATATCTCCACAAGTTTTCATGAGCTTTGGAGATTGGCAAGTATTTTCCTGGATTTAATTCCTTCTTAGGGCAGAAAAAGGAATTAATTTTGAATGAAAAATATTGCAAAGGACTTGGCATTATCTTTGCATATCCAGGGTTTATGGACGTAGGAGAGTCTCTGGAAATTTTTGGAGGATCAACAGAGCAAGGAAAATGAGGGTTCCTTTGTAATCACAAAGGCAGGATTTCTAGTCCCAATATTTTGGAACTAGGGTTTGAATGAGGTTCGGGATTTACTGACGGAAGCTTGGCTGGCACAAGAGCATGGGAAAGGCACTGAGAGGCTGAGGGTTGTCTGGATTCACCTGGTCACTTACCCGATTCCAGAGGAAAAATTTGGAAAAGGAAAGCTAGGAAGGAATAACAGCACAAAAATCGATAACCCGATTTTTGGGGTGTTACATCCTGCGCGCACATCCCTTAGGCCAATGGCAGCACGCCACGTAGCATCGCCCGATCGGTAGTGTTTTATTATTATTTTAGTTTCTGTTTTAAAAACAGAGTACTTTAAGTTTTAGAAACTTAATATCTCCTAGGATTTTTAGTGTTTTAATTTGATTCTTTATGCATTTGGTTAGAAATTTAATGAAGTTTCTGTAGATATCAAGTTTGACTCGATTTGAAAGTTTGAATTTGAATTTGCTTGAAATTTGTTCAAATCACTAGATTGGCTATATTTTGAGCTAGGAGTATTGTTTTTGGGTGATTCTTTTTGCTACTGATTCTTGGTGACATTGTTTATCAGCAGAAATTAATTGGTGAATTTTAGTATTATTTAAAATTATGTTTTAATGAAAACAGTACTGTTTTAGTGTTTTATAGGTTTTGTGCTATCTTCTTTTAATTTTACTTGCTTTAAATTGTTTTCTTTAGTTCTTTTTGACATATTCTTTTTAGTTTCTGTTAAGTTATCAGTAGCTATTTTATTTGTAGTAAAAAAATATTTTTTGTATTTTATTTCTTTTATCCTCCTAGAAAACTTTTTTTGAGCATTATAGGAGTTTTACAAATGATTTTCATATGATTCTTTTTGCATATAATTTCTTTGTTGTTTTTCTTCTGTTATTTAGTAAAAACATTATTTTTGCTTCTGTTAAAATTTATTAGTAGTAGAAAATTTATTTGTAGCTTGTTTTACTTGTAGTAGGACTTTGCATTGAGTTTTATTGCTTTCTTTGGTTTTGTTTTGGTTTTCTTTGTGTGTTTCAATGATTGTGTAATTATTAGCTTTACTTGTTGCTGTAGTGTTAAGTTGTATGATGGTATGCTTATGTATGTTTTGTTTGTTTCGATAGAGTATCCGGAGTGCGAGGCTTGCTATTACGAGTCGTTAGAGTTTGAAGATCGTCACCAAGGCAAGTCATTCGATCATGTATTTCATTACCTATGATTTTTATTGCATTAGTTGTTATCCTCCCCACCATGCATGCAAGTAAGTGAATTTGACTTATGTTCTTGAGTAGTATCATGTGGTAGGTTGAACCCAAATCCCCATGTTACTAATGCCCGGGAACGTTGTAGTTATTTTTGCTATGCTTCGTAGACGGGGTTGGTTGAGTGAATTACATGGGAGTTGTGAGAGTTAAGTTGATGACTACAAACCCAAGACTTCAAGATCTCAAGACAGACTTCAATTCACTACTGGGTGGAGGACGGATGGAAGGGCACCCTGGAGCACTCAGTGGTTGACCCAGAGATGCATGGAGAAGTGCCATGACATCTTGCGGAAAGCTTCACCCAGCCACGAAGAGACGGATGGATATACCTTGATCGGAAGCTTACCTGTGCAGCCGCAAGTCACTATGTGCTCTGGCTGGTCAACCCTAGGAGCGACTCTGGACGGACGGTGCCAGCAGATGTAGAAGAAAGGTAGGAAATGGATGGGCACCGGCAGTGGCCCAGAGGAACGCTACGGAAGACCATGTTTCGTTCGTCCCGTCTTCAAACACCATGCAGTGGGAGGACATAAAGGAGGGAACGATTCTTGCGGGTAAAGTGCACAAGACTCTGCAGAGTGGAAATCTAATCGATTAGCCGTGTCCCCGGTTACGGACATCTGAGCCTCTGGAATTGGATATATTCGGAACTCTCAACACCAATCATAATTAATTAATTGTTGGGTTAATAATGATTTCGGGCATGAGACGTTGGTTGGCGGAACCATCTCATTAACAACAAATACTTTGTAGTAATTACAAGCAAGTCCTTTTTGTTGTAGGGAAAAATTTGCTTGTCGCAAAAAATTAAACTTAGAGCCCCACAGCCAAAATTGCATATAGTGATAGCATTTTATTATTGTTTTCTCTCTGTGACTTGCCGGCATATTCAAAATGCTGACCTACACGGCTGCAACGTCTCATGTTGCAGAGGTTTATTCCGACCAGGAGTGAGGCTACGATCTATGCTCACTAGTAGAAAAAGGGCTATTTGTCCCGGTTCGTAAGGGCCTTTAGTCCCGGTTCTGGAACCGGGACTAAAGGGTCGGGACTAAAGCCCAAGACCTTTAGTCCCGGTTTGCTTACGAACCGGGACCAAAGGCCCTTCACGTGGCGCTGCCTGGGGCGGGGTTGGAAGGACCTTTAGTCCCGGTTGGTGTTACCAACCGGGACTAAAGGCTTCACCTTTAGTCCCGGTTGGTAACACCAACCGGGACTAAAGCAGCACAAGCGGTACTACCGCTTACAAGCGGTACTACCGCTTACAAGCGGTACTACCGCGTCCTACAAGCGGTACTACCGCTTACAAGTGGTTCAAAAAAAATTCAAATTTTTTTGATTTTTTTTTAATTTTTTCCTGATTTTCACAATTTTGAATTATTTGACAATTTAATGTCTAATCACCCCTCCTCACTGCTTCAGAATTTAATCTCTAGTCTCTAATCAGCACTCGTTCCAAATCGTCTAACTTCCCGGCCGGTCACCCATCCTGTCACTACTCCAGCCCCAGCACGCTTAAATTTCAGGTTCTATCTCCCCTAGTTTCCAAGTCTGCACTTGTTGTTTTCCTGACAATCTTAAGCTATCAATCCTGTTAACCCTTAGGTCTTGATGTCACATGATTTAATTTTTTGAATTCTAAACAATTATTAAAATAAACAAAATAAGTACTAATAATATTGAATTTCAATGAAAATAAAATAAGTAATAATATTATTTTATTCATTTTTTTGCCATTTATTCATTTAATATGACATAATTAATATCTTTAAATCTGTAAATCGAAATTCAATAAATAATATATCCATTATTATCAGAAAAATGTGAGGAATCCAAATATGCCATCTTATTTTTAAATAAAATTAATTTTTAAAATTTTAATTTTTTTTTGATTTGAAATAACTTTTTTTACTTTTGGATTTTTGAGAATCTGCGAAAACTTCACCGGGTAAACCTCCTCCTCCTCTCCGGTGACCTCCTCCCACTCCTCTCCGGCGACCTCCTCCTCCTCTCCGGCGACCTCCTCCTCCCTCCTCTCCTCCCCTCCCCTCATGGTTTCTCCTCCCTCCTCTCCGGTGAGCTCCTCGTCCCTCCTCTCCGGTGATCTCCTCCTCCCTCCTCTCCGGTGAGCTCCTCCTCCCTCCTCTCCGGTGATCTCCTCCTGCCTCCTCTCCGGTGAGCTCCTCCTCCCTCCTCTCCTCCCCTCCCCTCACGGTTTCCCCTCCACTCACGGCATGGTATCATCATTTCACCCACATAGCATGTGCTAAAAAGTTGACAGGGTTACGGCAAAAACTGGATGCATTTCGTGTACAAAATGGACAATCTCTTTCGAAGTATCAGGGTTTCAAACGAAAACTCAGCTGTTACAAAGGCATTTCATTTTTTTAAACTTATTTCAACTCCACACTCTTTGTGTGTTCATTATGCACCATTCGAAGCCACGCCATCAATTTTCAACCCTTCCTGACTTCATTTGCTATTTTTCATGCATTTACTGATTTTTTTGAGATAAATGACCCTGAAATTGAAAAGCCCTAAAATGAACTCTGAAAAGGTTGAAACTTGGCATGGTATCATCATTTCACCCACATAGCATGTGCTAAAAAGTTGAGAGGGTTACGGCAAAAACTGGATGCACTTCGTGTACAAAATGAACAATCTCTTTCGAAGTGTCAGGGTTTCGGCCGAAAACTCGTCTGTTACAAAGGCATTTCATTTTTTTAAACTTATTTCAACTCCACACTTTTTGTGTGTTCATTATGCACCATTCGAAGCCACGCCATCAATTTTCAACCCTTTCTGACATCATTTGCTATTTTTCATGCATTTACTGATTTTTTTGAGCTAAATGACCCTGAAATTGAAAAGCCCTACAAACGAACTCTGAAAAGGTTGAAACTTGGCATGGTATCATCATTTCACCCACATAGCATGTGCTAGAAAGTTGAGAGGGTTACGGCAAAAACTGGATGCACTTCGTGTACAAAATGAACAATCTCTTTCGAAGTGTCAGGGTTTCGCACGAAAACTCGTCTGTTACAAAGGCATTTCATTTTTTTAAACTTATTTCAACTCCAGACTTTCTGTGTGTTCATTATGCACCATTCGAAGCCACGCCATCAATTTTCAACCCTTTCTGACTTCATTTGCTATTTTTCATGCATTTACTGATTTTTTTGAGCTAAATGACCCTGAAATTGAAAAGCCCTACAAATGAACTCTGAAAAGGTTGAAACTTGGCATGGTATCATCATTTCACCCACATAGCATGTGCTAAAAAGTTGAGAGGGTTACGGCAAAAACTGGATGCACTTCGTGTACAAAATGAACAATCTCTTTCGAAGTGTCAGGGTTTTGCACGAAAACTCGTCTGTTACAAAGGCATTTCATTTTTTTAAACTTATTTCAACTCCAGACTTTCTGTGTGTTCATTATGCACCATTCGAAGCCATGCCATCAATTTTCAACCCTTTCTGACTTCATTTGCTATTTTTCATGCATTTACTGATTTTTTTGAGCTAAATGACCCTGAAATTGAAAAGCCCTACAAATGAACTCTGAAAAGGTTGAAACTTGGCATGGTATCATCATTTCACCCACATAGCATGTGCTAAAAAGTTGAGAGGGTTACGGCAAAAACTGGATGCACTTCGTGTACAAAATGAACAATCTCTTTCGAAGTGTCAGGGTTTCGGCCGAAAACTCGTCTGTTACAAAGGCATTTCATTTTTTAAACTTATTTCAACTCCAGACTTTCTGTGTGTTCATTATGCACCATTCGAAGCCACGCCATCAATTTTCAACCCTTTCTGACTTCATTTGCTATTTTTCATGCATTTACTGATTTTTTTGAGCTAAATGACCCTGAAATTGAAAAGCCCTACAAATGAACTCTGAAAAGGTTGAAACTTGGCATGGTATCATCATTTCACCCACATAGCATGTGCTAAAAAGTTGAGAGGGTTACGGCAAAAACTGGATGCACTTCGTGTACAAAATGAACAATCTCTTTCGAAGTGTCAGGGTTTTGCACGAAAACTCGTCTGTTACAAAGGCATTTCATTTTTTTAAACTTATTTCAACTCCAGACTTTCTGTGTGTTCATTATGCACCATTCGAAGCCATGCCATCAATTTTCAACCCTTTCTGACTTCATTTGCTATTTTTCATGCATTTACTGATTTTTTTGAGCTAAATGACCCTGAAATTGAAAAGCCCTACAAATGAACTCTGAAAAGGTTGAAACTTGGCATGGTATCATCATTTCACCCACATAGCATGTGCTAAAAAGTTGAGAGGGTTACGGCAAAAACTGGATGCACTTCGTGTACAAAATGAACAATCTCTTTCGAAGTGTCAGGGTTTCGGCCGAAAACTCGTCTGTTACAAAGGCATTTCATTTTTTAAACTTATTTCAACTCCAGACTTTCTGTGTGTTCATTATGCACCATTCGAAGCCACGCCATCAATTTTCAACCCTTTCTGACTTCATTTGCTATTTTTCATGCATTTACTGATTTTTTTGAGCTAAATGACCCTGAAATTGAAAAGCCCTACAAATGAACTCTGAAAAGGTTGAAACTTGGCATGGTATCATCATTTCACCCACATAGCATGTGCTAAAAAGTTGAGAGGGTTACGGCAAAAACTGGATGCACTTCGTGTACAAAATGAACAATCTCTTTCGAAGTGTCAGGGTTTCGCACGAAAACTCGTCTGTTACAAAGGCATTTCATTTTTTTAAACTTATTTCAACTCCAGACTTTCTGTGTGTTCATTATGCACCATTCGAAGCCACGCCATCAATTTTCAACCCTTTCTGACTTCATTTGCTATTTTTCATGCATTTACTGATTTTTTTGAGCTAAATGACCCTGAAATTGAAAAGCCCTACAAATGAACTCTGAAAAGGTTGAAACTTGGCATGGTATCATCATTTCACCCACATAGCATGTGCTAAAAAGTTGAGAGGGTTACGGCAAAAACTGGATGCACTTCGTGTACAAAATGAACAATCTCTTTCGAAGTGTCAGGGTTTTGCACGAAAACTCGTCTGTTACAAAGGCATTTCATTTTTTTAAACTTATTTCAACTCCAGACTTTCTGTGTGTTCATTATGCACCATTCGAAGCCATGCCATCAATTTTCAACCCTTTCTGACTTCATTTGCTATTTTTCATGCATTTACTGATTTTTTTGAGCTAAATGACCCTGAAATTGAAAAGCCCTACAAATGAACTCTGAAAAGGTTGAAACTTGGCATGGTATCATCATTTCACCCACATAGCATGTGCTAAAAAGTTGAGAGGGTTACGGCAAAAACTGGATGCACTTCGTGTACAAAATGAACAATCTCTTTCGAAGTGTCAGGGTTTCGCACGAAAACTCGTCTGTTACAAAGGCATTTCATTTTTTTAAACTTATTTCAACTCCAGACTTTCTGTGTGTTCATTATGCACCATTCGAAGCCACGCCATCAATTTTCAACCCTTTCTGACTTCATTTGCTATTTTTCATGCATTTACTGATTTTTTTGAGCTAAATGACCCTGAAATTGAAAAGCCCTACAAATGAACTCTGAAAAGGTTGAAACTTGGCATGGTATCATCATTTCACCCACATAGCATGTGCTAAAAAGTTGAGAGGGTTACGGCAAAAACTAGATGCACTTCGTGTACAAAATGAACAATCTCTTTCGAAGTGTCAGGGTTTCGCACGAAAACTCGTCTGTTACAAAGGCATTTCATTTTTTTAAACTTATTTCAACTCCAGACTTTCTGTGTGTTCATTATGCACCATTCGAAGCCACGCCATCAATTTTCAACCCTTTCTGACTTCATTTGCTATTTTTCATGCATTTACTGATTTTTTTGAGCTAAATGACCCTGAAATTGAAAAGCCCTACAAATGAACTCTGAAAAGGTTGAAACTTGGCATGGTATCATCATTTCACCCACATAGCATGTGCTAAAAAGTTGAGAGGGTTACGGCAAAAACTGGATGCACTTCGTGTACAAAATGAACAATCTCTTTCGAAGTGTCAGGGTTTCGGACGAAAACCCATCTGTTACAAAGGCATTTCATTTTTTTAAACTTATTTCAACTCCACACTTTTTGTGTGTTCATTATGCACCATACTACAACATGTTAAAATCTACAGAAAGAACTAACTAAAAATAATAAAAAACAACAATTAAATGACTAAAACAACTATATAAGCAAAACAATATTGTTTTAATTAAAATCCTAATTTAAATTATTCTAAAAATAACCAAATAAATCTTACTGTGACTACAATCTAACACGTGACTAGGAGCAAAAATAATTAAATTAAAAACTATTTGTAAACTCAAGTTATTCACAATCTAGGGTTTGAAGCAAATTTGAATAAATTCAAATTTAAACCATTCAAATTTGAAAAATAATGGCACAAGCAGAAACTAGACAAAAATTTGAATCCAATGCAAAAAGAATCACTCAAAAACATCAAATATCCTAAAAGATATAAGCAATTTAAAACAGAAACTAGTGGACGGAGCAGTACAAGCGGTACTACCGCTCAACCCCTTTAGTCCCGGTTGGTGTCTCCAACCGGGACTAAAGGGGGGGCCTTTAGTCCCGGTTGGAGATACCAACCGGGACTAAAGGGTCTGGCACCGTTCGAAGCCGGTCACAAACCCTTTAGTCCCGGTTGGTCTCTCCAACCGGGACTAAAGGTCCCGTTCGAACCGGGACTAATGCCTGCGCCGCTCGAACCGGGACTAATGCACCCATTAGTCCCGGTTCGTAACAGAACCGGGACTAATGCTCTGTTCTGGGTTGGACCAAAGCCCTGTTTTGTACTAGTGGCTTGGTGATTGCCCTTTGGGGTCGGATGGACTCGCTTTTCGTCTATGCTTCCGTAGTAGTTTATCTCATGAGTTGGCCTTCGGCCGAATTTATTCTGATGTAATAAAGACTCTATATGAGATTTGATGTAATAAATCAGGTGTGATTGAACTTTGATATTTTCATCAATGTACTGTGTGTGCCAGCATGATCTTGGGATGGTGCAGTTACACAGAGACTTGACCGTTTTCGGGTCGGGTCGCTACAGAGATGGTATCAGAGCACACGCTAACCGTAGGACGTAACCCCTAGGATTGGAAAGCCATAGGAAGAAATTACTTTATTCTATGTTTTTATTTTTCCGTAATTCTCCCCTGTTCATTTCTGACTTCTACCCGATTTCAACATTTTAGATGGCCGCCGAGTTCACCCCAGTCCTGCTGCCGGAGTTTTGCCAGCCGGATGAGACGATGCCTTTTGGCAAGCAGCTAGTTCAGATCATCAGGGAGTTGAAGATTGCTCTGCCTTCCATCACCGGGACTCCAACCATGGCACTTCCGACGGACACTCGTTATAGGATTGTGGTGCACATACCAGGGAGGACCTTCGGAAGCTTCTCGGTGCCCATTGACTTCCAGTTTACTTCCCCCACTTGGATCCTCGGGAGGAACATGGCTATTCATCGTGCACTTGGACACATCCGGGAGGAGTACAGGGCCGAGCTCATCGGATCAGACCTCACCATGATCTCCCGCAAAACTGCAGATGGAGAGATCGTGCGCACCATGAATGACGACTCCATCCTCTCATTTGTCCAAGACTTGGAGGCTCACATCAGGACTCTGGAGCTTCAGACGCGCAGAAGCACGAATATGTTCAGGAAGCTGTTGTTCCGTGAACTAGATTTGCAGGACAAAGTGCGCGAAGACCACGACGAGCATGAAGAGGAAGTCAAGGACCTTCGAGAGAGGATCGAGAACTTGAAGACTTATATTGCCACGGTGGAAGAGAAGATGGACCTGATAGAAGACCTTTATCCAAATGGTGACGATGGACTCTTAGTGACCAATGATGAGGACTACGAGGAGAGCACCATTGAAGGACGCACCAAGAGAAGACGCACCATCGGAAGACGCACCACCGGAAGACGCACCGCTGGAGGACGCACCACAGGAGGTGACAACATGGATATCTGAGGAGGACACTTAGTCATGACCGCCATGTTTTTTTTTCTCGTTGATCGATTAGGCCGATGTTTTTGATTTGTCATAAGACTTGTATTCCGAGTTTTAACTATGATTGAGTTGAATAAATGAATGATTGGTGTGTTAATGATTGTTGCATGCATATGGGTAGTGTTATTTTCTCTTTAGAAAACATCAGATGCCTCCGAGATGTGACCCCGGATTCAACTTCCCACCGGAGCTCACTCAGCTGATCCAACAGCAGAATGCCTTGATGCAGATGCTGATCTAGAACCAAGGCAGCAACAACAACAACAAAAATCCACCGCCACCACCCCCTGTCGACAACCTGACCCGTTTCTTAAGGTTGAATCCGCCGGTGTTCTCTAGCAGCACCGAGCCGATTGTTGCTGATGATTGGCTCCACAAGATCGGAAGGGAGCTTGTAACTGCTGGATGCACGGATGCGGAGAAGGTGCGCTTTGCCGCACATCAGTTTGATGGACCCGCAGCCTCCTGGTGGGAGAACTACACCACCACCTATCCCATTGCCACAGTTACATGGGATCAATTTCAGTAGGCCTTCCGCACCGCTCATGTCTCAGCTGGAGCTATGAGTTTGAAGAAGCGTGAGTTCTGCAACTTACGCCATTGAAATCATACTGTGGCACAGTACGTGGATGAGTTCAGTCAGTTAGCTCGCTAGGCCCCAGATGATGTGGCCACAGATGCCGCAAAGTAGGAGAAATTTCTGGAAGGACTCAATGATGAACTGGGAATGCAGTTGATGGTGGCTACCTTCAACAACTACCAGGAGCTAGTAGACAAGGCCATCATTCTTGAAGGCAAGCAGCAGCAGATAGATAACCGTAAGAGGAAGTACGGACAGGGAAAGTACAGCTCTGGAGCTCAGCAGAAGCCCCGCTACACTCCGTACTCGGGAAACACTGGATCAGGAGGACACACTCACCACACCCATGGGGGACATACTCATGGAGGACATAACCATGGAGGAAATGGGAACAGTCGTCACAACAACAGCAACTTCAAGTCTGGAAATGGAGGCAATGGTAGTCAGCACCGTCCCGCTCCGGCTCAGAAGGATCTGAGTCATATTACCTGTTTCAAGTGCAAGAAGACGGGACATTATGCCACCGATTGTCCGGAGGCCAAGCAGGCAAATGGAAACGGCAACGGCAACGGAAACTCAGCAACCAACAAGCCCAATCCTTTTCCCTGTGCTCTTGTGAACCACATTGATGTGGAGGAGGTTTATGATCAGTCAGAGACTGTGGTTGGTAAGTTCTTGTTAAATTCACGTCTAGTATTGGTACTTTTTGATGCTGGTGCATCGCATTCAGTCATATCAAGGGTAGTTGTGGAAAAGTACGGGTTGCCCACTAGGACCCTTAGGAGCCCTCTTCAGGTCAGTTCCCCAGGAGGTGAGATGACGGCAGGATTAGGGTGTCACTCGACCCTCAGCATTGGAAATCATGAGTTTCCCGTAGACCTCACTGTATTGGAGTCACAGGGATTGGGCGTAATCCTAGGCATGGATTGGTTGACGAAGTATGAAGGGAACATTGACTGTGCCCGCAAGACGATTTTGCTCACCACCCCGAAGCAGAAGAGGATCAAGTATGTATCCAGGCACACACCGAAGAATACTTGGGTAAATTCCCTCACAGGAGTTGTCCAGGAGGAAGTGCCGGTTGTACAAGACTTCCCTGATGTATTTCCGGAGGAATTGCCAAGCATGCCACCGGACAGGGAGATTGAGTTCTTGATTGAATTGTTGCCAGGGACAGCCCCAATATTCAAGAGACCCTATCGGATGCCCGCTAATGATTTGGAAGAAATCAAGAAGCAGATCAAGAAGTTATTGGAGAAAGGATATATTCGCCCAAGCTCGTCACCTTGGGGAGCCCCAGTTCTTTTGGTAGAGAAGAAAGATAAAACCTTGATAATGGTTGTAGATTATCATGCGCTGAATGAGGTGACGATCAAGAATGAGTACCCTCTGCCGATGATTAATGATTTGTTTGATCAGCTGGTTGGAGCCAGAGTATTCTCCAAGATCGATCTTCGATCAGGGTATCATCAGTTGAAAATTCGTGAACAGGATATACCCAAAACAGCTTTCACCACAAGGTATGGTCTATATGAGTATACTGTCATGTCATTTGGATTGACTAATGCCCCTGCATATTTTATGAGCATGATGAACAAGGTATTTATGGAATATCTGGACAAGTTTGTCATGGTGTTCATCGATGACATATTGGTTTTCTCCAAGAGCGAGGAAGAACACAAGGAACACTTGCGTTTAGCTCTGGAGAAACTCCGAGAACATCAGTTATATGGCAAGCTCAGCAAATGTGAATTTTGGTTGAAGGAAGTCGGATTCCTCGGACATGTTATTTAAGGAGAAGGAATAGCAGTTGACACCACAAAGGTTGAAGCAGTCACCAAATGGAAGTCACCCACCTCAGTCAAGGAGATCCGCAGTTTTCTCGGACTTGCAGGATATTATCGAAGGTTTGTTGAGAATTTCTCCAAGATTGCTAAGCCCATGACTGAGCTATTGAAGAAGGAAACTAAGTACAATTGGACCGAGGATTGTGAAGCCAGTTTTCAGGAGCTGAAGAAATGTTTGGTTATAGCTCCAGTGCTAATTTTGCCGAATGTACGCAAGGATTACTAGGTGTATTGTGATGCTTCTCGTCAAGGACTTGGAGGAGTGGTCATGCAGGAAGGAAAGGTTATAGCTTATACCTCCTGACAGCTACAGCCTCACGAGATGAACTATGCCACCCATGATTTGGAGTTAGCAGCCGTAGTGTACGCACTCAAGACCTGGAGGCATTTCCTTGTCGGAAACAGTTGTGATGTTTACACGGATCATAAGAGCTTGAAGTACATTTTCACGCAGAAGGAGTTGAACCTCAGATAGAGGAGATGGTTAGAGTTGATCAAAGACTATGACATGAGATTGCACTATCACCCACGGAAGGCTAATGTTGTAGCAGATGCCTTGAGCTATAAGGGTTATGTGAATACCCTTACAGCAGGAGGATTACCCCAGGAGTTAACCGACGATCTCAGAGACCTCCGATTGGAGATAGTTCCGATAGGATATGTTGCCACACTGGAGATTCAGTCCACTTTGATCGGAAGAATCAGAGAAGCCCAGAAGTTGGACAAGGAAATTGCTGAGATAAAGGAAAGGATGAGTAAAGGAAAAGCTAAAGGTTTTCGTGAGGATGAGCACGAAACTTTATGGTTTGAGGATCGTGTCTATGTGCCCAATGATCCAGAGATCAGAAAGCTAATTCTGTAGGAGGCCCACGATTCACCATACTCGATACACTCAAGCAACACAAAGATGTATCTGGATTTGAAGGAAGGTTTCTGGTGGACAGGTATGAAGAAGGATATTGCTGAGTACGTAGCAGTATGCGATGTTTGTTAGCAAGTAAAGGCAGAACCTCAGAAGCCAGCATGGTTCTTCAACCTTTGCCGATAACCGAGTGGAAATTGGAAAAACTTGGGATGGATTTTATCACAGGATTACCTAGGACTCGTTCAGGTTATGATTCTATCTAGGTAGTGGTTGATCGCTTGACCAAGGTAGCTCACTTCATTCCCGTGAAGACCACCTATACCAGTGCTAAGTTAGCCAAGATATACATGACCAGGATCGTATGTCTGCACGGAGTTTTGAGGAGTATCGTATCAGATAGAGGAATGCAATTTACCTCAAAGTTCTGGAATCAGTTACACGAAACTTTGGATACGAGGCTGGAGTTCAGTACAGCTTTTCATCCGCAGATAGATGGACATACCGAGAGAGTCAACCAGATTCTGGAAGACATGTTGAGAGCTTGTGCGCTAGACTATGGAGCTAGCTGGGATGAAAATTTACCCTACGCAGAGTTCTTATACAATAATAGCTATCAGACCAGTTTGAAGATGGCCCCTTTCGACGCTCTATACGGAAGGAGGTGCAGAACACCATTGTTGTGGGATGGTGTTGGAGACCGAAAACTTTTTGGTCCCGATCTTATCAGAGATTCCGAAGAGATGGTCAAGTTGATTCGTGACATACTCAAGATAGCTCAGTCGAGACAGAAGAGTTACGCCGATAGTAAGCGCAAGGAGGTAATGTACGAAGTGGGAGACCGAGCATATCTCCGTGTGTCTCCACTTCGAGGAATCAAGAGGTTCGGTGTTAAAGGAAAATTAGCACCCAGATTTATAGGCCCTTACCAAATTCTTGAATGTAGAGGAGAGGTTGCATACAAGCTGGAATTGTCGGAAGGATTGTCAAGAGTTCACGATGTCTTTCACGTTTCCCAGCTGAAGAAATGCCATGCTGATATGGCGGATATCCTGTTGAGAGACACAGTGCCCCTAGAGGCCATACAGCTTGACAGTGATCAGACTTATGAGGAGAAGCCCGTCAGGATTCGCGAGACTACAAACAGAGTTACCCGCAGCAAGATCATCCAGTTTTGCAAGGTTCTGTGGAGTCACCACTCCGAGGAGGAAGCCACCTGGGAACGAGAAGAAGATCTCCGTCGTGACCAACCGCACCTATTTTCTAGCCAACCCAAATCTCGAGGGCAAGATTCATCTTAAGGTGGGAAGGTTTGTAACATCCCAAATTTTCAATTTGGAATGTTTTACAATTATAGTTAAGCATCTATTGCATTTTGATTAAAATTGGGTGGCAAATGAAATTTCAGAGGCATTTGAGTTTTCTGTTTGAATTTGAATTCATTTCAAACTAGCATTTGAAATTCATTTCAAACTGGCATTTGAATTTCATTTCAAAAATTCCTGACAAAATACTTTGATCAAAAAGTATAAGAGGAGGTAACATGACACCCCAAAATTCAGAAGAAAATAATGCCAAAAGAAATGAAATTAAAATTTGAGTTTATTTGGAATTTTCAAAAAAATCATTTTTTAAAGTTTTCTGTTTGCCTTTGGAAAATAGTTCATTATTTAGGATTTATTTTTCTGATCTTTTGATATATAATAAGTATATATAATATTTTACTTTCTTTCCTTGTATTTATTTTCCCCCTCTGTAAAAAAAAACTTTTCCTAGCCGGTGCCAGCCAGGCGGCCGAAGCCCATTAGGCGCGCCAGGCCTAGTCGGCCGACGCAGCCCAACACCACCGCGGCCGGCCCCGCCCGAACCAACTCCGCGTCGGCCGCCTGACGCTGACAGGCGGGCCCCGCCTCTTCTCTTTCCCCTCGCCCATGCCTCACCGAACCAGAGCGCGCCCGCCGCACCGCCACCACTGATTCTCTCGGGATCGCGTCCCGTGTTGACCCCCTCCCCAAGCTCCTTGCCCTATATAAACCTAGCCCCGGCCTCCCTTGACCTCCCTAAAAGCCCCTCTCCAAAACCCCCCACGTCCGTCACCCTCGCCGTTCCAATCTCGCCGGAGCCGCCGCCGTTCACCAGCAATTTCGTCGCCGGTGAGCACCCACATCCCCTCTAGTTCCGGCCATCAGCCTAGCTCAACCCCAAGCTCTCCTTTGACATATTTTTGCTCGCCGTTTCCATCTACAGAGAGCACCCTGAGCTCGCTTGTCCCTCACCGGAGCCGCGGAGCACCGGAGCTCGGCCAACTTCGCCCCGCTTGCCACAGTCGACCCCAAGCTCGACCGACGCCACCCCCGACCTCGTCTCGCTCCGCCGCATTGCCCCGATCCCACCACCGTCGCCGACGATCGCCGGAACCACCGCCAACACCGAACCCGAGCCGCCTCCCGTCGTCGCCGTCGTCCCGTCGCCATGGTACGATCCCGTCCGTCCGATCTTTTTCAACGGCCCCGATTAGGTTAAGCGAACAGTTAGGTTTTTATTTTATAGATCGGTTTGTATTTTATGGTTTTATCTCGGTTTAGATCGGACCGGATCGCGGTTTGTTTTTTTTAGCCGCCGCGATCAGTTTTTTTTAGGATCGATCGCCTGCCGCTAAGCTCCTGCGCGCACATCCCTTAGGCCAATGGCAGCACACCACGTAGCATCGCCCGATCGGTAGTGTTTTTTTTATTTTAGTTTCTGTTCTAAAAACAGAGTAGTTTCAGTTTTAGAAACTTAATATCTCCTAGGATTTTTAGTGTTTTAATTTGATTCTTTTTGCATTGGTTACAAATTTTATGAAGTTTCTGTAGATATCAAGTTTGACTAGATTTGAAAGTATGAATTTGAATTTGCATGAAATTTCTTCAAATCACTAGATTGGCTATATTTTGAGCTAGGAGTATTATTTTTTGGTGATTCTTTTTGATACTGATTCTTGGTGACATTGTTTATTAGTAGAAAGTAAATGGTGAATTTTAGGATTATTTAAAATTATGTTTTAACGAAAACAGTACTGTTTTAGTGTTTTATAGGTTTTGTGCTATTTTTTTTAATTTTACTTGCTTTAAATTGTTTTCTTCAGTTCTTTTTGACATATTGTTTTTAGTTTCTGTTAAGTTATCAGTAGCTATTTTATTTGTAGTAAAAAAATATTTTTTGTATTTTATTTCTTTTATCCTCCTAGAAAACTTGTTTTGAGCAATATAGGAGTTTTACAAATGATTTTAATATGATTCTTTTTGCATAAAATTTCTATGTTGTTTTTCTTCTGTTATTTAGTAAAAACCTTATTTTTGCTTTTGTTAAAATTTATTAGTAGTGGAAAATTTATTTGTAGCTTGTTTTACTTGTAGTAGGACTTTGCATTGAGTTTTATTGCTTTCTTTGGTTTTGTTTTGGTTTTCTTTGTGTGTTTCAATGATTGTGTTATTATTAGCTTTACTTGCTGTTGTAGTGTTAAGTTGTATGATGGTATGCTTATGTATGTTTTGTTTGTTTCGATAGAGTATCCGGAGTGCGAGGCTTGGTATTACGAGTCGTTAGAGTTTGAAGATCGTCACCAAGGCAAGTCATTTGATCATGTATTTCATTACCTATGATTTTTATTGCATTAGTTGTTAAAATCCCCACCATGCGTGCAAGTAAGTGAATTTGAGTTATGTTATTGAGTAGTTTCATGTGGTAGGTTGAACCCAAATCCCCATGTTACCAATGCCCGGGAATGTTGTAGTTATTTTTGCTATGCTTCATAGACGGGGTTGGTTGAGTGAATTACATGGGAGTTGTGAGAGTTAAGTTGATGACTACAACCCCAAGACTTCAAGATCTCAAGACGGACTTCAATTCACTACTGGGTGGAGGATGGATGGAAGGGCACCCTGGAGCACCCAGTGGTTGACCCAGGGATGCATGGAGAAGTGCCATGACGTCTTGCAGAAAGCTTCACCCAGCCACGAAGAGACGGATGGATATACCTTGACCGGAAGCTTACCTGTGCAGCCGCAAGTCACTATGGGCTCTGGCTTGGTCGACCCTAGGCGCGACTCTGGACGGACGGTGCAGCAGATGTAGAAGAACGGTAGGAAATGGATGGGCACCGGCAGTGGCCCAGAGGAACTCTACGGAAGACCATGTTTCGTTCGTCCCGTCTTCAAACACCATGCAGTGCGAGGACATAAAGGAGGAAACGATTCTTGCGGGTAAAGTGCACAAGACTCTGCAGAGTGGAAATCTAATCGATTAGCCGTGTCCCCGGTTACGGACATCTGAGCCTCTGTAATTGGATTTATTCGGAACTCTCAACACCAATCATAATTAATTATTTGTTGGGTTAATAATGATTTCGGGTATGAGACGTTGGTTGGCGGAACCATCTCATTAACAACAAATACTTTGTAGTAATTACAAGCAGGTCCTTTTTGTTGTAGGGAAAATTTTGCTTTTCGCAAAAACATAAACTTAGAGCCCCACAACCAAAATTGCAAATAGTGAGAGCATTTTATTACTGTTTTCTCTCTGTGACTTGCCGGCATATTTAAAATGCTGACCTACACGGCTGCAACGTCTCATGTTGCAGAGGTTTATTCCGACCAGGAGTGAGGCTATGATCTACGCTCGGTGATTGCCCTGTGGAGTCGGATGGACTTGCTTTTCGTCTACGCTTTCGCAATAGTTTATCTCATGTGTTGGCCTTCGGCCGAATTTATTCTGATGTAATAAAGACTCTATATGAGATTCGATGTAATAAATCAGGTGTGATTGAACTTTGATATTTTCATCAATGTACTGTGTGTGCCAGCATGATCTTGGGATGGTACAGTTACACAGAGATTTGACCGTTTTCGGGTAGGGTCGCTACATGGAATATGCTATTCAGTGGAAAACTCATATGCATGTGTGAAATGATAAACGGATAATATAAAAGGTTCCTAGTCTCGCCTCTAAGACGAGCTCAAGTGTTGTTGGTGATCACGTTTTCCGGATCTTAGGATATCGATAAGTGTAACGATAGTCCTAAAACAAACATTGAGATTATGATGTCGGAAGAACGATCATATTGAATCGACCCAAACTTGTTTGTTGTGAATTGAATTAATATTGTCTGTATTCAATTGTAATAACATGGAGTGTTAACATGTGATCTTGCTCCTTATACCATGAGAGTAGCATGGTCACTTCTTATAATAAGGTGGGCTTTGGGGTTGCTCAAACGTCACCTGTAACACGGTGATCATAATGACAGCTTATAGGTTCATCGAAAAGTTTGACAAGTGGCCGGATAGCTCGAGAGTGGGATTTGCTCTTCCGATGATGGAGAGATATTCTTAGGGGCCTCTGAGTGTAACGGCATCCATCATCGTCTGGCTAGACACAGGTGACTTCATCATGGGGATGTCGGAACACGATAACGAGAAAGAAGAACAAAACCGGTAACGAGGATAACGGTATAGTGAGCATGTGATGACTCAGGAGGATACCGGCACATCTCGGGTTTTGTGAAGTATCACAAAGCCAAGGGAACATCACATGATAACCAAAGGTTCACTTGAATATCATTTGTGTGCTCACAGGGATCGATATGGACGTCCACGGTTCCGCTGTCGGTCATTGAACGACGGGGTTTCGTTCATGTCTGTGAGTTACCGAACCTACGGGGTCACAAGCTTAAGCCAATCACAATCCTCTGAGTGTTAGTAGGACAGGAGTGATGAGAAAATATTTTTGGAATTGTTTCATTAATATTCGGAATGGTTCCGAGAGGATCCGGAAGCGTTTCGGGGTCACCGGAAGGGTTTCAGAGAGTATCGGGTAATACCGGGTATTACCGATAAATATATACAAGTGGAAAATGTTTTTGAGGATGTTAAATTATATATAAAATGGTCTGAAAGTATTTAGAACATTTTTATATTTAATTTAATATCAACGGGCCTAAAAAGGCCAAGTGGTGGAAGGCAACTTGGGCCACAAAGGCCCAAGTGGGGGAAGGCGCCCCTTCCCGAAGGAAGGAGGCCGAATTGGAGAGGGGGGAGGTTTCCTCCTCCCCTCCCCTGGCCGGCACCCCAAGGGGGACTCCTTCCCTCTTGGTGGCAGCCCCCCCTCTCCACTCTAACCTATATATACTTGAGGATTTGTGCTCTTTTGTCCTCTAATCCTCATAATTAGAAGCCCAGTGTGGTTCTAATCTCCTCCCTCTAATTCTCTGGCGATGATTAGCTCTGGACATCGAAGCACTGCCGGATCGTGAAGGCTGCACGCTTGCAACCAAGTAGAGAGGCCGTGCTTTCGGTCTTCGGTTTGAGGGACAGTTCGTGGGCGGTTCACGGGATCGTTCATCGACGGTTCGAGGGACTCCAAGTACGATCTACACTGACACGATCTTCTTCCACAGCAACTCGGTGACGGTAACGATCGTGATCACAACCCGTTATGCATCTTCATATTGATCCTGGTTGTGCGTAGGTGCAAAAATATTTGTTTTCTACTATGTTACCCAACAGTGGCATCATGAGCAGGCTTATGAGTAGGTGTAGGTTGCGATCTAGATCACATGTGATTGTGTGGGATGATGTTCTTGCTATGCTTCCCTCGAGTGTTGCTTAAGTTCAATTCATTGAGGACATGGGGTCACTTTTCACAAGGTTCTGACAATCGCTCGGCTCTGGCTGTCGACAATCTGCTAACAGTTCCTTGGGCTTCACCATAGTCAAGAATAGTGAACCGTCACGTACACAAGAGGGTGCCGAAGATGGATGATCTTCTAGGGGGTCACGCATATTTGACGAAGTTTAGTGTGGGGGACGAGACTTTTAATTAAGTCTCTTCTTTCACACACCCCGAAACTTAATCTAGCATCAAGAATCATCGCCTATGTTGTCGGCATAGCTAGCTAGTATTATTTGTTAAAACTGGTTAACCACATAACTAAAATTTTGCTAAAACCGATCAGAGGACGTCTAACTTGGTTTTGCAGATGTTGCATATGATGTGGTATAGCCTTCGTCATGATAATGAGTTTATGTATGAGATCGTTATATGTTGTAATGTTAAGTGGCCTGCGCGTCACGGAATGATGGCTGGAGCCACGAGATTGCCACGTTAATGTAAATATCGTAGAGATAGCCTATAGGTTATAGGTGGTGATGGCACACGTACACGGAGGACCCCGACGAGGAGAAGGTGTACCAGGCGTGGGACGAGCTATAATTTCGTGCCACGGCAGAATTTTTTGAATTTGGTGCCACGGCAATGTTTTCGGAAACGGTCGGCACGGCTATGTTATTTGAAATTTCCGCCACGACAACGTTTTTGAAACGGTTGCCAGGGCAACGAAATATTGGCCGTCACAGCGTTTCAACAGAAGATTGAAGATGGTCATGGAGGATTCCTGGTGCAAATGGCTATACCACATCATGCTTTTATGAATTACATGAGATGTTTATCCCTTTGTTGTTTGCACCCTTTGATTGCGCAGTAGTCAATTATTAGGGTGATCTCTCACAGATAAAATCAAGATTAAAAGGTGCTCTTCCCAATGTTGCAACCGTCTACGACATTCTAGCATCTCGGAGTGCGTCATGTCCACATGAGTACAAATGAGATGAGAGGTGTCAGACGGAGATGGTCAGGCCATGTATGCAGATAGCACTCGGTTGGCTTGAAGTTCTGGCAGAATCATTCTGAGCTCGGAGCACGAAGCATCGAAAGATGAACAAGAGTCATATGGTGATATGATCGGCAATGGTTTGCCCACCGGTCAAAATTCTCGTCATTAGTGATTTCCACATCAATGGCTGAGAACTAGATCCGGGTCTTGAATCACCAACTATCAATTATGAGAGATATTGATTTGAGTGGGAGCACAATTATGTATTAATTTAGTTTAATCACTAGTGCAAATTAATTATGAACTATGACTATGTGTAGTTTGCATTATAGTTCTAGAATTATGGCTCACGGTTCCACCTTTTGCTGTTGAAATTGATTGACTGTTATTTATCTGGTTGAATCTTTTACGATTGAGAGGATTGTCCTCTAAGAGAGCTGCTACTTGTAGCTTGCGTTGGTATTTCCCCGAAGAGGAAGGGATGATGCAGCACAGTAGAGATAAGTATTTCCCTCAGTTATGAAACCAAGGTTATCGAACCAGTAGGAGAATCACACAACACCTCGTTAGCAGCACCTGCACACAAACAACAAATCCTTGCACCCAACGCAAACGAGAGGTTGTCAATCTCTCGGCGGTCAATTGCAAGATTAAATTGTATGTGATAGATAGATAGATTGAAACAAAAATACAAAATAAAATAAATAAAAGAAAATGGCAGCAATATTTTTAGGGTTTTAGTAATATGATTTAGATAGACCCGGGGGCCATAGGTTTCACTAGAGGCTTCTCTCAAGAAAATAGCATACGGTGGGTAGACAATTTATTGTTGGGCAATTGATAGAAAAGCAAATAATCATGATGATATCCAAGGCAATGATCATGTATATAGGCATCACGTCCGAGACAAGTAGACCGACTCCTGCCTGCATCTACTACTATTACTCCACACATCGACTGCTATCCAGCATGCATCTAGTGTATTAAGTCCATAAAGAACGGAGTAACGCATTAAGAATGATGACATTATGTAGACAAGATAAACTCACGTATGAATAAACCCCATGTTTTTACCGTTAATAGCAACGATACATACGTGTCAGGTCCCTTTCTGTCACTAGGATTGAGCACCGCAAGATCGAACCCATTACAAAGCACCTCTTCCCATGGCAAGATAAATCAATCTACTTGGCCAAACCAAATCAATAGATCGGAGAATAAATACGAGGCTATAATAATCATGCATAAAAGAGATCAGAAAAGACTCAAATATTTTCTTGGATAATCTGATCATAAACTCACAATTCATCGGATCCTAACAAACACACCACAAAAAGTGATTACATCGGATAGAACTCCAAGAACATCGAGGAGAACATTGTATTGAAGATCAAAAAGAGAGAAGAAGCCATCTAGCTACTGCCTATGGACCTAAAGGTCTATGGTAAACTACTCACGCATCATTGGAAGGGCAGCAAGGTTGATGTAGAGCCCCTCCGTGATCGATTCCCCCTCCGGCGGAGTACCGGAGAAGGCCTCCAGATGGGATCTCTCGAGAACAGAAACTTGCGGCGGCGGAAAAAGTATTTCGTGGACTCCCCTGAGGGTTTCTGATTTTTTCTGAATTTATAATGGTGGAATTAGGTCAAATGGAGCAAAGGGGGGCCCACAAGGCACCAGGGCGCGCCTGCCCCCCCCCCAGGCGCGCCCTGGTGGCTCGTGGCCACCTCCTAGGTCTTCTGGCCCTCTCCCGAAGCTTCTAGTGTTTATCTTGTCCAGAAAAAAATCTCCAAAAACTTTCATGGCATTTGGACTTCGTTTGGTATTGATTTTCTGTAAAACAAAAACAGGGCAGAAAACAGCAACTGGCACTGGGCACTAAGTTAATAGGTTAGTCTCCAAAAATGATATATAATTGATGTAAATGATTATAAAAACATCCAAGATTGATAATATAACAGCATGGAACAATCAAAAATTATAGATACGTTGGAGACGTATCAAGAGCCAAGAAGGATTTTGTCCTACTGCATGCTTGCAATGCTCTCCCGCTAATGCTATGGGTGATGAGACTTATGTCTTTCGATCCAAAAGGCTAAGAGTTACATTACGGTCTGCTTGCTTCCGGGAAACCGGAACTTCAAAATGTTTGGGATAGTTATGTGATATTCTTGGAACTAAATTTTTTTTTCAGGAACAAACAAAGGTTAAAAGATATATGATATCTGAAGAAGTGTTTTGTTTGCAAGTTGTAGTGAAGCGTTCAACTATGTTTGAGACTAAAATGTGTAGGATCCGGAAGAACACCGGTCATGAGTTGATGGTGAGAACTTAAAGAGAAAGAACTGTGGCACCCCGGCTCAGAGAGACCGGAACACCTCATATTCCAGCCCAGAGATCAAGTCTTCTGGAATACGGCACTGCTTGGCATAGAACAAATCAGCTCTTTATTACGAATAATCAGGGTACAAGGGTCCAATATTACAAAGGTTACAGGGGCACGGCGACACTTCGCCTGCTAAGATAGTTCTATGCTAGCAGCGGAACATCTCGTAGCGGAATAAATTCTAGCAGAGGAACAACGACGACGGTGATGAACTCCACTCTGCAAGGACTCTGGCTGGGACACATCCAAGAGCGCAACCTCGGGATCCTCGACAAACAATCAATCATGGCATCACCTGCAATCTGGCATGACACGCCAGGTGAGTACTTTGAATGTACTCGCAAGCTCATAGCAACCAAAGCAATCAAGACAAACAACAGCATGGCATTTACAGGTTAATTATCAATGATGAACACGGTACTACTAGAACAACATGAGCAAGGCAAGTACATATAATTCATGATATGAACATGATGATACTGGCACTAGCATGCAAGGGGGTCGACGTTTAAGGTCTCATGGACCAACTTACTCAGCTTGGAGGTTACCTCGTAACCACCATAGGTATCAATCTTTCTTACCATCGTGATCATGACACGATCACCTCATGATCAACCATCATCCAGAATACCATCGTGATCATCTCGTGACCACATAAAGATCAACCAACTTCTTTTCTCATCGAACCGGGGTTGTTATTATTCAGGTTAATATTTCTGTTGACCCACAGTGTGACCTACTACGAACTGTGTCCATGACCGAGGACGCGGCTATCGATAGATTATACACTCTGCAGAGGTTAGTACACTGTACCCACACCACGAAAATCATGGCCTCATGCTCCCTTTCGAGTGGACCAACGACATTCCAACAAAACCAATCTATTGCATGACACTCTCCCGGCCACTCCGACAAACTCCCCTTTGGGCTATGTCCTGGGTTGCCCCGATGCCAACTCGTGACATCCTCCACATTTGTGGCCGCCACCGTCGTGGCCAAAACAAACTCGTCCCAAACAGGGACACCCGGGTACAACACAACTCGGGCACGTGATCAGGGTAGCGCGCGCACATAAGCTTCCCTCGTTGGAGGCACCGGCGAGAGGCATGACAATAGACCACATTAGGGCCCCCCATAAGGCAAGTGTGGCTGCACTGGTTAGCTCGATTCGGTGGCACCATGACTCAGCCAATAGATTTGTTCAAGTTCGATTAATGTCAGGTTCACTTGAATGGTGATGAGCTGAGTCACAATAAAATACATAAGGGAATAACAATGCAGATGAGCATGATATCAGTGTAACCATGGATGGGCAACATAACCATTTAACAACATAACCTCAACAATGATAAATCATTTATTCTACGGGATTCAAATGAGCATAGCATAGCGATGATCACGAATATAATAAGTATTTTCATATCATTCCATAATGATTCATATGGGCATGTCATTACCACTAGCATCGGAGAATAAATCTGAGAACTAACATGATAATAAGAATACTAGCAAATAATCATTTAACTTACTAGATGCAAATGATCAAGGCATAAGAACGAGCATGGATTCACAAGCATATATTATACACAAAATTACTAAAAGAGCAGACAATTATTTAAATATTCAAGTGAAAACCATGGCTACTGCAAGGCCATCATGCAAGTGGCTGTTGTGGCTTGCCTGGGGATGAAGAAACCATCGGGGAGAGGTGCGATGAACTCGCGGAAAGAATCGCCGGAAAAGTTTCCCTCTCGGCGGAGCTATTTTAAGGGCAAGGGAAAAATGGTCATTTTCACAGTGTGACAACCTCATGAAAATGATAGCATCGGAATGGGCTCGACGAACTAAGATCGTGCGCTTTGGAATCACCAGAATCAGAGTTACGATTGCCGAGTTACGGCCGTTCGTTCGTTAGGCAGAAATCGAATAAAAATCTGTTCTTTTCTGGCCTTAACGGACGAACGTCCGCTATTTAAGTATTTCGGCGGCGGCTGCTAAAAAAGAGAAAGCGTACTTTAGGAAATACGCTTTCGAACGGGGAAAGCGCATTTTCATCCGAAGAAGAAGCTGATTACGCTTTCGTTAACTGAAAGCGTATTTTATCAAAACCGTCTCCACTTAAACAGCTGGGCCCGGGCTGTGGGTCGCCGACAGGGGGGTCCCACCCGTGCTCTCTCTCTCTCTCTCCTCCAGGTCTTCTCCCACCTCCCGACACGGGCAGAGAAGAGAGGCGAGGCCGGGCGCGACCGGCGACAGCCCCGGCGACTCCGGCCATCTCCGGCCAAGGGGAGGGCACGGGCGGCCTCGGGGCGGAGCGCCGTACCCTCCCATGGGCAGCACGCACGCCGGGGAGAGCTTAAGCCGCGGAGGCTCGCGGTGGCCGTGGACGTGGCGGCGGCCGTACTTGGGGGTCGCGGCCACACGCACTCCGGTGACGAAACTAAGAGGTGGGGAGGCTAGCCGTGCTCTGGGGTTTCGGATGGCGTAGAAAAGAGGAGAGGAGAGGCTCGACATTGCGCCAATTTGAGCGGAGCCGAACGGCGGCCATGGCGGCGGTGGAAGGCGAGGAGAGCTCCTCAAGCTCGAATGAGTGGCCGAGGGGTGTACTAGGAGGGAGGGAGAGAGGTTGGTGAGGTCGGAGAGGTTTGGGAAGGGCTTAAATAGCCGTGGCGCCGATGCCTTCACCGGATGCCGCCACGGGCAGTCGGGGGAATGCACTGACGCGACCGCATACACGTGCGCACGCGGACTGGCTCGAACGGCGACGGGAGAGGGGTAGTGGAGGTGCAGACGCGGGATGGACGACTACCGGTCGGCCACTCGGCCACTGTGCTCACGCGGCCGGGGCTGCCGTGGCAAGAGGAGAGCGAAGGAGGAGGGGGCGAGGGCTGGGGAGCGAGCGCGTGGCCACTGCCGGGCTCGAGGACACGCTAGGACGCGCGGAACCGGCTGGGAGAAGAGTGCCCGAGGCAAGACGACGAACAGAGCGCGCCCCACGCTTGCCAACAGCGTGGTCACCGTGTGGCATGGTGAGGAGAGGGCACGATAGCCTGCCAAAAGATGTCTACCGTGTAGTCCATCCAGAGTAGGGACTCCATGAGTTGATGGATCGAAGAAAACCACTGTGAGATGATGGGAGTGATCGACTGAAGTTTGCTGCATCCAACTTGGGCATGAAATAGAGATCAAATTAGAGGGGATAAGAGCTAACCAGGATGTCTCAGGGGTTTAGGGTAGGAAGGACTATGATCCTGTGAATTTTGAAGGGATTTGGACCAATATTTAACATAGTTGCTTTACAACCACAAAATTTGGTCCAGAAACTAGATCAGGAAGTAGCACTCACATGGATGATTGGATTTGGCTGAAAATTGGTGGAGTATGATCATTTGGGCATATGAAGGCACCATAAAAATTTCATACCATTTGGATGAATGAAAATGGTACTTCCTTCACAATGCTCCACACTGGACAGAAACTTGGGGGAATTTTGTGAAGCAAATGGCTTGGAAAAATGATGTTAATTTTTTTAAGCTCAAATAATATAGGGATATTTAGGTCCTGGATTAATTTCAGAATTTTGGAATCAATATAAAATATAGTTGCTTCACAAATTGAAATTGTGACCAGAAACCAAGATTTGAAGGTGTGCTCACATAGCTAGTTGGATGGAGATGAAATTTGGTGCAGAGTAATTATTTTATCATATGAATGATCTACCAAAATTTCAACTCATTTCGATTAGCCTAGCTAGTACTTCCTTCACCAAGCTTCTCTCTGGACAGAAACTTTGGAAATTTGCTGAGGAAGATTTACTAGGCAAATGGAGCTGAATTTTGGCATGTGGAAATTATTTGGATAAGATAGAGTGCCCAAATTTTTTGAAGGCAATCAAGAAAAGACAAATGGCACTTCCTTCACAAAGTGCCATACTGGACAGAATAGGAAATGAATATTCCTGAATTATTTTTGAACTAGGCAAGGATGGATTTTGGCATATTTGTGGAAAATATGATCCAAAGAATTTATGAGAATTTTGTGGGAATTTTGGGGATGACAGAAATATAGGTTGCTTCACAACCTAGGGCAAACAGGGTTATTCCTTTAATAGAAAAAGGAATATTCCCAATAAATAAAAATTGGGGTTGGACTAAGATGGAAATGACATGACCTTGAGAAAGATTTGGGAGTGACAAGCGACTTGGAAGTGGCAGGAGAGAAGATCTTTCCAGGTTTCAAGACCACATAGCCACGGAAAAAGAAACTGCAAATGCAAATTCGAAGAAATCCAAAAGAAAAAGAAAGGGCCAAAAATCGGGGTGTTACAAGAACAAAACCAAAGGATGTAATCAGACTTACATGCCTAGGGAAGTTCGGGCTCGCGCCACTCTTAAAAAGTTAGATGATTCTTCTGTTGAGTGGGCGAAATATTGAAAGTAAAACTATAAGAAGTTTAGAGGCGGAAAGAAAAGAAGACTGGAATGTCCAGCTCAGGTATGAATGTCATACAAGTTATAAGATGTAGAGAAAGTTGGTCAAGTAAAGTGTGATTCTTGAGAATTGTGATTAAATTGTTAAACACTAAAATCTTTGGAAATTGTGGTTAAAAGTTGATCACAAGGATAACGACTCAATTGCATGTTGTTGCGAGTCGATGCAAGAATTACTACAACCTAATGACCAACAAATTAATGAGGTTAAAATATGTGTTGAAATTACCTCTGAATTTATTGTCATAATTCATTTCAGAGTTTTGTACACTCTAGCCCATTGCATAGAAGTTGCAAGGAGGTTGTTCATAAGAGAACAGTAGTTGTTCGATGTAATGAACAAAAGGGCCATACTCCTATTGTGAATAGGATGTAAGTTATGAATATTGATGATAGAATTGAACATCCATAACACTGACGCTAAATGTCACAAGACTAAAAGAATACCACATATGTGTGGCACTACATTTAGTCACATTGGAGAAACCCGCATGGAGAAATTCCATAATGATGGATTTTTGAGTCATATGATTGCGAATCATCTGACACTTGCAACTTTCGTCCAAATAGTGTAGAAAACTAAAATACCGTTCACAGGCCATAAAGAATGAGCAACAAAATTGGAAATATGCATATTCACGTATGTAGTCCAATAAGTGTTGTTGCAAGCTGTGGATTTATCTATCTTCAAGGATGTCTCAAGTAGATATTTATATTTACTAATTGAGACATAAATCTGGATCTTTTGAAATGTTTCAAAAGATTTTCAGAATGAAGTAGAAATTATTGTAGCATGAAAATTATGGTTCTACAATTGGATTGCAGAAAAGAATATTTGACTTACAAATTTAGCGAATGTCTGATCAGCTGTGAAAAATATTTTATAGCTTGCACCTCCTAGAAACATTACTAAGAGTAGAGTGTTTTGAGTAGATGTAATCAAGCTATGTATGACATGGTGCGATCAAAGATGACATTAATTATTTCACCAATATACTTTTTAATATGATGCTTTAGAGACTGTAGCTTTTACACTGAAAGAGCGCCATCAAATTTATTGAAATAAGTGCTACTTTTTAGGTTATCCCAAATGGTTGGGTATTCCTCTATCACTACACAGCGGCAAAGTGTTTTGCCACAGAGTGTGGAAATTTTGAAGAAAATGTTTTCTACAAAAGAGTGAGTGGGAGGTGAAAGCGCATGATAACTCCCAGAGGGGGGGGGGGGTGAATGGGAGATTTTTAGAAATTCGTCAAACTCCAAAGATTTTGACGAAAATCAGAGTGAAGAAATAGAAACGGAATTGAAACTAAGTCTACACAGATATGGAAAGCATGCATTCGGAGCATAAGTTAGTGAAGAACATGCAATCATACACACATATAAGCATGAGGAAGATGAACTGAAGAAAATGAGATAGCATGATGAAAGTCTTCAGTTCAAATTCTTTAGAAAGGTAAGACACAAGTTCTTCAGCAGCGGAATAGTAGTAAAGTAAAGAGGTGAGGAATTTGAAACTTGTTAAGCTTGATGAAGACACAGTGATTTGGTAGACCAGTTCCAGTTGCTGTATCAACTGTACGTTTGGTTGAGGCGGCTGAGTTTTGCCTCAGAGGACACTTAGTCCTCATCGTATTCCTCTTGAGCTAAGGTCACTTAGTCCTTACCCAATCACTCATGGTAAGTCTTCAAGGTAGACTTCCGAAACCTTCACAGACTTGTTCACCGGCACGCCACAATTACTCTTGGGTGCTCAGAACATGACACCTAACCGTCTGGTGGAGTGACAGTCCTCAAAGGTAACAAGCGTCGGATCACACAGATCAACTTCTTCAGTGATGCTCTGTCACTTAGGCTCTGGTTGGGTTTTTCCTCACTTGGGTTCTCACAAAGTCATCATAGGAAGGGTTGCTCTCAAATGACAAGTGTCAATCTCTCTCTAGAACAGCCAACCAACTAGTGGTTGTAGGGGGCGGCTATTTATAGCCAGGAGGCAACCCGACATGAAATGTCATAAATGCCCTTCTCAGACATGACCGTTGTCAGGATAAGGATCCACTCGACAGCTGGCATGCGGCGCAACAACGGTCAGAATTGAACTCTCAATTTCGTCGGGGCACTCAATTTCCTCACGATAGGCAGATCACACTGGCGAACTCCTAACTCCTCAGCCTGACCAAATTCGCCAGAGATCGGATGAACTTCGTCGCTGTCACCGTCAAATTCGTCAGCTGTTCTGGAGATTTCCAAAGGCTTCACTCGAAGCAGCTTGTGTATGTATAGGTTTGAGCATCACTTTGGAAATGTGATAAATGTTTCACCTTGACCCCCTTTAACAGTACGGTTTTTCCTATGACTCAAATAAGAAGAAAAAGAAACTATGAAAACAAAGTCTTCAAGCTTCAAAGTCTTCACACCAATTTCCTCAAAGGCCGCACTAAATTCTTCACTTGAAGAAATACATTTTTAGGGGTCGTCTTTCGTGGTTAAACCAAGTCTTCAGGGACTGTATTCACCTGTGTACACTCATAGACACATCAGTCCCTTAACCTATTTGTCTTCAATACTCCAAAAACACTAAGGGGGCACTTGATGCACTTATAATCTCCCCCTTTTTGGTGATTGATGACAAATCAGTTAAGTTTTAAACGGGAGTAAAATAATGGAAGTGTAAGTACTGAATGTGAAGACATTGGTTACAAGATATTGAGGAACTCCCCCTGAAGATGTGCATATGAAGAATTTGCTTTTGATTGAAAATGCACATGGCAGGTTGAAATTGTGGAGATCTCCCCCTATATCTTGGAATCCAATCATGCATGATCATATGATATTGAAGAATTTGAATGCATGATGAAACTTTGTGTCTGACGAATTTCAGTATGCATGCACACATAATATTTTGAGGAAATAGAGCATAAGCACATATGCATACATGCAGATAACCATCACAGAAAAGGGTCAGACCACCAACAGTTTAAGTTACAACTCTTGAAAGAGCAAATCGAATGAACACAAGAGTTGCAACTTCGCAAGATAAACCACCCCATAGTTTATATGACCCGCTTGAAGACTTAACACTCAAATTTCTCCCCCTTTGTCATCACATGAGCAAAAGGAAACGAAACTGAGGACTAACGCGCCCTAAAGAATATCATCTTGGAGAAGTCGAGGGAGCGCCAGCGTTGTTGGGGTCGCGAGATGCAGATGGACCAGCAGCAGTGTCTTCAACAACTTCATTTTCATAAGTGGTGCGTGATGAAGACTCTGAGCTCGGCATACGAGGAGGAACTTGAGTTTTCTTGAACTTCTGCCTGGGCGGCTTGGCCCAATCAAAGTTCATTTGGAAGTCCATTTCTGCAAGTTCTTCATCTGTCTTGAGGTGCGAGAGGATGACCCATGATCTGTCAAAAATCTCGTGGAGATAGTAGCGGTTCTTGCGTACTGAGTTATGCGTCACAGTCATGTTGGCTTGAATCGCAGCAAACTGATGCTTAACCCATTAATGATTCTTGTCAACTTTCTGGTGCAAGCTGATTAAGAGCTCACGGTCAGTCATGACACGTGGAGCATCTGACGTACGAGATGGTCTTGAAGCTTTAGCAACAGTATCCTGGCTAGCAGTTTCATCACCAGTGGACTGAGATAGTGGCTGGCGAAATTGTCCATCAAGAGGACGACTTCCTTCATATACGGCAGCCTTGCCCTTGCCAGGAACTGAGGAGATGGTGCTTTGAAGAACTTCTACTTCTGGCAGATAACTGAGATGATTTTGACGATCAGCCTTGTAGTGAATTGCAGATCGGGATCTGATGAATCTCATGATCCATGGAGCATATGGCTTCAGATCAAAAGGTGACTGGGCCACGGTGACCAAAGTCCTCATGAAGAAATCATGGATATTAATGGGAGTACCATGAATGATGTGGAATAGCAGATTCTTCATAATTCCCACAACTTCTTCAGTATTGGAGTTGTGACCTTTGATAGGGCTAAGGGTTTTCGCCAGAATATGATAGACCGTTCTTGGCACATATAGCAAATCCTTCACAAGGAAGGTTGTCCTTGGAGCTTCTCCTTCAGCCAATGGCTTCATAAGCACTTGCATCAGATGATGTGGCAGCTCAGGTTCTTCATAGATCTTCTGTGCTTCTTCTTGGGGTGGATCAATTGCAAGAGCACGAAGAAGTTCGTCAACTGGTGCCTTGTAATGAGTGTCTTCACTCATCCAGTACAGAGGCCAAGTTGAAATGTCGTCAACGTTTCCAGAGAAATGCACAGTGGTGTAGAACTGAAGAATTAATTCTTCATTCCAATCGCAAACGTTAGAGCAGAAGCTGAGTAATACAGCATCATGAAGCACAGCCAATACGGGCCTGAAACAGGGAATAGATTCCATATCCACATGAGGAATATGGCGATGCGGGAAAATCTTGTTCTTGTAAAACAACAATGAAGCGTAATAGTTCATCTGTGTATTTGTCCAGAAGCGCAGACGCCTGATTTTAGCTGAGTCATAAGGTGACTCACCAACGAAGAAATTCTTCTCTTCGAAGAACCTGGCATTATCGAACTGAGGCCGTCTGAGGCTTCTGCCAATCTTTGGCATAACTGGAACTGGTTTAAGATTTTGCTTCTTTGGTCGGACATAAAATATTGGTCTTGGGGACCAAGTAGAATCCTGAGGATTTGTCACAGCAAGTGATTTTGCAATTTCCTCAGCAGTGGCAGTTGGAACTGTATCGGTATCTGCTGATGGAATTGAGTCATCGTGCTGAGGGGATGTATTGATGACATCCACCATCAGGTCATCTTGAGCCGGTTCAATAGATGGTGCAAGTTCAGTTTCATCAGCTGATGCAGCTGGAATTTCTTCATCAATGGTCTGAAGAGACGGCTGTTGTTCTTCAAAACCAGTGTGAATTTCTTTAGTGATAGCGGGTGATTGTGGCACTTGCGGCAGAGGAGTGGTGAGGGGCAAATTTGGATGGAAAGCTTCCCAAAATTCATCAAGGATTGGAGGGGTAGTTGCACCATCAATATCCACGTCCTCTTCAGTTTCTTCACTACTTCCAGATGAAGTAGCGGCATTTTCTTCTATCACCGGAACCTGTGTGGGCTTTCGTGAAGAGACAAGATGAAGTGAAGCATCTTCTTCAACTTCTATTTCTTCATCCATCTGCTCTGTGGTAGCAGCAGAATGGGCATCATCTTCATTTTTATCAGACTGAGGAATTTCATATTCCACCCCATAAGGAACCATTTGACGATCTTCATTCGAACGAGCTGGGGGTGCTGATGAAATTGGCATAGCATCAATTGGAACAACTGAAGACAATGGAGCCGTCTTCATTTTCTTTACTGTTTCAGTGGTGGTAGGAGGAGCTGAAGCTTTTCTCTTTTTAGCTTCTGTCTCAGCAGCTTTGGTCTTCTTCGCTTCTGATGCAGAAGGAAGTGTGATGATCTTCAAAGATGAAGTCGTTGGTGGTGCTGCTGCTGAGGAACTTGGTGGTTCTGTTTCTTCAGGCGTGACTGATGCAGTCACCCTGGCAGTTTCTTTAGGCGCAACATCGACAGTTGCCCTGGCAATTTCTTTAGGAGCAACTTCTTCAGTTGCCCTTTCTTGCACTTGCGGAGGAGATATGGGCGCAGTCTCACTGGCCTGAGTAGTTGGTGGAGGAGTTGAAGAACTGGAAGGAGGCACTATGCCAAACTTGGCAGCCTCACGCTTGTTCTGATCATTAACCACTTTGGTGGTGGTTTTGATGAATCTGTCGTGCACCCCACAATAGTGACTTGACTGGCGATCAAACTCTTCAAACAGCTGTTGAATCTCAGACTGTAAAGCCACAAGCTGTTGAGGAGATATGGAAAGTATGTTCTGCCTCAGCTCCTTCTCCTTCTGAATTTGCTGTTTCTTCACCAGCTTTGCTTATGCAATTTTGTGTTTCTCATTCAATATGAAATCCGATAATACATGACTTGGGCCAGGAGGCAAGTTGAGTTCGTCAAGAGGTGTGTCTGGCTTAGTGCACCATATATCAATGAAGTCAAGGAGCTTCTTTGGATCCAGTAGTAATGGAACTGAAGAATTCTTAGCAATCGCAGCTTGCTCTTGCTTCCTTCTGAGGAATTCTGCGAGCTCATCTTCATCAACCAGCCCATGTTCATCAGCTTGAGGCACTACTGCCTTGCTTTTGGGACTTGGTCTTGTTCCACGGCCAGCAGTGACCTTTTTCTTTAGCTTGTTCAGTGAAGACGATGGTTGCCCACTAGCTGAGGCACTTGATGAAGCTATTGAGGCTGTTGGAAAGACCTCGGTGCACTGGCAAGATGCGAGCACGACCGGTGTTGAAGCTCTTGCTGCTGCCATTGTTGAGCTTGAGGCAGGAGGAGGTGCTGAAGATTTTGATACCTTTGAAGCAGTTGGTCTGGCCACAGAAGGCATTGAATCTGAGGGCATGGGCTTGTAAGCAGGCTTCTTAGGCATGGATTTCTTCGGAGCACTGGCACTGCCACTAGCACTAGCACCTGCATCAGCTGAGGCCTTTGTGGCCCTGTTGAATTCTTCAACAGCTCTTTGAGCCTGTTTCTGCAGTTTGGCATGTTGCTTAGCCCATTCTTTGGGGAATTCTTCACCCCTTCTGATGCTTGTAGGAAAAGCCACTTGACCAGGAGCCAACGGTGGTATTTTGCACGGAGGCTTGACTGCGAAGTCTTTCATGTATTTGGAGGTGACGAAATTGTAACTCCTCCACTGATAAGTACAGTACTTATTTATCTTTTGCATGCGCGTTTTGCGCTGCTCCTTGGTTTCCTTGCCATGAGTTTCTTCATCCGGAGTGCAGTAACCTGCATATATTTCATCAGGAATCTCAAAACTAGTATGTTCCTCTTTCCTCTTGCCTCCCTTCTGAGGCCTTTTGCCATCTGTCATTTTCTTCAACTGAGGGGTTTGAATTTTTGATGTTTCTGAAGAAGTTTGGAGATTTTCCTCAAGCAATGCTGCAAATGAATTCATTTGATGAGAACCAAGAGATTCGTCTGCAGACATGGGTACCTATGAAAAGAGTATAGTTGCGAGGAAATTGGGAAGAGTCACATGCATTCTTAGAGATTTTCAAAATTAAACCAGTTGAGGAATATGACCCTTGTCGTCTTGAAGAAATTCACTAAGTGTTCTTGACTTAGATTCCAGGGCTGTACAGATTGAAGTAATTTGCACAACTGATGAATCTATGAATTAAGAGTAACTTAGGTGAAATAACCAAGACTGGCCAGAAGGAAGTGCTGAAGATTTAGAAAGAAGTGGTAAAAACAGCACTTGAAGAATTTGAGGCAGTAAAAAGATCAAACTTGGGTAGTAAAAATAAATTTTAATTACCCCAAGGATGAACTCGATGAACTGGACGACGAGTTGATGGAAATCGTCAGCTCAGATCTTTCGTGCCCTAGCTTGGCGATGAAAGACAGCTACAGCGGCGGCGGAGGTGAAGAGATCCGCGGCCGGCGCGAGTACGAGGACGAAGAAGTCGAGGTAGTGAAGCTCTTCCTCTCCGGCGACGATGAATTTTCCAGTGGCGGCGCTAGGGTTTGAGAGCGACAAGGGCGCGAGAGTGAAATGAGTTAGGGTTGACGAGGTCAAGCCTTTATAGGCATGGTGAAAACTGAGTGGTCCGAAGATTTTGGATGGATAAGCCCCTGGCGTTTCGCATCTGAGTGACACATGTCACACATGCATTTTGAGTGTGCTTATCCACGCGTCGGGTGCACGGGAGAGGTTTCTGTGGCAACCGCCAAAAAATTGATTAGAATATTTCCAAAATGTGTTCGCAATTTCTTCAGCTGACAAGGACACAGTGAAGACTTTGAACAGTGTCCATTAGAACGCATATGAAGAGATTGAGAACAGAGTGGTTTGAGTTTAGCATAGAGGGGAGCGGGTCTGATCACATCCACATAGATGACGAAAAACACTGTCTGAAGATTTAGCTATATGTGGATGTTGTTGAGGACATGAAAAACTCATATATATATAGAATCTCCTCAAGAAATGAAGAATAACCACAAATGACGAATTTGAAAAGTTTGACGAAATTGCAAATGACGAAAAACTCAAATTTAAGCAAGTCATAAAGTGGTGGTGGCATTACCCACCGTATAAGAACTATGATGATTTCAGACACCGCGTACAATTGTCGTAGGGTTTTGAGAATCAAGTTCTTCATTAATTTCTTCACACTTAGAGGGTTAGTCTTCATTGATTGAAGAAAAACGTTACTTCGTGTGTTGTGCATCAAAGTCATCAAGAATGCATAAGCGTTAGGATGCGTGTCCTTTTCAAAGGACATTCGAAGATTCTAGGATGTTTAGCTCACACCGCAACATGCAAAACCTTCTCTCATCCAAGGGCTTAGTGAAGATATCTGCAAGCTGGTCTTCTGTCTTCACGTGGTCGATGACGACGTCTCCCTTCAGCACATCATCATGAAGAAAATGGTGACGAATCTCAATGTTCTTCGTCCTTGAGTGTTGCATAGGGTTGTGGGTGATCTTGATGGCGCTCTCATTGTCGCAGTAGAGTGGCACTTTCTTCACGTTGACGCCATAGTCCTTGAGGGTTTGCTTCATCCATAGTAACTGAGAGTAGCAGGCGCCAGCAGCAATGTACTCAGCCTCGGCAGTGGAAAGTGAGATGCAGTTCTGCTTCTTTGAGGACCAACATACAAGAGATCGTCCGAGGAAATGGCATGTGCCTGAGGTTGACTTGCGATCCACATGATCCCCAGCATAATCAGAATCGGAATATCCAGCAAGATCAAGTGATGAGCCCTTGGGATACCATAGTCCAAGCGTTGGTGTGCGAGCTGAATATCAAAGAATTTGTTTCACAGCCTGGTGGTGTGATTCCTTCGGTGATGCTTCAAAACGGGCACACATGCAAATGCTAAGCATAATATCTGGCCTAGATGCACATAGGTAAAGCAGCGAACCAATGATGGAGCGATATTCCTTCTGATCGAAATCTTTACCATTTTCGTCAGTGTTGAGTTGGCCATTTGTTGGCATTGGTATCTTGAGGCCTTTGCAATCTTGCATGCCGAACTTCTTCAGGCAATCTTTGAGATATTTCTCCTGAGATATGAAGATGCCATTGGGTTGTTGATGAATTTGAAGTCCGAGGAAGAATTTCAACTCCCCCATCATAGACATCTGATATTCTTCTTGCATCATATATGCAAATTCGTCACTGTATTTTTTGTTAGTGCAACCAAAGATAATATCATCAACATATATTTGGCATATGAACAGTTCACCATCATAAGATTTAGTGAAAAGAGTAGGGTCAAGTGAACCGGGCTTGAACCCCTTTTTCTTCAGGAACTCCTTCAGTCTATCATACCAAGCCCTAGGGGCTTGCTTGAGGCCATAGAGAGCCTTGTTGAGTCTGAAGACTTTGTCAGGATGCTTTGGGTCCTCAAAACCTGGTAGTTGAGCAACATATACTTCTTCCTCAAGCTTACCATTGAGGAATGCACTTTTCACATCCATTTGATATAAGAGGATATCATGATGGTTAGCATATGCAAGCAATATACGAATGGCTTCAAGCCTAGCAACAGGTGCAAATGTTTCATCGAAATCAATACCATCAATCTGTGTGTAGCCTTGAGCTACAAGACGGGCCTTATTCCTCACCACTTGGCCATTTTCGTCTTGTTTGTTGCGGTAGATCCACTTAGTGCCGATGATATTGTGCTTGTGTGGATCGGGACGCTTGACAAGCTCCCACACATTGTTGAGCTCGAACTGATGCAATTCATCTTGCATCGCTTGAATCCATTCAGGTTCCAGAAAGGCTTCATCAACTTTGGTGGGGTCTGAAATAGAGACAAACGCGTAATGCCCACAAAAGTTAGCTAAATGTGAAGACTTTGAAATAACTCACATTGGGTTTCTTGTTGGTGACTAACTCGTATGAGGTCTTCTTGAGGAATTTGTGAAGATATACCCGATTGATGATGTGACATGCAGTATCAATTGCCTCAGTCCACCATCGACGAGGGGTCTTGTATTCATCAAGCATAGTATGCGCCATCTCGATGAGGGTTCTATTCTTGCGCTCCACGACTCCATTCTGCTAAGGTGTATAGGGAGCAGATAGCTCATGAGTGATGCCAAGTTCATCAAGATAGTCGTCGAGGCCTGTGTTCTTGAATTCAGTGTCGTTGTCACTCCTAATGTGCTTGATCTTGAGATCATAATTCGTCATGGCCCGATTGGAGAATCGTCTGAAGACATCCTGAACTTCAGTCTTGTAGGAAATGATGTGCACCCAGGTGTAACGAGAGTAGTCATCAACAATGACGAATCCGTAGAGAGATGCTGCATTGGTTAGTGTGGCATAATGTGTAGGACCAAACAAATTCATATGAAGCAATTCAAAAGGACGAGTAGTGGTCATGATTGTCTTCACCAAGTGCTTGGATCTGGTCATCTTTCCAGACTCACAAGCACCACAGAGATGGTCTTTGACGAATTTGACACCCTTGACGCCAATGATATGCTTCTTCTTGATGATAGTGCTCAAATTCCTCATCCCAGCATGTCCAAGTCGTCGATGCCATTGCCAGCATTCCGAAGCTTTTGCCATTAGACATGTTGCAGGCTGAGGACCTGTAGAGAAATCTACAATGTACAAATCACCTCTCCTAAAGCCTTCAAAGACTTTGGATTTGTCAGATTCCAACAGCACAATGCATCTATATTTGCCAAAGATGACAATCATATCAAGATCACAAAGCATTGAGACAGACATGAGGTTGTATCTAAGGGACTCGACAAGCATCACCTTTTCCATGTGTCGAACCTTTGAGATAGCAACCTTACCTAGACCCAATACCTTGCTCTTTCCTTTGTCGGCATATGTGATATGCTTCAGATGTGACGGCGTGAGAGGAGCATCAGTAAGTAAATTCCTGTCACCAGTCATGTGATTCGTGTAGCCACTATCCAAGACCCATTCAGTGGCTGAAGGTGTATCATCCAGTAGAAGCATTAGTCTGACTTACAAATTCATATACTTCAAAGTGAAGAATATGATGATGATCAATTTCGTCAGACAATTTCATCAAAGAATAGTATTTAGCAGCATAAGGGATGTGTGAAATGAAACAATCATTTCATCGTGATTAGCCTGTATCCCGACAGGCATTATGTCAGGTCTTCAGCAAATTCATCAGACATTTTGTTGTGTGAAGACCTGACCATGCAGAAGAGATTAGTTCTTCTTCTTAACCACCCACATATGAATGGGTGGCTGAGAAGCAATGTAACAAAGTGCATTAATGGAGAACTTAGGCATTGAAGTATATGCATTTCTCTTCACAGGAAGGTTATAGTAATTGAATGAATAAGCAGAGAAATTCTTCGATGATTTGTGAACATAGTGGTTCGAAGAATAATGCTCATATTCATCAAATCGCTGTTTGTTTCCCTGTGAAATAGAGGCATTAGCACGACCATAAGTGGGTCTGCGTCCATTTGATGACCTTGATCCCTGTGAAGAATTTGCCCTGGGAAGTTTCTTCTTCATCGGTGGTGTCATGATGACATTCACCTGAAGATTTTCCAGAAGGTTTTTAGGAACCCAGATTTTCTTCACAGGTGGACCGTTCCTGCAGTTAGTACCAATGAATCTGGCAAAGACTTCACCATTTTGATTCTTGAATAGTTTATAGTTGGAGTCGAATGAATCATCTGAAGAGTATGAAGAATCACAAGAATAGCCAGATAAAGTGGACGGATCTATTGGAGGTCCCTTTGCAGCAACCCATGTGGTTTTGGGATACTGCTCAGGTTTCCAATACGAACCATCAGCGTTGAGCTTTCTCTCAAAGGCAATACCCTCTTTCCTAGGGTTCCTGTGAAGAATTTGCTTTTTGAGCACGTCACACAGGGTTTGATGCCGTTTGAGGCTTTTGTACATGCCAGTGACATACAATTCCTTCAGCCCTGCATTTTCATCAGTATCACAGGTGGCTTCCTCAGGTGAGGGGTTAGTGGCCACCGTAGCAGTTGAAGCAATTGCAAGTACAGAAGCATTTGAACATTCAGCTGAAGAATTAGCATTATCGCGTTCAAGGCATTTTAGGCATGGTGTAACAAATTCTTCCTGAGTGGTACTGATCTGTTGAGCGAGGAGTGGATCGTTTTCTTTTTGAAGATCACCATGAGACGCTCTCAGCTTCTCGAGATCTTGCTTCCTTTGACGAAATTCATAGGACAGCTTCTCGTATTCAGCTAAGAGGGACACATGACGACTTTCCAGTTCGTCATATTGAGACTTAAGCCTTCTGAGATCCTCAGACAAGGCTTGACTACGATCCATTTCCTCATCCAACAGGTCATTGCTTTTGTCTAGCAGTTTTTGAATCTTTTCCATGGCATGTTGTTGCTCAGTTGCAATTTTAGCAAGTTTCTTATAGCTTGGTTTAGATTCACACTCAGAGTCGTCATCACTGGAAGTTTCAAAGTAAGCTTCTCATGAGCTTACCTTTGCACCTCGTGCCATGAAGCAGTAGGTGGGAGTGAAGTCATCAGCACAGTCATCATTGTTGGTGGAGGTACCATTATCCTCAGAGTTGAAAATGGACTTGCTGACGTACTCAGTAGCGAGAGCAAGGCTCGCCACACCAGTGTCTGACTCCTCCACAGATTCCTCAGCTTGCTGATCATCAGATTCTTCTTCAGAATCCATTTCCTTCCCAATGAATGCACGAGCTCTGCTACAACTGGTTTTCTTGTGAGATGAGGACTTTGATGAAGACTTTGAGGACTTCTTCTTTTTGCCATCAGATTCATCATCATCCCTGCTCTTCTTCTTCTTCTTCAGCCAAAGAGGGCAGTCGGCGATGTAGTGGCCTGGCTTCTTGCACTTGTGACAAGTTCTCTTGTTGTAGTCTCGAGCAGACGCTTCTCGAGTGTTCTTCGAGTCATACTTTGAAGGCTTTCCAAAACGGTTCTTCTTGGAAAACTTCTGGAACTTCTTCACTAGCATAGCCAGTTCTCTGCCAATTTCCTCAGCACCATCAGAATTGCTCTCATATTCCTCTTCTTCTTTAGATGAAGAAATAGCGTTGGCTTTTGCTTCTGCCTTCAGAGCGCGAGGACGACCATAGCTGGGTCCATACATATCTCTCTTCTCTGCTTGCTGAAATTCATGTGTGTTGAGCCTCTCAAGAATGTCAGCAGGGTCCAGTGACTTGTAATCGGGGCGCTCTTGTATCATCAGTGCTAGAGTGTCGAAGGAACTGTCCAAAGACCTCAGCAATTTCTTCACCACCTCATGATCGGTGATGTCAGCAGCGCCAAGAGCTTGAAGCTCATTGGAGATATCAGTGAGGCGGTCGAAGGTTTGCTGCATGTTCTCATTGTCAAGTCTCTTGAAGCGATTGAAGAGATTGCGAAGGACGTCAACTCGAGAGTCACGTTGAGTGGAAACACCCTCATTCACTTTTGAAAGCCAGTCCCAGATGAGCTTCGAGGTTTCCAGTGCACTCACTCTACCATACTGTCCTTTGTTGAGATGACCACAAATGATGTTCTTCGCTTGAGAGTCCAGTTGCTTGAATCGCTTCAAGTCAGTGGCGTTGATGCTTGGAGCAATTGAAGGCACTCCGTTCTCAACGACGAACCAGAGATCGTTGTCAATAGCCCCAAGATGCATTCGCATCTTGTTCTTCCAGTAAGGGTAGTCTGTGCCATCGAAGATGGGGCACGCAATGGACCTTGATCATTCCTGCGGTCGACATAACTAAAACTCCAGGTGTTTAAACCAAAATCACATAGAACAAGGGAGTACCTTGCTCTGATACCAATTGAAAGCGCAGGATAACTCCCAGAGGGGGGTGAATGGGAGATTTTTAGAAATTAGTCAAACTCCGAAGATTTTGATGAAAATCAGAGTGAAGAAATAGAAACAGATTGAAACTAAGTCTACACAGATATGGAAAGCATGCATTTGGAGCATAAGTAAGTGAAGAACATGCACTCGTACACACAAATAAGCATGAAGAAGATGAACTAAAGAAAATGAGATAGCATGATGAAAGTCTTCAGTTCAAATTCTTCAGAAAGGTAGGACACAAGTTCTTCAGCAGTGGAATAGTAGTAAAGTAAAGAGGTGAGGAATTTGAAACCAGTTAAGCTTGACGAAGACACAGCGATTTGGTAGACCAGTTCCAATTGCTGTATCAACTGTACGTCTGGTTGAGGCAGCTGAGTTTTACCTCAGAGAACACTTAGTCCTCACCGTATTCCTCTTGAGCTAAGGTCACTTAGTCCTCGCCCAATCACTCATGGTAAGTCTTCAAGGTAGACTTCAGAAACCTTCATAGACTTGTTCACCGGCATGCCACAATTACTCTTGGGTGCTCAAAACATGATGCCTAACCGTCTGGAGGAATGACAGTCCTCAAAGGTAACAAGCGTCAGATCACACATATCAACTTCTTCAGTGATGCTCAGTCACTTAGGCTCTGGTTGGGGTTTTCCTCACTTGGGTTCTCACAAAGTCGTCAGAGGAAGGGTTGCTCTCAAATGACAAGTGTCAATCTCTCTCTAGAGCAGCCAACCAACTAGTGGTTGTAGGGTGCGGCTATTTATATCCAGGAGGCAACCCGACATGAAATGTCATAAATGCCCTTCTCAGACATGACCGTTGTCAGGATAAGGATCCACTCGACAGCTGGCACGCGGCGCAGCAACGGTCGGAATTGAACTCTCAATTTCGTCGGGGCACTCAATTTCCTCACGATAGGCAGATCGCACTGGCGAACTCCTAACTCCTCAACCTGACAAAATTCGTCAGAGACCAGATGAACTTCGTCACCGTCACTGTCAAATTCGTCAGCTGTTCCGGATATTTCCAAAGGCTTCACTCGAAGCGGCTTGTGTATGTATAGGTTTGAGCATCACTTTGGAAATGTGATAAATGTTTCACCTTGACCCCCTTTAACAGTACGGTTTTTCCTATGACTCAAATAAGAAGAAAAATAAACTATGAAAACAAAGTCTTCAAGCTTCAAAGTCTTCACATCAATTTCCTCAAAGGCCGCACCAAATTATTCACTTGAAGAAATACATTTTTAGGGGTCATCTTCCGTGGTTAAACCAAGTCTTCAGGGACTGTATTCACCAGTGTACACTCACAAACACATTAGTCCCTTAACCTATTTGTCTTCAATACTCCAAAACCACTAAGGGGGCACTTGATGCACTTACAGGAGGACAGTGCAGCTCGACGAGATTACAGAATCTTCGTGATCAGGTCAAATAAAAGAAACGCTAGAAGTGGTTCTAAAATTTCTTACCGCGACTGATAAAGACTTCGGTCGAACATGCAGCTGAACTATATAGGTTGGAAAAAATTGTGCAGATCTTCAGGGTGTGCAAATGATATATTGTTGAACAAGCAATGAACCTATAATACACAGAGAAGCGCTGATGGGCCCTAACTCCAGAAATTGGCTATATGCCAAAGTAATCCGAGATAGTATCCATATACACCATTCAAGTTTAGAACTTGATGGACCCTCTGAAAGACTAAGAGTCTAAAGTATAATAAATGGGTCTATAAAACTGACAAAGATAAAAATGTTTTATAATGCTTGACTTGTTACAAATAGATTATGACAAGATCAAGGAGCTGATTATGACGAGATTGTCTCATCATAGCAATACTTAAAGTCAGTTCGGGTTAAACTAGCAATTACTTAATATTTATATTATGAGATATAATAGATGGATGTCAAAATTATTCCCATGAGATGGAAATAGAACCAAGGTTGTATGTTTGATATGGTCATAAGTTAATTTTGTCATCTAAAGGATGCTAGTAAGTGTGCAAACTTCTAGAGATCCTATAATGGACTGAAGCAAGCATAATGGAGTTGGAATCTTTGTTTTTGATGAAATGGTCAAATAATATGATTTCATCAATAGAAGCAAAGATACTTGTATTTACAAGAAAGTAAGTGGGAGCATGCTAATATTTCTAAACACTATGTGTGCATGACACATTGTTGATTGGAAATTATATAAATTTCTTGACACGAATTAAGGCTTTATTGAAATCAATTTTTCAGTAAAGTACTTAGGCAATATGGCCTTGATATTAGGCATGATGATCTATGGAGATAGTACTGTCTAATCAGGTTTAGCCAATATACATATTGACAAGATACTAAAACAGTTTAGTATGAAAAACGCCAAGAAGAGTTTTCTTGTCAAAGTCACATGGAAAGAGTTTTAAGCAAGAGTCAGTATTCTGAAATACTGATGAGAGAAATACATGATTTCAATCACACTTGTATTAATTATATTCCATGGTATGTAAACAACCAGATATGTCTAGTACTCCAAGTAAGTTGTGAATAAAGTTACTAGAACGATCAAATTGTTTGATCATAGGACAACAGTAAAATGTCGTTATGTACTAACGATATGTTTCTCGCATACGGAGAAGATGAAGAAATTGTTGTAAGGAGTTACATCAATACAAGATCGTTGTAAGTAGTACATCGATAAAATCTTCATCAGTGCTCCAAGCGATTTTTGGTTTCAATTAAATGATTTATGGTGGCACAGTAAGTTGGAATTGGTCCAAGAAAAATTACTGTGGTGAATTCTATAATAGAAGGCTGCGTATATTGTCGCTTTAGAAGCAACAATGGTGGGTGATGAATCAGAAGTTCATTTATGAGTTTGGTATATTTTCTAGATGATTGTGTCATTGGAACACTATTCTTAATAGTGGTTCCATAACTTAGTCTAAGGAATCAAAGGTTCTACCAGTGATTCAATATATACAAAGTCGGTTTCACACAAATTATGAATTTATGTGAAAACATGATAGATGCATTGAAATGCAAATGATACACACGGATCTGAAGATTGTCAAATTCGATAGGACGAAGTCTATACCACAAGCAAAGCATAGACTGACAAAGGATTGCCATTGGTGTAAAAGTTAAAAGTGCTAGCTGGATTATTGACTCTAGTGCAAGTGGAAGACTGTTGGAAATATGCCCTAGAGGCAATAATATTGTATTATTATATTTCCATATTCATAATTAAGTGTTTATATTTCATGCTATAACTGCTATGATCCTGGAATATGCGATTCAGTGGAAACTCATATGCACGTGTGAAATGATAAACGGATAATATAAAAGGTTCCTAGTCTCGCCTCTAAGACTAGCATAAGTGTTGTTGGTGATCACGTTTTCTGGATCTTAGGATATTGTTAAGTGTAACGATAGTCCTAAAACAAACATTGAGATTATGACGTTGGAAGAACGATCATATTGAATCGACCCAAACTTGTTTGTTGTGAATTGAATTAATATCGTCTCTATTCAATTGTAATAACATGGAGTGTTAACATGTGATCTTGCTCCTTAGACCATGAGAGTATCATGGTCACTTCTTACCGTACGGTGGGCTTTGGGGTTGCTCAAACGTCACCTGTAACACGGTGATCATAACGACAACTTACAGGTTCATCGGAAAGTTTGAACAGTGGCCGGATAGCTCGAGAGTGGGATTTGCTCCTCCGACGATGGAGAGATATTCTTAGGGCCCTCTCGGTGTAATGACATCCATCATCGTTTGGCCAGACACAGGTGACTTCGTCACGGGGATGCCGGAACATGATAACGAGAAAGAAAAACAAAACCGGTAACGAGGATAATGGTATAGTGAGCATGTGATGACTTAGGAGGATACCGGCACATCCCGGGTTTTGTGAAGTATTGTGAAGCAAAGGGAACATCACATGATAACGAAAGGTTCACTCGAATATCATTCGTGTGCTCACAGGGATCGATATGGACGTCCACCGTTCCGCTGTCGGTCATTGGACGAAGGGGTTTCGTTCATGTCTGTGAGTTACCAAACCTACGGGATCACAAGCTTAAGGTAATCACGATCTGCTGAGTGTTAGTAGGATGGGAGTGATGAGAATATATTTGTGGAATTGTTTCATTAATATTCGGAATGGTTCCGAGAAGATCCGGAAGCGTTTCGGGGTCACCGAAAGGGTTTCGGAGAGTATCGAGTAATACCAGGTATTACCGATAAATATATATAGGTGGAAAATGTTTCCGGGGATGTTAAATTATATATAAAGTGGTCTGAAAGTATTTAGAACATTTTTATATTTAATTTAATATCAACGGGCCTAAAAAGACCAAGTGGTGGAAGGCAACTTGGGCCACAAAGGCGCAAGTGGTGGGAGGTGCCCCTTCTCTAAGGAAGGAGGCCGAATTGGAGAGGGGGGAGGTTTCCTCCCCTCCCCTGGCCGGCGCCCCAAGGGGGACTCCTTCCCCCTTGGTGGCAGCCCTCCCTCTCCCCTCTAACCTATATATACTTGAGGATTTGTGCTCTTTTGAACACACAAGTTTGGGAGCCTCCTCTAGTTCATCTAGCCCTAGTTCTAGTTGGTCCTAGTTGACTAATTAGAGCTTGGTCTAGTTCCTCTAATCCTCATAATTAGAAGCCCAGTGTGGTTCTAATATCCTCCCTCTAATTCTCCAGTGACGATTAGCTCTGGACAGCGAAGCGCTGCCGGATCGTGAAGGCTGCACGCTTGCAACCAAGTAGAGAGGCCGTGCTTTCTGTCTTTGGTTTGAGGGACTGTTCATGGGCGGTTCGCGGGATCGTTCATTGACGGTTCGAGGGACTCCAAGTATGATCTACACTGACACGGTCTTCTTCCGCTGCAACTCGGTGATGGTAACGATCGTGATCACAACCCATTATGCATCTTCATATTGATCCTGGTTGTGCGTAGGTGTGAAAATATTTATTTTCTACTACGTTACCCAACACCCTTCTCATCACGGCGGGTCGTGGTGGCGCCAACACCAGCACCGGAACTGGCACCGACACCGGCACGGATGATGGTGGCAATCAGACCACGGAAGGTGGTACCCAAGCCACTAAAGAAACGAAGAAGAAGAGGGCACGACACCCAAATAAGCTCGGCACCGAATGACTGGTGGTCACGGAGGTACACCCCAGCGAATTCGGGCCAACAGAGCCGCGGGACATGTCAGCGTGCTACGGCAACCAAGTAGCATGCATCCTACGGGAGACCGCCAACATCAATGACACAAACATAAGGAAGAAACCACAACTGGAGCACCTCCTCCTAACCAGGTTGCACGCAAGATTCTAGTTCCCCGGCCGGAATGATGAAAAAGTTCCGTGGGAAGATGATGCCATGGATAATATAAACAACAAAGCCCTTGGGAAGTTCAGCAACGCATTGAGTGCCTGGAAAGGTAGGGTGAAAAGAGCGATTGAAGAAGAAGGTTCATCCTACGCCAAGATTTTTGCAGAGAATCCGACAATTACGAAAGCGGACTACAAAAAATTAAGGGAGACTTGCGCTGCCAAAGAAACCAAGGCCAAGTCGGAGAGATTCAAGGGGCTTCAGGCCAGGAACATCGGGAACCACCACCTTGGAAGCCATGGTTACATGGGCAAGAGGCCCGTGTGGGCTAAGGAGGACGCGCAACGTGAAGGTCAGGGTATACCACACCCCTTCGCAGAGTTCACTGACCTGCAGGAGCGTGACTTCATCAGGGGCCGGTACAAGTATGACAAGAAGACCGGGACATGGTACACGGATGCGCTGATGTCTACTACACAACTTATTCTTGTAGACTCGTGTAGGGCCTCCAAGCGCAGAGTTTTGTAGGACAGTAACAATTTTCCCTCAAGTGGATGACCTAAGGTTTATCAATCCGTGGGAGGCATAGGATGAAGATGGTATCTCTCAAACAACCCTGCAACCAAATAACAAAGAGTCTCGTGTGTCCCCAACACACCCAATACAATGGCAAATTGTATAGGTGCACTAGTTCGGCGAAGAGATGGTGATACAAGTGTAGTATGGATAGTAGATATAGGTTTTTGTAATCTGAAAATATAAAAACAGCAAGGTAGCAAGTGATAAAACGGTGCACAAACGGTATTGCAATGCTTGAAAACAAGGCCTAGGGTTCATACTTTCACTAGTGCAATCTCTCGACAGTGCTAACATAATTGAATCATATAACAATCCCTCAATGTGCGATAAAGAATCACTCCAAAGTTCTTATCTAGCGGAGAACATAAGATGAAATTGTTTGTAGGGCACGAAACCACCTCAAAGTTATTCTTTCCGATCAATCTATTGAGCTATTCCTATAAGTGTCACGAACATCCCTAGAGTTCGTACTAAAATAACACCATATGATACACATCAACCAACCCTAATGTCCCCTAGATACTCCAATGTCACTACAAGTATCCGTGAGTTGATTATATGATATGCATCAAACAACTTCAGATTCATAATATTCAATCCAACACAAAGAACTTCAAAGAGTGCCCCAAGATTTCTACCAGAGAAAGTAGGATGAAAACTTGCATCAACCCCTATGCATAGATTACCCCAATGTCACCTCGGGAATCCGTGAGTTGAGTGCCAAAACATACATCAAGTGAATCAATATAATACCCCATTGTCACCACGGGTATTCATATGCAAGACATACATCAAGTGCTCTCAAATCCAACAAAGTATTCAATCCGATAATAGTCAAACCTCAATGGTAAAAACTCAATTCATCACAACAAGATAGAGAGGGGAAAACACCATATGATCCAACTATATTAACAAAGCTCGCGGTACATCAAGATCGTGCCAAATCAAACACATAGCTACTTGCACATACCCTCAGCCTCGAGGGTGAACTACTCCCTCCTCATCATGGAGACCACCGGGATGATGAAGATGGCCTCCGGTGATGATTCCCCCTCCGGCAGGGTGCCGGAAAAGGGCTGTAGATGAGATCGTGGAGGTACAGAGGCTTGCGGCGGCGGAGTCAAAGTTCTAGGGTTATTTCTGGGGGTTTCTCTATTTATAAGAATTTTTGGCATTGGAATCACGCGAAGAGGGGCCACAGGGGACCCACGAGGCACCAGGGCGCGCCCAGGGGGTGGGCGCGCCCAGGTGGCTTGTGGGGCCCCTGTGGGTCTTCTGCTCCTCCCCCAAAGCTTCCTGGGTCTGTTTCCTTCCAGAAAAAATCGTCAAAAAGTTTCGCTGCATTTGGACTTCATTTGATATGGATTTTGTAGAAAACCAAAAACAAGCAGAAAACAGCAACTGGCACTGGGCACTAGGTCAATATGTTAGTCCATAAAAATCATATAAAAGCCATATAAAAGTGCACCAAAATCATACAAAACTATAATAAACATGGCATGAATACTTCATAAATTATAGATACGTTGGAGACGTATCACGCGCCGACGAGGGATTTCATGAGAATACTGGTAATTATTAATTTACCACCTTATATTAGCTTCTGATCAAGTCGACTAGTGTTCTAGTCACATTTGTAAATGGTTCACGTTCCTTTTGCAGAGAGAGCAACACAAGCTTGCGTCAGAAAGCGACTCGTCGTCTCAGTCGTCGATGAAGTACAAGTGGGACACCCCTTTCAACCGGGCCATTAATATAATGCAGGAAAACCCGGTGAACCAGCGACCGCAGTATGGACATGTGCACGGCACGGGAGACAGCGCCACGTGGACGTACTTCTACCAGGAGGACACGGAGACAAGAAGGCAGAGAAGGAAGTTGAGCAAAGTGTCCATCGAGGAGAAGGTGGCGCAGGCAGTCGAGAAAGCCACAACTGAGACCAAAGTTGATACCAAAGCCGAGGCAGTCCAGGCAGCGGTAGCTGCCTGCAGAAGTGATATGGCAGCTGCGTTTACTTCCTTGATTCCGGCTGTCGTCCAGTGGGCGCAAGAAAATCCAATCGCAAACCCAGATGATTTTCCCCTTGCCAGCTTCGTCGGGAGCAACTCGGTGAACATAGCTCCCGCACCCGCACCTGCTCTCGCAACCAGAACCACACCTGCTCCCGCACCAGCACCCGCCACCGCTGCTCATAGCAGCCCGTCCTCCGTCTCTGACATTCTCGGCGGGGCTTGGACATTAGCTGAGCTCGACGCCCTCATGGTAATTACGCGCCGCACCCTCATGAACATATCTATAATCTTCCGTTTCCGTCGCCTTCGGATCTCTGACGCCGCACACATGTCTTTGCAGGCCGACGACAATCCGTTCACCCTACTCTACCACATCAACGGCCAGTTGGTGGATGTGGGAAAGGGTACGATAATGAAGCTCAAGGATCGCTTGTTCCATGGCCGGCAGATGCCCGGTGACGCCTTAAGGGTTTTCGTGGCGAGTATGAAAGCGGGCTACGAGGGTTTGGCTCCTCCCCTACGAACCGGGGGAGAGGATGACGAGAGCCTGACGCAGCTTGGCCAATGCAAGAATTGGATGCTGCCGTGGCCGAAGAATCTTCATCATGTGGAGGCGGCCGGGAGCACACCAACGGCAACACCAACGCAAGGTATGACCACCACCCCACCTACGCAATTACCACCGTCTGTCGTGCTGGGTGAGAGCGTACGACGCGAGGAAGGGGGTCCAACCGTTCCGGTGGCTGATCACGTCGCCCCCGTGGAAGAAGATATGGATGATGACTTGGAGGAGGATGACCCTCTCTGGTACGTCAATACCGGCTATGACGATGGAGGAATGATGAGTCAGCCATATGACTCAGGCAATGAGCGCGAAGATGAGATGCATGATGTACCGGAGCCGGAACGTCGTGGGGTTGAGTGCAAGAAGTCTCTATTCATGCAATCCTCGCAGGACACACCTCCAGATGCCGCCTCAACCCAGGGTCAACTAGCCGAGGGTCGTGCAGTGCTGAGCCCAACAACACTGGGGGCGGTGGTCAGGGAGGGTCTGATAGGCTCACTACATGAACCCAAGAAGAAGCAGAGGAAGAGACCACCGAAGAAAGGCTCTGCTACCGCCAAAGCTGCCAAAGCTGCTTCTAGAGTTGCTGATAGTGTACCTATCAGAAAAGCGCCATCACTCCATGTCGCGGGCACCCCGACGCTACTGCCGAAAGCGCTCGAGGCCATATCAGGGGATCTCAGGAGACTGCACGACCATGTGCTGTCGACAGAGAAGAGCCTTCTCGTCTCGAAGTGTAACACCCCAAAAATATTTATCTTTGAATTTTAAAATCTTTTATCCAAAATAAAATTCTTTGGATCATAATGGCCTTTTTTTTCCTCTCTTCCTTCTATTTTGAAAAACACTTTTGAATTTTCAATTGGGTTTCAAATTTTTTAAAATAGTTCTGATTTGATGGTTTATTTCTTGAGTAATTATTTTTGGAGGATCACAAATATTTTTCATTTAGAAAAGTTTTTAAGTAAATAAAATAATTCCAATGAAATGGCCCATTTCATTCTTTTCAAGTACTTATAAAATTCTCTCAAAAAATTTCTTTCACTTTTAAATTATCACTCAAGTCATTCTCACACCCTAGGATAGTACCCAATCTCTATCCTCTCCATAAAAATATTTTTATCATATTTACCAAATTCCAAAAGTTTAAATTCATTTATTACAAGTTCCTTTGATTTACAAAGGAACTATGTTAATTCCAAATCTTCTGCACCCACAAAAAATATCCCAGCTACTAGACAGTACCCACACTCCATTTCATCAAAAACATTCTGTTCCACAGTTCAAAATTTTCAAATTGCATTCAATTCAAATTTGGACCAGATTCATTCTCCCTAATCAAAACCCAATTTTAATTGCTCCAAAATTCTGAAATTTTTCCAACATCTCTATTATGCATCAGTACATCACCACAAAGATTCTAAAAAAAATCCTAAAATGCCTAGAGCCATCTAGCATTTCATCATACACTTGGTGTGCACACTGTAGCTACTGTCGAAAATTTCAGTTAACAGAGAAGTCCAGAAGCAGGGGCGATCGGCGCCGTGCGGTGCACTCCACCCCATCTCCTCCTCATCCACGCCTCCGTTGATCTTAAATGAGTCGTCGGGGACCCCCTGGTCAGTTGCTCGCCGCCGACAGCACAGGAACTGGTCGGTGCAACGGCCACTCTCCTCGGCCACGGCGGCCGAGCGGATCGACACGGCCACCAGCAGCCATCACTCCTGCCACTGCTCTCTTGCCTACCTTCTCTCCACGCGTAGACCTCCTCTGCAGCGTTGCCTCACCGTCCAAGCCACTGGAGCCCGCCTGGTAGTCGCCGGAGCTGGCGCTGCCTGCCACACCCGTACGGGAGCTCATCCACGGGAGAGATGGATAGAGCTCAACCCCATCCGAGCTGGCACTTTTGGAGAGTTCCACCGACCACACTGATGACCACCAACCAAGCTCATCGGCCCTAGCTACCTCCGCCGTCCTCAATCACTCTGGCGTGATCCGCACCGCCACTGGTCACCTCGGCTCGCCTATATAAGAGCTCCCCGAGCTCCGTTTAGTACCCGCACCACACCCACACTCTCTCAATCGACCTCCCACGCACTCCCTCGACCTCGAGGAGGTCGTCTTCTCCATCTCCAGCCGGACGATCCGCCTCGGATCCCCGGAACCACCCGACGCCAGTAGGCCATCTCCACCACTCAAACTTCGTCAGTAGCTCTTTAATCCACCATGTAATCGATTCCACGCTTCAATTCGACATCCGGAGCACTCCCCGACGAGATCGAACACCTGAGGAGCTACCAGGCATGCCACCAGATCGTGAAATTGAATTTGTTATTGAACTAGCGCCCGGAACGGCACCCATTTATAAGAAGCCTTATCGAATGGCACCAACAGAGTTGGTTTGAGCTGAACAAAACAAATTAAGGAATTAATGGAAAAGGGATATGTCCGACCCAGCTCATCACCATGGGGATCACCGGTTTTATTTGCCAAGAAAAAGGACGGGACCCTAAGGTTATGTATTGATTACCGGGCAATCAATATGGTTACTATCAAAAATAAATATCCACTGCCAAGGATCAATGACCTGTTCGATCAACTGGTAGAAGCTAAAGTTTTCTCAAAAATAGACTTGAGATTGGGCTACCATCAGTTGAGAATCCGACCCTCAGACATACCCAAGACTGCTTTTACCACCAGTTACGGATTATATGAGTTCACTGTGATGCCCTTCGGATTGACCAATGCTCCCGCATATTTTTTACATCTCATGAACAAGGTTTTCATGAAATATTTGGACAAATTCGTGGTTGTATTCATTGATGATATACTTATTTATTCCAAGATGCCAGAAGAACATGAACAACATCTTCGAATAGTCCTGGAAGAATTACGGAAAAATCAATTATATGCCAAATTCAGTAAGTGTGATTTTTGGTTACGAGAAGTTGGTTTCCTGGGCCATGTACTGACACAGGATGGAATAGCAGTGGACACAAGTAAAGTAAAAGATGTCTTAGGATGGCAGCAACCCACCAACATGATTGAGGTCAGGAGTTTTCTTGGTCTGGCTAGCTACTATCGACGATTTATTGAAGGGTTCTCCACCATAGCCAAACTCATGACTCGGCTACTCAAGAAAGATAAAAAGTTTGAATGGACCGAAGCATGTGAGAAAAGTTTCCAGGAATTAAAGAAGAGGTTAACAACGGCACCTGTTCTGATCGTGCCAGATGTGCACAAGAATTTTGAAATATACTGTCACACTTCTAGGAAGGGCCGGGGATGTGTATTAATGCAAGAAGGAAAAGTCGTAGCATATGCTTCGAGACAACTATGTCGACACGAAGAAAATTATCCTACCCACGACTTGGAACTAGCAGCTGTGATACATGCACTCAAGGAATGGCGACATTACCTTCTTGGTAATCGATGTGAGATATACACGGATCATAAAAGTCTTAAGTATATCTTCACCCAGCCAGAATTAAACCTACGACAACGTCGCTGGCTTGAACTAATTAAGGATTATGATGTGGGAATTCATTATCATCCGGGTAAAGCAAATGTTGTGGCAGACGCCCTCAGCCGAAATCCATGCACCGACAATGACAGTGTGCAATTCTCACAGCATGAGTTCAATCAAGAATTTGCTAAACTTAACATGGTCCTAGTCACGGAAGGAACCATTGCTCGTCTAGAAGTAAAACCAACATTGGAAGATCGGATCAAAGAAACCCAGAAGGGACACGCCAGCATCGAGGGAATTAAAAGGAAAGTAAATTCAGGCATGGAGTCCAAATTTACTATTGATAGTCAGGGAATCCTATGGTATGGGAAAAGATTATGTGTACCCAATAAAGAAGAGCTTAAGCAACAGATTTTGGCAGAAGCTCATACCACTCCATACTCCATTCACCCAGGAGGAACCAAGATGTACAAGGATTTACAGGAAAAAAATTGGTGGCACGGGATGAAAACGGATATAGCCGTCTATGTCGCACGCTGTGACACTTGTCAACGTATAAAAGCAGAACACCAGAAGCCAGCAGGATTGTTACAGCCACTCAGAGTGCCTGGATTGAAATGGGATGAGATAGGAATGGATTTTATTGTCGGATTACCAAGGTCATGACACCGGAATGATGCTATCTGGGTTATCACCGATTTATTAACCAAGGTGGCACACTTCATTCGGGTAAAAACAACATATTCCACACAGAAGCTTGCTAAGTTATACCCCTCCCGAATTGTTTGCTTACACGGAGTACCCAAGACCATAGTCTCTGATAGAGACACTCAGTTTTTCTCTAGGTTTTGGGATCACTTGCAGCAAGCCTTAGGAACACAACTGGTATTCAGTACAGCATACCACCCACAGACAGGAGGACAGACTGAATGGGTAAACCAGATATTGGAGGACATGTTAAGCGCTTGTGTCCTTACTTATGGAGTCAGCTGGGAGGACAGTTTACCATATGAGGAATTTTCATATAACAACAGTTATCAAGCCAGTCTAAAGATGTCACCCTTTGAAGCCCTATACGGACGGAGGTGCCGTACCCCTCTCAATTGGTTTGAAACCAGAGATAGCAGAATCTTCGGCCCAGAAGTTCTCAAAGAAGCAGAAACAAAAGTAAAACTTATCCGGGACAGACTGAAAGCAGCTCAGAGCTGTCAGAAAAGCTATTATGACCAGAAACGCCGTCAGATCAGTTTTGAACCCGATGAATATGTGTATCTCAGGGTATCCCCAATGAGAGGACTACAGAGATTTAAAGTCAAGGGGAAACTAGCACCGAGATTTATTGGACCATTCAGAATAATTGCACGGAGATGCAAGGTTGCCTACCAACTGGAGCTACCAGCAGAATTGTCAGATGTTCATGATGTATTTTACGAGTCACAACTGAGGAGGTGTGTCAATAACCCAGAAAAGCAAGTCCAACATCAAGACCTGGATATCCAACCAGACCTTACATATAGGGAACATCCTATAAATTTTTTGGAAGAGTCAGAATGTGATAAAATTCTACAAGGTCCAGTGGAGTAATCACACCGAGGAAGAAGCAACATGGGAGAGAGAGGATCACCTAAAGACTGAGTACCCGTACCTGTTTGAGGGATAGCTGAAATCTCGGGGACGAGATTTTTCTTAAGGGGGGTTGGTGTTGTAACACCCCAAAAATATTTTTCTTTGAATTTAGAATCTTTTATCCAAAATAAAATTCTTTGGATCATCATGGCCTTTTTTTTGGGGTTTTATACATTTGTACCCCTAACTCGAACCCACTACTCATATTTGCCCCTAATTCTGAAGTCTGCTCAAATTTGCCCCTCTGCCGTTATGTGCACTTATAGAAATGCCCTTCTGTGCCGTTACCGTCCAGTCAAAACCGGTCAAAGGGCTTTGACCGTCCTGAAAAAAATAGCAAAAAAAATCTTAAAAATCTGAAATTTTGTGGGATCAAAGATACTCAGGTTCGCAAGGTGCGTGCAAACTTTTGTGCTGTTTGGACATTCTAGGAGCTTGTGGCGAAGGAAAAACAGTAAATATGTACGCCTGTGAACAGTAAATTCAAAAAAATATGAATTTTTTTTGCATCAAAGAGGCTCGGGTCCGGAAGGTGCGTGCAAATTTTTGTTGTGTTTGGACATTGTAGGTGCTTGTGGAGAAAAAAACAAAATTTGGCTCGGGAAAAAACTTTGGAAAAAATGACTATTTTGTTTTTTTTTGCTTGAGCTCCTCGCATGTCATTTGATCAACAAAACTTGCAAGCACCTTGTGCACCCAAGCCTCTTTGATGCCAAAAAAAATCATTTTTTTTGAATTTTCTTCCTATTTTATTTCAAATTTACTGTTCACAAGCATACAGATTTACTGTTTTTCCTCGCCACGAGCTCCTGGAATGTCCAAACAGCACGAAAATTTGCACGCACCTTGCGCACATGAGTATCTTCGATCCCACAAAATTTTAGATTTTTTAGATTTTTTTTGCTATTGTTTTCAGGACGGTCAAAGCCCTTTGACCGAACGGTAACGGCACAGAAGGGCTTTTCTATATGTGCACATAACGGCAGAGGGGCAAATTTGAGCAGCCTTCGAAATTAGGGGCAAATATGAGTAGGTGGTTCAAGTTAGGGATAGAAATGCAAACGGCCCTTTTTTTTTCCTCTCTTCCTTCTGTTTTGAAAATCACTTTTGAATTTTCAATTGGGTTTCAAATTTTTTTAAATAGTTCTGATTTGATGGTTTATTACTTGAGTAATTATTTTTGGAGGATCACAAATATTTCTCATTTAGAAAAGTTTTTGAGTAATTAAAATAATTCCAATGAAATGGCCCATTTCATTCTTTTCAAGTACTTATAAAATTCTCACAAAATTTTTCTGTCACTTTTAAATTATCACTCAAGTCATTCTCACACCCTAGGACAGTACCCAATCTCTCTCCTCTCCATAAAAATATTTTTATCATATTTACCAAATTCCAAAAGTTTGAATTCATTTATTCCAAGTTCCTTTGATTTACAAAGGAACTATGTTAATTCCAAATCTTCTGCACCCACAAAAATTATCCCAGCTACTAGACAGTACCCACACTCCATTTCATCAAAAACATTCTACTCCACAGTTCAAAATTTTCAAATTGCATTCAATTCAAATTTGGACCAGATTCATTCTCCCTGATCAAAACCCAATTTTAATTGCTCCAAAAATTCTGAAATTTTGCCAGCATCTCTATTATGCATCAGTACATCACCACAAAAATTCTAAAAAATTCCTAAAATGCCTAGACCATCTAGCATTTCATCATACACTTGGTGTGCACACTGTAGCTACTGTCGAAAAATTCAGTTAACAGAGAAGTTCAGAAGCGGGGGCGATCGGAGCCGTGCGGTGCACTCCACCCCATCTCCTCCTCATCCACGCCTCCATTGATCTTAAATGAGTCGCCGAGCACCCCCTGGTCAGTTGCTCGCCGCCGACAGCACAGGAACTGGCCGGTGCAACGGCCACTGTCCTTGGCCGCGGCGGCCGAGCGGATCGACACGGCCACCAGCAACCATCACTCCTGCCACTGCTCTCTCGCCTACCTTCTCTCCACGCGTCGACCTCCTCCGTAGCGTTGCCTCACCGTCCAAGCCACTGGAGCCCGCCTGGCAGTCGACGGAGCTGGCGCCGCCCGCCACACCCGTACGGGAGCTCATCCACGGGAGAGATGGATAGAGCTCAACCCCGTCCGAGCTGGCACTTCTGGAGAGTTCCACCGACCACGCTGATGACCACCAACCAAGCTCATCGGCCCTAGCTACCTCCGCCGTCCTCAATCACTCCGGCGTGATCCGCACCGCCACTGGTCACCTCGGCTTGCCTATATATAAGAGCTCCTCCAGCTTTGTTTAGTACCCGCACCACACCCACACTCTCTCAATCGACCTCCCACGCACTCCCTCGACCTCGAGGAGGTCGTCTTCTCCATCTCCGGCCGGCCGATCCGCCTCGGATCCCCGGAACCACCCGACGCCAGTAGGCCATCTCCACCACTCAAACTTTGTCAGTAGCTCTTTAATCCACCATGTAATCGATTCCACGCTTCAATTCGACATCCGGAGCAATCCCCGACGAGATCGAACACCACCCGACGCCGCCGTCCGCCGGAGTTGATCTCGCCGTCGCTCCGGTGCTCGCCGGGGACCACCACCACCACCCACCGACGCGGAATCACTCCCCGAGCACATCCCGACCATCGCCGCCTTCTGAAATGCCTGCGATCGTCGCCGGTGATCGCCGCATCTCCTCTGTACACGCGCGCGAGCGCGTTTGAAATTCAAACCTGATGGGTGGGGCCCACCCGTCAACATTTTAATCTTTTTCTGTTATTTCAGAAAGCGTCTTCTGTTGCTTTACGCTTTCTGCACTGGAAAGCGTACTTTGCCCCGAGACGTTTTCTGTTTTACCACACAGGGACCCGCTGGCAAATTTTATTTTTACAGAAAAGCCCCTAGTTTTAAAACTTTAGTAACTTTTTAACCACAACTCCGTATTAATTGATACTTTTTTTGAAAATTTTCTTTTTCACTCTAGTTTTTTTAGTATTTATTTGAAAATATTTTGAGACAACTTTTTGACTGTTACAAAATTTTGATTTGAATTTGAATTTGCATTTTATAGAAATCGAGGAGGGGAACTTTGCCGGGAATTTCGAGGGATCACCTTCTGACTACTTTGAGCAAGGCAAGCATTTTTGAACTTGGGATATGGTGATTGCATGCATGGTTGCATCTGTTCGAGATATCACCGGTTATGTGGTGCATAGCATGTGCCTGCATGGTCATATCATTTTGTGCATTGCTTGCATTTCACTCAAGAATCTTTCTAGCATGAATAAAAGTTGTGAGAATCCAGGAGTGTGTCTCCTGCCTTGGACGTGCCGGTGGGCACGGGTCACATCATGACACGATGGTGTCACCGTGGCATGTGAAGTGTGCCAGTCATGATAATACCAACACCTCCTGAGTCGACCTAGATCGAGTCTTGTTCCGTCATGCCTAGCTAAATACCGTGCTGCCACATGTCTTCCCGCAAGGGGAGTATGGCCAAGTAAGTTGCTAACCCCTTTCCGTGTGCACACCACTTAGAGGGGCCGGGCCATGATGAGGGTTCCATGGCCATGGACTAACACTACTAGGAAACACCTTATAGGTAGAGGATTAACAGTAGCGCGGGGATAACTGGCTGCGCTACTGTTATTTAGCAGTAGCGCAGGCATAGCACACGCGCTGCAGCTGGAGATTAGTAGTAGCGCGGGCTTGCCAAACAGGCGGTACTACTATGAGGGCCCCGCCGTCCCACCACGGGCTGGCATATCAGTAGCGCGGATCTCGGCCCAACGCTACTGCTATACCCACTAGCAGTAGTGCCGGCCCACGGCCCGCGCTGCTACTGTGGCCAGCCCGGGCCCAGCTGCCCTTCCCCACTTAGCAACAGCGGTGGGCTTGAACACGCGCTACAGCTAACCGAGTTAGCAGTAGCGCTGGGCCGGGACCCGCGCTGCTGCTAATCCAGCCTTATCCTCCCCGTCCCGCCCGTTCCTCACTCTCCCTGTCTCACTCTCTCACTCTTCCTACCGTCGCCGCTGTCGTCGCCGCCATCCCCCGGCCTTGGTAAGCCTCCTCCTCCCTCCTCCTGCCTCTTCCCTCCTCCATCTCCTCCTCCCTCCTCCCTCCTCCTCCCTCCCCCTGCTCCTCCCTCCTCTAGCCGCCCCTCCTCCTCCCTCCTCCCTCCCCCCTGCTCCTCCCTCCTCCATCTCCTCCTCCCTCCTCCTCCCTCCCCCTGCTCCTCCCTCCTCTAGCCGCCCCTCCTGCTCCCTCCTCCCTCCCCCCTGCTCCTCCCTCCTCTAGCCGCCCCTCCTCCTCCATCCATAGCCCCTCCTCCCTCCCCCTCCTCCATCCACATAGCCCCTCCTCCCCCCTCCTCCATGCACAGCCCCTCCTACATTTTGATTAGTTGATATGTATTACTTTGATTTAGTTAATAGTTTTTAGGGTTTAGAGTGAATTAGTAAAAATTTAGACATAGTTGATAGATTTAGTCATTTTGATTAGTTGATATATAACACTTTGATATATTTAATATTTTTTAGGGTTTAGAGTGAATTAGTAAAAATTTAGACATAATTAATATATTTAGTTGATATGTAACACTTTGATTTAGTATGCTTCTAGGGTTTAGTTGATAGCTTATAGGGTTTCACTAAGTACTAAAATCAGCATAATAATCTTTTTGTTTATATTTTGTTTTCACAGAAATCAAGTATTTGCCCCTGCATCATCCCCGCCGTCATCCCCGTCATCGACCCCCTCCGACCTCGAGGCGAGACCAACCAAATCCCCATGTCGTTGATGTCGATGATGATGTGTTGTGAATGTCAATAATAGCATTTCAAGTTTAAACTTTTCTGTATAAAAAAGAACTTGACTCTGTTCATGCTTCAAAAAGAACATGTGTATGTGTATGGACATGTCGATCTTCAGCTGCTGTGTATATGGTGCCCAATATGGCCACATTTGACTCTTTGTATCGCAGGGAAAATCTGAGTGGCCTATGTTTTGCCGGAGTGTTGATTCATTTCCGTTCCGGCAAATTTCAGGTGCTCGATATGTCCTATTTTAGCGAAGGTCATGCCGGATTTTTCCGTGAATTTTAGCATGACTTGTTCTAGAATATATAGGAAATATCGAGTGCCCTGGATTTGCCGGAAAGAGAATTAAATGACATTTCGGGTTGACTTTAAGTCTGTCGGGACTCCATACAGTCAACCCGTGATGAATAATAATGATCTGTGTGTTGAGTTCCTGTTAGTTGCCGTCGATTTATAATCTTTGAATTTTGAACACAGGAATGTCCGACGATGATAAGATCCCGGAGTGCGACTACTGTTGCGATGACCGGGGTTTGTGCGACAGGGAGCCTCACCTGCAAAATGGTAGGTTCTTCACCATGAAGTTGGAAGAGACCTTTGATGTTTGTACGGTACGCAACGACAAGTATTTCATCGTAATTAATCATGACTTGTGATTCTTTGGTTCAACGTGTAATTTCCGGGTTTTTTTCAATTCGACTAGTACATCCCGTGCCATGCAAGACCGTTTGTCTTGTAGAAGCTCGGTTTCCAAGACCTTGAGAATATGGAGACGAGGAGGGCTCACCTCGGGACTAAACATGGTTATGCTTTTCGGGTTAAGCTCTACAATGCGCTTAATCACTCACATTTTGGCTGTTCTAATTGGGAAGCTTTCTGCAAGGCCTATGGATTTGAGGAGAATATGCAAATAACTTTTGATATTCGTCCCGAAGATGAAGATATTGAAGATAATATCGACATTTGGGTCGATGTGGATATGCCTCCTGTTTTGCCTAAATGTGAGTTTGTCAAACTAATTTGTTAAGTAATTTATATTTTTTATTTAAAAATATTTGGTGTTCATCGCTACTAAACTTGTTTATTTATAATTACCAGCTTATTTCTTATCTTCAAAAAATACTCGGAAAGCTATGGACATGACGTACTACAGTTACGGCTCCGAGCTTAATTGTGAGGAGAAAGGATATCTTGTCTCATTTATAGATGATGTTGGGAATTTTAAGACCAATCAGTTTATCAGCCCAAATTATACTGGATACGTGCCACTAGTCCATCAGTTGCTTGATGGTAACCTCATTGCGAAAAACTTGGTATGCTTTTGTTAATGATGGTAACTTCGTTGCATATATTCTTCTTAAGTAAACTACATTGCTAACTATATTGTTCAACAGAAGCTCCCTAGCGAGGTTGTGCCTCACATGATGCTTACCGAAGGGAGTATGTACATGGTTAGCTTACGACCGTTTCCACCGACGGCTTACCAAAGTGCATACTCTATTTCTTTAAAAGATGGAAGGATCAATATCAAAGATTGGAGCAAAGTAATGAAGGCGCGCACGCAACCGATTGGAGACAACATGCGTGTGCGCAAGCCAGAAGTTGGCGACAGGTGGATCTCCATTCTCCATTTTGGAGATGGACCAGTTTATCTCTTTTATGTTATTTTACCTAGGAGAGAGGAATAGGTCCTAGGTATTAACAACAATTAGTTAGTGTTGATTATGACTATGATGATGATGAGAAGTTGTTATTATGTGCTACAATGTGTTAGAATGATGAGTTGTTATATGACTCATGGATGATGATGATGATGATGATGAGGAGGAGGAGTTGTTATGATGATGAGGAGTTGTTATATGACTATGATGAAGATGATGATGATGAGTTGTTAATATTATTATGATGATGATGATGATGGGTTATTATATCATTAGGTGAAAGAACCGCGGATTAGATTCAAGTGGATGGATCCAAAGTGACCAAGTTGGAATCCAACTTGGTCACTTTGGATCCATCCACTTGAATCTAATCCGCGGTTCTTTCACCTAATGATATAATAACCCATCATGATCATAATGATATAACAATCTCTAAATTGCTACTGTATAAAAACTTGTATAACGGTGTAGAAATATGATATAAAATAAAATAGAAATAGAATACGTAATAGTAGTAGTAGCGTGGGGTGCAGGCGCGCTGCTAGTAACTAGCAGTAGCGCGGGCTGTTGAACGCGCTACTAATAACAGACTTAGCAGTAGCGCGGCGAAACGCGCGCTACTGCTAAATGTTAGCTGTAGCGCCATAGCAGTAGCGCCGGCACCCGCGCTACTGCTAGGCCCTATCCCCGCGCTACTACTAGGGTTTTCCCTAGTAGTGTAATGCCAGTCATCGGGTCAGGGGGCATGGGTGTATCCGGCTGGGCCGAGAGGGGGGCACCCCTTGTAATCCGTGCGTATAAATAGTGATCCCATGCTATTCGAGACGATGGTCTCCCCGTCTTAGAGTTTTTCTTGAACGATGCTTTGGGTGATTCCTAGCATCCGGAAAGTTAATCTGGTGTGTGCTGGTCAGGTGTGTTTTCAACCCAAAATTCTTAACGGAAATTATTAAGCGTCTCGGTGTTGACTAAAGAAATCCTTTACTTGTGGGTAAAGAGTACACCCTCTACAGAGTTATATCTATTCGAATAGCCGTGTCCACGGTCAAGGACGTTAGCTGGGAAGGGTCAAGTGTCGGTCCCGGTGTCGGTCTTCAGAGGAAATAATTAAATTGAGCATGATTTATTTTGCAGGATAATTGTTGTCACCACTGATGTTATCATGAATATTATTGTCATCATAAATATTATTGTTGACTAACTCTGTTCTTCTATGTGCAATCTGAGTATCACTTGGGATGGCTAGTCCACCTGGATACTCACTTTTATTTTTCTGGGTATCACTTGGGATGGCTAGTCCACCTGGATACTCACTTTTATTTTTCTGGGTATCACTTGGGATGGCTAGTCCACCTGGATACTCACTTTTATTTTTCTGGGTATCACTTGGGATGGCTAGTCCACCTGGATACTCACTTTTATTTTTCTGGGTATCACTTGGGAAGGCTAGTCCACCTGGATACTCACTTTTATTTTTCTGGGTATCACTTGGGATGGCTAGTCCACCTGGATACCCACTTTTATTTTTCTGGGTATCACTTGGGGTGGCTAGTCCACCTGGATACTCATTTCTTTTCAAGACCTCTTGAGGCGTCGCTTTCAGACACCCGTTTGGCGTTTCTTTTCAAGACCTCTTGAGGCATCGCTTTGAGACACCCGTTTGGCATTTTTCTTGGAATTCCTCGGGCGGTCCAGCGCCCGATGTTCCATTTTATTCCCTTGATTTATTACAAGTAATATATTTATTCATCCGCGTCATACTAATACTTATCATGCCATATTTAAATTTCGGTCAGCATATGCATATAATATAGTCCATCATGAACATATGCATTCGGTATATCCTTTGTTCTTATTGTTTGCGAGTACATTCCAACGTACTCACAGGCTTTTCCCTGGCTTGTTAGTTTGGCCAGACCCGGAGGAAGACGAGCTTGTGGAGGGAGAGTGCGCTAGTGAGCCCAACGCTTAGAGGTGTTCCCAGTCAGTCAACTATGGTCTTGGAGTCTACCACGTGTATCATCCGCAGTGCTTCCGCTACACCAATAAAATAGTCAAGCCTCACACTGACGCTTGACTCTACTATATTGTATCAGTGTTGTACTATCACCACGCCACTGTCATATTCCGCCACCGTCATATATTGACAAGTTTGTAATAATTCTTGAGCACCCTGGCTCAACCCTGTGTAATATTATGTTTGTACTGGTTATCTATATCAAGGGAGTCCACCAGTTATTCTGATCTTGGGGCTGGTGTGACTTAGGGCTATTCTGTGATTTATTTCGGAAACAGGCCCGACACGAAGGATTCAGGATACCTGCTTTATGCGGTTCATGTGCCGATGGGCAAGTGCTACATCCAGACATCCCCTGCGGATCTGTTCTTCCTGTGGTTTGATCTATCTCCAGAGGCGGCTCGATTTTACGTTCGTCCGCCTTTTTGCGCTACATATGAACTACATCATCAGGAAAGAGCAAATCTCATAAATCGCGGTAGCGGACCCCTACTACATGCATGAGGGCTTCTTGGGAATCAACAACGTGGAACGTGATGCTGCGAGGTAGTACATCGAAGACTTCATGATAATGAATAAGGACAAGGAAACGGTTCTCCTGCCTTATCATCCCATATAAGTCATTCTCGGATAGCCGCTATATATAACACATCCTTTCATACATTTCAATCATTCCTTCGCATGTATGGAGGCTAATTTGAGATGTATTGATTTTGCACAGCGAGGGGCGCGCCGTCCTTATCTTTCTTTTCCCGCGAGTCTCCCACGCTCTGTATTTGGACTCATCCAGAAACACGCAGAAGAAAGACTACACACACATTATGAGTGTTCTGGATCGTGTCATCGTAGGCTTCGGCATGAGGGGTGGCCACATCTTGATGAAGAAACAAAGGAAGAACGTGCCGGCTTTCGGTCATAAAACTGACTTCTGCTGCGTCCAGCAAACGGCAGCAAGTACGAACGATGGATTCTACGTCATCCATCACATGATGGAGTTCAGAAGGGATCGCCAAAAACTTCGCATGACATCTACATCTGATGCCCATATCAGCAAATGGGCCGAAGCCTTAGGAGCCGAACCGGATCATAAACTCAGAAATGACTTCTATCGCATCCAACAGGACATTGCGACGATCATCATGAAAGACGTCGTCGAAGAGAATGGGATGTTCCACGGCGGCCCTTTATCGCGGGCTGACGTCCGAACTCGCATAGGCCTACAGCGTCTGGACATGACGTCTTTCACGAAGCTGGGGTGCATCCTCCCGGATATGAACGGATGGAGATTCTAGTGATTGACGATGACGATGATGTGTGTCCGTTGAATTTGTACTTTCTGTAATCGATGAAACTTTGAATTTCTCTACGACGAAACTTTGTGATGTAAATGGTCCTCCTCAACTTGTGTAGCGCTCTAGTTAATTAGTTTGGGTACGATGAACTTTGTTAATTATACTTACTATATGTTGGTTCTATTTGCTAACTCTTTCTCTTCGTGTTGCTCAAGTATATTATGTTGCATATTATCGATGAATTCGCCTGATGACGATGCATCTCTATCAGGGATATAGATCATCGATGGCAAAGAAGTGCTATGCCGTGTACATAGGGAGGGTTCCAGAAGTGTACGACGAGTGGCCAGAGTGTCAGGCCCAAGTGTACCGCTTCCCGGGCGGCAGCCAAAAAGGGTTTCAAAGCAGAAGCGAAGCGGAAGCTAGTTACTTGAGATTCACGCTAGCGCGAGAGAGGAATCAGAACCGGCTCAAGAACTACTACATAATCCCGCTCTTGCTCATAGTGATCGCTCTTCTCTTGTATGTGACCATATCATAGTTTAGATACATGAACATGTGTATGTTCGAGCACTGATGATGATGATTACGATGATGATGATGAACATGTGTTATGTTGGAACATGTGTATGTGTATGTTTGATTATTATGATGATGATGATGATGTGACTATGTTGGAGCACTATGATGATTATTGTCTCATATAGTTTCATTTTATGTGTATGTCTACTGTATAAAACCTGTATAAATACCGTGTATGTGTAGCCAGAAGAAAAAAAAGAAAAAGTAGTAGTAGCGCGGGGTAACAGTGTAGCAGCAGCGCGGGTCCAGCGCTGGTACTACATAAAGTTAGTAGCAGCGATGGGTACTGGCCCACGCTACAGGTAAATATCAGTAGCGCGGGCTTGACCAGCGCTACTACTACTACCAGAAGTAGCAGTAGCGCAGGGTAAGCCCCCGTGCTACTGCTAAAAGTTAGCTGTAGCGCTCTAGCAGTAGCGCGGGCCCCCGCGCTACTACTAGACCTTTACCCCGCGCTGCTACTCGGGTTTTCCCTAGTAGTGACACTCACCACACTGCCTTCAGGGCACCGAGCCATTGGGCTCAACTGGGTGTTCAAGGTGAAAAAGGACGAGCACGGCGCCATTGTCAAGTACAAGGCGCCCCTCGTCACAAAGGGCTACGTATAGCGCGAGGGGGTGGACTTCGAGGAAGTCTTCGCTCTGGTGGCAAGGATGGAGTCAGTACGGCTCATCCTTGCCGTGGCAGCACACCGTGGGTGGGAGGTACACCACATGGACGTCAAGTCGGCGTTCCTCAATGGCGACCTCAACGAGGAAGTGTACGTCTCCCAGCCACCAGGTTTCGTTGCCGGGAACCACGAGCAGGGCGTGTACCAGCTACACAAGGCCCTGTACGGTCTCTGGCAAGCCCCAAGGGCGTGGAACGCCAAGCTCGATGCAAGCCTTGCATCTCTTGGGTTCTCACACAGCGCTTCTGAGCACGGCATGTACTCGCGTGGCCCCGCGAACACGCTGCTCATTGTCGGCATCTACGTCGACGACCTGGTCATCGCCGGGGCATAGCCTGAAGAGGTTAATCGCTTCAAGGAAGAGATGCATTGTCTCTTCAGCATGAGCGACCTCGGGCTACTCCGGTACTACCTCGGGCTGGAGGTGAACCAGGAGCATGGTCGCATCACGATCACGGAGGCGGCCTACCACCAAGTTGCTAGAGTGAGTTGGCATGTCTGAATGCCACTCCGTGCAAGCTCCAATGGAGGTACGGCTGAAGCTCAGCAAGGAAAGCCCCGAGAAGCTGGTGGATGCAACGCTCTATCGCAGCATCATCGGGAGCCTCAGGTACCTCGTACACACCCGGTCGGACATCTCGTTTGTTGTCGGGTACCTGAACAAGTTCATGGAAGCCCCGGCAAGTGATCACCTCGCTGCCGTCAAGCACCTGCTCCGGTACATCGCGAGTACACTCACGCATGGATGCGTGTATCGTCGTGGTGACGGCGAGAATCTGATCGGCTACAGTGACTCCGATCACGCTGATGACGTGGACTCCGGAAAAGCACATCGGGTGTGTTGTTCCTTCTCGGGAGTAGCCCCGTTAGCTGGCAATCTGTGAGGCAGAAGGTTGTCACTGCGTCTTCGTGCGAGGCGGAGTACATCGCGGCAGCTACAGCGGCCTGTCAAGGCATCTGGCTGGCTCGCCTTCTAGGCGAGATGCTAAATCAAGACATCGCTCCTGCGCTCATCTTCGTCGACAACAAGTCGGCGATCTCTCTCTGCAGGAATCCAGTGCTGCATGACCGCAACAAGCACATTCATCTGCGCTATCACTTCATATGTGACTGCGTTGAGAAGGGCACGGTGAACATGGAGTTCATCAGGACTGGTGAGCAGAAGGACGACATCCTGACAAAGGCTCTTGGCCGCGTCCGGTTCCAGGAACTGCGCGACAAGATCGGGATCATCGACGTCCAATCCCGACGACAGGGTTGAGGGGGAGAATGTTGGGTTCAACCCAGTCTCCCGGCAAGGGAAGCCCGGCAAGGCTCTCCCGACAAGGGCATCCCCGGGAAGGAGTATCCCGGGAAGGAAGCCCGCGTCAGGCCCCACGTGCGCCGTACGTGGGGTGGCCCCGGTGGGGCCCCATGTGTTGACTACACATGGGGCGGCCCATACCGCACGTCTGTGTCACAATCATGACACAGGCGGCATGTAGGGAATAGTGGTGTTCAACCACTACTCCAACCACTCCATGGTGAGTCATGGAGTGGTCTTGTCTAGGTAGTCTAGTCTTAGAGTAGGTAGATGTTTTTCTGTTGCTCTGTACCTAGTATAAATATGAATGGAACGCTCTCAGTGGAGAGTGGCGAAAAGGGAGAAAGCCTCCCAGAAAAAAAATATCACCCACACATCGCTCCTCCTCCTCCTCCATTACTCGGACACCAAGGTTCTTCCGCAAGCTCATTCCGGCGGCCGGCAGAAAGATTGGGTTGGGCTAACAATATTGCCCAGTACTTAATGTCTTTATCATGTGATATTGCCAAGTACTTAATGTCTTTATTATGTGATATGAACTGATGATTTGGAACTATTTATTTTATTTGAAATGTAAGTGTGATACTGTGTTTCGTGATTTTTAAAATCTTGCCAACAATGAAATCTGGTATCGTGTAGTGTCTATGCTGCAGAAACATTCATTATTAGATAAAACATGCCTGCAAAGACTGTTGGGTTCATTCCTTAAATACTAAGTACGAAGTACTTCCATACTCCTGTCATCCTGTGATACTTTTTTATGGGACCTTTTACGGTACATCAACTTAATTTAGACCATTTATTTTTGTAGTTGGACGGTCAAGATTAGCTAATACTACTCTAAATTTTCGGTAGTATATTAAGTAATCAGGGGCGTTTTCGGTAGTTTATATTTATTATCCATCCTGCAGGCAGGTTCCCTCGCTTGTTTATTTGCCGTCGCCAATGTCAGTCCGCATCATCACCATCTCCCCTCGCCCCGTCCAGCCCGCCCTGTGCGGGCGCCCAAGTCCTGGCCTAGCCAGCCACCGGCGGCAACAAGATGGTTAGCCCCCTCGAGCCTGCAGAATCTGGAGCAGGTCGCGGATGGAGACAACGAAGGCGAGTGCATCGCCCCGGCCGTGTGCCCCCGTCCAGGTCACTAGTGAAAGAAGGAGGAGATCATGGCATCAGTTGAAAGCTAACCATGCACATGGGCCCGACCTTGTTCAGCCCGTCGTAGGTTTGAACTTGCAGACACTAGAATATGAGGTCATATCATCTGTTCAGGGCAAGTACTCCATCGAACTATCTTCTTGATATCGTGCCATGTCTATTCTTTTCCAAAAAAAGCTAAGCTACATGCAACATGCTACAATTGCTAGTTCCTGCCGGCGGGCGGCGGTGTCCTGCAGGCACTGTTGGCTGCGATTTGTGGCCGTCTCGAGATGGCGGTGCGCCGGGAGGAGTGCAGACGGTGTCGGGATGGCGTAGCTTCTAAGGGCGGCAGCCTGCAGCCAGCGTCGGGAGGGCCGAGACAGTGGGGCGACGACCAGCATACTGTGTCTGCTGATATTGCTAGCGTCGGGATGGCCGAGATTAGCGACGGAGGCTTGCAGCAAGATTGGCTGCGATTTGTCTAATTAATTAGACGAAACATAAAATTAGTTACTCCAAGCCAAGATTGGCTGCGAGTAGATGAATCATCAAGATCAAACCTGAGAAACAACAAATTTACCTCTAATAGGAAATTACCAACATATCCTTAAGCCAAAATCTGACAGACTTATGCTGACCATTGGATTAACTTAATACTACTCGTTGCATCAAGTAGTATGATGTACGGTAAAAAATCTCTTTTTTATTTGTTTTCTTAAGCCTGATTATTACTCACATACCATGTATCCTTCTGATTTTACACAACTAAGATTCATCACTACTTAACAGCAAATAAGCAAGTAAAATTCATCAATGTTTTTCAGCAAATGTCTTAAAATTAGATTCTCTAGGTTAGTGATCAGATTGGTGAGATCCTCTCTATCTGTATCTGAAATTAGTTAGGTTGATGTATTGCTTTTGCTTCTCAAGGTTGGGATCAGGTTGGGAGATCCTATCCATTTGTATCTGAAATTAGTTAGATTGATATATTGTTTGGGCTGCAACTGTATGAGCATAGTTTAGGTTTAATTGGCTCACATTTGTTGCAATTCACAAGTCACAGCCTGCGCTATCAGCAACCAAGCCTAGTTATCAGGGTCAGATAACTTCTATAATAGCTTGGAATTGTTTGCATTTCAATTCAACTTTTGTGAAATTAAACATAAAGCCAGAGGAATTGTTTGTGAGCAAAACCAGATCATCTGCTTTTTTGTTTGTTACATGCAACAAAGCCCTTATTACCAATACAAGAATTTATGCCAGCAACCTGTGAACACATTAGGCATTAGGAATCGACTGATTCAGTGTGCGTGGACTAAGAGAGCTTGCGATAATGTCTTAGGCTTGTAGTATTATTAAAGCAATATCTTACTACGATGCCTAAGTATCATTTTATGCTTGATTCGTGCAGGTTTCAGATGTGCAAACGGATTATCTGGTTCCCTCTGATTTCATTCATCCTGTCTTGGTAATATTCTGCCTAACAGATTTACTACATGTTCTGTTCCCTTCTCCCATATTTTATAAGAATTTAACATAACACTGTATTAAATTTATCTTAACAATTATTAGAAAGTTCTAAACACTGTTATATTATGCTGAACCTACACTTGGACTTACATTGTGTTGAAAACAGTGGGAAAAGAGATAAGGGACCCTAATTTTTTCACAGTGCGTTCAGTCTCTTCTTTCCAACCTAGTTGCTCTGTACATGTTGATGATCATCTTGAGTTTTTGACTGTCATTTTGCTATTCTTTCATTCATGTTCGGAATAGTTCATTAGGAAGATTGTGTCTGGTTTAGCATGTATGTAGCATGGTATTCTGTTTGTGCAGTAGTGCACTCATTTATCAGTGTATAACCCGGCAATATTTTACATTGATGCAAATTCAGTTTTGTTATAATTGACAGGATGAGCTTGGAGTACTTCAATTTTCTGAACATATATCTAGCCACATTCGATTGATTGGGTGATTATGAGACATACTTGGCGTTGCAAGGGAAGAAGTTACCGCAGTAATTAATATGTTTGTGAAGTAATTTCTTTATCAGGTACTTCTTTTTGCTAGTTCGCAACTCTGTCATTAGTCTTCTGATTGTGTGGAAAAATCTCATAATGAAGTAATTCCTATGAGTTTGATTCCCTGTGAGCTATGCATCACTGTCCATATCACAACATATTATTCTCGTATCATATCACTAAGTGTGAATTTAGTTATGAGATGCCAATATCAGTGTTATTTCTGGAGAATGGGTGCAATAGAGCAGGGCAAACGTGTCACAGATTAATCTTGTAATGTTACCTCGCATTTCACTGGGAATATGGATTTTGTACTGAGTGCTTAACTGAAATTTGATATTTCCCCACCTAACTTTCGTGGTGGCTTCTTGGTGACTTGTTATACTTGTATTCAGTTCATGATATTAGGCAGTTGGTGCCTTGATGGACTAGATATCTAATACTATGAAGCTGGTTGTTCGTTTTTCAGCATCACCACGCTCATGTTGATATAAAGTCCATGCCTATCGATTCCATAGCTAAGTTAGCCAGAGTCTTTTCATTTTTATCAGGTGCATTCACCATTTTACATGCATATATGTGGTTTGTTAGATGTATGCATTTTGTTTGTGTGATACATCATTCTTTTGGAAAAATTTATAGTGCAGTGTCGTGCTTCAAACTTGATGTGTGGCTTCAATTAGAAACTTTATCTTTTTAGTTTGCCTGCTCATTCAGTTAGACACAACAATCGGTAGCAGATGAACAACATTAGTTGTCTGCTTCAATTGTTCCAGGCTTTTCTGTTGCAGTAACCACATGTAATGTTTTTATGCCCTTTTCCATTTCTTTGTCTTTGCAATGTTATTCGAGATTGTGAACTAGTGAAGACTTGCCTGAAACTAATGGGAGGATTGCAGCAGCCTAGTTGACTGAAGTTCAGCTAATCGTTTAATTTATTTACCTGACACTATTGGGGGGCCTGTATGTACTAAAGTTCAGCTAGTCGTTTAATTCATTTACTCTGGTGCTGTCATTGAGTTAATAGCTTTTTGTGTTGCTTCTTTTCTCAGGGCCATGTGCTCCTTTAACTGGAGTGGAAATATTGTTGATTCTCGAACAAGGTAATGTCATCTCCTATGAAAATTAGCTGGTGATCTGCCTGTCCCTCAGTCTCAGTTGCAGGCTTCAGCTGTATACAGAAGGCTCCTCCTCTTTTGGTCATTGATGATGTGGCTGATGTATGTCTCCCCAATGACAGATACTTTGGCACCATATTATAAGAAAACTATGCTCCTTCCATTGAGCCTGGGTGGTTATGTTCAAATCACCTTTGGCAGTTTATCGTAAGAAAAACATGATTCTTCCATCCTGAGGTTGGGTGGTTATATTCATATGCTATTCGTGTGCCTATGTTAAATGATGTATTTCTGTGTTGTTAAGATCGTTAAATCATGGAATAGATACAGATAAAGAGTGAAATAGGGAACTAGGGCTAATAAACATTAGGTGTACCATAAAGGGAAAGTTGTGGTGGACCACTCTAATAAAGATAAATTTGCTTTTGCTATGAGATAGCTTCCACATCAGACCAAAATAGAGAATATAGATGATCACTTATGGTCAGCTTTACATGTTATGTTCATCTGACTCTGACTTTTGACTTAACTGGTCTATCTGATCAGTCCAAGGCTGGTGTTTATAGCTAGCATCCTTCTCCTGGATGCTTTTCCCATGGTATTAGTAACCTTCATGTACATTCAATCCCGTCATTCCAGCCTTATTGCTCTGCCCATGTTGATGATCATCTCGAGGACTGTCATTTTTCTGTTCTTGATTCCATGTTAGGAATAAGACTGTGTACCTTCGGAATTTGCACATTAGTTTAAGGCTGATGCTCATTGTATTTTTTGGAAGGATCGCGCCACGCACGAATGGTGCATATGATTATAGGATGACTCAGTTGTGTAAATGTTTAGATAGATCTCAAGTACAAGTAACAATGTGGGCAGCTCTGCCTTTCTTTCTCAGAACATTTTGCTGTCCTATTCACGGTTGCTTGTTGTGATTATATATTATTGTTAGTAGCATTCACCTCTGCAGAGTTCTGCTACTTATTTTCTTTCTGTGTTCAGAGTTGTTGATAATTGCTCAACTAGCAATTGATATATAACATCATCCTGGGGATTGTTACATTTTGCAGTGTCACTTTTTATATGTGTGCCCCTTCTCCAGCTGACTGGAGCTGCGCTGAACGACCATGTACTGAACCATCTCCATGGGCTGGCCAACCTGTGATCGATCCTGCCGCAGAATTCGTCCATAGCAGAGAACATGTACAGTCAAGTGCAGAGAAAGTACATGGGCAGAGAAAGTGCAGACAAGTTCGGAGCTGGTTTTCGGTTGAAGCTTGAGAGTGGTAATCGTCCGGAGCATGGGACACATCGAAAACGGTCGGTGCACTCATTCTGAAGAAGAAGAACTGGCATTGCCGTGATCTCACTAACGAGAACAGAGCAGAGTTGAAGTTGCATGTTTGCTGCTACACACACCCATGCTGTTGACAGAACCGATGATGGATTCAGAGGGAGAGAATGATCTGTTCATATCATCTAACGGATCTGCTGCAGCCACTGCTACAGTAAGCAAGTGTTGATCACCATGGCCAGTCCTGCTGCCACAAGTGTTGATCCAGCAAGGTGAAATTAATTAATTAGCAGGTTCGTCACTGGATCAGCTCTGCTCTGCTTGAGCCGTATGTTTAATTCCAAACCACATTACTTGCTTGTATTTTTGATCCCATGGGAGCAAGAACAAATAGTTTGCTTCCATTGCTGCAGAGGGCCTCGGTTTGACGGGCGTCCAGTAGAGCGGACTGGTGCAGGCTTATTTTATACATCATCGTGGGGATTGTTATATTTGTGATTCCCTTCTGCTGACTGGAACCAAGGCATCTCCATGGAAATCTTGTAGCATTTGATAGCGTCTTATTATTTGGGCATGTAGAATGAGTGTCAGGTAGATCTTGTAATTAATGCATATAAACATGGCACGCCGCAACTAGTTTCAGCAGAGACTTGCCAAGGCTGTCGTTTGACACTGCAACTAGTTTGATCGCGGAACAAGTGTTCCTGAAATTTTAGTAAGCAAGTCGTGAGGTTCGCATCGAGATCGAGACACGTGTGTCAGAGGAGGCTCATGAGAGCTTGCCATTAGTGCATCTGTTTGTTGACAGTGTAACTAGCCTGAACCCAGTTCCCCTGTGTCTTCTCTTCAGTGAGCAAACAGTTCGACGTATGTTTGTATGCATCGGACCTAAACTAGTGCCTCCAAGGGCTTGGAGAATACTATGTATGTGAGCCTACACCAACAGAGCAAGCACCGTGAAGAAAGCTGTTGCTGAGGGTAGGATGGATGATTTCCCTAGTTGTCGTGCCATGACTGTTATCTGTCTTTGATTTGGACAGCGTTTGTAGCTCGGGTGTCTGTCTCTGTCTCTGTGCGTGTGCGACCTTAAATTTTATACCGTGGCCGTGGGTCGTCGTCTCCTCTTCCTCCCGTGGCCGTGGGTCAGTGAGTGCTCAGATCCCCGGCCCTCTCTCCCTCCACCATCCCTACACAAGCGTACCTACATACTGTAGGTTCATTGCATTGCTTACCATCAAACCAGTAGCATTAGTACAAAGATCTATGTAATCTAGTATCTGACACTCATCCTACACAAACGATTGTAAGATATCAAGGTAAGCACTACTACTAGTACATCTCTAGTGTGAAGAAACCGAATTCGAAGTAGGGGAAGTATCATGCATTATACTTTGGGGAATTAAGCCGTGGAATGGAGCCATGCATTGCACATTGCGGGCTGCATCAATCCCGCTACACTCAGTCAGGACTCAGGACCCCATAAACTCTTACTTTGCTAAGGAAAACTGCAAAATGGCAGAGCACGGGAGATGGTTGATTACCGATCAGGTTCAGTCTGATCTCATGGAAGAAAGCTTTCTGTACATCTGTTCTTGGGGAATATCCAAGGAAACACAACATATGAAGCTATAAGACAGCGGTATAAAAGTGCTTGTGATTGATGTTTGACTGGCATTAAGTACCTAAGACCGCTGTCCCGTGACGGAAGGATGCATTGTAGCAACAGATATGGCAGGGGCACCCTGATAAAAAACAATATGGGTGTCAGGAACAAATAGTAGAGGAAAATACAAATAATAGGGTATAAAAACAACAAAGAAGAGATCATAAAAAAGACTGAACCTAGCTAACAACAGTGATGACTGTTAGTGCATGTACTCCAAGCTAAACACAGACATGGTACATGTTCAAGGCCTGTTCGGTAGTTCAGTGCTGCTTCAGTCAGCAGAAGGAACGTAAATATAAAATGTGACCCTGCAGAATGTAACAAATAACAATACCCAGGATAATGTTATGTCAGATACTAGTTGCTCAGGTCCTCACAACTAGCAGTAAGAAGAAATTGCACGCAGAGAAGGAAAACAAGCAACAGAATTTTGCAGAGGTGAACACAACAGGACAGCAAAATATTCTCAGAAAAAGGCAGGACAGTCCACGGCATTACTTGTACCCGAGATGTATCTACAAATTTATTTAACCGAGTCATCATATGGACCATTCATTCATGACGTGATCTTTCTAGAAAAGACAACGAGTATCATAGCAGAAAGCAGGTGAGGAGGCCACGGAATGGGCCACGCCCACGGCTGCCGCGGAGTCGTTTGAGAGCCATCCGCATGGACGGCCTTTGCTGCGGATCCACAATGGTGCAATCCACACCCAGCCTGAACACAGTTGCCATCTCCTCCATGTACCGCGCTTGATCTGGGATGTCCCTGTCCACGGCATTCTGGAACACTTCCTGTTGGTTTTGCCATCAGTTCAGTGAAGTTGTTCCGTGCCCAATTCGCCAAATGACCATCCGCTCCAGCTTCATTGGCCATCCGCCCCGTGACGAGCTCCAGCAGCAGCACTCCATAGCTGTAAATGTCTACCTTCTCCGTCGTTGCCCCATCCCATATTCTGCAGTTAATCATTTATAGTACTAGTTAAAAGACCAAGCTAGTTAAGACTGAAACCCACGTAATAATGAAAAGTTAAAACAGAATTCCATTTCATGCATCGATCACGCCAAACGTACCTGGAGCTGCGTACCCAAAGTTACCAAGAGGCAGGTCGGCGATGGGCAACGGTTGGTCGAGCTCGGCCATGTTCATCTGTGCAGCACCAAAGCTGGCTATAACGGCCTTGAAATTCTGATCAAGCAAAATGTTTTTAGAGTTGATGTTGTGGTGGACAAACGGTCTGTTGCATCCGTGGTGCATGTGACGGAGCCCTTTGGCCACGCCAATGGCGATGGACATCCTCTCCAGCCAGCTCACCGGCCGCATGCCCCCCTTCCTCTGATGCAGCCAGTAGTGAAGGTTGCCATTCACCTCGAACTTGTAGACGAGCATCAGCGCTTCATCCCTCTGGATGAAACCTAGGACTTTGATGATGTTGTTGTGACAGATGGTGGTTAACAAGAGCATCTCTGACTCATAGCGGTTCTTGACATTGTCGTCCACTTGCAGTGCTGGGTTCATGTTTTCGAACTTCTTGAGGATCAGACTAGCGGGAGGACCGATGCCATGAACGGTCTGAACATGGACAATATACTGTTTGTCTTCCTGTCTCCTTCTGCTGGCCCACACCATTGTCCTGCTGTTTTCAGTGAGGCTTTCCACCATGCCTTCTTCATTGTCAGTAGGCAGCGTCTTCATGTCAAGGGTGTATCAACCTGCAGACACATTATTTATCAGTATCCACTAGTGCTCCCTCGATTATATACATATGAAACTGCTGAGAGATAAAGAGAGATGCATGTTGATAATTAGAGCCAAAAGAGTAACTAGTTTGACAGCCAAATGCTGACAGCAAACGACATAGATCTGTGAATCTTAAGAATTTGTGTGCCTTTTGAGACTGGCCTTTTGACTCCCGGGTGTACCGACACCCCACTATCCACACCATTTGCGTTTGTTCAATTTCTCTCGAGATCTGGACCACTGCCTGCCACTCCCTTCTGTTTTACATCGAACACGAACAGCAGGGATCAGGTGACATGCCTCTGGGCAGTCACGCCGTAACATGCGGCCACCCATCCAGCGCTCATTCAACATCCAACGGCCATCAGCGACCAAAGCGAAAAAAGCCAACACTTGGCAGTTTTTTTGCATGGAGACGCCCACACTAGTAGTTCTCTGTACACTGCTCCCACACTACTTCCGCATGTGTATGTATACGGGTGAAGAATACGTCTGCATGCGGCACGAGAATACATCGAGTATCCACCCACGCCTACGTATGTATACAGCGAGGCATGGATTGATTCTTGATGCACTACCATGGCCTGGTCTATTTTTGAATCAAGATCATTTTTCACTTCTCTAATGGGTAGCTAATGGCCTGATGGATTGATGCATGCTTGATCTGGCTGATATATGCATGTGTCTTCCGGCGATCTCCGGCACTCCCCGGCATGGCGGGCAGCGGCTCCGACTCCGACCACTCTGGATCCGTCGACTGGGTTGTCGTACCATGCGGGATGGAGGAGGCTATGGCCGTCCGCATTACCCTCCGCCGCTCCCGGGAGTAGTGCGCCCGACCGATGTCAGGATCTGGCCAGCGCAAATCCATTGCGTCGGTGCAACGGGCGCTCGGATCCGCCGGGGCTGGAGGCCCGCGGTCCGTCAGCCACCCCATCTTCGGTCCGCCGGCGTATGAGTGCTACAGGGACTGGTGTGCCCGCCGTGAGAAGGAGAGGATGCGAGTGGCCGAGGCCCGCCTCGCTGCCGACATTGTGGAGCCACTACGGGAAACAGCTAATTTGCCGTCAGCTTTTCGTCGGGCTGACGGCAAAGAAAAGTTTTGCCGTCATCAGTAGACGGCGAAGAAAAACTGACGGCAAAAACAGGTTTTGCCGTCTGTCCTGAGAGCGGCTGACGGCAAAGCAAGAAAACGAATGACGGCAAAGAAAGCAAGACGGCAAACTGCCTCTTTGCCGTCAATGATTTTGGCGTCTGACGGCAAAGCCTGGACACGTGTCCAGTGCAATGGCAACTAACGGCGCCCCTGGTTTGCCGTCATCTTTTCTGGAAAACTGACGGCAAAGCGAAGCTGTGCCGTCTGCTTCCCATACTTCCCATCTAAACTGTCAATGACAATAGTATGATGCCTTGTTTTCTGCTTTATGGGCTATCGCTGGGTAAAGCCCTGCATTGGTTGGTGCTGTAACGCCACATGCAAGAAGAAACACAACTAATCACAACAAATAAATAAATCAGTAATCTACTATAGAAAAAATGAATCCATTCAGAATCATGACAATTTTGTGTTCTTTGGGGCACACACAAAATGAGTTAAAGGGAACGCGTGGAGCAATATTCCGAAGTTCAGGAAGAGCTGCCATGTCTTACGTACCTGTAGTGTTCAGCTGAACTGCACTATACTGACTTAAAAGGTGTAATTAACCAAACAGAGGGTTATTATAACTGTAGTAATACCTTCACTTGAGAGCACCTTTGGCAACGTAATCAAATCCACCATGTCAGCTTCTATAGGGAATGCAAAATGCTCGTGGAATAGAAAAACAGAGCACGCCTTTGCAGAAATAAGGCACATGTTTCCTTACCTGTAGGCAAAATGCAACATATTGTTTATTTCCTGCAGGTCCTTAGCAGCCTATAAAAACAAAATAAGAAGCCATGTTAGATGGTATGTGAAAGCGGATACATGAATGGTACTAACACGATATATTGTCTGCCCACCAGCAAGTTATCAAGCAAGATCATGAAATATTTTTTTGTAGACCAGATGTGAGTGTTGTCAGCATTCTCTGGGGAGTTACCTACAACCAAGCTGGAATATGAGAACTGACTAAGAAATACTCACATCACTCGGGCTAAAAATCCGGGGCACAAAATTTTAGATGTCCATTACTACTCTAATGTAGCATCGGACTCATATTCTCTGAAATAGATATGAATAAGACTGTAATTAAAACTGTTGTGTCGAAGTACTTTCTTTAATACACACGCGCGCACAGTTTGGTTGTGTATTCAAACTGTTGTGTCGAAGTACTTTCTTTTGTCTATTTGGCATATTGATGTTTTCAAGCACGTTATTTTGTTGTTGTGCCAAAATGTGACATAGACACCATTCCATCTTGTAGGTTGCCACCCGGATGCTCTTTGGACTACGATTTGGACATGAAGACATTTGTTGTAGTTCCAAACTTATGTAGTGATGCCATCTTTGTTCATTGTGTATTATATTTGCATGGAACTTTGTTATGTATATGGAACTATGATATATATATGGATCATTGTTCATTCTGTATTGCCTTGTTAGTGTTCTGGGCTGTGGATCTTTGGTATGGATCAGGGAACTATTATATTGTGTATTAAAACTGTTGAATTTCAGGTTTTCAAAATTGAAAAAAAATACAGTGCACTCTTTGCCGTCAGGGGGCAGTCGGCAAAGATTCTTTGCCGTCTGTAGGCAGACGGCAAACCTGCCACATGTCGCCTGATACGTCCATTTTGCATCATGTTTTCCTACTGTTGTTTATAGTGTTTTTAATCAATATAACACTTTGTGGAGCAATTCTAATGCATTTTCTCTCTTAATATGCAAGATTTACACAAGGAGGAAGATTGCCGGCAGCTGGAATTCTGGACTTGAAAAAGCTATGTCAGAGATACCTATTCTGCACATCTCCAAATGAGCTGAAATTTCATGGAGATTTATTTTAGAATAAATAAAAAATATTGGAGCCAAGAAGTACCAGAGGGGGCCACCCAGGTGCCCACGAGGCACCAGGGTGCGCCACCCCCCACCCCCCAGGCATGCTCTGGTGGCTCGTGGGGCCCCTGGCCAGCCTCTGGCCCCCATTTTCTTGTATATAAGCCCATTTGCCCTAGAAAAAATACAGAGAAGACTTTCGGGACGGTGCGCCGCCATCTCGAGGCGAAACTTGGGCAGGAGCTATTTTGCTCTCCAGTGGAGCAATTCTGCCGGGGAAACTTCCCTCCGGGAGGGGGAAATCGGAGCCATCGACATCACCAACGATCCTCTCATCATGGGAGGACCAATCTTCATCAACATCTGCAACAGCACCATCTCATCTCAAACCCTAGTTCATCTCTTGTATTCAATCTTTGTCTCAAAACCTCAGATTGGTACCTGTGGGTTGTTAGTAGTGTTGATTACATCTTGCAGTTGATGCTAGTTGGTTTATTTGGTGGAAGATTATATGTTCAGATCTATTATACTATTTAATACCCCTCTGATCTTGGACATGAAGATGATTTGTGAGTAGTTACTTTTGTTCTTGAGGACATGTGAGAAGTTTTGTCATAAGTAATCATGTGAATTTGGCATTCGTTCGATATTTTGATGATATGTATGTTGTTGATTCTCTTACTGGTGTCATGTGAACGTCGACTACATGACACTTCACCATCTTTGGGCCTAAGAGAATGCATTGTGGAGTAGTAATTAGATGATGGGTTGCTAGAGTGACAGAAGCTTAAACCCTAGTTGATGCGTTATTCCGTAAGGGGCTGATTTGGATCCATATGTTTAATGCTATGGTTAGAGTTATCTTAATTCTTCTTTCGTAGTTGCGGATGCTTGCGAGAGGGGGTAATCATAAGTGGGAGGCTTGTTCAAGTAAGAACAGCACCCAAGCACCGGTCTGTTGGGGAACGTTGCATGGAAAACCAAAAAAATTCTACGCACACACAAGATCTATCCATGGAGATGCATAGCTACGAGAGGGGGAGTGTGTCTACGTACCCTCGTAGACCGTAAGCGGAAGCGTTAGAACAACGCGGTTGATGTCGTCGAACAACTTCACGATCCAACCGACCGAGCACCGAACGTACGGCACCTCCGCGTTCAGCACACGTTTAGCTCGGTGACGTCCTCGACTTCTTGATCCAGCAGGACGGCGAGGTAGTGGATGATTTCCGGCAGCACGACGGCGTGGTGACGGTGATGGTGATGCTATCTCCGCAGGGCTTCGCCTAAGTACTGCGAAAATATGAACGTGGGACGAAACTGTGGAGGGGGGGCGCCGCACACGGCTAAGACAATGTTGTGTTCTCCTTTGGGGCGCCCCCTCTCCTCTATTTATATATGTGTAGGGGCTTGGAGTAGAAGGAATAGTGCCACGTGAACAGTAACCGTGAATAGTACACACGTGGACTTGGACTCCAAAGTCCAATCCTATTCCTACTAGGACTCTCCCTTTTTTTCCTTCCCTAGCTGCGTGGGCTTTTGAGGACTTGGTGCGCCTGGCCCAATAAGGCCAGGGCGCCTCCCCTTAGCCCATGCCAGCCCTTGGGACGTGGTGGACCCACTTGCGGACTTCCGGACTCCTTCGGAATCCTCCGGAACCTTCTAGAAGCTTCCCGGTACAATACCGAAAAAACTGCACCTTTTTCCGGAACCCAAAATATGACTTCCCATATATAAATCTTTACCTCTCGACCATTCCGAGACTCCTCGTGACGTCCGGGATCTCATCCGGGACTCCGAACAATATTCGGTTACCAATTCACATAACTCATATAACACTATATCGTCAACGAATGTTAAGCGTGCGGACCCTACGGGTTCGGGAATGATGTAGACATGACTGAGACGCCTCTCCGGTCAATAACCAATAGCGGAACCTGGATGCTCATATTGGTTCCTACATATTCCAAGAAGATCTTATCGGTCGAACCGCAATGACAACATACGTAATTCCCTTTGTCCGTCGGTATGTTACTTGCCCGAGATTCGATCGTCGGTATCTCCATACCTAGTTCAATCTCGTTACCGGCAAGTCTCTTTACTCGTTCCGTAATAAATCATCCCGTAACTAACTCCTTAGTCACTTTGCTTGCTAGCTTCTTATGATGTGCATTACCGAGAGGGCCCAGAGATACCTCTCCGAAACACGGAGTGACAAATCCCAGTCTCGATCCATGCCAACTCAACGGACACCTTCGGAGATACCTGTAGAGCATCTTTATGATCACCCAGTTACGTTGTGACGTTTGATAGCACACAAGGTATTCCTCCGGTATCCGGGAGTTGCATGATCTCATGGTCTGAGGAACATGTATTTGAAATTCAAGAAAGCAGTAGCAATAAACAGAACGATCATATGCTAAGCTAACGGATGGGTCTTGTTCATCACATCATTCTCCTAATGATGTGATCCCGTTATCAAATGACAACTCATGTCTATGGTTAGGAAACCTTAACCATCTTTGATCAACGAGCTAGTCTAGTAGAGGCTCACTAGGGACACGGTATTTGTTTATGTATTCACACATGTATTTAAGTTTCCGGTCAATACAATTCTAGCATGAATAATAAACCTTTATCATGAACAAGGAAATATAAAATAATAACAACTTTATTATTGCCTCTAGGGCATATTTCCATCAGTCTCCCACTTGCACTAGAGTCAATAATCTAGATTACATAGTAATGAATCTAACACCCATGGAGTCTTGGTGCTGATCATGTTTTGCTCGTGGAAGAGGCTTAGTCAACGGGTCTGCCACATTCAGATCCGTGTGTACATTGCAAATTTCTATGTCTCCATCCTTGACATATTCACGAATGGAGTTGAAGCGTCTCTTGATGTGTTTGGTCTTCTTGTGAAACCTGGGCTCCTTGGCTATGGCAATTGCTCCAGTGTTGTCACAAAAGATTGTCATTGGACCCGATGCACTAGGTATTACACCTAGATCGGATATGAACTCCTTCATCCAGACTCCTTCATGTGCTGCTTCCGAAGTAGCTATGTATTCTGCTTCACACGTAGATCCTGCCACGACGCTCTGCTTGGAACTGCACCAACTGACAGCTCCACCATTTAATATAAATACGTATCCGGTTTGTGACTTAGAGTCATCCGGATCAGTGTCGAAGCTTGCATCGACGTAACCCTTTACGACGAGCTCTTCGCCACCTCCATAAACGAGAAACATGTCCTTGGTCCTTTTCAGGTACTTCAGGATATTCTTGACCGCTGTCCAGTGATCCACTCCTGGATTACTCTGGTACCTCCCTACCAAACTTATGGCAAGGCACACATCAGGTCTGGTACACATCATGGCATACATAATAGAACCTATGGCTGAGGCATAGGGAATGACTTTCATTTTCTCTATATCTTCTGCCGTGGTCGGGCATTGAGTCTGACTCAACTTCACACCTTGCAAGACAGGCAAGAACCCTTTCTTTGACTGATCCATTTTGAACTTCTTCAAAACTTTGTCAAGGTATGTGCTTTGTGAAAGTCCTATAAAGCGTCTTGATCTATCCCTATAGATCTTGATGCCCAATATATAAGCAGCTTCACCGAGGTCTTTCATTGAAAAATTCTTATTCAAGTATCCCTTTATGCCATCCAGAAATTCTATATCATTTCCAATCAACAATATATCATCCACATATAATATTAGAAATGCTACAGAGCTACCACTCACTTTCTTGTAAATACAGGCTTCACCGTAAGTCTGTACAAAACCATATGCTTTGATCACCTCATCAAAGCGTATATTCCAACTCCGAGATGCTTGCACCAGTCCATAGATGGATTGCTAGAGCTTGCACACTTTGTTAGCACCCTTAGGATCGACAAAACCTTCTGGTTGCATCATATACAACTCTTCTTTGAGAAAACCATTAAGGAATGCAGTTTTGACATCCATTTGCCAGATTTCATAATCATAAAATGCGGCAATTGCTAACATGATTCGGACAGACTTAAGCACTGCTACGGGTGAGAAAGTCTCATCGTTGTCAACCCCTTGAACTTGTCGAAAACCTTTCGCGACAAGTCGAGCTTTGTAGACAGTGATATTACCATCAGCATCCGTCTTCCTCTTAAAAATCCATTTATTCTCAATGGCTTGCCGATCATCGGGCAAGTCCACCAAAGTCCACACTTTGTTCTCATACATGGATCCTATCTCAGATTTCATGGCCTCAAGCCATTTGTCAGAATCCGGGCTTATCATAGCTTCTTCATAGTTCGTAGGTTCGCCGTTGTCTAACAACATAACTTCTAGAACAGGATTACCATACCACTCTGGTGCGGAACGTACTCTGGTCGACCTACGAAGTTCAGTAGTAACTTGATCTGAAGTTTCATGATCTTTATCATTATCTTCCTCTCTTATTGGTGTAGGCATCACGGGAACGGTTTTCTCTGATGAGCTACTTTCCAATTCGAGAGAAGGTACAATTACCTCATCAAGTTCTACTTTCCTCCCACTCACTTCTTTCGAGAGAAACTCCTTCTCTAGAAAGGACCCATTCTTGGCAACAAAGACCTTGCCTTCGGATCTGTGGTAGAAGGTGTACCCAATTGTTTCTTTAGGGTATCCTATGAAGACGCACTTCTCCGCTTTGGGTTTGAGCTTATCAGGTTGAAGCTTTTTCACATAAGCATCGCATCCCCAAACTTTAAGAAACGACAGCTTAGGTTTCTTGCCAAACCATAGTTCATATGGTGTCGTCTCAACGGATTTAGACGGTGCCCTATTTATCGTGAATGCAGCTGTCTCTAATGCATAACCCCAAAATGATAGTGGCAAATCGGTAAGAGACATCATAGAACGCACCATATCCAATAAAGTACGGTTACGACATTCGGACACACCATTACGCTGTGGTGTTCCAGGTGGCATGAGTTGTGAAACAATTCCACATTTTCTTAAATGAAGGCCAAACTCGTAACTCAAATATTCGCCTCCGCGATCAGATCGTAGAAACTTTATTTTCTTGTTACGATGATTCTCTACTTCACTCTGAAATTCTTTGAACTTTTCAAATGTTTCAGACTTGTGTTTCATCAAGTAGATATACCCATATCTACTCAAATCATCTGTGAAGGTTAGAAAATAACGATACCCGCCGCGTGCTTCAACATTCATCGGACCGCATACATCGTTATGTATTATTTCCAACAAATCAGTAGCTCGCTCCATTGTTCCGGAGAACGGAGTTTTAGTCATCTTGCCCATGAGGCATGGTTCGCAAGTATCAAATGATTCATAATCAAGAGATTCCAAAAGTCCATCCGCATGGAGTTTCTTCATGCGCTTTACACCAATATGACCTAAACGGCAGTGCCACAAGTATGTTGCACTATCATTATCAACTTTGCATCTTTTGGCATCAATATTATGAATATGTGTATCACTACGATCGAGATTCAACAAGAATAGACCATTCACAAAAGGTGCGTGACCATAAAAGATGTTACTCATATAAATAGAACAACCATTATTCTCTGACTTAAATGAATAACCGTCTCGCAATAAACAAGATCCAGATATAATGTTCATGCTCAACGCTGGCACCAAATAACAATTATTGAGGTCTAAAACTAATCCCGAAGGTAGATGTAGAGGTAGCGTGCTGACGGCGATCACATCAACCTTGGAACCATTCCCGACGCGCATCATCACCTCGTCCTTAGCTAATCTTCGCTTATTCCGTAGCTCCTGTTTCGAGTTACAAATATGAGCAACCGAACCAGTATCAAATACCCAGGCGCTACTACGAGCATTAGTGAGGAACACATCAATAACATGTATATCAAATATACCTTTGCTCACTTTGCCATCCTTCTTATCCGCCAAATACTTGGGGCAGTTCCGCTTCCAGTGACCAGTCCCTTTGCAGTAGAAGCACTCTATTTCAGGCCTGGGTCCAGTTTTGGGTTTCTTCGTGGGAGCGGCAACTTGCTTGCCGTTCTTCTTGAAGTTCCCCTTCTTTCCCTTGCCCTTTTTCTTGAAATTAGTGGTTTTGTTAACCATCAACACTTGATGCTCCTTCTAGATTTCTACCTTCGCTGATTTCAGCATCGCGAAGAGCTCGGGAATTGCCTTCTCCATCCCTTGCATATTATAGTTCATCACGAAGCCTTTATAGCTTGGTGGCAGTGACTGAAGAACTCTGTCAATAACACTCTCAACTGGAAGATCAATTCCCAGCCGAGTCAAGTGTTTGTGGTACCCAGACATTCTGAGTGTGTGTTCACTGACAGAACTGTTCTCCTCCATCTTACAGCTAAAGAACTTGTTGGAGACTTCATATCTCTCAACCCGGGCATTAGCTTGAAATATCAATTTCAGCTCTTGGAACATCTCATATGCTCCGTGGCGTTCAAAACGCTTTTGCAGTCCCAGTTCTAAGCCGTAGAGCATGGCACACTGAACTATCGAGTAGTCATCAGATCGAGCCTGCCAGGCGTTCACAACGTCTGCAGCAGGTCCATCACCTAGCGGTGCATCAAGGACATAATTCTTCTGTGCAGCAATGAGGATAATCCTCAAGTTACGGACCCAGTCCGTGTAGTTGCTACCATCATCTTTCAACTTAGCTTTCTCTAGGAACGCATTTAAAATTCAACGGAACAGTAGCACGGGCCATTTATCTACAACATAGATATGCAAAGAAACTATCAAGACTAAGTTCATGATAAATTAAGTTCAATTAATCAAATTACTAATGAACTCCCACTTAAATTAACATCCCTCAACTTAACTAAGTGTTACATGATCCAAATCAACAAGCCCATGTACGATCATCACGTGAGATGGGATAGTCATCAATGGTGAACATCTCCATGTTGATCATATCTACTATATGACTCATGTTCGACCTTTCGGTCTCCAGTGTTTCGAGACCATGTCTGTACATGCTAGGCTCGTCAAGTTTAACCCAAGTATTCTGCTTGTGTAAAACTGGCTTACACCTGTTGTATGTGAATGTAGAATCTATCACACCCGATCATCACGAGGTGCTTCAAAACGACGAACTTTAGCAACGGTGCATACTTGGGGAGAACAATTTTATCTTGAAATTTAGTGAAGGGATCATCTTATAATGCTACCGTCGTTCTAAGCAAAATAAGATGCATAAAGGATAAACATCACATGCAATCAAAATATGTGACATGATATGGCATCATCTTGTGCTTTTGATCTCCATCTCCAAAGCATCGTCATGATCTCCATCGTCACCGGCTCGACACCTTGATCTCCATCGTTGTGTCGTGGTCGTCTCGCCGACTATTGCTTCTACAACTATTGCTAACACATAGCGATAAAGTAAAGCAATTACATGGCGCTTGCATTTCATACAATAAAGAGACAACCATAAGGCTCCTGCCGGTTGCCGATAAATTACAAAACATGATCATCTCATATAATAACGTATATCACATCATGTCTTGACCATATCACATCTCAGCATACCCTGCAAAAACAAGTTAGACGTCCTCTACTTTGTTGTTGCAAGTTTTACGTGGCTGCTACGGGCTTCCAGCAAGAACCGTTCTTACCTACGGCACAAAACCACAACGGTGATTTATCAAGTTTGCTGTTTTAACCTTCAACAAGGACCGGCCGCAGTCAAATTCGATTCAACTAAAGTATGAGAAACAGACACCCGCCAGCCACCTTTATGCAAAACAAGTTGCATGTCTGTCGGTGGAACCGGTCTCATGTACGTGGACATGTAAGGGTGGTCCGGGCCGCTTCATCTTACAATACCGCCAAATCAAAATAAGACGTTGGTGGTAAGCAGTATGACGATCACCGCCCACAACTCTTTGTCTTCTACTCGTGCATATCATCTACGCATAGACCTGGCTCAGATGCCACTGTTGGGGAACGTTGCATGGAAAACCAAAAAATTTCTATGCACACGCAAGATCTATCCATGGAGATGCATAGCTACGAGAGGGGGAGTGTGTCTATGTACCCTCGTAGACCGTAAGCGGAAACATTAGAACAACGCGGTTGATGTCGTCGAACAACTTCACGATCCAACCGACCGAGCACCGAACGTACGGCACCTCCGTGTTCAGCACACGTTCAGCTCGGTGACGTCCTCAACTTCTTGATCCAGCAAGACGGCGAGGTAGTCGATGAGTTCCGGCAGCACGACGGCGTGGTGACGGTGATGGTGATGCTATCTCCGCAGGGCTTCGCCCAAGTACTGCAAAAATATGAACGAGGGACGAAACTGTGGAGGGGGGGCGCCGCACACGGCTAAGACAATGTTGTGTTCTCCTTTGGGGCGCCCCCTCTCCTCTATTTATATATGTGTAGGGGCTTGGAGTAGAAGGAATAGTGCCACGTGAACAGTAACCGTGAATAGTACACACGTGGACTTGGACTCCAAAGTCCAATCCTATTCCTACTAGGACTCTCCCTTTTTTTCCTTCCCTAGCTGCGTGGGCTTTTGAGGACTTGGTGCGCCTGGCCCAATAAGGCCAGGGCGCCTCCCCTTAGCCCATGCCAGCCCTTGGGACGTGGTGGACCCACTTGCGGACTTCCGGACTCCTCCGGAACCTTCTAGAAGCTTCCCGGTACAATACCGAAAAAACTGCACCTTTTTCCGGAACCCAAAATATGACTTCCCATATATAAATCTTTACCTCTCGACCATTCCGAGACTCCTCGTGACATCCGGGATCTCATCCGGGACTCCGAACAATATTCGGTTACCAATTCACATAACTCATATAACACTATATCGTCAACGAACGTTAAGCGTGCGGACCCTACGGGTTCGGGAATGATGTAGACATGACTGAGACGCCTCTCCAGTCAATAACCAATAGCGGAACCTGGATGCTCATATTGGTTCCTACATATTCCAAGAAGATCTTATCGGTCGAACCGCAATGACAACATACGTAATTCCCTTTGTCCGTCGGTATGTTACTTGCCCGAGATTCGATCGTCGATATCTCCATACCTAGTTCAATCTCGTTACCGGCAAGTCTCTTTACTCATTCCGTAATACATGATCCCCTAACTAACTCCTTAGTCACTTTGCTTGCAAGCTTCTTATGATGTGCATTACCGAGAGGGCCAAGAGATACCTCTCCGAAACACGGAGTGACAAATCCCAGTCTCGATCCATGCCAACTCAACGGACACCTTCGGAGATACCTGTAGAGCATCTTTATGATCACCCAGTTACGTTGTGACGTTTGATAGCACACAAGGTATTCCTCCGGTATTCGGGAGTTGCATGATCTCATGGTCTGAGGAACATGTATTTGACATTCAAGAAAGCAGTAGCAATAAACAGAATGATCATATCCTAAGCTAACAGATGGGTCTTGTTCATCACATCATTCTCCTAATGATGTGATCCCGTTATCAAATGACAACTCATGTCTATGGTTAGGAAACCTTAACCATCTTTGATCAACGAGCTAGTCTAGTAGAGGCTCACTAGGGACACGGTATTTGTTTATGTATTCACACATGTATTTAAGTTTCCGGTCAATACAATTCTAGCATGAATAATAAGCCTTTATCATGAACAAGGAAATATAAAATAATAAAAACTTTATTATTGCCACTAGGGCATATTTCAATCAGTCTCCCACTTGCACTAGAGTGAATAATCTAGATTACATAGTAATGAATCTAACACCCATGGAGTCTTGGTGTTGATCATGTTTTGCTCGTGGAAGAGGCTTAGTCAACGGGTCTGCCACATTCAGATCCGTGTGTACTTTGCAAATTTCTATGTCTCCATCCTTGACATATTCACGAATGGAGTTGAAGCGTCTCTTGATGTGTTTGGTCTTCTTGTGAAACCTGGGCTCCTTGGCTATGGCAATTGCTCCAGTGTTGTCACAAAAGATTGTCATTGGACCCGATGCACTAGGTATTACACCTAGATCGGATATGAACTCCTTCATCCAGACTCCTTCATGTGCTGCTTCCGAAGCAGCTATGTATTCTTCTTCACACGTAGATCCCGGAACGACGGTCTTCTTGGAACTGCACCAACTGACAACTCCACCATTTAATATAAATACGTATCCGGTTCGTGACTTAGAGTCATCCGGATCAGTGTCGAAGCTTGCATCGACGTAACCCTTTACGACGAGCTCTTCGTCACCTCCATAAACGAGAAACATGTCCTTGGTCCTTTTCAGGTACTTCAGGATATTCTTGACCGCTGTCCAGTGATCCACTCCTGGATTACTCTGGTACCTCCCTGCCAAACTTATGGCAAGGCACACATCAGGTCTGGTACACAGCATGGCATACATAATAGAACCTATGGCTGAGGCATAGGGAATGACTTTCATTTTCTCTATATCTTCTGCCATGCTCAGGCATTGAGTCTGACTCAACTTCACGCCTTGCAAGACAGGCAAGAACCCTTTCTTTGACTGATCCATTTTGAACTTCTTCAAAACTTTGTCAAGGTATGTGCTTTGTGAAAGTCCTATCAAGCATCTTGATCTATCCCTATAGATCTTGATGCCCAATATATAAGCAGCTTCACCGAGGTCTTTCATTGAAAAATTCTTATTCAAGTATCCCTTTATGCCATCCAGAAATTCTATATCATTTCCAATCAACAATATGTCATCCACATATAATATTAGAAATGCTACAGAGCTCCCACTCACTTTCTTGTAAATACAGGCTTCACTGTAAGTCTGTACAAAACCATATGCTTTGATCACCTCATCAAAGCATATATTCCAACTCCGAGATGCTTGCACCAGTCCATAGATGGATCGCTGGAGCTTGCACACTTTGTTAGCACCCTTAGGATCGACAAATCCTTCTGGTTGCATCATATACAACTCTTCTTTGAGAAAACCATTAAGGAATGCAGTTTTGACATCCATTTGCCAGATTTCATAATCATAAAATGCGGCAATTGTTAACATGATTCGGACAGACTTAAGCATTGCTACGGGTGAGAAAGTCTCATCGTAGTCAACCCCTTGAACTTGTCAAAAACCTTTCGTGACAAGTCGAGCTTTGTAGACAGTGATATTACCATCAGCATCTGTCTTCCTCTTAAAAATCCATTTATTCTCAATGGCTTGCCGATCATCGGGCAAGTCCACCAAAGTCCACGCTTTGTTCTCATACATGGATCCTATCTCAGATTTCATGGCCTCAAGCCATTTGTCGGAATCCGGGCTTATCATAGCTTCTTCATAGTTCGTAGGTTCCCCGTTGTCTAACAACATAACTTCCAGAACAGGATTACCGTACCACTCTGGTGTGGAACGTACTCCGGTCGACCTACGAAGTTCAGTAGTAACTTGATCTGAAGTTTCATGATCTTTATCATTATCTTCCTCTCTTATTGGTGTAGGCATCACGGGAACGGTTTTCTCTGATGAGCTACTTTCCAATTCGAGAGAAGGTACAATTACCTCATCAAGTTCTACTTTCCTCCCACTCACTTCTTTCGAGAGAAACTCCTCTAGAAAGGACCCATTCTTGGAAACAAAGACCTTGCCTTCGGATCTGTGGTAGAAGGTGTACCCAATTGTTTCTTTAGGGTATCCTATGAAGACGCACTTCTCCGCTTTGGGTTCGAGCTTATCAGGTAGAAGCTTTTTCACATAAGCATCGCATCCCCAAACTTTAAGAAACGACAGCTTAGGTTTCTTGCCAAACCATAGTTCATATGGTGTTGTCTCAACGGACTTAGACGGTGCCCTATTTAACGTGAATGCAGCTGTCTCTAATGCATAACCCCAAAACGATAGTGGCAAATCGGTAAGAGACATCATAGAACGCACCATATCCAATAAAGTACGGTTACGACATTCGGACACACCATTACGCTGTGGTGTTCCAGGTGGCGTGAGTTGTGAAACAATTCCACATTTTCTTAAATGAAGGCCAAACTCGTAACTCAAATATTCGCCTTCGCGATCAGATCGTAGAAACTTTATTTTCTTGTTACGATGATTCTCTACTTCACTCTGAAATTCTTTGAATTTTCAAATGTTTCAGACTTGTGTTTCATCAAGTAGATATACCCATATCTACTCAAATCATCTGTGAATGTTAGAAAATAACGATACCCGCCGCGTGCTTCAACATTCATCGAAGCGCATACATCGTTATGTATTATTTCCAACATGATCAGTAGCTCGCTCCATTGTTCCGGAGAACGGAGTTTTAGTCATCTTGCCCATGAGGCATGGTTCGCAAGTATCAAATGATTCATAATCAAGAGATTCCAAAAGTCCATCCGCATGGAGTTTCTTCATGCGCTTTACACCAATATGATCTAAACGGCAGTGCCACAAGTATGTTGCACTATCATTATCAACTTTGCATCTTTTGGCATCAATATTATGAATATGTGTATCACTACGATCGAGATTCAACAAGAATAGACCATTCACAAAAGGTGCGTGACCATAAAAGATGTTACTCATATAAATAGAACAACCATTATTCTCTGACTTAAATGAATAACCGTCTCGCAATAAACAAGATCCAGATATAATGTTCATGCTCAACGCTGGCACCAAATAACAATTATTGAGGTCTAAAACTAATCCCGAAGGTAGATGTAGAGGTAGCGTGCCGACGACGATCACATCAACCTTGGAACCATTCCCGACGCGCATCGTCACCTCGTCCTTAGCCAATCTTCGCTTATTCCGTAGCTCCTGTTTCGAGTTACAAATATGAGCAACCGAACCAGTATCAAATACCCAGGCGCTACTGCGAGCATTAGTGAGGAACACATCAATAACATGTATATCAAATATACCTTTACTCACTTTGCCATCCTTCTTATCCGCCAAATACTTGGGGCAGTTCCGCTTCCAGTGACCAGTCCCTTTGCAGTAGAAGCACTCTGTTTCAGGCCTGGGTCCAGCTTTAGGTTTCTTCGTGGGAGCGGCAACTTGCTTGCCGTTCTTCTTGAAGTTCCCCTTCTTTCCCTTGCCCTTTTTCTTGAAACTAGTGGTTTTTTTAACCATCAACACTTGATGCTCCTTCTAGATTTCTACCTCCGCTGATTTCAGCATCGCAAAGAGCTCGGGAATTGTCTTCTCCATCCCTTGCATATTATAGTTCATCACGAAGCCTTTATAGCTTGGTGGCAGTGACTGAAGAACTCTGTCAATAACACTCTCAACTGGAAGATCAATTCCTAGCTGAGTCAAGTGTTTGTGGTACCCAGACATTCTGAGTGTGTGTTCACTGACAGAACTGTTCTCCTCCATCTTACAGCTAAAGAACTTGTTGGAGACTTCATATCTCTCAACCCGGGCATTAGCTTGAAATATCAATTTCAGCTCTTGGAACATCTCATATGCTCCGTGGCGTTCAAAACGCTTTTGCAGTCCCAGTTCTAAGCCGTAGAGCATGGCACACTGAACTATCGAGTAGTCATCAGATCGAGCCTGCCAGGCGTTCACAACGTCTGTAGTAGGTCCATCACCTAGCGGTGCTTCAAGGACATAATTCTTATGTGCAGCAATGAGGATAATCCTCAAGTTACGGACCAAGTCCGTGTAGTTGCTACCATCATCTTTCAACTTAGCTTTCTCTAGGAACGCATTTAAAATTCAACGGAACAGTAGCAGGGGCCATTTATCTACAACATAGATATGCAAAGAAACTATCAAGACTAAGTTCATGATAAATTAAGGTCAATTAATCAAATTACTAATGAACTCCCACTTAAATTAACATCCCTCAAGTTAACTAAGTGTTACATGATCCAAATCTACTAGCGCATGTCCGATCATCACGTGAGATGGGATAGTCATCAATGGTGAACATCTCCATGTTGATCATATCTACTATATGACTCATGTTCGACCTTTCGGTCTCCAGTGTTCCGAGACCATGTCTGTACATGCTAGGCTCGTCAAGTTTAACCCAAGTATTCTGCTTGTGTAAAACTGGCTTACACCCGTTGTATGTGAACGTAGAATCTATCACACCCGATCATCACGAGGTGCTTCGAAACGACGAACTTTAGCAACGGTGCATACTCGGGGAGAACACTTTGATCTTGAAATTTAGTGAAGGGATCATCTTATAATGCTACCGTCGTTCTAAGCAAAATAAGATGCATAAAGGATAAACATCACATGCAATCAAAATATGTGACATGATATGGCCATCATCTTGTGCTTTTGATCTCCATCTCCAAAGCATCGTCATGATCTCCATCGTCACCGGCTCGACACCTTGATCTCCATCGTTGTGTCGTGGTCGTCTCGCCAACTATTGCTTCTACAACTATTGCTAACGCATAGCGATAAAGTAAAGCAATTACATGGCGCTTGCATTTCATACAATAAAGAGACAACCATAAGGCTCCTGCCGGTTGCCGATAAATTACAAAACATGATCATCTCATATAATAACGTATATCACATCATGTCTTGACCATATCACATCACAGCATACCCTGCAAAAACAAGTTAGACGTCCTCTACTTTGTTGTTGCAAGTTTTACGTGGCTGCTACGGGCTTCCAGCAAGAACCGTTCTTACCTACGGCACAAAACCACAACGGTGATTTATCAAGTTTGCTGTTTTAACCTTCAACAAGGACCGGCCGCAGTCAAATTCGATTCAACTAAAGTAGGAGAAACAGACACCCGCCAGCCACCTTTATGCAAAATAAGTTGCATGTCTGTCGGTGGAACCGGTCTCATGTACGTGGACATGTAAGGTTGGTCCGGGCCGCTTCATCTTACAATAGCGCCGAATCAAAATAAGACGTTGGTGGTAAGCAGTATGACGATCACCGCCCACAACTCTTTGTGTTCTACTCGTGCATATCATCTACGCATAGGCCTGGCTCAGATGCCACTGTTGGGGAACGTTGCATGGAAAACCAAAAAAATTCTATGCACACGCAAGATCTATCCATGGAGATGCATAGCTATGAGAGACGGAGTGTGTCTACGTACCCTCGTAGACCGTAAGCGGAAGCGTTAGAACAACGCGGTTGATGTCGTCGAACAACTTCACGATCCAACCGACCGAGCACCGAACGTACGGCACCTCCGCGTTCAGCACACGTTCAGCTCGGTGACGTCCTCGACTTCTTGATCCAGCAAGACGGCGAGGTAGTGGCTGAGTTCCGGCAGCACGACGGCATGGTGACGGTGATGGTGATGCTATCTCCGCAGGGCTTCGCCCAAGTACTCTGAAAATATGAACGAGGGACGGAACTTTGGAGGGGGGGCGCCGCACACGGCTAAGACAATGTTGTGTTCTCCTTTGGGGCGCCCCCTCTCCTCTATTTATATATGTGTAGGGGCTTGGAGTAGAAGGAATAGTGCCACGTGAACAGTAACCGTGAATAGTATACACGTTGACTTGGACTCCAAAGTCCAATCCTATTCCTACTAGGACTCTCCCTTTTTTCCTTCCCTAGCTGCGTGGGCTTTTGAGGACTTGGTGCGCCTGGCCCAATAAGGCCAGGGTGCCTCCCCTTAGCCCATGCCAGCCATTGGGACGTGGTGGACCCACTTGCGGACTTTCGGAATCCTCCGGAACCTTCTAGAAGCTTCCCGGTACAATACCGAAAAAACTGCACCTTTTTCCGGAACCCAAAATATGACTTCCCATATATAAATCTTTACCTCTCGACCATTCCGAGACTCCTCGTGACGTCCGGGATCTCATCCGGGACTCCGAAAAATATTCGGTTACCAATTCACATAACTCATATAACACTATATCGTCAACGAACGTTAAGCGTGCGGACCCTACGGGTTCGGGAATGATGTAGACATGACTGAGACACCTCTCCGGTCAATAACCAATAGCGGAACCTGGATGCTCATATTGGTCCTACATATTCCACGAAGATCTTATCGGTCGAACCACAATGACAACATACGTAATTCCCTTTGTCTGTCGGTATGTTACTTGCCCGAGATTCGATCGTCGGTATCTCCATACCTAATTCAATCTCGTTACCGGCAAGTCTCTTTACTCGTTCCGTAATACATCATCCCGTAACTAACTCCTTAGTCACTTTGCTTGCAAGCTTCTTATGATGTGCATTACCGAGAGGGCCCAGAGATACCTCTCCGAAACACGGAGTCACAAATCCCAGTCTCGATCCATGCCAACTCAACGGACACTTTCGGAGATACCTGTAGAGCATCTTTATCATCACCCAGTTACGTTGTGACATTTGATAGGACACAAGGTATTCCTCCGGAATCTGGGAGTTGCATGATCTCATGGTCTGAGGAACATGTATTTGACATTCAAGAAAGCAGTAGCAATAAACAGAACGATCATATGCTAAGCTAACGGATGGGTCTTGTCCATCACATCATTCTCCTAATGATGTGATCCCGTTATCAAATGACAACTCATGTCTATGGTTAGGAAACCTTAACCATCTTTGATCAACGAGCTAGTCTAGTAGAGGCTCACTAGGGACACGGTATTTGTTTATGTATTCACACATGTATTTAAGTTTCCGGTCAATACAATTCTAGCATGAATAATAAACCTTTATCATGAACAAGGAAATATAAAATAATAACAACTTTATTATTGCCTCTAGGGCATATTTCCATCAGTCTCCCACTTGCACTAGAGTGAATAATCTAGATTACATAGTAATGAATCTAACACCCATGGAGTCTTGGTGCTGATCATGTTTTGCTCGTGGAAGAGGCTTAGTCAACGGGTCTGCCACATTCAGATCCGTGTGTACTTTGCAAATTTCTATGTCTCCATCCTTGACATATTCACGAATGGAGTTGAAGCATCTCTTGATGTGTTTAGTCTTCTTGTGAAACCTGGGCTCCTTGGCTATGGCAATTGCTCCAGTGTTGTCACAAAAGATTGTCATTGGACCCGATGCACTAGGTATTACACCTAGATCGGATATGAACTCCTTCATCCAGACTCCTTCATGTGCTGCTTCCGAAGCAGCTATGTATTCTGCTTCACACGTAGATCCCGCCACGACGGTCTGCTTGGAACTGCACCAACTGACAACTCCACCATTTAATATAAATACGTATCTGGTTCGTGACTTAGAGTCATCCGGATCAGTGTCGAAGCTTGCATCGACGTAACCCTTTACGACAAGCTCTTCGTCACCTCCATAAATGAGAAACATGTCCTTGGTCCTTTTCAGGTACTTCAGGATATTCTTGACCGCTGTCCAGTGATCCACTCCTGGATTACTCTGGTTCCTCCCTGCCAAACTTATGGCAAGGCACACATCAGGTCTGGTACACAGCATGGCATACATAATAGAACCTATGGCTGAGGCATAGGGAATGACTTTCATTTTCTCTATATCTTCTGCCGTGGTCAGGCATTGAGTCTGACTCAACTTCACATCTTGCAAGACAGGCAAGAACCCTTTCTTTGACTGATCCATTTTGAACTTCTTCAAAACTTTGTCAAGGTATGTGCTTTGTGAAAGTCCTATCAAGCGTCTTGATCTATCCCTATAGATCTTGATGCCCAATATATAAGCAGCTTCACCGAGGTCTTTCATTGAATTTTTTTATTCAAGTATCCCTTTATGCCATCCAGAAATTCTATATCATTTCCAATCAACAATATGTCATCCACATATAATATTAGAAATGCTACAGAGCTCCCACTCACTTTCTTGTAAATACAGGCTTCACCGTAAGTCTGTACAAAACCATATGCTTTGATCACCTCATCAAAGCGTATATTCCAACTCCGAGATGCTTGCACCAGTCCATAGATGGATCGCTGGAGCTTGCACACTTTGTTAGCACCCTTAGGATCGACAAAACCTTCTGGTTGCATCATATACAACTCTTCTTTGAAAAAACCATTAAGGAATGCAGTTTTGACATCCATTTGCCAGATTTCATAATCATAAAATGCGGCAATTGCTAACATGATTCGGACAGACTTAAGCATTGCTACGGGTGAGAAAGTCTCATCGTAGTCAACCCCTTGAACTTGTCAAAAACCTTTCGCGACAAGTCAAGCTTTGTAGACAGTGATATTACCATCAGCATCCGTCTTCCTCTTAAAAATCCATTTATTCTCAATGGCTTGCCGTTCATCGGGCAAGTCCACCAAAGTCCACACTTTGTTCTCATACATGGATCCTATCTCAGATTTCATGGCCTCAAGCCATTTGTCGGAATCCGGGCTTATCATAGCTTCTTCATAGTTCGTAGGTTCGCCGTTGTCTAACAACATAACTTCCAGAACAGGATTACCGTACCACTCTGGTGCAGAACGTACTCTGGTCGACCTACGAAGTTCAGTAGTAACTTGATCTGAAGTTTCATGATCTTTATCATTATCTTCCTCTCTTATTGGTGTAGGCATCACGGGAACGGTTTTCTCTGATGGGCTACTTTCCAATTCGAGAGGAGGTACAATTACCTCATCAAGTTCTACTTTCCTCCCACTCACTTCTTTCGAGAGAAACTCCATCTCTAGAAAGGACCCATTCTTGGCACCAAAGACCTTGCCTTCGGATCTGTGGTAGAAGGTGTACCCAATTGTTTCTTTAGGGTATCCTATGAAGACGCACTTCTCATCTTTGGGTTCGAGCTTATCAGGTTGAAGCTTTTTCACATAAGCATCGCATCCCCAAACTTTAAGAAACGACAGCTTAGGTTTCTTGCCAAACCATAGTTCATATGGTGTCGTCTCAACGGATTTAGACGGTGCCCTATTTAACGTGAATGCAGCTGTCTCTAATGCATAACCCCAAAACGATAGTGGCAAATCGGTAAGAGACATCATAGAACGCACCATATCCAATAAAGTACGGTTATGACATTCGGACACACCATTACGCTGTGGTGTTCCAGGTGGCGTGAGTTGTGAAACAATTCCACATTTTCTTAAATGAAGGCCAAACTCGTAACTCAAATATTCGCCTCCGCGATCAGATCGTAGAAACTTTATTTTCTTGTTACGATGATTCTCTACTTCACTCTGAAATTCTTTGAACTTTTCAAATGTTTCAGACTTGTGTTTCATCAAGTAGATATACCCATATCTACTCAAATCATCTGTGAATGTTAGAAAATAACGATACCCCCCGCGTGCTTCAACATTCATCGGACCGCATACATCATTATGTATTATTTCCAACAAATCAGTAGCTCGCTCCATTGTTCCGGAGAACGGAGTTTTAGTCATCTTGCCCATGAGGCATGGTTCGCAAGTATCAAATGATTCATAATCAAGAGATTCCAAAAGTCCATCCGCATGGAGTTTCTTCATGCGCTTTACACCAATATGACCTAAACGGCAGTGCCACAAGTATGTTGCACTATCATTATCAACTTTGCATCTTTTGGCATCAATATTATGAATATGTGTATCACTACGATCGAGATTCAACAAGAATAGACCATTCACAAAAGGTGCGTGACCATAAAAAATGTTACTCATATAAATAGAACAACCATTATTCTCTGACTTAAATGAATAACCGTCTCGCAATAAACAAGATCCAGATATAATGTTCATGCTCAACGCTGGCACCAAATAACAATTATTGAGGTCTAAAACTAATCCCGAAGGTAGATGTAGAGGTAGCGTGCCGACGACGATCACATCAACCTTGGAACCATTCCCGACGCGCATCGTCACCTCGTCCTTAGCCAATCTTCGCTTATTCCGTAGCTCCTGTTTCGAGTTACAAATATAAGCAACTGAACCAGTATCAAATACCCAGGCGCTACTGCGAGCATTAGTGAGGAACACATCAATAACATGTATATCAAATATACCTTTGCTCACTTTGCCATCCTTCATATCTGCCAAATACTTGGGGCAGTTCCGCTTCCTGTGACCAGTCCCTTTGCAGTAGAAGCACTCTGTTTCAGGCCTGGGTCCAGCTTTGGGTTTCTTCGTGGGAGCGGCAACTTGCTTGCCGTTCTTTTTGAAGTTCCCCTTCTTTCCCTTGCCCTTTTTCTTGAAACTAGTGGTTTTGTTAACCATCAACACTTGATGCTCCTTCTAGATTTCTACCTCCGCTTATTTCAGCATCGCGAAGAGCTCGGGAATTGTCTTTTCCATCCATTGCATATTATAGTTCATCACGAAGCATTTATAGCTTGGTGGCAGTGACTGAAGAACTCTGTCAATAACACTCTCAACTGGAAGAACAATTCCCAGCTGAGTCAACTGGTTGTGGTACCCAGACATTCTGAGTGTGTGTTCACTGACAGAACTGTTCTCCTCCATCTTACAGCTAAAGAACTTGTTGGAGACTTCATATCTCTCAACTCGGGCATTACCTTGAAATATCAATTTCAGCTCTTGGAACATCTCATATGCTCCGTGGCGTTCAAAACGCTTTTTCAGTCCCAGTTCTAAGCCGTAGAGCATGGCACACTGAACTATCGAGTAGTCATCAGATCGAGCCTGCCAGGCGTTCACAACGTCTGCAGCAGGTCCATCACCGAGCGGTGCATCAAGGACATAATTCTTCTGTGCAGCAATGAGGATAATCCTCAAGTTACGGACCCAGTCCGTTTAGTTGCTACCATCATCTTTCAACTTAGCTTTCTCTAGGAACGCATTTAAAATTCAACGGAATAGTAGCGCGGGCCATTTATCTACAACATAGATATGCAAAGAAACTATCAAGACTAAGTTCATGATAAATTAAGTTCAATTAATCAAATTACTAATGAACTCCCGCTTAAATTAACATCCCTCAAGTTAACTAAGTGTTACATGATCCAAATCAACTAGCCCATGTCCGATCATCACGTGAGATGGGATAGTCATCAATGGCGAACATCTCCATGTTGATCATATCTACTATATGACTCATGTTCGACCTTTCGGTCTCCAGTGTTCCGAGACCATGTCTGTACATGCTAGGCTCGTCAAGTTTAACCCAAGTATTCTGCTTGTGTAAAACTGGCTTACACCCGTTGTATGTGAACGTAGAATCTATCACACCCGATCATCACGAGGTGCTTCGAAACGACGAACTTTAGCAACGGTGCATACTCGGGGAGAACACTTTGATCTTGAAATTTAGTGAAGGGATCATCTTATAATGCTACCGTCATTCTAAGCAAAATAAGATGCATAAAGGATAAACATCACATGCAATCAAAATATGTGACATGATATGGCATCATCTTGTGCTTTTGATCTCCATCTCCAAAGCATCGTCATGATCTCCATCGTCACCGGCTCGACACCTTGATCTCCATCGTTGTGTCGTGGTCGTCTCGCCAACTATTGCTTCTACAACTATTGCTAACGCATAGCGATAAAGTAAAGCAATTACATGGCGCTTGCATTTCATACAATAAAGAGACAACCATAAGGCTCCTGCCGGTTGCCGATAAATTACAAAACATGATCATCTCATATAATAACGTATATCACATCATGTCTTGACCATATCACATCACAGCATACCCTGCAAAAACAAGTTAGACGTCCTCTACTTTGTTGTTGCAAGTTTTACGTGGCTGCTACGGGCTTCTAGCAAGAACCGTTCTTACCTACGGCACAAAACCACAACGGTGATTTATCAAGTTTGCTGTTTTAACCTTCAACAAGGACCGGCCGCAGTCAAATTCGATTCAACTAAAGTAGGAGAAACAGACACCCGCCAGCCACCTTTATGCAAAACAAGTTGCATGTCTATCGGTGGAACCGGTCTCATGTACGTGGACATGTAAGGTTGGTCCGGGCCGCTTCATCTCACAATACCACCGAATAAAAATAAGACGTTGGTGGTAAGCAGTATGACGATCACCGCCCAAAACTCTTTGTCTTCTACTCGTGCATATTATCTACGCATAGACCTGGCTCAGATGCCACTGTTGGGGAACGTTGCATGGAAACCAAAAATTTTCTATGCAAACGCAAGATCTATCCATGGAGATGCATAGCTACGAGAGGGGGAGTGTAACTACGTACCCTCGTAGACCGTAAGCGGAAGCGTTAGAACAACACGGTTGATGTCGTCGAACAACTTCACGATCCAACCGACCGAGCACCGAACGTACGGCACCTCCGCGTTCAGCACACGTTCAGCTCGGTGATGTCCTCGACTTCTTGATCCAGCAAGACGGCGAGGTAGTCGATGAGTTCCAGCAGCACGACGGCGTGGTGACGGTGATGGTGATGCAACCTCCGCAGGGCTTCGCCCAAGTACTGCGAAAATATGAACGAGGGACGGAACTGTGGAGGGGGGCGCCGCACACGGCTAAGACAATGTTGTGTTCTCCTTTGGGGCGCCCCCTCTCCTCTATTTATATATGTGTAGGGGCTTGGAGTAGAAGGAATTGTGCCACGTGAACAGTAACCGTGAATAGTACACACGTGGACTTGGACTCCAAAGTCCAATCCTATTCCCACTAGGACTCTCCCTTTTTTTCCTTCCCTAGCTGCGTGGGCTTTTGAGGACTTGGTGCGCCTGGCCCAATAAGGCCAGGGCGCCTCCCCTTAGCCCATGCCAGCCCTTGGGACGTGGTGGACCCACTTGCGGACTTCCGGAATCCTCCGGAACCTTCTAGAAGCTCCCGGTACAATACCGAAAAAACTGCACCTTTTTCCGGAACCCAAAATATGACTTCCCATATATAAATCTTTACCTCTCGACCATTCCGAGACTCCTCGTGACGTCCGGGATCTCATCCGGGACTCCGAACAATATTCGGTTACCAATTCACATAACTCATATAACACTATATCGTCAACGAACGTTAAGCGTGCGGACCCTATGGTTTCGGGAATGATGTAGACATGACTGAGACGCCTCTCCGGTCAATAACCAATAGCGGAACCTGGATGCTCATATTGGTTCCTACATATTCCACGAAGATCTTATCGGTCGAACTGCAATGACAACATACGTAATTCCCTTTGTCCGTCGGTATGTTACATGCCCGAGATTCGATCGTCGGTATCTCCATACCTAGTTCAATCTCGTTACCGGCAAGTCTCTTTACTCGTTCCGTAATACATCATCCCGTAACTAACTCCTTAGTCACTTTGCTTGCAAGCTTCTTATGATGTGCATTACCGAGAGGGCCCAGAGATACCTCTCCGAAACACGGAGTGACAAATCCCAGTCTCGATCCATGCCAACTCAATGGACACCTTCGAAGATACCTATAGAGCATCTTTATGATCACCCAGTTACGTTGTGAGATTTGATAGCACACAAGGTATTCCTCCGGTATCCGGGAGTTGCATGATCTCATGGTCTGAGGAACATGTATTTGACATTCAAGAAAGCAGTAGCAATAAACAGAACAATCATATGCTAAGCTAACGGATGGGTCTTGTCCATCACATCATTCTCCTAATGATGTGATCCCGTTATCAAATGACAACTCATGTCTATGGTTAGGAAACCTTAACCATCTTTGATCAACGAGCTAGTCTAGTAGAGGCTCACTAGGGACACGGTATTTGTTTATGTATTCACACATGTATTTAAGTTTCCGGTCAATACAATTCTAGCATGAATAATAAACCTTTATCATGAACAAGGAAATATAAAATAATAACAACTTTATTATTGCCTCTAGGGCATATTTCCATCACGGTCCACCCACATATCAAATTATCAAAGTAGCGAACGCGAATCAAACCAACATGATGAAAGTGACTAGATGAAATTCCCATGTGTCCTCGAGAACTCTTTACTTATTATAAGAGATCGTTACGGCTTGTCCTTTGCTATAAAAAGGATTGGGCCACCTTGATGCACTCTTTGTTACTATTGCTACTTGTCACTTGTTACAAATTATCTTGCTATCAAACTACTCGTTACCGATTATTTCAGTGCTTGCAGAAAATACATTGCTGAAAACCGCTTGTCATTTCCTTCTGCTCCTCGTTGGGTTCAACACTCTTACTTATCGAAAGGACTACGATTGATCCCCTATACTTGTGGGTCATCAAGACTCTTTTCTGGCGCCGTTGCCGGGGAGTGAAGCGCCTTTGGTGAGTGGAATTTGGTAAGGACACATTTATATTACGTGCTGAAATTTACTGTCACTTGTCACTATGGAAAGTAATCCTTTGAGGGGTTTGTTCGGGGTATCTTCACCTCAACCGGAAGCAAAAATAGTTGCTCCTCAACCTACTGCATATACTGAAAATATTTATTATGAGATTCCTTCGGGTATGATAGATAAACTGCTAGCTAATCCTTATGCAGGAGATGGAACGGTACATCCTGATATGCACTTGATCTATGTGGATGAAATTTGTGTATTATTTAAGCTTGCAGGTTTATCCGGAGATGGATTTAAGAAGAAAGTATTCTCTTTATCTTTGGAGGGAAAGGCATTGACATGGTATAGGCTATGTGATGATACTGATACATGGGACTGGAACCGATTGAAATTCGAATTCCACCAGAAATTTTATCCTATGCATTTGGTTCATCGTGATCGGAATTATATATATAATTTTTGGCCTCGTGAAGGAGAAAGCATCTCTCAGGCTTGGGGAAGGATTAAGTACATGATGTACACATGCCCCAATCATGAGCTCTCAAAAGAAATTATCTTACAGAATTTTTATGCTCGGCTTTCTCATGATGATCAAACCATGCTCGATTCTTCTTCGACTGGCTCCTTTATGAAGAAAACTATGGAATTCAGATGGGATCTTCTGGAAAGAATTAAACGCAACTCTGAAGATTGGGAACTCGACAAAGGTAATGAGTCAGGTATAATACTTGAGTTCGATTGTATTAAATCTTTTATGAATACCAATGCTTTTCACAAGTTTAGCACTAAATATGGACTTGACTCTGAGATAGTAGCCTCCTTTTGTGAATCCTTTGCTACTCATGTTGATCTCCCTAAGGAGAAGTGGTTTAGATATCACCCACCTATTGAATTAAAAGAAGAACCCGTTAGTGCTAAAGAAGAAACAATTGTTTACCATGTTGATCCAGTTGTGCCTACTGCTTATATTGAGAAACCACCTTTTCCTGTTAGGATTAAGGAACATGCTAAAGTTTCAACCGTGGTTAACAAAAGTAATATTAGAACACCTAAACCTTCTGAACAAATTAAAGTTGAACCTAATGTTGCTATGGTTAAAGATCTCTTGGTCGATAATATAGATGGGCATGTTATTTACTTCTGTGATGAAGCAGCTAGAATTGCTAAACCAGATCCTAAAGATAAAAACAAACCTGTAGTAGGCATGCCTGTTGTCTCTGTTAAAATAGGAGATCATTGCTATCATGGCTTATGTGATCTGGGTGCTAGTGTGAGTGCTATTCCGTTTACCTTATACCAAGAAATTATGAATGATATTGCACTTGTTGAAATAGAAGACATTGATGTTACTATTAAGCTTGCAAACAGAGATACCATTACACTGCTTGGGATCGTTAGAGATGTTGACGTCTTGCGTGGAAAAATAAAATACCCTACTGATTTTCTAGTCCTCGGTTCTCCACAAGACGAATTTTGTCCCATTATATTTGTTAGACCTTTCTTGAACACTGTTAATGCCAAGATTGATTGCGCTAAAGAAATTGTTAGTGTTAACTTTGGTGGTACGTCTCATGAGTTTAATTTCTCCAAGTTTCGTAGACAACCTCACAATAAAGAATTGCCTAGTAAAGATGAAATTATTGGTCTTGCTTCTATTGCCGTACCTCCTACTGATCCATTAGAACAATATTTGCTAGACCATGAAAATGATATGCATATGAATGAAAGAAATGAAATAGATAGGATGTTCTTTGATCAACCACCTATCCTTAAACACAATTTGCCTGTTGAAACCATTGGAGGTCCTCCTCCACCTAAGGGTGATCCTGTATTTGAATTGAAGCAATTGCCTGATACATTGAAATATGCTTATCTTGATGAAAAGAAGATATATCCTGTTATTATTAGTGCTAACCTTTCAGAGCATGAAGAAAAGAGATTACTTCAAACTCTGAGGAAGCACCGAGCTGCTATTGGATATACTCTTGATGATGTTAAGGGCATTAGTCCCACTCTATGTCAGTACAAAATTAATATGGAGCCTGATGCTAAACCAGTTGTCGACCACCAACGACGATTGAATCCTAAGATGAAAGAGGTGGTAAGAACTGAAATATTAAATTTTCTGGAAGCAGGTATAATCTATCCCATAGCTGATAGTAGATGGGTAAGTCCCGTTCATTGTGTCCCTAAGAAAGGAGGTATCACTGTTGTTCCTAATGATAAAAATGAACTCATTCCACAAAGAATTGTAACTGGTTATAGGATGGTAATTGATTTTAGAAAATTAAATAAAGCTACTAGAAAAGATCATTACCGCTTACCTTTTATTGATCAAATGTTGGAAAGATTGTCTAAGCATACACATTTTTGTTTCCTAGATGGTTATTCTGGCTTCTCTCAAATACCTGTATCACAACCTGATCAAGAGAAAATCACCTTTACTTGTCCTTTTGGAACTTATGCTTATAGACGTATACCTTTTGGTTTATGCAATGCACCTGCTACCTTTCAAAGATGTATGGCTGCTATATTCTCTGACTTTTGTGAAAAGATTGTTGAGGTTTTCATGGATGATTTTTCCGTTTACGGAACTTCTTTTGATGATTGCTTAAGCAACCTTGATCGAGTTTTGCAGAGATGTGAAGAAACTAATCTTGTCTTGAATTGGGAGAAGTGCCACTTTATGGTGAATGAAGGTATTGTCTTGGGGCATAAAATTTCTGAAAGAGGTATTGAAGTTGACAAAGCTAAGGTTGATGCTATTGAGAAAATGCCATGTCCTAAAGATATTAAAGGTATAAGAAGTTTCCTTGGTCATGCTGGTTTCTATAGGAGATTTATTAAAGACTTCTCTAAAATTTCTAGGCCTCTTACCAATCTTTTGCAAAAAGATGTTCCATTTGTTTTTGATGATGATTGTCTAGAAGCTTTTGAAACACTTAAGAAAGCCTTCACCACTTCACCTATTGTTCAACCACCTGATTGGAATTTGCCTTTTCAAATTATGTGTGATGCTAGTGATTATGCTGTTGGTGCTGTTCTAGGACAAAGAGTTGATAAAAAATTAAATGTTATCCATTATGCCAGTAAAACTCTAGACAGTGCCCAAAGAAATTATGCTACTACTGAGAAAGAATTTTTAGCAGTTGTGTTTACATGTGATAAATTTAGATCTTACATAGTTGATTCTAAAGTAACTGTTCACACTGATCATGCTGCTATTAAATACCTTATGGAAAAGAAAGATGCTAAACCTTGACTCATTAGGTGGGTTCTAGTGCTACAAGAATTTGACCTGCATATTATCGATAGAAAGGGAGCTGAGAATCCCGTAGCAGATAATTTGTTTAGAATGGAAAATGTTCTTGATGACCCACTTCCTATTAATGATGATTTTCCTGATGAACAATTAGCTCTCATAAATGCTTCTCATAATACTCCTTGGTATGCAGACTATGCTAATTATATTGTTGCTAAATTTATACCACCTAGTTTCACATACCAACAAAAGAAAAAGTTCTTCTATGATTTAAGGCATTACTTTTGGGATGATCCTCATCTTTACAAAGAAGGAGTAGATGGTATTATTAGATGCTGTATACCTGAGCATGAACAGGAACAAATCCTATGGAAGTGTCATTCCGAGGCTTACGGAGGACACCATGCGGGAGACAGAACTGCACATAAGGTATTACAATATGGTTTCTATTGGCCTACTCTTTTCAAGGATGCTCGTAAGTTTGTCCTATCTTGTGATGAATGTCAAAGAATTGGTAATGTTGGTAGAGGTCAGGAAATGCCTATGAATTATTCACTTGCTATTGAACCATTTGATGTTTGGGGATTTGATTATATGGGGCCTTTTCCTAAATCCAATGGGTATACTCATATTTTAGTTGCTGTTGATTACGTTACTAAGTGGGTAGAAACTATTCCAACTAGTAGTGCTGATCATAACACCTCTATTAAAATGCTTAAAAAAGTTATTATCCCAAGGTTCGGAGTCCCTAGATATTTAATGACTGATGGTGGTTCACATTTTATTCATGGTGCATTCCGTAAATTGCTTGCTAAATATGATGTCAACCATAGAATTGCATCTCCCTATCACCCTCAATCTAGTGGTCAAGTAGAATTAAGCAATAGAGAAATAAAATTAATTTTGCAAAAAACCGTCAATAGATCAAAAAAGAATTGGTCTAACTTGACGATGCATTATGGGCTTATAGAACTGCATATAAAAATCCTATGGGTATGTCTCCTTATAAAATGGTTTATGGAAAATCATGTCATTTACCTCTTGAGTTAGAACATAAAGCATATTGGGCAATTAAAGAACTCAATTACGATTTTAAACTTGCGGGTGAAAAGAGGTTATTTGATATTAGCTCGCTAGATGAATGGAGAACCCAAGCTTATGAAAATGCCAAATTGTTTAAAGGAAAAGTTAAAAGATGGCATGAAAGAAGAATTCAAAAATGGGAATTTAAAGTGGGTGCGCAACTTCTATTGTACAATTCTCGTTTGAGATTCTTTGTAGGAAAACTCCTCTCTAAATGGGAAGGACCGTATATCATCGAAGAAGTTTACCGCTCCGGAGCCATCAAAATAAACAACTCCGAAGGCACTAACCCGAGAGCGGTGAACGGGCAAAGAATTAAGCACTATATTTCAGGTACCCCCATTAATGTTGAAACTAATATCATTGAAACAATTACACCACAAGAATACATAAGAGAGACCTTCCAGAACGCTCCAGAACCCTGAAAAGGAAGAGGTACGTGATACGGTAAGTAAACCAACTCCAAAAATTCCATAAAAATACTTTCTATCAGTTTTGGAATATTATAAAAAATATAAAAATAAGAAACAGCTGAGGGGACCCACCTGGTGCCCACGAGGCACCAGGGCGCGCCACCCCCCAGGCGTGCCCTGGTGGCTCGTGGGCCCCTCGTGAGCCTTCTCGACTCCGTTTTTCTTCTGGACTACTTGTTTTGCAAGATAAAAATTCTTTATATATACTCCCGGACGTTTTGACCTCCGTATCGCAGAAATCTCCTCTGTTCTTGTTTCATGCTATTTTTCTGACAGATCTAGATCGCCATGGCTCCCCAAAAGCTCCGTGCCAAGCACCGCATTGTGCAACCGTCGCCGGGCAAATGCCCCTACAGCGAGGTTTACTACGAGTTGTCATCGGGAGAAGAAGACAATGGCAAGGAGGACAAGGTCGAGGAAGTTGCAGGAGCCCAGGCTCCGGAAGGAGGGCAAGCCATCCCCATGGAGGAGATCGCAGAGAAGGGAGATATCCTTCAACCCTTTTATGATCATCTCTCCCCATCCGTAATTGAAGCCCTAAGAGTCTTTGAAATAGTTAGTGCTCAGAATACATCTCTCACTCGTGAAGTTATTTTGTTGGAAGAGCAAAACATCGCCCTTCGGAGCATCAATCGCATATTGATCTATCTGCTTGAGCTAAAGGACAAGCTCGCCACTTCATCACCACCACCATCACCGAAGAAGGAAACTTGAGTACATGGGTATGGGCACTCCCCTTGGCTTGTGCCAAGCTTGGGGGAGGCGCCCCGGTATCGTATCACCATCACTTTTATCATCTTTACCTATTTTAGTTCGATCCTTAGTTATATCCTGATTTAGTTGAATAAAAGTTTAGTATGATCTATTTTCGAGTGCTAGTTTCGTGATCTATCTATCTATGTAATCGAGTTGAGAGTTATATAATGAAGAGTAGTTTGAGTTTTTGCTTCTTTACTTTCATGTTTCAATCCTAGTAGTGAAAATAATGAAAAAGTTCATATGCTAATCTTATGGAAAGTAATGACATTACATAAAGAAAAGTATAAGTGGTAAAATTTATTGGAAGTTAACAAGCATAGCATTAGTCAATGATGCAATTCATGAAAAAATTAATAGGGAAGAGACGATTCACATGCAAATATACTATCTTGGCCATCTTTTATGATTGTGAGCCCCCATTAAGTATTTTATGTCAAATTGTTGACGCTGGACAAGGAAGACAATGTAATGCATTATGTTTGCTTATATTCACATAGAAGTTATATTGTTATAGATCCTCCAACATGTGGTGCTTGCCCAATATCTTTGCTAGCCAAAAATCTGCACCAAGTAGAGATACTACTTGTGCATCCAAAACCCTTAAACCCAGTTTCATGTCATGAGAGTCCACTATATCTACCTATGGATTGAATAAGATCCTTCAAGTAAGTTGTCATCGGTGCAAAAAGCAATAAAAATTGCCTCTAAATATGTCCGAACTTTTATTGTAAGGGAAAATAAGCTTTGTACGAACTTGTGATGGTAAAGAAATAAAAGCGACAGACTGCATAGTAAAGGTTGCTATCACAAGGGGCAATATAAAGTGACGTTCTTTTGCATTAAGAGCTTGTGCATCCAACAACGAAAAGCGCATGACAACCTCTGCTTCCCTCTGCGAAGGGCCTATCTCTTACTTTTATGTATTTACTTTTTATGCAAGAGTCCATAGTGTTCTCCTCTATTCCTTTTTATTTTTCTCTTTTGAAAGCATCGTGTGGTGGGGAAAGATCTAGGCATATATATCCAGTTGGATATAAGTGATCATGAGTTATTATTGTTAACATCACCCTTGAGGTGAATAAGTTGGGAGGCGAAACCATAAGCCCCTATCTTTCTGTGTGTCTGGCTGAAACTTTTTGCTCCATATATATGTTGTGAGTGTTAGCAATCATAGAAGATTATATGATGGTTGAGTATGTGGACTTACTAAAAAGCTCCTACATGAGACCCTTCCTGAAAATATGATGAATTGCAATTGCATTGTTGACTGAGAACATAGTTTGTTAGTTTTCAAGAAAGTTTATGCCTTATACTTTATTGTTGTGATGAATTGTTACTTGCTCATGAGAAGTTTTATGATAATAAATATTGCTGTTATAATAATGATCATGATGCTACTATGTCCGTATTTTGTTTTTATCGACACCTCTCTCTCTCTAAACATGTGGACATGATTATCGATATCGGCTTTCGCTTGAGGACAAGCGAGGTCTAAGCTTGGGGGAGTTGATATGTCCATTTTGCATCATGTTTTCCTACTGTTGTTTATAGTGTTTTTAATCAATATAACACTTTGTGGAGCAATTCTAATGCCTTTTCTCTCTTAATATGCAAGATTTACACAAGGAGGGAGATTGCCGGCAGCTGGAATTCTGGACCTGAAAAAGCTATGTCAGAGATACCTATTCTGCACATCTCCAAATGAGCTGAAATTTCACGGAGATTTATTTTGGAATAAATAAAAAATACTGGAGCCAAGAAGTACCAGAGGGGGCCACCCAGGTGCCCACGAGGCACCAGGGCGCGCCACCGCCCCCCCCCCCAGGCGCGCCCTGGTGGCTCGTCGGGCCCCTGGCCCCCATTTTCTGGTATATAAGCCCATTTGCCCTAGAAAAAATACAGAGAAGACTTTCGGGATGGTGCGCCGCCGTCTCGAGGTGGAACTTGGGCAGGAGCTATTTTGCTCTCCAGCGGAGCGATTCTGCCGGGGAAACTTCCCTCCGGGAGGGGGAAATCGGAGCCATCGACATCACCAACGATCCTCTCATCGTGGGAGGACCAATCTTCATCAACATCTTCAACAGCACCATCTCATCTCAAACCCTAGTTCATCTCTTGTATTCAATCTTTGTCTCAAAACTTCAGATTGGTACCTGTGGGTTGTTAGTAGTGTTGATTACATCTTGTAGTTGATGCTAGTTTGTTTATTTGGTGGAAGATTATATGTTCAGATCTATTATGCTATTTAATACCCCTCTAATCTTGGACATGAAGATGATTTGTGAGTAGTTACTTTTGTTCTTGAGGACATGGGAGAAGTCTTGTCATAAGTAATCATGTGAATTTGGCATTCGTTCGATATTTTGATGATATGTATGTTGTTGATTCTCTTAGTGGTGTCATGTGAACGTCGACTACATGACACTTCACCATCTTTGGGCCTAAGAGATTGCATTGTGAAGTAGTAATTAGATGATGGGTTGCTAGAGTGACACAAGCTTAAACCCTAGTTGATGCGCTATTCCGTAAGGGGCTGATTTGGATCCATATGTTTAATGCTATGATTAGAGTTATCTTAATTCTTCTTTCGTAGTTGCGGATGCTTGCGAGAGGGGGTAATCATAAGTGGGAGGCTTGTTCAAATAAGAACAGCACCCAAACACCGGTCCACCCACATATCAAATTATCAAAGTAGCGAACGCGAATCAAACCAACATGATGAAAGTGACTAGATGAAATTCCCATGTGTCCTCGAGAACGCTTTACTTATTATAAAAGATCGTTCCGGCTTGTCCTTTGCTATAAAAAGGATTGGGCCACCTTGCTGCACTCTTTGTTACTATTGCTACTTGTCACTTGTTACAAATTATCTTGCTATCAAACTACTCGTTACCGATAATTTCAGTGCTTGCAGAAAATACCTTGCTGAAAACCGCTTGTCATTTCCTTCCGCTCCTCGTTGGGTTCGACACTCTTACTTATCGAAAGGACTACGATTGACTCCCTATACTTGTGGGTCATCATCGCCAGCCTGTGCAACCTGGCATTTGGGCCAGTACCCTGCAATTTTGCCGTCTGGCCTTCGTGGCAGCTGACGGAAAAGGTGTGACATTTTGCCGTCTTGCAGTAGAGGCCTGACGGCAAAGCAGAGGCGTTTTGCCGTCTATACACCTGCCGACTGACGGCAAAGCAGAGTCGTGTTGCCGTCTGTACACCGGCCAACTGACGGCAAAGAAGCGGCGTTTTGCCGTCTGGTCTTTGTGGAGGCTGACGGCCAAGGAGAGGCCTTTTGCCGTCTGTACCATTACGTCCTGACGGCAAAGCATTTGACGCCGTCCGTCAGGGGCGCAGTTCTGTTAGTGGGTTTTTTTGCCGTCTGGCCATTTTTGCTGACGGCAAACACAACTGACTGACGGCAAAATCTTTGCCGTCATCCCGTGTAAAAGCTGACGGCAAAGTATGCCTTTGCCGATTTAGGATTCGCCGTCTAGGTTTGCCGTCAGTATTTCGTCCTTTGCCGTCTGTACTTCCCAGACGGCAAACTAGCTGTTTCCCGTAGTGGAGGCGGAGGCGGCGGATGTGGCGGCGCGCGCTGCCGTAGAGGTGGAAGCCATCCATGTCCGCATCCTATAGAAGTGGTAGAGGAGGAACACACGCGCCCTCGCCCGAGAGCAAAACTGGCTTGATCCATATTGCGTTTTCGAGCGCTACTTCCACGAGAAAGACGGCAAATGCGCCGGGTAGGACAAGAGCAAGGGCAGATGTGGATGATCTTTGTCCATAGCTAGTATGTAGGTAGAACATGCCGATTTTTGGTAGTTCAATGGCATGTGTTGATGTAGTAGCCGGACGATTTTTGTTGCATCGTAGAGATAGTTTACATTGCATGTGTTTGTATGGATTTGAGGTATCCAGTTGTGCAAACGAAAATTTGAGGTGTGACCGGTCACTGTCTATGGACGAGCCCGGGCGCGCTCACGAACGTTTGAGGGCAAGATTTGGTGCATCCGGCTGTAGATGCTCTAAATTGTTCAATTTTTATTTCTTTGATGTTGCTGCACGTTCAGTCTAGTTGTTCCTACCCGCAAAAAAAAGTCTAGTTGTTCCTATTAAAACTTATTTTTAATTACTAGTACTTCTTCTAAAAAAATTTGCAATGTGGAGAGCACTTAAGGGCCGTTTGGTTTGGTGGCTATCCACGGGAGGGATAGGGATAGCCACGATTCGAGAGGATACTGGTCGTTTGGAAGAGAGGATGGCAGGGATGAGGGCAGCCAGATTTTTGGAATATTCTCTCAATATGCTGGCTGCCGTTAACAACGGAAAAATGCCGGATGAGGCCAACCACCTCGCTCGGGCGCGCGATTCTCTGCCCTACGAAGCGTTTTCTCCCGTATATACTCTCTCTCTCTCTCTCACCCCTTTCTTCTCCTTAAGCTTATCCATCCCACGACAGCAGCGGCGGCGGCGGCTACAAACACGCAGCACTCGACGGCGGCGCAAGGTCAGTGCATCTCCTCCTCCTTCCTTCCTCCCTCCCTCCCTCCGTCTCTCTCTCCTCTCACTCACACACACACGCACACACATCCGGGATTCTCTCTCCTCTCTCGGCGCTGGCGGTAATGGTGAACGGCGGCCGTGGCTACAGCGAATGGTGCCGGCAGTCGTGGCTACAACGAATGGTGGCGGCAGCCTAGCTCCTGGCCTAGCTTCTCGCGTCTCTCTCTCTCTCTCTCTCTCTCTCTCTCTCTCTCTCTCTCTCTCTCTCTCTCTCTCTCTCGTGTATCCCTCCCCAAGCTTTGTTTTGTTTCAATGGTTTGATTGTTATACAACGGGCATGGTTGTAATGATGATAGTTGGACAGTAAGCAAAATTTGCTAATTTTTATGGACAGTGAATGTGGTTATGACGATGCCTGCTGGACAATCATGAATATTTGCAAATGTTTAATTACATATCACCCAAGTAATCTTCTCAACCAAGCAGACAAATAGCTATCCCTAATAATCATTATCCTTTCAACCAAACAACAAGATGTGGCTATCCAATCTACCCAACCACAACAACCAAACAACTAAAAGTGGTTATCCCTAACCAGTTGGTCGAGGATATCCTCAACCAACCCAACCTCGCCCACGAACCAAATGGAGAATGAGTACCTTAGTACTATTTCCTGCAAAAAAAAGGAGTAAATAGTACTATGATTGGTTAAATTGGATGCTTATGCTGGTCTATGTCAGAACAGCTGCGATTAAGTTGGATGCTTACGCTGGTCTGTCGGAACAGCTTGTTCACATGGGTACAGTTTGTGAACTTGATAACAAACTCTGCATTGTGCATGTGCAGGCACACCTACATATGAAGCTCGCACACAAAGTTCTATTTGAGCAGAATTGTGCTGTTTCTCTTTCAGAAAACTCCAATGGTGGTAAGATGCTTGCTGCTCTTGGCCGTCTTCCTCTCGGTAGGAACGACGAACGGCAGGGAAGCGCGGTCGCCTGTGCCGGCGGTCATGGTGTTCGGCGACTCACTTGTCGACATAGGTAATAACAACTACATCCCCACCATATTCAAGGCAGACTTTCCTCCCTACGGAAGGGACTTCAAGGACCATGTTGCCACGGGGAGATTCTCCAACGGCAAACTACTTAGCGATATCATAGGTTGGAGAAACCTTAGACCTTTTGCTCTTTTTATAAGCATACTCTTTTTATAAGCATACATATCTTCGAGACTTACGATGCAACTTTTGTGTCCGTAGGTGAAAAGTTAGGGTTTAGTGGCTCTCCCCCTGCATATCTTAACATGTATGAGTCAGGGCAGAATCTGCTGACGGGAGCCAACTTCGCATCAGCTGGATCCGGCTACTATGAAGCCACGGCTGTTATGTATGTAAGTATCATTTATCGGTGGACTGTAAGAGGAATTAATATCTTACCATGAGAATTATAAGATTTGCACTAAAATCCGGAGAAATCGCGCAATTCAGCTTGTCATCCCTTTGTCCCAACAATTGGAATACTTCAGAGAGTACCAATCTAAGCTGGCAGTACTGACCGGGGACAGACATTCTCAGTCAATCATCTCTGGTGCACTCTACATTATCAGCGCCGGTTCAAATGATTTCGGCCTTAACTACTACCTCAACCCTTTGCTCTCCAAGACGTTGACCGTGGACCAGTTCTCTGACCTCATAGTCAACATTGTCAGCGATACCGTGATGGTAAGCAGCATCGTACTTTGCCTTCCTTCTTCCTGCCCAAAACGGTCAGGTAATTGTGGTCGTGTCAATTTTTAACAGTCAACTAATTATAGCAACTTCACTGTATGGGTGCACGGCGCATTGGTGTGTTTTCGTTGCCACCGTTGGGCTGTTTTCCTGTTGCGATCACGTTGTTCGGTCTTGGGAGGAGCGGGTGTGTGTCCAGTCTCAACCGCGACTCTCGGATGTACAACAAGAAGTTGAACATTGCCGTCAATTCATTGTTGAAGCAGTACCTTGATCTCAAGATTGCAGTTCTCGACATCTATACACCTTTGTACAGCCTTGCTACATCTCCTGGATCACAAGGTCAGATAGATGGGCTACCTAACCGTGGATGTGACACTTTATTCTTTTTGTATCAGCATTGTAGATGTGTGCACATCTCGGCTGAACTGTGTTTATATGGCATTAGGGTTCATCGAGGCGAGGCGGTCATGCTGCGGGACGGGGACAGTAGAGACAACAGTGTTCCTTTGCAATCCTTCATCGATTGGGACTTGCCCCGACGCTACATCATACGTGTTTTGGGACTCTGCCCACCCGTCAGAGGCAACGAACCAAGTGATCGTGGACTCAATTCTCCCGGAGGTTAACAGGCTGGTTAGATAATTCACCAGATTGAAGGCACGTGCGCTTCATTGTTTTAGGCGTCAAGAAGCGGTTGGTTCGCAGTGAAAATTTGACTATGTCAGGTTGGGACATCCACATGTTCTCTATTTTTTTTCAAGCATGGGGAATCCTCAGTATCGGTGATCTCTTTACCGCGTGGTCTTTTTTCTTCTCTTTTATACTGTTATCATGTACTTTTAAGTGAGTGTAAGGATCTTTATTGTCTTCTTAAGTTTTTTTTGTATTTCTTTTTTTTATTGCGAGAAGTGATTTTTCTCTTTTCGTGCACTGCATGTTTTTTAGTTAGTATGTAATGGTATGCGAGACTCAAAAAATAATATTTGTGATTGTTCGTTTCGAGATTAGTCATGTTTAGGCTATTTGCTCAAACCCGAGAGCTATGTACCCATGCACCGCCAACGGCTCACGGCAAGCGATGCTATGACGGCAACAGACCGACGTCATTGCAGGGTCACATAGCTTTTTTTTAAGTTGGAATTGGTTGCTTTTTATTTAGAGTTCTCGACTAAATCCGAGTTTTTTTTTGCAAAAAGGTCCCTGGATCTATTATAAAGGAACAGAAGTAGTACAAAGCACCCTCGAAGTATCAGAAAATACAACAACGTCCTTGGACCACCTGACGACAGCTAAACTTGCCGGAGTGAACTGAGGGCGCGCCGCCGTACTCGCCCCTCCAACGCCGGAGCCGGGTACACCTTATTGAAGCGGGCGGACGGGAAGTCTTTGCGTTACGGTCCACCACGACCAGCACCCAAGCAGAGCAGCCATCGCCGGAGAAGCGCAGCCAAGATCTAGCAACCCGAGCTCATCAACCACGAACCTGCACAAACTTCCAAGCTTGACGGCGGCGCGGAGAGGTCATCACATCCCGAATACAAACTGGTGAGACATGAAACCATGTCTTATACAAATTATTCAAGCAACTCTCCCTGGCTAATCTGTGGGCGGCACTGTTTGCCGAGCGTCGCACCCAGGCAACCCGGAACTCCTCCCGAGCATGGAGCAACTTCTTTGTTTATTCAACAATCGGTCCAAAGATGGACCTATCCTTCTCCTGATCGCATAATTTCGACGCCACCGTCTTGGAGTCAGTTTCCAGCACAAGCTTTTGGATGCCCATCTCATTGGCAACCTGGACCGCACAGCGGCATGCCATAAGCTCAGCCTGCTCAGGTTCGGCAATGGACGGGAAAAAACTGCACGCTCCTGCCACGAACGCGCCGTGATGGTCCCGAAGAACCACACCGCCACCGCCTGCATCGCCCACCTTGGTCGTTGCACCATCTGCATTGGCCTTTATCCACCCCTCATCCGGCGGACGCCACGTCTTTCCATTGGAGCTCGGGTAGGAGTCGCCCTAGTAGCTTCTTATGCTGTATTCCACTCCTCCACTGCACGTCGAACACGTTCAGCAATTGCCTTGGCATCCTCAATCCTCCTGTTCTCCCATGCATCATTGCGTGCTAGCCACATGTGGTATAGGGCCTGGTCACAGTACCTTAATTTGTCCTCCTCTCGCGCCTGCTATAACCACTCGAGCAGCCAATTCGCAAGGTCCGTGTGAGAGCTGATGAAAGCCGGTGGCTTTGGAACCTGGGTCGCGCCGTCGCTTCCCAAGTGTTTCCACAATAAAACGGAGTGGGGGCACAGCCAAAATGGGTGCAGGACCGATTCTGCTCGACCGCAAGCAACACAGAAGACCCCAGCTTTGATCTTACGATGCTGCAGCTCCTCCCCAACAGCCAGCCCATTCTTCAGGATCCTCCAAACATGGACCTTGATCTTGTTTGGAACCTCAGCTCCCCAAACCTGCATCCACCCCTTATGGCTCGCAACCGATGAGGAACTCTCTGGACTTCCGATTTTTTATTTGTTCGACGAAATTTTCAGGTGGTATGCAGATCGCATCGTGAATCTCCCATTGCGAGTATGGTTCCATGCAAAGTAATCTTCAGTACCAGGCCCTCCAATTACTGTCCGTTTTATATCTTCTTTGTCACTATCAGTGAACACTTGCGATAGTTTCAGGTCGTCTCATGCTTTTTTTTGAAAAGGAGGATTACCCCCGGCCTCTGTGCATCTGAGTGATGCATGCAGCCATATTATTAAACAAAAGGTTCAAAAAGTCTGCGATTCAGTACAAACTCACAAGAAGCGAGAGTAAAATGAAGAAAAAAATGTGCCACAACCGGCGAAAAACTGGTCAAGATGACTAAACACCTAGCCTATTATTGAACCACCATCCAAACCGGTTGTAAGTATCCCGTGCTACCGTCTCCCACCGGTTGCACCCAATAGCCATAAGCTTCTTGGCTACCGCAAGACTGAGTAACGACCATGTACGGATCCAGACTATAGCTCTGTATATGACCTGCAAAAAATTAGTAAGAGTTTGTCTGTTAAATTTCATGTCATTTCTGTAGTTCCATATAGCCCAAAGTAATGCACATACTCTTATGCGAATATGTCCCGCAGTACTTGGCTCAACTCCGTTTAGCCACGTCACAAATAACGTGTTAATACTATTTGGACGGGCCGACATTAAAGGCTACATGAATCGTACGCCATAAAAGGTTGGCGAGAGGACATTTGAGAAAGCGGTGTTGTACAGTTTCGTCTTGATCACAAAAGCAACATCGTTTACTACCCTCCCACCTTCGTTTTGCCAAGTTATCTTTAGTCAGAATCACTTCTTTATGTACAAACCAAATGAATATTCTGATTCTTAAGGGCACTTTAATCTTCCAAATATGAATTGATTTGGGGATTGGACCAGAGTCTATTAAGTCTAAATACATAGATTTCACGGAGAATACCCCATTGACGGATAATTTCCAGTGAATCGTATCAGGTTCATCAGAGAGGTGAACGTTTATCAGCCTCTGCACAAGATGCAACCAGTTGTCCCATCGGCCCCCCACTAGAGACCTCCTGAACTGTATATTTAGAGGAACATACGGTAATACTGTGCCAACACTAGTAGAAAAAGGGCCTTTAGTCCCGGTTCCAGAGGGCCTTTAGTCCCGGTTCTGGAACCGGGACTAAAGGGTCGGGACTAAAGCCCAAAACCTTTAGTCCCGGTTCGCTTACGAACCGGGACCAAAGGGGCTCCACGTGGCCGCTGCGGGAAGCCCAGGTAGGAGGACCTTTAGTCCCGGTTGGTAACACCAACCGGGACCAAAGGTCATCCACGCGTGAGCATCTGGCAGCAGCTGGGGTTTTTGTTTTTTTTTCAAGGGGGGGGGGGGGGGGGGTTGGGGGGTTTTGGAGGGTTAATTTAGGGGTTTCATATTGTGTTAGCTAGCTAATAGGGAGAAGTGTCATCTCTTTCTCCGTGCTCGGTCGACGGTAGCTACTATACATATAGAGATAACTCGATGCTAGCTAATAAGAAAATGAAGGAAACCATTAATTACACAAGATCGTCATGCTGAACATATATAGAGAGAAGTGACATCTCTTTCTCCGTGCTTGGTCGAACAACAAGTTTTCGTATATCTATCCGACGGTACTACATATATACAATATAACATCTTTTACAATCCCTAACATCATCTACCTAAGATCCAATCACAAATCCGCATGGTATTCCCCGTCTTTAGGTATGACGTGTTCAAGAAAGAATCCCGCCAATTCCTCTTGAATTGCTCGTATGCGATCATGTGGTAGGAGTTCATCCCGCATCTACCAGATCTAATTTAAAGAAGGGGGTCAATACATGCATATATATGAATAAAACTCAACACAATTGATGGTAATATATAAAATAAAATTGTGAATATTATTTACGTACTTCAAATTGTTTGTCAGAGAAGCCCCGCTCAGAGGTCGAGTGGCGAATGAACTCGCATACGTAGTATGCACATAAAACAGTCCCTTCTTTCTGGTACAAGCACTTTACGAGAATAGAGTTCAATCAAACTGATAAGCAAGCATGGTAATGATATATTGATGAAAATTTGAATCAATTAGAGATGCGCGGAACTAGCTAGTACTACTTACTTTGGGGTGCGTAAATCGCAACTCTTTGTTTAGACCGGGAACCTTTCGGGTGAACTTCTTCCAAACCCTGCCAGGCAAAGAAAATGATTACTTGATATCAGGAAATTAACGAAAGTTGCATGCCGATATGGTCCCGGTATTGACTGAACTTACTTCTTGAGCATTGCAGTCATGTCCGCATAATTCTCGGGATCTTTACGTCTCGAGTCTAAGACAGTTACTAATGCCCCGTCAAGCTTAATGGATAGCAGAATAAAGTGGAAACTGCGCACGCATATATAACTCATCAATTACATTACTTAACCTCGAGTAAGAGAAACTGAGTATACAGAGAAGACAGCAATACTCACTTGAAGTTGTAAGGAAAGAGTATTTCCCTTTTGTTTTGATGTATAAGGAACGACTGTAGCAAGTTCTCCTCGGTCTCTTTGATTGGGTTTTGTACCGTCCATTCATTTACGGCATCTGGGCTAATGAACCCAACGTCGAAGATTCCTACTTTTTTGCATTCGAAGATCTTCAATCTGCATAATATAGTGAGGATAATTATATATACATGCAATGAACGAGCTAAGCTAGAGACTTAACTATAGAAGTAATACTTACAGACAGTAGGAAGTCATGAGTTGTTTGTCGAGGGCCAGTTGATTGTATAACTGAAATAACTCCACAAATTCAATAGGCATCACCGGAAGTCCAATGAATTCGTGCTCTGGTTTCACTGCCATATACATAGTGTCTCTCCCAGACTCCCTGCAGGTTTTCATGTACCACTCATGCAATTTGTACATCATCGTTGTTAGAGGAGGATGATCAGGTTTGACGAGAGGCTTCCCGTGCACGTATTTATATTCTTCTTTTGTTACCTCAGCCGTTTGAAAAATTACATCATCCCCCAAGTAATCACCAGGATTGGTACCAGGCACCATCCCCGGATGATTAGCGACAATATCGCTAGACACCTTGAGCGGGGGGCACGATTTCTTCTCCTGTTCGACGAGCTGGGGAATTGTTTTCCCACTTCTTCGTTCTGCTAACCTTGCATCACTGGAAGTACTTCCCGACCGCCGCGCTTCTTCATATGTCTTTTTAAGAATGCGGACATAGTTGGAATCCGGCGGAGGCGGTGGTGGTCGCTTCAGGGCATCGATAGTGCGCTTCACTTTCACCGGATCTAGCTTCTCCTTCGGAGGTGGAGTTTTCTTTGCAAAATGGTCCCTCACTTGGGCACGACATATGTCCTCGTTTTCCTGCTCGGTCCTCTCATATGGTAACTTTTCCACAGGCTTGAGAGATGGACCGTATCTGAATTGCCTCCCGCCTCTGCTTGTACTGCTAGCCGCCGGAGCGGCGGCGTCTCTCTTCCGTCGTTGCTGACGAGGCGGAGAAGGAGGCGGAGTGCTCCGACGCGCCGGAGTAGGCGAAGGAGGAGGCGGAGTGCCCTCACGCGTCGGAGGAGCCGGAGAAGGAGGCGGAGTGCCCTGATCACTCGTCGGAGGAGGAGGAGGAGGAGGAGGAGGCGGAGTGCCCTGACTCGCCGGAGGAGGAGGAGGAGGCGGAGGCGTCCAGTTTGGAAGCTTGATGTACTCCTTCTGCCATAGACATGTACTCCTCAGAGCACGAACCAGCTGATTCTCCCCTTCACCTGTAGAGTGGTAAAGCTCGAGCTCCTCAAATCCCTCCATTACTTCATCCACCATCACAACAGCATAGCCATGTGGAATCGGAAGGCAGTGAAAAGTTCCGTTGGGTTGAGGAGGTGCAACAGAGCCGAGAGCCGCCTTGAAAGTGAGGTTATGGCATTTCGTCATAAGCTCGCAATTTTGAGCCTCCGTGATAGTATCCACGGGGTAGATAGGCTCCGTGAAGTCAGTCTGAACGGGCTCCGTGGAAGCCACGCTGCTTCTCCGCTGAGATGGCGGGGTAGCTTCTGGGGTAGCTTCGTGCCGCTGAGATAGTTGGCCGGCAGCTCGCTGGCTCTCAGCTTCCTCTAGCTTTTGTAGTCTTGCACTCATCTTCTGCATGTCGCTCAGCTCCGCTTTCCTCTTTCTCTCCCGGCTTCTGTAACCGCCTGCGTCGGGAAACCCAAACTTCCACGGAACGGAGCCTGGTGTGCCTCGTGTTCGTCCAGGGTGCTCAGCATTCCCTAGGGCCTCAGTCAGCTCGTCCTTCTCTCTGTCGGGAATGAACGTCCCTTCCTGCGCTGTGGTGATATACTTCTGAAGCTTCGTGACGGGTATTGCAAGTTGCTCGCCCGTCCAACGGCACTTCCCTGTTTCAGGGTCCAAAGTTCCCCCAACCCCGAAGAACCAAGTCCTTGAACGGTCTGGCCAGTTCAATGTCTCTGGTTCGACCCCTTTAGCAATCAGGTCATTCTCAGCTTTGTCCCACAACGGCCGGGCTTTGAGGTAGCCACCTGACCCCATGTGATGGTGATACTGCTTCTTTGCAGCGTTGTTCTTGTTTGTCTCTGACATTTTCTTACTCTTGTCTGATGTCTTGTAGGCCACAAATGCGGGCCAGTGATCTCTTATCTTCTCAAATCGGCCGATGAATTCTGGAGTCTCACCTTTGTCGACAAACTTTGATTTCAACTCCTTCTTCCACCTCCTGAATAGATCTGCCATCTTCTTAAGAGCACACGCCTTGACCAGTGGCTCTATAACGGGCTTATTCGGATCCTCCTCTGGCGGTAGGGTGAAATTTGCCTTCAGCAAGGTCCAAAGATCATCTTTCTATCTATCGGTGACATAATCACCTTCAGGGGTGTCGTCCTTAGGCTTATTCCATTGCTTGATGCTGATCGGGATGTTGTCCCTAACAATAGCTCCGCACTTAGCAGAAAATGCGTCCTTGGTCTGCTTGGGTTCAATCGGTAGGCCATCGTCCGCGAGTGCTGTGATCGTGAACCTTTCATCCTTGCGCAACCTCTTCTTCGGGCCTCGTCTCGTTACCGAAGTTTGGCTCGATCCGGAGGGCTATAAAAGAAGAAAGAAGAGTTAATATATGTACATACCAAAACAATTAATGCATCAATTAGCTAGTCAGCACCTCCGGAGCCATCATGATCATGTCACCAGAGCCATCATGATAATGTCCTTCCTCCTCCATTGTTCCATCGGTGTCGTTGAGAAACGACAAGACAACATCACCTCCGGCGAGGATTATCTCCCCCAACAACTGTTCTTGTTCCAAGTCTCTTTGATCCATAGTTTCTGCAAATATAGAAGAATATATATATAGATGAGATCAGAAAAAAATTGGATCAACTTGTGCACATCCATAATGGGGGTATTCTTGATAAATCTATGTTACCGGAGTTATCTATGTTACCGGAGGGGGTAGACGACAACGACGCTCACCCCTCATGTCATGTCTGACGTCCCTCCTCATGTCGAAGTTATCGGGGAGGGGGTAGACGACAACGACGCTCACCCCTCATGTCCGACGTCCCCCCTCATGTCGAAGTTATCGGGGAGGGGGTACAGGTGGCCTCGAGAGTTGGTCGGGCGAGCGGACCGGGAGTAAGTAACTTTTAACTCATTTTAACTCATTTTGAATATATGAACATTTTAACTTTTACGGGTAGGGGCGGGAGGGGGTTGATCGACGTCTCCCCCCCTCATGTCGAAGTTACCGGAGTTTTCTATATGAACAAAAAAAATCCACATGACATGTCCGACGAGCGGACTGCCTCTCTCTCATGCATGTCCGACGTCCCCCCTCATGACAAAAACTTTCTATAAAAAAAAAGCATACATCTATGAACAAAAAAAATTCTATGAACAAAAATAAAATTGTATCAATGCATATATAAAAACTTTCTATGGATCATCATTGCTCATATATCAATGCATATATAAAAACTTTCTATGGATCATCATTGCTCATATATAAAAACTTTCTATAAACAAAAAAAAACATACATCTATGAACAAAAAAAAATCTATGAACAAAAATAAAATTGTATCAATGCATATATAAAAACTTTCTATGGATCATCCATCCATACATACATACTGCATATACATACATACATACAGCATCCATACATACATACATACATACTGCATATGCATAGAAAAAAAAGGCAGATCCGGCCGGGGCGGCGGAGGCGGCGGCGGCACGGCAAGCAGAGCAGGGGCACGGCGCGGCAAGCAAAGCAGTGGCGGCGGCGCTGGGGAAGGGGGGGGGGCTCACTGGGGGCGGCGTCGGGGCAGGGGCAGGGGGGCACAGCGGGCGGCGTCGGGGCAGCAGGGGCGCGGGGAGCGGCGCCGGCGTCGGGGCAGAGGGCGTCGAGGGCGTCGGGGCAGCGGGGGCTCGGCGGCGATGGCGACGAGGATCAGCCTGACGGCGTCGACGGGGCAGAGGGCGGCGAGGGCGTCGACGGCGAGCTCGGGCAGCCTGGCGGCGTCGATGTGCTCGGCGCCGTCGGGGGAAACTGGCAAATTTTCCCAACTCCCCGCTTATATAGGGAGACCTTTGGTCCCGGTTGGTTCCACCAACCGGGACCAATGCCCACCTTTGGTCCCGGTTGGTGCCACCAACCGGGACCAAAGGTCTCTTTTCGTCAGCCCAAAGGGCGGGAAGCAGAGACCTTTGGTCCCGGTTGGTAGCACCAACCGGGACTAAAGGGTGGCATTGGTCCCGGTTGGTGCCACCAACTGGGACTAAATGGTGGTGCTACCCGGGGCCAAAAGTTTAGTCCCACCTCGCTAGCTGAGAGGACTCGAGAGTGGTTTATAAGCGCTGCTGCGCCAGCCCTCTCGAGCTCCTCTCAACTGCAGGCTTACGGGCCTAATCGCGCACACCTCTGCCTGTGGACCTTCTGGGCCTTCTGCGGGCCTGAATCCTGGCCCAACTACATGGTTGGGTTTCTAGTCGTATTCAGGCCGTGGTGGCCCACTAGGCGGCATTTTTTTTAATTTTTTCTACTTTTTTTGTTTTCTTTTTTGCTTTATTTATTTTCTTTTGTTTCTACTTACAGTTTTTCAGTGATTCTTTTTGCTTTTAGGTCACAAAAATTATAAACTTTCTGTTAGTGCCATTAGTTTCCAAATTTGAATAGTTTAAATTTGAATTCTTTTAAATTGGTGTGAATCACTAGTTTGTGAATAACTTTACTATAAAAATAGATTTTTGAGTGATTCTTTTTCCTGCTATTTAATATTACTGTGTTTTATCATTATATTCAATTTGGTAATTTTTAGGTAATTTTAAATGTCTGTTTTAACCAAAAACAGATTTTGTTATTTTAGTTGATTCCTATTGCTATTAGAGTTTTATAAAAGCTTTTTAGTTGATTCTTTTTGCTATTGAAGAATATTATAGTTTTATTTTAGTTGATCATAACAGAATTTTTTAATTAATTATTTTTAGTTCATTATTTTTTCTATTAGAGTTTCATAAAGGTTTTCTAGTTCATTCTTTTTGCTATTAGTTCATTCTTTGAGCTAAATGACCCTGAAATTGAAAAGCATTTCAAATGAACTCTGAAAAGGTTGAAAGTTGGCATGGTATCATCATTACACCCACATAGCATGTTCTAAAAAGTTGAGAGGGTTACGGCAAAAATTGGATGCACTTCATGTACAAAATGGACAATCTCTTTCGAAGTATCAGGGTTTCGGACGAAAACTCATCTGTTACAAAGGGATTTCATTTTTTTGAACTTATTTGAACTCCAGACTTTTTGTGTGTTCAAAATGCACCATTCAAATCCACATCATCAATTTTCAACCCTTTCTGACTTCATTTCCTATTTTTCATGCATTTACTGATTTTTTAAGCTAAATGACCCTGAAATTGAAAAGCACTACAAATGAACTCTGAACAGGTTGAAAGTTGGCATGGTATCATCATTTCACCCACATAGCATGTGCTAAAAAGTTGAGAGGGTTACGGCAAAAACTGGATGCACTTCGTGTACACAACGGACAATCTCTTTCGAAGTATCAGGGTTTCGGACGAAAACTCATCTGTTACAAAAGGCATTTAATTTCTTCACATGTAACTGCAATGATATAGTTGTGGAGAGAAAGTCTTCACTTTTTCTTCGCTTGTGTCCTTTGCTTATTGCGCCGTAACCATGGATAATCTTCATCGTTTAACAGGGTGCTTGGGTCAGCCTTGACTTTGAAGGGAGGAATTTCATGAAACTTTTCATAATCTTCAGACATGTCTGGCTTGCGCTCCAATCCCACGATGTCTCTTTTTCCTGAAAGAACTATGTATGATGTATTCGCTTCCTTATCTTTTCTTTTTCTCGGTTTGGTAGACATGTCCTTCACATAGAAAACCTGCGCCACATCATTGGCTAGGACGAATGGTTCGTCTGTGTACCCAAGATTGTTGAGATCCACTGTTGTCATTCCGTACTGTGGGTCTACCTGTACCTCGCCTCCTGACAGATTGACCCATTTGCACTGAAACAAAGGGACCTTGAAATCATGTCCATAGTCAAGTTCCCATATGTCCACTATGTAACCATAATATGTGTCCTTTCCCCTCTTGGTTGCTGCATCAAAGCGGACACCGCTGTTTTGGTTGGTGCTCTTTTGATCTTGGGCGATCGTGTAAAATGTATTCCCATTTATCTCGTACCCTTTGTAAGTCAATACAGTCGAAGATGGTCCCCTGGCCAACGAGTACAGCTCATCAGAAACAGTGTTGTCACCCATGAGACGTGTTTGCAACCAACTGCCGAAAGTCCTGATGTGTTCATATGTAATCCAGTCGTCACACTGCTCCGGGTGTTTGGAGCGCAGAATATTCTTGTGTTCATCGACATACGGGGTCACCAAGGTAGAATTCTCTAAAACTGTGTAGTGTGCTTGAGACCAAGAATGCCCGTCCCTACATATTATTGAGTCCGCTCCTAGCGTGCCTTTTCCAGTCAGTCTCCGCTCATACCGCGATTGAGGGAGACCAATCTTCTTAAGGTTAGGAATGAAGTCAACACAAAACCCAATGACATCCTCTGTTTGATGGCCCATGGAGATGCTTGCTTCTGGCCTAGCGCGGTTACGAACATATTTCTTTAAGACTCCCATGAACCTCTCAAAGGGGAACATATTGTGTAGAAATACAGGGCCCAGAACGACAATCTCGTCGACTAGATGAACAAGGACGTGCGTCATGATATTGAAGAAAGATGGTGGGAACACCAGCTCGAAACTAACAAGACATTGCACCAAATCACTCCTTAACCTTGACAGGATTTCTGGATCGATCACCTTCTGAGAGATTGCATTGAGGAATGCACATAGCTTCACACTGGCTAATCGAACGTTTTCCGGTAGAAGCCCCCTCAATGCAACCGGAAGCAGTTGCGTCATAATCACGTGGCAGTCATGAGACTTTAGGTTCTGGAACTTTTTCTCTGCCATATTTATTATTCCCTTTATATTCGACGAGAAGCCAGACGGGACCTTCATACTGAGCAGGCATTCAAAGAAGATTTCCTTCTCTTCTTTGGTAAGAGCGTAGCTGGCAGGACCTTCATACTGCTTTGGATGCATGCCGTATTTTTCATGCACACGTTGTTGTTCCTCCCGTGCCTCCGGTGTATCTTTTGTCTTCCCATACACTCCCAAGAAGCCTAGCAGGTTCACGCAAAGATTCTTCGTCACGTGCATCACGTCGATTACAGAGCGGACCTCTAGGTCTTTCCAATAGGGTAGGTCCCAAAATATAGATTTCTTCTTCCACATTGGTGCGCGTCCCGCATCGTCAGTCGGAACAGATAGTCCGCCAGGACCCTTTCCAAAGATTACTTGTAAATCATTGACCATATCAAGTATGTGATCACCAGTACGGAGGGCGGGCTTCTTCCGGTGATCTGCCTCACCTTTGAAATGCTTTCCTTTCTTTCGACATTGATGGTTGGTCGGAAGAAATCGACGATGCCCCAGGTACACATTCTTCCTGCATTTGTCCAAATATATACTGTCGGTGTCATCTAAACAGTGTGTGCATGCGTGGTATCCCTTGTTTGTCTGTCCTGAAAGGTTACTGAGAGCAGGCCAATCGTTGATGGTTACAAACAGCAACGCATGTAGGTCAAATTCCTCCTGTTTGTGCTCATCCCACACACGTACACCTTCTCCATTCCACAGCTGTAAAAGTTCTTCAACTAATGGCCTTAGGTACACATCAATGTCATTGCCGGGTTGCTTAGGGCCTTGGATGAGCACTGGCATCATAATGAACTTCCGCTTCATGCACAACCAAGGAGGAAGGTTATAGATACATAGAGTCACGAGCCAGGTGCTATGATTGCTGCTCTGCTCCCCAAAAGGATTAATGCCATCTGCACTTAAACCAAACCATACGTTCCTTGCGTCACCTGCAAAGTCCCCCCACCTTCTCTCGATTTTTCTCCACTGCGACCCGTCAGCGGGTGCTCTCAACTTCCCGTCTTTCTTACGGTCTTCTTTGTGCCATCACATCAACTTGGCATGCTCTTTGTTTCTGAACAGACGTTTCAGCCGTGGTATTATAGGAGCATACCACATCACCTTGGCAGGAACCCTCTTCCTGGGGCGCTCGCCCTCAACATCACCAGGGTCATCTCGTCTGATCTTATACCGCAATGCACCGCATACCGGGCATGCGTTCAAATCCTCGTACTCACCGCGGTAGAGGATGCAGTCATTAGGGCATGCATGTATCTTCTGCACCTCCAATACTAGAGGGCATAGAACCTTCTTTGCTTCGTACGTACTGCCGGGCAATTCGTTATCCTTTGGAAGCTTCTTCTTCATTATTTTCAGCAGTGAACTAAATCCCTTGTCAGATACACCATTGTCTGCCTTCCATTGCAGCAATTCCAGTGTGGTACCGAGCTTTCTGTTGTCATCTTCGCAATTTAGGTACAACCCTTTTTTTTGATCCTCTAACATGCGATCGAACTTCAACTTCTCCCTTTCACTTTCGCATTCTCTCTGTGCATCAACAATGACCCGGCGAAGATCATCATCGGGCACATCGTCTGGTTCCTCTTGATCTTCAGCTTCCCCCATTGCAGCATCACCGTATTCAGGGGGCGGGTAGTTGTCATCATCCTCTTCTTCTTCGTTGTCTTCCATCATAACCCCTCTTTCTCCGTGCTTGGTCCAAACATTATAGTGTGGCATAAAACCCTTCTCAAGCAGGTGGAAGTGAAGGGTTTTAGAGTTGGAGAAAGCCTTCGTATTCTCACAGACAGTACATGGACAATGCATAAAACCATTCTGCTTGTTTGCCTCAGCCGCTTCGAGAAAATTATGCAGGCCCTTAATATACTCGGAGGTGCGTCGGTCACCGTACATCCATTGCCGGTTCATCTGCGTGCGTTATATAGTTCTTATTATTGAACAACATATAACTCTCTAGAGCATCTAATTAAAACACACAAGTAAGAACTTTTTTCTTTTAGAAAGAAGATAAGAAGAAGAGGCTAACCACGGTGTTGCCGGCGCCGAGATGGGGGCGGGCGATCGACGGCGGTGAGGACGGGGACGGGACAGGACGGACCGCCAAACGTAGACAAATCTTGAGGAAAATGGAGCTTGGACAAGGAGCTTCGAGAGGAGAAAGCTTAAGTGTGGCTCGGGCATTTCATCGAACACCTCATGTGCATAGGAGGTGAGCTAGAGCACCACAAAAGCTCTCCCACGGCCGGGCAAAAAAACAGAGCTTGCTCTGCTCGCGGGCGGGGGCTATATATAGGCCAACCATTGGTCCCGGTTCCAGCCACAAACCGGGACCAATGGTTGTGGGCCAGGAGCGAGGCGCATTGGTCCCGGTTCGTGGCTGGAACCGGGACAAAAGGGGTCACCTTTAGTCCCGGTTCCAGCCACAAACCGGGACCAATGGTTGTGGGCCAGGAGCGAGGCGCATTGGTCCCGGTTCGTGTCTAGAACCGGGACAAAAGGGGTCAGACGAACCGGGACCAATGGCCCACGAGGCCCGGCCGGCGCCCTGGCCTCACGAACCGGGACCGATGCCCCCATGGGTCCCGGTTCGTGAGTGAACCGGGACTAATGGGCTTCTCAGGGGTGGACCGATGCCCTGTTTTCTACTAGTGCAACATAAGCGTCCTTACGTTGTACAATATTATAGAGAGAAGAATATTGTGTGGCTAGTGGCGTCTCCCCTAACCATGTATCTTTACAGAATCTAGTCGAGTTACCGTTCCCAATGATAAATTTAGTCATGTTAAAGAAGGCGGCTTTCGTCCTCATTAGCCCCCTCTAGAAAGGTGAGTCATTGGGTCTTACGGTAGCCTGGGCCAAGGTCTTGGACTGTAGGTACTTGTTGCGCAAGATTTGTACCCACATTCCTTCGGTTTCAACAGAAAGCCTATACAGCCATTTGCTGAGCAGGCATCTATTCTTAACCTCTAAGTTCTCAATCCCTAGCCCACCTTGGTCCTTCGGCCTATAAATAATATCCTATTTGGTAAGCCTATATTTTTTCTTAACTTCATAGCTTTGCCAGAAAAATCGTGATCAATAGAAGTCTAGCCTTTTCCGTACCCCTACAGGCACCTCAAAGAAAGACAGTAGGAACTTAGCATGCTTGTTAACATTGAGTTTATCTGGACAAGCCGACCTCCATAAGACATAAGCTTACCCTTCCAGCAGCTTAGCTTTTTTTTAAATTGATCTTCAATGCACTTCCACTCCTTATTGGATAACTTGCGATGATGAATTGGTATCCCCAGATAACTAAACGGTAGAGAACCCAATTCACATCCGAACAATTGTCTATACGAATCCTGTTCATCTTTGGCTCTCCCAAAACAGAACAATTTGCTTTCGTTAAAATTAATCTTCAACCCCGACAATTGCTCAAAGAGGCATGATACCAGCTTCATATTTCTAGCTTTTGCCAGATCATGTTCCATGAAAAGAATTGTATCGTCAACGTATTGTAGTATGGACACACCACCATCCACTAGATGTGGTACGAGTCCGCCTACTTGCCCGTCGTCCTTAGCCCGAACGATAAGAATTGCCAACATATCTGCTACTATGTTGAACAAAATAGGAGACATCGGGTCCCCCGTCTTAGGCCCTTTTGCGTCTGAAAATAATGAAATGTGTCATCATTTACCTTAATCCCGACGCTGCGTTTTTGTATAAAGGACTCGACTTGTTTCCTCCAGGACTCGTCGAAACCCTTCATGCGTAAGGCCTGTTGGAGAAATGGCCATTTAACCTTATCACACGCCTTCTGAAAATCCACTTTGAAGACCACCCCATCTAGTTTCTTCGAATGGATTTCATGCAGTGTTTCATGTAGGACAACAACACCCTCTAGTATGTGTCTGCCCGACATGAAAGCCGTCTGAGTTGGTAGTACCACACTATGTGCAATCCTCGTCAGCCGGTTCGTACCAACTTTAGTAAAGAGTTTGAAGCTCACATTAAGCAGACATATCGGTCTGAACTGCTCAATACGAACTGCCTCCTCCTTCTTTGGCAACAACGTTATCGTTCCAAAGTTTAGGTGGAATAACTGAAGTTGACCGTCAAACAAGTCATGGAACATGGGCATCAGGTCACCCTTAATAATATGCCAGCACCTCTTATAGAACTCTGCTGGGAACCCATCCGGCCCTGGTGCCCTACTATTCTTCATTTGTGCTATCGCTTCAAACACCTCTTTCTCAGTGAATGGTGCTGACAGAATCGCATTCTCGTCAGCACCACGCTGAGGTAAATCCCCAACCACTTGCTCATCAAGCGACACAAAATTGTCCTCAGGTGCTCCAAAGAGTCTTTTATAATACTTAGAGATGTACATTTTTAGGTTCTCGTGTCCTACAATTGTACCCTCATCCTGTTCGAGCTGAAATTTTTTCTTCTTTCTGTGCTTTCCATTTGGAATCAGATGGAAGAAATGTGTGTTGTCGTCTCCTTCGACGACCTACCGCACTTTCGCTCTAAGTGCCCACTTCATTTCTTCTTCTCTGAGAAGTACCCGTAATTTCTCCTGGGCCTCAGTCTTGGATGCCCGTTCATTCACATCAAGTAAGGTAGATTCAGCTTTCAAATCTAACTCATTTATAAGGTGTATAAGCCTCTCTCTTTCCACCTTATAAATCCCACTTTAATTTTTTGCCCAGCCCCTCAGGAACTGTCGCAAATGTCTGATCTTATTTTGCCATCTTTCTACACTTGAATGGCCCCCAGTCTCCATAGCCCATTCCCGGGATATGAGGTCAATGAATCCCTCTCTCTCGAACCACGCAAGTTCGAAAGAAAATACATTCTTGTTGCGTTCATGGGTCGCCTCCCCAGAATCAACAAGTAAAGGAGTATGGTCAGAGATTCCCCTCTGTAACGCTTGCACCATTACGAGAGGAAACTTTTGTTCTCACTCCACACTGGTAAGAACTCGATCCAACTTCTCATAAGTTGGATTCGGCAATGTGTTCGCCTAGGTGTACTGTCTGCCAGTGAGGTCAATCTTCCTCAGGTCCAGACTCTCGATAATAGTATTAAACATGAATGGCCATCTTCCGTCGAAGTTGTCATTATTCTTTTCCTCTCTCCTCCTAATGATGTTGAAATCTTCCCTACCGAAATAGGTAACCTCTCATCCCCACAGACCCGCACAATGTCCGCAAGGAAATCCGGTTTAAGTTCTGGTTGCGCCACACCATAGACAGCAACTAATGCCCATCTGAACCCATCTACTTTCAATCGTACCCAGAATTTTACGGCAAAGTCTCCAAGTACGACATTCACTACTTCTAGCGTTTCGCACTTGACCCCAAGTAAGATCCCGTCGGACCTTCCCCTTGGTGGTAAACAATGCCAGTCAAAGTCTATGCTGCCGGATACGGTACTAAGAAACTGCGACATAAAATTGTCCCTACCCATCTCCAGTAAGGCAATAAAGTCCAGTTTCTGTTCTAATGATGTTTCAGCAAGGAACCTTCTTTTAGTCAAGTCTGCCAGACCTCTGCTATTCCAAAATAATGCCTTTCATTTATCACCATGAAATTTGCGTTTGAATTTAATTCTCACATTTCCACGCACTGCAGACAAAGGGTAAACCTTCCTCCTCCAGGAACGCTTTGGTTTAACATGCACCTCCTCCGAGTCCTCATGACCGAGGTCAGTTTGTAGAGCACCCTCAGGTAGTAAAGGAGCCGAATACCCCTCTTGTTGCAAAGGAGCCGAATACCCCTCTGCAATCACTTCGCCATCCTCATCATCTAACACACTAATGGGCACTAGGTCCTCACACAGGCTCTCTAGCGCCCTGACCCCAAGTGCATTTATTTCTCTATTATTCATAGGTTTTACAGCCGCAATATTACGAAGCATCTCCATAGCTCTATCGGCTTCCAAATCTAGCAAGTCATTCACTGATTTAGCTACCTCTTTTCCGTTATTACCGAGTGAAACTCCCAACTTATTAGCATTACTAGCAATTTCATTTTCTGAAAAATGTATAATAGAGCAACTCGTGTTGACAGACATACCTGTAGTGGCTTCGATGTCACGAAGCATGGTTGCCCGCATGGCACGCCCCAGCTGCAGGTCATCAGCATCCGGTTGGGCCAGAATCCGGTGACTCACCCGCCTGTCTCCGGACGTCGGATCCGAAATCCCTCTCAATGCGATCACGTCGTCCGTGGTAGGCTCAGTCGAGACCCGGCCACCTGCCTGGTGCCTGACTGGGCTCACCGGAGTCTGCTCAGTCAACGGCGAAGGAGGGAGGACCGAGGTCCCCAACCTGGGGCTCGCCGCTGAAGGCGTCCTTCCCTCCGTGTGCGCCCTGGTCACCTTCGCCAGGCCCCCTCCCCATCCATCGAGGAAGTGGTGGGCGCCCGGACAGGCGTGGACAGATGCGGCAAAGAAGGAGAGTGCAAGGCCGCCTGCCTGGGACTCCCCTCCACCACCTTCGCCTGAGGAGGGCTCAGCTGCCGCTGAGGCGACTGGAAAAGCCTCGCCCAGGCCTCCTGCCTTGGGCTCACCTTCCTAGCCGCCGAGAAGGATGCCATCACCCGCCCCTACGTGGACAACGCACGACGAACCGGTGATGTCACCGGCATGGACCGCTCGCAGTGGACCGGCGATGCCACCGGCGAGATCGGTGGTAGGTCCCGGTCCTCCAGCTCCTCCATCTCGACCCGGTCACCCCAGAGGCAACTAGGTGCCGATGCAGCCTCAAATGACCGAAACCTTAGTTTGGTCATGGGCGTGGACGGAGGTGTTTCCCCCTTGTCCACAGGTGCCTGAACTGGCTGAGAAGTCTTCCCAGCGGATCTCTGGGTGTCAACATGCTTATCGTGATCCATATCATTATCCAGGTTCCCGTTACCGTCTCCTCCCTCAGTCATGTCCACATCTTTCTGTGTAGCCACCTCATAACCATAGGGATGGTCCTCAATCTCAACCTCAAGATCATAAGTGTTACCCTCATACGTCCAAGGCACAAAAACTGGCACATGCTCTATCTCAAGCACACTGACAAGCAATCTCGCAATGCCACTGGCACGCGTAAATGGCATATCCACCTGCACTATCTTGCCTATCAGTGAACCCAGACTCCAGGTTATCAGAAAATCATTCAGAGGCTTAGACGGAGCCCCTGGAGCCATATGATTGTCACTTTAAATGACCTGCGTGTCAACCTTGTTGTAACGCATTATTTTATTAGCTATAGAGATAGCAGTATTATTTATTGCATTGACAAGGTGGTGACAAGCTTTGCGAAGGTGGAAACCGACGCAAAAGCCAAAGATGGAGAAAAAGAAAAGAAACAGGCCTTGGCAGAAAAGTTCTGCCACGGCAGGAGTTTTCGAAACTGCTGCCACGGCAACGTTTTTTTGGATTTTCGCGAAGACAATGAATCCTTCTCCGACAGAAGGGGCTATACCATATCATGCTATTATGAATTTCCTGAGATGTTTATCCCTTTTATTGCACCCTTTTGATTGTGCGGTAGTCGCTTTTATCAGGGTGATCACTCACTTAAAATATCAAGTTGTTAGTGTTCTCCCAAGTGTAGCACCGTCACAACATGTATCCTTTCGGGGTGCCACATGCTACCAAGGGTACGAATGACTGGAAACTGTAAGGTGTGTGAGTTGAGACCTCGCAGCGAGATCACTTGGTTGTCTTGATGTTCAGGCAGGAAAGTCCTGAGATCAGAACACACCCATCGAAAGATGAACAAGAGTCACATATAGATGTGATTGGCAAGTTGGCCTACCGGTTGAGATTTTTGTCATCTGTGATGCTACCATCGTGGTGAACAATCGAGACGTGGATCTTGAAACACTCACAATCAATTATGAGAGATATTGATTTGAGTGGGAGCGCACTTTAGAGTAAAATTGTTTAATTCTCAGTGCAATTAATTATGAACATTGTCTAAGTGAAACTGCATAATAGTTATAGAATATTGGCTCGCGTTTCCACCTTCCCTATTAAAATTGAATAGCTATTATTTATTTGGTTAAATCTTTACGATTGGTAACGTAATGTGAGGATTGTCCTCAAGAGTACCGAGAAGGACTTTGTCCTATTCCATGCTTTTAGTATTCTCCCGCTAATGCTATGAATGATAAGACTCACGTCCTTTGATCCAAAAGCTAGAATTCTGTCACGGTCAAGTGCAATATGCTTGCTTCCATAAAACTCAAACTTCAAAAGTTTGGGATAGTTATGTGGTAATCATGGAACTGAAAATTAGTTGCAGATACAAACAAAGGCTAAAAGATATGAGATATCTAAAGAAATGTTTGTTTGCAAGTATTAGTGAAGTGTTTACTATGCATTAGACTGATAAGATGGGATCCAGAAGAACGCTAGTCATATGATGATGATGATGAATAAAACATCAACTTAAAGAGAAAGAAAAATTCTGAAGGGTGTAAGTGAAACTTACACGCCTAGGAAGTCCGGGGCTGACGCCACTCTTAAAGTTGCGTGCTTCTTCTGAGAGTAGGAGAAATATTGAAAGTAAAACTGTTAGAAGTATAAAGGCAAAAAGAAGGAAGACTGTAATGTCCAGCTTAGGTATGAATGTCATACGAGTTATAAATGTATAGAAGGCTGGTTAAAGAAGTAATTCTTGGGAATTATGATTAAATTGTTAGTCACTGATTATTGGGCATTGTGAAAAATTTATCACAACGATACCCGTACGATTGCATTCTTATGCTACTCAATACAAGACTACTACAGCATAAAAGACTTACCAGTAATGAGGTTGAGATACGCCCTGAGAACATAGTAAAAGTTACTATAGCTTCCAACGGCGTATTACATCTGTATTATTTTAATAATTCATTTTAGAGTTTTATATACTCTAGCCCGTTGCATGAAGTATGTTGCAAGGAGGTTGTTCATAATGGAACAATTGTTGTTCGGTGTTATGAATAACATAAGGGCCATGCTTCCATTATGGACGGGATGTATGTTATGAACATTGACAATGATATGATACATCAATAGCACTGATGCTAAATGTCACAAGACTAAAAGAATATCACATATGTGTGGCACTGCATTTGGTCACACTGGACAAACCCGCATGGAGAAATTCCAAAATGATGGATTTTGAAGTAATTTGATTCTGAATCATTTGACACTTGCAACTTTTGTCTGAAAAGTGAAGTGACTAAAATACTGTTGACATGCCATAAGGAACGAGCAAAGAACTTATTGGTAAACACACATTCTGATGTGTGTAGTCCAATGAGTATTGTTGCTAGTAGTGGATTTGTCTATCTTCAGAGATGACTCAAGTAGATATGCAAATATTTGCTTAATGAGACATAAGTCTGAATCTTTTTGAAGTAGTTCAAAAGGTTTCCAGAATGAAGTAGAAATTATTGTAACAAGAAAAATTATGTTTCTGCAATTAGATTGCGGAAAGGAATATTGGAGTTACAAGTTTAGCAAATGTCTGATGAGTTGTGAAAAGAGTTTTCATAACTTACACCCCCCGGAACACCACCCAGGGTGGAATGTCTGAGAAGATGTAATCAAACCATATATGACATGGTAAGATCAAAGATGACATGAATCTATTTGCCATTATCCCTTTTAAAGTAATGCTTTAGAGACTGCGGCTTTTACACTGAAAAGAGCGCCATCTAATCTGTTGAAATGACACCATGGTATGGTACGCCCAACCTTGTTTTGTCTTTTCTTAACATTTGGAATATGAGACATGTGTAAAATATTTACAAAACTATTCCATATCAGATAAGTGCTACTTTGTTGGTTATCCCAAATTGTTGGGTATTCCTCCATCACTGTGCCGCGGCAAAAGGTTTGCCACATAGAGCGGTATGATTTTGAAGAAATGTTTCTTGCAAAAGAGTGAGTGGGAGGACAGTGCAACTCGACGACATAACAGTATCTTCGTCATCAGGTTAAACGAAAGAAACCTTGGAAGTAATTTTAGAGTTTCCTACTGTGACTGATACGGAAGCCTCTACATGAGATGTATGGACTTCGGTCGAACTTGCAGCTGAACCACGTAGGCAAAACTCGTGCAAACCTCTCAGGTGCGCAAACAAGATATTGTTGTTAGACAACAGTATACCTACGATAATCAAGGAAGTGATGATGGGCCCTAACTCTGGAATTGGCTAAATGCCAAAATGATCCGAGATAGTACCCATATAAATGTTTCAAGATTAGATCTTGATAAACCCTACGGAAGACTTAGAGTCTAACGAATATTAATGGAACTATAAACTGATGCAGATAAAAGTGTTTTATCCATAAAGCTCGACTTGTTGCAATAACAAATTCAAGGAGTTGACTACGATGAGATTGTAGGGAAACGCAGCAGAAAACAAAAAAAATCCGCACTACGAACACACCCAGGATCACTATGGAGATGCATACAAGGTTTTGATCTGATCATTACCAATTCGTAGCGCAGCGGAAGTAGAGTCGATGAAGATCACCGGTGCAGATCCCCGTAGATAGGATTTTACAACCTCCCAACCGCGAGGATGTTCTCCCTGGCCAGCTCTCCGGACGAATCCTCGAACAGCCCTTCGGGAGGCCTCAGGGCAGTCCCTCGGATGGTCTCACCGGACGGATCCTCAGACAGCCCTTCGGGAGGCCTCAGGGCAGTCCCTCGAATGGTCTCACCGGACGGATCCTCGGACAGCCCTTCAGGAGGCCTCTCGGACAGCCCTTCGGGCTTGTCACTCGGACAGCCCTCCGGGCAGGTACTCGAACAGCCCCTCGGGCATAAGATTGAAACTACGACCTCTCTACAGGGTTGCACACATACGGTGTCAGCTATCCGGCAGGGCTTCACCATCCATAAATAGTTCTCACCGGAACCCAGACAGCCTTTCGGCTCTATGAAACTATTTCGTGTGAGGAAGAGAAGAAGCCAGATCATGCATGGCATTTGTATGAGAGATTTGACTGTGTATGGAGAGCACCTCTCCACCTCTATTTATAGGCCAAGCCCAAGGGTTAGAGTACACTTGGAAATACCAAAATTCCCTCAAGATCTTTTGGGAAAAGCCCTAAAAGGTGGCTTTCGAAAAAGCAACCAAATAGTGTTATCCACTATTCATGAAAATATTTTTCCGTGGCTGTAAAATTCGAAAATATTTCTGAAGGTCCAGAACATTTCCAGTACCCCCTAAAATAAATCTGGACGCGTTCAGAAACATTTTCGGATTAATGATTTTCATCTCCGAAACATTTCCAATGACTCTGAAACATTTTCGGTTTTCTCTCCGGAACTTTTCCGTTGTCTCCGAAATTTTTCCGGTGACTTTCTCTCAGACTCCATGTCTAGAATTCAGCAGATAGATGACCCTTAAGCGTGTGACCCTGTAGGTTCGGTGAAGCATAGATATGACCGGAACACTTTTCGATCAATGATCAATAGCGGAACCGTGGACATCCATATTGATCCCTATACCCACACGAAAGAATATTCAATTGAACCTGTAGTTGCCGTGTGCTATTCCTGTTGCTTCGCGATATGTTACAAACACCCGAGGTGAGACTTATCAGCATCCCCATGAATCAACAACTTGTCCACTATGCCAGTTACCTCGTTACCGGTTTTGTTCTCTTTTCTCGTTTCCGCATTCCGGCATCCCTGTGATCAAATCACATTGTGTCTGGCCAGACGATGATGGATACCGTAACACCGAGAGGGCCCTAAGAATATCTCTCCATCGTCGGTGGAGCAAATCCCAATCTTGAGCTATCAAGTTACTTGTCATACTTTTCCATGAACCCGTAAGCCGCCGTAATAGCCTCCCTGTTGCGGATGACGTTTAACAAACCCCAAAGTTCATGAAGCAAGCATGAAGAAACTCGAAACTCTCATGGTCTAAAGAATTATGCAAATGTTAACTTTCTCTGTGTTATATACCATTAACTTGTGACGAATGTATCTCATAGCATAACATCAAATTGGGTCAATTCAACACAAGTGTTCTTCTAACATTGTGTCCTGAAAAGTTGTCGGCATAGACATGCCCATGATCAAGAAAACGTGATCATCATGCAACACTTGAGCCAGTCTTAGAGGCTTGACTAGGAATACTTTTTACTGTTTATTATTCCACACGTGCACATGGGTTTTCCTCAGAGCCTTTATGGATATACGGGCTCGGGAACCATAGCAGTTATAGCACGGAATATAAACATAATTACGAACATGGAGATAAATAATAACATTTATTATTGCCTCTAGGGCATATATCCTACAGACTCCCACTTGCACTAGAGTCAATAATCTAGTCAATGCTAATGCACTTTACACCTATGGCATACCGGTGTAAAATATGTTTCGCTTGTGGTATAGTCTATGACCAATGGATCTGACAACTGCAGGTCCATGTGTATCTTTGCATATCCTCGCGTTTTCACGCTTTCTCAAAATTCATATTTTGTGTGGACTTGGCTTTGTCTATATGTGAATCACTGGTCAAACCTTGATTCCTCAGACTGAGCTATAGAGCAAGTATCTACAATAGTGTTCCATTGACCAAAGCCATCTTGGAACCATACTAAGTTCATGAATGAACTGTATGATTCAACATCTTCTTTGTTGCTTCTAAAGCGGCAACATACTTAGTCTCTGTTATAGAATTTTCCACAGTAACTTGTTTTGAACAATTCCAACTTACTGTGCCACCATTTTGTGTATCAGACAAAACCCTTAATTTAAATCAAAAATTGCTTGGAGCATTGATGAAGATTGTATCGATGTAACTACTTACAACGAGCACTTCATAATCTCCGCTTGCAAGAAAACATGTCATCAGTGCTACTTTAGTACTCAACGACATTTTTTGCTGTTGTCCTATGATCAATATTTTGATCACTTTGGTATCTTTACTCACAACTGCTTGGGAGTACTGGACGTATCCGGTTGTTTTACATACCATGGAATACATGATTAATCCAAACATAAATGTGTGTGGAATCTCCATCATGTATTTTGCTCATTAGTGTTTTAAGACACCGAGTCTTACTTAAAATCTTTCCATGTGACTTCGGCAAGAATCACTCCTTGGTGTTCTTATGCTAAAATGTTTTAGCATCTTGTCAATATGTATTTTGGCTTAGCCCTATTAGGAAATTCTATCTCCGTAGATAATTATGCCTAATATCGAGGCTATCTAGCCCAAGCACTTCATCGAAAAACTATTTTCCAGTGAAATCCTAATTCGTGTCAAGAAATTTATATTATTTCCAATCAACAATGTGTCAAGCACACAAGGTTTTAGAAATATTATTATGCTCCCACTTACTTTCTTGTAACCATAAGCATCTTCGCTATCCTTTGCTGAAATCAAACTCTTTTGACTATTTCATCAAAACGAAGATTCTGTAACACCCCCATGTATTAACTACAGTGATCACTCTTTTGATAGTGCCAAGTCACCATGGTTAACAAGGCTTGGTCATCTTTGAATCATATCTCATTTCAAATTCCACTTTAAATCAAATTTCAAATTGCAAGTGAGTATAAAAGTTTCACAAATAAAGAAACTAAAAAGTTCATGTGATTGCAAATAATCCATATGTAATTATGGTCAAGGAAAACAGCATCACTTGTTTGCTCATTTGGAAGCTATCACCCAAAAACAGTGATTAAAACAGCCAATTAAATCCATTTTCATTTAAACAAAATCCAAATGAAATCATCTTGCCTCCAAACTTTTTGTAGCAGTACCAAATATTGCCTAGTATTTATTGGGGCAAGCTCCATATTTTACAAAAGTCAAATGGTGGTCTAAGAAATACAAAACAGCAACTAAAAGTGAAAACAGAAATGAGGAAAAAGAAAAAGAGAAAAGCCACTGTTGGCTGGGCCTCGAACGCACAGTGGCGAAGCCCAGCCCACGTTGTAGGATCGAAAGTATTTCTAGAGGGGGGCTGATTAGACTACTTGACCAAATAAAACCTAACCTTTTCCCAGATTTTAATTGTGGGCTGATTTTAGCAATAGTACATGTCAAGCATCACCCTACACATGCAATTCTAAGAGTATAGCAGGGGAAAGTAAGCAATTGCATATGTATGTAAAGGAGGGGATCGGAGAATTCAAATGCAATGCAGACACGGTGGTTTTTGGTGTGGTTCCGATAGGTGGTGCTATCATACGTCCACGTTGATGGAGACTTCAACCCACGAAGGGTAACGACTGCGCGAGTCCACGGAAGGCTCCACCCACGAAGGGTCCACGAAGAAGCAACCTTGTCTATTCCACCATGGCTTACGTCCACGAAGGACAAGCCTCACTCGGGGTAGATCTTCACGAAGTAGGCGATCTCCTTGCCCTTACAAACTCCTTGGTTCAACTCCACATCATGTTGGAGGCTCCCAAGTGACACCTAACCAATCTAGGAGACACCACTCTCCAAAAGGTAATAAACGATGTGTTGTTGATGAACTCCTTGCTCTTGTGCTTCAAATGATAGTCTTCCCAGCACTCAAACAACTCCTCACAGATTTGGCTACGGTGGAAGAAGGATTTGAGTGGAAAGCAACTTGAGATGGGCTAGAGATCAAGTTTCAAATGGTAGGAATGGAATAGCTTCATCTCAACACATGAGTAGGTGGTTCTCTCTCAGAAAATGTATGGTGGAAGTGTAGGCACGTTCTGATGGCTCTCCTTACTGAGAAGGAGGAGGTGGAGGGGTATATATAGCCTCCACACAAAATCCAACCGTTACACACTTTTGACTCAACTCGGTGGCACCGAAACGATCATCTCGGTAGCACCGAACTGTGTAAAAGATATGAACTTTAGGAATCTCGGTGGGACCGATACGAACAACTCGGATGGACCAAAGTGCAATGGCTAGGGCAATCCTCATCTCGGTGGCACCGATTGCATCAGCTCGGTAGGACCGAAGTGAAGCAATAAGGCAACAGAGAGTTGGCAAGCCATCTCGGTGAGACCGATTTGCAAACTCGGTGAGACCGAAGTAAGTGCAAACGATTACAGAGAGTTGGCAAGGCCATCTCGGTGAGACCGAGATCCATTTCGGTGGATCCGATTTGTTAGGCTTTTGGCGGTGGCTAAGTCTTGGATGAACTCGGTGGGGCCGGATAGAGAAATTCGGTGGGGCCGAGTTGGAATGTAGGTTTTGGACATATTTGGGTAGAGAGAGTGGTTGAGGGTTTAGGAGTACTGTCACTAAGCACTTGAGCAAAAAGACCATTAAGCAACACCTCATCCCCTTTAAATGTATTGGCTTTCCTATGGACTCAATGTGATCTTGGATCACTAAACCAAAAATGTAGAGTCTTGAGCTTTTGCCAATCCTTGTCCTTAGCATTTTGAGGGGTCCACGTCTCTAGTCCATGCCATGCCAATCATTGAACATCCTGAAATCTTTAACTTGAATGGACATTAGTTCAATGAGATATATGTTGTTATGAATTACCAAAACCACCAAGGGAGCAAATGTGCTTTCAATCTCCCCTTTTTTGGTAATTGATGACAACATATAGATCAAAGCTTCGACAAATGATTAAATGAATGAAATACATCGCCGCTTTGAGAAGTATGTGATAAGCAAGAGCTCCCCCTAAATTTGTGCATTATTAAATATTTGCGTTTGAATGCAAATGCACAGTCGATTAGGCGTATGGGTTACTCTTAGATGTCACATACATCTTGGTGGAGCGCGCAAAATGATATGATTGAAATGATAAGCACGCATCACCAACACAAGTGAATGATCATACAAGATAATGATAAAGATAAATAAAGATCATCACAATAAGCATAATATGATCATCACATGAGGTAGCTCACAAGCATAAGCAACATATTAACTGTAGCAAGCACACTCATAACAAAGTACCAACAAGCAAATAAGTAAGTAGCTAATGAACTCACGAGAGAAAAACAAATGACCAAAACACTCTCTCTCGAAGCCTATGATCTATACAAATTCTCCCCCTTTGGCAACAAGTACCAAAAAGATCGAACTGTATAGGACTAGTCGGCACTCTAAGCATGGTCCTTCGAAGATCCTGAAGGCGATCTCCTGCTGGCTGCTCCGGTGTGCGTAGACGGCGTTGAGAGGAGAGCATCTGACCTGGCTGCCCTAGGTACTGTCTGGAATTGCTGTGTTGTTGGTCTGTCATCTCCACTGTCATCTGATGGGGCTGTCTTGATAGCATCAACGTCATTCTGCAGTTGCTCTACAGTAGTTTGAATCTCTGTCACCTTCACATCAAGATCATGAAATTTTGTCTCAATAATCCGCTCAAAACTAGCCTGGGTCTGGGTGAGGTTGGCCAAACTTCGCTCAATCCTCAGAGTGGCTTCAAGCAGATATGTCATTTGATCCTTGGGTGTCTTGAGATTGGCAATAGGAGCATTTGGAGCTGATGCCTCCTGAGCTGCTTTTGCCTCCTTTGCTTTGCGGATTTCCTCTTGGGCTTGTGCTGAAGTGGGATGCGAAGGATCCATCACTATCACATTGTCCTCAAACTCTGGACGAAGTGGCAAGTGCTCTCGATCAAGAAGGTACGTGCTAGTTCCAACCTTGGAATTGATCAATAACTGAATATGTGGAGCATATCCGCACGATCTCTTCTGATCTGCTGCAGTCCTCTTGATAGTCTGTACTATCAGGCTCATCACCTCTAATTTCTGAGGTGTATCAACTAAATGCAGCAAATTGATGGAGTGGCCATGAATCATCTTGTCATCTCCTGACTTGGGTAGCAGAGTGTACCGCAGTATAGTGTTCGTTGTGGCTAATCCTGGGAGCAGATGCTTCACTGATCCAAGTTTGTGAGTTTCAAGGTCTTTCTGAGGAATTGCAGTATACATGTTGGCCATGGAGTTGTGATCCATCTTGAGCTTGGCATAGATATCAATGTCATCATCCTCTTCCTTGGGTGCACCAAGAAGACTTGCCCACTTAGAGATGGTAGACTGGTATCTGATACCTTCAGTCATCCATATAATGCGGCAATCTGGATAGAAGTGTGCAGTAGAGTAGAATTGCATGACCATCTCGTCATTCCACTTGGTCAACTTCTTTCCAACAAACTCGTCAGCTCCTGCAATTCTGAAGCTTTCATGGTCGTGGGGGAAATAATCCTCGTTCTCATCAATGTATTCCCAATCCAACCATTTCATGTCACTGACTATCGCTTCTTATCAAGCAACACTGTCTCATAAAAGTCATGTTGTTCACGGTTGTGAAAGCGATAGTCACATGCTGTCCTTCTCCTTATAGCATAAGGATCTGTCAATCTCCACTGATGCAGCCCTTTATCCTTCCTCAGTATCATGTTCTCTGCGACTGGGTGTGCATTGTCATGGTCTGGTATCTTTGGCTTTAACTTTCTGAGCACTAGAGGCTCTTCATCAACATTTGACTCAGGCACTGGGGCCTTGTTCTTCTCAGCAGCTGAGATGTTCCTGGTTGACCTCTTGGGTGCAGGTGCCTTTGGTTTGGACTTGGGGGGTGCAGCAGTCTTGATTGCATCAGACATAAGCTTTTTGAGCTTTTGCAGGGGGTGCAGTGGCTGCTGGCTCTTCCTCTTCTTCTTCCTCCTCATCAATCATCATGGAGGGTCTGCCAATCACACGGGCAAATGATTTCCTTACTCTTTTCTTCTTAGCTCCTTCAGCTGCCTCTGTGTTACTAGGCTTTTGCATAGTCTGCTGAGGCACTTTCCTCACAGCAGTCATCTCTTTGGTAGAAGTAGGCTTGGTGATGTACTCCTTAGCAAGCACAACTCTCTTTTTCTTGGATGGAGCTTCACTTGCAACAAAGTCCTCATCCTCACTGTCTGAGGTTTTCTTCTTCCTTGTTCTGGTTCCAGCTTTGGGAAGATCTAGAGAGCTCCTCTCTCCCTCATAGAAACTTTCAGCTGGGCTTGACCCTTCACTCATTTCTGCATGCTGCTTTGACCTGTTCTGACTGTCACTGCCACTTGACATCTTGCTGAGCTGACCCTGTGAATAGTTGGGTATAGGCAGAGTAGATGAGTCATCACAAAAAGCAGAGATTTTTCATAAAAATTGAGTTCAACTCTTACTTTCAAGTTTTCACAGGATGCATATCGGATGGACCGAGTTGATCATCTCGGTGATACCGAAGCACACTACAGAAACCTTACACGCCACTTCGGTCAGACCGATATGGGTTTCGGTGGCTCCGAGATGCTAGGGTTTCACTGAGACTTTACTTTCGGTCTCACCAATTCGTACAACTCGGTGGCACCGAGACGTACTAGAGCTATGGTCAGACACCAAATCGGTGGTACCGAAAATTTCGAGTCGGTCGGTCCGAGATGCATTCGGCGGAAACTTAAACCTAAAATTTTTACTCGCATCTAATCTATGGAATTTGCAGCGTAATAGGAGTTCTCAATCCATGGCAAGAATTTAGGCCGTCCAATCGTGCATTGAATTGGAAAAGGGAAGCACGAAAGGGATCGAATCTCACCCTAACTTGGTGGAGATCCTCTACGGCGGCAACGGCGGAGGAGATTCCCGTTGACGGCGATGGAATCCGGCGGCGAGAGCTCGCTGGAGACGACGGTGAAGTCCGGAGACGAGGGCGATGGCAGCAACGGGGAGCGGGAACGAGTGGGGTCGAGAATTTTCAACCGTTTGGTCCGCACGATATATATACCCGTACGCTGTCGGTGGCGCCGAGTTGAACAACTCGGTGGCACCGATATGTGTAACTGCTCGCAGTTTAGCACATCGGTGGCTCCGAAATGGTTCAATTCGGTAGCACCGAGATGGAAAATCTAGATCAATTTAAGTGATTTCGGTTGGACCGAGTTTGAGTGAATTGGTTCGGCCGAAATCATTTAGAAGGTTTTGGAGGTTCAGCCCTTTCAGATCGGTGGCTCCGAGTGCTCCTCACCCGGAGAGTCCGAAAATGACTTGTTCAATTTTTGTGATGCAGCAAGAATAGAATTTGAGACAAGAAAGCATAGATAGCTAGATAAGGTACTTAGGCATTCTTGTACATCCACTTGGCCAGAAAAACCAAGACAATCAAAACAACAAATGAATGTCCTTGAATGATGAAAACATGCAAACCAACATGCACACACAATAAGATAGCAAATGAATTATGTGTCAAACATGCACAACCAATTCTAGCATCTATCAAGCAATGGCAATGACTAGGTCATCTATATATGAGTATATTGACTTAGGATCCAAATGAGAACATTTGATCATAGGTCATACTCATCGTTTAAGCACAAGTGGGGTTACCACTTTTACATAAAGCATTAATGTGTTCACACCATTAGAGTTGCTTTAGCTCAATTGCTTAGAGCAAAGCTCACCCTAGATGTGATATCCCCCCTAAGAGGGATGAACTAACCTTGGGTTTTGTCGATGATGACTTCATGTAGATGTTGAAGATGTGGATGCTCAATGTTGATGTAGACCATCAAAAGTTGGGAGCAATCCTTTGGAGTTTTGTGCTTTCAATACCTACATGGGTTAGTCCCACACAAGGAACATACAAGGATATCCATAGACATAGAGTGAAATACACATATGATGATGTCCATGAATGCATTTAATACCTTGTCCCTTGCCTTACCAACAAGAGGGTTTGTGACTCCATGAACTAGTGCAAAATGTGGAAGTTGGTTGCACAAGTTCTTGCCATAAAGAATATGAGTGAAGTTTGTTGGCGAAGTCACCCTCAAGAACTCTCTAGTTCTTCTTCTTTTGGACCCACATCAACTTGATGGGAATCCTCGGAGTTGTAGTAGCACTTGATGAAGTAGAACTTGATGAAGTCTTGGGAACCCACTTGACCATGGCTTGAGGAGCTTCTTCAAATGAATCAATCTCTTCTTGAAGCTTGTCCTTGCCTTTTAGCTTGTGGTCTTGTGGTGGAAGATCTTCTTGAGCTCGTGTTCCCTTGAAGGAAGTGGGATCATACTTCTCTTGTTGAGGAACAAACTTCGTCTTGTGGTATTGATCTTCTTCCCACTCAACTCCATTGGCATTGAACTTTTGTTCAAAACCAACACCTTGGTTCTTCCGGTTCCTTCCTTGCTTGCGTACAATTTCCTCAAATTGCTTACTCCCGGCAAGACTCTTGTAGACACCTTTCTCTATAATTCCTTTCAATTGATTTTATTGCTCAAGTGTAACTTGGCTAAGAGAATCATTAGTGGAATCAATAGAATTACTAGAAGCAACAACATTGGATTTAGCATTGTTATTGTTACTACTAGAGGTAGAACCATTTTTACCCTTGTTGCTAGTTTGCTTAGGTTTAACTTGTGGCATAAAGGTAGACAAGAGTAAACGCTTGGCAAGATATGAAAAACTCTTCTTTCGAAGATCGTCATTGATAGCTTTAAGAAACTCATGCTCTTGCTCTAAATTTAGCTTCTCGTAGCGTAGCTTCTCATGAGTTCTTAGAAGTTCTCTATGATCCTCTTGAGTTGTTTCATGAGCTAACTTAAGAGAATTTAGTTCTTTAGTTAGACGCTCAATCTCCTTCATAGCATTGTCACTCGTTTCCTCTTGACTATCATGATTACTAGCATTTTCATTATAGCTCATACCGGTAGCCCTATCAACAAGTAAATCATCATCACCAAGCAAATCATCTTCATCACTATTGAAATCAAGATACTCGGGGTGTGATACCTTGGGGCCTTTTGCCATGAAGCATCTTCCAATTCCTTCATTTGGTGAGTCAAATAGATCAAAGGAGTTGGATGACACAAGTGCAAGTCCGGCAACACCTTCATCTTGACTATAGTCGGAGTCGGAGTGATAACTTCTCTCGGAGTGGTTGTCGGAGTCGGAGCCGGAAACCCATTCACCAACATGAGCTTGATGTCTTCTTCTTGTATAGCTCTTGGATGACTTGTCCTTCCTCTCCGAATCCTTGCTTCTTCTAGAGTGTCTTCGTTCATAACGATCATCTCTACTTCTTCTCTCCTAATGAGGTGATTCATCTCTGCTATGTCTTCCTCTTGGTGATTCGTCTCTTTTCTTGTAGGGAACCGTACACTCATTTGAGTAGTGTCTGGGCTTCCCACAATTGTAGCAATTGCGGTCACGACTTGATGATCTTCTCTCATAGTGTCTTGATCTAGAGCTTCTTTCTTTGCCTTTGTTCTTGTAGAACTTGTTGAACCTTTTCACCATTAGGCTTATCTCTTCATTTGATACTAGCTTGTCACTTGAAGTTGTTGGAGCATTGGTTGAGGCCTTGTAAGCACCACTTGATTTGTTGTGCAGCTCCTCTTTGTCCTTGAGTGACATCTCATGAGCAACAATCCCTCCAATGACTTCCGTGGGCTTGAGATCTTTGTAATTTGGCATCATTTGGATCAATGTGCAGACGGTATCTTATTTTCCATCCAAAGCTCTAAGTATCTTCTTGATGATGAATTTGTCGGTCATCTCTTCACTTCCTAAGCCGGCAATCTCATTTATGATGAGAGCAAGCCTAGAGTACATCTCAGCGACTCCTGCACCATCCTTCATCTTGAACTTGTCAAGTTGACTTTGAAGCACATCCAACTTAGATTCCTTGACGGACTCGGTACCCTCATGCATATCAACCAAAGTATCCAAAATTTCCTTTGCATTCTCAAGGCGGCTGATTTTGTTGAATTCTTTGGGACATAGACCGTTGAATAGAATATCACAAGCTTGAGCATTGTATTGCAATATCTTCAATTCTTCCGGGGTCGCTTCATGATCCGGTTCCTTGCCATCCTCAAAGAAGTCACCTTGCAAGCCAACACGAACAACAGCCCAAACGGCAGGGTTATGACCAAGAATATGCATTTTCATCTTATGTTTCCAACTAGCAAAGTTTGTACCATCAAAATATGGACCTCTACGGTGATAGTTACCCTCACTAGACGCCATACTCTCCTAGGCTGTGAAACCAAGGCTATGATCACCAAAGCAATGGAAATCAAGGCTTAAGGAGACCAAAGCTCTGATACCACTTGTAGGATCGAAAGTATGTCTAGAGGGGGTGTGATTAGACTACTTGACCAAATAAAACCTAACATTTTCCCAGATTTTAGTTGTGGGCAGATTTTAGCAATAGTACATGTCAAGCATCACCCTACACATGCAATTCTAAGAGTATAGCAGCGAAAAGTAAGCAATTGCATATGTATGTAAAGGAGGGGATCGAAGAATTCAAACACAATGAAGACACGGTGGTTTTTGGTGTGGTTCCGATAGGTGGTGCTATCGTACGTCCACGTTGATGGAGACTTCAACCCACGAAGGGTAACGGCTGCGCGAGTCGACGAAGTGCTCTACCCACGAAGTGTCCACGAAGAAGCAACCTTGTCTATTCCACCATGGCTTACGTCCATGAAGGACTAGCCTCACTCGGGGTAGATCTTCGCGAAGTAGGCGATCTCCTTGCCCTTACAAACTCCTTGGTTAACCTCCACATCATGTTGGAGGCTCCCAAGTGACACTTAACCAATCTAGGAGACACCACTCTCCAAAAGGTAATAGACGGTGTGTTGTTGATGAACTCCTTGCTCTTGTTCTTGAAATGATAGTCTTCCCAGCACTCAAACAACTCCTCACAGATTTGGCTATGGTGGAAGAAGGATTTGAGTGGAAAGCAACTTGGGATAGGCTAGAGATCAAGTTTCAAATGGTAGGAATGGAATAGCTTCATCTCAACACATGAGTAGGTGGTTCTCTCTCAGAAAATGTATGGTGGAAGTGTAGGCACGTTCTGATGGCTCTCCTTACTGAGAAGGAGGAGGTGGAGGGGTATATATAGCCTCCACACAAAATCCAACCGTTACACACTTTTGACTCAACTCGGTGGCACCGAAACGATCATCTCGGTAGCACCGAACTGTGTAAAAGATATGAACTTTAGGAATCTCGGTGGGACCGATACGAACAACTCGGATGGACCGAAGTGCAATGGCTAGGGCAATCCTCGTCTCGGTGGCACCGATTGCATCAGCTCGGTAGGACCGAAGTGAAGCAATAAGGCAACAAAGAATTGGCAAGCCATCTCGGTGAGACCGATTTGCAAACTCGGTGAGACCGAGGTAAGTGCAAACGATTACAGAGAGTTGGCAAGGCCATCTCGGTGAGACCGAGATCCATTTCGGTGGATCCGATTTGTTAGGCTTTTGGCGGTGGCTAAGTCTTGGATGAAATCGGTGGGGCCGGATAGAGAAATTCGGTGGGGCCGAGTTGGAATGTAGGTTTTGGACATATTTGGGTAGAGAGAATGGTTGAGGGTTTAGGAGTACTGTCACTAAGCACTTGAGCAAAAAGACCATTAAGCAACACCTCATCCCCTTTTAATAGTATTGGCTTTCCTATGGACTCAATGTGATCTTGGATCACTAAACCAAAAATGTAGAGTGTTGAGCTTTTGCCAATCCTTGTCCTTAGCATTTTGAGGGGTCCACGTCTCTAGTCCATGCCATGCCAATCATTGAACATCCTGAAATCTTTAACTTGAATGGACATTAGTTCAATGAGATATATGTTGTTATGAATTACCAAAACCACCAAGGGAGCAAATGTGCTTTCACACGTATCCCATCGTCTACCTGCTGCCGCCTCGCTGTCACGCTCGCCATGGCCGGGAGCTCGCCTCCGCCGCCGCTCCTCGACGCGTGCCATCACAGTGGCGAAGGGAGAGGATAAGGGCGACTCAACCGCTCCCCCTGGACCCTCTAGCCAGTCTTCTCCCTCTCCCTTGAGCTCGCTCCCGATCTGGAGCTTCCACCTGACGCAGCCGTCGCAGCGCCCCGCTCGTCCCCGCGGCCACCAGCGCCCCCGCGCCCGGAGACGTTGTCTGGGAGGTGCGCCGCCCCCCGCTTCATCGTCCTCGACCCTCAGTTGGAGCCGGGAAGATCCACATCAACGGCATTGAGCGTTTTCCCTAGTCGACCACCGTGCACTCCATCGCCCGATCCTTGTCGCCCCTGCACTACTAAGTCCCCGAGGGACCTCCGTGCGTCCACACGGTGAGCTCCGAGTCCCTTCCTTCCTCTGGAATGCTCGGCATTGAGCCCTAGCTAGCTGTGCTCGTCATTGTGCCATGGCCGAAGCTCTGCTTCCGCCATTGTACTCGCTGCGCTCACGTCCGTCCACCCCGTAGCAAACCGTGACCTCTACCGTGCTCCAGGAGATGCCAGGCGTCGCGCGCGCGCACTAGCTCGTCTCGAGCGAGCTCATATGCTCGAGCCCGAGCACACCCGACTCTGACTGCCGCAGCTGCCCCTCCGGTGCTCCCCTCGAGGAGCCAGTGCCACCGCTGGACTCGCTATTGCACCAGCAGCCTCCTAGACAGCACCGAACCGCTGGCCGCCGTCTGTGGCCGAGATCTGGTGGGCGCCCGATCCGCCCCGCTGCGCCGCGCGTGCTCTGGCGTGCTCTGGAGCGCGCCGCGCGCTCTAGCCACTGTTGGGCCACTATAGTGTGGGTCCTGGCCGTCAGGTGTTTAGATTAGGACTAACCCCTTCATTAACTTAACCCTAAACCTAATCTGCCACTGACGGGTGGACCCAGGGTTAAATAACCCTTTGGATTATAACCCTAACACTGACACGTGGGCCCCGCCGAAAAATGAATTAAAATAAAACATTTTGGAAACTTATAACTCACTGACACGCGGGACCCACCGCTACTGTGCACTTTTTGACCAGGTCAACGTTGACTGCCCAGTCAGCGTTGACTGGGCCCCACACGTCAGCCTCTGTGTTGTACAGCTGGGTACACCTCTCGGGTACCCGTAGCAATTTTGAATTAAATGGTTTTCGAATTAATAAAATCCATAAAATCCAATAAACTTTGAAAAATCATATAAAATAAACCGTAGCTCAGATGAAAAAGTTTTATATATGAAAAATGATTAGAAAAATATGATGAATCCGAATATGTCATCAAAAATGCTTGACCATCAATCCTATCTAGGTGAACATGGAACCTTCCCCTCCAGTTCAATATACCGATAAGCCCCGGGAGCCGGGAAAATGCTTCCGAATATTTTCCCGCTCCTTCCAAAATACGTAGTAATGCATTAGATCACGTCATCACTGCATTTAGCCTTGTCATGCATTTGTGTTGCATTTCCTTGCTGTGTATTTATTGTTTCTTCCCCCTCCTTCCTCTCCGGTAGACCCCGAGACTGTCGCTGACGTCGCTGAGTACGACTACGCTCCCGACAGCCACTACTAGGAAAATGCTTATAGGTAGGACATCAATAGTAGCGCTGGAAATAAGCAAGCGCTGCTGCTAATTAGCAGTAGTGCTGGCCCTGGGCAGCGCTACAAGTAATCATTTATCAGTAGCGCTGGATTCAGAAAGAGCGCTACTACTAAGAGGGACCCAACACTCCCACCGACGCTAGCTGTAGCAGCAGCGCTGTCCAGAAAACAGCGCTACTAATAAGAATATAGCAGTAGCGCTTTATTTTACAACATCGCTACTGCTAATGGGTCCCACTTAATAGTAGCGCTTTTCCTTGAAAGCGCTACTACTAAGTACAATAGCAGCAGCGCTTTCTTAGAAACAGCGCTACTGCTAGTTGCGGCTGGTGCCCCCTTTCCACCCACCCACTCCCCTCCTCCCCCTTTGCCCTCTCTCCCCCTACTTTCCCCTCTCCCCTCTCTAAGTTAGTTCTCCACCATTGTTGCCCTTCTTCTCTCTTCCTCCTACCTCTCTTCTCTCCCCATTAATGCCCCCTCCACCATAACTCTCCTCCATAAATGGCCTTCTCATCTCTAGCTAGCTCCATAAATGCCCCCTACCTCATTTATTTGGCTCTCCCTCCATTCCATTAGATATAGATCTAGCTAGCTCATCTCTCTCCCTCTCCATTAGTTACCTAGCTAGATAGAGTCATCTCTCCTCCCCAACATCTAGCTAGATCTAACTAGCTATTTAGCCATCCACACTTTCGATCCCTATAGGTAGCGAAAGGCCTCATCCGGTCGATCAGTCTCTCTCGGGAGATAGGTGAGTAAAAAGTTGTTCATTTCAAGAATGGGAATATGTGTGTGAATGGGAATATGTGTGTTTGGGATAATGGAGAGATTTGTGCGAGTGACATGCCCCCGAGTTGCTTATGTTTTGCCGAAATGTCGATTTATTTCCGTTTTGGTGAATTTCGAGCAAACTCGATATGTCCTACTTTTAGGCAAGGTCATGCCAAATTTTTATATGACTTTGCATGCATGCATGCATTTTGTTTATAACCCTTTTCCTTGTTATACCGTGCAGTCGGTCATGAAGGTGAGTGGATGGAAGGTGGAGCGATACATGCAATCCGCGGTGATGGACATGTATGCAAATAATCGGACTAGGATTAGATGTCCGTGTACAAGATGCAAAGAAGGAGTCCTTTTGGACCCTTTTGATGGTGGCAGTTTGAAGGCGCACCTGCTGATGTATGGTTTCATGGATGGCTATACTCGGTGGATAAGTGAAGATGATGATGATGAGGACGTCCACAAGGCAGGGAATAACGACATGGGGCTAGACGAAGAGATGACCGATCGACACGAAGACGATGGCGCCGGACATGGCGGCGGGGAAGAGTCCTAAAATGACGGCGGCGGAGAAGATTCCGGACATGGCGAAGAAGAGTCCGGACAAGGCGGAGAAGAGGCGGCAGTCACGACGCAGTCTTTGACGCTACTAAGTGCAGTCGTGCGGGACCCTCATGTTCGAGACCTCCTTCGCAAGAGTACGACTAGCGAGAGAGCTGCTTCTAGAGAGGAGGCCAAGCTGGCGCAACTTGAAGTAGACTCGAAGACTCCATTGTATGACGGTTGCGATCCCGAGGTCACCCGCTTGAGTTTCACGCTCGAACTTCTAAAGACGAAGGCCAAAAACAAATGGACGGACAAAAGCCTCGATGAGCATTTGAAGTATCTACATAATAAAGTTCTTCCCGCGGGGAACCTGTGTCCTACTAGTGTCGAGGAGGCCAAGAAAATCGTTTGCCCTTTTGATTTGCCGCACTTTAGGTACCACGCATGCATCAACGATTGCATCATTTATCGGGGGATGGAGCACGCGGAAAAAACCAGCTGTCCAGTGTGCAATGCTTCTCGATACAAAAAGGAAGGAAAGAAAGCTCCTCAGAAAGTTGTAAGGTACTTTCTGATCACTCCCCGTCTGCAGCGGTATTTCGTAGATCCTAAGGAAGCAAAGCTCATGCGCTGGCATGCGGAGAGGACGAAGCCCGACGATGGAGATGATCCGAAGCTGAGACACCTCGTAGATGGTAGCCAGTGGAGAGCATTCAACGCCGTATATGGATTTGCTGTAGAAGATCCAAGGAACATCATGCTTGGTGCGAGTACCGATGGCATGAATCCATTTGGAAACCAAAACACCAAGCACAGCACATGGCCCGTCTTTGTATGGATGTACAACCTCCCCCCATGGAAGTGCATGAAGACAAAGTACATACACATGAGCATGCTGATTCAAGGGCCGAAACAACCGGGAAATAATATTAACCTGTATCTGGGTCTTCTGAAAGAGGAGCTAGACACGTTATGGAAAACACCGACATGGACATGGGACGCTAGCAAAGGAGAGTATTTTTATATGAGAGCCGCGCTGATGGCGACGGTGCACGACTATCTCGGTTACGGGTATGTCTCAGGCCAGGTGTGCCACGGATACTGCGGATGCACGAGGTGCAAGGATGATACAACGTCTCAGCAGCTTACGTCAACGAAAGAAGGCGGGTCCAGGAAAATCGTGTACATGGGGCATCGTAGATGGCTCGAGAAGGATGACCCGTGGAGAAAGCGTGGAGATCTATTCAATGGTAAGGATGAGCATCGAGGTCCTCCACGTAATAGGAAAGGCGCCGAAATCAACGAGCTGTTGAAAAACTGGGAACAGTGCCCCGCGCCGGGAAAGATGAAAAAGGCGCCGGAGCCGCTACTGAAGGTATGGAAAGCGAGGTCTGTTTTCTGGGACTTGGAGTACTGGCCCAATCACAACGCGCCTCATTGCCTTGATCAAATGCATATCACGAAGAATGTCCTCGAGAGCTTGCTTGGCACACTGATGAACATGCCGGAGAAGACCAAGGACGGGCTGTAGGCAAGGAAAGACTTGTTAGATTTGGAGATCAGGGAAGATCTCCACATGCCGCCCCGTAAAAAGTCGACGGAGGATATGGAGATGGAGACGGAGGCGGGGGAAAGGGGCAGAAAAGTCAACAAGAAGGAGGAGAATTATTGCCCCCCTTCTTGCTTCACCTTAAGTGCGAAGGAGATCGATCAATTCATCAAGTGCCTTATGGGAATCAAAGTCAGTTCCGGTTACTATGGGAAGATAAGCAGATTTCTAGACCCCAAGAAGAAAAGGTTCAGCGGGATGAAGTCTCATGACTGTCACGTGATGATGACGCAGATACTCCCGGTTGCCATTAGAGGGATAATGGACAAGCACGTCCGTGACACACTTACTGGTCTCTGCAACTTCTTCGACGTTATCTCTCGAAAGTCCATAAGTGTGAAGTAGCTCCGAAGGCTATAGGAAGAGATCGTTGTCATACTATGTGAGCTTGAGATGTACTTCCCGCCCGCGTTCTTTGACGTCATGGTGCATCTGTGTGTCCACGTCGTGGACGACATCATCGACCTCAGGCCGACATTCCTTCACAGCATGATGCCGTTCGAGAGGATAAATGGGGTCATCAAAGGATTCGTTCGTAACATGTCCCGTCCCGATGGGAGCATCGTCCAGGGGTATCTGACGCATGAGTGCATCTCCTTTTGCGAGAATTATATAGGCGTCGGAGACCCTGTTGTTGGTTTGCCCGTCAAGAAGCACGATGGGAGGCTCGGAGGAGAAGGTCACAACAACGGCCGAGGAAATTGCACGTGGACTACTCGAATCAACGAAACGACTTTGACAGGGCTAACTTAGTAGTGCTACAACACCTAGATGTGGTAGATGATTATGTGGCACAGCACAGAGAAACCATCGCAAATAAGTACTGTGATAAGGGGATGCTCAAGACGGACGACGAAGTTAGTATAGAGCACAACGCCACTTTCTTGCGTTGGTTCAAAAAGCAAGTTCTTGAAAATCCCCTGGAAGAGGGCAGTTCGGACGGATTGCTCATACACGCCTTAGCACATGGCCCCGCGCCCAAACTCGCGACCTATCAGTCATACGATATCAACGGGTACATGTTCTACACGGAGGCCAAAGACATGGCAGTGATTACCAGAACTCCGGGGTGACGATTGAATGCGGGACCGACGACGCAGGCACAACTGAAAGATTCTACGGAAGGGTCGAAGAGATCTGGAAGCTTGACTATGCTAGAATGCACAGTGCGACGATGTTCCATGTCAGATGGGCTAAGGACGTCGTAAGAGAAAACAACTATTTCACTACCATGTCTATACCCGACGCGAAGAGCGCAACCGTGAACGTTAACGTCATCGCCAAAACTGAGCCATGGGTACACACTAAGCACGTGACACAATGCTTCTTCATAACCGACCCGACCAATCTCAGCCGTGTTATCATGAGGAGAGGCAAAAGGAGCATCGTCGGAATGGATGGAGTCGCCAACGAGGAAGACTATGACCAATACGGCAACCCGATGAGGGAAGATGACGATGACGATGAAGCATACGTGAAAAGAAGAATTAATACTACATTACGTAAGAAAGATCGTACTCCATGGTTCCGGAAAAGTCACAAGGAGGGGCTCAATTATTCGGCAACGAACAAGAAAGGGAAGAAGCTCAATGTGAAACGTCGTCGACGTAGCTGAGAAACCATCATTTATATATATGTATCCATTTTTTGTACGCACTTAAGTAACCGTTATCGGTCAACTGATATGTTACCACCACATGCATGGTTCCGGTGATATTCGCGCAGTGTGGGAGGGAGACGCCGTCGTCGGGAGAAAAACAAAAAAAAACAAATACAAAAGGGAGAAAGCAATACAGAATAAAAAGAAAAGTAAACAGAAAAGAAGGAAAATAATAAAAAGAAAAAGAAAAGTAAACATAAAAGAAAAGAAAACAGAAAACAAAAGGAAAATAATAAAAAGAAAAGAAAACTTGTTAGTAGCGCTAAATTATTAACCAGCGCTAAAGCTAACGTAGTTATAGCGGTGTATCCTAATACATCGCTACTACTATGTGTAATTTAGAATTAAAAAAACTAAAAACTGAAACAGTTAGCAGTAGCGCTGGATCCTAACCAGCGCTATAGCTAATATAGCTATAGCGCTGGATACTAACCAGCGCTACTACTATGTTGAGCTAACCGCCCCCGTGCGGGCTCAAATTTTGCCAATTCCCAATTTCCCCCCCTCCCACTCTCCCACCTCTCCCCCTCCTCTCTGCTGTCACGCGCCGCCGTCGCCCCTGCCCGCCGCCGTCGCCCCTCAACGCCGGTCGGCCCGAGCCCCTGACCGCCCTCGGCCTCGATGCCGGCCCGTGCCCCTGCCCGCCCTCGACCTCACCGCCGCCGCCGCCCTCGACCTCGCCGCCGCCACCCTCGACCCTGCCCGCCCTCGACCTCGACGCCGGCCCGAGCCCCTGCCCGCCCTTGACCTCACCGCCGCCGCCGCCCTCGCCGCCGACCACCCGAGCCCGTAAGCCTCTCCCTCTCCTCTCCCCTGCCCTCCTCTCTCTCTCTGTGTGATGAACCCTAGCTAGCTACTGTTAGTAAAATTAGGACAGATGAACCCTAGCTACTGTTAGTAAAATTAGGACATATGAACCCTAGCTAGGCAATTTTTGTAGGTATATAAAATAGCTATAAATTAAAATTAGCTAGGCAATTTTTGTAGGTATATAAAATAGCTATAAATATAAAACAGTAGCAAAAATGCACTAAACTATATGTTAAGTCCTGGAAATCTGTTATATGATATTGCCTAGGGCAATTTTTGTGAGTATATAAATTAGCTATAAATAAAAAACAGTAGCTCCCTTCCTAGACTTTTTTAGCTATAAATAAAGAACAGTAGCAAATGTTTAGTGAGGTCATTTTGCAAAGGTTTTTGGTTTTTGAAAAGACCACTATTTTGCAATGTTTAGTGAGGTCATTTCACTATGTGCTCCTGTGATGCTCATATGTCATTGATGTTATATGATTTTGCAATGTTGGTTGAATGTCGTAGAATATCCGAGTGGCCTATGTTTTGCCGGAATGTTGATTCATTTCCGTTCCGGCAAATTTCAGGCGCTCCATATGTCCACTTTTTAGCAAAGGTCATGCCGAAAATTTCCGTGATTCTCGGCATGACTTGTGCTAGAAACTAGGACATATGGAGTGCCCGGGATTTGCCAGGGGGAATGAATCAACATTCCGACCAAATATAGGCCCCTTTTTTCTCTTCATTATATCTTTTATTTACAATTGTAGAATAGAAAACATGTCTAGCCACGACGAAGCCGGGGGTTCTGCTAGCCTCGATGAAGCCGGGGGTTTTGCTCGCCTCGACGAAGAAGACCCCATCGAGGCAGCAAATCACTATTTCGATTACCTGGACGAACACCAGATGGGGGTCCATGGTGGCGGCAGTGGCACCAACCCCGACACCGACACCGGCACCAGCACTGGCACCGGCACCGACACCACCCCCGAGACCGGCAACGATGCTGTCGTAGCCGGTAAAGCACCGAAGCAGAAGAGGACACGGAAACCAAACGAGCTCGGCATCGGACAAATTGTGGTCACGGAGATGCACCCCAAAAAATTAGAGCCAACGGCGCCGGAGGAAGTGCGCAAGAAATGGGGCAATCAACTAGGATGCATCCTCAGGGAAACCGCCAACATCAACGGCGAGAAGTTGAAGAAGATACCACATATGGAGCACATGCTCCTAAAGAAGTTGCACAACAGGTTCCTGTTCCCCGGCCGCACAGAAAGCAAAGAACCGTGGGACGACGATGCCATGAAAAAGATAAACAGCAAGGCGATGGTGTTGTTCACCAACGACTTGTCCGCCTGGAAAGTTCGGGTGAAAAAAGCTATTAAGAAGAATGAACCGTGGTCCAAGATTCATGCTGAAAATCCGATACTTACGGAAGAGGACTTTGAAAAATTCAAGGAGACTTGCGCTAAAGATGAAACCAAGGAAAAGTCTGAGAAAATGAAGGCGCTCCAGGCCAGGAAAACGCCTCCCCACCGCCTCGGAAGCCGTGGTTACGAGGGGAAGAGGCACGTATGGGCCAAGGAGGACGCCGAACGTGAAAGTCACGGAATCCCAGACCCATTGGCGGAGTTCACCGACCCGCAGGAGCGTGACTGGATCAGGGCCCGGTACAAGTGGGACCCCGTCAACAAGATCTTTTACATGGACCCGAACACGAGGGAGTTCATGAAACTTCTGGTAATGGTTATATTACCACATTATCATATTAGCTTCCAATCAATTTGACTACAAGTTTTGTCACATTATTAGTAAACCATCCACATTCCTTTTGCAGAAAGAGCAGCACCAAAAGGCAGCCGAAAGCGACAAGTCGTCACAATCGTCGGCGAGGCCCAAGTGGGACACCCCATTCAACCCGGCCCTGAACATACTGAAAAAGGTCCCGAAGGCCAAACCGCCGTCCGGTGGACGTGTGCACGCTGTCGGAGATGGCGCCTCATGGAAGACGTGCTACAGCGAGGAGCCAGAGGAAAGAAGGAAGAGACGGGCGCTCAACCAGCAGACCATCGACGAGAAGGTCGCGATTGCGGTCAATAAGACAAAAGCTGAGACCAAAGAAGAGTTGCGCGGGGAAGTCCATGCAGCGGTCAATTAAGCGGTGGCTGGCGTCATGGCTAACTTCCAATCTGCAATTATTACCAACTTGATTCCGGCAATTATCGATTGGCATAAGAACAATCCAGAGAAAGGGGCAGAGGACTTTCCCCTTCCCAGCTACGTCGGGAGCAATTCGGTGAACATCACACCACCAGCACCTGCTGAAGCAACCGCAAAAGGTCCCGCTCCTGTTCATAGCTGCCCGACCTCCGTCTCTGGCATGCTCGTCGGGCCTTCGTCTATGGCTGAGCTTGACGCCCTCACGGTAATTACGCGTCATACCCTTTTCACCAACATGTCTATATAGTCTTCCGTTTCAGTTGCCTTTCGGATGTTTGACGTCGCAGACATGTTTTCGTAGGCCAACGATACCCTGTGCATCCTACTGTACGACATCAAGGGCCAGAAGGTGGCCGTGGGAAAGGCAACGATCGTGAAGCCGAAGGACCGCATGTTCCACAACCGAGAGATGCCCGATGGCGTCTTCAAGGTTAACGTGGCCAGTGTCTTAGCGGGCTTCGAGGATTTGCCTCCTCCGGTACCAGTCGATGACGTGGAGACCCCTCAACGGATTGGCGCATGCAAGAGCTGGTTCTTGCCTTGGCCGAAGACTCTTCTTCGTGTCGAGGCGCCCAGTATCACACCAACGACAGCTTCTCAAGAAGGTATGAACACCACCCCACCTACCAAATTACCTGCACCTGTCGTGGCGGGTGATAGCGGACGACGCGAGGGAGAGCCTCAATTACTGCCAGATGACGTCGCCCCCGTTGTCGAAGAAGCAAATGCTGATGATGACATGGAGGAGGATGATGATGACCTAGACAAGTATTTCAACACCGCCTATGATGATGGAGGATTGATGGCTCAGGACGACGAAGACTCAGGCTATGAGCGTGGAGATGATGACTTGATGCTGCCTGATTTGCCGGAGCCACAACGTCCTAAGGCGGAATGCAAAAAGTCTCTCTTCAAGCGATCCTCGCAGGAGACGCCTCCAGATGCCGCCTCTACTCAGCAACCCGAGGGCCGTCCACTGATGAGCCCGACGACACTGAGGGTGGTGGTTAGGGAAGGTATGGTGGGCTCACTACCGCCACCCGCCAAGAAGCAAAGGAGGAGACCGCACAAGAAAGGCCCTAAAGGCGCCAGAGCTGGTTCAAGCAGCCAGCCGGCGCTTCTGAAGCCCGTGGTGGTAGACAGAATACCTGTCGAAGGTGTGAAGCGTTTCCATGTCGCCGGCGACCCGATCCTACCTGCGAAAGCGCTAGCGGCCATACAGAACAATGATCTAAGGAGACTCCATGAAGATGTGCTGGCCAAAGAGAAAAGCCTTCTCATCTCAGAAAAAACAGGATACCCGCTTTACGCGGCTCAGGTGCCGGGTGGGATGTTGTACGTCCAGGGATGGCCCGCGGATAAGTTCATCCTGCGATTTGACTACATCGACGACATGTTCCACATGACCAAGCTGGATTTCCAGTTCATCCACATGTATGCGTTGTACCTCAACTACTTCATCAGGATCGAGAACATAAAATATATCTGCGTCGTGGACCCTACCATATGCACGAGAGCTTCTTAGCAGTCTGCAAAGAGCACCGTGACTATGCGAGCAAGTACCTAGGCGGCTTCATGATCGCTAATAAGGACAAGGAAGCGATTCTCCTACCTTATCATCCCACGTAAGTCATCCGCGCATATCCTTTTGTAAGTGTTAATCATTCCTTTGCAAGCATGGAGGCTAATTTGTGGTGTACTTAATTTGCGCAGCGGGGGGGGGGGGCGCCTTACTATATACTCCCATGCTATGTACTTGGACTCATCGAAGAACATCAAGAAAAAGGATTACACGCACATAAAGAGTGTTCTCGATAGTGCACTGTTAACCTTCAGCATGTCTGGTGGATATATCAAGGTGAAAAAGTACAGGAAGAACGGGCTGGCTTTCGGCCATAAGACCGACTTCTGCTGCATCCAGCAACCGCATGACAGTAAGGCTGATGGATTCTACCTCATGCATCACCTGCTCGAGTACAGAAGGGATAATCAACGCGTTCGCATGTCACATACTTCCAACGATGCCGAGATTGTCAGCTGGGCCCCAAATATAGGAAGGACCCGGATCATCGAATCCGAGCTGACTTTTATCACGTACAGTGTGAACTTGCCCAAGTGATCATGAAGCAGGTCCTCGAACCAACAAGGTTGTTCTACCATGGGCCAGCAATGACGCGGGATGATGTCCGAGCACTGCTAATCGCTTAGCGTCTGGACCTGAAGCCTTTCAAGAAGCTCGGGTGCTTCCTCCCAGACTATGAACATTGGACCGCCGACATGGAGGACTGATTGTCGATGACAATATATGTGTCACTACTGTCTTTCTATCGCAAAACTTTGAATTTCTGCACGGCGAAGCTATGTGATGTAATTAAACCGTGGTCCTGAACTAGCGTAGATCGCTCTAGTTAAATAGTTTGGGTAGTTGGAACTTCGTTATTTATGTTTACTATATAGATTGCTTGTATTTTGCTAACTCTGTCTCTTCGTGTTTCTCAAGTACATTAAGTTGCATATTATCGATGAATTTATCAACTGACGATGCAGGTGCATAGATTAGAGATGGCGAAGGAGTGCTATGTTGTATTCGTTGGGAAGGTTCCAGGAGTGTACCGCCACTGGCCAGATGCTCAGGCTCAGGTGAACGGGTACTCGGGCGCTAGCCATAGAGGGTTCGACACCAGAGCCGAAGGGGAGAATGCTTACTTGAGGTGGACGCTCAAACAAGAGAGGGAGCGTAACCGCCGGTGCCTCAAGTACTACATAGTCGCGGTCTTGCTCATGCTCATCGCTCTTCTCTTCTACATCATGGTTTAGATAGAGATGATGAAACTTGTGTGTGTGCCATGACCATGCAGTTGCACTTATTCGAGACATGACATGACTTTTGTGTATCGCTATTTTCGAGATGTGATGATATTTGTGTTGAATGATGATGATGATGGTATGACGAGACTACTTTATGTGTATGATATGATGAGAATATTGTATGTTTATTGTGATCTGATGAAACTACTGTATAGAGCCTGTACAAATACATCACAAATATGTAGAGGGGGTATGAATCTGTGAAAGTAGGAATACTAGCAGCAGCGCTGGATTAGCATATAGCAGCAGCGCTGGGTTATCAGCAGCGCTGGCCATCCTGCAGCACTACAGATAGTTATCAGTAGCGCTGGTCAGTGCAGCGCTACTTCTAACTGTACTTAGCAGTAGCGCTTCTCAAACCAGCGCTACTACTACAACTTAGCTGTAGCGCGTTAGCAGTAGCGCTGGACCCAGCGCTACTGCTATATGTATTTCCAGCGCTACTAGTAGGCTTTCTCCTAGTAGTGAGCCAGCCTCCGGACGACCAGCCCCTTGCAGCAGAGCTTCCAGGCAAGCAAAACCTCCTTGACCATCCAGATATCACCTATTCTTTCTGTCTTATGCTTGCATTAGAATTGCTACTATTGTTGTTCCGATAGCTCCTATTCTGTTGTATAGCCTGATTTTGTAACTGTTGTTGATACTTAACTGTTATCCCAATTGCTTAGTATATGAGTACTTGTGTCCCATCAGTAACCCTACACCCTTGTCCGTGTTGCCATGCTTGTTGTTCCGGGTTGACTGAACCAGTGGGTTGGTGTACTGAGACCTGAGACCCCCCTTAGGCCCATGCAACTGTACGACTCTGCAGAGCCGCAACCAGTGAGATACTATTGAGGGTGATTCCTCGTATATCACTCCCGATGACGACTCTGTAGCGAAGCACCTCAAGGGTGACCTTTTCGAGGGTGATGCCTTATAGTTCATTCTCGATGATGTCTCTGTCGTGTAGTGTATCAAGAGTGGATCCACCGGGGGTGATTCCTTGGATCTCACTTTGACGGTATGGACCTGAGTTAGTACATTTTCCCTTTACCAGTCGGGTTGGCTCTAAGAGCACCCACAAGAGAATGATACAAGACGGGTCGGCCCTAAGGGTACCCGCGAGACATATGGTAGCGGTTCGACGGGTCAGGTAGAGACCACCTAGGAGAGAGGTGGGCCTGGTCCCTGGACCGCGGATTACCAAGACGGGGCGATAGGAACCCTGATCGTCACCGTGAGCTACAAACACGATTAACGGATTTGGATATTTTATCTGAGTTGGCTGCTGGCCTTTTACGTGCTAACCACCACGCGGGATTATGGTATGGGCCCTCGGCGCTGTACGTTCCTCCCGAAAGCTCTGTCAAATGTCACAGTTGAGCGGCACGCACCCGGGTGAGCTGGTTATGCCTGCCTGTATATATAGAGGCTAGGCAACGTGCAGGAGTGCTTAGGGCGATTGGCCCATGACCCCTTCGTGCTTAGGATTTAGACCGGCGTGTTGACCTCTCTGGAGAGCCTAGGTAGGACTACGTCATGTCAATCATCCGAGGCCGGGCATTACCCAGGCAGTATGTCCGGCGAAAGGTAATCGAGCGTGTTGGGTAATGTGGTGCACCCCTGCAGGGAAGATAATCTATTCGAATAGACGTGTCCACGGTAACAGGACGCTCGGAGTTGTATCCTAATCTACTACAACTAGAACCAGATACTTTGAGATACTAAACTATTATATTGCTCCGGGATCGCTTTCTCGCAGGGTAGTTGAGGAAGGATCTCTGGGCATTGCTATTATATATTTTTTACTATATGTTATTCTGCTCTACTCTCTTCTGATGCTGTAAGATTGCTGCAATATGCTAGTCTTCGATAGGTTAGGCCTCTTCCTCTCTATTCTGGCATTTCTGCAGTTCAGTCCAAAGATATCGCCCCATTCCTTTGACACCGATGCATACTTAGCATAGTTCTGATGTAAATCTTGTGAGTACTTTGGATGTGTGCTCACGGTTGCTTTGCTACCTTTTCCTCCCTACTCGGTTACTACGATCAGATGATGGAGCCCAGGAGCCTGAGGATCCCGCAGGAGTCTACTACCCCGACAGAGCCTACTACTATGTGGAGCCCGACGACCAGGAGTAGTTCGGAGGCCCCAGGCAGGAGGCCCAAGCCTTTTTGATCAATGTCGTTGTTATGCTAGCCTTCTTAAGGCAAAACTTGACTAACTATGTCTGTACCCAGATAACATTTGCTTTGACGACTTATGTATTTGGGTCCTTATGACCCCTGGTCTGTAATATAAAGATTTAAGTTTAATTTGTATCTTAGAGTTGTATTGTGATATCTTCCCGTGAGTCTCTAATCTTGATCGTGCATGTTTGCGTGTATGATTAGTGCATGGTCGATCGGGGGTGTCACAAGCTGGTATCAGAGCCGACTGCCTATAGGAAGCCTCCTTCCAATTCCTTGGTCGAAGTTGAGTCTAGTCAATCAAAAACTATTTTACTAACAGTGTTGTGTGGCTTACGTACCCACATCGCAAATGGATGGGATTAGGATCTTTTATTCCGCACCTATACTCTGGGAATCTGATCTCTCTTCTATCCGGGTTAAATGTTTTACTAACTCTAACACTAGGTTCTCGTGATCACATCCACCCGGAGTTCTGAATACCTGCGATTACTTCTTTGAATACATAATGCAAGATTCACTTACTGTTATTTGACACTATTGAAATTTCCTTTGTTTCAGATGCGTCCTTTGTTTCTGGTGCGTCCCACGACGCAGCTCGTACTCCGGACTTGGGCTCGTGATGCGACCGGTTTCCCTGCTATCCTGGTCACCCTCCTGACCAGATTGGGCTACCGTTGGTACCCCGAGTACATGGTTTATGAGGAATTTCGCGAGTTCAACCAGGAGCAGTACCATGCCGATGTTCGCATCTTTGATGATCGGGAGAACTCCACCACTGAGTTGCACACCTTTCATGGTGTTGGCGTGACTGTCGACATGGCAATCCATGATGCTGCCTATGCTGCTGTGGCACGTGTTTGTGGCGAGCATAGTCGCTTGGATGACTCTGAGTTCCAATACATCCCGTATGCCTCTGGTGCAGATGAGAGTGGATACTACACTGTTGTCTGTACCCCTTACGTGCCACGTCGATATGACCCGTAGGTCTTGATCCAGTGCACTGAGGCTCTGGATCACACTGCCCGAGCTCTTGCCATCGAGCTGTACGCCACTCGTGCATGCCTTTACGACGCCCTGACACAGTCGATGCCAGCTGTCAGTGCCAGGATACATCCTCAGCATATCCTTTACCCGCGCAGGACCGAGATGCCTCTAGGTATCGATTGGCCTGCTGTTGGAGGTCGCACCCCCGCACGTGGACCTCTTCTCCCAGTCCGAGACCCGGTTCTGCATCAGAGTATTCATGGGGCGCAGGATCTTTGTATCGTGAGCACCCAGCGTTGACACTTGCAGTTACCTGGCTTCAGTGGTTTTCCCCGATGTTGATGTAGCTGTTGCTACATCCCGTTCTCGTATCCCTCCATCACGTGCCTGCGTGCCGCCTAGCATGTCTAGCTATTTACTTTCCGAACTTATGCTGTCTGCTTGTAACCGACTCTGTGTATGGATCTGTATGTCTTAAGTGACTACTGTTATGTATCTATTGCACTTATTGTTCCTTGATTTTGTTACCTCCTGAATGACTCCATGCTATTACAGTTGCTTTTACTAATCTAGCCCTGTTAAAATTTTAGCAGGATGGTTAGACCAGGTGGTCGTGGTCGTGGTCGTGGCAGTGCTGCCGAGCATCCACCACCGCCAGACTATATGGCCGCTATGATGCAACAATTTCAGCTGCAACATCAGTTCATGGCCGGAATCATGGCTCAGTTTCCAAACCCGAATGCTCAACAGCAGCCAGCCCCAATAACTCTGGAGGAGTTTGTGCGCCTCAACCTTGCTATCTATCGCAACTCAACCAGCCCACTGGATGCTGATGATTGGATCCGCGACATCACTTATGAGATGGAGTCTGCTAATGTAGCCCCTGCCAACTTTGTCACCTTCGCATCATACTTTCTCAAGGGTCCCGCTACTCAATGGTGGGCCAACCACCGTAGTTCACTGTCTACTGGAACAGTTGCCACCTGGCTAGAATTCCAGGCTACCTTCCGTGCCCATCACATTCCTCAGGGAATCATGGACAGGAAGAAGACAGAGTTCCACCGTCTAACTCAGGTCAACAAGACTGTCGATGCTTATCAGCAGGAATTCCTTGAATTGTCCCGCTATGCTGAAGAATACATTGCCACTGATGCACGCAGACAGGAAAAGTTCCGCGAGGGACTGCACCCGGATATCAAACTTGCGCTCCTTGTTCAAGACTTCACCGACTTTGCCACCCTGGTAAACAAGGCCATCCAGGTTGAGACTGGTCTGCTGGAACACAAAGAGTCACTGAAGCGCAACCGTGACATTGGCTCATCTTCGAGCTCGTCCGGACGGAAGCGTCGCATATGGATTCCGCACAGCATGTACCGTCCAGCTGCCCCTGCACCATGGCCTTCATATGTTGCACCTCGTCTGCCTCCTCCACCATCGAGGCAGACAAGAGCTCAAGCTGCACCGCCCTATGCTGCTTCTCCCCGTCCTAACGATGGGCTATGCTTCAAGTGTGGCCGCCCAGGTCACCGTGCTAGAGCTTGCTGTTAGAATCGGAACCAGCTTGCACTTCCTTTGACTGGCCGTGGCAATGGCCGTGGTTACAACCAGCCCCGCAACAATAATACCGGGCCTTCTGCTTATGGTAGGGGTCAAGCCAACCATGTTGATTTCGAAGATGTTCAGGATCAACCTGCTACTATGATGGGTACTCTCCTTGTTAACTCAGTACCAACTTCTGTTTTATTTGATTCAGGAGCTTCGCATTCATTCATGTCAGAAACTTTTGCATTTACGCACGGCATCAAATATGAAAAGATGAACCTTCCCCTAGTTGTAAATACCCCCACGGGCCAGTGTAGTGCCAACATTATGGCACCTAATGTCACTGTAGAAATCGAAGGGTTGGAATTCCTTGTCACACCCATCGTTTTGCAATCTTCCACCATAGACCTCATTCTAGGAATGGATTGGTTGAAAGCTCATATCACTTCAATGGATTGTGCCACTAAGGTCGTTGCTACTTGTGAGATATGGTGGTAATTCCTTGAAGAGGAAGGGAGATGTAGTATAGTAGAGATACGTATTTCCCTTAGTTATGAAACCAAGGTTATCAATACAGTAGGAGAATCACGCAACACCTCGTTAGCAGCACCTGCAGACAGAACAACAAATCCTTGCACCCAACGAAAACAAGGGGTTGTCAATCCCTCGGCGGTAAGTTGCAAGATTAAATTGTATGTGATAGATAGATAGATTGAAACAAAAATACAAAATAAAATAAATAAAGAAAAAGTGCAGCAAGGTTTTTAGGGATTTTAATATATGATTTAGATAGACCCGGGGGCCACAGTTTTCACTAGAGGCTTCTCTCAAGAAAATAGCATACGGTGGGTAGACAAATTACTGTTGGGCAATTGATAGAAAAGCAAATAATCATGATGATATCCAAGGCAATGATCATGTATATAGGCATCACGTTCGAGACAAGTAGACCGACTCCTGCATGCATCTACTACTATTACTCCACACATCGACCGCTATCCAGCATGCATCTAGTGTATTAAGTCCATAAAGAACGGAGCAACGCCTTAAGCAAGATGACATGATGTAGACAAAGTAAACTCACGCATGAATAAACCCCATCTTTTTCCTGTTAATAGCAATGATACATACATGTCATGTCCCTTTCTGTCACTTGGATTGAGCACCGCAAGATGGAACCCATTACAAAGCACCTCTTCCCGTGGCAATATAAATCAATCTAGTTGGCCAAACCAAATCAATAGATCGGAGAAGAAATACGAAGCTATAATAATCATGCATAAAAGAGATCAGAGAAGACTCAAATAATATTCATGGATAATCTGATCATAAACTCACAATTCATCGAATCCCAACAAACACACCGCAAAAAGTGATTACATCGGATATAACTCCAAGAACATCGAGGAGAACATTGTATTGAAGATCAAAAAGAGAGAAGAAGCCATCTAGCAACTAAATATGGCCCCGAAGGTCTATGGTAAACTACTCACGCATCATCGGAAGGGCAGCAAGGTTGATGTAGAGCCCCTCCGTGATCGATTCCCCATCCGGCAGAGTGCCGGAAAAGGCTCCCAGATGGGATCTCTCGAGAACAGAAGCTTGCGGCGGCGGAAAAAGTATTTCGTGGACTCCCCTGATGGTTTCCTGATTTTTGGGAAGTTATAGTGGTGGAATTTGCTCAAAAGAGGCAGAGGTGGGCCCACGAGGCACCATGGCGCGCCTGCCTCCCCCAGGCGTGCCCTGGTGGCTCGTGGCCACCTCCTGGGTCTTCTGGCCTTCTCCCAAAGCTTCTAGTGTTGGTATTGTCCAGAAAAAAACCTCCAAAAAGTTTCGTGGCATTTGGACTTCGTTTGGTATTGATATTCTGTAAAACCAAAAACAGGCAGAAAACAACAACTGGCACTGGGCAATAAGTTAATAGGTTAGTCCCAAACTCCTTCACCCCTCAGAGCATATATAATTGCTGTAAATTTATATAAAAACATCCAAGATTGATAATATTACAGCATGGAACAATCAATAATTATAGATACGTTGGAGACGTATCAGTCGTCACACTCCTTCACCCCTCCGACGAGATAGTAAACTACACTGCACGAATTACCCGGAACACTGAAGCTCAGATATATGCTCTGAATGCTTTGAACGCCTCTCCTCTTGAAGGAATCAAGAACGTTCCCGTCGTTCATGATTTCCAAGATGTCTTTCGAGAAGAACTTCCTGGAGTACCCCCTGTTAGAGTTGTCGAATTCGTCATCGACTTGAAACTAGGCACAACTCCTATTGCTAAACGTCCCTACAAGATGCCGCCGCATGAACTCCTTGAGCTTAAGGAGGAAATCGAAAAATCACTTCGCAAGGTTTTCATTCGTCCAAGTTCCTCTGCTTGGGGAGCACCTTCTCTCTTTGTTAAGAAGAAGGATGGGACTAACCGATTGGTCCAGGACTATTGGCCTATTAACCAAGCAACCATTCAGAACAAATATCCACTTCCCCGGATTAACGATCTATATGATCAACTCGCTGGTTCCTCTGTGTACTCTAAACTCGACTTAAGATTGGGTTACCACCAGATCAGAGTTCGTAAAGAGGATATTCCGAAGACAGCCTTCGTTACTTGTTATGGCTCATACGAGTACACCGTCATGTCCTTCGGCTTAACCAATGCTCCAGCAACCTTTTCTCGATTGATGAACTATATCTTTATGGACTACCTCGACAAGTTTGTCATGGTTTATCTGGATGATATCCTTGTATATTCCAAAAATGAAGAAGAACATTCCGAGCATCTCCGTCTTGTATTGGAGAAACTTCGAGAACATCAGCTATATGCCAAATATTCCAAGTGTGAATTCTGGTTATCTGAGGTGACTTATCTTGGTCATGTGATTTCCAATGATGGTATTGCTGTTAACCCCGAACGAGTTCAGGCTATTCTTGACTGGACTCCTCCGAAGAATGCCAAGCAAGTCAGAAGTTTTCTCGGACTCGCCAGCTATTGCCGCCGTTTCATCGAGAACTTCTCCAAGATTGCTAAGCCATTGACTGATCTACTTCACAAGGGCACAAAGTTTGTGTGGACCACCAAGTGCCAAGAAAGTTTCCAGACACTTAAAGACAAGTTGACTTCTTCCCCAGTGCTTTCTCCCCCAGATTCTTGCAAGGACTTCGTGATTTATTGCGACGCCTCTCGTCAAGGATTAGGCTGTGTCCTGATGCAAGATCGCAAAGTGATTGCTTATGGCTCTCAATAGTTGCGTCCTCATGAAGATAAGTATCCAACACATGATCTTGAACTTGCAGCGGTTATTTATGCCCTAAAGCTGTGGAGACATTACCTCCTCGGTCATCGTTGTGAGATATACATGGACCATCAAAGTCTGAAGTATCTATTTACGCAACCAGATTTGAATCTCCGTCAGCAAAGATGGATGGAGGCAATCACAGACTATGATTGTGGTATTTCCTATACCCCTAGCAAGGCTAATGTAATGGCCGATGCTTTAAGCCACAAGTCCTATTGCAACAATCTCATGGTTCAACAAGCACAACCTCTTCTTTATGAAGAACTCCGCAAGTTGAACCTTCACATTGTTCCTCAAAGTTATCTCAATAATCTGATTGTGGAACCAGATCTCGAGCACCGCATCAAGACTGCTCAGAAGCATGACCCTAAAGCCGACAAGATTAAGCTCTCCCTTTGTGGCACCCCGACTCAGAGAGATCGGAACACCCCGTATTCCAGCCCAGATATCAAGTCTTCTGGAATACGGCACTGCTTAGCATAGAACAAATAAGCTGTTTATTACAAATAATCGGGGAACCAGGGTCCGATATTACAAAGGTTATAGGGGCAAGACGACACTTCGCCTGCTAAGGAAGTTCAATGCTAGCAGCGGAACATCTCGAAGCAGGATAAATTCTAGCAGTGGAACAACGACGACGGTGATGAACTCCACTCCGCAGAGACTCTGGCTGGGACGCATCCTAGAGCGCAACATCGGGATCCTCGACAAACAATCAATCATGGCATCACCTGCAATCTGGCATGACACGCTAGGTGAGTACTTTGAATGTACTCGCAAGCTCACAGCAACCAAAGCAATCAAGACAAACAACAGCATGGCATTTAAAGGTTAATTATCAAAGATGATCATGATATTACTAGAATCAACATGAGAGTGAGCATGGCATGTACATGTTACTCATGATATGAACAAGATGATACTAGCACTAGCATGCAAGGGGGTCGACGTTTCAGGTCTCATGGACCAACTGACTTTGCTCGGAGGTTATCTCGTAACCACCATAGGTATCAATCTTTCTTACCATCGTGATCATCACACGATCACCTCATGATCAACCATCATCAAGAATACCATCGTGATCATCTCGTGGCCACATAAAGATCATCCAACTTCTTTTCTCATCGCACCGTGGTTGTTATTATTCAGGTTAATATTACTGTTGACCCATAGTGTGACCTACTATGAACTGCGTCCATAACCAAGGACGCGGCTATTGATAGATTATACACTCTATAGAGATTAGTACACTGTACCCACACCACGGAATTCATGGCCTCTTGCTCCCATTCGGGAGGACCAACGATATTCCGACAAAACCAATCTATTGCATGACACTCTCCCGGTCCACTCCGACAAACTCCCCTCTAGGCTATGTCCTGGGTGACCCCGATGTCAACTCGTGACATCCGCTACCTATGTGGCCGCCACCGTCGTGGCCAAACAAAACTGTCCCAAACGAGGACTTGAGCTCGATACCAAAACCGGGTACACAAGGTTATGGCCGCCTACCTGATCAGGGTAGCGCGCACCCATAGCCTTCCCTAGTAGGAGGCACCGGCAAGAGGCATGACAATAGACCGCATTAGGGCCTCCCCATCCAGGCAAGTGTGGTTGCACTGGTGAGCTCGATTCAGTGGCACCATGACTCAGCCAACATATTTGTTCAAGTTCGATTAATGTCAGGTTCAACTTGAATGGTGACAAGCTGAGTCATAATAACATAACAATGCACATGAGCATGATATCAATGTAACCATGGATGGGCAACATAACCATTTAACATCAATAAATTATTTAGTCTACGGGATGCACATGGGTATGGCATAAAGATGATTATGAACATCACAAGTATTTTCATATCCAACCATCATTTTCATATGAGCATATCATTATCACTAGCATCTAACATGATTACTAGAATAAAACATAAGAATGTCCTTAGCAATTAATCATATCACTTACTAGATGAAAATGAGCATGGCATAAGCATAGACATGGATTCACAAGCATACACATAGCATTCATAAAATAATTAAATGAGCAAACAATTATTAAATATTCAAGTGGAAACCATGTCTACTGCAATGCCATCATGCAAGTGGTTGTTGTGGCTTGCCTGGGGATGAAGGAACCATCGGGGAGAGGTGCGATGAACTCGCGGAAAGAATTGCCGGAAAAGTTTCTCTCTCAGCGGAGCTAATTAGAGGGCAAGGGCAAAGTGGTCATTTTCAGAATGTTACAACATGGTGAAAATGATACCACCGGAACGGGCTCGACGAACAGAGAACGTGGGCTTTGGAATCACCAGAATCAGAGTTACGGTTAAAAAGTTGTGGCCGTTCGTTCGTTAGGCAGAAAAACAAATAAAATATGTCCATTTCTGCTGCTAACGGGTGAATGTCTGCAATATAACCGTTTCGGCGCCGGCGGCAGAAAAACAGAAAACTTATTTTGAAGAATACACTTTCTCTACTGAGAAACACATTTCACCATGAAGCTGCAGAGGAATACGTTTTCTTCAGAGGAAAGCGTATTCTACCGAATATGTTTCCACTTAAAAATACGCGGGCCCAGGGTAAACGCCTTTGTTAGGCTGACGAGTGGGACCCGAGAGGAGGTGGGGCCCGCCTGGCCTGGTCATCTCCTTCCTCTCGATGGAAGACAAAGGAGGCGAGGCTGGGCACGGCCGGCGCTCGTCCCGGCGCCACCGGCCGACTCCGGCCAAGGTCCGGCCACCGGTGGGCTTGGGAGAAGGTGCCAGGTCGATGGCTGCTTGAGCGGCGGCGGGAGAGGCCGTCTGCCGAACTCGGAGCCGAGCCCATGGGCGCCGTGGAGAAGAGCGGAGGAGATGGGGAGATGAGCTAGGCTCTGGGGTGGCCTCTGGTAGAGAAAGGTGGAGGGGAGGAGGCTCGAGCAGCCGGAATTTAGGCCGAGACCGACGGCGGCCATGGCGGCAACGCGAGGGAGAGAGAGCTCCTCGAGCTCGTTCGAGTGGCTAGGGGGGGTACTAGGAGGGAGGGAGAGAGGTTGGCGATCTCGATTGGTCTCGGGGAGGGCTTATATAGCTGGAGAGAAGATGCCGAGCCGGATGCCGCCGCGGACGCACGGTCGATGCTTTGACGCGGCTGCGTACGCATGCGCACGCACGGAGGGGTTGACGGCGATGAGAGAGGGGTAGTGGAGTGCCAGAGGAGGGCAGACGTGGGATGGGCGAAGTACGGTCGGCCACTCGGCCACTGTGCGCATGCGGCCGTGGCTATTGTGGCACGAGGAGGGCGAAGGACGAGGGGGCGAGGGCTGGGGAGCGAGCGCGTGGCCACTGCGGGGCTCGAGTACACGCTAGGACACGCGGAACCGGCTGGGAGAAGAGTGCCCGAGGCAAATGACGCAGAGAGCACAACAATGGCCCCCCAGCCGCGTGGTCACCATGTGCACAGGCGCACGCGGTGCACTCTGGCTAGTAAAAACATGTCTAGTGTGTAGTCCTTCCAAAGTAGGACCCCTCTGAAGTGATGGAACGAAGAAAGCCACTTTGTGCTAATGGGTAGCATCAACAGAAGTTTGATGTAGCAAACTAGATCATGAAGTTGTGGTCAAAATAAATGGGATAAGGGATAACCAGGATGTCACAGAGGTTTAGGGTAGGAAGGACCATGATCCTGTGGATTTTGAAAAGATTTGGACCAATATTCATCATAGTTGCTTCACAACTGCAAAATCTGGTCTAGAAACTAAATCATGAAGTGGAACTCACATGGATGCTTGGATTGAGCTGAAATTTGCTGTAGGATTATTATTTAGGCATATGAAGGCACCATAAAAATTTCATACCATTTGGATGAATAACAATGGTACTACCTTCACAATGCTTTCCTCTGGACAGGAACTTGGGGGAATTTTGTGGAGAAAATGGCTTGGCAAAATGATGTGAATTTTGGCATGCTCAAATGATATAGGATATTTAGGTCCTGGATTAATTTCAGCTTTTATGAAGCAATATAAAATATAGTTGCTTCACAACCTCAAATTGTGACCAGAAACCAAGATCTGAAGGTGTGCTCACATAGATTGTTGGATGGAGATGAAATTTGGTGGAGAGTAATGATTTGATCATATGGATGATCTCCCAAAATTTCAACTCATTTGGATTAGCCTAGCTAGTACTTCCTTCACAAAGCTTCTCTCTGGACAGAAACTTTGGAAATTTGCTGAGGAAGATTTACTAGGCAAATGAAGCTGAATTTTGGCATATGGCAATAATTTGGATGTGAAATAGTGCCCAAAAATTTTGACGGCAATCAAGAAAAGATAAATAGCACTTCCTTCACAAAGTGTCATACTGGACAGAATAGGAAATGAATATTCCTGAATTATTTTTGAACTAGTCAAGGATGGGTTTTGACATATTTGTGGAATATATGATCCAAACAATTTATGAGGATTTTGTGGGAATTTTGGGAATGACACAAATATAGGTTGCTTCACAACCTAGGGCAAACAGGGTTATTCCTTTAATAGAAAAAGGAATATTCCCAAGAAATAAAAATTGGGGTTGGGCTAAGATGGAAATGACATGGCCTTGGAATAGATTTGAGAATGACAAGCCACTTGGAAGTGGCAGGAGAGAAGATCTTCCCAGGTTTCAAGACCACAGAGCCACCGAAAAGGAATTCAAATAAAATCCAAATAAATCCAAAAGAAAAAGAAAGGGCCAAAAATCGGGGTGTTACACCCTTGCAATTGGGAAACCCTCAGACTTCTCTCTTGATAAGGATGGAGCTTTGTTCTTCAAAGATCACCTTATGGTACCTAAGTTTGAGGATATGACAGAGAAAGTTATGCAAGAAGCTCATGATACACCTCTGTCTATTCATCCGGGTAGTACTAAGATGTACCAAGACATCCGTCAAAGATTCTGGTGGCCAAATATGAAACGAGACATTGCTCGATATGTTGCTGAGTGTGACGTTTCCCGTTGCGTTAAGGCCGAACACCAAAGACCTGCCAGAACTCTGCAACCGCTTGCTATTCCTGAATGGAAATGGGACAAAATTCAAATGGATCTCATCACTGGTTTTCCCAGATCATCAAAGGGTCATGATGCTATTCTTGTCATCGTTGACCGACTCTCCAAGGTTGCTCATTTCCTGCCTGTCAAGGAGACGATCACTGCTAGTCAGTTAGCAGATTTATATATTCCCAAAATTGTGTCACTCCACGGTGTTCCACTGGAGATCAGTTCAGACCGTGGCAGCCTCTTTACCTCAAAGTTCTGGGAAAGTTTTCAAGAAGCTATGGGAACACATATGCGCTTTAGCATAGCTTATCACCCCTAGTCCCAGGGTCAGGTTAAATGAATTAATCAAGTACTTGAAGATATGCTTCGAGCCTATGTCATCTAATTTGGCAAGAAATGGGAAGAGTCTCTCCCGTATGATGAATTTTCATACAACAATAGCTATCAAGCTAGCTTGAAGATGGCACCCTTCGAGGTATTATATGGACGTAAGTGTCGAACCCCTCTGAATTGGTCAAAAACTGGGGAATGACCACTCTTTGGTCCGGATATTACCCAGCAAGCTGAAGAACAAGTTCGTATAGTTCGTGAACATCTTAAGATGGCTCAAGCTCGTCAGAAGAGCTGCTATGACCGTAAACACTAGGGAATGGTCTATCAACCTGGTGATCAAGCTTACCTTCATGTCACACCGATGAAGGGCACTCATCATTTTGGAATCAAGGGCAAGTTAGCTCCTCGCTACATGATACATCTCCAACATATCTATAATTTATGAAGTATTCATGCCATGTTTATTATAGTTTTGCATGATTTTGGTGCATTTTTATATGGCTTTTATATGATTTTCATGGACTAACATATTGACCTAGTGCCCAGTGCCAGTTGTTGTTTTCTGCTTGTTTTTGGTTTTACAGAAAATCTATATCAAATGAAGTCCAAATTCAGCGAAACTTTTTGACGATTTTTTTTGGAACATAAGAGACACTAGAAGCTTCGGGAGGTGGCCAGAAGACCCACGGGGGCCCCACGAGCCACCAGGGCACGCCACCCACCCCCCCCCCCAGGCGCGCCCTGGTGCCTCGTGGCCCCCCTGTGGCACCTCTTCGCGTGATTCCGACGCCAAAAAATCATATATATTCAGAAACCCCCGAAAGTTAACCTAGATGAGTTTTTACGCCGCCGCAAGCCTCTGTACCTCCACGATCTCATCTACAGCCCTTTTCCGGCACCCTGCCGGAGGGGGAAATCATCACCGGAGGCCATCTTCATCATCCCGGCGGCCTCCATGACGAGGAGGAAGTAGTTCAGCCTCGGGGCTGAGGGTATGTACTAGTAGCTATGTGTTTGATCTCTCTCTCTCTCTCGTGTTCTTGATTTGGCACAATCTTGATGTATCGCGAGCTTTGTTAATATAGTTGGATCATATGGTGTTTCTTCCCTCTCTACCTCCTTGTGATGAATTGAATCTTTCCCTCTGAGGTTTTGTTATTGTCGGATTGAATACTTCAGATTTGAGAACACTTGTGTCACGCCCTCGGCCCGACCGTGCACTAATCATACATGCAAATGCACACGATCAAGCCTAAGGACTCACGGGAAGATATCACAACACAACTCTAGACAGAAAATAAAATAATACAAGCTTTATATTACAAGCCAGGGGCCTCGAGGGCTCAAATACATAGGCTCAAGTTACACAAGCATCAGCGGAGCAACAACAGTATCTGAGTACAGACACAAAGTTAAACAAGGGTGCCTTAAGAAGGCTTAGCATAACAGCGACACTGATCGAAAAGGCGAAGGCCTCCTGCCTAGGGCCTCCGAACTACTCCTGGTCGGCGGGCTCAACGTAGTAGAAGGTGCCTCCGGGGATCTCCTGCTCCTAGACTCCGTAGTCTGATCGCAGCAACCGGGTATGGGTAAAAGAGGAGCAAAGCAACCGTGAGTACTCATCTAAAGTACTCGCAAGACTTACATCAGAACTATACTCGCAAGACTTGCATTTTGAATTTTTGTTTAAGTGGAACTTGAAATGAGATATGAACAAATGATGATTTAGGACTGCAAATGAAGATGACTTGGCATGATTAGAAGATGATCACTGTAGCATATTACAAGGGGGTGTTACAATTCTCCTCCTCTAAAAGAAACTCTCGTCCCGAGAATTAAGAGGTAGACGGGAAAAGGTCAGGGTATTCTTCACGAAGACGATCTTCGCGTTCCCAAGTGGCTTCATCTTCAGAATGATTCGACCACTGAACTTTAAGGAACTTGATTGCCTATTGACGGGTTCAACATTCAGCTTGATCAAGAATGCGGATTGGATATTCTTGATAAGAAAGATCATCCTGCAGCTCAAGCATTTCATGATCCACTACTCGGATAGGATCCTTGAATCAGCGACGGAGTTGCGACACATGAAAGACATCATGAACTTGAGAAAGGTTCGGCGGCAATTCCAATTGATATGCCACTTCTCCACGTCGGGCGAGGATACGGAACGGGCCAATGTAGCGAGGAGCTAACTTGCCCTTGATTCCAAATCTATGAGTGCCCTTCATTGGAGTGACGCGAAGGTAAGCTTGTTCGCCAAGTTGATAGACCATTACCTGGTGTTTTCGGTCATAATTGCTCTTCTGACGAGACTGAGCAGTTTTCAAATGTTCACGGACAATGCGGACTTGTTCTTCAGCTTGTTGGATAATATCCGGACCGACGAGTGACCGTTCCCCAGTTTCTGACCAATTCAGAGGGGTTCGGCACTTACGTCCATAGAGAACTTCAAAGGGTGCCATCTTCAAACTAGCCTGATAGCTATTGTTGTATGAGAATTCAGCATATGGGAGAGATTCCTCCCATTTCTTACCGAATGAGATGACACAAGCTCGAAGCATATCTTCAAGCACTTGATTGACTCGTTCAACTTGTCCCTGGGACTGGGGGTGAAAAGTGGTGCTGAAGGACAGATGAGTTCCCATAGCTTCTTGGAAACTATTCCAAAACCTTGAGGTAAAGAGGCTGCCACGGTCTGAACTGATCTCCAACGGAACACCATGAAGTGACGCAATTCTGGAAACATATAAGTCTGCTAACTGACTAGCAGTGATCGTCTCCTTGACAGGAAGAAAGTGAGCAACCTTTGAGAATCAGTCAATGACGACAAGAATAGCATCATGACCCTTCCGCGATCTGGGAAAACCAGTGATGAAGTCCATTTCGACTTTGCCCATTTCCATTCAGGAATAGCAAGTGGTTGCAGAGTTCCAGCAGGTCTTTGATGTTCTGCTTTGATGCGACAGCAAACGTCACACTCAGCAACATAACGAGAAATGTCTTGCTTCATATCAGGCCACCAGTACCGCTGACGAATGTCTTGGTACATCTTAGTACTACCCGGATGAATAGACAAAGGTGTGTCATGTGCTTCTTTCATGACATCCGAGCGTGAGTCCAGATTGTACTTTCTGGGGACCACTAGGCGGCCTTTGAAGAATAAGGCACCATCATCATCAACAGTGAAGAACGATGAATTTCCTTTGGAGAGGTAGTTCTTGATCTTCTCGACTTTGGAATCATACTTTTGCCTTATCTTGATGTTGTGCTCGAGATCTGGTTCAACAACCAAGGTATTTAGATACCCTTGAGGAACTATCTCGATCTTCAGCTTTCGAAGCTCTTCATACAAGAGTGGCTGCTGCAGCTGAACCTCAAGTTCACAACAGTAGGATTTACAGCTCAAAGCATCAGCCATTACATTAGCCTTGCCAGGGGTATAAGAAATACCCAAGTCATAGTCCGTAATGGCCTCCATCCATCTTTGCCGATGGAGGTTTAGAGATGGCTGAGTGAACAAGTACTTCAGACTTTGATGATCCGTGTAGATCTCGCAACGATTACCAAGTAGGTAATGTCGCCATAACTTCAGTGCATAAATAACTGCTGCAAGTTTGAGGTCATGCGTTGGATAGTTCTCTTCATGAGGACGCAACTATCGAGAGCCATAAGCAATCACTTTCCGCTCTTGCATTAGGACACAGCCTAATCCTTGACGGGATGCGTCGCAATAAATCACGAAGTCCTTGCGGGAATCTGGAGGAGCAAGCACTGGTGCAGATGTCAGCTTGTCCTTGAGTGTTTGGAAACTTTCCTGACATTTTTCTGTCCATTCGAACTTAACGCCTTTGTGAAGCAGATCAGTCAGAGGCTTGGCTATCTTGGAAAAGTTCTCGACAAATCGGCGGCAATAGCTGGCGAGTCCGAGAAAACTTCTAACTTGCTTGACATTCTTTGGAGGAGTCTAGTCAAGAATAGCCTGATCTCGTTCTGGATTAACAGCAATGCTATCTTTGGAAATCACGTGGCCGAGATATGTCACTTCAGATAACCAGAATTCACACTTGGAATACTTGGCATACAGTTGATGTTCGCGCAACTTCTCCAGTACAAGCCAAAGATGTTTGGCATGTTCTTCATTCTTCGAATATATCAGGATATCATCCAGATAAACCACGACAAACTTGTCGAGGTAATCCATGAAGATGTAGTTCATTAACCGAGAGAAAGTTGCTGGAGCGTTGGTTAAGCCGAAGGACATGACGGTGTACTCGTAAGAACCATAGCGAGTAACGAAGGCTGTCTTCGGAATATCCTCCTTGCGAACTTGGATCTGATGGTATCCCAATCTCAAATCAAGTTTAGAGAATACTGAGGAACCAGCTAGGTTATCATACATATCATTGATTCTGGGAAGCGGATACTTGTTCTGAATTGTTGCCTGGTTGATAGGTCGGTAATCTTGGACCAGACGATTCGTACCATCCTTCTTCTTGACAAAGAGCTAAGGTGCTCCCCAAGCAGAAGAACTGGGGCGAATGAAACCCTTACAAAGTGACTTGTCAATTTCCTCCTTAAGTTCAAGGAGTTCATGAGGTGGCATCTTGTATGGGCGCTTGGCAATAGGAGTAGTGCCTGGTTTCAAGTCGATGACGAATTCGATAGCTCTGGCAGGTGGTTCTCCTGGGAGTTCATCTGGAAAGACATCTTGAAAGTCTCGAACAACTGGAACGTTCTCTATTCCCTCAAGAGGTGAAGCGTTTAATGCGTTCAGAGCATATATCTGGGCTTCGGCATCTTGAACGATTTGGACGGTGTAATTTATTATCTCACCGGAAGGATGCAGGAGTTGGACTGTTTTAGTGGAACAGTCGATTGAAGCAACATGGGCCTTCAACCAATGCATTCCCAGAATGAGGTCTATGTTGGAAGACTTCAGGACGATGGGAGAGACAAGGAATTTCAATCCTTTAATTTTGACGGTGACATTAGGGCTAACCATATTAGTACGACATTGGCCCGTAGGGGTGCTCACAACTAGTGGAGGGTTCATCTTTTCAAACGTGATGTCATGTGCTAATGCAAATGCTTCTGACATGAATGAATGAGATGCTCCTGAATCAAATAGAACAGAAGCTGGCACTGAGTTAACAAGAAGAGTGCCCATCACAGTAGCAGGCTCATTCTGAACTTCTTCGAGGTCAATGTGGTTAGCCTGGCCACGAGCATAAGATGGAGGCCTGACATTGAAATTCCGGGACTGATGGGCTGGTGTACTCTGAGGCTGATTCGAGCGACAGTTGATAGCACGGTGTCCTGGCTGTCCACACTTGAAGCAATCCTCATCATTGGGGCGAGGAGCCATAGTATTAGGCTGTCCACTTGAGATATTCAGTTGTCTTGGTGGTGGAGGCTGGCGAGGTGCAACATAAGAAGGCCTCGGTGCAGGGGCAGGTCGATGATGGACATTATGCGGAATCCACACTCTGCGCTTCTGAACAGGCTGACCCGAGGATGAGCCAACATCATGAGTATGCTTGAGTGATTCCTGGTACTCAGTCAGACCCGTTTCATCCCGGAAAGCTTGGCAAACAAGCGTCGCAAAGTCCGCGCAATCATGGGCAACAAGTGCGAGCTTAATATCGGGACGCAGTCCTTCACGGAATTTCTCCTGCTTGCGAGCGTCAGTGCAGACGTCATCCTCAGCATAGCGGGATAAGTCGAGAAATTTCCTCTGATATTCATCCATAGACATTTTGCCATGTCTGACTTTACGGAATTCCTTCTTCTTCTGGTCCATCAGACCTTGAGGAATGTGCCATGCAGGGAAGGCTGACTGAAATTCCTGCCAAGTGGTTACAGTTCCAGCAGGCAGCATGCGCCTGTGGCTTTCCCACCATTGAGCAGCTGGACCCTTCAGGTGAAATGCCGCAAAGGTGACGTAACGGACAGGGGTAACCTTAGCTGACTCCATCTCAAATAGGATGTCACGTAGCCAATCATCAGCATCCATAGGATTGGTGGAGTTGCGGTAAACAGACGGGTTGAGATGCACGAAATCTTGAAGTGATATCGGGCCAGGCTCCTGATGAGCATCATTGCGTTCTAATCGGTTTACCAGACTCTCATTGAACTGACGGTTTAGTTCAAACTACTGCATCATTACGGCAATATAGGGTGGAGGCGGAGGATCGTCAGCCATCCTGCTAGAACAACAGGGGCAGTTAGGCAAGAACAACTGCAATGAATGAGGCTATTCATGATGTAACATGAGCGATGAACAAGAAGTGCATTAGATACATATTAGTAGTCATTAAAGGCATACAGATCCATGCACGGAGTTGGATACCAATGGACAACGTGAGTTCGTAAACACACGCAGCTAGACAAACTAGGTGGCGTGCAGGCACGCGGTGAAGGAATACAACAACGCGACATAGGAAAGGCTAGATCAACGCCGAAGAAAACTACTGGGGCGAGGATTCTGTAGGGGACGACGCAGGGTGCCCTCGATAAAAGGATCCTGCGGTCCGTGAAAACTATGAAGCAGGACCTGGCCCACAATTCAAAGAAGGTTGATTGAAATCTCCGGGTGGATGTGATCACGAGATCCTAATGTTAGTGTTAGCAAAATCTTTAACCCGATTAGAAGAGAGATCAGAGTCCCAGAGCAAAGGAGAGGAATAAAAGATCCTAATCCCATCCAGTGGCGATGTGGGCCCGTAAGCCACACAGCCATGTTAGCAAAACAGTTTGTCAAAGACTAGACTCAACTTCGGCCAAGGAGATGGAAAGTAGGGGTTCCTACAGGCAGTCGGCTCTGATACCAACTTGTGACGCCCTCGGCCCGACCGTGCAGTAATCATACATGTAAATGCACACGATCAAGCCTAAGGACTCACGGGAAGATATCACAACACAACTCTACAAACAAAATAAAATAATACAAGCTTTATATTACAAGCCAAGGGCCTCGAGGGCTCGAATACATAGGCTCGAGTTACACAAGCATCAACGGAAGCAACAACAGTATCTGAGTACAGACACAAAGTTAAACAAGGGTGCCTTAAGAAGGCTTAGCATAACAGCGACACTGATCGAAAAGGCGAAGGCCTACTGCCTAGGGCCTCCGAACAACTCCTGGTCGGCGGGCTCAACATAGTAGAAGGTGCCTCCGGGGATCTCTTGCTCCTGGACTCCGTCGTTTGATCGCAGCAACCGGGTATGGGGAAAAGAGGAGCAAAGCAACCGTGAGTACTCATCCAAAGTACTCGCAAGACTTACATCAGAACTATACTAAGTATGCATCGGTATCAAAGGAATGGGGCTATATCTTTGGACTAAACTGTAGAAATGCCAGAACAGAGGGGGAAGGGCCTAGCCTATTGAAGACTAGCATCTTGAAGCAATCTTGCAGCATCAGAAGAGAATAGATCACAGCAGCAAATAATAATAAGTATATATTAGTAATGCCCTGAGATCCTTCCTCGACTACCATGCGAGAAAGTGATCCCGAGAGCAGTAGTAACAGTTTAACATTGTAAAAGTAACCATTCATAGTTGTAGAAGATCAGGATACAACTCCGAGCGTCCTGTTACCATGGACACGGCTATTCGAATAGATCACTTCCCTGCAAGGGTGCACTACTGTTACCCAACACGCTCGATTAACTCTGGCCGGACACACTTTTTCGGGTCATGCCCGGCCTCGGCTGATCGACACAACGTAGTCCTACCTAGGCTCCGTAGAGAGGTCCCCGCCGGTCTACATCCTAAGCGCTCAGGGGTCTTGGGCCCATCGCCCTTTGCACTCCGGGTCGTTGCGTGGGCGAACGGGACCAAGCACCACCTCTGTCCTGGATGGCACCTGCCCAAACGCGCCGCAATGCTAAGCTGGACGTCTGACAGAGCTTTCGGCTGATACATACGGTGTCGAGGGCCCCATTAAACCATTATCCCGCGTGGTGGTAGTGCGCATAGGCCAGCGGCCAACTCAGATCAAATACCCAAATCCGTTAGGCATGTTTAGTAACTTGCGAAGACGAACAGGATCTCTGTCGCTCCGACTTGATGACACACGGACCACGACCAAGGACCAAGCCCACCTCTCTCCTAGGTGGTCTCCGCCCGCCCTGTCGTTCCGCCATAATATCACTCGCGGGTGCTCTTGGAGCCGACCCGTCTTTAATATTATTCTCTCGCGGGCACTCTTGGAGCCAGCCCGACTTTAACAGTTTACAATATTGCAGTAATGAAACGATTCCATGATCATCACCCAGATTGATCACGGCCCGATAACAAGCATGGCAAACGGACAAGGGTGAAGGGCCACAGATGGATCAACAGCATAGCTAACTAAGCATCATAGGACAGCAGGTAGGTAGCAACAGTAGGCGACGAAATCAGGCTATGCAATAGAGTAGGAGCTATCGGAGCAACGACAGTAGCAATTCTAATGCAAGCATAGGAGAGAAAGAATGGGCGATATCTGATGATCAAGGGGGTTTTGCTTGCCTGGAAGCTCTGCTGAAGGGGTCTGGTCGTCGACGATGTAGTCGTACTCAGCAGTGTCATCAGCAGTCTCGGGGTCTATCAGGAGAGAAGGAGGGGGAAGAAACAATAAATACACGGCAAACAATGCAACACAAATGCATGACATGGCAATATGCAGTGCTAGGGGTGACCTAACGCAGTGCTACATGTGGCAGACGAAGCGGGGAAATAACTGGAACGTATTCCCGGTTTCGGACATCTGTCAGACAGATGAAGCGGAGGGGAAGGTTCCATGTTTGCAGTGCTGGAGGCATCTGACAGGTATGTGGATAGCGTATTCGGGTTCGTCTCATTTTTCTGATCAACTTTCATGTAGAAAACTTTTTCATCCGAGTTACGGTTTATTTTATATGATTTTTCAAAGTTTTAATCATTTTCTGGAATTCCTGGAATTTAATTTAAATTTGAAATTAAAATAGGAAAATGCTATGGGTACACAGAGACTGTACCCAGAGATGTGCATCTGTGGCTGACAGGTGGGTCCAGTTGACCCAGTCAAAGTTTGACTGGTGAACGGCTACTGTTCATGGGCCCACCTGTCAATGCCTCATTTTTTATTTTTTATTTTTTTATTTACTTATTTTTTTAAAAAATCATTTTGTTTTCTCTTTTTTTAAAAAAAATGGGCGGGCCCCACCTAGCAGTGGCCCATGCCGGCCACTGGAAGGGTCAACGCGCGCGCGCGCGCCCGCAGAGAGGACCGGCCATGGCCGGAGGCGACGCGGCAAGGCCGGCCGGCCGGGCCATGCCGGGCAGCGGCGAGCGGAAGGGGAGGAGCGGGCGAGAGCCGGCGTGCGTGGGGGGCAGCGGGCGTGCACGGGGCCGCGGCCGCAGGCGGCAGAGCAACAGCAAGCAGCAGCTGCTGGGCAACGCGGCGAGCGGCGGGCGAGGCGCGCGGCCAGGGTGTGAGCGTGCACGCGGGCGCAGGCTGGCCACGGCGGGTGCACGCGCGGGCGGCCAGAGGCGTGCGTGAGCACGGCCACGCGGCGGTGAGCACGAGCAGGGGACTTGCGGGCACGACCACGGCGAACATGGCGAGCACGGGGGCGGCGGCTAAGGGAGCAGATCGAGGGGCGAAGCAGGGGGATCGGAGGAGGGCCTCACAGCGGAGCTCGTGGGCATGCCGAGGAAGCTGGGGGAGCGCTGAGGGAGGAGATCCGGGGCGGGGCAGCGGGGACCGGACGCGGGGAAGACGACCCGATGGCGAGGCTCAGAGGCGTCCCCGCTCGATTGGAGGCTCGAAGAAGATGAAGTCGTCCGCGAGGGTCCTCCTGGACATCTCCTTGTGGCGCGGGGTGGCTCCGGAGCGCGAGGACGATGAAGGCACGTCGATGGAGGAGCTCGGGCGGGCTCTAATCGAGACAGAGAGTGAACGAAGGGGAGAATGGGGATTAAGGTTTCTATACCGCGACGGAGAGGTTCTTATGCATCTCGGGGTATCGATGGATGAATGACACGACGACGATCGGTGGCATGAATGGCGTGTGCGTGCGCGGCCATGCCATGCCCTGCCTGACTCTGTGCAGAGGAGGGGGGAAAGGCCTTTGTGGGCTTGGGTCGTGCTACTGTAGCACTATTCCGCTTCAGTTGCTGATGCTGCTACAATGCTCTGCTTGGAGCTACTCCAGCTGGCTACTCCACCATTCAAAATAAATACATATCTGGATTGAAACTTTGAGCCATCCGGATCAGTGTCAAAGCTAGCATCGACCTAACCCTTTACGACGAACTCTTCATCACCTCCATAAACGAGAAACATTTCCTTAGTCCTCTTTAGGTACTTAAGGATATTTTTTATCGCTTTCTAGTGTTCCACTCCTGGATCACTTTGGTACCTACCAGTCATACTGATGGCAAGGCACACATCGGGTCTAGTACACAGCATGGCATACATGATAGAGCCTATGGCTGAGGCATAGGGGACAACTTTCATCTTTTCTCTTTCTTCTGTCGTGGCTGGACATTGAGTCTTACTCAACTTCATACCTTGCAACATGGGCAAGAACCCCTTCTTTGACTGGTCCATTTTGAACTTCTTTAAAACTTTTTCAAGGTATGTACTTTATGAAAGTCCTATCAGGCATCTTGATCTATCTCTATAGATCTTGATGCCCAATATGTAAGCTGCTTCACCGAGGTCTTTCATTGAAAAACTCTTGTTCAAATAACCCTTTATGCTTTCAAGAAGTTCTACATCATTTCCAATCAATAATATGTCATCCACATACAGTATTACAAATGCTACAGAGCTCCCACTCACTTGTCAATACAAGCATCTCCATAAGCTTGGATAAACCCAAAACCTTTGATCACCTCATCAAAGCGAAGATTCCAACTCCGGGATGCTTGCACCAGTCCATAAATGGATCGCTGGAGCTTGCATACCTAATTTGCATCCTTAGGATCGACAAAACCTTTGGGTTGCATCATATACAACTCTTCCTTAATGTAACCATTAAGGAACGCAGTTTTGACGTCCATCTGGCAGATTTCATAGTCGAAAAATGCAGCAATTGCTAACATAATCCTAACAGACATTAGCATCGCTACGGGTGAGAAAGTCTCATCATAGTCAACCCCTTGAACTTGCCAAAAACCTTTTGCGACAAGTCGAGCTTTATAGACCGTGACATTACCATCAGCGTCTATTTTCTTCTTAAAGATCCATTTGTTCTCAATGGCCTTCGGTCGTCGGGTAAGTCCACCAAAGTCAATACTTGGCTTTCATACATGGATCCTATTTCGGATTTCATGGCCTCTAGCCATTTTTTGGAATCTGGGCTCATCATCGCTTCCTCATAGTTCGTAGGTCCATCGTTTTCTAACAACATGATGTCCATGACAGGATTACCATACTATCCAGGGGCACTACGTGTCATGGTCGACCTACGTTGTTCAGTAGCAGACTGGTTCAAAGTTTCATGATCATCATCATTAGCTTCCTCTCTAGCTGGTGTAGGCACCATAGGAACATCTTTTTGTGCTGCGCTACTCTCAAATTTGAGAGAAGGTTCGATAACCTCGTCAAGCTCTACCTTCCTCCCACTCACTTCTTTCGAAAGAAACTCCTTCTCTAGAAAGGATCCATTCTTGGCAACAAAGATCTTGCCCTCGGATCTGTGATAGAAGGTATACCCAATTGTCTCTTTAGGGTATCCTATGAAGACGCATTTTTCTGCCTTGGGTTCGAGCTTATCAGGCTGTAGCCTCTTGACATAAGCATCGCATCCCCAAACTTTAAGAAACGATAGCTTAGGTTTCTTGCCAAACCATAATTCATACGGTGTCATTTCAACAGATTTAGACGGTGCCCTGTTTAAAGTGAATGTGGTTGTCTCTAATGCATAATGCCAAAATGATAATGGCAAATCGGTTAGAGACATCATAGAACACACCATATCTAATAGAGTACGATTACGATGTTCGGACACACCATTACGCTGTGGTGTTCCAGGTGGCATGAGTTGTGAAACAATACCACATTGTCTTAAATGCATACCAAACTTGTAACGCGGATATTCACCTCCACGATCAGATCGTAGAAATTTTATCTTTTTATTACGATGATTTTCTACTTCACTCTGAAACTCCTTGAAATTTTCAAATGTTTCAAACTTGTGTTTCATTAAGTAAATATACCCATATCTACTTAAATCATCTGTGAAGGTCAGGAAATAACGATATCCACCGCGTGCTTCAACACTCATTGGACCGCATACATCGGTATGTATTATTACCAACAAGTCACTTGCCCGCTCCATTATACTGGAAAACGGGGTTCTAGTCATCTTGCCCTTGAGTCATGGTTTCATGTTTCAAATGATTCAAAGTCAAGTGATTCCAGAAGTCCATCAGTATGGAGTTTCTTCATGCGCTTCACACCAATATGACCTAAGCGGCAGTGCTACAAGTATGTGGTACTATCATTATTCACTTTGCATCTTTTGGCATCAATATTATGAACATGTGTATCACTACTATCGAGATTCACAAGAATAAACCATTCACATTGGGTGCATGACCATAAAAGATATTACTCATATAAATAGAACAACAATTATTCTCGAATTTAAAAGAATAACCGTGTCGCAATAAACAAGATCCAGATATAATGTTCATGCTCAACACAGGCACCAAATAACAATTATTTAGATTTAAAACTAATCCCAAAGGTAGACGTAGAGGGAGCATGCCCACGGCGATAACATCAACCTTGGAGCCATTTCCAACGCGCATCGTCACCTCGTCCTTAGCTAGTCTTCATTTTTTTTGCAGCTCCTGTTTCGAGTTACAAATATTAGCAATTGAACCAGTATCAAATACCCAGGCGCGACTACGAGCACTAGTATGGTACACATCAATAACATGTATATCAAATATACCTTTGTTGACGTTGCCAACCTTCTTATCTGCCAAGTACTTGGGGTAGTTACGCTTCCAGTAGCCATTCCCCTTGCAGTAGAAACACTCAGTCTCAAGTTTAGGTCCAGCTTTGGGCTTCTTCACGGGAGCAGCAACTTGCTTGCCATTCTTCTTGAAGTTCCCTTTCTTTCCCTTAGTATTTTTTAAACTGGTGGTCTTTTTGACCATCAACACATGATGTTCTTTCTTGATTTCTACTTCCGCGGTTTTAAGCATCGCGAAAAGCTCAGGGAGTGTCTTCTCCATCCCTTGCATGTGATAGTTCATCACAAAGCCCTTGTAGCTTGGTGGCAGTGACTGGAGAATGCAACTTGTGAGCTGCATTGGGATTTTCCCCAAAGAGGAAGGGAGATGCAATATAGTAGCAGATAAGTATTTCCCTCAGTTGACAACCAAGGTTATCGAACCCAGTAGGAGATTCACGCAAACAACCATCGACAGCACCTACACGCACATGAGCAAATACTTGCACCCAACGCGGGCAAGAGGGTTGTCAATCCCCTTGTACTCGTTAATTGCAAGGATCAAATCTGATAGTTGTAGATAGATAAATTGCAAAGTAAAATAAAAGTAAATAAATTGCAGCAAGGTATTTTTGGTTTTAGCAATATGATTAAAGTAAACCCGGGGGCCATAGTTTTCACTAGAGGCATCTCTCTCATAAGCATAGCATACTGTGGGTAAACAAATTACTGTTGGGCAATTGATAGAAAAGCGCATAGTTATGATGTTATTCATGGCATGATCATGTATATAGGCATTACGTCTGTGACAAGTAGACCGAAACGATTCTGCATCTACTACTATTACTCCACCAATCGACCGCTATCCAGCATGCATCTATGGTATTAAGTTCATGACAAACATAGTAACGCTTTAAGCAAGATGACATAATGTAGACAGAATCAAACCAATCAATATGATTAAACCCCGTCGTTTTACCCTTAGTAGCAACAATACAAATACGTGTGTTGCTACTCCTCCTGTCACAGAGTGAGGACACCGCAAGATTGAGCCTACTACTATGCACCACTTCCACTGAAGATCTAATCATCAACTTGGCCAAAGAAAACTCATAGATCGGAAAGCATTACATAGCAATAACAATCATACATAATAGAATTCAGAATTGACTCAATTACTTTCAATGAATAATCTGATCATTAACCCACAATTCATCGGATCCCAACAAACGCACCACAAAAAAGTATTACATCATATCGACCTCCAAAGAGAACATTGTATTGAAGATCAAAGAGAGAGAGAGAGAGAGCCATCTAGCTAATCACTATGGACCCATAGGTCATGTAGGAACTACTCACACATCATCGGAAGGGCAGCAAGGTTGATGAAGAACCCCTCCGTGATCGATTCCCCCTCCGGCAGAGTACCGGAAAAGGCCTCCAGATGGGATCGCATAAGAACAGAGGCTTGCGGCGGCGGAAGAATTGTTTTGGGTCTCGCTCTAGGGGTTTTGGAATATTTGGGAATTTATAGCGTTGGAATTAGGTCATAAGGAGCCACGTGGGGCCCACAAGACATCAGGGCACACCCTACCCCCCAGGGTGCGCCTTGTTGCCTTGTCACCGCCCCGTCTGGCTTCTGGTCCTCCCCTAAAGCTTCTAGGGTCCCTCTTGGTACAGAAAAAATTGTCAAAAAGTTTCGCAGCGTTTGGACTCCGTTTGGTAGGGATTTTCTGTAAAACCAAAAACAGGCAGAAAACAACAACTAGCACTTGCCACTGAGTTAATAGGTTAGTTCTCAAAAATGATATAAAATGATGTATAAAGCATATAAGATTGGTAATATAATAGCATGAAACAATCAAAAATTATAGATACGTCGGAGACGTATCAGAGAACCCTGTCAATCGCTATTTCTTCAGGAATATTAACTCCCAGCTGATTCAGGCCATTGGCGTACCCAGACATTTTGAGTACGTGCTCGCTAACGGAGCTGTTCTCTTCCATCATACAGCTAAAGAATTTGTCTGAGGCTTCATACCTCTCCACACGGGCGTGAGCCTGAAATACCATTTTCAGTTCCTCAATCATCTTATATGCCCCGTGGTGCTCAAAATGTTTTTGGAGCCTTGATTCTAAGCCGTACAGCATGGCGCACTGAACTATCGAGTGGTCATCAGCACGTGCCTGTCAGACATTCACAACATCAACAGATGTCCCAGGAGGGGGTGGTGAACCGAGCGGTGCATCAAGGACATAAGCCTTCTGTGCAGCAGTGAGGATAATCCTCAGATTATGGAGCCAGACCACAAAGTTGCTTCCATCATCTTTCAGTTTTTCTTTCTCTAGGAATGCATTGAATTTGAGCGGAGGTACAACGTGAGCCAATGATCTACAACATATTTGCAAAGACATTTAGACTATTTTCTTGATAATTAGTTCAAATTAATCAAATTACTAATGAACTCCCACTTAAAACAACATCCTTCAAGTTGTTTCGTGATACACACTACTAGGAAATAGCTTATAGGTAGATACTTAGCAGTAGCGCTGGGCAAGTGACCCATGCTACTGCTAAGTAATAGTAGCACAGGTAACAAACAAACGCTACAGGTAGGGTATAGTAGTAGCGTGGGTGCGCAGAGCCATCGCTGCTGGTTAGTGGTCCACGCAGTACCTCCGGGTCGAGCCATAGTAGCAGCGTGGGCTTTGGATCCGGCGCTTCGACTAACACCTTAGCTGTAGCGCGGGTCTTGTACAGACCGCTGCCACTACTATTACACGGGCCAGCTGGTGGGCCTCACTTAGCAGCAGCGCGGGGACAGTGGAACACGCTACAGGTAGTGCCCTTAGCAGTAGCGTCGGCCTGTTACCCGCGCTACTGCTAAGAGGCCTTATCCTCTCCCTGTCCGTCACTCTCCCTCTCCACTCTCCACACTCTCAGTCTCGCTCCTCCCTGCTCCGGCGCCCAGCACCGCGCGGCCGCCCTCCTCCATCCCGGCCGGCCCTCCCCTGTCCCGGCCCTCCCCACGCGGCCACCCTTCCCCATCCCGGCCCTGCCCACGCACGTCGGCCGGCCACTGCGCGCCCCCTCTCCGGCTCGGCCCCGCCCCCACCGTGAACACCTCCCTCTCCTCTGTGTTTACTTTTAGGTTTATTTTTTAGATGTATGGTTAGATGGATGGCTAGATGGATGGATGCATTTATTCAAACTATTTGAACTTATAAAATCATTTAGATGGAATGTGATTTATGAACATTTTAGGGGAATTATTGGGAGAAGTAAAATCCAATCATGTTGAATATAACTGATATGTTCTACTTTGAAAACCGATTTGAATGAGTTTCAAATTGGTTGAAACTTGGGAGTGTGGTTGAATACATTACTAAGAAACCATATTTGTTTAAGGCTAAACAATAACTGCCAATAGTTAATTGATATAGCAATTTGCCTAAATGAACCTTCTTTTGAATTACCCACCACCGTTGGTAGGTCTAGATACTATTCTGGTAGGGTTCCGAATCAATACCAATCACCTAGGGTAGACATGGCAGCAAAGTAGCACACTAGAAGTAGACATGAAAATGACCTTCGATCTTGGTCCTGAAGATGATCATGAAGATAATATCGACATTTGGGTGGATGTGGACATGATTCCAGTTCTACCTCCATGTGAGTTCTTCAAACAAATTTGTTAAGTAATTTATATTGTTTATTTAAAAATAGTTGGTATTCATCCCTACTAAACTTGTTTATTTATAATTGACAGCTTATTTCCTTTCTCCAAGAAATACACGGAAGGTAGTAGACAAGACCTACTACAGTTATGGCTCAGAGCTAAATTGGGAGGAGATAAATTCTCTTGTCTCATTTATTAAGCATGTTGAGACTTTTAAGATCAATTATGAAATTGGCAAAAATTATAGTGGATATGTGCCACTAGTCCACGTGTTGAACCATGGTGACATCAATGCAGATAGCATGGTAAGATTTTTTACTATTGTGTCACTAGTCCATCTTTTGCATACATTCTTCTTAAGCAAAACTACATTACTAACTATGTTACTATTATGTTGTTCAACAGAAGCTCCTGAAGGATATTGTGCCTCAGCTGATGTATACTAAAGGTCACGTGAGTATTATTAGCTTACGGCCAAGTCTACCGGTGGCTTTTCGCTGTGCATACTCGATTTCTCGAACAGATGAATGCCTCAAAATCAAACGATAGAGCAAAGTATTGAATGCACGCAGGGAAGTAATTGGAGACAGCATGGATGTGCACAGGCCACAAATTGGAGACAGGTGGATCTCTATTCTCCATAATGGAGATGGAGGGGTTTATCTGTTTTATGCTATTTTACCTAAGAGAGAGGAGTAGGTCCTAGCTAGTATTTGTCATGCGCTAGAATGATGATGAGTTATTTACCTAGGATGATAACAATTAGCTAGTGTTGGTTAACTTGTCATGTGCTATGTTGATGGTGAGTTATTATATGACTAAGGATGGTGAGTTGTTATATGACTACGATGATGATGATGAGGAGGCCGTAATGATGATGAGTTATTATATATATGACTACGGATGATGAGTTGTTATATGACTACAATGATGATGAGTTATTATATATATGACTACGGATGATGAGTTGTTATATGACTACAATGATGATGAGTTATTATATATATGACTACGGATGATGAGTTGTTATATGACTACAATGATGATGAGTTGTTATATCATTATGATAATGATTAGTTGTTATATCATTGGGTGGAAGAAACACGGATTAGATTAAAGTGGATGGATCCAAGTGACCAAGTTGGATTAGTAGGACGATAAGATTAAAGTGGATGGATCCAAGTGACCAAATTGGATTAGTAGGACAATATCGTCCTACTAATCCAACTTGGTCACTTGGATCCATCCAGTTTAATCTAATCCGTGTTTCTTCCACCCAATGATATAACAATTCATCGTTATCATAATGATATAACAACCTCTTAATTGCTACTTTATCAAAATTTGTATAACGGTGTAGAAATACAATATAAATCTAAAGAAATGAAATACGGATGAATAGTAGTGGCGCAGGGCAACACGCCACGCTACTGCTATTTAGCAGTAGCGCGGGTCCTGTCCCACGCTACTACTAAAACAAGTAGTAGTAGCGCGGGGTCAGACACGCGCTACTGCTAATAGTTAGATGTAGCGCACCGGCGCTACTGCTAGCACATAACCCCGCGCTACTACTAGGGTTTTCCCTAGTAGTGACATGATCCAAATTCCCTATCCCAAGTCCGATCATCACGTGAGATGGAGTAGTTTCAATGGTGAACATCAACATGTTGATCATATCATCCATATGACTCATGTTTAACCTTTCGGTTCGATGTGTTCTGAGACCATGTCTGTACATGCTAGGCTCGTCAAGTTAACCAAAGTATTTCCGCATGTGTAAAACTGGCTTACACCCGTTGTATGTGAACGTGGAATTTACCACACCCAATCATCACGAGGTGCTTCAAAATGATGAACTTTCGCAATGGTGCATACTAAGGGAGAACACTTTTATGTTGATATTAAGTGTGAGGGATCACCTTATAATGCTACCATCGCGATCTAAGCAAAATAAGATACATGAAAAAACAAACATCACATGCAAGTATATTGTGACATGATATGGCCTTTTTCTTCTTGTGTCTTTGATCACCATCTCCAAAGCACCGGCATAATCTCCATCACCACCAGCATGGTACCTAGGTCCTTGGTGCCGTCATATAGTTGTCTCCACCAACTATTGCTAACTCATAGCGATAAAGTAAAGCAATTACATGGCGTTTAACCATTGACACGCAGGTCATACAATAATATTAAGACAACCATATGGAACCTGCCGGTTGCCGTACTCATCGACATGCAAGTCGTGAAAGATTACAAAACATGATCATCTCATAGATCACATATATCACATCATATCTTGGCCATACCACATCACATGCCCTGCAAAAACAAGTTAGACGTCCTCTACTTTGTTCTTGCAAATTTTACGTGGCTTCTAAGGGCAACGTATAAGAACCGTTCTTACCTACACAAAGCCACAACAGTGATATACAAGTTGCCTTTTAACCTTTTCAGGACCGCCGTTGTCAAATCAGATTTTAACTATAGTGGGAGAGACAGACACCCGCCAGCCGCTTTATGCAATACAAGTTACATGTCAAGCACGGAAACGGTCTCTTGTGCGTGGACAAGTAAAGTTGGTCTGGGCCGTAGATACGTCTCCAACATATCTATAATTTATGAAGTATTCATGCCATATTTATATGAGTTCTACATGGTTTTGATGCACTTTTATATGATTTTCATGAACTAACCTATTAACCTAGTGCCCAGTGCTAGTTGCTATTTTCTGCATGTTTTTTGGTTTTCCAGAAAATCCATACCAAACGAAGTCCAAATGCAACAAAATTTTACGGTGAATTTTTATGGAAAATAAGAGACCCAGGAAGTTTCAGGAGGGAACCAGAAGAGGTCTAGGGGAGTCACAAGCTCACCTAGCGCGCCCCCCTAGGGGGGCGCCACCTGAGCTTGTGGGTCCCTTGGGACTCCCCCTGGCGTGAATCCAATGCTGAATAATCCTATAAATCCCAAAACCCCTGAAAGTTAACCTAGATGAGTTTTTCCGCCGCCGCAAGCCTCTGTCCTGAAGCGATCTCAATCGGAGCCCAGTTCCGGCACCCTGCCGGAGGGGGGTCATACGTCTCCAACGTATCTATAATTTTTGATTGTTCCATGCTATTATAGTATCAATCTTGGATGTTTTTATATACATTTACAGCAATTATATATCATTTTTTGGGACTAACCTATTAACTTAGTGCCCGGTGCGAGTTGCTGTTTTTTGCCATTTTTTGGTTTTCCAGAATATCAGTACCAAACGAAGTCCGAATGCCACGAAACTTTTTGGAGATTTTTTTCTGGACATAAGAGACACTAGAAGCTTCGGGAGGAGGCCAGAAGCCAGAGGAGGTGGCCATGAGCCACCAGGGTGCGCCCCAGGGGGGTGGCGTGCCCTGGTGCCTCGTGGACCCACCTCTACTCCGTTTGACCTAATTCCACCTCTATAAATTCTCTAAAATCGGGAAACCAACAGGGGAGTCCATGAAATACTTTTTCTGCCGCCGCAAGTTCCTGTTCTCGAGAGATCCCATGTGGAGGCCTTTTCCGGCACTCTGCCGAAGGGGGAATCGATCATGGAGGGGCTCTACATCATCCTTGCTGCCCTTCCGATGATGCATGAGTAGTTTACCACAGACCTTCGGGTCCATAGTTAGTAGCTAGATGGCTTCTTCTCTCTTTTTGATCTTCAATACAATGTTCTCCTCGATGTTCTTGGAGTTCTATCCGATGTAATCACTTTTTGCGGTGTGTTTGTTGGGATCCGATGAATTGTGAGTTTATGATCAGATTATCCATGAATATTATTTGAGTTTTCTCTGAACTCTTTTATGCATGATTATTATAGCTTCGTATTTCTCTCCGATCTATTGATTTGGTTTGGCCAACTAGATTCATTTATCTTGCAATGGGAGAGGTGCTTTGTAATGGGTTCGATCTTGCGGTGCTCAATCCCAGTGACAGAAAAGGACATGACACGTATGTATCGTTGCTATTAAGGGTAAAAAGATGGGGTTTATTCATGCATGAGTTTGATTTGTCTACATCATGTCATCTTGCTTAAGGCGTTACTCCGTTCTTCATGAACTTAATACACTAGATGCATGTTGGATAGCGGTCGATGTGTGGAGTAATAGTAGTAGATGCAGGCAGGAGTCGGTCTACTTGTCTCGGACGTGATGCCTATATACATGATCATTGCCTTGGATATCGTCATGATTATTTGCTTTTCTATCAATTGCCCAACAGTAATTTGTTCACCCACCGTATGCTATTTTCAAGAGAGAAGCCTCTAGTGAAAACTATGGCCCCCAGGTCTACCTTTATCATACATTGAAAATCCTAAAAATACCTTGCTGCACTTTTACTTTATTTATTTTATTTTGTATTTTTGTTTGATCTATCTATCTATCACCATACAATTTAATCTTGCAATTGACCGCCAAGGGATTGACAACCCCTTGTTCGCGTTGGGTGCGAGGACTTGTTTTTTTGTGTGCAGGTACTGCTAACGAGATGTTGTGTGATTCTCCTATTGGATTGATAACCTTTGTTTCATAACTGAGGGAAATAGTTATCTCTACTGGATTGATAACCCTGTCAATCGCTATTTCTTCAGGAATATTAACTCCCAGCTGATTCAGGCCATTGGCGTACCCAGACATTTTGAGTACGTGCTCGCTAACGGAGTTGTTCTCTTCCATCATACAGCTAAAGAATTTGTCTGAGGCTTCATACCTCTCCACATGGGCGTGAGCCTGAAATACCATTTTCAGTTCCTCAATCATCTCATATGCCCCGTGGTGCTCAAAATGTTTTTGGAGCCTTGATTCTAAGCCGTACAGCATGGCGCACTGAACTATCGAGTGGTCATCAGCACGTGCCTGTCAGACATTCACAACATCAACAGATGTCCTAGGAGGGGGTGGTGAACCGAGCGGTGCATCAAGGACATAAGCCTTCTGTGCAGCAGTGAGGATAATCCTCAGATTATGGAGCCAGACCACAAAGTTGCTTCCATCATCTTTCAGTTTTTCTTTCTCTAGGAATGCATTGAATTTGAGCGGAGGTACAACGTGAGCCAATGATCTACAACATATTTGCAAAGACATTTAGACTATTTTCATGATAATTAGTTCAAATTAATCAAATTACTAATGAACTCCCACTTAAAACAACATCCTTCAAGTTGTTTCGTGATACACACTACTAGGAAATAGCTTATAGGTAGATACTTAGCAGTAGCGCTGGGCAAGTGACCCACGCTACTGCTAAGTAATAGTAGCACAGGTAACAAACAAACGCTACAGGTAGGGTATAGTAGTAGCGTGGGTGCGCAGAGCCATCGCTGCTGGTTAGTGGTCCACGCAGTACCTCCGGGTCGAGCCATAGTAGCAGCGTGGGCTTTGGATCCGGCGCTTCGACTAACACCTTAGCTGTAGCGCGGGTCTTGTACACACCGCTGCCACTACTATTACACGGGCCAGCTGGTGGGCCTCACTTAGCAGCAGCGCGGGGACAGTGGAACACGCTACAGGTAGTGCCCTTAGCAGTAGCGTCGGCCTATTACCCGCGCTACTGCTAAGAGGCCTTATCCTCTCCCTGTCCGTCACTCTCCCTCTCCACTCTCCACACTCTCAGTCTCGCTCCTCCCTGCTCCGGCGCTCGGCACCGCGCGGCCGCCCTCCTCCATCCCGGCCGGCCCTCCCCTATCCCGGCCCTCCCCACGCGGCCGCCCTTCCCCATCCCGGCCCTGCCCACGCACATCGGCCGGCCACTGCGCGCCCCCTCTCCGGCTCGGCCCCGCCCCCACCGTGAACACCTCCCTCTCCTCTGTGTTTACTTTTAGGTTTATTTTTTAGATGTATGGTTAGATGGATGGCTAGATGGATGGATGCATTTATTCAAACTATTTGAACTTATAAAATCATTTAGATGGAATGTGATTTATGAACATTTTAGGGGAATTATTGGGAGAAGTAAAATCCAATCATGTTGAATATAACTGATATGTTCTACTTTGAAAACCGATTTGAATGAGTTTCAAATTGGTTGAAACTTGGGAGTGTGGTTGAATACATTACTAAGAAACCATATTTGTTTAAGGCTAAACAATAACTGCCAATAGTTAATTGATATAGCAATTTGCCTAAACGAACCTTCTTTTGAATTACCCACCACCGTTGGTAGGTCTAGATACTATTCTGGTAGGGTTCCGAATCAATACCAATCACCTAGGGTAGACATGGCAGCAAAGTAGCACACTAGAAGTAGACATGAAAATGACCTTCGATCTTGGTCCTGAAGATGATCATGAAGATAATATCGACATTTGGGTGGATGTGGACATGATTCCAGTTCTACCTCCATGTGAGTTCTTCAAACAAATTTGTTAAGTAATTTATATTGTTTATTTAAAAATAGTTGGTATTCATCCCTACTAAACTTGTTTATTTATAATTGACAGCTTATTTCCTTTCTCCAAGAAATACACGGAAGGTAGTAGACAAGACCTACTACAGTTATGGCTCAGAGCTAAATTGGGAGGAGATAAATTCTCTTGTCTCATTTATTAAGCATGTTGAGACTTTTAAGATCAATTATGAAATTGGCAAAAATTATAGTGGATATGTGCCACTAGTCCACGTGTTGAACCATGGTAACATCAATGCAGATAGCATGGTAAGATTTTTTACTATTGTGTCACTAGTCCATCTTTTGCATACATTCTTCTTAAGCAAAACTACATTACTAACTATGTTACTATTATGTTGTTCAACAGAAGCTCCTGAAGGATGTTGTGCCTCAGCTGATGTATACTAAAGGTCACGTGAGTATTATTAGCTTACGGCCAAGTCTACCGGTGGCTTTTCGCTGTGCATACTCGATTTCTCGAACAGATGAATGCCTCAAAATCAAACGATGGAGCAAAGTATTGAATGCACGCAGGGAAGTAATTGGAGACAGCATGGATGTGCACAGGCCACAAATTGGAGACAGGTGGATCTCTATTCTCCATAATGGAGATGGAGGGGTTTATCTGTTTTATGCTATTTTACCTAAGAGAGAGGAGTAGGTCCTAGCTAGTACCTGTCATGCGCTAGAATGATGATGAGTTATTTACCTAGGATGATAACAATTAGCTAGTGTTGGTTAACTTGTCATGTGCTATGTTGATGGTGAGTTATTATATGACTAAGGATGGTGAGTTGTTATATGACTACGATGATGATGATGAGGAGGCCGTAATGATGATGAGTTATTATATATATGACTACGGATGATGAGTTGTTATATGACTACAATGATGATGAGTTGTTATATCATTATGATAATGATTAGTTGTTATATCATTGGGTGGAAGAAACACGGATTAGATTAAAGTGGATGGATCCAAGTGACCAAGTTGGATTAGTAGGACGATAAGATTAAGGTGGATGGATCAAAGTGACCAAGTTGGATTAGTAGGACAATATCGTCCTACTAATCCAACTTGGTCACTTGGATCCATCCACTTTAATCTAATCCGTGTTTCTTCCACCCAATGATATAACAATTCATCGTTATCATAATGATATAACAACCTCTTAATTGCTACTTTATCAAAATTTGTATAACGGTGTAGAAATACAATATAAATCTAAAGAAATGAAATACAGATGAATAGTAGTGGCGCAGGGCAACACGCCACGCTACTGCTATTTAGCAGTAGCGCGGGTCCTGTCCCACGCTACTGCTAAAACAAGTAGTAGTAGCGCGGGGTCAGACACGCGCTACTGCTAATAGTTAGATGTAGCGCACCGGCGCTACTGCTAGCACATAACCCCGCGCTACTACTAGGGTTTTCCCTAGTAGTGACATGATCCAAATTCCCTATCCCAAGTCCGATCATCACGTGAGATGGAGTAGTTTCGATGGTGAACATCAACATGTTGATCATATCATCCATATGACTCATGTTTAACCTTTCGGTTCGATGTGTTCTGAGACCATGTCTGTACATGCTAGGCTCGTCAAGTTAACCAAAGTATTTCCGCATGTGTAAAACTGGCTTACACCCGTTGTATGTGAACGTGGAATTTACCACACCCAATCATCACGAGGTGCTTCAAAATGATGAACTTTCGCAATGGTGCATACTAAGGGAGAACACTTTTATGTTGATATTAAGTGTGAGGGATCACCTTATAATGCTACCATCGCGATCTAAGCAAAATAAGATACATGAAAAAACAAACATCACATGCAAGTATATTGTGACATGATATGGCCTTTTTCTTCTTGTGTCTTTGATCACCATCTCCAAAGCACCGGCATAATCTCCATCACCACCAGCATGGTACCTAGGTCCTTGGTGCCGTCATATAGTTGTCTCCACCAACTATTGCTAACTCATAGCGATAAAGTAAAGCAATTACATGGCGTTTAACCATTGACACGCAGGTCATACAATAATATTAAGACAACCATATGGAACCTGCCGGTTGCCGTACTCATCGACAAGCAAGTCGTGAAAGATTACAAAACATGATCATCTCATAGATCACATATATCACATCATATCTTGGCCATACCACATCACATGCCCTGCAAAAACAAGTTAGACGTCCTCTACTTTGTTCTTGCAAATTTTACGTGGCTTCTAAGGGCAACGTATAAGAACCGTTCTTACCTACACAAAGCCACAACAGTGATATACAAGTTGCCTTTTAACCTTTTCAGGACCGCCGTTGTCAAATCAGATTTTAACTATAGTGGGAGAGACAGACACCCGCCAGCCGCTTTATGCAATACAAGTTACATGTCAAGCACGGAAACGGTCTCTTGTGCGTGGACAAGTAAAGTTGGTCTGAGCCGTAGATACGTCTCCAACATATCTATAATTTATGAAGTATTCATGCCATATTTATATGAGTTCTACATGGTTTTGATGCACTTTTATATGATTTTCATGAACTAACCTATTAACCTAGTGCCCAGTGCTAGTTGCTGTTTTCTGCATGTTTTTTGGTTTTCCAGAAAATCCATACCAAATGAAGTCCAAATGCAACAAAATTTTACGGTGAATTTTTATGGAAAATAAGAGACCCAGGAAGTTTCAGGAGGGAACCAGAAGAGGTCTAGGGGAGTCACAAGCTCACCTAGCGCGCCCCCCTAGGGGGGGCGCCACCTGAGCTTGTGGGTCCCTTGGGACTCCCCCTGGCGTGAATCCAATGCTGAATAATCCTATAAATCCCAAAACCCCTGAAAGTTAACCTAGATGAGTTTTTCCGCCGCCGCAAGCCTCTGTCCTGAAGCGATCTCAATCGGAGCCCAGTTCCGGCACCCTGCCGGAGGGGGGTCATACGTCTCCAACGTATCTATAATTTTTGATTGTTCCATGCTATTATAGTATCAATCTTGGATGTTTTTATATACATTTACAGCAATTATATATCATTTTTTGGGACTAACCTATTAACTTAGTGCCCAGTGTGAGTTGTTGTTTTTTGCCATTTTTTGGTTTTCCAGAATATCAGTACCAAACGAAGTCCGAATGCCACGAAACTTTTTGGAGATTTTTTTCTGGACATAAGAGACACTAGAAGCTTCGGGAGGAGGCCAGAAGCCAGAGGAGGTGGCCATGAGCCACCAGGGTGCGCCCCAGGGGGGTGGCGTGCCCTGGTGCCTCGTGGACCCACCTCTACTCCGTTTGACCTAATTCCACCTCTATAAATTCTCTAAAATCGGGAAACCAACAGGGGAGTCCATGAAATACTTTTTCTGCCGCCACAAGTTCCTGTTCTCGAGAGATCCCATGTGGAGGCCTTTTCCGGCACTCTGCCGAAGGGGGAATCGATCATGGAGGGGCTCTACATCATCCTTGCTGCCCTTCCGATGATGCATGAGTAGTTTACCACAGACCTTCGGGTCCATAGTTAGTAGCTAGATGGCTTCTTCCCTCTTTTTGATCTTCAATACAATGTTCTCCTCGATGTTCTTGGAGTTCTATCCGATGTAATCACTTTTTGCGGTGTGTTTGTTGGGATCCGATGAATTGTGAGTTTATGATCAGATTATCCATGAATATTATTTGAGTTTTCTCTGAACTCTTTTATGAATGATTATTATAGCTTCGTATTTCTCTCCGATCTATTGATTTGGTTTGGCCAACTAGATTCATTTATCTTGCAATGGGAGAGGTGCTTTGTAATGGGTTCGATCTTGCGGTGCTCAATCCCAGTGACAGAAAAGGACATGACACGTATGTATCGTTGCTATTAAGGGTAAAAAGATGGGGTTTATTCATGCGTGAGTTTGATTTGTCTACATCATGTCATCTTGCTTAAGGCGTTACTCCGTTCTTCATGAACTTAATACACTAGATGCATGTTGGATAGCGGTCGATGTGTGGAGTAATAGTAGTAGATGCAGGCAGGAGTCGGTCTACTTGTCTCGGACGTGATGCCTATATACATGATCATTGCCTTGGATATCGTCATGATTATTTGCTTTTCTATCAATTGCCCAACAGTAATTTGTTCACCCACCGTATGCTATTTTCAAGAGAGAAGCCTCTAGTGAAAACTATGGCCCCCGGGTCTACCTTTATCATACATTGAAAATCCTAAAAATACCTTGCTGCACTTTTACTTTATTTATTTTATTTTGTATTTTTGTTTGATCTATCTATCTATCACCATACAATTTAATCTTGCAATTGACCGCCAAGGGATTGACAACCCCTTGTTCGCGTTGGGTGCGAGGACTTGTTTTTTTGTGTGCAGGTACTGCTAACGAGATGTTGCGTGATTCTCCTACTGGATTGATAACCTTTGTTTCATAACTGAGGGAAATAGTTATCTTTGTTGTACTGCATCATCCCCTCCTCTTCGGGGAAATCCCAACGCAGCTCACAAGTAGCAGGGGGAAGCCATCACCGGAGGCCATCTTCATCATCCCCGCTGCCTCCATGACGAGAAGGGAGTAGTTCACCCTCAGGGCTGAGGGTATGTACCAGTAGCTATGTGTTTGATCTATCTCTCTCTCTCTCTCTCGTGATCTGGATAGGGCATGATCTTGATGTACCATGAGCTTTGTTAATATAGATGAATCATATGGAGTTGTTCCCTCTCTTTGTTGTGATGAATTGAGTCTTGCTCTTTGAGGTTTCATTGTTATCGGATTGAATATTGGACTTGAGATCACTTGATGTATGTCTTGCATGTGGATACCCGTGGTGACAATGGGGTATTCTATTGAGTCACTTGATAACTATTTTGGTAATCAACTTGCGGATTCCCGATGTGACATTGGGGTAATCTAGGCACATAGGTTGACACACGTTTTCATCCTACTTTCTCCGATAGAAACTTTGGGGTAATCTTTGAAGTTCTTTGTGTTGGATTGAATATTATAAATCTGAAATTGTTTGATGCATATCGAATAATTAACTCGCGGATACTTGTGGTGACATTGGAGTATCTAGGTGACATTAGAGTTGATTGATGCGTATCATATGGTGTTATTGTAGTACGATCTCTAGGGCTGTTTGTGACACTTATAGGGATGGCTCAATAGATTGATCGGAAAGATAACTTTGAGGTGGTTTTGCTGCCTACAACAATTTCATCTTATGTTCTCCGCTATCGATAGGGACTTTGGAGTGATTCTTTGTTGCACGTTAAGGGATGGTTATATGATTCAATTATGTTAGCACTGTTGAGAGATTGCACTAGTGAAAGTATGAACCCTCGGCCTTGTTTCTAAGCATTGCAATACCGTTTGTGCTCACCTTTATCATTTGCTATCTTGCTGTTTTTATATTTTCAGATTACAAAAACCTATATCTACTATCCATACTGCACTTGTATCACCATCTCTTCGCCGAACTAGTGCACCTATACAATTTACCATTGTATTGGGTGTGTTGGGGACACAAGAGATTACTTGTATTTGATTGCAGGGTTGTTTGAGAGAGACCATCTTGATCCTACACCTCCCATGGATTGATAAACTTTAGGTCATCCACTTGAGGGAAATTTGCTGCTGTCCTACAAAACTCTGCGCTTGGAGGCCCAACAGAGACTACAAGAATAAAGTTGCGTAGTAGACATCAGTCGCTTCATCCCACCATGCCGCCAAATCCAAAATAACAAAGGAGGGTAGCAACTGTTGGAAATATGCCCTAGAGGCAATAATAAAGTTGTAATTATCATATTTCCTTGTTCTTGATAAATGTTTATTCTCCATGCTATAATTGTATTAATCGGAAACTCAAATACATGTGTGGATACATAAACAAACACCGTGTCCCTAGTGAGCCTTTACTAGACTAGCTCGTTGATTAAACATGGTTAAGGTTTCCTAACCATAGACATGAGTTGTCATTTAATAACGGGATCACGTCATTAGGAGAATGGTGTGATGGACAGACACAATCATAAGCGTAGCATCTGATCGTGTCACTTAGTCTAATTGCTACAGCTTTCGTAATGTCAAGTATCTGTTCCTTGGACCATGAGATTGTGCCACTCCCTAATACCGGAAAAATAGTTTGTGGGTATCACACGTCACTTTGTAACTGGGTGATCATAAAGGTGCTCTTCAGGTATCTCGACAAGTATTTGCTGGGTTGTATTGATCAAGACTGGGATTTGTCACTCCATGTGACGGAGAGATATCTCTGGGCCCTCTCGGTAATACGACATCCTAAGTAGCTTGCAAGCATGTGAATAATGTGTTTAGTCACGGAGATGTTGTATTACGGAATGAGTAAAGGGACTAGCCGGTAACGAGATTGAACTAGGTATGGCGATACCGACAATCGAATTTCGGGCAAGTAAAATATCACGAGACAAAGGGAATTGTATACGGGATTATCTGAATCCTTGAAATCGTGCTTCAAACCGGTAAAGATCTTCGTTGAATATGTGGGAGTCATTATGGGCATCCAGGTCCCGCTATTGATTATTGATCGGAGAGGTGTCTCGGTCATGTCTGCATGTTCTCGAACCCGTAGGGTCACACAGTTAACGTTCGGTAACGCTAGGGTAGTATTGGGATATTCATAATGGTGAGTCTAAAGGTAGTTCGGAATCTCGGATGGGATCCGGAACATCACGAGGAGCTTCGGAATAGTCCGGCAGTAAAGTTTCATATATGGGAAGTGTTTTTCAGGGTTCTGGAAAAGTTCGGGAATTTACCGGCATTGTACCGGGGAGTTCCAGAGGGTTCAGGGGGTCCACCAATGGGGCCCACCTACCTCTAAGGGGCCACATGGACCCTTAGGGGGGCGCACCAGCCCTACATGGGCCAGGTGCCACACCCCAAGGGCCCATGCTGCTAGGGGGGCAAACACTAAGGGGGGGCGCCCCATGCCTTGGGGGGAAGAATCCCCCCCTTTGCTGCCGCCCCAAGCCTTGGAGGGGGCAAGGCTGGCCGCACCCCTCACCCCCAATATAAAGAGAGGGGAGGGACTGGGTGCAGCCATCCCACAACCTGGCCGCCGCCCTCCCTCTCTCCCTCCACTTCCTCCACCGCAACAGCTTGGCGAAGCCCTGCAGAAATTCCTCCACCACCACCACCATGCCATCGTGCTGGCCTGGATCCCATCTACATCCCTCCCTCGCTTGCTGGATCAAAAAGGACGAGACATCACTGAGCCGTACGTGTGCATAACTCGGAGGTGCCGTTCGTGCGGCGCTCGATCGGATTGGATCGTGAAGAGTACGACTACATCAACCACGTTCGTTGAACGTTTCCACTTTTGGTCTAATAGGGTATGTAGACACACTCCCTCTCATTGCTAGCATCTCCTAGATTAGATCTTGGGTGAATCCATAGAATTTTTTTTGTTTTCCATGCAACGTTCCCCATCTGTGGCATCATGAGCTAGGTTTATGCGTAGATGTTATGCATGAGTAGAACACAATTTTGTTGTGGCCGTTGATGTTCATGTTGCTTACCTCCTTTGTTATTTTGGATTTGGTGGTATTGTGGGATGAAGCGGCCCAGACCAACTTTACTTGTCCACGCACAAGAGACCGGTTCCACGCTTGACATGTAACTTGTATTGCATAAAGCGGCTGGCGGGTGTCTGTTTCTCCCACTTTAGTTAAATCTGATTTGACAACGGCGGTCCTTGAAGAAGGTTAAAAGGAAACTTGTATATCATCATTGTGGCTTTGTGTAGGTAAGAACGGTTCTCATACGTTGCCCTTAAAAGCCACATAAAATTTGCAACAACAAAGTAGAGGGCGTCTAACTTGTTTTTGCAGGGCATGTGATGTGATATGGCAAAGATGTGATATGATATATGTGATGTATGAGATGATCATGTTTTGTAATAGTTCACGACTTGCATGTCGATGAGTACGGCAACCGGCAGGAGCCATAGGGTTGTCTTAATATTATTGTATGACCTGCATGTCAATCATTAAACGCCATGTAATTGCTTTACTTTATCGCTATGAGTTACAATAGTTTTAGAAGCAATAGTTGGTGGAGACAACTACATGACGGCACCAAGGGCCAAGGTGTCATGCCGGTGATGATGGAGATCATGCCAGTGCTTTGGAGATGGAGATCAAAAGCACAAGAAGACAAAGGCCATATCATGTCACATATTGCTTGCATGTGATGTTTGTCTTTTATGCATCTTATTTTGCTTAGATCACGACGGTAGCATTATAAGATGATCCCTCACACTTAATATCAAGATAAAAGTGTTCTCCCTTAGTATGCACCATTGCGAAAGTTCGTCGTTTCGAAGAATCTCGTGATGATCGGGTGTGATAGACTCTACGTTCACATACAACGGGTGTAAGCCAGATTTACACATGTAGAAATACTTTGGTTAATTTGACGAGCCTAGCATGTATAGACATGGTCTCGGAACATAGAGAACCAAAAGGTTAAACGTGGGTCATATGGATGACATGATCAACATGTTGATGTTCACCATTCAAACTACCCCATCTCACGTGATGATCGGACTTGGGTTAGTGAATTTGGATCATGTCTCACTAAACAACTTGAGGGATGTTGATTTAAGTGGGAGTTCATTAGTAATTTGATGAATTTGATCTAATTATCATGAACATAGTCTAAAAGTCTTTGCAAATATGTTGTAGATCAATGGCTCGCGTTGTAGCTTCGCTCAATTTTAATGCGTTCCTAGAGAAAGAAAAGCTGAAAGATGATGGAAGCAACTTTGCGGACTGGCTCCGTAATCTGAGGATTATCCTCACTGCTGCACAGAAGGCTTATGTCCTTGATGCACCACTCAGTGCGCCACCCCCTTGAGCTGCAGTTGTAGATGTTGTGAACGTCTGGCAGACACGTGTTGATGACTACTCGATAGTTCAGTGCGCCATGCTGTATGGCTTAGAGAAAAGGCTCCAAAAACGTTTTGAGCACCGCGGGGCATATGAGATGGTTGAGGAACTGAAAATGGTATTTCAGGCTCACGCTCGGGTGGATGGGTGTGAAGCCTCAGACAAGTTATTTAGCTGTAAGATGGAAGAGAACAACTCCGTTAACGAGCACGTACTCAAAATGTCCGGGTACGCCAATCGTCTGAATCAGTTGGGAGTTAACATTCCCGAAGAAGTAGCGATTGACAGGGTTCTCCAGTCACTGCCACCAAGCTACAAGGGCTTTGTGATGAACTATAACATGCAAGGGATGGAGAAGACACTCCCTGAGCTTTTCGCGATGCTTAGAACCGCGGAAGTAGAAATCAAGAAAGAGCATCAAGTGTTGATGGTCAAAAAGACCACCAGTTTCAAGAAGGGTAAGGGAAAGAAAGGGAACTTCAAGAAGAATGGCAAGCAAGTTGCCGCTCCCGTGAAGAAGCCCAAGGCTGGACCTAAACCTGACACTGAGTGTTTCTACTGCAGGGGGAATGGCCACTGGAAGCGTAATTGCCCAAAGTATTTGACAGATAAGAAGTCTGGCAACGTCAACAAAGGTATATTTGATATACATGTTATTGATGTGTACCTTACTAGTGCTCGCAGTGGCGCCTGGGTATTCGATACTGGTTCGGTTGCTAATATTCGTAACTTGAAACAGAAGCTGCGGAATAAACGAAGACTAGCTAAGTACGAGGTGACGATGCGCGTTGGAAATGGCTCCAAGGTTGATGTGATCGCCGTTGGCACGCTCCCTCTACGTCTATCTTCGGGATTAGTTTTAAATCTCAATAATTGTTATTTGGCGCCTGCGTTAAGCATGAACATTATATCTGGATCTTATTTATTGCGAGACAGTTATTCATTTAAAATCCGAGAATAATGGTTGTTCTATTTATATGAGTAATATCTTTTATTGTCATGTACCCAATGTGAATGGTTTATTCTTATTGAATCTCGGTAGTAGTGATACACATCTTATCTTATATATTTACTAATTGGAAGCACCAATGAAGCCTCCACGTTAATTCTCAGAAATCATATAAGTTTAACCTTTGGATTTTGAATCAACGATTCAGATTAAATAAGTGATTGTTGTTAGAGTCCAATGTGTATACGATCTATAGTGTCAAAAAGTAGAGTCCTCATTTAAACAAAAAAATAGAGTCCCCCACGCCCACATCAAGCTCCAAGGAAAAAAAAGTACTGAACACAGTACGTCCAAGTTCCCAGAAAAAGGACGTGCCGCATTAAAAAAAAGTGCCTTCTCCTTCAAACAAAGCATGTATATACAACCAAAAAATCTTCACGCCTCAAGCTAAAAAAAGGATCACACGTCCAATTTCCCACAAAAAAAAAGACTTGCATGTTTGCTTAGATAACGAGAAACTACACGTACAAGTTAGGCATCCTCAAACTAAAAAAACCCGAGAATATGCTTGATTGAAAAAGTAATAATTAAATCCCATCATACAAAAAGAAGACCTTGCCAAGTAAAATAAATCAAGCACAAACATAAATCAGGCTCCCTGAAACGCCACTACCAGAGTCATATATTTTGGTATGTGAAATCGCCTAATTTTGACACAAGCAGGAAACTATGCATATTTTCTCATTCATAAGAAAAATATGAATCTAACCATCTTAATAAATATCAATTGAACGAATATCATTGCTCTTTGTGCCAGAGATTTTTTAAGAAGACTCTTGATTATTTCAAATAGGGTTATTTCACAACGGCATCCATTCATTTTAAAATTTTAGGAATCAAATATTTTTTTCAAATATTATGAGACACTCTATTATTTAATATGAAGATAGACAGATGCAGCCTCAATTGAGTATAGCATTTCTTTTGTAAGTTAAGTCAGGAGCACTGCCTAATGTACTAAGAAGAAATATAGATTATGTAAATGGTATGAGTAGCATTGTAGTTCACGGTACATATATAGTCCGAGCACGGCAAAGTAATATAACCTTAAATAATGGGATCTTGCCATATGGTTTGAATTAAGCAATACCCTCTCCATCTCTTAGTAGGTGGTATAAAATGCACTCTTCCCTGTAATGAAGTTTATAATACATTTGTTCATTATTTGTTATCATTGTTTGAATAACTTAGCATCTGTTCAACTGTATGATGTTTGAAATTTAAACACTTGCATTTTATATATAAATATAAATATATTTATAAATATGTATTCCTATAATATCTAGGCTGTGCAGGTGCGCGGGTAGATGACTAGTGTTCATAATATTGATGCCAAAAGATGCAAAGTGAATAATGATAGTACCGCATGCTTATGGCACTGCCGCTTAGGTCATATTGGTGTAAAGCGCATGAAAAAACTCCATACTGATGGACTTCTGAAATCACTTGACTTTGAATCATTTGAAACATGTGAACCATGCCTCATGGGCAAGATGACTAAAACCCCGTTTTCTGGCATAATGGAGCGGGCAAGTGACTTGTTGGAAATAATACATACCGATGTATGTGGTCCAATGACTGTTGAAGCACGTGGTGGATATCGTTATTTTCTGACCTTCACAGATGATTTAACTAGATATGAGTATATTTACTTAATGAAACACAAGTCTGAAACATTGGAAAGGTTCAAGGAGTTTCAGAGTGAAGTAGAAAATCATCGTAATAAGAAGATAAAATTTCTACGATCTGATCGTGGAGGTGAATATCTGAGTTACGAGTTTCGTATGCATTTAAAACAATGTGGAATTACTTCACAACTCACGTCACCTAGAACACCACAGCGTAATGGTGTGTCCGAACGGCGTAATTGTACTCTATTGGATATGGTGCGTTCTATGATGTCTCTTACCGATTAGCTACTATCGTTTTGGGGTTGTGCATTAGAGACAGCTGCATTCACTTTAAATAGGGCATCGTTTAAATCCGTTGAAACGACACCGTATGAATTATGGTTTAGCAAGAAATCTAAGCTATCGTTTCTTAAAGTTTGGGGATACGACGCTTATGTCAAGAGGCTTCAGCCTGATAAGCTCGAACCCAAAGTGGAGAAGTGCATCTTCATAGGATACCCTAAAGAGGCAATTGGGTATACCTTCTATCATAGATTCGAGGGCAAGATCTTTGTTGCTAAGAATGGATCCTTTCTAGAGATGGAGTTTCTCTTGAAAGAAGTGAGTGGGAGGAATGTAGAGCTTGATGAGGTTATCGAACCTTCTGTCGAATTGGAGTAGCGCAGCACAAGAAGATGTACCTGTGATGCCTACACCAACTAGAGAGGAAGCTAATGATGATGATCATGAAACTTCGAATCAAGCTACTGCTGAACTTTGTAGGTCGACCATGACACGTGCTGCCCCTGAATGGTACGGTAATCCTGTCTTGGACGTCATGTTGTTAGACAACGATGAACCTACGAACTATGAGGAAGCGATGATGAGCCCGGATTCCGACAAATGCCTAGAGCCCATGAAATCCGAGATAGGATCCATGTACGAAAACCAAGTATGGACTTTGGTGGACTTACCCGATGACTAAAAGGCCATTGAGAACAAATGGATCTTTAAGAAGAAGACGGACACTGATGGTAATATCACCGTCTATAAAGCTCAACTTGTCACAAAAGGTTTTAGGAAAGTTCAAGGGGTTGACTACGATGAGACTTTCTCACCCGTAGCGATGCTAAAGTTTGTTAGGATTATGTTAGCAATTGCTGCATTTTTCGATTATGAAATCTGGTAGATGGATGTCAAAACTGCGTTCCTTAATGGTTAATCTTTAAAGAACTTGTCTGAGGCTTTAAGAAAACAAAAAAAAATCCTACGAGATAATGAATTCACCCAAGATCTAATCTACTAGATGCTAGCAATGAGTGGGAGAGAGAGTCTACATACCCTTGTAGACCAAGAGCAGAAATGTTCTAACGAACGTGGTTGGTGTGTCATACTTTCTTCGCGATCCAATCCGATCAAGCACCGCACGAACGGCACCTCCGAGATGTGCACACGTACGGCTCGGTGATGTCTCCTCCTCACTGGTACAAAACAGGGCATTAGTCCCGGTTCCAGAGGGCCTTTAGTCCCGGTTCTGGAACCGGGACAAAACGATCGGGACAAATGCCTAAAACCTTTAGTCCCGGTTGGCCTACGAACCGGGACCAAAGGTGCTCCACGTGGCCGTTGTGGGGCGCGCAGGCAGGAGGACCTTTAGTCCCGGTTGGTAACACCAACCGGGACTAAAGGGTCTCCACGTGGCCGCTGCGCAGCACTCAGGCAGGAGGACCTTTAGTCCCGGTTGGTAACACCAACCGGGACCAAAAGGAAGCCACGCGTCAGCAGCTCGCAGGCGCTGGGGTTTTTGGTTTTTTTTTAAAGGGGGGGTTTAGGGGTTTTGGAGGGTTTAGGGGTTTCATATTGTGTTAGCTAGCTAATAGAGAGAAGTGACCTCTCTTTCTCCGTGCTTGGTCGACGCTAGCTACTACATATAGAGAGAACTCGACGCTAGCTAGTAAGCAATGAAGGAACCATTAATTACACAACATCGTCATGCATGATCAATATATAGAGAGAAGTGACCTCTCTTTCTCCGTGCTTGTTGGTCGAACAACAAGTTTTCGTATATCTATTCGATGCTACTACAGATATTACACGTATTGGAAATATGCCCTAGAGGCAATAATAAATTAGTTATTATCATATTTCCTCATTCATGATAATAGTTTATTATTCATGCTAGAATTCTATTGACCGGAAACTAAATACATGTGTGGATAATAGACAAATACTATGTCCCTAGTATGCCTCTACTAGACTAGCTCGTTGATCAAAAGATGGTCAAGGTTTCCTGACCATGGACATGAGTTGTCATTTGATAACGGGATCACATCATTAGGAGAATGATGTGATGGACATGACCCAACCGTCAGCATAGCATATGATCGTTCAGTTTAATGCTATTGCTTTCACTATGTCAAATACACATTCCTCTGACCATGAGATCATGCAACTCCCGGATACCGGAGGAATACTTTGGGTGTATCAAACGTCACAACGTAACTGGGTGATTATAAAGGTGCACTACAGGTATCTCCGAAAGTGTTTGTTGAGTTGGCATGGATCGAGATTGGGATTTGTCACTCCGACTATCGGAGAGGTATCTCTAGGCCCTCTCGGTAATACAGCATCACAGAAGCCTTGCAAGCACCGTTACTAAAGAGTTAGTTGCAAGATGATGTATTACGGAACGAGTAAAGAGACTTGCCGGTAACGAGATTGAACTAGGTATTGGATACCGACGATCGAATCTCGGGCAAGTAACATACCGCCAGACAAAGGGAACAACGTATGTTGACATATGAGGTTCACCGATAAAGATCTTTGTGGAATATGTAGGAACCAATATGAGCATCCAGGTTCCGCTGTTGGTTATTGACCGGAGAGTCGTCTCGATCATGTCTACATCATTCCCGAACCCGTAGGGTCCGCACACTTAAGGTTCGATGACGATTTAGTATTATATGAGTTATGTGATTGGTGGCCGAAGTTTGTTCGGAGTCCCGGATGAGATCACGGACATGACGAGGAGTCTCGAAATGGTCGAGAGGTCAAGATTCATATATTGGAAGGCTATATTCGGACGTCGGAAAGGTTCCGAGTAATTCGGGTATTTTTCGGAGTACCGGGGAGTTACGGGAATTCACCGGGAGAAGTAATGGGCCTTATTGGGCCATACGGGAAAAGGAGAGGCAGGCCACGTGAGGAGGCGCGCGCCCCCCCTTGCCCAAACCGAATTGGACTAGGGGGGGGGCGCAGCCCCCTCTTTCCTTTCCCTCTCCCTTCCCCCTTTCCTACTCCGTATGGGAGGTGGAATCCTACTAGGACTAAGGAGTCCTAGTAGGACTCCCCACACTTGGCGTACCCCTAGGGGGCCGGCCTCCTCCCTCTCATCCTTTATATACAGGGGCAAGGGGGCACCCCAAAGTACACAATTGTCCCATAGCCGTGTGCGGTGCCCCGATCTCCGTTTTCCACCTCGGTCATATTTTCGGAGAGCTTAGGCGAAGCCCTGCCGGAATTACTTCACCATCACCATCGCCACGCCGTCGTGCTGACGGAACTCATCTGCTTCCTCGACGTCTTGCTGGATCAAGAAGGCGAGGATCGTCACCGAGCTGCACGTGTGTAGAACTCGGAGGTGCCGTACGTTCGGTACTCGATCGGTGGAGCTCGAAGGATTGTTCGACTACATCAACCGCGTTGTGAGACGCTCCCGCTAACGGTCTACGAGGGTACGTAGACACACTCTCCCCTCTCGTAGCGATGCATCTCCATGGAAAGATCTTGCGTGAGCGTAGGAAGTTTTTTGAAATTCATGCTCCGTTCCCCAACAGTGGCATCCGAGCCAGGTCTATGCGTAGATGTGATTTGCACGAGTAGAACACAAGTCAGTTGTGGGCGTGGGTGTATACATATTGCTTGCCGTTACTAGTTGATACTTGATTCGGCGGTATTGTGAGATGAAGCGGCCCGGACCGACATTACGCGTACGCTTACGCGAGACAGGTTTCACCGCTAAGTGCACTCGTTGCATAAAGGTGACTGGCGGGTGTCTGTCTCTCTCACTTTAGTTGAATCGGTTTCAATGAAGAGGGTTCTTTTAGAAGATCAAAAAGCAATCACTACACCACGTTGTGGTTTTGCGTAGGTAAGAACGGTTCTTGCAAACCCGTAGCAGCCACGTAAAACTTGCAACTACAAAGTAGAGGACGTCTAACTTGTTTTTGCAGGGTATGCTGGTGATGTGATATGGCCAAGACATGATGTGATATAAGTTGTTGTATGAGATGATCATGTTTTGTAAATTATCAGGCAACCGGCAGGAGCCTTATGGTTGTCTCTTTATTGTATGCAATGCCAACGCTATGTAATTGCTTTACTTTACCGCTATGAGTTAGCAGTAGTAGTAGTAATAGCAATACTTGGCGAGACGACCACGGCGCTATGATGGAGATCAAGGTGTCACGACGCTACGATGGAGATCAAGGTGTCACGACGCTACGATGGAGATCAAGGTGTCAACCCGGTGACGATGGAGATCATGACGGTGCTTTGCTGATGGAGATCAAAAGCACAAGACAATGATGGCCATATCATGTCACATATATTGAATTGCATGTGATGTTAATCCTTTTATGCATCTTATTTTGCTTAGGACGACGGTAGCATTATAAGATGATCCCTTCACTAAATTTCAAGATAAGTGTTATCCCCTAGTATGCACCGTTGCGAAGGTTCGACGCTTCTAAGCACCACGTGATGATCGGGTGTGATGGATTCTTTCGTTCGCATACAACGGGTGTAAGCCAGTTTTACACACGCAGAATACTTGGGTTAAACTTGACGATCCTAGCATGTACAGACATGGCCTCGGAACACAAGAGACCGAAAGGTCGAACATGAGTCATATAGTAGATATGATCAACATGAAAGATGTTCACCATTGATAACTAATCCACCTCACGTGATGATCGGACGTGGTTTAGTTGATGTGGATCATGTTACACTTAGACAACTTGAGGGATGTTAATCTAAGTGGGAGTTCTTAAGTAATTTGATTAATTGAACTTCAATTATCATGAACATAGTCTAAATAATCTTTGCAATTTTATGTTGTAGATCAATAGACCGCGCTGTAGTTCCCCTGTTTTTATTATGTTCCTAGAGAAAACGAAGTTGAAAGTTGATGGAAGCAACTATGCGGACTAGGTCCGTGATCTGAGGATTGTCCTCACTGCTGCACAGAAGGCTTATGTCCTTAATGCACCGCTCAGTGAAATACCCCTACGGCTTCGTCTGAGGACGTTATGAACGTCTGGCAGACAAGAAAAGATGACTACTCGATAGTTCAGTCAGCCATACTTTACGGCTTAGAACCGGAGCTCCAAATATGTTTTGAGCAACACGGAGCATATGAGATGTTCCAAGAGCTGAAAATTTGTTTTTCAAGCTCACACCCGGGTCAAGAGGTATGACACCTTCGACAAGTTCTATAGCTACAAGATGGAGGAGAACAGCTCTGTTAGTGAGCATGTACTCAGAATGTCTGAGTACTTCAAACACTTGAATCAAGTGGGAGTTAGACTTCCGAATAAAGTGGTGATTGATAGATTTCTCCAGTCACTATCACTAAGCTACTGGATCTTTGTGATGAAATATAAACATGCAAGGGATAGAAGATCCTTAAGCTATTCGCGATGCTACAATCTGCGGATGTAGAAATCAAAAAAGGGAGCATCAAGTGTTGATGGTTAATAAGACCACTAGTTTCAAGAAGGGCAAGGGAAAGAAAAGGGAACTTCAAGAAGAACGGTAAAACAGTTGCCGCTCACGCGAAGAAACCCAAGGCTGAACCAAACCCGAGACTTAGTGCTCCCATTGCAAAGGGAAATGTCACAAGGAGCGGAACTTCCCCAAAGTAACTGGCAGATAATAAGACTGGCAATGTCAACAAAGATATTTGATATACATGTTATTGATGTGTACCTTACTAGTACTCATAGGAGCACCTGGGTATTTGATACTTGTTCAGTTGCTTGCAACTTGAAACATGGAGCTTCGGAATAAACGAGGGCTAGCTAAAGAACGAGGTGATGATGTGCATTGGAAGTGTCTCCAAGGTTGATGTGATCACCATCGCCACGCTCTCTCTACCTTCAGGATTAGTGATGAACCTAAATAATTGTTATTTGGTGCTTGCGTTAAGCATGAACATTATATCTGATAGTGTTTATTGCAAGACAGTTATTCAATTTCAGAGAATAATTGTTATTCTATTTGGATAATATCATTGATGATCATGCACTTAAAATGAAAGGTTTATTGAATCTTTATCGTAGTAATACATATGTTCATAACACGAATGCCAAAAGATAATGATAGTACCACATATTTGTGGCACTGCCGCTTAGGTCATATCAGTGTTAAACACATGAAGAAACTCCATGCAGATGGGTTTTTGGAATCTCTTGATTATGAATCATTTGAGACATGTGAACCGTGCCTTATTGGCAAGATGACTAAAACTCCGTTCTTCGGAACAATGGAGCGAGCAACCAACTTATTGGAAATAATACATACCGATGTATGCGGTCCGATGAGTGTTGAGGCGCGCGGTGGATATCGTTATGTTCTCACGTTCACAGATGATTTGAGTAGATATGGCTATGTCTACTTGATGAAGCATAAATCTGAAACATTTGAAAAGTTCAAAGAATTTCAGAGTGAAGTAGAGAACCATCGTAACAAGAAAATAAAGTTCTTACGATCTGATCGTGGAGGAGAATATTTGAGTTACGAGTTTGGCAATCACTTAAGACAATGTGGAATTGTTTCACAGCTCACGCCACCTGGAACACCACAGCGTAATGGTGTGTCCGAACGTCGTAATCGTACTCTATTCGATATGGTGCTTTCTATGATGTCTCTTACCGATTTGCCACTATCATTTTGGGGTTATGCATTAATGACAGCTGCATTCACTTTAAATAGGGCACCATCTAAATCCGTTGAGACGACACCGTATGAACTATGGTTTGGAAAGAAACCTAAGCTGTCGTTTCTGAAAGTTTGGGGCTGCGATGCTTATGTCAAAAGGCTTCAGCCTGATAAGCTTGAACCCAAAGCGGATAAGTGCGTCTTCATAGGATACCCAAAGGAGACCGTTGGGTACACCTTCTACCACAGATCCGAAGGCAAAGTATTCGTTGCTAAGAATGGATCCTTTCTAGAGAAGGAGTTTCTCTCGAAAGAAGTGAGTGGGAGGAAAGTAGAACTTGATGAGATAATTGTACCTTCTCTGGATAGTAGTACGCCACAAAAAGAAATTTCTGTGACACCGACACAGACCAGAGAGGAAGTAGATGATGATGATCATGAAACTTCGGATCAAGTTGCTACAGAACCTCGTAGGTCAACCAGGACACGCTCCGCACCAGATTCGTACGGCAATCCTGTCTTGGAGGTCATGTTGTTAGAGAACGGTGAACCTACGAACTATGAAGAAACGATGGCGAGCCCGGATTCCGACAAATGGCTTGAGGCCATGAAATCCGAGATTAGATCCATGTATGAAATCAAAGTGTGGACTTTGGTAGACTTGCCCGATGAACGGCGAGCTATTAAAAATAAATGGATCTTTAAGAAGAAGACGGACGCTGATGGTAATGTCACCGTCTATAAAGCACGACTTGTTGCTAAAGGTTATCGACAAGTTCAAGGAGTTGACTACGATGAGACTTTCTCACCCGTAGCGATGCTAAAGTCTGTCAGAATTATGTTAGCAATTGCCGCATTTTATGATTATGAAATCTGGCAAATGGACGTCAAAACGGCATTCCTTAATGGATTCCTTAAGGAAGAATTGTATATGATGCAACCGGAAGGTTTTGTCGATCCTAAAGGTGCTAACAAAGTATGCAAGCTCCAGCGATCCATCTATGGACCGGTGCAAGCATCTCGGAGCTGGAATACTCGCTTTGATAAAGTGATCAAAGCGTTTGGGTTTATGCAAGTTTATGGAGAAACTTGTATTTACAACAAAGTGAGTGGGAGCTCTATAACAATTCTAATAAGTATATGTGATTGGAAATGATGTAGAATTTCTGGAAAGCATAAAGAATTAATTGAAAGGAGTTTTTCAATAAAAATCTGTTTTTGAGTTATCCACGGTTTGGGCATCGAGATCTATAGAGATAGATCAAGACACCTGATAAAAGATTTTCACACACCTTGATGAGATTTTGAAGAAGTTCAAAATGGATCAAGTCAAAAGAAATAAGTTCTTGGCTAGTGTGAAGTGGAGTAAGACTTGAAGTTCTAGGTAAAGGTTGTTTACATGTTAGGCATCATAATCTATAGAGATAGATTGAGATGCCTCATATGACTTTCACAAAACATATACCTTGACAAGATTTTGAAGAAGTTCAAAATGGATCAGTCAAAGAAGGAGTTATTGACTGTGGTGAAAGGTGTGAAGTTGAGTAAGACTCAAATCTCGACCACGGCAAAATAAATAGAATGGATGAAGGTTATCCCCTATGCCTTGGCCGTAGGTTCTATAAAGTATGCCAAGCTGTGTGCCTTGCCATGTGTCTGGCAAAAGAGGTACCAAAGTGATCCAGGAGTAGATCACTGGACAGCGGTCAAATTATCCTTAAGATGACTAAGGAAGAATTTCTCAGGAATAGAGATGATAAAGAGTTCGTCCTAAGGGGTTACGTCGATGCAAGCTTTAAACACTGATCCGAAAGACTATGAGTCTTAGACCGGATAAGTATAGTGGGGAAATCTTTTGGAGTAGCTCCAAACAGAGTGTGGTAGCAGCATCTACATATAACATAGAGATTTGCCAAGAACACACGGATCTGAATATTGCAGACCCGTTGACTAAAACCTCTCTCTCAAGCAAAACATGATCAGCTTTAGAACTGATTAAGTGTTAATTACATGGAGATGTAATCTAGATTATTGACTCTAGTGCAAGTGGGAGGCTGTTGGAAATATGCCCTAGAGGCAATAATAAATTAGTTATTATCATATTTCCCCGTTCATGATAATAGTTTATTATTCATGCTAGAATTGTATTGACCGGAAACTAAATACATGTGTGGATAATAGACAAATACTATGTCCCTAGTATGCCTCTACTAGACTAGCTCGTTGATCAAAAGATGGTCAAGGTTTCCTGACCATGGACATGAGTTGTCATTTGATAACGGGATCACATCATTAGGAGAATGATGTGATGGACATGACCCAACCGTCAGCATAGCATATGATCGTTCAGTTTAATGCTAATGCTTTCACTATGTCAAATACACGTTTCTCTGACCATGAGATCATGCAACTCCCGGATACCGTAGGAATACTTTGGGTGTATCAAACATCACAACGTAACTGGGTGATTATAAAGGTGCACTACAGGTATCTCCGAAAGTGTTTGTTGAGTTGGCATGGATCGAGATTGGGATTTGTCACTCCGACTATCGGAGAGGTATCTCTGGGCCCTCTCGGTAATACAGCATCACAGAAGCCTTGCAAGCACCGTGACTAAAGAGTTAGTTGCAAGATGATGTATTACGGAACGAGTAAAGAGACTTGCCGGTAACGAGATTGAACTAGGTATTGGATACCGACGATCGAATCTCGGGCAAGTAACATACCGTCAGACAAAGGGAACAACGTATGTTGACATATGAGGTTCACCGATAAAGATCTTTGTGGAATATGTAGGAACCAATATGAGCATTCAGGTTCCGCTGTTGGTTATTGACCGGAGAGTCATCTCGATCATGTCTACATCATTCCCGAACCCGTAGGGTCCGCACACTTAAGGTTCGATGACGATTTAGTATTATATGAGTTATGTGATTGGTGGCTGAAGTTTGTTCGGAGTCCCGGATGAGATCACGGACATGACGAGGAGTCTCGAAATGGTCGAGAGGTAAAGATTCATATATTGGAAGGCTATATTCGGACGTCGGAAAGGTTCCGAGTGATTCGGTATTTTTCGGAGTACCGGGGAGTTACGGGAATTCACCGGGAGAAGTAATGGGCCTTATTGGGCCATACGGGAAAAGGAGAGGCAGGCCACGTGAGGAGGCGCGCGCCCCCCCTTGCCCAAACCGAATTGGACTAGGGGAGGGGGCGCAGCCCCCTCTTTCCTTTCCCTCTCCCTTCCCCCTTTCCTACTCCGTATGGGAGGTGGAATCCTACTAGGACTAAGGAGTCCTAGTAGGACTCCCCACACTTGGCGTACCCCTAGGGGGGCGGCCTCCTCCCTCTCATCCTTTATATACGGGGGCAAGGGGGCACCCCAAAGTACACAATTGTCCCATAGCCGTGTGCGGTGCCCCGATCTCCGTTTTCCACCTCGGTCATATTTTCGGAGAGCTTAGGCGAAGCCCTGCCGGAATCACTTCACCGTCACCGTCGCCACGCCGTCGTGCTGACGGAACTCATCTACTTCCTCGACGTCTTGCTGGATCAAGAAGGCGAGGATCGTCACCGAGCTGCACGTGTGTAGAACTCGGAGGTGCCGTACGTTCGGTACTCGATCGGTGGAGCTCGAAGGATTGTTCGACTACATCAACCGCGTTGTGAGACGCTTCCGCTAACGGTCTACGAGGGTACGTAGACACACTCTCCCCTCTCGTAGCGATGCATCTCCATGGATAGATCTTGCGTGAGCGTAGGAAAATTTTTGAATATATCTATTCAACAGGTTTGCAATTCCCGATGGCATTTTCCGTCTTTAGGAATGACGTGGTCAACAAAGAATCCTGCCAACACCCTCTTGAATTGCGCGTAGGCGATCAGCTGGTAGGAGTACGTTCCACTTCTGCATGGTCTAATTTAAAGAAGGGGGGTCAATATATTTATATATATATATATATATATGAATGAAATCAACACAATTGATGGTGATAAAATAAAATTATGAATATTGTTTACGTACTTCAAATTGTTGTTTATTGAAGCCCCTCTCGGTGGTCTTTTGGTGAATGAACTCGCAAACGTAGTATCCACATAACTCAGTTCCGGGTTCCTGCCACATGTACTTTACGAGAATAGAGTTCAATCAAAATGATAATCAACCATGATAATGGTATTGAAACTAGAATCAATGAGAGATGCGCGGAACTAGCTAGTACTACTTACTCTGGGTTGTTTAAATTGCAGCTCCGCTCTCCATTCACCCTGAACCTGCATGATGCACTTTTTCCAAACCCTGCCCGGCAAACAAAATGATTACTTGATATCAGGAAATGAACGAAAGTTGCCGATATAGTGCGATAATGATTGAACTTACTTCTGGAGCATTTCAATCATGTCCGCATACTCCGTAGCCTCTTTACGTCTCGAGTCCAAGACAGTTACTGCTCCCTCGTCAAGCTGAATGGCTAGCAGAATAAAGTGGAACCTGTGCGCGCATAACTCATCAATTACACTTAACCTCGAGTCAGCGAAACAGAATATGCAGAAGACAGTAACACTCACTTGAAGTTGTAAGGAAAGAGTATTTCCCTTTTGTTTTGGTGTCGAAGGAACGAGCTGAGCAAGATTTTCTCAGTCTCCTCGGGGATCTTCTGTACCGACCATTCATTTACGATATTTGGGTTAATGAACCCAATGTCATAGATTTGTCCTTTTTTAAATTCGACGATCTTCAATCTGCATAATATAGTGAGGATAATTATATACATGCAATGAATGAGCTGAGCTAGAGACTTAATTACAGAAATAATACTTACAGACAATAACAAGCCACGAGACTTTTGTCGAGGGCGGCTTGATTGTATAACTAAAAGAGTTCGTCAAATTCAACGAAGATCGAGTCGACTCCAACGAACTCGTGCTCATCCTTAATTCCCACCAAGATACTGCCCGTCCCATCCTTGCAGGTTTCCAAGTACCATTTATGTAATGTTCGCATCATCGTTGGTAGATCTTGTTCCAGATCATCACTTCTGATGAGACGCTTCCCGTGCTGGTATTTAAAGGTGTCTACCGGCTTAGCGATTTCAAAATGTACATCATCGCCTAGGTAATCACCAGGATTGAAACCAGGAGCAACGGCCGCTACCCCCGGGGTATCGGTAAACACCTTGAGCGGGGGGCACGATTGTTTTTCCTGTTCGCCGAGCTGGGGAATTGTTTTCCCACTTCTTGCACCAGTACTGCTACTTCTCGACCGACTCTTAGCTTTGTCATATGTCTTTTCAATAGTGCGGTCATAGTTTGATAGCAGCGGAGGCGGAGGTGGTCGCGTAAGGGCATCCAGAGTGCGATTCGCCTTTACCAGATCTATTTTTTCCTTCGGAGGTGGAACTTTCCGTGCAAAATGGGCCTGCACTTCGGCAGCACTGATGTCCTTGTTTTCCTCGTCAGTCCTCTCATATGGTAACTTTGGAGGAACCCTGAGGCTTGGACCAGATTTGAATTTCTTCCCGCCTTTTGTACTGCTAGCCCCCGGAACGGCGGCGGCTCTCTTCCGCTGTTGCTGACGAGGCGGAGTTCGCTGACGCGGCGGAGGCAGCTGCGGCGGCGGAGACGGCTGACGCGCTGGAGACAGCTGAGGCGGAGGAGGATTCTGCTGAGGGGCCTCCTCCGTTAGAGTCCGCTGAGGCGGCGGAGACGGATGACGCGCCGGAGACGACTCAGGCAGCGGAGATAGCACAACTGGACTGTGAGGAGGAGTCTGCTGAGGATCCGGCTACGTCTGCTGGGGCGGCGTCCAGTTTGGAAGCTTGATGTACTCCTTTCTCCATAGACAGGTACTCCTTAAGGCATTTTCCAGAAGATACTCCCCTTCACCTGTAGGGTAGTCAAGCTCCAGCCCCTCAAATCCCGCCATTATCTCATCCACCGTGACAATAGCATAGCCATGTGGAATCAGACTTCAATGGAAAGTTCCCACAGTTCGAGGAGGTAAAACAGAGCCAAACGCCGCCTTCAAGGTTAGGTTCTGGCATTTCGCCATTAGCACACAATGTTCACTCTCCGTGATACTATCCACGGGGTAGCAAGGAGCCGTGATATCAGGCTGAAGGAGCTCCGTGGAAGCCACGCTGCTTCTCCGCTGAGATGGTGGGGTAGCTTCTGGGGCAGTGTCGAAGGAAGGATCTTCGTGCCGCTGAGATGGTTGGCCGGTAGCTCGCTGGCTCTCAAGTTCCTCTAGTTTCGCTAATCTTGCATTCATCTTCTGCATTTCGCTTGCTTCCGCTTTCTTCTTTCTCTGTCGGCTTCTATAACCATCGCTGTCGGGAAACCCATCCTTCCACGGAACGGAGCTTGATGTGCCTCGTGTTCGTCCAGGGTGTTCAGGATTCCCGAGGGCATGTGTCAGCTCGTCACTCTCTCTGTCGGGATGTAACCTCCCTTCCTGCGCTGCCGGGATTGCTTCCTGAAGCTTCTTGACGGGTATTGCAAGTTGAGCTTTCGTCCAAACACACTCCCCTGTGTCTGGATCCAAAGTTCCCCCAACCCCGAAGAACCAAGTCCTTGACCGATCTGGCCAGCGCAATGTCGCTGGTTGGACCCCTTTAGCAAGCAGGTCTTGCTCAGCTTTGTCCCACGTAGGTCAGGCATTGCTGTAGCCACCTGACCCCGTAACATGGTGATACTTCTTCTTTGCAGCATTTAGCTTATTTGTTGCTGACCTTTGCTTGCCCTTGTCCGATTTCTTGTAGGCCACAAATGCGGGCCAGTGATCTTTTATCTTCTCATATGCACCGGTGAATTCTGGAGTCTTGTCTTTCTCGACAAACTTTTTGTTCAAATCTTTCTTCCAGTTCTTGAATAGTTCTGCCATCTTCTTAAGAGCAAACGCCTTGACCTTATTCGGATCCGCCTCTGGCGGTAGGCTGAAATTTGTCATCAGCGAGGTCCAAAGATCATCTTTTTGTCTATCCTGGACATAAGAAACTTCAGGGTCCTTCTTCTTATTCCATTCTTGGATGCTGATCGGGACGTGGTCCCTAACAACCACTCCGCACTGATGTATAAATATGTCCCTGCTCCGCTTGGGAGCAATCGGTTGGCCATCTCGACCGACTTCTTCGATCGTGAACCTTTCATCCTGGCGCAACCTTTTCTTCGGGCCTCGTCTCCTTACGGAAGTTTGGCTCGATCCGGAGGGCTAATTAAAAGAAGAAAGAAGCGTTAATATATGTACATACAAAACAATTAATGCATCAAGTCAGCAGAGGCTTAATTAATATATGTATATATACCTCGCCGGACTTTGCAACAGTTAAGGCTCCCTCCTCCGTTCGGTCACCGGAGCCGTCATGATCTCCTTGCTCCTCCGTTCGGTCACCGGAGCCGTCATGATCTCCTTCCTCCTCCACTCGATCACCGGAGCCGTCATGATCTCCTTCCTCACCATCGGTGTCATTGAGAAACGACAAGGGATCACCTCCGTCGCGGATTATATCCCCCAACAACTCTTCTTTTTCTAAGTATCTGTCCATAGTTTCTGCAAATGTTACAACATGGCAATATACAACCATGAGAGATGGATTAGTGGCAAACATAGACCTAGCTAATCACAACAAGGAATCATATGCATATATGAACAATGGATTAGTCGCAAACATCATGCAAAGTTATCGGGGGTTATACTTTGCGGACCGCCTCTCTCATGCATGTCCGACGACCCCCTCATGTCGAAGTTATCGGGGTTATACTTTCAGGAGAGGACACTTTACAAAAAATAATCGCTATGCAGGAGATCGAACTATCCATTCTACCACATTGACCTATGCCGGCCGCCTACCGAATAAATAAAGTCCCTTCGGCTCACTGAGGTAAGACCGGTGAATTAGACGCCAATATATAGTATTATACATAACAATTACGGGTAGGGGCGGGAGGGGGTAGATCGACAACGCTCTTTCTTCTAGGGGGGTATGTTTTAACGAACCACCCCCCCCCCCCCCAGCCCCCTCATGTCGAAGTTATCGGGGTTATGTTTTAACGACCCCCCCCCTCATGTCAAAGTTATCGGGAATATGTTGAATTTCCGAGAGAGTAAGGGGTGTTCTAACGCGGCACTACACGATATAGGTGAAGGGGGATAACATCCGGGAATACATCTTTTTTTTTGCAATGATATACATATACATCTACATACTAAAGTATACATACATACATATACATCTACATACATATATATCGGGGTTATATATCGGGGTTATGTTTTAACGACAAGATGAATACAAGATTTATACACAAGATGAATACAAAATGAATACAAGATTTATACACATGGATGAATACACAACTCAACAAATGAACCAACCATGCATCATCCTATGAACAAAACTCAACATACAACAAATGGACACCTTTTGTCGAACAGCGGAGGGACGATCAGGGCCAACTCCACGGAGATGCAACACCACAACCTGTAATAATTCTACTGATTGAAAAAACATTAGGCAAAACCCAAGTATATATAGTAGAGCTTGCATGGCAAAAAAACCTAGTAAACCTAGTAAAACCTAGTAAACCTAGTAAAACCTAGTAAAACCTAGGCAACTCCACGGATTCGTCAAGACAAAATATTGACCAAGTATATTTGTCACCAATCCTTTTAATGTGGGTTTTAAAATTTTCTCCCAATCCTTTTAATTATATTATAAACATCAGTAGTGATTATTTTCATAATGATTTGGCCTCAAAAAAATTCTTTTATTAGTATTTTCAAACTCTAGAATGACCCTGTTGCACTAGAACTATTTCAAATAATTCTTTTCAAATGCCACAATTTTTTTGAGAAGTCCTCTGATGCCTATAGATCATTTTTATGCAAAAAGCCACTTTGGTCATTTGAAAATTTTGAGCACAACTTCCATTTTTCAATTTTGGTCCAATCTTGGCATTGAACTACAACCCTATTTTTCCTTGCTCAAATAATTCTGAATTTTTTGCATCTTATAGTCCTTCCAACTAAACCCATAAGTCCAGAAGGGCAGCCCCAATTTCATCTTGCAAGTCCACCAAAAAATTCCCTGTAGTTTCTGTCCAGAATTAAATTCTAATAAAACTTGCACTAACAAGTTTTTCCTTTTATCAAACCAACTTGACCATCATCTCTAACATCCAAGGAGACATCATCCTGCCAAGTTTCACATACAACAAAGTTCCCTAGCTAGCCCTAGCATTTCAACAAACACCTTGTGGACATGGCAAACACATTTCAACAAACTCTATGAAATATTGCAACTCTCTGAACAGGGGCAACTTTATACATACAAGGAGGAAGGAGGGAGGAGAGGGGTGGGAGGGAGGAGGGAGTACCTGGCCGGCCGGCTAGCTGTGGAGCGGCGGCGTCGGGGGCAGGGCAGGGGCGCGGCGGCGTCGGGGAAGGGCAGGGGCGCGGCGGCGTCGGGGGCAGGGCAGGGGCGCGGCGGCGTCGGGGCAGGGCAGGGGCGTCGGGGCAGGGCAGGGCGTCGACGGCGAGGTCCGGCAGCCTGGCGGCGTCGAGGTGGTCGTCGGCGCCGTCGGGGGAGAGGAGGATCGAAGTGAATTGTGTTTGAAAATTTTCTAAGTGCGCGGTTATATACAAAGACCTTTAGTCCCGGTTGGTGGCTCCAACCGGGACTAAAGGCCCCCCTTTAGTCCCGGTTGGTGGCTCCAACCGGGACTAAAGGCCCCCCTTTAGTCCCGGTTGCAGCCACCAACCGGGACTAAAGGTCATTTTCAGCAGCGCAAAGGGTGGGAAGCAGAGCCCTTTAGTCCCGGTTGGTGGCTCGGACCGGGACTAAAGGGGGGCCTTTAGTCCCGGTTGGTGCCACCAACCGGGACTAAAGGGCTGCGGCTGGCACGGCGTCGGGCAGGTGGATGTTTAGTCCCACCTCGCTAGCTAAGAGGCGTCGCGAGTGGTTTATAAGCGCGGCTGCGCCAACCCTCTCGAGCTCCTCTCTTATTCAGGGCTACGGGCCAAAAGCACTCTCTCTGCCTGTGGGCCTTCTGGGCCTTCTGCGGGCCTGCATCCTGGCCCAACTAGCGGATTGGGTTTCTAGTCGTATGCAGGCCGTGGTGGCCCAGTAGGCGGCATTTTTGTAAATTTTTTACTTTTTAGTCCCGGTTTGTGGTAGCAACCGGGACTAAAGGCCTTTTCCAGTATTTTTGTTTTGTTTTTTGCTTTATTTATTTTCTTTTGTTTCTACTTACAGCTAAATACTTAGAGTTTTTGAGTGATTCTTTTTGCTTTAGGTCACAAAAATTATAAACTTTCTGTTAGTGCCAGTAGTTTTCAAATTTGAATAGTTTAAATTTGAATTCTTTGAAATTTGTTTGAATCACTAGTTTGTGAATAACTTTACTTTAAAAATAGATTTTTGAGTGATTCTTTTTTCTGCTGTTTAATATTAGTGTGTTTTATCATTATATTCACTTTGGTAATTTTTAGGTTATTTTAAATGGGTGTTTTAATCAAAAACAGATTTTGTTATTTTAGTTTGCTATTAAAGTTTCTAACAAAAAATACTTTATGAAAAATTCTTTTTGCTATTAAAGTTTTGAACAAAAAAATACTTTGATAATTTTAGTTGCATAAATTTTATATAATTTTAGTTTCAAAAATACTTTTATAATAACTAGAGGTTTATAAAAGCTTTTTAGTTGATTCTTTTTGCTCTTGAAGAATATTATAGTTTTGTTTTAGTTGATCATAACAAAAAAAAAATGATTCTTTTTAGTTCATTCTTTTTGCTATTAGAGTTTTATAAAAGCTTTTTAGTTCATTCTTTTCATGCATTTAATCTTTTTTTTGAGCTAAATGACCCTGAAATTGAAAAGCACTACAAATGAACTCTGAAAAGGTTGAAAGTTGGCATGGTATCATCATTTCACCCACATAGCATGTGCTAAAAAGTTGAGAGGGTTATGGCAAAAACTGGATGCACTTCGTGTACAAAATGGACCCAGAAATTGAAAAGCAGTACAAATGAACTCTGAAAAGGACGAAAACTCATATGTTACAAAAGGCATTTCATTTCTTGACATGTAACTGCAGTGATATTCTAGATCAAAGCCATCATCAGAATAGTTGTGGAGAGAAAGTCTTCACTTTTTCTTCACGCGTGTCCCTTGCTTATTGCGCCATAACCATGGATAATCTTCATCGTTTAACAGGGTGCTTGGGTCAGCCTTCACTTTGAAGGGAGGAATTTCATGAAACTTTTCATAATCTTCAGACATGTCTCTCTTGCCCTCCACTCCCACGATGTCTCTTTTCCCTGAAAGAACTATGTGGCGCTTTGGCTCATCGTATGATGTATTTGCTTCCTTATCTTTTGTTTTTCTCGGTTTGGTAGACATGTCCTTCACATAGAAAACCTGCGCCACATCATTGGCTAGGACGAATGGTTCGTCTGTGTACCCAAGATTGTTGAGATCCACTGTTGTCATTCCGTACTGCGGGTCTACCTGTACCCCGCCTCCTGACCGATTGACCCATTTGCACCGAAACAAAGGGACCTTAAAATCATGTCCATAGTCAAGTTCCCATATGTCCACTATGTAACCATAATATGTGTCCTTTCCCCTGTTGGTTGTTGCATCAAAGCGGACACCACTGTTTTGGTTGGTGCTCTTTTGATCTTGGGCGATCGTGTAAAATGTATTCCCATTTATCTCGTACCCTTGGTAAGTCAATACAGTCGAAGATGGTGTCCTGGCCAACGAGTACAACTCATCTCCAACAATGTTGTTACCCATGAGATGTGTTTGCAACCAACTGCCGAAAGTCCTGATGTGTTCACAGGTAATCCAGTCGTCACACTGCTCCGGGTGTTTGGAGCGCAGAAAATTCTTGTGTTCATTGACATACGGGGTCACCAAGGTAGAATTCTGTAGAATTGTGTAGTGTCCTTGAGCCCAAGAATGCCCGTCCCTACATATTATTGCATCCGCTCCTAGCGTGCCTTTTCCAGTCAGTCTCCCCTCATACCGCGATTGAGGGAGACCAATCGGCTTAAGGTCTGGAATGAAGTCAACACAAAACCCAATGACCTCCTCTGTTTGATGGCCCATGGAGATGCTTCCTTCTGGCCTAGCACGGTTACGAACATATTTCTTTAAGACTCCCATGAACCTCTCAAAGGGGAACATATTGTGTAGAAATACAGGACCCAGAATGGCAATCTTGTCGACTAGATGAACTAGGACGTGCGTCATGATATTGAAGAAGGATGGTGGGAACACCAGCCCGAAACTGACAAGACATTGCATCAAATCATTCTTTAACCTTGGTAGGATATCTGGATCGATTACCTTCTGAGAGATTGCATTGAGGAATGCACATAGCTTCACAATGGCTAATCAAACGTTTTCCGGTAGAAGCCCCCTCAATGCAACCGGAAGCAGTTGCGTCATAATCACGTGGTAGTCATGAGACTTTAGGTTCTGGAACTTTTTCTCTGCCATATTTATTATTCCCTTTACATTCGACGAGAAGCCAGACGGGACCTTCATACTGAGCAAGCATTCAAAAAAGATTTCCTTCTCTTCTTTGGTAAGAGCGTAGCTGGCAGGACCTTCATACTGCTTTGGATGCATGCCGTCTTTTTCGTGCACACGTTGTTGGTCCTCCCGTGCCTCCGGTGTATCTTTTGTCTTCCCATACACGCCCAAGAAGCCTAGCAGGTTCACGCAAAGATTCTTCGTCATGTGCATCACGTCGATTGCAGAGCGGACCTCTAGGTCTTTCCAATAGGGTAGGTCCCAAAATATAGATTTCTTTTTCCACATGGGTGCGCGTCCCTCAGCGTCATTCGGAACAAATTGTCCGCCAGGACCCTTTCCAAAGATTACTTGTAAATCCTTGACCATATCAAGTATGGCATCACCAGTACGGAGGGCGGGCTTCTTCCGGTGATCTGCCTCACCTTTGAAATGCTTGCCTTTCTTTCGACATTGATGGTTGGTCGGAAGAAATCGACGATGTCCCAGGTACACATTCTTCCTGCATTTCTCCAAATATATACTTTCGGTGTCATCTAAATAGTGCGTGCATGCATGGTATCCCTTGTTTGTCTGTCCTGAAAGGTTACTAAGAGCAGGCCAATCATTGATGGTTACAAATAGCAACGCATGTAGGTCAAATTCCTCATGTTTGTGCTCATCCCACACACGTACACCTTCTCCATTCCACAGCTGCAAAAGTTCTTCAACTAATGGCCTTAGGTACACATCAATGTCGTTGCCGGGTTGCTTAGGGCCTTGGATGAGCACTGGCATCATAATGAACTTCCGCTTCATGCACAACCAAGGAGGAAGGTTATAGATACATAGAGTCACGGGCCAGGTGCTATGATTGCTGCTCTGCTCCCCAAAAGGATTAATGCCATCTACACTTAAACCAAACCATATGTTCCTTGCGTCACCTGCAAAGTCCCCCCACCTTCTCTCGATTTTTCTCCACTGCGACCCGTCAGCGGGTGCTCTCAACTTCCCGTGTTTCTTACGGTCTTCTTTGTGCCATCGCATCAACTTGGCATGCTCTTTGTTTCTGAACAGACGTTTCAGCCGTGGTATTATAGGAGCATACCACATCACCTTGGCAGGAACCCTCTTCCTGGGGTGCTCGCCCTCAACATCACCAGGGTCATCTCGTCTGATCTTATACCGCAATGCACCGCATACCGGGCATGCGTTCAAATCCTCGTACTCACTGCGGTAGAGGATGCAGTCATTAGGGCATGCATGTATCTTCTGCACCTCCAATCCCAGAGGGCATAGAACCTTCTTTGCTTCATACGTACTGTCGGGCAATTCGTTATCCTTTGGAAGCTTCTTCTTCATTATTTTCAGTAGCTTCCCAAATCCGTTGTCAGATACACCATTGTCTGCCTTCCATTTCAACAATTCCAGTGTGGTACCGAGCTTTGTGTTGTCATCTTCGCAATTTGGGTACAACCCTTTTTTGTGATCCTCTAATATGCAATCGAACTTCAACTTCTCCCTTTCACTTTGGCATTGTCTCTTTGCATCAACAATGACCCGGCGAAGATCATCATCGGGCACATCGTCTGGTTCCTCTTGATCTTCAGCTTCCCCCGTTACAGTATCACCGTATTCAGGGGGATAGTTGTCATCATCCTCTTCTTCTTCGTTGTCTTCCATCATAACCCCTCTTTCTCCGTGCTTGGTCCAAACATTATAGTGTGGCATGAAACCCTTCTCAAGCAGGTGGACATGAAGGGTTTTCAAGTTAGAGTAATCCTTCGTATTCTCACAGACAAGGCATGGACAATACATAAAACCATTCTGCTTGTTTGCCTCAGCCACTTCGAGAAATTTATGCAGGCCCTCAAGATACTCAGAGGTGCGTCGGTCACCGTACATCCATTGCCGGTTCATCAGCGTGCATTATATAATTAAGTGTATCAAAAACCATTACAGAACATCATGAATAGAGAAGTGACTAAATTAATACAAGTTCATCATCACATTAAAACCAAAGTACAGTAATGACCAAATGTTATTACTGAAAAAATAAATACATAAAGTTCATACATATATAGTTCTCATAGAACAACATATAGCTCTCTAGAGCATCTAATTAAAACATACATTGAAACTATGAAAAACATTTAAATGCGATCATAATCGCAACTAAGGTAACAATTGATCCAACGGCATAATGATACCAAGCCTCATTATGAATGGCATATTTTCTAATCTTTCTAATCTTCAAGCGCATTGCATCCATCTTGATTTTGTGATCATCGACGACATCGGCAACATGCAACTCCAATTCCATCTTCTCCTCCTCAATTCTTTTCAATTTTTTCTTCAAGTAATTGTTTTCTTTTTCAACTAAATTTAACCTCTCGACAAGAGGGTCGGTTGGAATTCCCGGTTCACATACCTCCTAGATAAAAACATCTATGTCACGTTGGTCGGCATAATTGTCATAAACACTACATGAAACAAATCATAATAAAAGATAATATACCACATCCGAATCATAGACAGGACGAGGGCCGACGGGGGCGGATACCAAAGTCATGGCACTATATAATAACAAACAATAATAAAAGTAAGAAAATTATACAAGTATCTATCTAAATCATCCAAGTAAGAATTTTTTTCTTTTAAAAAGAAGATAAGAACAAGAGGCTCACCACGGTGGTGCCGGCGATGAGATCGGCGCGGGCGATCGACGGCGGTGAGGACGGGGACGGGGACGGCACCCTACACATGTGCAGACTCTAAGAAGATAATTTCAGCTCAAATTGTGCATCTAAATCAAAAGAACTCCCACATACACTCCTCCACTAAAACCCACAAACCACTCTACTTCTACAACATTTGAAATGAGCTAAACTAGCAGTGAGAGATGAAACGAAGAAGTTGCTAACCTTTTAGAACACTTGTGTAGTTGGTGCACCGCCAAACCTAGACAAATCTTGGGGAAAATGGAGCTTGGAGGTCGAGCTTGGAGAGGAGAAAGCTTAAGTGTGACTCGGGCATTTCATCGAACACCTCATGTGCATAGGAGGTGAGAGCAGAGCAGCACACACCTCCCACACCGGCCGGCCAAAAAAACAGAGGAGTGAGCGGGCAGGGGAGAGCATATATATAGGCATCTCTTTAGTCCCAGTTCGTGGCTAGAACCGGGACAGAAGACTGACCTTTAGTCCCGGTTCCAGTCACCAACCGGGACTAAAGGGGTTGCGCCAGGAGCGAGGCCCTTTAGTCCCGGTTGGTGGCTGGAACCGGGACTAAAGGTCCCAGCCAAACCGGGACTGGTTCCTGCCGAGGCCCGGCCGGCGTCCTGGCCGCTCAAACCGGGACTGATGCACGCATTAGTCCCGGTTCGTAACAGAACCGGGACTGTTGCTCTGATCTGGCCTGGACCAATGCCCTGTTTTGTACTAGTGCCTTGATCCAATGGGATCTAGGCAAGCAGCACGACGGCATGGAGGTGGAGTTGTGGTGGAACTCCTCCAGGGCTTCGCCAAGCGGCTGCGAAGAGGTGCGAGGAGTAGCAGGAGGGGTGGCGCCTAGGGTTTGGGATGGCTGCGGCCCCCTGCGCCTCCCCCCTTTATATAGAAGTGGGGGGCTGGGAGGCTTGCCCCCCAAGCCCTAGGGCCGGCGGCCAAGGGGGGACTTGGCCTACAAGTCCCCCCCCCCTTTCCTTATTTTGGGGCTAGGGTTTCCCCATGGCGCATGGGCCAAGAGGGGCTGTGGCGCCTAGCCCATGTAGGGCTGGTGCGCCACCCCTTAGGTCCATGTGGACCCTCTGGGGTAGGTGGGCCCCACTATGGGACCTCCGGAACCTTCTAGAATCCTCCGATACAAATATCGGAAAAAACCGAACATTTTCCGGAACCCTGAAATCCACTTTCCTTATATGAAACTTTATCTCCGGACCATTCCGAAGGTCCTCATGATATCCCAGATCCCATCTGAGACTCCAAACTATCTTCGGTCTCACCATTATGAATATCCCATTACAACCCTAGCGTTACCGAATGTTAAGTGTGTGACCCTACGGGTTCGAGAACATGCGGACATGATCGAGACAACTCTCCGATCAATAATCAACAACGGGACCTGAATGCCCATAATGACTCCCACATATTCAACGATGATCTTTATCGGTTTGAACCACAATATCGAGGATTGAAACAATCCCGTATTCCATTCCCTTTGTCCCGCGATATTTTACTTGCCCGAGATTCGATCGTCGGTATCACCATACCTAGTTTAATCTCGTTACCGGCAAGTTCTCTTTACTCGTTTTGTAATACAATATCCCCGTGACTAAACACATTAGTCACATGCTTGCAAGCTACTTAGGATTTTGTATTACCGAGAGGGCCCAGAGATATCTCTCCGTCACATGGAGTGACAAATCCCAGTCTTAATCCATGCAACCCAACTAGTACCTTCCGAGATACCTGAAGAACGCCTTTATGATCACCCAGTTACGAAGTGACGGTTGATACCCACAAAGCATTCTTCCGGTATTAGGGAGTGACATGATCTCATGGTCTAAGGAATAGACACTTGACATTAAGAAAGTTGTAGCAAATTAAACTAAGTGACACAATCAGATGCTAAGCTTATAATTGGGTCTGTCCATCACATCATTCTCTTAATGATATGATCTCGTTATTAAATGATAACTCATGTCTATGGTTTGGAATCCTTAACCATCTTTAATCAACGAGCTAGTCTAGTAGAGGCTCACTAAGGACACAGTGTTTGTTTATGTATCAACACATGTATTTGAGTTTTCGGTCAATACAATTATAGCATGAAGAATAAACACTTATCAAGAACAAGGAAATATGATAATAACAACTTCATTATTGCCTATAGGGCATATTTCCAACACTAAGGCCCAAGTCAGCGCAGGCCAGGGCTTGGCGTACGACCTCGCGCCCTTTTGCTTTGAGGCTCGGTAGTGGGTACGACGGGGCATTGTTGACACTGCTGAGCTGCCCCACATCAGTGCTCCTTGGCGGGGGCGAGTCCGGCACCACCAAACTGGTCGATGTGGTTGGGCCTCCAGTCCAAACTCTCTCCTCCACTCGGGCTTCAGGTGCTGGGGCGGTTGGCACTATGGCGTCCTTGCTCTGGTCGGCCGGGGGAGGCACCTCTTCAGTCGGTTCTCTAAGGTGATCGTCACCAAGCTCAAGCTGGCTAGGCCTAGCGGAGGTGGCTTCAACTCCTTCAGGGCCTTCATCCCCAAGCTGAAGTTGGCTGGGCCTGGCCGGATCGGGAGCCATCCCTCCAAGCCCATCGTCACCAAGTTCAAGCTGGCCTGGCCTTGGAAAGGGGGATACCGATTCGACCAGACCAGCGTCACGAAGCTCAAGCTCGGCATCCTTGGCGGTGCTGCCCTTCGTCTTCTTCAGGTCATTAACACCAAGCTCAAGCTCGGCGTCCTTGGCGACGCTAGCCTCCGTCTCCTTCAGGCCATCATCACCAAGCTCAAGCTCAACAGCCGGATTGTGGGTAGCGCCATGCTCTACCTCAGTCAGTTTCCCTCCCTGTGCTTCTACAGTCGGTGGAGGGGCCGTGGGTGCCTTTGTAGCGGCCGGCTAGCTACCTGTTAGGATCCAACTCGCGAATCACTCCATTACAGGGAATCAAGCTCGATTACAAGGGAATTGAGGACGGGGAAAGGAGAAGAACAGGAGGTAGGCGAAGAGAGGAGCTGTCGTTGCCGTTTCGTGATCCAAGCCCGGATGGCTGTTTGCTGCGCCTCGTCTAGTTACTTGTAGTAGTTTGCCTTCCCTTCGATCGGCACCCAGCCAGGCCCGGCCCATGAGCTGGTGGGCTTGCCACTTTGGCTACCATGGCAGTGCCTTGGTCGATGCGGCCGTGGCGATAGTTGGGTCGCTGACATCCCCTCCTCCTTAACAACCGGCTTGCCCCCGAGCCGGTCCACATTCTCCGCTAGTTCTGCAAAATCAAATCCTCTTGGATCCCACTGCACACACGAGGAAGTTGCCGGTTTAACTGATTGTATGAATTGCCCCCTCACAATAAAAGCTGTGGGATAATCTTCAGTTATGGATCTCATTGCATGCAAGCCACCACAGGTAGTAGAGCTCTCAGAAATACATGGCATCCCTTGTAATTTTTCGGCAATGATATGGGCCAACCAAAACAGATTAGTGATGAGACCTGCATCTAGTACCCAAGAGAAGCACCACCAACAGCTTGACAAGGTACTGGCATGATCAACATAGGCCCAAAATTGAGTCAATTTCCGAAGAACTCCAGCGAGGTGCAGAAACTCTGAATTAGTTCGCATATTGCTGCTGAATTCTGTAGTAATTGTTGGTGGGGCAAGAGGTGACCATGGGGGCTTGGGTTGCAACAAGGGTAAGTGTTCTCCTGGTTGAGGAATAAGTAGTTCCAACTCAAGGAGCCCACTCCCTACCAGTGGGATGCCAAAGCGTATGCAGCAGTTTTGACTGAATTTGTGCCTCTCCTCTGCATGATATTGGCTGCTCCACTTCTGAACCATGTCATTTAGCTGCCCAACAGAATGTACCAACAGATTAACATCCACCATGTATTGGTTCCCAGAGAAATAAGCATTGGAACAGGAGCCAATACTAGCTTGCAAGAAATTAGGATTCAGCAGTCTCCACTCATACGTGAGCTGATCGCCACCAGAATATAGTTTTTCACAGCGATGAACCATCCCGTGATGCACTGAATTATCTACAAGTATAGTGTGGACCCACGGACTGGCCTGACTGGTGTCCACCGTTTTCACATATGCAGGGGGTGTTCGGTGATTTGAATAGAGCAAACACTTCCAGACCTGAGGAATACTCTGCTCTAACACGTAATCCGATAATAATTGATAAGTCCTTGCTGATATAAAATGCTGACAACCCCACTTATCACAAGCATCCGTATTGGTCCTGTGATCCATCTCCACGGGCAAGAAAGTAGCATATAGCTCAAAAGATTGAATAGTGTAACCTCGACTCCTCATAATTTTGCTAAGGGTACAGCGACAAACCATGTATCCGGTAAACCAAAATTCATGTGCATGAGCATATGTGGAAAGTGTCTTTACTGACGAATTTTTGTCCTCTGATGTTCTCTGTTCTATAGGTGGCCTGACCACTAGTATCCAATCTGGTCTACACTTGAAAGAGCAGTACTGAAAACTGGTCAGTACAACAAGCTGAAGTCTTACTCTTGAATTAGAAGATAATTGTTCAGATCTGCATTCTAAATCAAAACGACCACTCCCCTTAGATTTAGCTTGGATTAAAATTTGTTGATGCGTTGACATGCTCATTATCCTTAGATAGAGCTGAGTGCACATGTACTGCTCGACACAACATGTACTGCTCGACAATTGCATGAAAATGATGTCCACTGTAGTTGCAGTTGGATGGTCTCTTGATTGAACTCGAACAGTGGCCATGGTCTTGGTCGGAGTTTGGTTACATCACAAGTCTGTAGCTCAGTTGAAACAGAGAACTGGCGGCCACAAGAAGCTTGTTGAACTTGAGCATGAAATTCATAAGATGACTGTATCGAAGATATAACTGACATGCTCGTGATCTGCTCAGGAGCAGCTGGCACCTGATGCTCAACAGATTCCAATGAACAAACCACAAGAACAGAGATAGTCGCCCCTGAAGCAAAATTGGTAACATTAGAGTAGTATTCAGCAAGGAGTTCACCCCTGGGTAGTTCTAAGCACACTGGTGCTACTCGGTTATTGCTTGAAAATGATGACCACCGTAATTTCAGGTGCACACTTGGGCGACATCTCAAGGATTTTGTCAGAGCATTCAGAGCACTAGAATAATGATTCATCCCATAAGTAACTTGCGACTGCGGCCATGCATACTTCAGTTACGCGCCTTCATGAAAGCAATCGAACGAGGGCCATGGGCATGGTCTGGACATACAAGAAATCAGATAACCTGTATGTATAGCAAATGTTCCATGCCAAGAGATTTTCTCCACCCCTGCCATACTGAGACCTGCAGAGACATCCACTGCCCAGAGCTGAATCACGTTCTGCAAATGACTCCCGATGCCCTGTACCTCTGCAATATGTGTTGCACGATCCACGGAATACTGATTTTGCTTGAACTGCGTTAACTGAAGATCTTTTTGGCTTGACTGGTTTGCGCTCAAAGTACCCGAGTTCTTCACGTTATGAGACAGATGCACAACCCCGGCAGCATGCTGATTAGGAGTTAACCATGCTCGCAATTCGTTCCTCATCCAGAGCTGGTGGTCCGGTGGCCACCACACATATCCAAAGTCAGCATAGACGCAGCCTCTAGCCATGTCGTGGAACAAGGCAGCGTTGTTCACAACAATCTGTACTGGGACAGGGGGCGTCCATTGTTGTAGATGCTCATACTGCCAACAGCACCAAAGTTTCCCAGTAGGAAAGGGCACAAACCAGAAGGTTCCCACTGCAGCTTCTAAATATGTTGACTCCGAATGATACGCAAACGATGACCACGGCATTGGGTGTAGCAGCTGACCTTGTTGCTTGATTCCCAAATCACGTTTCATGGGCATATGCGGTGAATGGATGATTGTGACCTCGGGAGGAGTGTGAGTCGTCAGTAGCGCCCTCTCTATGGCCAGCGGTGCGCTCTGGATAGAATCACCATCCGGAACCGGCTGATCAAGGTCGGTGACGAGCATCCGTGCTGCCACTGTGATTGTAGACGAGAGTGACGGCGTGGCAATGATTTGGTTCGAACAATCCGTCGAACTGCTCACGAGTGTCTTGGTGATGCAGTCCAGGGGCACATAGGGAACCTCAAAAACCTCCTGGGCCTTTGTGGGTGAAGTGATGATGTCGATGGAGAGCGCTGCCTGCACCGGTATGAGCTGCGTGACCTCCGTGTAGTTGATGATGACCGCGTGCTCGGGGTGGACGGTGGTGGCGGCGTCTTGGGCCTCGTCGACGTTGACGACGGCGTCGACCTAGGTCGAGCCAGTCGTCGAACAGGTCATGGGCGTCGGGTCGATGGAGTCCAGGGACGCACCATGGGGGGCCGCGATGACCTCCTGGGCCTTGGTGGTGGAAGAGGAGGCGGAGAAGACGTCGGGGACGACTGCGGGGACAAGGGTGTCGTGGGTGAGGCCGCCATCGGAGGCCACGACAGCGGAGCGCGCCGGCTGCGGGGTCGAAGCTCCCATGATGATCTTGGAGAGCAGCGCGTCGTGCTGCGTGAACAGTCTGGCTCTGGCGTCGTAGCGTGCCTGAGCCTTCGCCTCAAACTCGTCAAGGTAAGCTTTCAACTCAGGATGCATGGTGGTGGAGAGAATGGTGTGAGGAAAAAATTTTGCAAAATTTGGACGAAATTGGGGCGATTTGAGATGAAACGGAAGGGTGGAGGGAGGCTCTGATGCCACGATGTTAGGATCCAACTCGCGAATCACTCCATTACAGGGAATCAAGCTCGATTACAAGGGAATTGAGGACGGGGAAAGGAGAAGAACAGGAGGTAGGGGAAGAGAGGAGCCGCCGTTGCCGTTTCGTGATCCAAGCCCGGATGGCTGTTTGCTGCGCCTCGTCTGGTTACTTGTAGTAGTTTGCCTTCCCTTCGATCGGCACCCAGCCAGGCCCGGCCCATGAGCTGGTGGGCTTGCCACTTTGGCTGCCATGGCAGTGCCTTGGTCGATGCAGCCGTGGCGATAGTTGGGTCGCTGACACTACCCTTGCTGGCCTTGCTGGGAAACATCTTCCACGGAGCGCTGCATGGCCATAACAAAGTCCATTATGGATTTTTGCTCAACATCGACAAACAAAAAAGATTTGAGTCATGAAGAACGTACAGGTTGGAGCGCAGTAGCGCTTTAATACTTGGAGCTACTACAGTCTTCACTGCAGGTGCAGCCGACTTGGGGCGCGGGACCAGGATCTCTGCATCCAAGTGGACTATTTCCACCCGTGCTTGCTTGGGATCTGACTCCGCACCTGAGCTGGCCGTCTGATCCCTCTCTTTGCGTCTCCGGGTTTGGTCAGTCAAAGGCTATGGTATGACTCAGGGTTCGTCATCATCGTCATCGTCCGAGTCAATCAACTCTTGGGTTCTCTAAGCATCCTTGTGAGGCCCCCCGATGTTCCCGCTCTCGGAGGTAACGTCGCAGTTTTATGTTGCGGGGGATGGGTTGTGTGCTAGCATGGGCGGCCGGGAGACCATTTTCCGAAATTCCTACGAGTCAGAAAGGCGAACCTCGGAATGGAAATCAAGAAACAAAAGGTGCATTCAGTTAAAGGCCAAGGAAAAGGGAAACCTACCGCAGCCGAAGGACGGGCGGCGCAGTGAGACAGTATTGGCCCCTGTCGGTGGATGTTCTCGTGCATTTGGGTTAGGTGCTTCATCTTGAACTCGAATTCCGAGTCCTCCGGCTCTCCAGGCAACATCCTAGTCAGATCATCGACTCCCGAGTACTGCCACATGGGCATCACTTAGTCTTGCAGTGGTTGGATCCTCTGACTGACCCAGGTGGCTGCGAGGTCATTGCCAGTGAGCCCTCTGACTTGGAGATCCCCGATTTTCTAGATCAAGCGCTTGCCGTCGGCTGCCTCTTCACGGGTCACCTTCGCCTTCCAGTCGGTAGGGCCGGCGGTGTACGGAGGCAGTCCATCGCCACCTCGTGCGGGACGGGGGTGCTCATCATTGCAGTAGAACCAAGTCTCCTGGCACCTCTTCACGGTCTCCGGCCACTTCATCTCGAAGTAGCCCACATTGGACTTCGTTTGGAATCTGAGTCCGCCGCATAATTGCAATGGGCCCTTTGACTTCACCGTCTGCGGCTTCACGGGGCAGAGGTTCTTCCACAACCCCCAATGGGGCTCGGTGCCCAGAAAACTCTCGCACAGAGTAATGAAGCACACGATGTGGGGCATGTCGTTGGGAGTAAGGTGGTGAAGTTCCGCGTGGTAGTAGCGGAGTGGGTCGCGCACGAAGAGGTGGACGGGTAGCGAGAATCCTCGCTTGATGAACTGGATCATCATGACCCGCTCGTTGCCATGCGGAGCGGGCTCTGGCTCTATCTCCGAATCCGGGATCCTCCACCCGATGGCAGGGACAAGCCCGTCGGCGATGAAGTCGTTCAGTGATTTTGTTGTCACCGTCGATGGCAGCTAGCCCCCTTTTTTCCTGTCGTCAGAGGCGCCAGAGGGGGAAGCGGCGGTGGCCTTGGCTGCCTCGAGTTTCTTCCTCTTGCTAGCCATGGCGCTGAGAGATCAAAGTGGAGGTTTGGGTGATTTGCGCGAGGAGTATGCTAGCGTGGCTGCCGGTTGCGGCGGCGATGGTGAGTGGAAGAAGGAGAATGCCGGGGGGGATTGTTTTCTCTCTCCCCCGCTCCCAAATTTAACGAAGGCAAGAAATTCAACCGTCCCGAAATCACATTGTACATTTGGCGACATCACGAAGCCAAAATGGTTGTTCCGCGCACCACCCGCGCAGAACTCGAGGCGCCGTCATTGCGTTTTTTATTCCCCAGGCGAGCGCTCAGTCGGTTTAAGCACGTCTCACACCCACCACACACGGGACTCGAGGGGATGGTGCAGTTGACCGGTCAATCCACGGCATTCAATGCGGGGAGCCGATGGGACAACTCGTAAAAGATTTGCTGTGATGACATCCACAGCCACGACGCTTCACACTTTTTTCCAGTCGGCTTTGACTGAGTTTGGCTAGGTCAAGTGGCGTCATGATCGGTCGCCGGGTCAGTCCCAGACCAACCTTTGTCGTGCCGACTGCGCAATGATATTCTGAGTGGCACAAGCTGCATTACTTGGGGTAGATCATTTCTGCATTTGGATGCTGATGGTCTGCCTCGTCGAGGTTGCCAAACTACTCGGCGACACCTGAAACAAGGGGAGAACTCGGTATCCTCCATGGCAGTGGTTGGCTTTCCGCGTAAAGCTAAATACTGAAGCTCGTAGACTTGGTTCTGAGTTAGAAGATTGAAGGGTGTTCCTCCTAAGGACACCGGCTGGCGGTGTCCTACTCGGATAAGCCCAGAAACCATCAACCTTCACTCAGAATTTATGATATGCCTTCATGCGGGCCATAGCCATCCTCTTCTGAAGAGATTGTTGGGTATCACCATGTCTTTCCGCTACTTGTTTATTCTAACATTTTCAAGTATGCTCTTTTGAGTCCGTCAGGGCCTCTTTACGAGCAATTCAATGGCACTTCGGTCCAGTGGCCAGTCAGAATCATCTCCATGGAGGGCACCGTCGGTCTTCCCAATGAGACCCTAGAAGAGGCAATTCCTATTTGCCGCCCGCGGGCGGCAAACTGTCGAGCAAACGCCCGCAGCGGAGCGAGTTGGGCCAGCCCACTACGGGGTTCGCATCATTACTCCGTTCGCTACTGTTCCTTTCGTTTTTTTTTCTTCTTCTACGTTATGGTTTTCTCCTTTTTTTTCAGGTTTTTCGTTTTTCTGTTTTGGTTCCTTTTTCCTTTTTGGGTTTTGTTTCCATTTTTTGATGGTTATTTTTTTATTTTTGAGTATTATACAAAATGTCCACCGTGTATTACAAATATGTTCATCGTATACTACGAAAAAGTTCATCGTGTATTACAAAATGTTTACCATGATCTAAAATTCTTTTTTATGTGTATTTCAAAAAATGTTCATCATATAATACGAAAAAGTTCAACGTGTATTACAAAAATGTTCATCATATATTACAAAAAAGTTCAATGTGTATTTAAAACAGTTCAACGTGTATTACAAAAAAGTTCACTGTATTAAAAAATGTTCATCGTATATTTACGAAAATGTTCAATGTGTGTTTGAAAAAATTTCACCATATATTACAAAAAAGTTCACTGTATTAGAAAAGTTCACTGTATTATAAAAAAATGTTCAGTGTATTTTTGAAAAATGTTCTCCATATATTATAAAAAAAATTATATTACATAAAACTATATATAAAAATAAAAGGTGCAAAAAAAATAAAAACCCAAATTCGGAAGAAAGTAATAATAATAAACAAAAATTGGTTCGCTACAGCCGAACGACTGCTACAGTGTGTGTCGCGACAGTTCTTCTTACAGGGCCGGCCCATTTGTGCTCGCCCTGTGCGTCAGCGCGTCTGTTGAACGCCTGCGGGCGTCGAACAGGGACTCTCCCTAGCAGACTCGGTGGCTATTGACGAGGAAATCCCGACCGGGTAGGCCCACGGCGACAGTCAGCCCAGCTAAAGGTACAGGCCCAGGAGCATTCAGATCCAGTACAACAGCGCTGGGGGGCGTGGGCCAGTCGGTGTGGATTCTTCAGTCGGATGGGAAGGCCAGTCGGATCCAACGGCAGGTCAACAGACATGTCATTAAAGCGAGCGTTACCAGCGAGCTCCACTATGCATTCAAGCAGGCGTTACCTGATGTAATAAGTAGCATTAAACACGATCGGCAATCAATGAGCCGTTACCTGTAGCAGTAAATCAGCCGGCCGGTGTAGCCTCTACGCCGTGCCTTGACTATATAAGGCATGGTTAGGGCACCTGGCCCGCGTTCACATCTTTGTAATCCTTATACGCAGGAAGAAAAACCTTGCAGCACGAGTAGGTTATTATCCCTCTTACAGGGAGCCCAAACCCGGATAAAACCTTGCGTGTACACCCATCTATTCGTCCAATACACACTACGCTCCTCCATACACCCCTATACTTACTGTCAGCGAAATACTCACGACTGTGTGCTACGCCCTGGTCTTGCCAGCTCGGTCTGCTTCGCGTCCGTTCTATAGTTAGGCGAGACTGAGATTTAGGTGGACGTGGAGGGGACTACAACATGGGCATACTTCTCTCATGTTGCTCGATCCCCGGCGAGAGCGAGACCTCTCCCGCAAGTATAGCGAAACATGCCGCCGTCTCCTCGCCCCCTCTTGCTCTGCCGTCGGCGCCTCGTCTGTAGAACCCAACCATGGTGAGTTCGTCCCCCCCCCCCCCCCTCCCCGCCCTTCCCCCCTCCTCGTGCCTCTCCGTCTATCTACACGGGGCATTTCGGCCGCCCCCAGTCTATCCCATCTTGCCTAGGGTTTTCGATCTGGCACCGACTGATCAGCTCTGACCGTGTGGGTGGTGATGGTGGTGATGCAGTAGGGTAGCCTCGATGCGGCGATTGAGTCGCTCCTTGGCACGGAGGAGCATTGCCGGCTGGCCGGCGATGTGGCCGGCACGAGGAAGGCCGCCATTGACATCGTCGAGCTCTACTTCAAATATGGCACTTGGAAGACGCTCAACGACCAGATCGTCGTCCTCTCGAAGAGGAGGGGCCAGCTCAAGCACAAATAGCTCGCCACACCTCGCTCCATTTTTCTGTTTCATGTTCGATTGTGTTGAGTTGACCCTGTGGGATCAAAAAATGCAGCGTCACAAGTGCTCTCTTTCCCTTCCTCCCTGCTACAGTGTCGAGAAAGAAGAGGAGAGAGAGGAGTTCCTCTCCCCTTCCTGTTTCCCCGGCGCCGCCATGGGTTCCCCTTCTCTCCGGCAGCGGGAGGGTGGGGGAACCTCAGATCTGTGCGTCCGGCGTGTATATACGGTGTGGGTTAGTGTCTCCGGCCGCGGCGTGTTCATGGGAGCGGCGCCGGTGTGGAGGAGAATAACCCCCCCCCCCCCCCCCCCCCCCCCCCCCCCCGGGATCCTCGCTCCTTCTCGATGTCGTTTTTTACGGCGTCGAAGGATCTGTGGGGGTGGTTGTGTTCCATGTCGAAGTTGGAGAGGCGGTGGTGACGACTTCGACATCGGCTTTTGTTCCTCGGTCTTGTCCTCGCCATGGCGGTGCTTCCTCCGGCACCAACGAGAGGCTGGTAGGAAGCCTTGTACAGTTGTACAGGAGGATGGCCTGGTCTGCTGCTCTGTTTTGGCATGGCCGAGTCGGCGGATGCAGGGGGATGGCAAGAGCGACACAGGGCTTATGGTCAGCGGTGGCTTGATCCAGCATGGCACCATCGTTCCGGCGATGGAAGGTGATGGATCGGGATCAGGAGGCGTACCGGGGCTCTCCCCGGCCGATGAAGCTGCAAAGGAAATGGTCCTTCGGGCCACTTCTGAGGTCTTTAAAGCGCGGTGGCGCGATGATGCGGCCCCTGTTCCGGGCTGGTTGGTGTCCTGCTTCATTCTCCAGTGATGGTTCGGCGATGGTGGAGTTTGGTGGCGGGCGTCAGTTCAGTGGATTGGATCTTAGGAACCAATTTGCATTTTTCTTGTTTTCTCGGGGTCCTTTTCGCTGTTGTGTCGGGACAACTGTCCCTTTCTATAATCTTCTCATTTGTTCCAGTGCGTGTCTTGTATGGTTGTTTCTTGTATGGTTGTTTCTGGTAATGGAACAAAGCGTCTTTCTCAAAAAAAAAAAAAAAAAAACGCTTACTACTAACTATCTAACGTAAACGAGCGGCCTGCTAATCATTGTTAATGATAATGAGGCAACGAACGTACTGTACATCGCAGCCGACTCCTCCCTCCCTCTGACTTCCCGATGTGGAGATTTCCGGTGACTTGCCGGCGACTGGCGTGATGCCGATTCCTCCCTCCCCTAGATTCTCTCTCTCCGCCCTTCCTTCCTGGTCCAAATCCCTTCCTGATTCTGCCTTAGATCCCTCCCAAATTTAGCCCCCCTCCCCCCTCCTCTCCCCTCGTTGGTTCTGAATCTCTTGATAGAGTGATCCTCCAGTAATTGGCTTCGTCTCGGTCTTGGTCGGTGTCCCCAGGCTGGCTGGACGCGTTCATCTGGGAGCCGGCGCTGCCTCCAGTGATCTTCTCGGCCTCCCACGGATGGCGATTCTGGACTCCTCGATCCTTCTAGACCTGAGGAACCGGTCTCTGCATATCGTCCGCAGCTCGCACGATCCGGAGCGGTGCTGCAGGTCATGCGGACCAAAGTGGCGGTTTTCTTTAATTCCGGCGACCTGGGCGTTGTTGGCAAGGAGGAATCAGTGCAGGAGGGGTGCGGCGGTGTCGTACCACTGGGGTCAGCGACCCCTCCCTCTATGCCTATCTTCGATTTGGAGTTAGTGACTGCACCAGTTGAGGAACCCCCATTTGAGGATGAGATGTTTGATGAAGATTGTAGCGGTTTGAAGGATTCAGTACAGGGTGTGGATGCGAGTTTTTCCAAGTCTGTTTCTCATTTGTGTATTAAGTCCAAGATATCCATGCTGATGGGATGCATGGGTGATGATTTTCATGATCAGAGCACTTGTCAAGGTAGTAACCTATTGTTGCCGGGAATCAGGTGTGAGGCAAGGCAGTCAAAGTTGTTCGAGGTGCAAGTAATGCATCCACTTGTTATTTTCACCTTTGATCCTGGGTCATTATCGGACCTATGGAGGCTTCCATGTGGCACTAAAGGTGAACAAGAGGTTTCCTATTCCCATGAGATTGGGGAATTCCAGAGAAAGCTGATTAGCGGACATGCAAAGCAGAGTCCGCCTAATGAGCGGGATATGGCTGATTCGCTACAGTGTTGCAGCAGTTCAAAGGAAGAGGCCTTTACTCTATTTGTTGCTTTAGCAACTGTGATGAGCTCTAATGCACATGGGGGATTGGGAGTCCTTTCCCGAGGGCACAATGTAATTCTGAAGAATGACTTCAATAACAAACAAAAATATGGCAACAAATCCAACCCTATTCGATCGGCGGATCTGGCGGGCGCTGCTAAGCAGGCCCGCCGTACGCAATGAGCCTTCTTTGCTTGAACTGTCGAGGTTTAGGGACGGACTCGACAGTTGGCGAGCTGCGCTGGTTGGTGCAGAGATACCGTCCTACCCTCCTCTTCCTCTCCGAAATGAAGATGAGGGATACTAGTGTTCAGAAGTTTATGTGGACTCTGGGTTACTCAAGTTCCTTTGCTGTGAGTAGCGTTGGTCTTAGTGGGGGCTTGGGGTTGTTTTGGTCTTCTTCAGTGTCCATCTCTCTGAAGGCTTTCAACAACAGATGTATTGATGTTCATGTTACGCCAGAGAATGGAGCTACCTGGAGAGCTACCTTTGTTTATGGAGAACCGAAAAGAGAACGTTGTGCAAACTTTTGGGATTTTCTTCATTTTATGCGGGCCCAGTGGGAGGGTCCATGGATCTGCTGTGGTGACTTCAACGAAGTGCTTTGTCATGATGAGCACCAAGGCCTCCGTGATCGTGCAGACTCACAAATTGAGAATTTCCAGCAGTCTATGGCTGATTCTGGGCTACTAGACTTGGGTTATTATGGTCCTAAGTTACATGGTCCAATCGTCAAGGCCAGGATCAGCACGTGAAAGCTCGTCTAGATCGTGCGGTGGCAAACAGCGGCTTCACTGACCTCTTCCAAGACGTTTGGGTGGGGAATGTGATTACCACATCCTCTGACCATTACGCAGTGTTGATCAAGCTTCAAGGAAGTGTGGCTGGTGGGGCACCTCAACCTGTGCAGTACAGTTTCAAATTTGAGGCTATGTGGCTTCGAGCGGCTAATTACCGGCCCTTCTTCGAGAGGACATGGGAGGATGGAAGGACTGGAGCGATGTCGTTGCAATCAACTTGGTCCAATCTCAACCGTGTTGCTGCTTCTCTAAAGACATGGAGCCGTGAATCCTTTGGCTCTATTCAACGATGTATTCGCACCCTGCAGGGCGACTCCATGGCCTCCGTTCTACCCCTTCCTCGAGTGCCTCCCTCCATGAGGAGCGCTCGATTGAATGCCAGCTTTGTGAGCTCTTCGAGAGGGAGGAGATTACGGCCCGACAACGCTCTCGGGTGGACTGGCTCCGTGAGGGAGACAGGAACACTGCTTTCTTCCAGGCACGAGCCTCGACACGCCGACATTCAAACAAGATCAGTGTTCTAGGTCCCGCTGATGGATCTATGTGTGAAGATCCAAAGGAGATTAAAGGTATGGTCCAAGGCTTCTATGAAAATTTATTTACTACTGAAGTGTGTGATCCTATTGATGCAGTCCTGGACCATATTCCGTGCAAAGTTGATGATTCTATCAACACAGAATTGTGCAAACCCTATTCAGATGAGGAGATCAAGGCTTCCCTTTTTACCAGACACATTGGGATTTTCTGAAGGATGAGATATGTGATGTTGTTCGGTGTTTTCTGGGCGGGAGCTCAATTCCCGAAGGCTTTTGTGACTCAGTTATTGTGGTGATTCCGAAGGTTGTAAGGCCAAAGCATCTCCAGAACTTCCACCCAATAAGCTTGTGCAACGTCCTCTACAAGATCACATCGAAGGTTTTAGCCAACAAGCTCAAGCTGTTTCTACTGAGCATTCTTTCTGAGCATCAGAGTGCTTTCGTCCCCGGTAGACGGATTACAGACAATGCTCTAATAGCGCTTGAGTGCCTCCACACTATCCGCCAGCAACGTGTTAAGCAGCCTCACTTTGCACTCAAGATCGATATGACGAAGGCATATGACCCTGTGGAGTGGAGCTATCTTCACGGGTGTTTGGGTAAACTTGGTTTTGCCCCTAGATGGATTGAAACTGTCATGTGTTGTGTCACATTAGTTCGTTATCCTGTGAGAGTTAATCAAGATCTCACTCAACCGGTTGTTCCTACGAGAGGTATCCACCAAGGGGATCCCATTAGTCCCTATTTGTTCCTTCTCTGTAGTGAAGGTCTGCCTAGTGTGCTTCGGCACAAGGAAGAGTGTGGCGAGCTACAAGGATTATGGAATGGTCGCCAGGACCCTTCAATCTCACACCTACTCTTCGCTGATGACAGCATTTTCTTTGCTTGAAGTGATCAACGAAGTGTCAACTCCCTGAAGGATGCCCTGACTCCGTATTGTGATGGCTCAGGACAAAAGATAAATTTGGGGAAGTCGTCCATTTTCTTTGGCACTCGATGTGCGGACAACATCAAGCAGAATGTGATGAACTGTTTAGGTTTCACCAATGAGTCTTTCCATGACTTTTACCTCGGTATGCCCACTCATGTGGGGCGCTCACCCAAGGAGGCCTTCAAATTTCTACCTTACAGGGAGTGGCAGACCGGCAGTGCATCATTCCATGGTCAGATCGTCCCCTTTCTCGAGCAGGTATGGAGACCATGCTTAAATCTATTATCCAGGCAATCCCTACCTATGTGATGAGCTGTTTCCAGATCCCGGTATCCACCTGTCACAAACTATGGCAAATGTTTTTAGATTTTTTGTGTGGCAGGGAGGATGGTAAGAAGAAACTCCATTGGAGATCTTGGGAATGGCTTTCCGCACCAAAAAGTCTTGGTGGGCTTGGTTTCAGAGATCTAGTGCTTTTTAACCAAGCAATGTTGGGAAGGCAGTGTTGGAGACTATTAACTGAGCCTGGCTCTCTTTGTGCTCGAGTCCTAAAGGGTCGTTACTTTCCCAATGGTGATTTTTGGGATGCACCCAAACCCATATCTTCATGTTATACTTGGAGGAGTATTTTGTTTGGCCGTGAGCTTGTCAAGAAGGGCATTCACTAGAACATTGGCGATGGACGCAATGTTAAGATCTTGTCCGACAACCGGATCCTGGATACTCCACCTCATTTGGTTCACTCTCTTCTTCCAATCCCGGCGTGTGCTACAGTAAACAGTCTAATGGTTGATGGACATGGCTCCTGGAATGAGGAAACGGTTCGAGCATTCTTCCCTCCGATGACGGCAGAGCAGATCATGCAAACTCAGATCAGGCAACAAGGGGGAAGTGACTATGTGTCTTGGCCTTACACACGCAATAGTTTGTACACTGTTAGCTCAGCGTATAATTTGGCCAGGTTAGCTGATTTCCATCTGAAACAGAGCATATCTGGACGTGGCCAACCTTTTGATTGGAATGCTGATGTCAAACATTGGAAAGCTGTATGGGCAATCAAATCACCGACCAAGATGAATATAGTTCTCTAGCGTTTCGCTCACAACTGTCACCTATCACAGGTCCCTTCCACCTCGTCCGCTACACTCTGGCATGGCCTGGCCGCTGTTACTCGGTGGTCCGAGTAGAGACAAGGGGATAGAGTGGAGAGCAGAGCACACACACGCACGCGAGACTGTGTTTCTGGCTGTGAGGCAATCTCTCACTTTTTGCTTCTATTCATGGGGTACTTATAGGCTACACGCACGCGAGACTGTGTTTCTGGCTGTGAGGCAATCTCTCACTTTTTGCTTCTATTCATGGGGTATTTATAGTCTAGGTACAAGGAAAATATCCTACCTACTCTCAACTACTCCTACCTGCTCCTACCTGCTCCGATTGGACAGTGACATAATGGGAGCAGGTGAAACCTGCTACGTCCGAGTGGACCAGAACGGCATCCGAGTGAACTTCACTTGGCATGCCCTACCTAACTGACCGAACACACTCAGTCCAGTTGGTTACTAGATGGCATCCTAGCATGCCCTAGTACAAACTACCATCCAACTGAACTCCAGTCAGACTAGCTACCCGAGTGAACTGAGACACACAGCTTCACTCGATTTTACGTCCGAGTACTCGCTCACAGTCCAAGTGAACACAAAGTTTACTGCAACAATCTCCCCCTAAGCCTTGCTTCAGGAGGTTACCTCCACCATGCCAGCGCTTGAGCGAAGATGCAGAAGACGCACTCAGCCGAGTGGTTTGGTGAACATGTTCCCGAGTTGGTGCTCGGTTGTGACGAACTCCAGCTCGATCTTCTTCGTCTCCACGCAGTCCCGAATGAAGTGGTACTTCAGCTCGATGTGCTTTGATCGGTCGTGGAAGACGGGATTATTGGCAAGTGCTCTTACCGATTTGTTGTCCACCTTGAGGACAACACTCTCTGCTTCGCCATTTCTCAGCTTGGCTAGCAGACGAGCCAGCCAGATCCCCTGGCAAGCAGCAGTGGCAGCAGCCACGTACTCGGACTCGCAGCTCGAGAGAGCCATGATATTCTGCTTCTGGGATTGCCAGGTCACAGGGCTTCTCCAGAGGAAAAAGAGCGGTCCAGACATGCTCTTGCGCGAGTCCATGTCCCCGCCTAGGTTGCTATCGTTGTAGCCAACCAAGCGCGTTGTCTGAGTGCTTCTTCCAAACATGCACCCGAGTGAAGTTGTGTCGGCGATGTAGCGAAGAATTCGCTTGACCACTGCAAAGTGCTATTCAGTCGGTGCCTCCATGAACCACGAGACAAACCCGACAAAGTATGTCAGGTCTGGTCTTGTGTGCACCTAGTACCGCAGGCTGCCGACGATGCTACGGTACTTGGTAGCATCCGTCGCTTGCGTCGTGCTAGCCTTGGACAGCTTGAATCGGGGTTCCATGGGCACATGGCAGGGCTTAGAGCTAGCCATGCCAGTCTTTTCCAGCGGCTTCTGGGCCTAAGCCGACTAGGATATGGAAATCCCATCCGAGTGCTGTCGGACCTCGATTCCGAGATAGAAGCTCAGCAATCCTAGGTCGGACATCTCGAACAGGTTCTTCATCTCCTGCTTGAAGCTATTGAGATCACCTGGATCGGATCCAGTGATCACCAAGTCATCCATGTAGACGCCCACGAGTAGTCGGGATGTAGCCATCCCGCGTGCATACACTGCATGCTCCGACTCGCACCGAGTGAAGCCGAGCCGAGTGAGGCACGCGTCGAGCTTGTCCAGACATAGCACCAGGTGCTCCTTCCCGAGTGTCTTGAAACCGAGTGGTTGCGTGATGTAGACCTCCTCTTCGAGCTCTCCATTGAGGAAGGCCGACTTGACGTCCATGTGGTGGACTGCCCAGCCTGAGCTAGCAGCACTCGGACAGATTCGAGGCGTGCCGCTGGAGCGAACACCTCGTCGTAGTCGATGTCGTGCTGCTGGGCATAGCCCTTTGCGACTAGGCGTGCCTTATGCTTGAGGACCTTCCCGAGTGCATCCTTCTTCACCTTGTACACCCACTTGAGGCAGATTGCTCGTTGCCCGAGTGGAAGGGTGGAGAGATGCCACGTGTGGTTGTCCTCGATTGCCTCCATTTCTTCCAACATTGCACGCTGCCAAGTGGCGTGCTGTTCAGCTTCAGTGAAGGAGTTAGGCTCTTCTATTGCGAGGAAATGGAGCTCTTCATCCGGCTCAATAGCCGGGCCGACACATCAAGCATGTTCTGCATAGTGCGGAACCGGTGCGTTAACTCGGGCTCGTCAGCCGAGTCAAGCTCACCCGAGTGGATCGTCGGTGGCGACGCAGACTCCACAGTTGGGGTCGAAGCTGTTGGACCTGAGTGGGGGGTTGAGGGTGAGCCGACTGTCATCTCAGTCGGTTCCTTCTGATGCATCCCAAGTGGTTGCTCACTCAGTTTCTTCGGTGATCCGACTGATCCTTCAGTCGGGTCCGATACAGTCGGGCTCCACGAGCCGACTGGGAGCACTCCTTGCTCCGTGTAGTCGATGACAAAGTCGCTGTGGACATCGCCACCTGTCTGCTACCAGTCCCTGCACGTAGACTAGTCAAAGACAGCGTCCCGAGTGGCGAAGATGCGCCGAGTGACTGGATCAAACACCTTGTAGGCTTTGGACCCAGTCTCATATCCGAGGAAGACCATCTGAGTGGATCAGTCTTTGAGCTTCTGGAGGTGCAGCTTCGTCGTCTTGACGTGAACCACGCACCCGAACACTCAGAGATGTTGCACAGTCGGCGCCTTGTCGCGCCATGCTTCATATGGGGTCTTGCTGTCCACTAACCGGGTGTAGGAGCGGTTTAGCAGGTAGACTGTTGTGGTCGCCGCCTCCCCCCAAAGCTAGATGGGAACGTTGTGCACCCTCATGATGCAGCGCGCCATGGCGACAACCGACTAGTTTCGCCGCTCGACCACCTTGTTCTGCTGGGGTGAGTAGGGAGCCGTGAGGTGGCGCTGCACTCCGTGATCGGCGCAGAACTCCTCAAAAGTCCTGGACCTGAACTCCCCTCCATGGTCCGTGCGCAACGTCTGCAGAGTGCAGCCGCTTTGCACTTCCGCCCCTGCCTTGATGCGCCGTATAGCGCATTCAGCTTCATCCTTCGTGGCCAACAGCGCGAGCCACATGAACCGACTGAGGTCATCCACCATCAGCAGGAAGTACCTCTTGCCGCCTAGTGTTGTTGGAGCGATTGGGCTGCAGATATCTGCATGGATCAGCTCAAGCTTCTTCCTTGCTCAAAAAGACGTTGCTTGCGGGAACAAGGCCCTTCGCTGCTTCCTGGCGAGGCAGGCGTCACAGAGCTGGCTTGCATGAGCAATCATGGGAAGTCCACGCACCAGTCCATCCGACTGCATCTTCTGCAGTGCACCGAAGTGCTGATGACCGAGTCGCTCGTGCCACAGCAACGCGTCGTCTCCGCGTCGCGCGGACAGCCACACGGGCTGCGTGATCTTCAATTGCACTCGGTACAGGCAGTTCGCTGAACGCTGCACCTTGGAGAGAAGGCGCTGCTGTCTGTCCCAGATGGACATGACGCCCGAGTGGATGGAGGTGGGACAGCCGTTCTCATCGAGTTGTCCCAGACTGACGATGCTTGTCTTCAGTCGGGAGATGTAGTGCACCTCCGTCAGTGCACGGTGCTCATTGTCGCGCACAAAGAACTTCACCATGCTGCGCCCCTTGATTTCGACAACTGAGTTGTCGCCGAAACACACGGAGCCAACCACGCCTTCATCCAGCTCGGTGAAGACCGAGCGGTCCCCCATCATGTGACTGGAGGCCCCGGTGTCGGGGTACTAGGGGGCCTCACTAGGCTCGCTCTCGTTGCCGAGTCTCACCCGAGTGCGCTCCTCGTTGAGAAGCACATGGCCTCCCACTCGGGTTTGCTTCGTCCCGAGTGAGAGTCCGTGCTCGAGTGCAGCTCCATCTGACTGACTACTCCAGTCGGGATCAGCAGTCGGCGGACTGGATCCAGCTCCAGTTGGCTCGCTTGCTGCCATGAGGAGGGTGGGTTCCTCGTTGTCATTCAGTCGGATGTCCACCGACCGAAGAGACCTCCAGTCGGTATATCTAGCCCGACTGGTTTCTTCACGCGGTGCACTCGGTCCGATCGAGCTTGTTGGCTGGCACTCGGCCATGAGGAGGGCAGGTGCGCCTCCTCCCTTATCCTTGTGCAGCAGTCCCGAGCCCAGTGGCTGTGTTTCTTGCAGTAGCGGCACTCGTCGTCGCGCCTTGCACCGCCACCTGAGTTTACTCAGCCGCCATTGGAGTTATGACCGCGCCCCCGACTGTGGCCGCGGTTTCCCGTGGCGGAGCTCCCCCCACTGCCAGAAGAACCGTCTTGACCCGCGCTGTTGCAAGCACGCGTTCCACTGATCCTCCGTGAGCAGCAGTCGGCCGTCAGCACGCTCTCCAGCGTCGACGCCGCGCTCCTCGACGACCTTCAATCGGCCAACGAGCTCCTTGATGGACATGGTGGACAGATCCACCATACTCTCAATGGACCAGGCCAGTTGCTTGTACTGCCTGGGGACGACTCGAAGCAGCTTCAGGAGCACCCTCTTCTCGTCGATTGGGTCACCGAGAGTTGCGAGCTTGGAGACAAGACCTTGCAAGCGCACGGCGAAGTCGTCGACTTGCTCATTCGGCTTGAACTTGATCTCCTCATACTGGAGACGAAGGAGATGGTGTCCCACACCCCCTTCGTGGTTTTCTTGCCGCCAAGGGTGAGCACCATCTCCAGCAGGATGGAGCGCAGGAGTGCCTCCATCGCTAACCGGTCCTCGACGTACTCCACGTCGCCGGTGTCCATGGCCTTCCACATGTGTCAGGCCTCGAGGATTACCTTCATCAAGAGCGACCAGGTGGGGTAATTGGTCCTCGTGAGAAGTGGGAAGGAGGTGCTGGACATGCCCAGGTCGCGCACGGAGCGTGGCGCTCCCAGCTCGCCTCCTTGCCCGCCTTGCAGCGCGAGCGCATCGGCCGCGCATGCCTCCTCAGCCGAGCTCTGCTCAGCGGTCTTGGGGGAGTTGCCGGTGATGCCGCTCCTCGGCATTTGCTTCGGCATGACCTAGGCTCTGATGCCAATTGTCAGCTATCACAGGTCCCTTCCACCTCGTCCGCTACACTCCGGCACGGCCTGGCCGCTGTTACTCGGTCGTCCGAGTAGAGACGAGGGGATAGAGCGGAGAGCAGAACACACACACGCACGCGAGACTGTGTTTTTGGCTGTGAGGCAATCTCCCATCACGTCACTGTCCAATCGGAGCAGGTAGGAGTAGTTGAGAGTAGGTAGGATATTTTCCTTGTACGTAGCCTATAAGTACCCCATGAATAAAAGCAAAAAGTTTCACCTGCTACGTCCAAGTGGACCAGAACGGCATCCGAGTGAACTTCACTCGGCATGCCCTACCCAACTGACCGAACACACTCAGTCCAGTTGGTTACTAGATGGCATCCTAGCATGCCCTAGTACAAACTACCATCCGACTGAACTTCAGTCGGACTAGCTACCCGAGTGAACTGAGACACACAGCTTCACTCCATTTTACGTCTGAGTACTCACTCACAGACCGAGTGAACACAAGGTTTACTGCAACAACAACTGCTTGCCCTCTGGCGTGAGAATATTCGTTTCCCCGATCGATGGTCTCCGCCGCCGCCAGGTACGGTTTTGGTCAATTTTGATGCTGCAGTTTTCCCTGCTCTACAGAAGGTTGGAGTGAGCATTGTCATTGGAGACCATTATGGAGCATGCCTGGTGGCGTGCAGCCAACCCCTATCAGGAACGGCAACGCCGAAGCTTGCTGAAGCATGGTCGTTACGGCGTGCAGTCTCACTTGCTTTTGCTGAAGGCTTTTCGTCTGTGATTTTTTGCTTCAGATTGCTTGTCCTTGGTGCAGCGTATAAATTCTTCGGCTGTCGATAGATCGGTCGTGGGTGCTGTGGTCGCGGATGTCAAGCTGCTGCTGGAGCCTTTCTCCTCGGCTTCCTTTCGTCATGTCAGGCGGACTTTGAACAACTCGGCGCACACCCTAGCAAGGTCGTGTGAGCGTGCTATTTCTTGTTGTATTTTTCATTCTGCTCCGGACCTGATTCGGGAGACTCTGTGTTATGACACTTATTAATCAATACAGCTCCGTTGTTTGGTCAATAAAAAAAAAACGAGCGGCCTACTACTTTTGGTAACACTGAAACACGTGAACCAACTTTTACTGAAAACGGCAAGGTGTTTTGCTGGGCACGTGGGCGCAGATGGTCCCTCTCCATCCCCACCGAGCCGGGAAGCCTCCACCCGTCTCTTGCAAAAATGCACTGTCACGTGCCCCAAGCCCACCCCGTCTTCTCCCCTCTCGTTTCTTCTTCCCATAGTCACGGGCGGAGCCAGCAGTGGGTCGAGCCAGGTCGGCCGACCCGGCTCAATAATTGGCAAAATTTTTTTACCTACGCAGCATCACCCAATCGCTCCCCTGCCCAGTCTCTCACGAGTCGCGACCTGCCTCCCGTGGACCAGAGCCACGCCGCCCAGGCCAGAGCCCGCGCCGCCCAGGCCGCCGGCAGCAGATCCCGGCGCGGCGGTGCCCCACGCGCCACCTCCCCGTCTCGCCGGTGCCCCGGCGTCTGCTCGCTCCGCCCCGGCGTCTGCTCACCTCCTGCTGCGCCTCCATCTCCAATTCCCCATGGACGCCGAAGAGGAATCACGCAAGAGGGCACGCATAGAGGTTGATTTTTTCCCTTTATATTGAGTTTTGCTGTCTATGTGCCTACTAATTAGCAGTATGCTCACATTTTATTTTCGTTTTCAATGTTGTAGGCAAATATTCCTGAAATCTTTGATCTAGAAAATGTTGTTGGGGATCCTGGACTTCGTAGACCAATTGAGGAATTTGGTACCCCTGAAATCAGAGATAAAATGAGATGGGCATATTTGTCGAGAGGCCGCAATCGTTTAATTGGTCATAATTTTCCCAAAGGTCCGGATAGGCGGTCATTTCTAGATGCATGGTATGCTAAGTATGATTGGTTAGGGTATAGTGTTGAGAAGAAAGCTGCATTTTGTTTCCATTGTTTTCTTTTCAAATCTTCAAGCAATAGTAACCACTTTGGATATGATGTTTTCACAAAGAAGGGGATGAATATTATAAAATCATCTCTTCGGAACAAGATAGGGGATGATTGGCTCAATGATTTGATGATTTGCTATGTTGAGAAAGATATATTTGCCAAAATTGATGACAAGAAGATTATGCTACGTTTCCATTCCTACATCAACCGTAGAGGTCATCTTCCTCGGGGCTTTCGTCTTCCAAGCTTAGATGCAACTTAATGGTATGATACTATCTTATCAAAATGTAGCTCTATTTTGTTGTTCTTGTTCTTTATAGTCATTTTGTTGTTGTACTTGATGAAATATGCAAATTGAATCTGTTTGGACCTCTTTTGTTGAATACATTTGCTCTTTTCTGTCAAAAAAAAATTTAGAGCTTATTTTCGACCCCCCTCAGTTCAATTCCTGGCTCCGCCACTGCCCATAGTCCCATACTCCCATGTATCCTTCTGCGTTAGCTTCTTATTAGCTAGATCAGGCAGCTGGGATTATGTGTCCTGCAACTATATTCAAATCACTTGAAAATATTAATATTCAGAATACCTCCTTACGTGCCAATTTTTTCTCTACATTAAAGTTACATCATTTAAAGTTTCATGTAAGAGTTTGGCCCTTTTAGGACATTAAATAGATTTTTAGGTATTTAATGGAGGTAAATTTATTTAAAGACTTAAATATAGCAGACAGATCCGAAACAATGCCAAATTTTTGCATGTCACATGTAATGGTGGCTATTGTAACCGCTGCTATTTATTTCTCATGAGTTTTGCATTCCAGTTCTGCTACTTTCAACAACTAGTTTATCAACTAACTGGGAGCGTGCATTTGTTTTATTCAGCTGGCCGCAAACAGAGAACGTTGAGCTCCTAAAAAACTATCTTCAGCAAGATAACCAGGGATCTAGAATCTCCATCACCTCGAGTCTCAAGCAATGGGCAGTGACCTGCTTGCAACAACAGTTGCACCACCGGCGGAGCCTCCGTTGATCCCGTCCACGACCACTACCACCACTACCACCGGCAACACAACGACCACCACAACCATCACAACAATCACCACCACCACATGCTCCTCCTCTGCCACCGATGGCACCACTACCACTACCACCACAACCACCATCACCACAACAACAACAACAACCATCACAACCACCTCCAACGCCACAACCATATCATCCCTCTGTGATGACGACCTTCACGAGATCTTCCTCCGCCTCCCGAACCTCCCGGCTCTCATCCGCGCCACGTTCACCTGCCGCTCCTGGCTCGGAGCCATCCGCTCCTCTTCATCCTTCCATCGCCTGTTCCGCGCTCTCCACCCGGCGCCCCTCATTGGGCTCTTCCTCAAAATTGACGATGCTACCGCCCCCTCCTTCGTCCCTCTGCACCGGTCAAATCCCGACGTCACCACTGCCCTCCGCCGCGGGGACTTCTTCCTCACTTCCCTTCCATTCAAGGCCGACTCATTCTCGGGTTGGAGTATCACCGACTGCCGTGATGGATACATCCTCCTATGGAACATGCTTGAAAAGCCATCCATCGCTGCAGTGAACCCCATGACCTGGGCCGTGGACATCATCCCGGTGCCCGACGATGTCAAGGCTGGGAGACGCCGCAAGTTCTCCTTCCTTGGTTTCCATCTGCTGTGTTCTGATGAGAACCCTAGTCGTTCCGTGTGGTCTATGTCTGCTCGGATCAGCGAAGGATGATCCATGTCGCCATCTTCTCGTCGGAGACGTGGGATTGGGTCGTCCACCTGTGGGTGCATGTCGGTGGTGACCGCAGCCTAAAGTTCAGTGCTGGAATGCTGGTGGATGGTTCCATTTACTGGCCTTACCATGGCGAATGACGAATGGTAAGGATCAACACTACGACCATGGTTATCACGATTGTGGATCTACCATCGCAGGTGAGGGTGGAGGGGTTCAATTTCATGGTTGGGGAGACTAAGGATGGTCAACTAGGCATTGTCTATGAATCTGATTTCTTCCTTCATGTTTGGATCCGCGGCGTGGACGGTGATGGAACTGGGATTTGGGTGCTGCACTATGTAATCTTTTTGTGCGAAGAAATTGATCGGATCACTCAAGGGTTCGCTTTGGAGTTGCAGGGCGACCTGAAAGTTATGCAAGTTAGGTCTGGATACGTGTACTTGTCCACGACATGCACGACCCCTGCCGGCACGCTCCACTGCTGGTTCTTCTCCCTTTCATTGGCGACCTTGGAGCTTGAGTTACTGGTGGAGGGGAAATTTGATGGCTGTGCCCATCTGTATAATATGGCCTGGCCTCCTTCTTTGGTTGGTGATGATGGGAGTATAGGGCATGAAGTCGAAGCTTCTCACTGAAGTCTGCAGTTGTTTGTCTTAAGAGAAAATTGAATGGAAATTTGTGGGTATGAGCTAACGATTATTAATCGATGCAAAATATTTTGTAGCTGGCATTGAAAACCGGAAGATCATTTCCTTGTATCTTAAGTAATTGTTATTGCCATAGAAACCTTTAGATGTTTTGCAACTATTGGTAGGGTTTTGGAGCTAATGAATTTTATGGACGATTGGGTTTTCATCTGCTGCAAACTTTCTATGGAATACTGCTATTATTTCAGTGCACAATTTCTAAATTTTCGAGGATCTGTTTTTCGACCTTTGCTGTTATTTGTGGCGTGCGCAGCTAAAAATAGGTTTTTGAGTGCTTAACTCTTTTTTTTAACTATGTTCCCCACCTAACTTCTATGGTGGCTCACTTGACTAGATATTGAAGAGTTTTGAAAGTTGTTATTGTTTGATGTATTCCTTCTGCATCTGCTGTATCTCGTCGGGATTGTTAGTGTTTTGCTCTATATTGACAGCAGTTCATGTTAAGTTTTCAAAATGTGAAGTGTCAACTATGTTCAGTTTCTTCAAAGTACAAGATCACCTTATGCAAAGTTGGTCATTGCCATCGGCATGGCCAAAGGGCTCTGCCACATGCACCACAGATGCAAAAAGCCGATTATCCACCACAACATCAACTCCAACAACATCTTGCTTGATCAGAATTTCCAGCCCGTGATAGCCAGTTTTGACGCTGCACAGATGAACATGGCCGGGCTCGACCAACCGTTGCCAATTGCGGGCCTGCCTCTTGGTAACTTTGGGTACGCAGCTCCAGGTATTGTTGGGTGATCGATTTAACGCAATGGAATTCTATCTTAACTTTTCTTAATTACAGGGAATTCTGTCTTAACTACCTTGGTCTTTTAACTAGTACTAATAAATGATTAACTGCAGAATATGGGGTCGCAGCAAGCGAGCTGACGGAGAAGGTTGACACTTACAGCTTTGGGGTGCTCATGCTGGAGCTCGTCACGGGGCGGATGGCCAATGAAGCTGGAGCGGATGGTCATTTGGCGACTTGGGCGTGAAACAACTTCACTAAACTGATGGCAAACCAACAAGAAATGTTCCAGAATGCTGTGGACAGGGACATCCCAGATCAAGCGCGGTACATGGAGGATATGGCAACTGTGTTCATGCTGGGTGTGGATTGCACCGTTGGGAATTCGCAGCAAAGGCCGTCCATGTGGATGGCTCTCAAACGACTCCGCCGCGGCTGTGTGCGTGGCTCATTCCGTGGCCTCCTCACCTGCTATCTGCTGTGATGCTTGTTGTCTTTTCTAGACTTCACGAATGAATGGTCCATATGATGACTCGGACACTCGGTTGAATAAATTTGTAGATACAGCTCAAGAACAAGTAATGACGTGGAGTGTCCTGCCTTTTTCTGAGAACATTTTGCTGTCCAGTTGTGTTCACCTCTGCAAAATTCTGCTGCTTGTTTTTCTTCTCTGTGTGCAAACTCTTCTTGCTGCTAGTTGTGAGGACTTGAGCAACTAGTATCTGACATAACATTATCCTGGGTATTGTTATTTATTACATTCTGCAGGGTCAAATTTTATACGTGCCTTCCTTCTGCTGACTGAAGCAGCACTGAACTACCGAACAGGTCTTGAACATGTACCATGTCTGTGTTTAGCTTGGAGAGCATGTACTAACAGTTATCACTATTGTTAGCAAGGTTCGGTCTTTTTATGGTCCTTTGTTGTTTGTATACCATATTATTTGTATTTTTCCTTGACTATTTGTTCCTGACACCCATATTGCTTTTTAATTAGGGTGCCCCTGCCATATCCATTGCTACAATGCCTTCTTCCATCACGAGACAGCGATCTTAGGTACTTAATACCAGTCAAACCATCATTCACAAGCACTTATTATACTGCTGTCTTATAGCTTCATATGTTGTGTTTCCGCGGGTATTCCCCAAGAACAGATGTACAGAAAGCTTTCTTTCAGGAGACCAGACTGAACCTGATCGGTAATCAACCATCGCGCGTGCTCTGCCATTTTGCGGTTTTCCTTAACAAAGTAATATTCTTCTTTTCTGTTCATCTTGCATGTAATTACACACCACTCCATCTGCCTCCTCTGATACGAAAGAAGCACTAGCGCCTGCCAAGGGATGAATTGACAAAAGATTGTTTCTGTTCTTGCTAAATAAGGCATGGTATGTGCAAATTGGATGAAACTGTTTCTGTTGTTGCTCGCCACAAAAGTCCAATGTGTTTGTGGAACTGTTTGACAGTGATGGTCATACATGCCTGGGGAATCAACTCTGGTCTGAGTGTTAAATCAGTAAAAAAAAACTACCCATGAATTTGTATTCAAAGGATCTTGATCTCTTGGGTAGTTCAGTGTGTCTCCAGTGAGTTTAAGGAACTGAAATATAATATGTGGCCATCCCTATTCTGGATGATGGTATGTCAAATAGCTGCTCAAGTCCTCACACCTAGCAACAGAAAGAGTTCACACTCATAGAAGGAAAACAAGCAGTAGAATTCTGCAGAGAGGAATCACTATTAAGAATATACCACAACTGACAACCACCAATTCAATAAGACACAAAAAAAGTTTTGACTCTATGGGGAGAGACAGCTGATATGTGGATGCAGTTAAAGGGGTTATGTGCTGGTGTAGTGCTAACTGTGGAAAAGGATAGTTACTTTGGCCTACACCCCCCCTAAACACAAGGACGGCTCAGATTAGCCCATACCTCTTCATAAGAGAGGGCATGATGGTCATATATCAGTTTTTTTTTTTTTTTGAGAACGATTGTCGTATATTAGAAACTCTGCGTCCACTGTATACGATGTACAACGAGCTGGGCCGGCCCATCTTTCTGTTCTTTTGTTCTGATTTTAAATCAGAAAAAAAATTGAGTGAGGCAGGACTCAAACGAGAGACTTCGTGGAACAGAGTTTGAGGCGATAACCATCTAGCCAACGTGAGCTGATGTGCTTCCATAGGTCTTTCTCTTTCTTTTCTTCTTTCCTCTTTCCTCTTTTCTTTTTTCCTCTTTTCTTTTTTCTTTTTCTTTTTTTCTTGTTTCTTTTTTTCTTGTTTTTTCAAACGATTTTGTTTGATTTTTTATTTTCCTTTTTTATTTTCCTTTTTTCTTTTCTGTTTTCTTTTCTTTTTTCTGTTCCTTTTTGTTTTCCTTTTTCTTTTGCAATGTGCAAACTTTTTCAATTTTGATTTAAAAAAAATCAATGAACTTTTTAAAAAAATGCAAGATTTTTTTTTCAATATTGATGAACTTTTTTTCAATATCGATGAACTTTATTCAAAATTGATGAAGCTTTTTCTCTAAATTGATGAACTTTTTTCAAAATGAATGAAGTTGATGATCTTTTTTTTCAAAGTCAATAGTTTTTTTTCAAAATCGATAAAGTTTTTCCAAAATTCATGAACTTTTTTCAAATCCTTGATTTTTTTCCCAAATCCATGAAATGTTTCTTAATTCATGGTATTTTTAATTTGTGAACATTTTGCAATTCCTCAATTTTTTCAAATCCATGAACTTTTCCAAAAAGATGAATCATTTTTTCAAAGTCAAAGGTCAAACATGTTAATGGTCAACTTGTCGTGCAGGTCAACCATGAAGAGGTTTTTTTTGGTCGAACCACGATGAAGCAGTCGGGTGTATGCTACTAGGAGCTCCCATTGTACAGGGAGTAGCGTCATAGAAATCGGCGCACACACCCCTCCATCCTGGGCCTGGCCCATTTTTCTTTTCTTTTTTTAACCTTCAAAAAGTAGGTGCATGCGGTAGGATTCAAACTATGAACCTCTTGGATTACTTCCACCCACTATAACCAACTAGGACAGCTCACTTGTTCTGTGTAATTACTTGTTGACACCGTATGAAAGTTGTGGCACTTCCGACCATTTATCAGCTTTTTCTGACCGAGAAAATTCCAGAAAATGCAAATTTTGTCAAAGACCAAAACTTGGCATGGTGCCTTGATTAGGTCATACAAGGCCATGGAGAGGGAGCCATGCACGATCTACTCATACATGCATCAGGTGGGTTCGTGGGGAGAAATTGTGACGCAGAGAGATGATGTGGAGCTAACCACAGGACTGCAGGAGAGACCTTATCCGGCTTTATTTTTTTATTTCCATAAAAGTAGGGATCCTTATCGTGGCTTTAACTGTACGAGAGAGATTCCATAAAAAAACTGCACGAGAGAGAGAGAGAGAAAGTAGTCCGCGTCTAATATTGTGGGATTGCATGAAAAACTAATGCGCCCAACATTTTAGGAAGGAGGGAGTATTACAAAACATATCAGATGAGCCGGTTGAGTTGGTTGACGTCTTTGAAGGAAATAGAGAGGTTGTGAGTTCAAATCTCACCACCCGCGGCATTTTTTGAAGGTTGCAAAAAGTGAAAATGGGCCGGGGCACACCAAGTGAAAATGGGCCGAGCCCATGATGCAGGGGGGTGTGTGCGCCGGTTTGTGTACGTCTACGTACAACACGTGTCATATACGGAGTGAAATTCAGGTAGCATTCCACGAGAAAGAGAAAACTTGCAGCCAGGGTTGCTTCCTCTGTATCTGAAATTAGTGAGGTTATTGCTGTATGAGGCGGCGGCAGCAGCAGCAGCAGGGTGGATCAGGTCCTGAGTGAGTGTAGCAGGACTGATGCACCCTGCAACGCATGGCTCCAGTCCACAGCTTCAAACGCACCCTCCCGATGGTGAAACTGAAATCGTTTGCATACGGATTCGGTTTCTAAAAACTAGAGATGTAGTAGTAGCATCTTACTATCTTGTAATGCTACTTGGGCTGTCACAAGAGACTCATGGCACGCTGCAGCTAGTCTGAATCTGATTTTGACACTGCAACTAGTTGGATCGTTGCTGCAACATGCAAGTCACTCCAGTCCTGGGTAAGCAGATCGTTGTTGCCTGCAATGCAATGCAATGTATGTACGTGTGAACACGTATATACACAGTCCTAGCTAGCGGTATGTGCATGCAGAAACTGCATTTCACAGGGCCTTGATTTCAGTCGGATGTGTGTGCAGCTTCTTTGAAGCAGAGGATGTCTGTACAACAGATCTACATCCTAAAAAAAGATTTCATTTTAACTTTTTTTTTTCTCTTTCACCTTTATTTCACAAACAATACGGTGCACAAAGTGGGGCTTACCGATGCCTGCACAGAAAATAGCACCATTTGATACAGAAACTAACTAAGGCTCTTGGTTCAGCTTAGTGACCTCGGAGTTGATAGCAGGCCACAGATTCGGCCACGGCTGCGGCAGAGTCGTTTGAGAGCCGTCTGCATGGACGGCCTTTGCTGTGTTTCCCTGACGGTGCAATCCACGCCCAACCTGAACACGGAGGTCATCTCCTGCAGGTACTTTGCTTGATTTGATATGCCCTTGTCCACGGTCGGTATTCTTGAACATTTTCAGATGGTTTGCCATCAGTTCTTCTAAGTTTTTATGCGCCCAAGTCGCCAAATGACCATCCGATCCAGCTCCATTGGCCGCCTGCCCCGTGACTAGCTCCAGCAGCACCACACCGAAGCTGTAGATGTCGACCTTCTCCGTCACCTGGTTCGTCGCCATCCCATATTCTGCAATTATTATTAATCAGTTATCAGTACTAGTTAAAAGACCAAGCTAGCTAGTTAAGACATTTCGTGCATCGATCACCCGCGTACCTGGGGCTGCATACCCAAAGTTACCAACTGGAATCTCCGCGATGGGCAGTGGTTGGTTGAGACCGGCCATGTTCATCTGAGCGGCCTCAAAACTGGCAATCACGGCCTTGAAATCCTGATCAAGCAAGATGTTGCTAGAGTTGATGTTGTGGTGGACAACAGGTTTGCTGCATCCATGGTGCAAGTGGCGGAGCCCTTTGGCCACGCCAATGGCGATTGCCATCCTCTCCGGCCAGCTCAGCGGCCCCTCGCCCCCCTCCCGCTGGTGCAACCAGTAATCGAGGCTGCCGTTCACCGCGTACCTGTAGACGAGCATGATGGCATCTTCCCTCTGGATAACATGTAGGACGTTGACGATATTGTCGTGACGGACGCTGGCTAACAAGATCATCTCCGACTTGCACCGGTTCTCCATATTGTCGTCCAGTGTTCCGTCCACGTTCTGGAACTTCTTGACGACCAGCGCGGTCGGGAGACCGATGCCAGCAGTGCCCTGAACGTGTACTAAGTACACTTGTTCGTCCTTCCGCATCCTTCTGCTAGCCCACATCGTTCTCACATTATTTTCAGCGAGACTCTCAACTATGGCTTGATCATTGTACTCAACAGACGGTGTCGCCGCAGGACGGCTGCGCCAGAACCGCATGTGTTGCATGACCAACGGACCCATTCTTATTATCTCGCAGTACTCCCTCTCAGTGGCCTGGAAGCGTGTGAAGAGGTTCAGTCTCATGGTTGATCAACCTGCAGACACATTATTTGTTAGTTAGTATTCAGTACGTAGCACCCCATCTTTCTAAATAGCTATATTTTTTAGAGATAAAGGAGTTTGAGCAACATGTTGAGAGCAAACGACAGAGGATGGTGAGAGTTCAAGAATTTGTGTGCCTTTGAAATCGTTCCAGAATGTTCTTTCAGTTCAGAAGATAATCAATCAGACCTTGCTATGTTTGGCGGTTCCTTCACACAAGTTACAATGATCAAGTTTCTCAAATGATGATAAATTGGTGTATGTATCCAACAATTGTTAGTCCTGTATCTTTGCAACTTATTTATGTGATATAGAAGAAACAAAATGGACATGCTTAATTAACTGGGCAACTACTATCTTCTACTCCTACTTAATTAATGGATGAGGCAAATCTTCTGCCTCTGTTTAAAAAAAAAAAGGTCATGCTCCTAAATCAGATGATAACATTGAACCCAGCTGTATCTATTCTCACCTGCTGCTGTAGCCCGTAGGCAGTTTGCTTACCACTTGGAAGAGAGAGAGAGAGAGAGGACACAGAGAGTGGATGGTGCTGACTGCTGATGAAGAAGAGATTATCAGGGGAAGTGGGATGGCCTCAAGCAAGCAGGGGGCTCGGGCGGCGTCGCGGCGGTGAGATCAAATTAGTTGGGATCGGGAAGCGGCAGCGGCGGTCAGAGTCGGAGAAGAAGGCTGCGTACGGCCACGGGAGCTCCAAGCGGTGAGGAATTGTGCTGCTTCGGAACGGGCACAGGACGACGTCGACAGACCAATCGTGGTGGCGTCCGTGTCCTGGTGGGCGCCGCGGGCAACTCGCCCGCGCAACCAGAGCGCCGGCGGGCGTCCCCAACTTCTCCGGCTGCTTCATCCAGACCCGTGTGGTTGTGGCCTTGGCTGCGCGACGCCAACACTATACTCCAACGCGGAGAGCGAGATGGTGGAGATAGATTCTCTTACGGAAGACCAGACAAGGATAAGGTGAAGAAGAGAGGGGTGCATGTCCAGGTAGACACAAGGGAAACACGTGGTGAGGAATTAAATTCCATGTCAGCAGGTGGACCCAGTACAGCCTAAATCATCATCATAACTTAATTTCAAATACGAAGTCCTGAAAATTTTGGCAATTCTGGCGGGTGCAAAGTACTCCCTCCGTAAAGAAATATAAAAGCGTTTAGATCACTGAAGCCTCCGTAAGAGGAGAACGGACGTTTGGCTCTCGGCCTTCATGGACGCCGTTTTTTTAAAAAATTCAAAATTCAAACTTTTCGGTTTCAAAAATATCTGAAAAAATTTGTGCAAGTAAACAAGGATGTTATGTGTATGTGTGTAAAATTTCATGATGAAATACGTTGAAATGCGACCTGTACAAAAAAGACAAATTTATGGCCGTATCATGTGTTAAAAAGCTTCAGATTTGTCTTTTTTGCACAGCCCTCATTTCAACGTATTTTGGCCTGAAAATTTACACACATGTGTGTTATGCCTTCATGTATACCTGTATTTTTTTTCAGAATTTTTTGAAATGTTAAAATATGAACTTTGATGAAATTTGAAATTTGAATTTGGAGGCCCAGCTCCAAAGGTAATTTTCGCTGTAAGAGGGAGTATTTTGTACGGCCTCGAAAATTTTGGACGGCATTCAAACGGAATCAAAATCAAATTTAAATTTGTAGTGCTGAAACTTGATGCGCAGTTCGTGGGCCAAAAAGAAGAAGAATAGAACCGGAATCGTACGAGCGAGAAACCAATACGGAGACGGAGTAATAGTACATATGCTGCTGCATGCGTTCGTTTATCCTAGAGTATTAACTGGAACAATCAAGCGACAAAGTAATGCCTGGTAGTAGTACGAGAGTACGTAGTACGTAGCTTAACTAATTACCTGAATGGATTGGAAGTCGATGAAGCTTCGCGCGCGCGCGGTGGATCGATCGGACTGATTCTACCTCTGCTTGTGGTTGGTCGAAGATACTACCATGGTTGAGCTACGAGCAGTCGTATATTTATACGCGGGCGCGGGGGGGAGGGGGGGCTGTCACCTTCGGAGCGTTTGGGGTGTGGGAGGGAGGGGGGGTTGGTCGTCGGCTCATCGTTCGTCGAGTTTCCACCCTGTCACCTTCGAAGGGGTGGGCCCGGTTGCTAGGAGTACTTGTCAGCGCCCTCACATAATCACTCAAATACGCGATTGTCACAGGAGTTTGCGTGTGCAGCCTCAGTTACAAGCCGTTCACCGCGTATGTATACACTGCTGGAATTTAGTCTATATTGGGACAGCCCAATATTCATTTCCAGAATTTCTGATAAATCCTAGAGGCCCATTCATTCATGCAAGGCAAGAGATGGGACTAAAGTTTAGTCCCATACTGCTCGCTTAGTAGGAGTTGCACCTCGTTATAAGGAAGGTTGTTTCCTCACATGTATAAGCATGAGAACAGAGAGACATTCACGCGCGCTCCTCCGCCGCCTGCCTCGTCACGCCGCGCCGCGCCACGGGTTGCAGGAATGAGCCGAGTCATTGTCTAAACTTTGCCACGCATGACTAGTATGTGAAAGGTCGCACGGGAACTGAAACGCTTTTGCTATAGTGGAGATTGAATACGAACGCCCGTCGTTTCATTTCGTCTTCTGTCGCTGCCAGTTCGCCTCCTCCTCCTGTGTCTATAAAAGAGAGGTCGCTCCTTTCCAGAGAGACACACCAGACAGCACTTGCCTCACGCCATCGAGTTCCTGAGCACTGAGCTACTGCTACGATCTTCCCCATCCCGGCTTGCGGCGTGCACCGCAGGTCGGGACAGTAGGCCTCCGAAACCCCACCTCTTTGAGTCTTGTACGGGAGAATGGTGATAAGGTTTTTGGGAGCGCTCCGCGCGACCACTAACCTCTTCATCACGGACGCCGACGACCACTTCCCCAATGACGACTTCTTCCCCGACGTCGACAACCTCTTCGACGACATGGGTGACAACGTCAACGCCAACCCCAATGCTACTGCCGCAGCTCAGTACGTGTTTGTGTTCTTTCTGTTTGAGATCCTCCTACAGTTTCTTCTTCTAGTATCTGTTCTAGTTCACATCTTCAGATGCTATTTGCCTTCTCTCTGATAGATTGCATGACTTATTTCGTCTCTGCTATAATAGTCATGTTTTATCTACTATTTTTATGGATTAAATCATATGGTAAATTGCTCATTTTTCCAACAATCCGAAAACCTTATTATAGGCAATTTACCCCAAGTGGTTTTGCTGCATCCATGAGGCCTCCTATGTTTGAAGGTGTGCACTATAAGAGGTGGCGTGTGAGAGCAGTTCTATGGTTTCAAACCATGAGCTGCTATACACCACTCTTGGCGAACCTGAAGGAGATCTTGATCCTCAACAGGAACAAACTTTTCAAAAAACTGATACCCTGTTTATGGCTGCTTTCTTGAGTGTTCTTGGTGAGAACATAGTTGATGCGTATGCGTCAATTGATAATGGCAAAGATATGTGGGACGCACTCGAGGCCAAGTTTGGGGTCTCGGATGCTGGCACTGAGCTGTACATCATGGAACAATTCTATGACTACAAGATGACTGATAACCGCTCCGTGGTTGAGCAAGCTCACGAGATACAGTCATTTGCTAGAGAACTTGAGCACTTCAATTTTATGTTACCAGATAAGTTTGTTGCCGGAGGCATCATCACTAAGCTTCCTTCCTCGTTGAGGAACTTTGCTACCTCTCTGAAACATAAGAGACGTGAATTTTCCGTTCCAGATTTCATTGGTACTCTTGACGTGGAAGAAAAGGCGAGAGCAAAAGACATACGTGCTCGAGATATTGAGGGTGGTTCTTTTTGGGGATATTACCCATGGAGGAAACCCGGTGCTAAAGGCCCGCGGTTGAGACCTGGCGGGCCCAAGAGGTAAATGGCTGGATCGTTAGAGGCCCAAAGCCGGCCCCTGGAGGCTGGAGGAGACCCGGCCTGAAGGGGGGTGGGTAGCCGGCTTTGAAGAATCGAATAACAGATGGACTCTACCTAATATTGGAAGACACGAAGCTTTACAAGACTAGAGTAGGATTCTGGCTACGGGAAAGACCCGGAGATCTGTTGTAGACCAGGTAACCTGGCCTATTATATAAAGGGGGGTTCCTGGTCGTAAAAAGGTTATGTTAGAATCTCTAGAAAGCTAGGTAGCGAAACAGCACCCTTGTAATCGAGATCATCATCATCGATAGCAATCAAGCAAGAGTAGGCTGCTACTTGTGAGCTGTGTTGGTAATTTCCTGAAGAGGAAGGGAGATGCAGTACAGTAGAGATAAGTGTTTCCCTCAGTTATGAAACCAAGGTTATCAATCCAGTAGGAGAATCACCTAACACCTCGTTAGCAGCATCTGCACACAAAACAACAAATCCTTGCACCCAACGCAAACAAGGGGTTGTCAATCCCTCAGCGGTAAGTTGCAAGATTAAATTGTATGTGATAGATAGATTGATTGAAACAAAAATACAAAATAAAATAAATAAAAAAATGTGCAGCAAGTATTTTTAGGGTTTTAGTATATGATTTAGATAGACCCCGGGGCCATAGTTTTCACTAGACGCTTCTCTCAAGAAAATAACATACGGTGGGTGAACAAATTACTGTTGGGCAATTGATAGAAAAGCAAATAATCATGATGATATCCAAGGCAATGATCATGTATATAGGCATCATGTCTGAGACAAGTAGACCGACTCCTGCCTGCATCTACTACTATTACTCCACACATCGACCGCTATCCAACATGCATCTAGTGTATTAAGTCCATAAAGAACGGAGTAACGCCTTAAGCAAGATGACATGATGTAGACAAAGTAAACTCACGCATGAATAAACCCCATCTTTTTACCCTTAATAGCAATGATACATACATGTCATGTCCCTTTCTGTCACTGAGATTGAGCACCGCAAGATCGAACCCATTACAAAGCACCTCTTCCCATGGCAAGATAAATCAATCTAGTTGGCCAAACCAAATCAATAGGTCGGAGAAGAAATACGAAGCTATAATAATCATGCATAAAAGAGATCAGAGAAGACTCAAATAATATTCATGGATAATCTGATCATAAACTCACAATTCATCGGATCCCAACAAACACACCGCAAAAAGTGATTACATCGGATAGAACTCCAAGAACATCGAGGAGAACATTGTATTGAAGATCAAAAAGAGAGAAGAAGCCATCTAGCAACTATGGACCCGTAGGTCTATGGTAAACTACTCACGCATCATCGGAAGGGCAGCAAGGTTGATGTAGAGCCCCTCCGTGATCGATTCCCCCTCCGGCAGAGTGCCGGAAAAGGCCTCCAGCTGGGATCTCTCGAGAACAGAAGCTTGCGGCGGCGAAAAAAGTATTTCGTGGACTCCCCTGAGGGTTTCTGATTTTTTGAGAATTTCTAGTGGTGGAATTAGGTCAAACGGAGCTCTGTGGACCCCACAAGGTACCAGGGCGTGCTTGCCCCCCCCACCCCCAGGCGCGCCCTGGTGCCTCGTGGGCACCCCCTGGGGCTTCTGGCCTCCTCCCGAAGCTTCTAGTGTTGGTATTGTCCAGAAAAAAATCTCCAAAAAGTTTTGTGGCATTTGGACTTCGTTTGGTATTGATATTCTGTAAAACAAAAACAGGACAGAAAACAGCAACTGGCACTGGGCACTAAGTTAATAGGTTAGTCCCAAAAAATGATATATAATTGCTCTAAATGCATATAAAAACATCCAAGATTGATAATATAACAGCATGGAACAATAAAAAATTATAGATACGTTGGAGACGTATCAGCATCCCCAAGCTTAATTCCTGCTCGTCCTCAAGTAGGTAAATGATAAAAACAGAATTTTTGATGTGGAATGCTGCCTATCATATTCATCATATATTCTTTTCTTTTGTAGCATGGATATTTAGACTTGAATGATTCAAAGCAATAGTCTATAGTTTGACATGAAGATATGAATACTCAAGCATGCTAACAAGCAACCATGTCTTTCAAAATATCAACGCTAAAGAAAGTTATCCCTAGCCCATTATGCTCAATCATTGATCCATTCATGAAACACACTCAAATATTAGCTACACACAATGCACAAGTATGACAATAGTGCTCTCTAGTTGGTGCTTTATAAGAGAAGATGGAGACTCAAAATAAAAATAAAAATTGCATAAAGTAAATAGATAGGCCCTTCGTAAAGGGAAGCAGAGATTTGCTAATGTGCCAGACCTCAAAGCTTAAATTAGAGAGATGAAAATATTTTGAGAGGCATGCTTTTCCTGTCAACGAAAACGACCGAGAATTCCCAATATCTTCCATGCTAGACACATCATAGGCGGTTCCCAAACAGAAAGTAAAGTTTATTTCCTTTCCACCATTCTTTCACAATCCATGGCTAGCCGTATCCACGGGTGCCCTCCATACCATTCACTTTCCAAGGAATTTTGTTGTTATTAATTTTTGATTTCATTGTGGGACTGGGCATCCCTATTACCAGCCACTCTCTCGTGCAATGACAAGTGAATAAACACTCATCGTGAGAATAACACACATAGCATGGAAAATATTGGCCACCCCCTGCCGCTTCATGAGCGGTACGGGCACAAAAATGGAAAATTATTTTGAAAATTAGAGTTGGCACACGCAAATTTACTTGGAACGGCATGGAAATACCGCATATAGGTAGATATGGTGGACTCATTTGGCACAACTTGGGTTTAAGGATTTTGGATGCACAAGCAGTATTTTCGCTTATTACAAATGAAGGCTAGCAAATAGATTGAGAAGCAACCAACCAAAAAGCGAAAACGGTCATAAACATGCATTGAACATAACTAACACCGAATAATGCACCATAAGTAGGATATAATTTCCTTGCATAACTATTGACTTAACGTGCATGCATAGGGAATCACAAACCTTAACACGAATATTTTTACTAAATCACAATTACTCACTAACATGACTCACATATTATCATTTCCATATCGCAAAACTATTGCAAGGAATCACACTTATCATATCCAATGATTTATATGAAAGTTTTTTTTATATCCCTCTTGAATATTCATCACTTTGGAACCAAATTCATATCTTGTGCAAATTACCGTTACTTTTATCAAATCTCAAAAAGATATAAGTGAAGCATGAGAGTGCAAATATTTCTTCAAAATTTTGGTCTTATCAACTCTCAAAATAATATAAGTGAAGCATGAGAGTTTATTTCTTCAAAATTTTGGTCTTATCAACTCTCAAAATAATATAAGTGAAGCATGAGAGTTTATTTCTTCAAAATATAAGTGAAGCACATAGAGTATTCTAACAAATTATGATGATCGTGTGGCTCTCTCAAATTGGTGTGTCCAGCAAAGATGATTGTGACAAACTAAAAAGCAAATAAAGCAAAGACTCATATAATACACGACGCTCCAAGCAAAACACATATCATGTGACGAATAAAAATATAGCTCCAAGTAAAATTACCGATGGTTGGTAGAAGAAAGAGGGAAAGCCTTCCGGGGCATCCCCAAGCTTAGATGCTTGAGTCTTCCTTGAATATTACCTTGGGGTGCCTCGGGCATGCCCAAGCTTAGGCTCTTGCCACTCCTTATTCCTTCATCCATCGTGATCTCACCCAAAACTTGAAAACTTCAATCATACAAAACTCACCAAAACCTTCGTGAGATCCGTTAGTATAACAAAATAAATCACTACTTTAAGTACTGTTGCAAACCCATTCATATTTTATTTTTGCATTATACCTACTATATTCTAACTTCTCCATGGCTTATACCCCCCGATACAATCCATAGTTTCATCAAAACAAGCAAGTAGTGCATCAAAAATAGAATCTGTCAAAAACAGAACAGTCTGTAGCAATCTATTTAAAAGACATACTTCTGTAACTGCAAAAATTCTGAAAAATTAGGACAACGTGGGAAATTCATATACCAATACTGTGTAAAAAATTCAGATATTTCCGACGCTCCAGAACAGAACCAAAATTCCAGCACTGGACGCAAAACTTTATATTTTCCAAACAGCATCAATTATACTATCTTCCAAATCATGCTAAAGGCTTTATTTGGCACAAACACTAATTAAAAACATATAAACTCAATCATAACAGTAGAATAAATGTGAAAACACAAAATAACAGAAGCAAAAAGTAAAAATTTATTTTATTCATTGGGTTGCCTCCCAACAAGCGCTATTGTTTTATGCCCCTAGCTAGGCATAATGCATAGTTTCAAGTATTGTCATCCTTCAAGTTGATTCCATAAGTGGCCCTCATAATGGATTCATATGGTGCTTTAATTTTCTTCCTAAGGAAATGTTCCATACCCTTTTTTAATGGAAATTGAAATTTTATATTCCCTTCTTTCATGTCAATAACGGCACCTATGGTTCGTAATAACGGTCTACCAAGTATTATAGGGTAAGAAGGATTGCACTCAATGTCAAGTACAATAAAATCAACGGGCACATAATTCCTATTTGCAAGAATAAGAACATCATTAATTATTCCCAAAGGCTTTTTAATAGTAGAATCCGCAAGATGCAAATTGAGGGAACATTCATCTATATTGGTGAAGCCTAGCACATCACATAGAGATTTTGGAATTGTGGAAACGCTAGCACCCAAATCACATAAAGCATTACACTCATAATTTTTAATTTTAACTTTAATGGTAGGTTCCCATTCATCATATAATTTTCTAGGAATTGAAATTTCTAGTTCTAGCTTTTCTTCTAACGCTTTCATCATTGCTTCTACGATGTGTTTAGTAAAAGCCTTATTTTGCTCATAAGCGTTGGGTGAATTTAGCATGGATTGTAACAAACAAATGCACTCAATCAAAGAACAACTATCATAATTAAAATCTTTGTAATCGAAAAGAGTGGGCACATCACTATTTAAAGTTTTTACCTCTCTAAACCCACTTTTATCAATTTTCTTATCAAGAGTTTCACCCTCCGAATTATGGGGACGCCTACTAGCTAAAGTTGACTCTTCTTCAGTCCCCTTTTCATCAAGTTTTATATTGCTAAAAAAAGAATCAATAGATGAAAAACCATTCATTTTAATATCCTCATCATTACTACGATAAAAATCGGGAGGAATCGCTTTTTCTAAAAATTCTCGTTTAGCTTTTAGCATGGCGGTTCTTTTCTTACTCTCATCCATGGAGACATATAAAGATTTAATTGATTCACTAATATCAATTTTGGGTGGCAAAATTTTAGCCTGGAGATTTTCCACATCATGAATAATTCTATCAATGCTCCTAGACATATCATCAAGTTTACTGAATTTTTCTTCTATCGTAGTGTTGAAAACTTTTTGAGCATTAATAAATTCTTTAATATTACTTTCAAGATCAGAGGGCATCCTATTATTATTATAAGAAGAATTACCATAGGAATTGCCATAATTATTAGAGGAATTTCTAGGAAACGGTCTAGCATTGAAATTACCTCTATAAGCATTATTATTAAAATTGTTTCGCGAGACAAAATTCACATCTACGGGATCATTATTTTGCTCAATCAAAGTGGATAAATCCACATCATTGGGATCAATAAGAGTATTTTTGCTAGCAACCAAATTCATAAGCGCATCAACTTTATCACTCAAAGTATTAATTTCTTCAACAGAATTCACTTTTTTACTAGTAGGAACTCTTTCAGTATGCCATTGTGAATAATTTGCCATAATATTATCAAGCAATTTAGTGGCATCTCCCAAAGTAATTTCCATAAAAGTATCACCCGCGGCGGAATCTAAAAGATTTCCAGAAACAAAATTTAATCCCGCATAATTTTTTTGTATCATCATCCATAAATTTAAACCATGAGTAGGGCAATTTCTTATCATTAATTTCATTCTTTCCCAAGATTGGGCAACATGTTCATTATCAAGTTGCTTAAAATTCATAATTTGATTTCTAAGATAAATAATTTTCGCGGGAGGAAAATACTTGGTAATAGAAGCATCTTTACACCTATCCCAAGAATCGATACTATTTCATGGTAAAGATGAAAACCAAATTTTTGCACGGTCCCGTAATGAGAATGAGAATAATTTTAATTTCACAATATCATTATCCACATCTTTTTTCTTTTGCATATCACACAATTCTACGAAAGTGTTAAGATGGGATGCAGCATCTTCATTAGGACTACCAGAAAATTGATCTTTCATAACAAGATTTAGCAAAGCGTCATTAATATCACAAGTCTCCGCACTAGCGGCGGGAGGAGCAATTGGAGTACTAATAAAATCATTATTATTAGTATTGTAAAAATCACACAATTTTGTATTTTCTTGAGACATCGTGGCTACGCAAACAAGATAACAAGCAAGCAAACAAGAAAAAGGCAAACGGAAAATATTTTTGTATTTTTGTAAAAACTATTTAGAAGTGGTGGAGATGAAAACGAGAGGCAAATGCAAATAAAGTAAATGCAAGGAGATGAGAGTTTTATGCGTAGGTACTTGATGGATGTTGATGATGTCTCCCCGGCAACGGCACCAGAAATTCTTCCTGCTACTTGTGAGCTGCGTTGGTAATTCCCTGAAGAGAAAGGGAGATGCAGTACAGTAGAGATAAGTATTTCCCTCAGTTATGAAACCAAGGTTATCAATCCAGTAGGAGAATCACGCAACACCTCGTTAGCAGCACCTGCACACAAAACAACAAATCCTTGCACCCAACACAAACAAGGGGTTGTCAATCCCTCGGCGGTAAGTTGCAAGATTAAATTGTATGTGATAGATAGATAGATTGAAACAAAAATATGAAATAAAATAAATAAAGAAAAAGTGCAGCAAGTATTTTTAGGGTTTTAGTATATGATTTAGATAGACCCGGGGGCCATAGTTTTCACTAGAGGCTTCTCTCAAGAAAATAGCATACGGTGGGTGAACAAATTACTGTTGGGCAATTGATAGAAAAGCAAATAATCATGACGATATCCAAGGCAATGATCATGTATATAGGCATCACGTCCGAGACAAGTAGACGGACTCCTACCTGCATCTACTACTATTACTCCACACATCGACTGCTATCCAGCATGCATCTAGTGTATTAAGTCCATAAAGAACGGAGTAACGCCTTAAGCAAGATGACATGATGTAGACAAAGTAAACTCGCGCATGAATAAACCCCATCTTTTTACTCTTAATAGCAACGATACATACGTGTCATGTCCCTTTCTGTCACTGGGATTGAGCACTGCAAGATCGAACCCATTACAAAGCACCTCTTCCCATGGCAAGATAAATCAATCTATTTGGCCAAACAAAATCAATAGATCGGAGAAGAAATACGAAGCTGTAATAATTATGCATAAAAGAGATCAGAGAAGACTCAAATAATATTCATGGATAATCTGATCATAAACTCACAATTCATCGAATCCCAACAAACACACCGCAAAAAGTGATTACATCGGATAGAACTCCAAGAACATCGAGGAGAACATTGTATTGAAGATGAAAAAGAGAGAAGAAGCCATCTAGCTACTAACTATGGACCCGCAGGTCTGTGGTAAACTACTCACGCATCATCGGAAGGGCAGCAAGGTTGATGTAGAGCCCCTCCGTGATCGATTCCCCCTCCGGCAGAGTGCCGGAAAAAGCCTCCAGATGGGATCTCTCGAGAACAGAAGCTTGCGGCGGCGGAAAAAGTATTTCGTGGACTCCCCTGAGGGTTTCTAATTTTTTGGGAATTTATAGTGGTGGAATTAGGTCAAATGGAGCTCTATGGGCCCCACGAGGTACCAGGGCACGCCTGCCCCCCCAGGCGCGCCCTGGTGCCTCGTGGGCACCCCTTGGGGTTTCTGGCCTCCTCCCGAAGCTTCTAGTGTTGGTATTGTCCAGAAAAAAATCTCCGAAAAGTTTCGTGGCATTTGGACTTCGTTTGGTATTGATATTCTCTAAAACAAAAATAGGGCAGAAAACAGCAACTGGCACTGGGCACTAAGTTAATAGGTTAGTCCCAAAAAATGATATATAATTGATGTAAATGCATATAAAAACATCCAAGATTGATAATAGAACAGCATGGAACAATCAAAAATTATAGATACGTTTGGAGACGTATCATAGGCTTTTACCTCCACCATGAGGGGCCGGACCAGGGTAAAATTGAGTCTCTCGATTCCGATCAACCCCGTTCAAGCCACCACTTAGTAGCGATGGCCTCACAACATAGTTCTCCTATGAGGACGTCTGCCGTGACAAAACCACGATAGTTGGCGCCCATCGTGAGGCCAGCGCACGATGGTGTTGTGTTCTTGGAGGGAGCCCTTCAAGGGATTGAGAAGCTCGCGATCGGTCGGGTGACGAAAAATGGCACGGCAAGCTCTACATCGATGACGCCGGCTGGGGCCCCGAGGCCGACTCCATCGAGTCAGTATACCGGGTCCCCTTTGGCAAGATCCACGTCTTCATCGGCGAGTCCGTGCAGGAGCCGGACATCACCGCCGGCTTCGTTGAGTCAGCGCGCCGGGTCTCCCTGGTCTAGACTAGTGCCTTCTTCGGTTTCATCAGTGGAGCAGCGCAAGAGCAGAATTCCGCTCCCAACTCTGTTACAGGGGAAACACTCGTTTGCTCCGATGGCGAGTCGTCGGTTGGAGAGAATGACCGCGACAAAACCAGGTCCATCTTCCAGCTTTCCGATTAGAGGTTGGGAGGATGCCTCTCGGAGGAGGACTACTCGGTCTCCCACGAGTCGCTCCATCATGCGGTCGTCTACATGGCTGGAAATCATCCTTGCTATGATGATCAGGGGAACCTAGTCACGGATCCGCTAAATCCATCCTCAAGCCAAAACCCGGTTCTGGTTACGCCGGGGCAGCTGACTGGTGCTGTGGCAGCCGGGGTAGGAGCAACGGCCGCATCCACCGCAGAAATTCCCGGGTCACAAGCTCTGGCCGAAACAGCGGCCGCGCTCGCTGCCCTCCTCACGAATCCTGTAACTCTAGAGAACGAGGAAACGCGGAAGGCGGAAATTGAGAAGTGCCGCGAGCAATTGGCCAAGGTTCAAGAGCAAATCAGTACGGAGAATACGCGTCTTGCTGAGGCACGGAGCAAGGTTCTTCAAGAAGCCAAGCGTCTCAAAGACGAGGCGGTTCATCTTAGTTTTTGCCAAAACGAGGTGACCGCGGCGCACCAAAGGAGGTACCAGAGTCGGCTCCCAATAGGGATTGAGCCGCAGAGGCTTTTCCAAACGCCGCGGGAACCTGTCTCTCTGATGGTGCAAGGAGCTGGTGTAGGAGTGCCGGGTGTAGGGGTTGTCATACCCCAGTTGACTCAAGAGATCCCCTCTAACCCGGCCCAGCAGCAGCAGCCACTGGCCCACCAAACGCCGGTTCGGCAGACGCCGCCGGGTTATCAGTAGATTCAACAACAGCATCAGCGACAACCAGGACATTTCCACACACCGACTGGTCATTATTCGAACTTGGTAGACAACGTGTGGGTGGCAACGCAGAACCTTGCAGCTATTCCAATCCATAGCAATAGCCCGATGGAGATCGAGGCTCGAAACGCGATTGAGATACTGAAAACGGTAGTGACACAGCAGGCAAATTATTCCCACAGCCCAAACCGGCTGCACTCCACCCCTCATCAGACCAGAACCAGGAGCCGGCATGGGGAATCCCCTGCAGTGTCAAGTAGTGTGCATCGTCACAGGGCACAGGTGGATCCGCCATAGCCTCCCCAGCAGCCTAGGCTGGTGGCCCCAGATGCACAAGCTATTGTGGATAACGCCCGCGCTCTGCGCAATGCCGATGCAGATCATACAGGTGCTGGGTATGTCAACCAATAGCGCGAAACCCACCCGCCACAGCCCAACCAGAGTCAGGAGGAACCGGATTCATCGGGAGGACGATCGGAACTAAGTGCTTGGCGCCGGCTCTGAGAATCGCGTGTTTGCCACAGGATTTCAAGGGCCCTCGCAAAGTCCCCAATTACACGGTAGACATGGAGCCTGTTGCATGGATAGAAATTTATGAGTAGGCCATGGACATGCTGGAAGTCAGCGATAGAGTTTGTGCTAGGTACTTAACTATGATGTTAGAAGTACCAGCACATACTTGGCTGAAGAATTTGCCAACTCAATCCATACATGGCAGGAATTGAAGGATTGTTTTATCAAAAATTTCTAAGGCACCTGCAAGCGTTGCAACACTATGTGCAGAAGGAGGGTGAGTCGGCTCATCACTGGGCACGCAGAGTCGCGGAGATTATTCACTCTTCCGATAGCATCACGGCACAAACATCGGTCCTTGTTCTGGAAAAGAATTCCAAGTTCAACCCTCTGGTTCAGAAGTTCGGGCGTATCAAGCGATACGTGAAAGACATGGGTCAGCTCATGGACGCCATGATGAAATACGCTGAGTCTGATAAGACGAAGGACCCGGATTCTGACGATGATAAATCTGGGAAAGGGAAGAAGAATGGTGGCAACGGCCATCAGAACAACAACACTGGGAATAATAATCAGGGCAGTAAGCGCAAAAGCTCTGAAGGAGGATCAGAGTTGGCTGCTAATACCAACACAGCTTTAAAAGCCAACGTTAGAGCGGCAATTTCAAGAAGCGGTCTCCAGGTTTCCGGCTGCGAAATTATCAGGAGGCTCTGAAGGGTCCATGTCCAAAGCATAGCCGGGAGGACAAGCCGGCAAATCATTCTTGGGAGGATTGCTATATTATGCAGGAGTTCAAGAATAGTGCTTTTGGTGGTAACAATAACATCAATGGTGGCAATGGTGGTCACCCTGGGAACCCGGGGGTTGGCGGCTCCGGAGCCGGCTTTCTTGGCTCTGGCAACTCGGGCGCCGGCTTTCAGGGGGCTGGTAACGGCGGTCACAACAATCAGAGACATGGCTAGAATAGCCAGAACCAGGGGGTACGTCTGGTTTCTAGAGTAACCCGAAGCAGTTGAACAGTGGACATTATCACGTCTTTACCACTGGCACATGCAAGCGAGACACGAAGCTGCAGAAAAGAGTCGTACATACGGTTGCACCAGCAGTGCCGGAATGGTTGAACTGGTCTGAGCAGCCGATCACCTGGAGTCGAGCAGATCATCCTCCGGGGTTGATAGTCCCGGGAGTCTGCCTTTGGTCGTCGCACCGCAGGTTGGTGGCTATAAGTTGACGAAAGTGCTCATGGACGGAGGCAGTAGTATCAACATACTATATTACGACACCTTCCGGCAGATGAATCTTTCGGACAAGCAGCTAAAGCCATCCTCTACTGTGTTTCACGGCATCGTCCCAGGCAAATCTGCTCGTCCTATAGGTAAGATTTACTTAGAGGTCGCTTTCGGCACAGAGAAAAAAATGACCAACTACGCAGATACACACGCGCGCACCACACCATAGTTCATGCGCCATGTATGTCATCCTTTTTTTTGCGAGAGACATGTATGTCATCCGAAGCTAACGATCACTCACATCATTCTGCCATAGGGATGACCCCATTCAAGGCTATGTTTGGTCATGAACCCAGGCATTGGGGGATCACCGCAACTTCGACCTGTTCAGTCCCAGCGCTGCAATCATTGTTGGACGAGCGAGCAGTGGTGCAACACTACTGGGAAAGGCCTTATAGGTGAACCCCAATGAGTGGCGGGCGAGGCGGGGCACCCGCCATAGCTATTTTTGAAAACAAACTATGGCGGGCGCTAGAACGTGCCCGCCATAGCTAAGTGCGTAACTGTGGCGGGCAGGACTCGTTGCCCGCCACAGGTATAATCTCCCAAACGGGACTTATTTCTGCATCTCAGCAGTGACGGGCTCTAACTGGCACCCGCCACAGCTAGATGACAGTGGCGAGCGCTCCCTAGCAACCACCACTGGTTATCCTTGCCGGATATCCGGTTTTGTCAGAACGTAGCTGTGGCGGGTCCTTCTCACTGCCTGCCAGTGCTACGTTAAAGAGCCTGTGGCGGGCTGGTGGCAGGACCCGCCACATCTATTATTTTTTTCAAACTCCAGCACGGGACTTGACGAAATTACGTCTGCGCCAGACTTATGAAAATCCGATGCCCGCCCAATTCATGACACGCTGAGCTCCCCCACACGGCCAATCCCCCCCCCCGAACGCCACTGCGCTCCACCGGGCCCCGCAAGCCCCGGCAACGCACGCCGCCGCCGCAGCCCTCGCACGCTCCGCCGCCCCCTGCAAGCGCTGCTGCCGTGGCCCCCCGCATGCTCGGCCACTCCGCCACTCTCCCCATCCCTCTCCACCATACACCGGCCCAACGGCGGGCCGCGCGCCATCGGCCGCCCCCCTGCTCCTCGGCCCTCTCTCCACCGACTCCCTCCGCCGGTGCGCCTCCGCTCGCACCAATGGACGACCGTTGGCCATCTCCACATACCCATCCTCTGGGGCGCCTCCGACCGCACCAACAGCTCCTCGGCCACCGCTGCCCTCGGTTGCTTGAATTCTTTGCTTCTACTATATATGTTCATTGATTTGAAACAATTTCAGTTCGCCTATGCTATGCTCGTGCTCACGGGTTGTTGTGCTATGATGGATGAATATGATACAATTGATTGTGCTATATGTCGATGCTCACGGTTTGATTTACAGGGAATACAAAAGATTGTCAAAGTTTTGACGAAATGTTGATTCACTTCCATTCCGTCGAATTTCTGGCATTCTATACATCCAATTTGTAGCAATGGTTATGCCAAAAAAAATTTGGATAAATGGCGATGGCCGGTGGTGAATTTCATTGCGGTTTGTTGTCTTCTTTTACAGGGAATAGAAATGAGGGCCAAAGTTTTGACGAAATGTTGATTCACTTCCATTTTGTCGAATTTCTGACACGTAATATGTCTCTTTTTTAGCACTCATCTTGCCAATTTTTTTTGGATAAACGGTGATGGCCGGTGGTGAATTTCATTGCGGTTTGTTGTCTTCTTTTACAGGGAATAGCAATGAGTGCCAAAGTTTTGACGAAATGTTGATTCACTTCCATTTCGTCGAATTTCTGGCACTTAATATGTCTCTTTTTTAGCACTCATCTTGCCAATTTTTTTTATTAATTTGTAATTCTATTTGTTACTCATTACGGATGCAATCTTCATTTTGCAGATAAAAGATGGCGAGACTTACACGGTCTTGGAGTGAGACTTTGACTTCCCAACATGATGGGCCAAATGATGCTTACGAGTTGCACGAGGAGACCGATCATCGTGCTTCAGATGGAGGGCTAGATGGGGAAGAAGATTCAGATGCTTCTGAAGAGGAAGTGCAAGGATATTCCGACGATGGTGCTGAAGAGGAAGTGCAAGATGGCCAACATTTGGGAGAAGAGTTGGATGGTGCTGAAGAGGAAGGAGACCTCAGTGGTGCAGAAGTTGATTTGGAAATTCAGCCGCGGAAGCGTAGGTCACGGAATAAGGTGCCCACAGCTACTTACGTAATAAAACGAATTAACAAAGAAGTGAGACCCGTTAGTCTGCTCAAGAACGCAACGAAATGGGGTAACGTCCTAGGTGCCTGATACGTCTCCGTCGTATCTACTTTTCCAAACACTTTTTCTCTTGTTTTGGACTCTAATTTGCATGATTTGAATGAAACTAACCCGGACTGACGCTGTTTTCAGCAGAACTACCATGGTGTTGTTTTTTGCGCAGAAATAAAAGTTCTTGGAATTGGATGAAACTTTTTGGAGATTTTTTATGGAATAAATAAAAAATACTGGAGCCAAGACCTACTAGAGGGGGGCCACCTGCTGCCCATGAGGCACCAGGGCGCGCCACCCCCCCCCCCCCTGGCGTGCCCTGGTGGCTTGTGGGGCCCACATGGCTCCGCTGACCCTAATCTCAGGCCTATAAATTCACAATTCTAGAGAAAAAAATAGGGGAGGAAGTTTTATTGCGTTTCACGATACGGAGCCGCCGCCACCTCCTGTTCTTCATCAGGAGGCCAGATCTGGAGTCCGTTAGGGCTCCGGAGAGGGGGATCTTCCGGCATTGTCATCATCAACCATCCTTCATCACCAATTTCATGATGCTCACCGCCGGGAGTGAGTAATTCCTTCATAGGTTTGCTGGACGGTGATGAGTTGGATGAGATTTATCATGTAATCGAGTTAGTTTTGTTAGGGCTTGATCCCTAGTATCCACTATGTTCTGAGATTGATGTTGCTATGACTTTGCTTTGCTTAATGCTTGTCACTAGGGCCCGAGTGTCATGATTTTAGATCTGAACTCTTTATGTTTTCTTGAATATATTTGTGTTCTTGATCCGATCTTGCAAGTTATACGCACCTGCTACGTGTTATGATCCTCATACCCCAAGGTGACAATAATTGGGATTCTTTCCGGTGATTGCCGTAGTTTGAGGAGTTCATGTATTCACTATGTGTTAATGCTTTGTTCCGGTTCTCTATTAAAAGGAGGCCTTAATATCCCTTAGTTTCCCTATGGACCCCGCTGCCACGGGAAGGTAGGACAAAAGATGTCATGCAAGTTCTTATCGCAAGCACGTATGACTATATACGGAATACATGCCTACATTACATTGATGAATTGGAGCTAGTTCTGTGTCGCCCTAGGTTATGACTGCTACATGATGAATGTTATCCAACAAAATCACCGATCCAATGCCTACGAGTTTTTCACATATTGTTCTTGCTAAGTTACTACTGTTGCTACTGCTGTCACAATTGCTACTACTGTTGCTGCTACTCTTACTGTTACTATTATTGCTACTGCTATCAAACTATCATACTATTGTGCTACTGATCACTCTTCTGCAGATATTTAGTCTCCAGGTGTGGTTGAATTGACAACTCAACTGCTAATACTTGCAAATATTCTTTGGCTCCCCTTGTGTCGAATCAATAAATTTGGGTTGAATACTCTACCCTCGAAAACTGTTGCGATCCCCTATACTTGTGGGTTATCAGTGCCATTGCCCGTGAAAACTGTGGCATCAACGTTAGATGCTTAAGGGGCCCTAAAAATAAACAATGGTCAAACCTCCTGTTAGGAAAGATGAGAGATATTTCAAGTTCAACTACCGAGACAATGCACTTGCAGAAATCCATGCCATGCGCGTGTTCACTAAAGCCTTGAGTAGTAATAGATACCGTGCAAACAAGCTACTGGACGATAGGTATGATTTAGAGCATATCAAAAAGCTATATCCTAGTACTACCGATGAGGAATGGAAGGAGTTCCTTGATTACCGAGACTCAGATGCATACAAACAGGACAAAGAGAAGTTTGCAAAGCTCCGAAGCCAAATGGTATGGAACCACAATCTAGGCACCCGTGGTTATGAAGGGAAGCAACCAATCTGGGATAAGCATGATGCTATGTTTTCTTCACAAGGTCAACCGACACCCTTCAGTAATATCCTGGCCCCGTGTGCCAAGAAATATTTTCGATCCCTAGCGGTGCTTCATAAAGAAACCGGACTCTACTACTTCGAGGACCCTGAGGTGGCGAAGGCGGCCGAAAGAGCGGTACGTAATTAGCCTATATAACCACACTTTCCATCATATATGTGTTTAGGAGTAGTTTCTAAAAGATATTAGTTTGTTCATGTAGGCAAAATTTTCCCAAAACACACCAAGCTCTGAAGAGTCACCGGATGCCCCAAGGTGGTCATCCGACCCAATTCTGTACGCCTTCCAAAGGAAGAGAGAGCCCACAAGAGGTCGTAAGCTCGGCACCAGCAGTACTTTCTGGGATGCCTACTATCCTCCCAAGAAAAGGATGACTAAGTCGGAAAAAGAAAGAAGGGACAGAGACAAAATAGAACAGTTAGTCAATGAAAGGTTAAAGGAAGTCTTACCTGATTTTCTGGCAAAGGTTCAAAAGCATATTCAGTCCAAAGGGTCGACAAATATGCCAGAAATGGTGGATACGCCACCGGCCCTTGCCCCCACAAAGATCAGAAGCCCCTCGGTCATTAATGTCGTGCATGGTCATAGTGGGTCACCACATCCGTTGGAGGAAAAAAATTCCTTGCACTCTCCTAGCTAGAGTTAATAGTAGTGGCGACTTGTTGGAGGTTGCAAAAGCTAGAGTCTTTATAGGAAATGTCATGCACAACAGCAAATTAGAAGAGAACGTGCGGAAGGTTTGTTTGATTAGGGTGTTCGAACAATACCACAATTTGATTTTGCCACAGAACATTCTCGAAGAGGGTGATGAGCTGATACGTGTCCAACGTATCTATAATTTATGAAGTATTCATGCCATGTTTATTATAGTTTTGTATGATTTTGGTGCACTTTTATATGGCTTTTATATAATTTTTATGGACTAACATATTGACCTAGTGCCAAGTGTCAGTTCCTGTTTTCTACTTGTTTTTGGTTTTCCAGAAAATCCATATCAAATAAAGTCCAAATGCAGCGAAACTTTTTGACGATTTTTTCTGGAAGGAAACAGACCCAGGAAGCTTCGGGGGAGCAGCAGAAGACCCACAGGGGCCCCACAAGCCACCAGGGCGCGCCAGCCCCCCTAGGCGCGCCCTGGTGCCTCGTGGGCCCCCTGTGGCACCTCTTTGCGTGATTCCAACGCTGAAAAATCATATATATTCAGAAACCCCCGAAAGTTAACCTAGATGAGTTTTTACGCCGCCGCAAGCCTCTGTTCCGAAGCGATCCCATCTGGAGCTCCGTTTCGGCACCCTGTCGGAGGGGGGAATCATCACCGGAGGCCATCCTCATCATCCCGGTGGTCTCCATGACGAGGAGGGAGTAGTTCACCCTCGGGGCTGAGGGTATGTACTAGTAGCTATGTGTTGATCTCTCTCTCTCTCTCTCGTGTTCTTGATTTGGCACGATCTTGATGTACCGCGAGCTTTGTTAATATAGTTGGATCATATGTTGTTTCTCCCTCTCTATCTTGTTGTGATGAATTGTGTTTTTACCTTTGAGGTTTCACTATTATCGGATTGAATACTTTTATGGATTTGAGAACACTTGATATATGTCTCACATATGAATACCCGTGGTGACAATGGGGTATTATATTGATTCACTTGTTATATGTTTTGGCACTCAACTCGCGGATTCCCGAGGTGACATTGGGGTAATCTATGCATAGGGGTTTATGCATGTTTTCGTCCTACTTTCTCCGGTAGAAATCTTGGGGCACTCTTTGAAGTTCTTTGTGTTGGATTGAATATTATGAATCTGAAGTTGTTTGATGCATATCATATAATCAACTCACGGATACTTGTGGTGACATTGGAGTATCTAGGTGACATTAGAGTTGGTTGATGTGTATCATATGGTGTTATTTTAGTACGAACTCTCGGACTGTTCGTGACACTTATAGGAATAGCTCAATAGATTGATCGGAAAGAATAACTTTGAGGTGGTTTTGTACCCTACAACAATTTCTTTCTTATGTTCTCCGCTAGATAAGAACTTTGGAGTGATTCTTTGTCGCACGTTGAGGGATTGTTATATGATTCAACTATGTTAGCATTGTTGAGAGATTGCACTAGTGAAAGTATGAACCCTAGGCCTTGTTTTCAAACATTGCAATACCGTTTGTGCTCACTTTTACTACTTGCTAGCTTGCTGTTTTTTTATTTTCAGATTACAAAAACCTATATCTACTATCCATACTACACTTGTATCACCATCTCTTCGCCGAACTAGTGCACCTATACAATTTACCATTGTATTGGGTGTGTTGGGGATACAAGAGATTTCTTGTATTTGGTTGCAGGGTTGTTTGAGAGAGACCATCTTCATCCTACACCTCCCACGGATTGATAAACCTTAGGTCATCCACTTGAGGGAAAATTGCTACTGTCCTACAAAACTCTGCGCTTGGAGGCCCAACACGAGTCTACAAGAATAAGTTGTGTAGTAGACATCAAGCTCTTTTCTGGCGCCGTTGCCGAGGAGGTGAGTGCTTGAAGGTATATCTTTAGATCTTCCAATCGAATCTTTTAGTTTCTTGTTTTATCACTAGTTTGGTTTTATAAAAGAAAACTACAAAAAATGGAATTGAGGTTTCCTCATATTATTCATCTTTATAATGTCTTTCTTGAAAATGATGGATCGGAAAATTGTGCTCAATTGTTAGAAGAGGAATTCAATAAAATGTTTGGTTTTAAATCTTTGAATGATCAGCATGATTGCAATGTTTCTAGTATGAATTCTTTGAATATCCATGATGCTAGTGATATGCAAAGCCATAAGCTTGGGGATGCTATGTTTGATGAAGATGAAATTTTTAGTCCCCCAAGTTTTAATGAGAAAATTTGTTATGATGAAACCATGACTCCTATTTATGATTATTATATTGATGAAAGTGGATTTGGAGTGGTCATGACTTTATTTAATAGTGAATCCACTATTTTGGAAGAGGTTTCAATTGACTATGATAACAAAGTTGCTATCTATGATGATTATTGTGATGACATGTATGCTATAAAGAATAATGATAACCATGAAACTTGTCATCATGATTTTAATTTTCAATTGGATTATGCCAATCAAGTATCACATGATAGTTATTTTGTTGAGTTTGCTCCCACTACTATTCATAAGAATAAATTTGCTTATGTGGAGAGTAATAAAATTTCTATGCTTGTGGATCATGAAAAGAATACTTTATGTGATAGTTATATTGTTGAATTCATTCATGATGCCACTGAAAATTATTATGATGAAGGAACATATGCTTGTAGGAATTGCAATAATATCAAGTTTCCTCTCTTTATGCTGAAAGTTTTGGAGTCATGCTTGTTTTGCCTTCCTATGCTAGTTGATTCTTGCTACCATGAATTGTTTGCTCACAAAATCCCTATCCATAGGAAGTGGGTTAGGCTTAAATGTGCTTGTCATATGATTCATTATGCTCTCTTTTTGTTTCAATTCTTTACTTTTATGCGAGCATCATTGAAATCATCATGCCTAGCTAAAAGGCATTAAAGAAAAGCGCTTGTTGGGAGACAACCCAACATTTACCCCTAATGTTTTTTTGTGTTCACATGATTAATATACTGTGGTAATAATGTTTTATATGTTTTCTTTCAATAATGTGCCAAGTAAAGCCTTTGGGATAGTGTGGATGCTTGTTGATTTGATTCTGTGCAAAAACAGAAACTTTTGCGTCCAGTGCTGGAATTTCTATTCTGTACTGGAGCGTGAGAAAATTTTGAAATTTTTAAAGATTATTGGGTAACAAATTTTTTACGTTGTCCTAATTTTTCATAATTTTTTGGAGATACAGAAGTATGGTTTTTGAATCGCTCACTACATGCGGTTATGTTTTTGACAGATTCTGTTTTCGGTGCATAGTTTGCTTGTTTTAGTGTTTCCATAGCTTATATTGAGTAATATAAATTGTGGAAATGATAGAATACAGTAGCCATCATGTGAGAACAATTATGAAACTTATATTGACAGTACCTAAGTGGATGATTTATTTCTATCAAACTAACCTATCTCACAAGATCCGTTAAGTTTTATGTGATTGAAGTTTTCAAGTTTTGGGTGAGATATCGATATGAGGAGAATAAGGATTGGCAAGACCCTAAGCTTGGGGATTCCCAAGGCACCCCAAGGTAATACTCAAGTAAGACTCAAGCTTCTAAGCTTGGGGATGCCCCGGAGGGCATCCCCTCTTTCGTCTTCAACATTATCGGTAACCTCACTTGGGACTATATTTTTATTCGTCACATAATATGAGTTTTGCTTGGAGCGTCATTTTATTTTTTTGATATTTTCTTGTTGTTATCAATAATCATATTTTGTATCTTTTAGTTCAATAAAATGCCAATTATAGCCTTTACCATGCCCAGTTTGCAAGTTCATGTGTTGCTGTTTAAAAACAGAATTTTTTTTGTTATGTCCAGAACATTCCTAAATAGTCAGAACATGATAAAAATCTGAACTTTTTACACAGTAAGCATGCATGAGTTCTCTGTCACGTGGTAAGTTTTCAGAATTTTTGGAGTTAGGAAAGTATGAATTTTAAATCCCCCTTTACAGACTGTTCTGTTTTGGCAGATTGCTGTTATGGTTGCATTGTTTGCATATGTTTGCTTGTTTGATGATTCTATTTGTGGATAGGAGTATTAAATATGCAGAGGCATTTAGTATGCAATGTTTAATTATAATTTTTGTGATTTGCTACCGTAGAGAATGTTAAGGTTTTGAGTTGATTTATACTAACTTATCTCACGAGTTCTTGTTGAGTTTTGTGTGGATGAAGTTTTAAGATTTAGGAGAAGCCATGATATGAGAGGAATTAAGGAGACACAAGAGCTCAAGCTTGGGGATGCCCAGGGCACCCCAAGATAACATTCCAAGAAGTCTCAAGCAACTAAGCTTGGGGATTCCCCGGTTGGCATCCCACCTTTCTTCATCAACATCTATCGGTTAGCCTAAGTTTTTACTTGTTCACATGATATGTGCTATTCTTGGAGTGTCCTTTTATTTTCATTTTGTTTGCTGTTTTAATAAAATTATCAAGATCTAAATTTTTTATTTGGAGAGAGTCTTCACATAGCTACTTAATTGTTTGACTACTCATTGATCTTCACTTATATCTTTTGAAGTAGTTTGCCATTCATTCTTGTGCTTCACTTATATCCTAAAAATGAATTGTTGAGTGAATTGAATATCATAAATCTGAAATTATATATGTTCCATATGCTTAGTAATATTTCACATTGGGTTTAGAAAGTAAAATCTATTGAAATTTGACAATCATAATATTGGTCATCCAAGCAATTCATGAATGATAAGTTTATGGAAGAGAACTTTCACATATAAATATATTATCTTGGACATCTTTTATGATTGTGAATACCCATTAATTATTTTCAAACTTGAGCAAATTAGTTGAAACTGGACAAGGAAGACAACGTAATGAGTTATGTTTGGGTATATTTGCATAGAAGTTATATTGTTATGGATCCTCCAACATGTGGTGCTTGTTTAGAATCTTTTGCTAGCCTAAATTTCCGTAGTAAGCAGGAATACTGCTTGTGCATCCAAAATCCTTGAGCCAAGTTTCTTCCATGAGTGTCCACCATACCTACCTATATACGGTATTACCTTGCCGTTCCAAGTAAATTTGCATGTGCCATCTCTAAAACCATCAAATAAACATCTGTTTTGTGTGCCCATACCGCTCATGAAGCGGCAGTGGGTGGTCAGTATCTTCCATGTTAAGCGGGTTATTATCAGATGAGTGTTTATTCACTTGTCATTGCACAAGAGAGGGCGGTAATTGGGATGCCCAGTCCCGCAAAACAAAAATATATAATTAAACAAACTCCCCCGGAAAGTTGATTGTATGGAGGGCACCCGAGGATTCGGCTAGCCATGGCTTGTGTTTGAATGGTTGAGGGGGAGTAAACTTTACCTTTCCGCTTGGGAACCGCCTATAATGTGTTTAGCATGGAAGATATTGAGAACTCTCGGTCGTGACGTTGACAGGAAAGGCATGCTTCTCAAAATGTATTCATCTCTGTTTTAAGCTATGAGCTCTGGCACCTCTGCAAATCCCTGCTTCCCTCTGCGAAGGGGCATTCTATTCACTTTTATGTTATTTACTTTCATGCTATTTATTTTTGTTGAGTCAACTTCTTATTCCAACCTATTCTATAGTTGGCAAGCATCATGTGGTGGGGATAGATCAGGTACATATATCCATTCAAATATATTTGATCATGAATTATTATTGTTGACAATTATCTCTATGATAAATAAGTTGGGAGGCGAAACATTAAGCCCCTATCTTTGTCTGTGTTCGATGGATGATATTTGTTCTAAAAATATGCTTTGAGTACTAGCAATCATAGAAGACTAAATGATAATTGAGTATGTGGATCTCTTACTTAGACTTTGTTGAAGATAAGTTGAATTGCAATTGTTTGGTGGCTAAGAACATAGGTTGTTAAGTTTCAAGAGAATGCATTGTTTGAACCATAACATGTGAATTGATTGCTAATTTATCATGTTGAGTTTTATGAGAAAGAGTTGCTGTCATGATGCTAGGAAAAGTGATTGAAATTATCATTTTATCATACTTATGCATTATGCTAGCATTCACACTTCATAAATTATTTCTTTTATCATTTACCTACTCGAGGACGAGCAGGAATTAAGCTTGGGGATGCTGATACGTCTCCAACGTATCTATAATTTATGAAGTATTCATGCCATGTTTATTATAGTTTTGTATGATTTTGGTGCACTTTTATATGACTTTTATATGATTTTTATGGACTAACATATTGACCTAGTGCCCAGTGCCAGTTGCTATTTTCTGCTTGTTTTTGGTTTTCCAGAAAATCCATATCAAATGAAGTCCAAATGCAGCGAAACGTTTTGACGATTTTTTTTCTGGAAGGAAATAGACCCAGGAAGCTTCGGGGGAGCAGCAGAAGACCCACAGGGGCCCCACAAGCCACCAGGGCGCGCCACCCCCCAGGCGCGCCCTGGTGCCTCGTGGGCCCCCTGTGGCACCTCTTTGCGTGATTCCAACGCTGAAAAATCATATATATTCAGAAACCCTCGAAAGTTAACCTAGATGAGTTTTTACGCCGCCGCAAGCCTCTGTTCCGAAGCGATCCCATCTGGAGCTCCGTTCGGGCACCCTGCCGGAGGGGGCAATCATCACCGGAGGCCATCCTCATCATCCCGGCGGTCTCCATGACGAGGAGGGAGTAGTTCACCCTCGGGGCTGAGGGTATGTACTAGTAGCTATGTGTTTGATCTCTCTCTCTCTCTCTCTCTCTCTCTCTCTCTCTCTCATGTTCTTGATTTGGCACGATCTTGATGTACCGCGAGCTTTGTTAATATAGTTGGATCATATGGTGTTTCTCCCTCTCTATCTTGTTGTGATGAATTGAGTTTTTACCTTTGAGGTTTCACTATTATCGGATTGAATACTTTTATGGATTTGAGAACACTTGATATATGTCTCGCATATGAATACCCGTGGTGACAATGGGGTATTATATTGATTCACTTGATATATGTTTTGGCACTCAACTCGCGGATTCCCGAGGTGACATTGGGGTAATCTATGCATAGGGGTTGATGCATGTTTTCGTCCTACTTTCTTCGGTAGAAATCTTGGGGCACTCTTTGAAGTTCTTTGTGTTGGATTGAATATTAAGCATCTGAAGTTGTTTGATGCATATCATATAATCAACTCACGGATACTTGTGGTGACATTGGAGTATCTAGGTGACATTAGAGTTGGTTGATGTGTATCATATGATGTTATTTTAGTACGAACTCTCAGGCTGTTCGTGACACTTATAGGAATAGCTCAATAGATTGATCGGAAAGAATAACTTTGAGGTGGTTTCGTACCCTACAACAATTTCTTTCTTATGTTCTCCGCTAGATAAGAACTTTGGAGTGATTCTTTGTCGCACGTTGAGGGATTGTTATATGATTCAACTATGTTAGCATTGTTGAGAGATTGCACTAGTGAAAGTATGAACCCTAGGCCTTGTTTTCAAGCATTGCAATACCGTTTGTGCTCACTTTTACTACTTGCTACCTTGCTGTTTTTTTATTTTCAGATTACAAAAATCTATATCTACTATTCATACTACACTTGTATCACCATCTCTTCGCCGAACTAGTGCACCTATACAATTTACCATTGTATTGGGTGTGTTGGGGACACAAGAGATTTCTTGTATTTGGTTGCAGGGTTGTTTGAGAGAGACCATCTTCATCCTACGCCTCCCACGGATTGATAAACCTTAGGTCATCCACTTGAGGGAAAATTGCTACTGTCCTACAAAACTCTGCGCTTGAAGCCCAACACGAGTCTACAAGAATAAGTTGTGTAGTAGACATCATGAGCCGCAACCCCCTTTCGGAATGCTTTGCTGGTTACCTCAAGTGGCCTGCAATGCATATCATAATGGAAGAAAATTCATCCTCAAACAAAACACCGTCTCCGACCATCCCCGGCGTTGCAGCACCATCACCATCTCCCAACATCCATGGCGTTGGACCGCCACCTAGACGATCTCCTCTAGGTCTTTGCAACCCCGTATCGGCTAAGGATGTGCAGGAAGAGCACATGCTTGAAGAATCACAAAATCCTAATTATGCTGGAGACGAGGAGACGCCGCCAGCCCATCCCGAGACGCAACCTTGCAAAAAACCAAAGTTTACTCCAACAACACTGAAGAATGTGGTGGCCCAAGAAGCGATGTCCTGTCCGCCCGTTTCCGTCCAACCGGTGAAAAAAAGAAACACACATCTGAAGGGTGCGAAAATGAATACTAAGGCAAACACTTCTGCCACCACACGTGCAAATGGTAGACCACCGGTAAAGAAGGCACCGAAGAAGTCCTTAGCATATGAACAATGTGCTGACAACCCACAAGCACCTGTCTATATCCCGGGTCAGAGAATGCTACCACAAAAAGTGTACGAGCACCTGAGGCTTGAGATGAAGATTCTACATGACAAAATTGTGGAATCAGAGCTAGCCAATAATAAGGAAGGATCCATTGTTAACCCAACACATTACACTGCGAAGGTGCCAAAGGGATATACTTTCTTTGAAAAATTCAGCGGGGACAAAATATATGTAGATTTTAAAGAGATCTTCTATATGTTCAGATTCTATAGTCTTGAAACTTGCCTAATGAGGCTATGGGCGCTTTTTCAAGCCACTGAGGTAAGAAGCAAGAATATTTCTGATGTCGCCATAGCCGACCCTTATCTCATGAACGAGGAAAACCTAAAAAATAAGGAAGGGAGGCGGTGCATGAAGACTTACCTTCTGGATTTCATGCAACAGAACAAGCTTAAAAACTTCCTCCTCGTGCCGTACCGACCCATGTACGTCCTTCTCTAGCTTTACGATTTCGCTTTTGTACCTTATTCCTTCATATATGTTTTCACGTCTCAATTTTTTTAACTTTCTCATGATCGCGGTATGTTTATTCTGTTTTGCGCAGCAACCATTGGGTTCTCCTAGTGCTAAGACCGCAAAGGTGCAATTGTTACTTGCTGGATTCCATGAAGAGCCCGGGAAAAGATTGGTCGCTCCTGAAGGACCTTCTCGATGATTGTCTTTTTGATTGGAATACTACAGGAGGCCACACGGTTGAAAAAAACTACAAAGGAAGTGGAAAGAAAATAATTGCCTTCAAATGGAACACTCTATCTTGTATGCAACAACTGCCGATGAGTCTGACCTGTGGCTTCTACACCTGCATTCACATGGAAGAATTCATACGGTTCGCGAAAATGTTAAATCAGCATGACAAAATCCTCAAATGGGGTCAACAAGTACAAAACAATTCGACCAAAGCTGGCTTAGTGCTCGAAGAACTACAAGTCAAGTTCGCGACTATCATAAACAAGGAGGTCCGCTCGTCGTCCGGCCTATTCTATAATAACTCCGAAGAAGATGAGTCCAACCAACAAAAGAGCCTAACCTAGCTTATTGCAGCGGGCACAACTAAAACCGTGACCAAACATATTTGGCGTCATGCACTATGTTGTTCAAGTTGATCAGCTAGCAGACTATATTTGATGACCATGTATTTTGCGTAACTCGTTTATTATTATAATGTACTTCTAATTCTTTATTTTCAGTTATTACCACTAGTTTTATTCCTGATTTGCTCACATTTAATTGGTAACTGTCACCTATTTGCATCAGCTAACGCTGCTGTGGCAGCATAATATATGCTGCCACGGCAGCGTTTTTATTCTACCCTGGTGTAGCAATCAGTGGCGGGCGCCCGTAAGCGCCCGCCGCACGTACTCCAAAAAGAAGTGGCGAGCGCCCTGCCACGCCCGCCATTGGTAGAGTCGCCCGCCACTGCTACGACATAGCAGCACTGGCGGGCAAATAACTTCGCCCGCCACTGTTAGGCTCCACCAGTGGCGGGCGGGCGCCCGCCACTGATGCCCCTTCAGCAGTGGCGGGAGGTCAGTGGCGGGCGGCCCAAAGAGGCTTGCTCGCCACTGTTGGGCTTTAGGCGCCCGCCACTGCTAGGCACTCCTGTAGTAGTGCAAGACCTATTACAGCAACATCTTAACAGGGCAAGACAACTGATGAAAACTCAAGCTGATAAAAAGAGGTCATTCCAGTCATTAGAGGTTGGCGATCAAGTGTTCCTCAAGCTCCAACCATACATACAAACGTCCATCGCCCCACGTGCCAATCACAAATTGTCGTACAAGTTCTACGGGCCTTTTTCAGCCAAGATCAGTGAAGTGGCTTACAAGCTCCAGCTTCCACCACAGGCTATTGTCCACTCGGTGTTCCACGTATCGCAGCTTCGTCAAGTTCTACTTCCTGGTACGATTGTAGAACCCACTCTCCCAACTTATACTGACGACATTGATGTGCCCGTGGCCATCATCCAGAACCGATGGCGCAAGCGGAACGGCGGAATGTACGAGCAAGTCAAGATTCAGTGGCCAAATCAGTCTACTATACCATGGGCACTACGCGGGAAGACAAGGCTGATCTCATGGCTCGGTTCCGGCATGTAGAGGCTTGGGGGCAAGCCTCATCCCAAGGACGAGGGGATGTTGGCGTCCCTGTCCAGCAGGCCCCAACTGCCAGCGCACAGGTGCCAAGCGGTGCACCGGTCCACACCAAGCGCTACCACAGGCCGGAGTGGCTGAACCTAACCAGTTCCAGCGCCTCCCTACTTAGGGGATGTTTGGATGGAGTCCTAATAGGCAGCTCCTTGCTCAGGCAACGATCCTGACCTCAGGCCTCCAAAATCCAACGCCTGAGATTGGTGCCTGAGTCAGGCAGTTTTTTGTGGAAGCCAACCAAACAGCACCTTACCCAGCTAGCGAGGCGACCAACCCATCCACGTAGGATTAGGACATTGGCAAGGCACGACGGCTACCAACCCCTCCCAATTCCCCTTTCTCCATTTCATCCTTCGCAAGAACAGAGACCCAAATTCCTGTAATCGCGTTGTACTAATTTGGCTACTACTTCAGAGAGCTAGAGATCGCGAGAATCAAGTTCTACCTTATCAATCTTTTCTCATGCAACTTTCCCAGCGAAAATATGTGAAAAATCAGTGTCGACAACAAAATATATTGGTTGTGTGGTATACAAATAAAGCACTCCCGTCACCTTCGATGGTGATCATATTCCCAAGGAGATTTCCCAAAAATGAGATGAGATTGACAAAAAAAAAAGCAACTACTATACCACAAACAAAGCATGGATTAACACGTGAGGTCACGACCACACCCCAAAGTTAAAGGTCCACCACTCGCGTCGTCTCGCCGGGCTGACACTCGCGTCGTTTTGTAGTTAACTCTTTTTTTTTTTTTGCGAGAAGTTTTGTACTCCCGCCGGCCGCTGGCGGATGCCGCGCCTCGAGCCAAGGAGTCCGCTTGATAAAATAATGTTTGGGAAAACAGCATCTATAGACTAGTCGCAGCTGGGAGCAATGCGTGGGATGCTCGTCGCAAAGCATCCCACGTAAAAAAGATAAAGGGCTCTGAGCACAATCGCTCCGCCGCCGCCGTAGCAGCAACCGCCCGGCCCGCCGTCGATCTGCTTCTCAACCACTTCCATTCCAGGTACGTAGTACTACGCATTATTTAGTCACGCCATAGTTCGAATTATTACGCACCCATCCCATGTGGCAGTAGAAGCAATCTATAACGTAGTATTATAAGCTGCGCATAATTCACTGGTTAACTCGGAAATGACCTTCAATTTCATAATCGGGAGAAAGCCTTTCTCCCCTCGATCTTCGTCATTGAGCCCGTGGATTCGCCTACCTTCTATCTGCCGCTCGGCTCCAACGGCCGGTGATGGGAAGGGGAATCCTGGTACCTCGGCCTCAGCTAGTAGATAGATAGTGCACTAGTCCTCCTAGGGGCGGCGCTTCTTCTTCGAGTCAAACTTTATATTAGAGTAAAAAAAAAAAGGAGTACATTGTCAGTACGATGAGTGATGCCATGCTGTCGTGCACTTTTACTCCGATGCATGGATGATTCGATTTGTTGCGTCTAATGGAAATCCCTGTTGAGCTTGACTCTAGTCCAGCTTTGTGAAATGACTTGAGATATGTAGGATAAGTGAGAGCCCTACTATTTGTGTCATATGTATAGAATCGTTGGTTGGTTAGAATTCACCGTATATTGATGAAAATATCAACTCATATATCTGAAACTGTTTCAGATTCAGTTGGAATCTAGTCCAAAAATTACGAACAGTACTTGATTTGTCAGTTGAAAACTACGGCGTGCAAGTCAGAAAATGAGAGACTATTCTCACATTTTTTGTCTGTGCCTACGTACCTGCACATGGACCCCACCTCCCACCAAAATCTCTCTCTTCTCTTCCTCCTTTGTCCACACATCCACCACGGCGTCGTGGATTCAGTCCAACATCTCCGGAGAGGCTTGCTGATCTTCTGTAGTCTCCACTATCCCACGGTCTGCCCGCCCCGCCTACACTTGTTCCGGAGAGGCTGGCCGGTACGCCCCCGAAGACATGGTTGGACCGACGGCACCACGACTCGTCCGTTGACGTCTCTGGCTTTATCTTTTTTAAATATAAGTTTTTTTAGATATTTTAATATCGACTATATACAAATGTATATAGACATAGTTTAGAGTATACATTCACTCATTTTGCTCCCTATATACAGTGACGGAGCTACAAAGAAAATACTGGGCGGGCCAAGCTAAAAGAAAACACACACAAAAAATCAACTCAAGCAACGGATGACGAGCTGCTGTTCAAAAGTCTTCCTAAACTTCATACGTAATCACATCATCTCTTTTTCTATTAAAACCCACATCGATTCTGCGTTGATTAGCCTTGCTGTCCATGGGAATTATGTAGTGATGCGCCTGTGCAGCAGTGCTCATCGCCCGGCTGGCCGCTGCTACGGCCCGCCTGGGGTATGGGCTCGAACCTACTACTCGCTACTCGCTGCGATGGTGGGGCCTCCACGGCTCCGGGCCACCACTCTCTGGCCCTTCGCGCGGTTGTACGCGTGACCCATGCACGCATCGGTCAGCTACTCTGCACTCTGCTGCATAGGATGAGGAATCGACTGGCTGGATGCGAAGGAGAGAAGCGTGACGAAGTGATGCTGCAAGCGAGCGATGCAGTCGTGGGCTGGGCTGCAAGTATATGTACGTATTGCCTGCTAGGGCTGGGCAGGCCATGGCACGCTTTTACCCTCACGAAGCTCCGCCAGTGCGTATATAGTCCGTATTGTAATATCTAAAAAGACTTATATTTGGGAACGGAGGGAGTATGATCTATGTGCGATGCAAGTGCAACATACCCTGCATTGAATGGCCCCTAGAGCAGCAGATGAAGTACTATGGCATTTGACCGAACACTTGCCCGGCGTGGTGTCCGCCATGGAGGTCGTCGACAGGGGGGTGGAGTATATCTGGGTACAAACGGCTCCAGGGTGGACAGCTCCGTCGTGAAGGCGAGCGGACGCGTCGGTGCTGGTTGCGGACAGCGGCGGCGGCGGAGATGCATGGTGTGGATGCAAAGTAAGGGGGAGATGGGGCGGAGTGGAAGGAAATGGGGCCGGAAGGAAGGATTGGGTGGGCCGGGGTGTCGGAGTCCTACGTGTCTGCTATCCGGACTCGCATAAACCTCCCCCACTTTGTCTCCAATTTACGGGAGAAAACGCATAGGGACCGCGCCGCGGACTAATACAGGCCCGCGTTAGATGGCTTTCTCGGTCCAAACAGCGCGGTCCCGACGGTTTGCGAGTCCACCTGAGAGATGCCAAGCAGCTTCGAAGTAGAGCAATCTCACAACGGTGATCCAAACATGGGATCGCGGGGCGGCCGCAGCTTCGTGGAAGCTTCCCTCGAACAATCTCCTCGACAAACGAGTCCCCGTTCACGACAGAAATCCTGGGCGCAGAGACAGAAAAAACAAATCACCAAGCTACGCAGATACACACGCGCGCACCACACCACGGTTCATGCGCCATGTATGTCATCCGAAGCTAGCGATCACACTCCAAAGTGAAAGGTCCGTCCCTTGCGTCCGGTAGCCGGCGCAAAGCATCACTTTCGTAGTTCACGGCCGTAGTTCATGGCCGACGCGGCGCGGATCCCACGTCACGTACGCCCTGGTCAAACCCGGGATAATGTTCGGGAATCGGGACGACAGCCAGACTAGTCAGACCGTGCAGCAACCATCGATGGTGATGCTCACATGGAACTCCAGTATTTATACGTACGTGATTCTGCCTACCAAAGCTCGTCGCAAAGCATCCCACGTAAAAAATAAAATAAGCAGGCTTGTTCCGCCTGCCGTCGATCTGCTTCTCATCCATTTCCATTCAAGGTACGTACAACGCGTTATGTGCATAACTCTATATTAAGTGGTTGTTTGGATAAAGAAAATTAACGCCCACTTTTAGCGTAACGTGTTTTACTAGGAATTTTTAGAAAACCAGTTTTACTAATAATTCGGTTAGGAATAAATATACACAAATTTTTGTTTGGGGAGGAAACAATAAGCCAACCCTGGATGTAGCGCGCCACCAGGGCCCCTCATCAGCTCGTGCCAGCGCTCTCCTCATGGGTGCGGTGGCGCCTAATGTGCCGGCCGGGCGCCTGCCAGACCTCGAGTGCGCCGGAGCTCGCGATGCTCGTCTTAGTTAGTTAGGGCATCTCCAACGCTGACCCGCAAATTTTTCTGGTATATGTCCGTTTTTGTGTCCGGACGTGGTCCGCGAACATGATACGGGAGTGAGCCATCCATCGCTAATTACAAAGTATTCGGCTGGGAGGAGAAAAAATAGGTGGGGACCATGCATTGGCGGGATATTGTGGTGTGGTGTTCCGTTGGGAAGAGAGAGATGAGAGTACGACCATGCATGTGTGGAGAGAGAGAAGAGAGGAGGACCACGCGGAGGCTTTTGGTTGGTAAAGTGGATGTCCGGACTCCGGTATACCTCCCCATGTTTGTCTTCACTTTACCGGAAAACGGACGTCCGGACCACTTTGCGGACTGATGCAGAACCGCGTTGGATTACAAAAATGAACAAAAGTGTCCGACCGGACATATAGGGAAGGTTTGCAGGTCTCCCTTGAAGATGCCCTTACAACCGTAAACGAGCTCAAAGGAAACTGGTTTGGCGAAACATGCATCCGTATCCAAACAACCTCAAAGTGGAACGGAATATGGTATTTAGATTCCTCACAAACCGTGTCGGACTCATTTGGTTAGAATTCACCGACCGTATATATTCTGGCGGAAATATCAACTCTATCCAAAAATTACGAGTACTTGATTTGTCAGTTGAAATCTTCTGCCTACAAGTAAGAAAATGAGAGAATATTCTGCACATGGACCCCACCTCACATTCGCTTGTCCACACATCCGCCATCTACGGGCGTCGTGGATCCAGACATCCAGTCCACCATCTCCCGAGAGGCACTAGCCCACGCAGAGTGTCCGCCCCGCCTGCACTTGTTCTAGAGGAGATGATGCAGCCGGAGAGGTTGAAGACGCCGGCCGTCGCTGTTGCTGCGCAGCGCAGCCGAGTCGGCTGGCCATCCCCCGTCGGTGTGCCGGTACGCCCCCGAAGACATGGTCGGACGGCACCACGACTCGCCCGTCGACTTCGTGCCGTGTCGATTCTTTCGCACACGGAGGCACGGATCAACGTTCCGAAGACGAATTGCTCGCCTTCCTCTCCAACTAAGACCGGTTCGATCTCCACCTTCAAAGTCCTCTGCTCATGCACACGTTCCTCTCCTCTCCAATTCTGCAAGTATTCAGCTAATTTGCTTCCTCTCTCTCTCTCTCTCTCTCTCTCTCTTCCAGGATGTATTTTCTATATATATATATATATATATATATATATATATCTTTTCTAAGAGTTTTTTTTATAGCATACTATGATCTAGGTGCGATGCAACACACCCTGAATCACTGGCGGAGGACTCAGTAGGGCAAGGTAGGGCGCCCGCCCTACCTTGATTGGCTGCAAAAAATTCTGTATGTATATGTTACGTAAATGCATGGGTTCCTCGCCTGTGGATAATCTCGTTTAGAAACGAAACAGAAAGACGCCTGATGCTCCTTTCATGTTGGGCCGTGACCTGTGAGTAGGCTAGTTATTTGGGTCGTACGCATGGTGCTGCTAGCTATCTATGCACGACACACGCACAGTTCGCTGGCTCCTACCGACCCACTTCTGAAAATCCAACAGTTACCCTAGATTCAAAAAAATTCAGAATTACACCCCATTTTTTTTCTTTCAAAAAAGAATCTCTTCCTCGTGTGAGGGCCGCTGCCCTCGGGCTAGAAGAAAATCCATTTGCGTTGCCAACGAGCGCCGCACACGACCATCACCGATGTGCCTGCGAAAATGCCGGCAAGCCAGCAGATTGCCGCTGCGTTCCTAGATCTCCTTGTGGCGGTCGTCGAGGGCCGTCGTCCCCGCTGCAATGACCAGCCGAGGCCACTGTCCCCATTGCCATGACTACCCGCGTAGATGTCGTCGACGATGTCGTGGCTCTCGTCGCCTCTGCGAACGCAGGCACCACCAGCATCGCCTCTGTCGCACATCAGGACGCCGACTCCTATGTACCGACGACATCGGAGCGGCCTCCCGAAGATCTGCCCTATCCCCAGGTGCCTCTGGTACGGCGACAGCAGACGCCTCTGCACTGCTCCATGGCCACATCGCCCGAAACCGGCCCATCCTTCACCTCCGCTTCTTTACCCGGTGTGCCAATCTTCATCGACTTTGGTGTCCTGGCATGCATCGAACCGATGTCCAACGACCCAGCTTTAGTTGACAAAATATTTTGAGTACTTCATAGTGATAGTAACTCCAATCCAAATACCCGTGAAAGTATTAGTGTGCGCGTTAATGTGTATCAACTACTTCGGTTTTGCATAGAATTTTTTTTATGCTTCAGAGTCCACCCCACCTTAATTCTCTTTCGTCCTCCGCCACTGCCCTGAATTGAATGACCCCTAGAGCAGCAGACGAGGTACTAGTTTATCATCATTCTGGAAGAGAGTACATAATTTGATCCTTACTTGTATCATGTACGGGGCTCGCTCTCTTTATCTCTCTCTCTCTCTCTCTCTCTACATATATATTATATGTATAGCCATCTTTCGACAAATTAAAGAGGTGGTAATACTGAATACTACTATCTCTATAACTAAATATAAGACGATTTTACAGTTCAATTTTGAACTGCAAAAACGTCATTTATTCAGTTACAGAGGTAGTAATAAATAAGTATCGCTTGCAGGTTGATCCACCCTCGACACGAACTTCTTCACGCACTACCCTACCACCGGGAGGTACTGCTGCTGCTGAACAATAAGGATGGCCCCGCTGGTCGTTCAACACCGGCCGTTCAGTTGCAGCTGCCGTCCTGCGATGACACCGCCTATTGACTACAACGAACAAGGCATAGTCAAGAACCTTACAGAAAATAATCAGAGAAGCATGTGGGCTAGTAGAAGGATAGGGGAGAACGATAAAGTGTTCCTAGTTCACGTCCAGGGCACTGCTGGCATCGGTCTCCCGACTACGCTGGTCGTTAAGAAGTTCCAGAACGTGAACCGCTGTAGGTCAGAGATGCTCCTGCTAGCCACTGTCCGTCATGAAAACATCATCAATGTCCTACATGTCATCGAGAGGGATGAAGTTAGCATGCTCGTCTACAAGTACGAGGTGAATGGCAGCCTTGCCTACTGGCTGCATCGGCGGGAGGGGGCCGGTCGACCACTAAGCTGGCCAGAGAGAAGGGCCATCGCTATCGGCGTGGCCAAAGGGCTCCGCCACTTGCACCACAGATGCAACAACCAGTTTGTTCACCACAACATCAACCCTAACAACATCTTGCTTGATCTGGACTTGAATGCCAAGATCGCAAGTTTTGGTGCTGCGCAGGTGAACATGGCTGGGCACAGCCAACCATTGCGGATCCCGCAGTTTCCATTTGGTAACTTTGGGTACGCAGCTCCAGGTATATATGCGCGCAATGAAAAATTATGTCCTATAACTAGCATGATCTTTTAACTAGCGCCTGATAGCAACTGCTTACTTGCAGAATATGGCATCGCACCAAGCCAACTGACGGAGAAGGTAGACGTTTACAACTTCGGTGTGGTGCTGCTGGAGCTCGTCACATGGCGAGTAGCCAATGGAGCTGGACCTGGTGGTCAGTTGGCGATTTGGGCACGGAACAACTGCAATGATCTGATGGCAAACCATCTGCAAAGGTTCAAGACTGAAGTGGACATGGAAATCCCAGATCAAGCGCGATACATGAAGGAGATGGCGACTATGTTTAGGCTGGGGGTGGATTGCACCGTTTGGGATCCGCAGCAAAGGCCATCCATGCGGATTGCTCTCAAACGACTCCGCCGCAGCCGTCAGTATGGCCCCTTCCGTGGACTGCTCACCCGCTATCTGCTGTGAGGTCAACGTTCTCGTTGCCTGTTACAGTATTATTTTTTCAGTTCTTACTTTGCACAGCAAAGAGTAAAATGCATCATAAGTCATATAACTATTCGATGTGTCTCAAGTCAGTCCTAAAACTTTAAAAGTGCAGATTCAGGTCCCAAAAGTTTATAAGTTGTTCATCACGGGTCCTAAGCAGGCCAGAGTCTGACTTGCTTATGTGGCAAGTTGACCATCGCCACGTCAACACTGCGTCATCTGGCAGGAGAAGACCATCTCAAGTTGACTGCCACCTCATCTCATCTCTCTTCTTCCGTGGGATGCAGCAGCAACATTTTATCGAACACCTCGTGTGCGTTTGGCTTCCACACCGATGGCGACGCACCAAGCTCGAGTCCAGCCACTTTGCGCTAGTGGCCAAGCACGAGCCACACCAGCTCGCACCTGGCGCCGCTCCTTGGTCTCCAGCGCACCCTCTAACTCCGAAGGTGTCGGACGGGCGCGCGCCGGAGTCGATGTCGACGCTGTCAAGCTGGTGGCCTACACGACCGTGCACTGCGTGCGGCTGGAGGAGAACGACGAGCCGTGCGAGCATGGCCGCGAGGACGCCCAGAGCAGGGCCATGAGCCACGGGAACCGCCTCGCCGCAGAACGACTCTGGCGTCCGGTACGAGTGGTTGTGCAGCTGCCGACGGCTCCATTCCCCCATGCCCTCGATGCCGCTCGGGAGCTTCGGCTGCGAGTAGCGGCTGGTAGCCACCAGCACTGCGTCGAACACCTACTCCTCGTCATGTCCATCACTACCCATGCCTGTGCCGCCGAGGAGCCGCACGGACCTCACCGCCCACTGCCGCGTGGTCAACGACGTCAGTGCCGCGGCGACGCGCAGGACCCGGGTGTTGAGTCATGGCCTCCCGCGGGCTGATGAGCCGGCGGCACGCGTACATGCTGTTGGGCACGCGCACCGGCACCGCGGCGCCGACTGGTTCCTCGCCTTCGGCCTTCGGGTCGTATAGCATCTGCCCGCTGATGTGGCCGCTCTGCTTCATGACCGTAACGAGCTTGCTCGTGCACTACTGGGAGAGGTCGAGGGAGAGCAGCTGGTGCGCATGCGGCTGCGCTGCTGGCCGCTGTTGCACCTTGCTGTTGCCCACCGCCGCTGCTTGCTGCTGTGTACTGCTGCCGCTGCGTCCAGAGAGAGAGAGAGAGTGTGGGTTTTCCGCATATTTACCCTTCATCGGTTAACCTGGTGGGTCCCCCGAGTCGATGTGGCAACGGTCCAAGTAACACGTCGGAGGGTCAACGCTGGTCGGACGAGTTTAGGACCTAAGATGAACAACCTAAATAGTTCTAGGACCCAGATATGCACTTTTGAAGTTTTAGGACTAACTTGATACACCTCGAATAGTTATAGGACTTATGATGCATTTTACTCCACAGCAAATAGGTCGTCAGGACAGGCTCATCTGAGATGACACAAAGTGTGGCTTGTACGTGGTGGGTGGCATAGTGTTGGGGTCACGTCCAAGTTGCTTGGTCATGGCGTGAGAATATGTTGTTTTCTGTTACCCAGTAAATACAAGGAGATAAAAGAGAAAAGCTGCCCTCAAGCTTCACGCAGCGCCAAAATCATGTGTGTTCATGGCGTGTGTTTCCAACGTTCATGTTGTGTTCTCCTAGCTTCCGTGGCAACACAAGTGCTCATTGGAATGGAGGGAGTAGAACGGCATCTGTATGAGCATAGTTCAGGTTAAAAGGACCACTTTTTTTTTTTTTTTTTTTGCGAATATAAGGCACTAGTAGAAAACAGGGCTTTGATCCTGGCTAGATCAGAGCTTTAGACCCGGTCGAGTTACGAACCGGGACTAATGGGTGCATCAGTCCCGGTTCGAGCGGCCAGGGAGCCGGCCGGGCCTCGGCGGACATCAGTCCCGGTTCGTCTGGGACCTTTATTCCCGGTTCCAGCTACCAACCGGGACTAAAGGTCCTGGCTCCTGACGCAACCCCTTTAGTCCCGGTTCGTGTCTGGAACCGGGACTAAAGGTCTGTCTTCAGTCCCGGTTCTAGCCACGAACCGGGACTGATAAAATGCCTATATATACCCCGCCCCCGCCGCTCACTCCTCTGTTTTTTGGCCGGCCAGCATGTGCAGGGTGTGTGCTCTTTTTGTTCTCACCTCCTATGCACATGAGGTGTTCGATGAAATGCCCGACCAACACTTAAGCTTTCTCTCCTCTCCAAGCTCGACCTCCAAGCTCCATTTTGCCCAAGATTTCTCTAGGTTTGGCGGTGCACCAACTATCCAAGTGTTCTAAAAAGGTTAGCAACTTCATCGTTTCATCTCTCACTGCTAGTTTAGCTCATTTCAAATGCTCTAGAAGTAGAGTGGTTTGTGGGTTTTAGTGGAGGAGTGTATGTGGGACTTCTTTTGATTTAGATGCACAATTTGAGCTGAAATTAACTTCTTAGAGTCTGCACATGTGTAGGGTGCCGTCCCCGTCCCCGTCCTCACCGCCGTCGATCGCCCGCGCCGATCTCGTCGCCGGCACCACCGTGGTGAGCCTCTTGTTCTTATCTTCTTTTTAAAAGAAAAAATTCTTACTTGTATGATTTAGATAGATACTTGTATAATTTTCTTACTTTTATTATTGTTTGTTATTATATAGTGCCATGACTTTGGTATCCGCCCCCGTCGGCCCTCGTCCTGTCTATGATTCGGATATGGTATATTATCTTTTATTATGATTTCTTTCATTTAGTGTTTATGACAATTATGCCGACCAACGTGACATAGATGTTTTTATCTAGGAGGTATGTGAACCGGAAATTCCAACCGACCCTCTTGTCGAGAGGTTAAATTTAGTTGAAAAGAAAACAATTACTTGAAGAAAAAATTGAAAAGAATTGAGGAGGAGAAGATGGAATTGGAGTTGCATGTTGCCGATGTCGTCGATGATCACAAGATCAAGATGGATGCAATGCGCTTGAAGATTAGAAAGATTAGAAAATATGCCATTCATAATGAGGCTTGGTATCATTATGCCGTTGGATCAATTGTTACCTTAGTTGCGATTATGATCGCATTTGTTGTTGTTTTTCATAGTTTCAATGTATGTTTTAATTAGATGCTCTAGAGAGCTATATGTTGTTCTATGAGAACTATATATGTATGAACTTTATGTATTTATTTTTTTCAGTAATAACATTTGATCATTACTTTGTTTTAATGTGATGATGAACTTGTATTAATTTAGTCACTTCTCTATTCATGATGTTCTGTAATGGTTTTTGATACACTTAATTATATAATGCACGCAGATGAACCGGCAATGGATGTACGGTGACCGACGCACCTCCGAGTATCTTGAGGGCCTGCATAAATTTCTCGAAGTGGCTGAGGCAAACAAGCAGAATGGTTTTATGTATTGTCCATGCTTTGTCTGTGAGAATACGAAGGATTACTCTAACTTGAAAACCCTTCACGTCCACCTGCTTGAGAAGGGTTTCATGCCACACTATAATGTTTGGACCAAGCACGGAGAAAGAGGGGTTATGATGGAAGACAACGAAGAGGAAGAGGATGATGACAACTATCCCCCTGAATACGGTGATACTGCAACGGGGGAAGCTGAATGATCTTCGTCGGGTCATTGTTGATGCAAAGAGACAATGCCAAAGTGAAAGGGAGAAGTTGAAGTTCGATCGCATGTTAGAGGATCACAAAAAAGGGTTGTACACAAATTGCGAAGATGACAACACAAAGCTCGGTACCACACTGAAATTGCTGAAATGGAAGGCAGACAATGGTGTATCTGACAACGGATTTGGGAAGCTACTGAAAATAATGAAGAAGAAGCTTCCAAAGGATAACGAATTGCCCGACAGTACGTACGAAGCAAAGAAGGTTCTATGCCCTCTAGGATTGGAGGTGCAGAAGATACATGCATGCCCTAATGACTGCATCCTCTACCGCGGTGAGTACGAGGATTTGAACGCATGCTCGGTATAGGGTGCATTGCGGTATAAGATCAGACGAGATGACCCTGGTGATGTTGAGGGCGAGCGCCCCAGGAAGAGGGTTCCTGCCAAGGTGATGTGGTATGCTCCTATAATACCATGGCTGAAACATCTGTTCAGAAACAAAGAGCATGCCAAGTTGATGCGATGGCACAAAGAAGACCGTAAGAAAGACGGGAAGTTGAGAGCACCCGCTGCCGGGTCGCAGTGGAGAAAAATCGAGAGAAGGTGGGGGGACTTTGCAGGTGACGCAAGGAACTTATGGTTTGGTTTAAGTGCAGATGGCATTAATCCTTTTGGGGAGCAGAGCAGCAATCATAGCACCTGGCCCGTGACTCTATGTATCTATAACCTTCCTCCTTGGTTGTGGATGACGCGGAAGTTCATTATCATGCCAGTGCTCATCCAAGGCCCTAAGCAACCCGGCAACGACATTGATGTGTACCTAAGGCCATTAGTTGAAGAACTTTTGCAGCTGTGGAATGGAGAAGGTGTACGTGTGTGGGATGAGCACAAACAGGAGGAATTTGACCTACATGCGTTGCTGTTTGTAACCATCAATGATTGGCCTGCTCTTAGTAACCTTTCAGGACAGACAAACAAGGGATACCACGCATGCACGCACTGTTTAGATGACACCGAAAGTATATATTTGGAGAAATGCAGGAAGAATGTGTACCTGGGACATCGTCGATTTCTTCCGACCAACCATCAATGTCGAAAGAAAGGCAAGCATTTCAAAGGTGAGGCAGATCACCGGTAGAAGCCCGCCCTCCGTACTGGTGATCACATACTTGATATGGTCAAGGATTTACAAGTAATCTTTGGAAAGGGTCCTGGCGGACAATCTGTTCCGAATGACGCTGAGGGACGCGCACCCATGTGGAAGAAGAAATCTATATTTTGGGACCTACCCTATTGGAAAGACCTAGAGGTCCGCTCTGCAATCGACATGATGCACGTGACGAATAATCTTTGCGTGAACCTAGGCTTCTTGGGCGTGTATGGGAAGACAAAAGATACACCGGAGGCATGGGAGGACCAGCAACGTGTGCACGAAAAAGACGGCATGCATCCAAAGCAGTATGAAGGTCCTGCCAGCTACGCTCTTACCAAAGAAGAGAAGGAAATCTTCTTTGAATGCCTGCTCAGTATGAAGGACCCGTCTGGCTTCTCGTCGAATATAAAGGGAATAATAAATATGGCAGAGAAAAAGTTCCAGAACCTAAAGTCTCATGACTGCCACGTGATTATGACGCAACTGCTTCCGGTTGCATTGAGGGGGCTTCTACCGGAAAACGTTTGATTAGCCATTGTGAAGCTATGTGCATTCCTCAATGCAATCTCTCAGAAGGTAATCGATCCAGATATCCTACCAAGGTTAAAGAATGATTTGGTGCAATGTCTTGTCAGTTTCGAGCTGGTGTTCCCACCATCCTTCTTCAATATCATGACGCACGTCCTAGTTCATCTAGTCGACGAGATTGCCATTCTCTACACAATATGTTCCCCTTTGAGAGGTTCATGGGAGTCTTGAAGAAATATGTTCGTAACTGTGCTAGGCCAGAAGGAAGCATCTCCATGGGCCATCAAACAGAGGAGGTCATTGGGTTTTGTGTTGACTTTATTCCTGACCTTAAGCCGATTGGTCTCCCTCAATCGCGGTATGAGGGGAGACTGACTGGAAAAGGCATGCTAGGAGCGGATGCAATAATATGTAGGGACGGGCATTCTTGGGCTCAAGCACACTACACAGTTCTACAGAATTCTACCTTGGTGACCCCGTATGTCAATGAACACAAGAATTTTCTGCGCTCCAAACACCCAGAGCAGTGTGACGACTGGATTACATGTGAACACATCAGGACTTTCGGCAGTTGGTTGCAAACACATCTCATGGGTAACAACATTGTTGGAGATGAGATGTACTCGTTGGCCAGGACACCATCTTCGACTGTATTGACTTAACAAGGGTACGAGATAAATGGGAATACATTTTACACGATCGCCCAAGATCAAAAGAGCACCAACCAAAACAGTGGTGTCCGCTTTGATGCAGCAACCAACAGGGGAAAGGACACATATTATGGTTACATAGTGGACATATGGGAACTTGACTATGGACATGATTTTAAGGTCCCTTTGTTTCGGTGCAAATGGGTCAATCGGTCAGGAGGCGGGGTACAGGTAGACCCGCAGTACGGAATGACAACAGTGGATCTCAACAATTTTGGGTACACAGACGAACCATTCGTCCTAGCCAATGATGTGGCGCAGGTTTTCTATGTGAAGGACATGTCTACCAAACCGAGAAAAAGAAAAGATAAGGAAGCGAATACATCATACGATGAGCCAAAGCGTCACATAGTTCTTTCAGGGAAAAGAGACATCGTGGGAGTGGAGGGCAAGACAGACATGTCTGAAGATTATGAAAAGTTTCATGAAATTCCTCCCTTCAAAGTGAAGGCTGACCCAAGCATCCTGTTAAACGATGAAGATTATCCATGGTTACGGCGCAATAAGCAAGGGACACGCGCGAAGAAAAAGTGAAGACTTTCTCTCCACAACTATTCTGATGATGGCTTTGATCTAGAATATCACTGCAGTTACATGTCAAGAAATGAAATGCCTTTTGTAACATATGAGTTTTCGTCCGAAACCGTGATACTTCGAAAGAGATTGTCCATTTTGTACACGAAGTGCATCCAGTTTTTGCCGTAACCCTCTCAACTATTTAGCACATGCTATGTGGGTGAAATGATGATACCATGCCAACTTTCAACCTTTTCAGAGTTCATTTGTACTGCTTTTCAATTTCAGGGTCATTTAGCTCAAAGAATGAATTAATAGCAAAAAGAATGAATCAAAAAGCTTTTATAAAACTCTAATAGCAAAAAGAATGAACTAAAAAGTTTTCATATAATTCTAATAGCAAAAAGAATGAACTAAAAAGAATCAATTAAATATAATATTTTTCAATAGCTAAAAGAATCAACTAAAAATAATCAAAATAATATTAACTAAAATTATCAAAGTATTTATTTGTTAAAAACTTTAATAGTAAAAAGAATTTTCATAAAGTATTTTTTGTTACAAACTTTAATAGAAAACTAAAAAGCTTTTATAAAACTCTAATAGCAAACTAAAATAACATAAAAAATAAAAAAATGCCGCCTACTAGGCCACCATGGCCTGCATACGACTAGAAACCCATATTTACATGGGCCAGGATGCAGGCCCGCGGGCCGAGCAGGCACAACATGGCAGTGACAAAGGTTAGGCATGTACTACCTGCAATAGAGAGGAGATCGACAGCTCGGTCACAGCGGGGCTTATAAACCAGTGCAGGCGCCTGTCGACTAGCGAGGTGGGACTAAACATTTGGCTGCGGCAGCACAGCCCTTTAGTCCCGGTTGGTGGCTCCAACCGGGACTAAAGGCCCCCCTTTAGTCCCGGTTGGTGACACCAACCGGGACTAAAGGTCCTTTTCAGCAGCCGAAAGGGCGGGAAGCAAAGGGCTTTAGTCCCGGTTGGTGGCTCCAACCGGGACTAAAGGGGAACCTTTAGTCCCGGTTGGAGCCACCAACCGGGACTAAAGGGTTGGGTATATAACCACGCACTTGGAAAAATTTCCAATTCCCCACCCATTTCTTCGATTTCTCCTCTCCCCCGACGGCGCCGACGACCACCTCGACGCCGTCAGGCTGCCCGACCTCGCCGTCGCCTCCCCGAGCCCTGCCCTGCCCCGACGCCCTCGCCACGCCCTGCCCCGACGCCCTCGCCGCGCCCTGCCCCGACGTCGTCGTCGCCGAGCCCCTGCCCCGATGCCGTACGTCCGCCGCGCGCTCCCCTCATCGCCGGCCCTCCAGCTCCATCGCCCCTGCCCCGACGCCGTCCCCGCGCGCTCCCCTCGTCGCCAGCCATCGCCATCCCTGCCCGGTCTCCCCTCCTCGTCTTGCAAGGTAGTTTTTTCTGTAGTAATTTTTTTTCGGTAGATGCATGTTCGATGATGATTTTTTTATGCTTTGATGATGATGATAGATGATAGATGATGATGATGATGATGATAGATGATTTTCTGTAGTAATTTTTTCTATAGTAATTTTGTTAGATAATTTTTTCTGTAGTAATTTTGTGTTAGATGATTTGTTGTTAGATGATGATGATGATAGATGATAGATGATGATGATGATGTGATAGATGATTTTCTATAGTAATTTTTTCTGTAGTAATTTTGTTAGATAATTTTTTCTGTAGTAATTTTGTTAGATGATTTGTTGTTAGATGATGATGATAGATGATATAGATAGATGGAATGATAATGCCATGCTAATTTTCACTCGATGGAATTATAGGTTGTGGTGTTTGCATCTCCGTGGTCACTGATTGTCCCTCCGCTGTTCGACAAAAGGTGTCCATTTGTTGAGTTGTGTATTAATCATCTTGTGTATAAATCTTGTATTCATTTTGTATTCATCTTGTGTATAAATATTGTATTCATCAAATATCGTCGTAACTTCGACATGAGGGGGGAGGAGTCCTCGACGATCGTCTATGTTTGCCACTAATCCATCTCTCATGGTTGTATATTGCCATGTTGTAATATTTGCAGAAACTATGGACGGCAGAGATATAGAACAAGATAGGACGACTCATTAGATATGATTCTAGATAATGTCCAATGCCTCATATCGCGAATGTTGTTCATTGACTTCGACATGAGGGGGGGGGGTCGTTAAAACATAACCCCGATAATTTCGGTATAACTTCGACATGAGGGGGGAGGGGGTCGTTAAAACATAACCCCGATAATCCACTAATCCATTTCTCATATGCATATGATTCCTTGTCGTGATTAGGTCTATGTTTGCCACTAATCCATCTCTCATGGTTGTATATTGCCATGTTGTAATATTTGCAGAAACTATGGACAGAGACTTAGAAAAAGAAGAGTTGTTGGGGGATATAATCCGCGACGGAGGTGATCCCTTGTCGTTTCTCAATGACACCGATGGTGAGGAAGGAGATCATGATGGCTCCGGTGATCGAGTGGAGGAGGAAGGAGATCATGATGGCTCCGGTGACCGAACGGAGGAGCAAGGAGATCATGACGGCTCCAGTGACCGAACGGAGGAGGGAGCCTTAACTGTTGCAAAGTCCGGCGAGGTATATATACATATATTAATTAAGCCTCTGCTGACTTGATGCATTAATTGTTTTGTATGTACATATATTAACTCTTCTTTCTTCTTTTAATTAGCCCTCCGGATCGAGCCAAACTTCCGTAAGGAGACGAGGCCCGAAGAAAAGGTTGCGCCAGGATGAAAGGTTCACGATCGAAGAAGTCGGTCGAGATGGCCAACCGATTGCTCCCAAGTGGAGCAGGGACACATTTATACATCAGTGCGGAGTGGTTGTTAGGGACCGCGTCCCGATCAGCATCCAAGAATGGAATAAGAAGAAGGACCCTGAAGTTTCTTATGCCCAGGATAGACAGAAAGATGATCTTTGGACCTCGCTGATGACAAATTTCAGCCTACCGCCAGAGGCGGATCCGAATAAGGTCAAGGCATTTGCTCTTAAGAAGATGGCAGAACTATTCAAGAACTGGAAGAAAGATTTGAACAAAAAGTTTGTCGAGAAAGACAAGACTCCAGAATTCACCGGTGCATATGAGAAGATAAAAGATCACTGGCCCACATTTGTGGCCTACAAGAAATCGGACAAGGGCAAGCAAAGGTCAGCGACAAATAAGCTAAATGCTGCAAAGAAGAAGTATCACCATGTTACGGGGTCAGGTGGCTACAGCAAAGCCCGGCCTACGTGGGACAAAGCTGAGCAAGACCTGCTTGCTAAAGGGGTCCAACCAGCGACATTGCACTGGCCAGATCGGTCAAGGACTTGGTTCTTCGGGGTTGGGGGAACTTTGTGTTGGAAATATGCCCTAGAGGCAATAATAAATTGGTTATTATTATATTTCCTTGTTCATGATAATCGTTTATTATCCATGCTATAATTGTATTGATTGGAAACTCAAATACATGTGTGGGTACATAGACAACACTGTGTCCCTAGTAAGCCTCTAGTTGACTAGCTCGTTGATCAAAGATGGTTAAGGTTTCCTAGCCATTGACATGAGATGTCATTTGATAACGGGATCACATCATTAGGAGAATGATGTGATGGACAAGACCCAAACTACGAACGTAGCATATGATCGTGTCAGTTTATTGCTATTGTTTTCTGCATGTCAAGTATCTTTTCCTTTGACCATGAGATCATGCAACTCCCTGACATCGGAGGAATACCTTGTGTGTATCAAACGTCGCAACGTAACTGGGTGACTATAAAGGTGCTCTACAGGTATCTTCGAGGGTGTCTGTTGGGTTGGCATGGATCAAGACTGGGATTTGTTACTCCGTGTGACGGAGAGGTATCTCAGGGCCCACTCGGTAATACAACATCACAATGAGCCTTGCAAGCAATGTGACTAAAGTGTTAGCCACGAGATCTTGTATTACGGAACGAGTAAAGAGACTTGCCGGTAACGAGATTGAACTAGGTATAGAGATACCGACGATCGAATCTCGGGCAAGTAACATACCGAAGAACAAAGGGAACAGTATACGGGATTAACTGAATCCTTGACATAGAGGTTCGACCGATAAAGATCTTCGTAGAATATGTAGGAGCCAATATGGGCGTCCAGGTCCCGCTATTGGTTATTGATCGTAGAGGTGTCTCGATCACGTCTACATAGTTCTCGAACCCGCAGGGTCTACACACTTAACGTTTGGTGACGATTAGTATAGTTGAGTTATTTTGTTGGTGACCGAAGGTTGTTCGGATAAGATCCCGGATATGACGAGGATCTCCGGAATAGTCCGGAGGTAAAGATTGATATATGTGATAATAGTGTTTTGGTTTCCGGAAGGGTTCCGGAATTCACCGGAAGAGGTTCCGGATGTTTCCCGAAATGTTCGGATACGAGAACACTTTATTTGGGCCAAGGGGTAAAGCCCACGAGGCTTAGGCAAGGTGCGAAAGGAAGTTTTGCTGGCGTCTGGGGCGGTACTACCGCTTATCGTAAGCGGTACTACCGCTACGGGCGGTACTACCGCTTATCGTAAGCGGTACTACCGCTACGGGCGGTACTACCGCTTATCGTAAGCGGTACTACCGCTTGTACGCGATACTGCAGGGATCCGAGTTGGACTCTTTCCCTGCGGGCCAAACCGACCTTGTGCGGGCAAAACCGACCTGGAGGAGGCTTTTACTCCAAGTTTAGACCCCAAGGCTCAACATATAAATAGAGGGGCAGGGCTAGCACACGGGATAGATCAAGATTTCCCAAGCCGTGTGTCGGCAACCCTAACCCTCTAGTTCTCCCGTCATAATCTCCGTAGTGCTTGGCGAAGCCCTGCAGAGATTGTTCCTCACCACCATCACCACGCCGTCGTGCTGCCGGAACTCATCTACTACTTCATCATCGCTCGCTGGATCGAGGAGGTGAAGGCGTCATCAAGCCGTACGTGTGTTGAACGCGGAGGTGCCGTCCGTTCGGCACTAGTTCGTGATCGGATCGAGGGACGACTTGCGATTTGGATCGCGGAGACGTTCGACTACATCAACCGCGTTTCTTAACCCTTCCGCTTAGCGATCTACAAGGGTATGTAGATTCACTCTCCCTCTCGTAGATGCTCATCACCATGGATAGATCTTGTGTGTGCGTAGGAATTTTTTTGTTTCCCATGCAACGTTCCCCAACAGTGGCATCTGAGCCAGGTCTATGCGTAGATGAGATCTCGAGTAGAACACAAACGAGTTGTGGGCGTGGGTGTATACATATTGCTTGCCGTTACTAGTTGATACTTGATTCGGCGTCATTGTGAGATGAAGCGGCCCGGACCGACATTACGCGTACGCTTACGCGAGACAGGTTCCTTCAACTGACATGTAACTTCGTTGCATAAAGATGGCTAGCGGGTGTCTGTCTCTCTCACTTTAGTTGAATCGATTTCAATGAAGAGGGTTCTTTTAGAAGATCAAAAAGCAATCACTACACCACGTTGTGGTTTTGCGTAGGTAAGAACGGTTCTTGCAAACCCGTAGCAGCCACGTAAAATTTGCAACAACAATTAGAGGACGTCTAACTTGTTTTTGCAGGGTATGTTGTGATGTGATATGGCCAATTACATGATGAGATATATGTGATGTATGAGATGATCATGTGTTGTATAGAATATCACGACTTGCATGTCGATGAGTACGGCAACTGGCAGGAGCCATAGAGTTGTCTTTAATTATTTTCGCCGTTTTTGCTTTACTTTATCGCTATGAGTTAGCAATAGTCGTGGAAGCAACAGTCGGCGCGACAACCTCATGGCGACACGTTGATGGAGATCAAGATGATGGAGATCATGGTGTCATGCCGGTGACGATGGAGATCATGCCGGTGCTTTGGAGATGGAGATCAAAAGCACAAGTTCATGGCCATATCATGTCACTTATGAATTGCATGTGATGTTAATCCTTTTATGCATCTTATTTTGCTTAGGACGACGGTAGCATTATAAGGTGATCCCTCACTTAAATTTCAAGATAAATTGTGTTCTCCCCGAGTGTGCACCGTTGCGAAAGTTCGTCGTTTCGAGACACGCCGTGATGATCGGGTGTGATAGACTCTACGTTCACATACAACGGGTGTAAGCCATGTTGCACGTGCGGAACACTCGGGTTAAACTTGATGAGCCTAGCATGTACAGACATGGCTTCGGAACACAAGAGACCGAAAGGTCGAACATGAGTCATATAGTAGATATGATCAACATGAAGATGTTCACCATTGAAACCACCTCAACTCACGTGATGATCGGACTTGAGTTGGTGGATTTGGATCATGTTACACTCGAATGATCGAAGGGATGTCAATTTGAGTGGGAGTTTTTAAGTAATATAATTAACTAAACTCATTATCTTGAACAATAGTCTAAGTTGTCTTTGCTATATTTATGTCGTAGATCATGGCTCGCGCAGTAGCACCCCTGAATTTTAATGCGTTCCTAGAGAAAGCTAAGTTGAAAGATGATAGAAGTAACTTTGTGGACTGGGCCCGTAATCTAAGGATTATCCTTACGGCTTCCCAGAAGGCTTATGTCCTTGATGCACCGCTTGGTGATCCACCCGCTCCAGTTGAGTCTCTAGACGTTGTGAACGCCTGGCAGGCTCGTTCTGAAGATTACTCAATAGTTCAATGTGCAATATTGTATGGCTTAGAACCGGGACTTCAAAGACGTTTTGAACGTCATGGAGCATATGAGATGTTCCAGGAGTTGAAGTTTATCTTTCAGAAGAATGCCCGGATCGAGAGATATGAGATCTCCGATAAGTTCTATGCTTGCAAGATGGAGGAGAACGGGTCTATCAGTGATCACATACTCAGAATGTCTGGGTACTCCACCAGTCTGGCTGAATTGGGGATGCCCCTTCCGCTAGAGGCTATCACTGACAGAGTTCTTCAATCATTGCCACCTAGCTACAAGAGCTTTGTGTTGAACTATAACATGCACGGGATGAACAAGTCAGTCGCCGAGCTGTTTGCGATGCTGAAAGCCGCTGAGTCTGAAATTCAGAAGGAGCATCAAGTGTTTATGGTCAATAAAACCACTAGTTTCAAGAAAAATGGCAAGGGTAAGAAGGGTAACTCCAAGAAGAGTGGCAAAGAAGTTGCTCCTCTCGTGAAGAAACCCAAGGCTGGACCCAAACCAGAAACTGTGTGCTTTCATTGCAAGGGAACTGGACACTGGAAGCGGAACTGCCCCAAGTATTTGACTGATAAGAAGGCGGCCAACAACAAACAAGGTATATATGATATACATGTTATTGATGTGTACCTTACCAACTCTCGTTGTAGTGCCTGGGTATTTGATACCGGTGCGGTTGCTCATATTTGCAACTCAAAACAGGAACTGCGGAATAGACGGAGGCTAGCAAAGGACGAAGTGACGATGCGCGTGGGAAATGGTTCCAAGGTTGATGTGATCGCCGTCGGCACGCTCGCTCTTCGATTACCATCGGGATTAGTGATGAACCTGAATAATTGTTATTTAGTGCCTGCGTTAAGCATGAACATTATATCTGGATCTTGTTTATTGCTAGACGGTTACTCATTTAAATCAGAGAATAATGGTTGTTCTATTTATATGAGTAATATCTTTTATGGTCATGCACCCAATGTGAGGGGTTTATTCTTATTGAATCTCGATAGTAATGATACACATGTTCATAACATTGATGCCAAAAGATGTAGAATTGATAATGATAATACCACTTTCTTGTGGCACTGCCGTTTAGGTCATATTGGCGTAAAACGCATGAGGAAGCTCCATGCTGATGGACTTTTAGAGTCACTTGATTTTGAATCACTTGACACATGTGAGCCATGCCTCATGGGCAAGATGACTAAAACGCCGTTCTCTGGAACAATGGAACGGGCAAGTGACTTATTGGAAATCATACATACTGATGTGTGCGGTCCGATGAGTATTGAGGCGCGCGGTGGTTATCGTTACTTTCTCACCTTCACTGATGACTTAAGTAGATATGGGTATATTTACTTAATGAAACACAAGTCTGAAACATTTGAAAAGTTCAAACAATTTCAGAGTGAAGTTGAGAATCATCGTAACAAGAAGATTAAATTCCTACGATCTGATCGAGGAGGAGAATATCTGAGTTATGAGTTTGGTAGTCACTTAAGACAGTGTGGAATTGTTTCACAATTGACACCGCCTGGAACACCACAGCGTAATGGTGTGTCCGAACGTCGTAATCGAACCTTATTGGATATGGTGCGATCTATGATGTCTCTTGCCGATTTGCCACTATCGTTTTGGGGCTATGCATTAGAGACAGCTGCATTCACTTTAAATAGGGCACCATCGAAATCCGTTGAGACGACGCCATATGAACTTTGGTTTGGCAAGAAGACAAAGCTGTCGTTTCTTAAAGTTTGGGGATGTGATGCTTATGTCAAAAAGCTTCAGCCTGAAAAGCTGGAACCCAAAGCGGAGAAATGCGTCTTCATAGGATACCCAAAAGAGACAGTTGGGTATACCTTCTACCTTAGATCCGAAGGCAAAGTGTTTGTCGCTAAAAACAGAACTTTTCTTGAGAAAGAATTTCTATCGAAAGAATTGAGTGGGAGGAAGATAGAACTTGATGAGGTTGTTGAACCTTTACTTCAACCTGAAAGTAGCGCAGCGTAGAAAGATGTTTCTGTAGAGCCTACATCAGCTGAAGAGGAAGTTAATGATGATGATCATGAAGCTTTGGGTCAAGTTGCTATCGAACCTCGTAGGTCGACAAGGATGCGTACTGCTCCTGAGTGGTACGGCAACCCTGTCTTAGAAGTCATGTTGTTGGACAACGATGAACCTACGAGCTATGGAGAAGCGATGATGGGCCCGGATTCCGAGAAGTGGTTAGAGGCCATGAAATCCGAGATGGGATCCATGTATGAAAACAAAGTGTGGACTTTGGAAGTATTACCTGAAGGGCGTAAGGCCATTCAGAACAAATGGATCTTTAGGAGGAAGACGGACGCGGACGGTAATGTCACCGTCTATAAAGCTCGACTTGTGGCAAAGGGTTTTTCACAAGTTCAAGGAGTTGACTACGATGAGACCTTCTCACCCGTAGCGATGCTTAAGTCCGTCAGAATCATGTTAGCAATAGCTGCCTTTTTCGATTATGAAATTTGGCAGATGGATGTCAAAACAGCGTTCCTTAACGGTTTCCTTAAGGAAGAGTTGTATATGATGCAACCAGAAGGTTTTGTCGTTCCAGAGAATGCTGACAACGTTTGCAAACTCCAGCGATCCATTTATGGGCTGGTGCAAGCATCTCGGAGTTGGAATCTTCGCTTTGATGAGGTGATCAAAGCGTTCGAGTTTATACAAGTTTACGGAGAAGCTTGTATTTACAAGAAAGTGAGTGGGAGCTCTATAGCGTTTCTAATATTATATGTGGATGACATATTACTAATTGGAAACAATATAGAAATGTTGGAAAGCGTGAAGGAATATTTGAACAAGAGTTTTTCAATGAAGGACCTAGGAGAAGCTGCTTTCATATTAGGCATCAAGATCTATAGAGATAGATCAAGACGCTTAATAGGACTTTCACAAAGCACATACCTTGACAAAGTTTTGAAGAAGTTCAAAATGGCTCAGTCCAAGAAGGGGTTCTTGCCTGTTTTGCAAGGTATGAAGTTGAGTAAGACTCAATGCCCAGTGACTGCAGGAGATAGAGAAAAGATGAGTCTCATCCCCTATGCTTCAGCCATAGGCTCTATCATGTATGCAATGCTGTGCACAAGACCCGATGTCAGCCTTGCCATAAGTATGGTCGGAAGGTTTCAAAGTGATCCAGGAATGGAACACTGGATGGCGGTCAAGAATATCCTGAAGTACCTGAAAAGGACTAAGGACATGTTTCTCGTTTATGGAGGTGATCAAGAGCTCGTCGTAAAGGGTTACGTCGATGCAAGCTTTGACACTGATCCGGATGACTCTAAGTCACAAACCGGATACATATTTATTCTTAATGGGGGTGCGGTTAGCTGGTGCAGTTCCAAGCAGAGCGTGGTAGCTGATTCTACATGCGAAGCGGAGTACATCGCTGCCTCGGAGGCGGCGAAGGAAGGTGTCTGGATGAAGGAGTTCATGACAGATCTTGGAGTAGTGCCTAGTGCACTTAACCCAATGACTCTGTTTTGTGATAATACTGGTGCCATTGCTCTAGCCAAGGAACCAAGATTTCACAAGAGGACCAGACACATAAAGCGACGCTTCAATTCCATCCGCGATTACATCAAGGAGGACGACATAAATATTTGCAAAGTACACACGGATCTGAATGTTGCAGATCCGATGACTAAACCTCTTCTAAGGGCTAAACATGAACAACACCAGAACTGCATGGGTGTTCGATTCATTACAATGTAAATCACATAGTGATGTGAACTAGATTATTGACTCTAGTGCAAGTGGGAGACTGTTGGAAATATGCCCTAGAGGCAATAATAAATTGGTTATTATTATATTTCCTTGTTCATGATAATCGTTTATTATCCATGCTATAATTGTATTGATTGGAAACTCAAATACATGTGTGGGTACATAGACAACACTGTGTCCCTAGTAAGCCTCTAGTTGACTAGCTCGTTGATCAAAGATGGTTAAGGTTTCCTAGCCATTGACATGAGATGTCATTTGATAACGGGATCACATCATTAGGAGAATGATGTGATGGACAAGACCCAAACTACGAACGTAGCATATGATCGTGTCAGTTTATTGCTATTGTTTTCTGCATGTCAAGTATCTTTTCCTTTGACCATGAGATCATGCAACTCCCTGACATCGGAGGAATACCTTGTGTGTATCAAACGTCGCAACGTAACTGGGTGACTATAAAGGTGCTCTACAGGTATCTCCGAGGGTGTCTGTTGGGTTGGCATGGATCAAGACTGGGATTTGTTACTCCGTGTGACGGAGAGGTATCTCAGGGCCCACTCGGTAATACAACATCACAATGAGCCTTGCAAGCAATGTGACTAAAGTGTTAGCCACGAGATCTTGTATTACGGAACGAGTAAAGAGACTTGCCGGTAACGAGATTGAACTAGGTATAGAGATACCGACGATCGAATCTCGGGCAAGTAACATACCGAAGAACAAAGGGAACAGTATACGGGATTAACTGAATCCTTGACATAGAGGTTCGACCGATAAAGATCTTCGTAGAATATGTAGGAGCCAATATGGGCGTCCAGGTCCCGCTATTGGTTATTGATCGTAGAGGTGTCTCGATCATGTATACATAGTTCTCGAACCCGCAGGGTCTACACACTTAACGTTTGGTGACGATTAGTATAGTTGAGTTATTTTGTTGGTGATCGAAGGTTGTTCGGATAAGATCCCGGATATGACGAGGATCTCCGGAATAGTCCGGAGGTAAAGATTGATATATGTGATAATAGTGTTTTGGTTTCCGGAAGGGTTCCGGAATTCACCGGAAGAGGTTCCGGATGTTTCCCGAAATGTTCGGATACGAGAACACTTTATTTGGGCCAAGGGGTAAAGCCCACGAGGCTTAGGCAAGGTGCGAAAGGAAGTTTTGCTGGCGTCTGGGGCGGTACTACCGCTTATCGTAAGCGGTACTACCGCTACGGGCGGTACTACCGCTTATCGTAAGCGGTACTACCGCTACGGGCGGTACTACCGCTTATCGTAAGCGGTACTACCGCTTGTACGCGATACTGCAGGGATCCGAGTTGGACTCTTTCCCTGCGGGCCAAACCGACCTTGTGCGGGCAAAACCGACCTGGAGGAGGCTTTTACTCCAAGTTTAGACCCCAAGGCTCAACATATAAATAGAGGGGCAGGGCTAGCACACGGGATAGATCAAGATTTCCCAAGCCGTGTGTCGGCAACCCTAACCCTCTAGTTCTCCCGTCATAATCTCCGTAGTGCTTGGCGAAGCCCTGCAGAGATTGTTCCTCACCACCATCACCACGCCGTCGTGCTGCCGGAACTCATCTACTACTTCATCATCGCTCGCTGGATCGAGGAGGTGAAGGCGTCATCAAGCCGTACGTGTGTTGAACGCGGAGGTGCCGTCCGTTCGGCACTAGTTCGTGATCGGATCGAGGGACGACTTGCGATTTGGATCGCGAAGACGTTCGACTACATCAACCGCGTTTCTTAACGCTTCCGCTTAGCGATCTAGAAGGGTATGTAGATTCACTCTCCCTCTCGTAGATGCTCATCACCATGGATAGATCTTGTGTGTGCGTAGAAATTTTTTTGTTTCCCATGCAACGTTCCCGTTTTCTTCCCAGCCTCAGCTCCAGACGGTTTGTGGTGCATTCCTCACCACTTCTCTCAAAGAGATAACTATTTCTGGATGCCCTCATCTAGTATTTGACGTCGCCAGATTTACCTCCCTCGAGAAACTAACAATAATCGGGGGTTGCCCCAAGATGCTCTTGTCTTTGGTGCACAGAAGATTGCTCCTCCCGCAATCACTTGAACAAATTGCAATATACTATGAGTTTCCCCAGGAAACCATGCAGCCGTGCTTTCTGAATAACCGTACGTGCCTCAAAAAGATACAATTATTTTTTAGCTCAGGTTTGAATTCTCTAATGCTGCACTCCTGTACATCGTTGGAAGACTTGACAATTATGGAATGCAAATCACTCACTGCATTACACGGCATGGAATCACTCCGGACTCTCAGGGCTTTGACACTACATTCGAACTCAAGTTTGGAGTTTCTAGAGCTGAAACCCTTGACGCTGCTGGAAGATCTTAACATTGTACACTGTACTTCGCTCGTCCCACTAGAGGGCTTGCGATCCCTCGTGAACCTCAGGCATTTCAAAGTAATCAGATCCCTGATAGGGTTTGGAGAGAGTTGTGATGGGATCATTTTCCCTAAACTGGAAAGTCTTACTATCGATGTTTTGTCTCGCCTTACCACGCCATTCTGCAAGGGCCTCACCTGCCTCCAACGACTAAAGCTATATGGTTTGAAAGAAGCGAGATTAACAGATGAGCAAGAGATGGCGCTTCTGCTCCATAGGTCCCTGCAGGATCTCCATTTTCTCAACTGTGATGACCTGGTACATCTTCCGGCGGGGCTGCACAGCCTTCCTTCCCTCAAGACGCTGGAGATCGTATGGTGTCCACGCATCTCAGAGCTACCCAAGGAGGGCCTCCCACCTTCGCTGGAGAAACTTGATATAGTATGTTGTGATGATCTGGAAGATCTTCCTGCAGGGCTGCACAGCCTTCCTTCACTCAAGAAACTGAAGATCGACTGCTGTAAGGGCCTCTCACGGCTGCCCAAGGAGGGCCTCCCACCCTCGCTGGAACAGCTCGAGGTCGAAGAATGCAGCAGCAAGCTCTCAAAACAATGCAGATTGCTAGCAACAAGCAAGCTAAAGGTCAAGATTGATGAGCCCTTTTTGGGCTGATTACCTGCTGTCTTGCTGCTGTGCTAAGGTAGGTACACTTCTAAGTTTCTACCATACTATATTTGGTGTCAGCAGAAGATGATGAACACCTTTTCCATTCTAATTGACGTATTGCACAAATGGTCTGCAGTTCCAGTAATGCACCTGGGAGATCAGATCATCGGCTCCAGTTTGATGGATTGGAGACGTCTGACACTATGCTGAAGAAAAGAAAAGAGGAGCGTTATGCAGCTGCTTCAATTTTTTTTCTTTTCATCCATCAAGCAGCACTGCACTCACAAATGGCACAGAACTAATCCGGTTTATGCAAACACCAAAAGTGAACATATTTCTCCATGTCTCTTGCCTACATTCGTTGAGGAAGGTAGAGCGTAAAACTGAAATCAACAATGTAAATCAAATGTGTTCTGTTCCTTTGTGCTGTAATTATTCAAGGAAAAGAGAGAGGAAAGATATGGCTTCTGATGTGGTTTAAATCAGTGTGCTTTCCTAGATCTCTGTCGTTAGTCAGAGAGGCTACACTAGTATATCTTGTACGAATATAGAATGGCATCATAGATGTATTTTGGCCCAACTTCTACCATGCCCTGCAAATATCATGGAAGGAGCATGTTGCATACTCGCATTTCAAAAGTTGAAAATTCGAAATTTTCAAATAATTACATAATTTACTCATTTTTTATTAACTTAGTTATTTTGAATTCCTTTTGTTTATTAAGTTTTTGTAAGGGAAACTTGTTAAGCTTGGATGAATTTCCTACGGGGAAAAATGATTTTATATAACTAACTTGTCGTGGCAACTAATTTTATAAGCCTAACTTTGACCATAAAAATGATTTTATATAGCATAACTTGTCGTGGTTTTAATGTGATGATGAACTTGTATTAATTTGGTCATTTCTCTATTCATGATGTTCTGTAATGGTTTTTGATATACTTAATTATATAATGCACGCAGATGAACCAGCAATGGATGTACGGTGACCGATGCACCTCCGACTACATTACGGGCCTGCATAATTTTCTCGATGTGGCTGAGGCAAACAAGCAGAATGGTTTTATGTATTGTCCATGTACTGTCTGTGAGAATATGAAGGATTACTCTGACTCGAAAACCCTTCACTTTCACCTGCTTAAGAATGGTTTCATGCCACACTATAATGTTTGGACCAAGCACGGAGAAAGAGGGGTTATGATGGAAGACAACGAAGAAGAAGAGGATGATGACAACTATCCTATGTTCCCTGAATACGGTGATACTGCAACGGGGGAAGCTGAAGATCAAGAGGCACCACATGTGCCCGATGATGATCTTCGCCGGGTCATTGTTGATGCACAGAGAGGATGCGAAAGTGAAAGGGAGAAATTGAAGTTCGATCGCATGTTAGAGGATCACAAAAAAGGGTTGTACCCAAATTGCGAAGATGGCAACACAAAGCTCGGTACCGCACTGGAATTGCTGCAATGGAAGGCAGAGAATGGTGTATCTGACAAGGGATTTGGGAAGCTACTGAAAATAATGAAGAAGAAGCTTCCAAAGAATAACGAATTGCCTGACAGTACGTACGAAGCAAAGAAGGTTCTTTTCCCTCTAGGATTAGAGGTGCAGAAGATACATGCATGCCCTAATGACTGCATCCTCTACCGCGGTGTGGAGTACGAGAATTTGAATGCATGCCCGGTATGCGGTGCATTGCGGTATAAGATCAGACGAGATGACCCTGGTGATGTTGAGGGCGAGCGCCCCAGGAAGAGGGTTCCTTCCAAGGTGATGTGGTATGCTCCTATAATACCACGGTTGAAACGTCTGTTCAGAAACAAAGAGCATGCCAAGTTGTTGCGTTGGCATAAAGAAGACCGTAAGAAAGACGGGAAGTTGAGAGTACCCGCTGATGGGTCGCAGTGGAGAAAAATCGAGAGAAAGTGGCCGGACTTTGCAGGTGACGCAAGGAACTTATGGTTTGGTTTAAGTGCAGATGGCATTAATCCTTTTGGGGAGCAGAGCAGCAATCATAGCACCTGGCCTGTGACTCTATGTATCTATAACCTTCCTCCTTGGTTGTGCATGAAGCGGAAGTTCATTATGATGCCAGTGCTCATCCAAGGCCCTAAGCAACCCGGCAACGACATTGATTTGTACCTAAGGCCATTAGTTGAAGAACTTTTACAGCTGTGGGACATAAAAGGTGTACGTATGTGGGATGAGCACAAACAGCAGGAATTTGACTTACGAGCGTTGCTGTTTGTAACCATGAATGATTCGCCTGCTCTTAGTAACCTTTCAGGATAAACAAACAAGGGATACCACGCATGCACGCACTGTTTAGATGAAACCGAAAGTATATATTTGGATAAATGTAAGAAGAATGTGTACCTGGGACATCGTCGATTTCTTCCGACCAAGCATGCCCTAAGAAAGAAAGGCAAGCATTTCAAAGGTGAGGCAGATCACCGGAAGAAGCCTGTCCTCCGTACTGGTGATGATATACTTGATATGGTCAAGGATTTACAAGTAATCTTTGGAAAGGGTCCTGGCGAACAATCTGTTCCGAATGACGCTGACGGACACGCACCCATGTGGAAGAAGAAATCTATATTTTGGGACCTACCCTATTGTAAAGACCTAGAGGTCCGCTCTGCAATCGACGTGATGCACGTGACGAAGAATCTTTGCGTGAACCTGCTAGGCTTCTTGGGCGTGTATGGGAAGACCAAAGATACACCGGAGGCACGGGAGGAACAGCAACGTATGAACGAAAATGACGGCATGCATCCAAAGCAGTATGAAGGTCCTGCCAGCTACGCTCTTACCAAAGCAGAGAAGGAAATCTTTTTTGAATGCCTGCTCAGTATCAAGGTCCCGTCTGGCTTCTCGTCGAATATAAAGGGAATAATAAATATGGCAGAGAAAAAATTCCAGAACCTAAAGTCTCATGACTGCCACGTGATTATGACGCAACTGCTTCCGATTGCATTGAGGGGGCTTCTACCAGAAAATGTTCGATTAGCCATTGTGAAGCTATGTGCATTCCTCAATGCAATTTCACAGAAGGTAATCGATCCAGAAATCCTACCAAGGTTACAGAATGATTTGGTCCAATGTCTTGTCAGTTTCGAGTTGGTGTTCCCACCATCCTTCTTCAATATTATGACGCACGTCCTAGTTCACCTAGTCGACGAGATTGCAATTCTGGGTCCTGTATTTCTACACAATATGTTCCCCTTTGAGAGGTTCATGGGAGTCTTAAAGAAATATGTTCGTAACCGTGCTAGGCCAGAAGGAAGCATCTCCACGGGCCATCAAACAGAGGAGGTCATTGAGTTTTGTGTTGACTTTATTCCTGACCTTAAGCCGATTGGTGTTCCTGAATCGCGGCATGAGGGGAGACTGGGTGGAAAAGGCACGCTAGGACCGAACTCAATAATATGTAGGGACGGGCATTCTTGGGCGCAAGAACACTACACAGTTCTACAAAATTCTACCTTGGTGGCCCCGTATATCAATGAACACAAGAATATTCAACGCTCCAAACACCCGGAGCAGTCTGACGACTGGATTACACGTGAACACATGGGGACTTTCGGCGGTTGGTTGCAAACACATCTCATGGGTACACACCACTGTTGGAGATGACCTGTACTTCTTGGCCAGGACACCATCTTTGACTGTATTGACTTTCCAAGGGTACGGGATAAATGGGAATACATTTTACACGATCGCCCAAGATAAAAAGAGCACCAACCAAAACAGTGGTGTCCGCTTTGATGCAGCAAACACCAATAGGGCAAAGGACACATATTATGGTTACATAGAGGACATATGGGAACTTGACTATGGACGTGATTTTAAGGTCCCTTTGTTTCGGTGCAAATGGGTCAATCTGTCAGGAGGCGGGGTACAGGTAGACCCGCAGTACGGAATGACAACAGTGGATCTCAACAATCTTGGGTACACAGACGAACCATTCGTCCTAGCCAATGATGTGGCGCAGGTTTTCTATGTGAACACTAGTAGAAAAAGGGCCTAATGTGAAGCTCATTAGTCCCGGTTTGTAATTGAACCGGCATTAATGTGACCATTAGTGCCGGTTCCAACGGCTAGCCGGGCGGCGCTCATTAGTACCGGTTCGTGGCGAACCTTTAGTACCGGTTCGTTCCACGAACCGGTACTAAAGAGGTGGTGGCCTTTAGTACGGGTTGGTGGCTCCAACCGGTACTAAAGACCCCCCCCTTTAGTACCGGTTGGAGCCACCAACCGGTACTAAAGGGGTGCGCTGCCACCCGCAGTGCACAATGTTTAGTCCCACCTCGCTAGTTGAGAGGAGTTCGCACCGATTTATAAGCCCCGCCGCGGCTACCGTGTCGAGCTCCTCTCTAAGCAGGCCTTTGTGGGCCTATTGCAAGTCTTCTGCCCTGTGGGGCCTACTGGGCCGTACGGGCCTGCATCCTGGCCCAACTAGAGGTTGGCTTTCTAGTCGTATGCAGGCCGTGCCGGCCCAGTAGGCCGCCTGTTTTTGCTTTATTTCAAAAAAAAATCCTTTAGTACCGGTTGGTGTTACCAACCGGTACTAAAGGTCTCCCTGCCCCCGGCGCGGGCTCGTGCCACGTGGTGGCCCTTTAGTGGCGGTTTGTGTTGAACCGGTACTAAAGGGGGGGGGCCTTTAGTCCCCACACTTTAGTGCCGGTTGCAGAACCGGCACTAAAGGGCCTTACGAACCGGTGCTAAATCCCGGTTCTGCACCAGTGGAAGGACATGTCTACCAAACCGAGAAAAAAAAAGATAAGGAAGCGAACACATCATACGATGAGCCAAAGCGCCACATAGTTCTTTCAGGGAAAAGAAACATCGTGGGAGTGGAGGACAAGACAGACATGTCAGAAGATTATGAAAAGTTTCATGAAATTTCTCCCTTCAGAGTGAAGACTGACCCAAGCATCCTGTTAAATGATGAAGATTATCCATGGTTACGGCGCAATAAGCAAGGGACACACGCAAAGAAATAGTTTTATACCCCAAGATCCCACTCTGGGATGTGACCGGCTTCACCGCCATCACTTTCTCTCTAGTGTGAGTTTCCGGACTTATAGCTGGAAAGTGCCACTTCGGACAAACCGGAGGGAATCTTTGTAAGAGCTAGCTAGGGCATTTTGGCATTTGAAACATGATTTTAGAATAATTATTTATTAAGTTATGAAATTTCAATTATTCATATCCTTTTAGTGTTTTAATTATACAGAGGAGTTAAACAAAGCAAATAGAAAACAAAACAAAATACTAAACTAATACCTTAACAGAAAAGAAAATATAACATTATTAGGTTAACAAAAAGTATTTTATAATATTCTTCAATAGCAAAAAGAATCAACTAAAAAGCTTTTATAAAACTCTAGTTATGATCAAAATAATATTAACTTAAAATTATATAAAATTTATCCAACTAAAATTTTCATAAAGTATTTTTTGTTAAAAATTTTAATAGCAAAAAGAATTAAATCAAAACATTAAAATAATTTTAAAACACCTATTTAAAATATCCTTTGATTTACATGTGTATTACATGTAAGTGACCATGTACAAAATTTTAGAGGTGATTTGGAGAAGGTCCAAAAATTTACATGTAACATATGCAAAAAAAAATTAAAAGAAAAAAAAAGCCCGCCTACTAACAGGAGAAATTACACTCCACGGCCTGCATACCACTAGAAGCCCAACCATATGGGCCAGGATGCAGGCCCGTGGGACATGTATTTCTTCTGCCAGTAGGCCCCATAGGGCAGAGAGGCACCAGGTTAGACGATGAGTTGTCTGCATTGCTAGGATCTTGCCAACTCACCCACAGCCGGGTTTATAAACCGATGCGAGCGCCTCTCGCTTGGCGAGGTGGGACTAAACTCCCACCACCCGTCAGCTGTGCCCGGTCAGGCCTTTAGTCCTGGTTGGTGGAACCAACCGGGACTAAAGGCCTGAGCTTTCGCGCCCATTTGGCTGCCGAAAACGAGCTTTAGTCCCGGTTGGTGGCTCCAACCGGGACTAAAGGTAGGCCTTTAGTCCCGGTTGGAGCCACCAACCGGGACTAAATCTGTGTGTATATAAGCAGGACTTAGAATTTTTTTGCAAACACCATCTCCAATTTCGATCTCCCTCTCCCCCAACGCCGAAGACCACCTCGACGCCGCCAGGCTGCTGCCGGACCTCGCCGTCGCCTCCGAGCCGTCCCCGAGCCCTCCTCCCCGTGCATCGCCGCCCCCGAGCCCGCTCCTCGTCGCCGCCCCCGAGCCCGCTTCTCGTCGCCGCCGCCCCCGAGCCCTCGTCGTCGACGCCTCCTCGCTGTGAGCGCCGCCCCGATCCCCTCCTCCTCCTCCTATCCCCCCCCTGCTGGACGCCGATGCCGCCGACCCCGACGCCGACGCCGATTCCCCCCTCTCTCCGAATTTTTCTGAATTTACTAAATTTTTTGACAGTGCTAAACAGTGCACATCAAGTGTATGATGAAATGCCAGAGGGCTCTAGGAATTTTAGGAATTTTTGAGAATTTTTGTGGTGAGGTGTTGATGCACAAAAGAGAGTCTGGCAAAGTTTCAAAAATTTTGGAGCAATTTAAATTGGGCTTTGACCATGGAGTTTGAATCTGGTCCAAATTTGAACTGAATGAAATTTGAAAATTTTGAACTATGGAACCAAATGTTTTTGGTGGAATGGGTTGTGGGTACTGTCAAATAGATGGAGTAATTTTTGTGGGTGCAAAAGAATTGGGGAGAATATAGCTCCTTTGCAAATCAAAGAACAAATTTTTTGCATTAGAGTTCATTTTGTCTTTTTTGTATGTTTTAATGCAAGCATCTTTTGGGCAATCTTTGAACATGAAGTAGGAGCATTTTGATGTCATCTTGCTGGTACATTTTAGTTCATGCCATGTTAGGACCTGTAGTGAGTGCTACAAGCTTGTAACTTGCTATCTATTCATTTCTGCCATGCCATGCAAATATCACTAAGTCTGAAAATCTGTTAATACTTGTCAACTTGTCATGATGATTGCCATTGATCTAGGGGTCATTTGAATTAGTTCAGTAAGCATGTTTTGCCATGTGTTACATGTACATTCATGTCATGCCATTTGTTGCCATGTAGAAATTCTGTAGCATGTTCAAATCTTGCTTTCAAATTGGTATCTAGCTATAATGGACAGATTTGCATTGCATATTGCTTTGATCACCATTTGAGTTCCGTGCATCCGTTTGCCATGATCTTTATAGGTCCATTTCAACTAAAATCTTCCATTCTATCCAGTGGCATACTTGGGTTTGCCTAATTTTGTTTCATTCGGTGGAATTACAGGTTGTGGTGTTGCATCTCCGTGGAGTTGGTCCCTGATCGTCCCTCCGTTGTTCGACAAAAGGTGTCCATTTGTCGTATGTTGAGTTTTGTTCATAGGATGATGGTTGGTTCATTTGTTGAGTTGTGTATTCATCTTGTGTATAAATCTTATATTCATCTTGTATTCATTTTGTATTCATCTTGTGTATAAATCTTGTACTCATCTTGTACAAATATCGTCGTAACTTCGACATGAGAGGGGGGGTCGTTAAAACATAACCCCGATAACTTTGATTTTGAGGCATATGAAAACCTGATTTGCATGTCGGACAGGCATGAGAGAGGCGGTCCGCAAAGTATATATATCCTCTCCCGAAAGATAGGACGACTCATCAGATATGATTCTAGATAATGTGCAATGCCTCATATCGCGAATATAGTTATATTGGATAATTGATATTCATATAAATGAAGCATAAAAGTTTAGCAATCACTTACAAATTTTCATGTTGTTCATTGACTTCGACATGAGGGGGGGGGTCGTGTTAAAACATAACCCCGATAATTTCGGTATAACTTCGACATGAGGGGGGAGGGGGTCGTTAAAACATAACCCCGATAATCCACTAATCCATTGCTCATATGCATATGATTCCTTGTTGTGATTAGGTCTATGTTTGCCACTAATCCATCTCTCATGGTTGTATATTGCCATGTTGTAATATTTGCAGAAACTATGGAACACGACAGAGACTTAGAACAAGAAAAGGTGTTGGAGGAAATAATCCGCGAGGGAGATGATGATATCATGACCTCACAGTTTCTCAACGACTCCGATGGTGAGGGAAGAGAAGATGACGGCTCCGCCTGTGTTGGAGCCTTAACTGTTGCAAAGTCCGGCGAGGTATATATTAATTAAGCCTCTACTGACTAGATGCATTAATTGTTTTGTATGTACATATATTAACACTTCTTTCTTCTTTTAGCCCACCGGATCGAGCCAAACTTCTATAAGGAGACGAGGCCCGAAGAAAAGGTTGGGCGAGAATGAAAGGTTCACTATCGAAGAAGTCGATCCAGATGGCAAACCGATTGTTCCCAAGCGGACCCAAGACCGATTTATACATCAGTGCGGAGTTGTTGTTAGGGACAGCGTCCCGATCAGCATCCAAGAATGGAATAATAAGAAGGACGATGGAGTTTCTTATGTCGACGATAGATGCAAAGATCAGCTTTGGAACTCGCTCATGATAAATTTCAGCCTACCGCCAGAGGAGGATCCAAATAACCCAGTTATACAGCGAAAAGTCAAAAAATGGGCTCTTAAGAAGGTGGCAGAACAATTCAAGAACTGGAAGAAAAGATTGAACGAACAGTTTGTCGAGAAAGACGAGACTCCAGAATTCACCGGTCAATATGCGAAGATAAAAGATCACTGGCCCGCATTTGTGGCGTACAAGAAATCGGAGAAAGCTAAGAACAGGTCACAGACAAATAAGCTAAATGCTGCAAAGAAGCAGTATCACCATGTTACGGGGTCAGGTGGCTACAAGGTTGCCCGGCCTACGTGGGACAAAGCTGAGAACGACCTGCTTGCTAAAGGGATCGAACCAGCGACATTGAACTGGCCCGAACGGGCAAGAACTTGGTTCTTCGGGCATGGGGGAACTTCGGACCCAGAAACAGGGAAGTGTGTTTACACGAAAGAACAACTTGAAGCACCCGTCACAAAGATTCAGGAAGCAATCAAGGACGTGCAGGAAGGGACGTTCCATCCCGACAGAGAGAAGGACGTGCTGTCACGCGCCCTCGGGAATCCTGAACACCCTGGACGAACACGAGGCACAGCAGGCTCCGTTCCGTGGGTGCATGGGTTTCCCGACAGCACTGGTTATAGAAGCCGAGGGAGAAAGAAGAAAGAGGAAGCAGACCGGATGCGGAATGTAGAACAAAGATTAGCGTTGCAGGAGAAGAAACTAGAGGCACTTACCAGTCAGTGAGCTACCGACCCACCATCTCAGCAGCACGAAGATCCTTCATTCAATACTGCCCACGAAGCTACCCCACCATCTCAGCGGAAAAGCAGCGTGGCTTCCACGGAGCTCGTTCGGCCTGATATCACGGCTCCTCGCTACCCCGTGGATTATATCACGGAGAGGGAACATTGTGAGCTAATGGCGAAATGCATGAACCTAACCTTGAAGGTGGAGGTCGGCTATGTCTTACCTCCTAGACCTGATGGCGGAACTTTCCATTGCAATCCGATTCCAGATGGCTTTGCTATTGTCGGCGTGGATGAAGTTACCAACGGATTCGAGGGGCTAGAGCTTGAGTACCCTACAGGTGAAGGGGAGACTCATCTGGTAGATGCCGTAAGGACTACCATTCTATGGAGAAAGGAAACCATCGTGCTTCCACAATGAACGCCGCGTCAGCAGACTCAGCCGAAGGAGGCCCCTCAGCAGACTCCTCACAGCCCAGCTCTACCTCCGCTGCCTCAGTCATCTCCGCCGCATCAGCACACTCCGCCGCCTCAGCTGTCTCCGCCGCGTCAGCGGACTCCGCCGGAGGAGGCCCCTCAGCAGAATCCTCCGCCGCCTCATCTGTCTCCGCCGCGTTAGCGGACTCCGCCTCCTCCGCCGCCTCAGCAACGGCGGAAGAGACCCGCCGCCGCTCCGGCGGCTAGCAGTACAACAACGAAGAAATCCAAAGCAGGTCCAAGCGTCAAGAAGGCTCCTCCCAAGTTACCATACGACATGACTGAGGAGGAAAACAATGACATCGTGGCTGCCGATGTGAAACGCCAGCTTGCACCGAAACGTCCAGATCCAAAGGAGAAAATAGATCCGGTAAAAGCGAAGCGCTCTCTGGATGCCCTTCAGCGACCACCATCTCCTCCGCCGCTCTCACACTATGACCGCTGTATTGTAAAGACATTTCATCAAGCGAAAAGGTCGGGAAGTACTAGCAGTGCTGCAAGAAGTGGGAAAACAATTCCCCAGCTTGGCAAATAGGAAAAACAATCATGCCCCCCGCTCAAGGTGTTTCCCGATATCGCTAATGATCCGGGGGTAGCGGCCACTCATCCTGGTTACACTCTTGCTGATTACTTAGGCGATGAGGTACAGTTCGAAATGGCTAAGGTAGCCTTTAGATACGAGCACAGGAAGCCTCTCGTCAGACCTGAGCAGCTCCCGCGTCTATCAACGATGATGCGAACATTGCATAACTGGTACTTGAAAGCCTGCAAGGAAAGGACCGACAATATCTTAGTGGGAATTAAAGATGAGCACTACTTCAATGGAGTCGAAGCGTTGTACATTGATTTTGAAGAATTATTTCAGTTATACAATCAAGCCGCCCTCGACAAAACTATCGTCAGTTGCTATTGTCTGTAAGTATTTTTTCTGTAATTAAGTCTCTAGCTCAGCTCGTTCATTGCATGTATAATTATCCTCACACTATATTATGCAGATTGAAGATCCGCGAATGCAGAGGAAAAATCTATGACACTGGGTTCATTAACCCAAATACCGTAAATGAATATACGGTACAAAAAAACCCCGATGATACAGAGAATTACTTGCTAAAGGCGTTACTTGGACAACAAAACAAAAGGGAAATACTATTTCCTTACAACTTCAAGTGAGTGTTACTGTCTTGTGCACATTCTGTTTCGCTTACTCGAGGTTAAGTGTAATTGATGAGTTATGCGTGCGCAGGTTCCACTTTATTCTGCTAGCCATTCAGCTAGACGCGGGAGTAGTAGTTGTCTTGGACTCGATGATGGAAATATGCCCTAGAGGCAATAATAAAGTTGTTATTATTTTATATTTCCTTGTTCATGATAAAGGTTTATTATTCATGCTAGAATTGTATTGACCGGAAACTTAAATACATGTGTGAATACATAAACAAATACCGTGTCCCAAGTGAGCCTCTACTAGACTAGCTCGTTGATCAAAGATGGTTAAGGTTTCCTAACCATAGACATGAGTTGTCATTTGATAACGGGATCACATCATTAGGAGAATGATGTGATGGACAAGACCCATCCGTTAGCTTAGCATATGATTGTTCTGTTTATTGCTACTGCTTTCTTGAATGTCAAATACATGTTCCTCAGACCATGAGATCATGCAACTCCCGGATACCGGAGGAATACCTTGTGTGCTATCAAACGTCACAACGTAACTGGGTGATCATAAAGATGCTCTACAGGTATCTCCGAAGGTGTCCGTTGAGTTGGCATGGATCGAGACTGGGATTTGTCACTCCGTGTTTCGGAGAGGTATCTCTGGGCCCTCTCGGTAATGCACATCATAAGAAGCTTGCAAGCAAAGTGACTAAGGAGTTAGTTACGGGATGATGTATTACGGAACGAGTAAAGAGACTTGCCGGTAACGAGATTGAACTAGGTATGGAGATACCGACGATCGAATCTCGGGCAAGTAACATACCGACGGACAAAGGGAATTACGTATGTTGTCATTCCGGTTCGACCGATAAGATCTTCGTGGAATATGTAGGAACCAATATGAGTATCCAGGTTCCGCTATTGGTTATTGACCGGAGAGGCGTCTCAGTCATGTCTACATCACTCCCGAACCCGTAGGGTCCGCACGCTTAACGTTCGTTGACGATATAGTGTTATTGTTGGGTAACGTTGCATGGGAAACAAAAATTTTCCTACCCACACACAAGATCTATCCATGGTGAAGAGCATCTACGAGAGGGAGAGTAAATCTACATACCCTCGTAGATCGCTAAGCGGAAGCGTTTAAGAAACGCGGTTGATGTAGTCGAACGTCTCCGCGATCCAAATCGCAAGTCGTCCCTCGATCCGATCACGAACTAGCGCCGAACGGACGGCACCTCCGCGTTCAACACACGTACGGCTTGATGACGCCTTCACCTCCTCGATCCAGCGAGCGATGGTGAAGTAGTGGTTGAGTTCCAGCAGCACGACGGCGTGGTGATGGTGGTGAGGAACAATCTCTGCAGGGCTTCGCCAAGCGCTACGGAGATTATGACGGAGGGACTAGAGGGTTAGGGTTGCCGCACACGGCTTGGGGAAATCTTGATGTATCCCGTGTGCTAGCCCTGCCCCTCTATTTATATGTTGAGCCTTGGGGTCTAAACTTGGAGTAAAAGCCTCCTCCAGGTCGGTTTTGCCCGCACAAGGTCGGTTTGGCCCGCAGGGAAAGAGTCCAACTCGGATCCCTGCAGTACCGCGCACAAGCGGTAGTACCGCTTCACACAAGCGGTAGTACCGCTTGGGCGGTAGTACCGCTTCACAAAACGGTAGTACCGCTTACGCGACAGCAAAACTACTTTTTGCACTTTCCAATACCTCGTGGGCTTTATCCCTTTGGCCCATATAAAGTGTTGCTGCACCCGAACACTTCGGTAAACATCCGGAACCCATTCCGGTGAACTCCGGAACTCATTCCGGTGAACTCCGGAACTCTTCCGGAGATCAAAACACTATTATCACATATATCAATCTTTACCTCCGGACTATTCCGGAGATCCTCGTCATGTCCGGGATCTTATCCGGGACTCCGAACAACCTTCGGTCACCAACATGATAACTCAACTATACTAATCGTCACCAAACGTTTAAGTGTGTAGACCCTGCGGGTTCGAGAACTATGTAGACATGACCGAGACACCTCTACGGCCAATAACCAATAGCGGGACCTGGATGCCCATATTGGCTCCTACATATTCTACGAAGATCTTTTATCGGTCGAACCTCTATGTCAAGGATTCAGTTAATCCCGTATGCTGTTCCCTTTGTTCTTCGGTATGTTACTTGCCCGAGATTCGATCGTCGGTATCTCTATACCTAGTTCAATCTCGTTACCGGCAAGTCTCTTTACTCGTTCCATAATACAAGATCTCGTGGCTAACACTTTAGTCACATTGCTTGCAAGGCTCATTGTGATGTTGTATTACCGAGTGGGCCCTGAGATACCTCTCCGTCACACAGAGTAACAAATCCCAGTCTTGATCCATGCCAACCCAACAGACACCCTCGGAGATACCTGTAGAGCACCTTTATAGTCACCCAGTTACGCTGCGACGTTTGATACACACAAGGTACTCCTCCGATGTCAGGGAGTTGCATGATCTCATGGTCATAGGAACAGATACTTGACATGCAGAAAACAATAGCAATAAACTGACACGATCAAATGCTACGTTCTTAGTTTGGGTCTTGTCCATCACATCATTCTCCTAATGATGTGATCCCGTTATCAAATGACATCTCATGTCAATGGCTAGGAAACCTTAACCATCTTTGATCAACGAGCTAGTCAACTAGAGGCTTACTAGGGACACAGTGTTGTCTATGTACCCACACATGTATTTGAGTTTCCAATCAATACAATTATAGCATGGATAATAAACGATTATCATGAACAAGGAAATATAATAATAACCAATTTATTATTGCCTCTAGGGCATATTTCCAACAGTTATATGAGTTATGTGAATTGGTAACCAAATATTGTTCGGAGTCCCGGATGAGATCCCGGACGTCATGAGGAGTCTCGCAATGGTCGAGAGGTAAAGATTTATATGTGGGAAGTCATATTTTGGGTTCCGGAAAAAGGTGCAGTTTTTTCGGTATTGTACCGGGAAGCTTCCAAAAGGTTCCGGAGGATTCCGGAGGGGTCCGGAAGTCCACAAGTGGGTCCACCACGTCCCAAAGGGCTGGCATGGGCTAAGGGGAGGCGCCCTGGCCTTATTGGGCCAGGCGCACCAAGTCCTCAAAAGCCCACGCAGCTAGGGAAGGAAAAAAGGGAGAGTCCTAGTAGGAATAGGATTGGACTTTGGAGTCCAAGTCCACATGTGTACTATTCACGGTTACTGTTCATGTGGCACTATTCCTTCTACTCCAAGCCCCTACACATATATAAATAGAGGAGAGGGGGCGCCGCAAAGGACACAATATTGTCTTAGCCGTGTGCGGCGCCCCCCTCCACAGTTCCGTCCCTCGGTCATATTTTCGCAGTGCTTGGGCGAAGCCTTGCGGAGATAGCATCGCCATCACCATCACCACGCCGTCGTGCTGCCAGAACTCATCCACTACCTCGCCGTCTTGCTGGATCAAGAAGTCGAGGACGTCACCGAGCTGAACGTGTGCTGAACGCGGAGGTGCCATACGTTCGGTGCTCGGTCGGTTGGATCGTGAAGTTGTTCGACGACATCAACCGCGTTGTTTTAACGCTTCCGCTTACGGTCTACGAGGGTACGTAGACACACTCCCCCTCTCGTAGCTATGCATCTCCATGGATAGATCTTGCGTGTGCGTAGAAAATTTTTGTTTTCCATGCAACGTTCCCCAACAGTGGCATCATGAGCCAGGTCTATGCGTAGATGATATGCACGAGTAGAACACAAAGAGTTGTGGGCGGTGATCGTCATACTGCTTACCACCAATGTCTTATTTTGATTCGGCGGTATTGTAAGATGAAGCGGCCCGGACCAACCTTACATGTCCACGTACATGAGACCGGTTCCACCGACAGACATGCAACTTGTTTTGCATAAAGGTGGCTGGCGGGTGTCTGTTTCTCCTACTTTAGTTGAATCGAATTTGACTGCGGCCGGTCCTTGTTGAAGGTTAAAACAGCAAACTTGATAAATCACCGTTGTTGTTTTGTGCCGTAGGTAAGAACGGTTCTTGCTAGAAGCCCGTAGCAGCCACGTAAAACTTGCAACAACAAAGTAGAGGACGTCTAACTTGTTTTTGCAGGGTATGCTGTGATGTGATATGGTCAAGACATGATGTGATATACGTTATTGTATGAGATGATCATGTTTTGTAATTTATCGGCAATCGGCAGGAGCCTTATGGTTCTCTCTTTATTTTATGAAATGCAAGCGCCATGTAATTGCTTTACTTTATCGCTATGCGTTAGCAATAGTTGTAGAAGCAATAGTTCACTACTAGAAAAACGGCTATAGATAATATCACTATTAGTGGCGCACCAGAGATGTGGTGCGCCACTACTATATAGCAGTGGCGCACCATAAACAGGTGCTCCACTAATAGTGACATTACTAGTGGCGCACCAGGGGTGGGGTGCGCCACTACTATTTTTTTTGGCAGTAACCAGCCCTGCCCAGGCTTACCAGTGGCGCACCAGGTCCAGGTGCGCCACTACTATTTTAATAGTAGTGGCGCACCTGGACCTGGTGCGCCACTGGTAAGCCTGGGCAGGGTGGTCCAAAAAAAAATAGCAGTGGCGCACCTCTTCACTGCTGCGCCACTAGTATGCCTGGCTACTAGTGGCGCACCAGTGAAGGGGTGCGCCACTGGTAACCTGGGCAGGGTGGTCCAAAAAAAAATATCAGTGGCGCACCTCTTCACTGGTGCGCCACTAGTATGCCTGGTTTTATCACTCCATTTGCATTTTCCTTTTCTTTTATCTCAAATCTTAAATTATCACACTGATTCAAATCTTAAATTAAAGCCCACTGTTCATTAAAGCCCACTGTTCATTAAAGCCCACTTTTGTTTTTAAGTTTTACTGTCCCCTTTTTGAATTCATTTCAAATTTTGCATAACTATAATGTGGACTCGTAGAGGATGTATCCTCTGCTCACATGTGTGTGGAAATGTAGTCATGTGTTCACAAAAGGGCAAAGAAAAAACCAAAGAAAACCAGGGAGAAACATAAATAAACAAAGAAATCCGGTGAAAATCAAAGAAAGAACAAACAAAAAATAAAAATAAAAACCTAAGAAAACTAAAAAAGAACTGACAAAAACAGTAAAGAAAAAACACAGAAAAAGGTAAAAAATGTTTAAAGACCGGACTAGTGCAACCAATAGACATATATACATCAAAAACATTTTTTTAAAAAAGATGCAAAAAAATGGGGCCGCCAGGATTCGAACCCTGGCTGGCTGGGTTATGCATCAAGGGTCCAACCACTAGGCCATGGCAGTAGTTCTGTCCATAACCAGACGCGGACTCTTTTAACCTATTACTACCAGTAGTAATGGCGCACTACCAGGAGATGCGCCATTGAAATGCATCTTTTATGGCGCACCTGTGAGGGGTACGCCATTGTTAGCCGCTGCCATCCCCTGCTTCTCCTCCCCGGCCGCACCTCCCTCTCCTCACTCCCCCGCACTTGTCCCTCTTCTTCCTCTCCTCTTCCCCTCCCCTGCCGCCGCCACAGCCCCCCATCCCCTGCGGCGCCGCCCCCTCCGACGCCACCGCCGGCCGCTGGGTCCCGACCCCGTCTCCCCCGCCGCCTCCCCTCCCCTGCCGCCGCCACAGCCCCCCATCCCCTGCGGCGCCGCCCCCTCCGACGCCACCGCCGGCCGCTGGGTCCCGACCCCGTCTCCCCCGCCGCCCCCGCGTCGCCGCGCTCTCCTGGGCCTCCTCCCGCTGCGGCGCCATCCCGAGGCTCGATCCCGCCGCATTCCTCGAGGCGGCCAGAGGGCGCCGGATCGGGCTCGTGGGGGACTCGCTCTCGGAGAACCTGGTCGTCGCACTGCTCTACGCGCTCCGGTCCGGCGACAGCGGCGCGCGCAAGTGGAAGCTCGCCAAGTACACGTGAGTCCTGCCACCATCTCTGCTCAATGCTGCTCCTTCTCCGTGATTCTTGTAGATTGCAAGACGAGATCAATGTTTTATGTGAGAGAAACTTTGATTAGGATGAACTGTAGATCTATCTTACTTAGGATAGTTGCATTTAGGATCCGGACAGCTAGAATGCATCTTTGTGTTTTTTTTTAAGTAGGGTGGATGAACTGTAGATAGATACAACTAGATGTGTCCATAGCTGCTTTAAGAATTCAATTTTCTTGGTTTGTGGGTAAAAAGCAAAGAGCTTGGGCATAATTACAATGGTTATCACCCTCTTTTGCTGTTCAAAAGGGCATAAAGGGGGAGAAGACCAGGCCCAAGAGAAGGGGGGCAAAAGCATGGGCATGCTTTCGAGCACTCATTTCCTTGGTCCTATCAAAAGCGAGACAAAAGCAATGCAGCAGTCACTAGATCTATCCATCACCCTAGAAAAAATGCACTACTACATGGCTACTGCTATTTTTCTCTCCTAGGAAAAACATCACTCATTAAAAATGAAAAATCTGTACCACTACTCAGTAGTAGCATTTTGAACTTTGAAATGAAATACAGCAGTAGTAGTATATATGGAGTATCTGTGTACTATCTGAAGCAGAGCATGGAAGCAAGTTTTGCTTCAGAGGCCGTATTTAATGGGATACACAGGCGTGCCCATAAATTTCACACTTATGGCCTCCTCTGCCTGCTTGCAGCACCTAGTAGATCAGCAAAAGTTGTAGATCTTGTGCACATCAACCGATCTTTGGCAGAACCTATTTTCAGTTGTGTAAACTCAGCCCATACGAACAGATGTTGCCCTGTCGCTAGCTCATTTCATTTACAAGGGCTTTATAATCCATGCTGTAAACTGCTGTTGAGCTGAATACATGGCACCTTTAGCGCCCTTCAACGTTCAAAAAAAAGGAAGATGTTGGACTGTCAAACACATATGCATATCAGGCTTGTATGCTCCGCAGGCCGTCATTTGGGACAGCTGATGGCTCTCGACTGAAACCGGCATACGTGATCATTAAACAAAATTGAAAATGTCATAATAACCATCCAGCAAGACAGCAGAGTGCTAACATTTTGGGTGAGGGGTGCATATTCATTTTGTATAGTGATAGATGTGTCTGACAGAGTTTTTGCAGCATTGGTCATGTTTGTTCAGTTTGGTTTCTACATTCTGTACAATGAGTAGTTTTTTTTGTGTGGTTTTTGCTTAGCTGTGGGTTAGTAGGATAACATAATGTGTTGCCAAACCCAGAAAATATTTGATCATAATTGCAAGTATCTAGTGTTAAAACCTGGGTGGTTGAGGGACTATATTCCTCTTCCAAAGACTGAAACCTCAGTACAAGAATCAATATTTGATAAGTATATTAAGTATTCCGCACACTCATCCTCTTAAGCCCGAAATATTCCACGGCCACGTATTTCGACTCGGACCGTCAGTCGCAGAAAGACTACACAAATATCAAGAAAGTTCTTGATGATGCTCTCCCCGGTTATGCCAAATCTGGAGGCACCTTCAGGAGGCCAGTGCGTAGGTACGGCAAGCACGTGTTCGCCCACGTAACGACGTTCCCCTGCGTCAAGCAGCCGCCTAGCAGTCAGAAGGATGCCTACTACTCCCTCCATCACATGCGGGCGATCGTACGGGACCATAATCACCTTATGCTACCAAATGGTCTCCAAGATTGGGCCGCACGCTTGTCGGGAATCCAGGACGCGGACATCAGACAAGAATTCTTTCGCATCCAGTCGGAGTTTGCGGAAATCATCTATGAAGATGTCCTTCGTAACTCGGGGCAGTTCCACCTCAAATATCAACCGTCCAACAGTGAAATAGAAACAACGCTACAAATGCAGGCTGACAACGAACGCACATTCATGACCCCCACGTATGACGGCGGCTTCATCCACGCTCCGGTCCCTGAGTCTAGTCGAAGAAAGTATTGATGCTATATATGCAGTTCTGAAATATCGATTAGCTCGTGTTGTAATTAAACTTTAATGAACTTGTATGTCTCTTTAGTTTGGACAGTCGTTCAACTTATATGTAATCGATGCTATTAATGTGTTGCTTTTCTCTTCCGATCCTTTTGTTGCATACTTATATATTATCTGTGAATTGCTACTAAGGTTTTGTTTGTCTAGTGCATAGAGATGCCGTCGTATGTCGTGTACAAGGGTAAGGTTCCCGGAGTCTACGACGACTGGGAGGAGTGTCGGAGACAGGTTCACCGTTTCAGCGGTAACAGTTACAAAGGGTACGCCACTAGGGCGGAGGCGGAAGCTAGATACGCGCGCTATGTAGCGGGAGAGAGGAGGGAGCGGAGGAGGAACCGGATGAAGACCAGTTTCATCGCGATGATGCTCATCGTGACCGCAGCTCTCTTCTATGTGATGGTAGTTTAGATGATATCAACTTTGTAATGTGACGGCAAACTCGCTACTCGGTCTCTAGACCTAAACTTGTCTAATATTTGAACTTTGTTCGCTATTTCGAATTCGGAGACTAATGTGATGAATTGTATTATGTGCTGTTTATATTTGACTGATGGTAATTTATACTGTAATGCAAACTGTATATTATGTGCTTTATTGTATTATGTAACCCATGCAAATAAGAGAAAAGCAAAAAAATAAAAAAAATACTGGAATTAATAGTAGTGGCGCACCATATATATATATATTAGTGGCGCACCCATATTTTATACCAGTGGCGCACCTTTAGAGTTAGTAGTGGCGCACCAGTAGCCCCCCCCCCAAACTGTATATTAGTGGCGCACCCAGACTGCCTATTAGTGGCGCACCCAAACTGCCTATTAGTGGCGCACTGGGAGGGGTAGTAGTGGCGCACCAGGTGGTGCGCCACTATTATGTACATTAACAGTGGCGCACCAGGGGTGCGCCATTACTACTTATTAGTAGTGGCGTGATAATAGTGGTGCACCTATAGTGCACCAGGTGGTGCGCCACTAATAGGGAAATTAGGTGCGCCACTAATAGGCATTTTTCTAGTAGTGGTTGGCGAGACGACCACGACGCAACGATGGAGATCAAGGTGTCGAGCCGGTGACGATGGAGATCATGACGATGCTTTGGAGATGGAGATCAAAAGCACAAGATGATGGCCATATCATGTCACATATTTTGATTGCATGTGATGTTTATCCTTTATGCATCTTATTTTGCTTAGAACGGCGGTAGCATTATAAGATGATCCCTTCATTAAATTTCAAGATAAAAGTGTTCTCCCTGAGTATGCACCGTTGCTAAAGTTCGTCGTTTCGAAGCACCTCGTGATGATCGGGTGTAATAGATTCTACGTTCACATACAACGGGTGTAAGCCAGTTTTACACAAGTAGAATACTTGGGTTAAACTTGACGAGCCTAGCATGTACAGACATGGTCTCGGAACACTAGAGACCGAAAGGTCGAACATAAGTCATATAGTAGATATGATCAACATGGAGATGTTCACCATTGATGACTATCCCATCTCACGTGATGATCGGACATGGGCTAGTTGATTTGGATCATGTATCACTTAGTTAACTTAAGGGATGTTAATTTAAGTGAGAGTTCATTAGTAATTTGATTAATTGAACTTAATTTATCATGAACTTAGTCTTGATAGTTTCTTTGCATATCCATGTTGTAGATAAGTGGCCCGTGCTACTGTTCCGTTGAATTTTAATGCGTTCCTAGAGAAAGCTAAGTTGAAAGATGATGGTAGCAACTACACGTACTGGGTCCGTAACTTGAGGATTATCCTCATTGCTATGTCCTTGATGCACAGAAGAATTATGTCCTTGATGCACCGCTAGGCGATGGACCTGCTGCAGGAGCTGCTGCAGACATTGTGAACGCCTGGCAGGCTCGATCTGATGACTACTCAATAGTTCAGTGTGCCATGCTCTACGGCTTAGAACCGGGACTGCAAAAGCGTTTTGAACGCCACGGAGCATATGAGATGTTCCAAGAGCTGAAATTGATATTTCAAGCTAATGCCCGGGTTGAGAGATATGAAGTCTCCAACAAGTTCTTTAGCTCTAAGATGGAGGAGAACAGTTCTGTCAATGAACACATACTCACAATGTCTGGGTACCACAACCACTTGACTCAGCTGGGAATTGATCTTCCGGTTGAGAGTGTTATTGACAGAGTTCTTCAGTCACTGCCACCAAGCTATAAAGGCTTCGAGATGAACTATAATATGCAAGGGATGGAGAAGACAATTCCCGAGCTCTTCGCGATGCTGAAATCAGCGGAGGTAGAAATCAAGAAGGAGCATCAAGTGTTGATGGTTAACAAAACCACTAGTTTCAAGAAAAAGGGCAAGGGAAAGAAGGGGAACTTCAAGAAGAACGGCAAGCAAGTTGCCGCTCCCACGAAGAAACCCAAAGCTGGACCCAGGCCTGAAACAGAGTGCTTCTACTGCAAAGGGACTGGTCACTGGAAGCGGAACTGCCCCACGTATTTGGCGGATAAGAAGGATGGCAAAGTGAGCAAAGGTATATTTGATATACATGTTATTGATGTGTTCCTCACTAATGCTCGTAGTAGCGCCTGGGTATTTGATACTGGTTCGGTTGCTCATATTTGTAACTCGAAACAGGAGCTACGGAATAAGCGAAGATTTGCTAAGGTCGAGGTGACGATGCGCGTCGGGAATGGTTCCAAGGTTGATGTGATCGCCGTCGGCACGCTACCTCTACATCTACCTTCGGGATTAGTTTTTGACCTCAATAATTGTTATTTGGTGCCAGCGTTGAGCATGAACATTATATCTGGATCTTGTTTGTTGCGAGACGGTTATTCATTTAAGTCAGAGAATAATGGTTGTTCTATTTATATGAGTAACATCTTTTATGGTCACGCACCTTTTGTGAATGGTCTATTCTTGTTGAATCTCGATCGTAGTGATACACATATTCATAATATTGATGCCAAAAGATGCAAAGTTGATAATGATAGTGCAACATACTTGTGGCACTGCCGTTTAGGTCATATTGGTGTAAAGCGCATGAAGAAACTCCATGCGGATGGACTTTTGGAATCTCTTGATTATGAATCATTTGATACTTGCGAACCATGCCTCCTGGGCAAGATGACTAAAACTCCGTTCTCCGGAACAATGGAGCGAGCTACTGATTTGTTGGAAATAATACATACCGATGTATGCGGTCCGATGAATGTTGAAGCACGCGGCGGGTATCGTTATTTTTTAACCTTCACAGATGATTTGAGTAGATATGGGTATATCTACTTGATGAAACACAAGTCTGAAACATTTGAAAAGTTCAAAGAATTTCAGAGTGAAGTAGAGAATCATCGTAACAAGAAAATAAAGTTTCTACAATCTGATCGCGGAGGCGAATATTTGAGTTACGAGTTTGGCCTTCATTTAAGAAAATGTGGAATTGTTTCACAACTCATGCCACCTGGAACACCACAGCGTAATGGTGTGTCCGAACGTCGTAACCGTACTTTATTGGATATGGTGCGTTCTATGATGTCTCTTACCGATTTGCCACTATCGTTTTGGGGTTATGCATTAGAGACAGCTGCATTCACGTTAAATAGGGCACCGTCTAAATCCGTTGAGACGACACCATATGAACTATGGTTTGGCAAGAAACCTAAGCTGTCGTTTCTTCAAGTTTGGGGATGCGATGCTTATGTGAAAAAGCTTCAACCTGATAAGCTTGAACCCAAAGCGGAGAAGTGCGTCTTCATAGGATACCCTAAAGAAACAATTGGGTACACCTTCTACCACAGATCTGAAGGCAAGGTCTTTGTTGCCAAGAATGGGTCCTTTCTAGAGAAGGAGTTTCTCTCAAAAGAAATGAGTGGGAGGAAAGTAGAACTTGATGAGGTAATTGTACCTTCTCTCGAATTGGAAAGTAGCTCATCAGAGAAAACCGTTCCCGTGATGCCTACACCAATAAGAGAGGAAGATAATGAGAAAGATCATGAAACTTCAGATCAAGCTACTACTGAACTTCGTAGGTCGACCAGAGTACGTTTCGCACCAGAGTGGTACGGTAATCCTGTTCTGGAAGTTATGTTATTAGACAACAGCGAACCTACGAACTATGAAGAAGCTATGATAAGCCCGGATTCCGACAAATGGCTTGAGGCCATGAAATCTGAGATAGGATCCATGTATGAGAACAAAGTGTGGACTTTGGTGGACTTGCCCGATGATCGGCAAGCCATTGAGAATAAATGGATTTTTAAGAGGAAGACATATGCTGATGGTAATATCATTGTCTACAAAGCTCGACTTGTCGCGAAAGGTTTTCGATAAGTTCAAGGGGTTGACTACGATGAGACTTTCTCACCCGTAGCGATGCTTAAGTCTGTCCGAATCATGTTAGCAATTGCCGCATTTTATGATTATGAAATCTGGCAAATGGATGTCAAAACTGCATTCCTTAATGGTTTTCTCAAAGAAGAGTTGTATATGATGCAACCAGAAGGTTTTGTTGATCCTAAGGGTGCTAACAAAGTGTGCAAGCTCCAGCGATCCATCTATGGACTGGTGCAAGCATCTCGGAGTTGGAATATACGCTTTGATGAGGTGATCAAAGCATATGGTTTTGTACAGACATACGGTGAAGCCTGTATTTACAAGAAAGTGAGTGGGAGCTCTGTAGCATTTCTAATATTATATGTGGATGACATATTGTTGATTGGAAATGATATAGAATTTCTGGATGGCATAAAGGGATACTTGAATAAGAATTTTTCAATGAAAGACCTCGGTGAAGCTGCTTATATATTGGGCATCAAGATCTATAGGGATAGATCAAGACGCTTGATAGGACTTTCACAAAGCACATACCTTGACAAAGTTTTGAAGAAGTTCAAAATGGATCAGTCAAAGAAAGGGTTCTTGCCTGTCTAGCAAGGTGTGAAGTTGAGTCAGACTCAATGCCCGACCACGGTAGAAGATATAGAGAAAATGAAAGTCATTCCCTATGCCTCAGCCATAGGTTCTATTATGTATGCCATGCTGTGTACCAGACCTGATGTGTGCCTTGCCATAAGTTTGGCAGGGAGGTACCAGAGTAATCCAGGAGTGGATCACTGGACAGCGGTCAAGAATATCCTGAAGTACCTGAAAAGGACCAAGGACATGTTTCTCGTTTATGGAGGTGACGAAGAGCTCGTCGTAAAGGGTTACGTCGATGCAAGCTTCGACACTGATCCAGATGACTCTAAGTCACAAACCGGATACGTATTTATATTAAATGATGGAGCTGTCAGTTGGTGCAGTTCCAAGCACAGCGTCGTGGCAGGATCTACGTGTGAAGCGGAATACATAGCTGCTTCGGAAGCAGCACATGAAGGAGTCTGGATGAAGGAGTTCATATCCGATCTAGGTGTAATACCTAGTCCATCGGGTCCAATGACAATATTTTGTGACAACACTGGAGCAATTGCCATAGCCAAGGAGCCCAGGTTTCACAAGAAGACCAAACACATCAAGAGACGCTTCAACTCCATTCGTGAATATGTCAAGGATGGAGACATAGAAATTTGTAAAGTACACACGGATCTGAATGTGGCAGACCCGTTGACTAAGCCTCTTCCACGAGCAAAACATGATCAGCACCAAGACTCCTTGGGTGTTAGATTCATTACTATGTAATCTAGATTATTGACTCTAGTGCAAGTGGGAGACTGATGGAAATATGCCCTAGAGGCAATAATAAAGTTGTTATTATTTTATATTTCCTTGTTCATGATAAAGGTTTATTATTCATGCTAGAATTGTATTGACTGGAAACTTCAATACATGTGTGAATACATAAACAAATACCGTGTCCCTAGTGAGCCTCTACTAGACTAGCTCGTTGATCAAAGATGGTTAAGGTTTCCTAACCATAGACATGAGTTGTCATTTGATAACGGGATCACATCATTAGGAGAATGATGTGATGCACAAGACTCATCCGTTAGCTTAGCATATGATCATTCTGTTTATTGCTACTGCTTTCTTGAATGTCAAATACATGTTCCTCAGACCATGAGATCATGCAACTCCCGGATACCGGAGGAATACCTTGTGTGCTATCAAACGTCACAACGTAACTGGGTGATCATAAAGATGCTCTACAGGTATCTCCGAAGGTGTCCGTTGAGTTGGCATGGATCGAGACTGAGATTTGTCACTCCGTGTTTCGGAGAGGTATCTCTGGGCCCTCTCGGTAATGCACATCATAAGAAGCTTGCAAGCAAAGTGACTAAGGAGTTAGTTACGGGATGATGTATTACGGAACGAGTAAAGAGACTTGCCGGTAACGAGATTGAACTAGGTATGGAGATACCGACGATCGAATCTCGGGCAAGTAACATACCGACGGACAAAGGGAATTACGTATGTTGTCGTTGCGGTTCGACCGATAAGATCTTCGTGGAATATGTAGGAACCAATATGAGCATCCAGGTTCCGCTATTGGTTATTGACCAGAGAGGCATCTCAGTCATGTCTACATCATTCCCGAACCCGTAGGGTCCGCACGCTTAACGTTCGTTGACGATATAGTGTTATATGAGTTATGTGAATTGGTAACCGAATATTGTTCAGAGTCCCGGATGAGATCCCGGACGTCACGAGGAGTCTCGGAATGGTCGAGAAGTAAAGATTTATATATGGGAAGTCATATTTTGGGTTCCGGAAAAAGGTGCAGTTTTTTCGGTATTGTACCGGGAAGCTTCCAGAAGGTTCCGGAGGATTCCGGCGGGGTCCGGAAGTCCACAAGTGGGTCCACCACGTCCCAAAGGGATGGCATGGGCTAAGGGGAGGCGCCCCAGCCTTATTGGGCTAGGCGCACCAAGTCCTCAAAAGCCCACGCAGCTAGGGAAGGAAAAAAGGGAGAGTCCTAGTAGGAATAGGATTGGACTTTGGAGTCCAAGTCCACGTGTGTACTATTCACGGTTACTGTTCACGTGGCACTATTCTTTCTACTCCAAGCCCCTACACATATATAAATAGAGGAGAGGGGGCGCCCCAAAGGACACAATATTGTCTTAGCCGTGTGCGGCGCCCCCCTCAACAGTTCCGTCCCTCGGTCATATTTTCGCAGTGCTTGGGCGAAGCCCTGCGGAGATAGCATCACCATCACCGTCACCATGCCGTCGTGCTGCCGGAACTCATCCACTACCTCGCCGTCTTGCTGGATCAAGAAGTCTAGGACGTCACCGAGCTGAACGTGTGCTGAACGCGGAGGTGCCGTACGTTCGGTGCTCGGTCGATTGGATCGTGAAGTTGTTCGACGACATCAACCGCATTGTTCTAACGCTTCCGCTTACGGTCTACGAGGGTATGTAGACACACTCCCCCTCTCGTAGCTATGCATCTCCATGGATAGATCTTGCGTGTGCGTAGAAATTTTTTGATTTCCATGCAACGTTCCCCAACACTCGAGACGTAAAGAGGCAAAGGAGTGGGCGGACATGAGTCAAATGCTCCAGAAGTAAGTTCAATCATTATCGCACCATATCGGCAACTTTCGTTCATTTCCTGATATCAAGTAATCATTTTCTTTGCCGGCCAGGGTTTGGAAAAAGTTCACCAACCAAGTTAGGGGTGAATGGAAAAAGGAGCTACGATTTTCACACCCCAAAGTAAGTATTACTAGCTAGTTCCGCGTATCTCTCATTGATTCTAGTTTCAATACTATTATCATGCTTGATTATCTTTTTGATTGAACTCTATTCTCGTAAAGTTCTTGTGGCAGGAACCCGGGAATAATTTATGTGGATACTACGTTTGCGAGTACATTCGCCACAAGACCTCTGAGCGGGGCAGATCTGAAGAACAATTTGAAGTATGTAAACAATATTCACATTTTTATTTTATTACCATCAATTGTGCTGAGTTTCATTCATATATATATATATTGACCCCCTTCTTTAAATTAGATCTCGCGGAAGCGGGACGAACTCCTACCAACTGATCGCATACGAGCAATTCAAGAGGAATTGGCGGGATTCTTTGTTGACCATGTCATACCTACCGACGGAGAATTACATCGGGAGTGGCAATGCGATTTTGGTAATTACATATTAGGGATCGTAAGAGATGTTACATTGTATATATGCATGAACGTGTACTATACGTAGTAGCGTCGAATAGATATACGAAAACTTGTTGTTCGACCAAGCACGGAGAAAGAGAGGTCACTTCTCTCTATACATTGATCATGACGATGTTGTGTAATGGTTCCTTCATTGCTATATGTAGTAGCTAGCGTCGAGTTGAATGAAAAGCATAAAATTAAAATGAAAACCCTAAATGTAAAGGAATTGAATGGTAAACACAAAAAGAAAAGGGGAAACACAATATGAAACCCCTTAACCCTCCAAAACCCCTAAACCCCTCCTTTCAAAAAAAAAACCCCAGCGCCTGGCAGGTGCTGACGCGTGGCTGCCTTCTAGTCCCGGTTGGTGTTACCAACCGGGACTAGAGGTCCTCCTGCCTGAGCGCTACGCAGCGGCCACGTGGAGCCCTTTAGTCCCGGTTGGTGTTACCAACCGGGACTAAAGGTCCTCCTGCCTGGGCGCCCACAGCGGCCACGTGGAGCTCCTTTAGTCCCGGTTCGTAACCCAACCGGGACTAAAAGTGGGGGCCTTTAGTCCCGATTGTTCAGTCCCGGTTGCAGAACCGGGACTAAAGGCCCTCTGGAACCGGGACTGATGCCCTGTTTTCTACTAGTGCCCCTAAGAAAGAAAGGAACGAAGCATACCCGCTCGCTCTCCTGAGGCTTGGGCCAGTGTTCCTGAGTGAAGTCATCACCGAGGGCAACCAATCCAGCGCGAGTAAGGCAGATGATTCACTGCATATTGATCATCGCACATTACAAGTGTTTATATACACTAGTACACACACACACACACACACACACACACACACACACATGAATAGGTAGGTATTGTTACAACAGAAGAGAAGATCACGCCGTGTGTGGTTACATGGGCGGACTGTAGGAGATATGCCCTAGGGGCAATAATAAATGTTATTGTTTATCTCCATGTTCATAATTATGTTTATGTTCCATGCTATAACTGCTATGGTTCTCGAGTCTGCAATAACCACGAGGCTTGAAGGAAGACTCATATGCACGTGTGGAATAATAAACGGTAAAATGTATTCCTAGTCTTGCCTCTAAGACTGGATCAAGTATTGCATGATGATCCTGTTTTCCTGATCATGGGCATGTCTATGCTGGCAATTTTGAGGGCACAATGTTAGTAGAACACTTGTGTTGAATTGACCCGAATTGATGTTATGCTATGAGATTCATTCGTCACAAGTTAATGGTTAATAACACAGAGAAGTTAATGTTTGCATAATTCCTTAGACCATGAGAGTGTCGAGTTTCTTCATGCTTGCTTCATGAACTTTGGGGTTTGTTAAACGTCATCTGTAAATGGGTGGCTATTACGGCGGCTTACGGGTTCATGGAAAAGTATGTCAAATAACTTGATAGCTCAAGATTGGGATTTGCTCCTCCGACGATGGAGAGATATATCTGGGCCCTCTCGGTGTTACGGTATCCACCATCGTCTGGCCAGACACATTGTGATTTGATCACTGGGATGCCGGAACACGGAAACGAGAAAAGAGAACAAAACCGGTAACGAGGTAACTGGCATTGTGGACAAGTGTTGATCCACGGGGATGCCGATGTTTCTCACCTCGGGTATTTGTAACATATCGCGAAGCAACAGGAATAGCACACGGCAACTGGAGGTTCACTCGAATATTCATTCGTGTGGGTATAGGGGTCAATATGGGTGTCCACGGCTCCGATGTTGAACATTGATCGGAAAGAGTTCCGGTCATGTCTATACTTCACCAAACCTATAGGGTCACATGCTTAAGGGTCATCTATCTGCTGAATACTAGCCGGGGAGTCTGAGAGAAAATCACCGAAAAAGTTTCGGACGAAACGGAAACGTTCCGGAGAGGACACCGGAATAGTTCCGGTAAAACTGAAAAGTTATTTCAGGGTATTCCATTAAGTCAAATTGGTTTCGGCACATGTCTGGAAATTCTTGGAGGGTGCCAGAATCGTTCTGGAAACTTCTGGGATTTTTCCGGAGGAAAAACCGGAAATGTTCCGGAGCAGCCGGAACCGCTGTGATAGCTTTTTGCTGAAAAAAAACATTGTTCCGGAATTGTTTCGGAATGCGTTCAAAATTGTTTTGGGGGTACTGGAATTGTTCTAGGCACACAGAAATAATTTGGGGTTTTAACGGACGCAGAAAAATGTCTTCGTGGATAGTGAAAGTGCTTTTTGGATATTTTTTAGAAAGCACCTTTTGGGATATTTCCCAAATAAATTCTAGAAGGACTTGGGAGCCAAGGCACCCCCATGTGGGGGGGGGGGGCTCAAGGTGGCCGGCCAAGGTGGTGCTCCTTCATGGAGCTCCACATGGCACCCCTTTTCCCTTTTATTCTTTTATGTATGACATAAAGTGGGGGCACTTTTGGTATTTTTGAATACCATCTTTACCCCTTGGCTATCCTATAAATAGAGGTGAGGGGGCTGCCCCAAAACTCATGCTTGCTCTCATACACATGCCATTTGACTTGTCTGGCTTCTCTCTCCCTCCCAGCGAAATAGTTTCGTAGAGCCGAAAGGCTGTCTGGGTTTCGGTGGGAACTAGTTCTGGATGGCGAAGCCCTGCCGGATAGATGACACCGTATGTGTGCAACTCTGTAGAGAGATCGTAGTTTCGGTCTTAGTTCGAGAGTGCCTCCCGAAGGGCTGTCCGAGTGAGTGTCCGAGTTTCGAGGGTCCTCCCGAATGGCTGTCCGAGTAACCGTCCGAGTTTCGAAGGTCCTCCCGAAGGGCTGTCCGCGACACCGTCCAACGGACTGTTCGACCGCCTCCCGGAGGGCTGTCCGAGGGGCGGATGAGGGAGTACATCCTCGCGGTTGGGAGGTTGTCAATCCTAGCTGCGGGGATCTGCACCGCCGATCGTCATCGACTCTACTTCCGCTGCGCTACGAGTCGGTAACGAAAAAGATCAAACCTTGTATGCAGTCTCCATAGTGGTCCTGGGCTGGTGCGTAGGTCGGAAATTTTTTGTTTTCTGCTGCGTTCCCCTACACGGACGCGACGTGCGCAGGAGCATGGGCACCATACGAAGCGTGGTGCTCGGCAACGTTGAGGCTGGAGCGGGAATCGACGAACACACTAGTAGGGAGACCCTTTGTGAAGATGTTGGCGAACTGCGATGTTGTCGGGACATGCAAGACACGCACCTCGCCGAGAGACACGCTCACGGACGAAGTGCAGGTCAATCTCAATGTGCTTTGTCCGTTGATGTTGAACAGGGTTGCTCAACATGTACATGTACATGGCACTGATGTTGTCACAGTAGACAACGGTAGCTACGGTGGGTCGCGAAGCTCGGTGAGGAGTTGCCGCAACCAGCAAGCCTCGGCAACGGCGTTGGCGATGCCCCTGTACTCAGCCTCTGCGCTCGAGCGGGAGACTGTGTTCTGGCGCTTCAACGACCAGCTGACGAGGTTGGAGCCGAGGTACATTGCGAAGCCGGACCTAGACTTGCGGGTGTCTGGGCACCCGGCCCAGTCCGCATCCGAGTAAGCTGTCAGGTCGATGGTGGTGGAGTGGAAGAAGTGCAGCCCAAGGTGGGTGGTCCCACGCACATAGCGAAAAATCGGCTTCACCATCTGGTAATGAGCATCTGATACTAATCAGTTGCCATAAGAAGGTTTTAATCCGAGGTGGCAGCCGCACCATCCAAAGCTCAGTCAACTTGTCCGGACCGAGACCCACCGCAAGGCGATTGTATAGCGACTTAGTGGACAACTTGCCCGATGGCTCCAATTTCTAGGATATTGACATCTGGAGCAGACGATAAGGAAACACCTGCCGCAATGGAGGAGAGCGCTAACCACTCGGTGGACTCAAGGGGCCCAAAAGTGCGGCGGAATGAGAGTTTCCTCCCAGCATCTGCAACCACCAAGGCCACCGAGATAGACGACTGCTCAGAAATGGCGAAGAGTGCCGAGAACTGAACTAGTAGTGGTCAATCGTCAAGCCAACTATCAAGCCAGAAAAGTGTGTATGTGCCTCTTCCCACCGTCACCGAGATAGACGATTGCTCCGAAAATGGCGAAGAGCGCTGAGAACTGAACTAGTAGCGGTCGGTCGTCAAGCCAACTATCCAGCCAGAAAAGTGTGTATGTACCTCTCCCCAACGTCACCGAGACAGACGATTGCTCCGAAAATGACGAAGAGCGCTGAAAACTGAACTAGTAGCGGTCGGTCGTCAAGCCAACTATCCAGCCAGAAAAGTGTGTATGTGCCTCTCCCCACCGTCACCGAGATAGACGACTGCTCCGAAATGGCGAAGAGCACCGAGAACTGAACTAGTAGCGGTCGGTCGTCAAGCCAACTATCCAGATAGAAAAGTGTGTATGTGCCTCTCCCCACCGCCACCGAGATAGACGAGTGCTCCGAAATGGCGAAGAGCGCCGAGAACTAAACTAGCTAGTAGCGGTCGGTCTTGAAGCCAACTATCCAGCAAGAAAAGTGTGTATATGCCTCTCCCCACCGTCACCGACGTCCCAAGACGGAAAACCGGTTTGAGAGATTGAATGACCTGCCAAAATTGAGAACCTCTGGTTTTGGTGCAAACGGCGAATGACTGCCCTTGAAGATATTTGGCCTTTATAAGATCTCACCAAAGATCACCGCCCCCTGGATAGTTCGCCAAATCCATTTGGTCATCAGGCAAAGGTTCATGCGCCGTCTAGAAGTGATGCCCAGACCCCCCCCCCCCCCCCCCCCCCGATCTTTTGGCATACAGATGTCCTGCCATTTGACCATATGGTACTTCTGCTTATCCGCCTCCCCTTGCCAGAAAAATTTGGATTGGTACTTCTCCATGTCGGCATGAGCACCTTCATGGGAGAGGTATAAACCCATATCGAACATAGAGAGGCTGGACAAGGGAGAGATAATGAGAACCGATTTCTTGGCCTTAGAGACCAATCTTCCTTGCCAAGGATGGACCCGGTGTTGCACCCTCTCCACAATCGGTCTAAAATCTCTCGTACGGACCATCGAATCACTAATAGGAAGGCCCAGGGACTAAATAGGGAACGACCCCAGCCGGCAGTTGGGAAGGTTGGCTGTTAAAATTATGTGTCGAATATTAGGTGTACAAGTTGTGCTACAGTTGGACTTGTAATTAGCGATGGGTTAGGTGTTTGAGTCGGACACGTGTAACCCGGACCTATTATATAAGGACATCGTGGGTAGCTAAATACACTAGACATAAATTAGGCTATAAGACAGAGATCATGAGAGGGACGGTCCGAGCGCCCGTGGCAGGGATGGCCAGATCGGCCATGGCGCGAGGTCGGAGCGCTGTCTGGTGGCCTGGAGGGCTTATATGATTGGTACTATTGGGAAGGTGTGCCTGCAATCATGCCCCGGGATGTGGTGTAGTCATGTTTGTGAATTTCGTTAACAAATCTCTGTGTAGTTTCTCGTGTCCGTGTGATTGCTTGTCTTCGACGGATAGAAGATGACCTCGAAATTATTCTAACATTGGCGATGGACGATCTCTCCTGATGAGAATCAAGCCAATGTTTGACGCATTGGACTCTTCGCCGGCCCCAACTAGCTCTCGACATGGACGTGTTGTGTCCGTTGTGCACTTTCCAAAGTGATGGCCTCGGTTTCACCATCTATAATCTGTCCCGTGAACCCGAAGTGAACACGAATACCGCTAGAGCAGGAGCAAGCGGTAGCGCGCACACACCCATCCGAATGGAGTGGACACAGACACAGACACAGATCATTACTGTACTGTACTGCTGCGATAGACAGCGACGACGGCGGCTGAACCGAGGTATATTTTTACAAATGCCACTGTAATCTCATATTTTTACAAATGCCGAAATTTATTTAGTCGAATTTTTTGAACCCTGCCACGTATCCATGGTTTTGTTTTGGAGTCTCTTGGCACAAAACCATACTACTTACTTTTTATTTATTCTTTTATTTAAACCCAAAAGTTTTGGTGGTACGTACTGCTACGTCCCAGCGACTCACGTATATATATACTTATACCCCGGCCCGGCCGCCTCCCACCTCATTTCTATCTTCTTCTTCTTCTTCTTCTTCTTCTTCTTCCATTCCCCACGCCGTCCCTTCTTGCCAACGTACATACACCCACTCCCAGCCATGGTCTTCTTCTCCCCCACCCTGATCCCCTCCCATCCACGGTCTCTCAGCGTTGTGGATCCGGTGGAGACGATGGAGGCGTTCGTTGTCGCTGTGGTTGTTGCGCAGGCGAGTTGGGACGGGGACAGTAGGCCGTCGTGGGAGGCAGACGCGGCTAATGTGCCCGTACCGCACGCAGGAGACGGGTGTGCCCCCCAAGCCATGGTCGGACGGCGCCACGACTGGCCGTTCCACGGTGTCCCGTGTCAATTCCGAAACCGACCGTCTTCTCCGGCTCCGACTGCCTCCAAATTCCTTCCTTTTTCTGCTCCTCACACCGAGCATAATAAGCTTAGGAAAAGAGAGACCCCCGCGTCGCTCCGCTCGAGCAGCTCGGGGGAACTTCGCGCGTCGCCGGCGGCCCCCTCCCCTGCGCCTCCTCTCCTCCACCGCTGCCGCCGGCCTCGCCGCGGTGGCAGCGCCCCCTGCCTCCGAAGGTGGCTCGGGGAGATCTGCGGCGGACGCGTGCTGGCCAGGTGGCCGGGCTCATCTCGGTGGCGTCTCCACCCGAGCTCGGTGCCGAAGGCGCGGTGAGCGCTGGTGGAGCAGGGGTGGCGTCGAGGTGGCGCGCAGCCTGCCCGCTGGCGCCTGGTTGTGGCGCTCACATGCGCTCCCCTCGGTGGCGGATCTGGCCGGCGCGCCGGATCCGGGCCGGCGGCTGGCTTAGGGCGTCGGCCTGCGGTCCCTAGCCTCGGCGTGGTGGTCGTGCCACCTCCTGCGGCTGCTCAGGCGGCGTGGGGGCGGGGCCAGGCCGGTGGCCAGCCATTTCATCTCTTCCGGCCAGATCCAGGTCGGGCGTGCAAGGTGCCTCCTCTGCTCGCGTCCTCCTGCGGATCTGGCACCCCCCCGGCGCGCCGTGCTCAGTTCCACCCCCCTTGTGGCTGCTTGGGCAGCCTGGTGTTGGTTCCGCGGGTGCTCGGTAGCCGTCATTGCAGGAGGTTGGTTGCCTCCGGGCGGTGGTGACTCCGGTCTCAGCAGCGAAGTGGCTCAGCAAAAAGGGTGGCGCGGGTGATGCTACGTGTGAAGCCCTGTGTCGACTTCCGTCAGCACCGGCGGCAGCGTTCCCCGCCTACTCTGTTCATTCTCTGGGGGAAAGCCTTAGATCCAGCTACTGGATTGGACGGCGGCGTCCTTGACGTCATTTTTACCACCTTGGTGGCGCCTGTCTTCGGAGACGCTGGTCCATGCTGCTTGCCTGAGGTTTGGGGTGGTGTGTGGCTGGTGTGAGGTGGGTGGTCGGTGGTGGTGGTGCGGCCGGTCTGGGGTTGAGGGTGGTGTGTGTCGTGCTCGAGTGCTCCTCGGTGCGTCTCTGCTTGGCGGTGCCCTGCGGCTACGTCGTTGGCACACAGGTGTCGTGGCATCGTCTCGGCCTCGCATAACCTTTCGACTGTACCCCCGACACAGGTGGTGTCGCGGCGTCATGCAGTCTCGGTTGTGAGGTGCCTTTTGATTGCGTCGACGGTGCAATGCCGCGGTTTGGTTTACTAGGCGATGCCCTTCGACTATGTCGATGGCACACAGGTGCCGTGGCGTCGTCTCGGCCTCGCCTAGCCCTTCGAATGTGCCTCGCTACACAGGTGGTGTCACGGCGTTGTGCAGTCTTGGATGCGTAGAGCCTTTCGATTGCGTCGTCGGTGCAGTGTCGTGGTTTGGTTCGGCTGGCCAATGCCGTTAGATTTCTCCTATGGTGTTCTTTATTGTGTTTTCTCTCGTTGTTCCCCCTGTTATCCGTGTTGTTGGTGTGCGTTGTTTTTTGTTTATCTCTTCTCCCTTGTGTCCACTGTACTTCTGGTTCACTTGAACCTATCTTGCGATAGGCTGCAAAGCCTTAGACACACACCCCCCCCCCCCCCCCCCCCGCGTTGAAAATTCAAAAAAGAACATTAACTGAATTGAACACCTCCTATGTTACACTACACTACAGCAGCAGGTCAGCCAGATGCAGCTGGGTTATGAATTTTACCATCTGTTTTTCACTGGTAACTGAATGAATCCTGGTAGATATTTCTTCAGATGATTCACCCATCTTTGCTGTGCCTGCCAAACTAATCACCAACATGCATCTCTCTCTGCCTCTCATAGCTGCAGGTTGACAACCCTTGTCGCTCCTGGAAATGCCCGGATCACGGTGGTTCCAGCGCAGCAGCCGTCCTGCGGCGCCACCACCGCCTATCGAGTGCAACGATCAAGGCATAGTTGAAAGCCTTACTGAAAATAATCAGAGAAGCATGTGGGCTAGCAGAAGGATAGGGGAGGACGAACAACTGTACGTAGCCCACGTGCAGGGAGCCGCTGGCATCGGTCTCCCGACTACGCTGCTGGTCAAGAAGTTCCAGAATGCAAACCCAACACTGCTAGTGGATGACAATGTCAAGAACCGCTGCAAGTTGGAGATGACTCTGTTAGCCAACATCTCTCATGACAATATCATTAATGTGCTACACTTCATCCAGAGGGAAGACGCGATCATGCTCGTCTACGAGTACCCGGTGAATGGCAGCCTTGATTACTGGCTGCACCGGCGGGAGGGGGGCGAGCAGCCACTGAGCTGGCCGCAGAGGATGGCCATCGCCATCGGCGTGGCCCAAGGGCTCTGCCACTTGCACCACGGATGCAACAGACCGGTTGCCCACCACAACATCAACTCTAGAAACATCTTGCTTGGTCAAAATTTCAAGGCCGTGATAGCCAGCTTTGGCATTGCGGAGATGAACATCGCCGGGCTTAACCAACCATTGCCCATCGCAGAGATTCCTGGTGGTAACTTTGGGTGTGCAGCTCCAGGTATGTTGGGTGATCGATGTACACATTGGAATTATGTCTTAACTAGCTTGGATTTCTAACTAGTACTGATAGTAGTTGATGACTTGCAGAGTATGGTGTCGCGGCAAGCCAGCTGACGGAGAAGGTAGACATTTACAGCTTCGGCGTGCTGCTGCTGGAGCTGGTCACAGGGAAGTTGGCCAATGGAGCAGATGGTCTGTTGGCGATTTGGGCTCAGGACAACTGCAATGAATTGATGGCAAATCATCTGAAAATGTTCAAGATTGCCGTGGACAAGGGCATCCCTGATCAAGCGCGATACATGGAGGAGATGGCGGCCGTGTTCAGGCTGGGTGTGGATTGTACCGTCAGGGATCCAAAGCAAAGGCCATCCATGCAGATGGCTCTCAAACGACTCCGTCGCAGCCGTGGGCGTGGCCCATTCCTTGGCCTCCTCATCCTGTAAGGCCATAGGCTAAAACCAAGTGCCTTAGTTACTTTAAAAATAAAGAAAGAAATAAGCAAGGGCCTTCCCCTATTGTTCACATGAAAAATGAAAGAAAAAGGAACACCCCTGATTGAAATAGGCACCTTTATATCAAAATGTTGCTTCTTCCCATAGTAATGTCCTTTACTTGCTTTTACCCATGCATGATGTTCATAATGCTATGGAAACAGAGTGTGTTGTGTTCTTGACTGCTCCACACATGCATATACAGATTCACACTTCTGTTGGATCTTCAATGATGTTACTCTTTGGAGTGCTTGCTCATTTGGAACTTGCAAAATGAAATTTCTTGTTACAGAATATTGAGTTAAGTAGGCAACAGGGTGTTCTCATGTTTCTGACAACAAAATCTCGAAATTTTAGGATGTATTCCCACTGAAACATTTTAATGAGAGCCAATTTATAATTTTCTTGGTGTGTGGAGGAGAGATGACGGGGAAAACACCATGGAGGGAGAGAGGGGGCGGGTGATGCCATGGAGAGGAAGGAAGACGTCATGGATATGAGTATTCCTCGTGCAATACATCATCTACGTCATAGACAAACATCATGATAATATACAACTGTAGGTGTCGTACACTAGGCTAGGCGTGCGATGTGCAGGGATAGTCTAGAGAAGATGACCAATGAAGCGAAGAAAGATCTTAAACATAAACTGGCACGCAATCCGACAACCAGGGGTAGCCGATTGACTTTGTTCTGGTCGACCGACTCCTAGCATCGGCCCTGGTTAAATGTTCCGAACCGTCAATACTATTAAACCAGGAAAAGCCATAGTTTTCAAATCGAATCAGACCATTGGTTAGACCGAAAGAGCAACCGATGACCTAACGGTTGGTTAAGCTCTGTGGACCGCTCACGTCATCGAACCTGAAAAGCCGGTCGAACCGAGAGTTTTCAAAGAAAACCGGCTAATCGGCTGGTTTGCACAGAACTGAGCGGTTCAATGTCGATTCCCAAAACACAGTAAATTCTTGATTTTTCTGTGAAAAAAACCCTCCCGTTCCCCCGAATTAGTCCTGCCCATAACCTTATCCCTTATTCCGCCGCCGTCATGCGTGGGTTCGCCGCTGGTGGCTGGCCGCACCGCACCATCCTCGGCCGGTCGTCCCCCGCCCTTGCTCTGGTCGTGTTCGTCCAGGTAGACAGGAATAAGCGAAGGAGGGACGTATACGACTGCGGCACCTAGCAGAGGTGGACCACACGGGCGACGCTTCTCGCCGGCGACCACGGGAATACGGCTGTGATTCAGGGCAACTCCAACGCATGACCCAAATTGTCTGGGTACATCCGTTTGGATCAAAACGGACAGATGAGACGGCTCAACGTCTGACCCCATCCGCATAATCCGTCCATCTCGTGTCCATCTGACCCCATTTCCAGACCAAATTCGATTTGCATTTGCGTCCAAAGCGGACACCGACCGGACGCTTTCCGCGTTGCAGCTGTCCCGGTGCGTCCGCTGCATGTGCGCTTTGGCCCAACTGCCATCGACCCACCCATCCCACCTATGTCTTTTTCTCTCTCTCGCTTCTGGCCGCCGGGCAGGATTTTTTGTCGAAAAGGACCACCTGGCGAACGCAATTGGCAGAAAAGACCCCCTCCGGATAAAAGTGACAAAAAAGACCCCCTGGGCCATGGCGGCAGGCGCGTCGGGCGACACGTGGCACCTGCCGCCACGGCGTGAGGCGGCCAGCCCTGCCGCCACCGGGCCAGGCGGCAAGCTGCGTAGAACGGCTTTTGGCGCTGGTAACAGAACGGTAACGCGAGGTGGGCCATGCCGCCACCGGGTCAGGCAGCAGCACTGTGCCCTGCCGCCACCGGGTGAGTGCTGCTACACGCCAGCCGACAGCCTCGCGCCTAATTCCCGCGCGTTTCGTCCTCGTCTTTTTCTTTGGCACTGATTCCCGCGTGTTTCGTCTTTTTACGTGAAACTGATTGCTACAAACTTGATTCCCTCTCCGTAATTTGCTCGTGTTCCCGACAGCCGTTGCTGCAGCCGACGCGACAGCACTGAGGGACGCTATGCCGACACTGATTGCAGTGTTTTGGATCACGCGTATTTCCCGCCTAAAATTTTGTCTGTTCGCGCCTATTTTCTCGCCATCATTTGTCATCTGAGCCTATATAACGAGGCACTGAGGCTCTCGTCATCCGTCATCCAGCCAGCATCGATATCGCCACTGTGCTTAGTGTGTCACATTTTTTTAAGTCGCTATGAGTTTGCCTTGCTCGGATCAAAGCATCAGGCCGAGGAAAATGAAGAGTGCTAGTTTGCCTCCGGGGGTGGAACTCCTGCGCTGTTGGTGTGGCGATCTTTGCAAGGTGAAGGAGGTGACGGATTTTTCTGATTGGTTGGGCATGAAGTTTTTCATGTGTGCCAATTATGAGGAAGATCCACCCGTAGCTAGTTCAAAGTACGACAAGCCTCCGGTATGCTTTAACCATCACGAATAGATATATTGTTGGTTTTTTGGTTGATTCTTTATTAACATTCTTGTTCTTGTTGTAGTCTCCTCCGCCTCTGTGCATGTACTATCGTTGGATTGACACGGAGATGCCGGCTTGGGTAGTGACTGAGATTCGTGAAAGAAGTCACCGTGCATGGGATAGTTTCTACGCGGAAGTGCGACGCGAAAAGGCGGCAGCAGCGGAGAAAGCCGAGCAAGAGAGAGAGTTAAAAGAATACTATGCCGAGCAAAAGGGTTACTTTCAGGATTTACTAAAGAAAAACAGGGAAGATGCTCGTCGCATGAAGGAGCAGGAACGGCAGCGAAAGGAGGCTCGTGAGGCGGAGAGACAGAGAAAGAAAGAAAGGGCTCGTGAGGCCAAGGCAGCAGAAGAAGCTGGCGATGGAAAAGGAAAATATCCACGCTGGACTCAGTAGATTCATGTGGTAGTATCTTAAATTTCGTAACCGTTTGTATCTTAATTTCCGCAGTTTAATGTAGCTTTATGTCAGTAGTTCAATGTAGCTTTATTTCAATAGTTCAATGTATTTTACTTTCAGATGTAGTACTTTAATGTCATAATTCAGATGCATTTTTATTTCCGCATACATAGATGTCTCTTACATATATCTGAAAAGTCTGAAAATGTTATAGATAGATAGAATAAGTCGCACACGTAGATAGACGAATCACCCTTGTCGGCGACGGCCAGCTGACCTTTCCCGACGACCGGAAAGCGACAAGCGATTAGGTTGTCGATGTACACAATGACCGCGGCCGTACTCCCCCGGGGCTTCCTGTGTCTGTGACTCCTGCATAGGTGGTGGAGTCTGGTATTCTTGCTGAGATCCTGATGCGTAATTGTAGGTGTATGGTTGTGACTCCGGAGGGATATAAGATGGGCCAATAACGTCCTCTCCGAAGAAGTCCGTAACTAATCCTATAACCGTGTTGTCATGATCATGTGATGCTCTCAGGATGCCGGTGTTGAGGCCATGTTGGATGTCCTCATCGTCCCATGTACGATCAGTTATTTCCTGCACAGAAAAACCGTATGTAAATAAACCGTTAGAGGATAATTTATGATATCATTGTAAATGCATTAAAAATGTAAACATTAGTACCTGCTGAGATCCCTCGCCTGTAGTGTATGGCCATTGTGCGCCGTACTGGTATGTGTCTGGGACACGAGTCTCCTCGGGCATGGAGGTCCCTCGCGTGGAGAGATACGGCTGAGATCCCTCGCCTAGGCTGTATGCGCCATGTCCTGTGTATGCATTTGGGTTCAGGAAAATAGTCTGCTCGGGCATCGAATCCAAGCCCGTGCCATGTTCCTGAGATGTCTGCCCCTGACGAAGGTGCACCGAAGGAGAGCGATGTAGTGGCAGAGATGAGTCATGCAGTGGCAATGTCGTTGTAGTACTCATACGCGCCTCGCTCAGTCTGGACGACGGGGCCGCACTCGGTCTGGATGACCTCGCTTCTGGCATGTTGTACGCTCCAATGACAACGTCGTCGCCTCTACCACATCTGATCTTTGTGGCGACGTAGTCTTGAATACGCTTGAAGAATGACCTTCCGTGAGCTGGAATGCCCCGGGCCTCAAAGCCTTCCCCAGCCATCGCCCCTACATGGTTGCAAATATCTACCTGAACAATATTTTGTTGTTATTTGGTTGAAATGATTATGAAAAGATGGACCTGAATAATTTACTTGTGATTACCGCGTAGTCACCATAGTAAGCCGATGGCAGGTCAATCCGTCCCTGCAACTGCTCCGCGTGTGTGAGATGTGTTGGGCTCAAAGGTGGTTGCCCGGTTAGGCTAGTACGCGTGCTCATGCAGTACCACTCCTTGTACGCTTGAGTTGTAGTTTCATCGTACGGCCTGCATACTTAATTAATTAGATGAAACTGTGTATGTACATAAAATATCTTAAATTAGATGCACAATATTTATTAGCACTCCATTTTCCCATTGCTCTACCCATTGACTGTTGTGTGCCCTCCAATCGTAAGTACCCTTACCCATATTGCTTAGCCTGAAAATTATGTTACAAAGTATGAGTTTTGTAAATTAAAAAGACATTAACTATTTAGAGAGGTCAGAACTTACTTATGAGTTACGTCGTCGATACATCTTGCAATAGGTGGTGGAATATCCTGATAGAGACCGAACTGTCTCATGACACGCTCTGGGTTGTACGGCTCAACAAACAACAGGTATAGTAAGTTGCAGCGAGTCAGCCAGTAGGCACTATCTCTCACACATTCGTCAATCATAGGTTGTCCACCGAAGACGGTCTGAATGTCTTGCTCAGTCCACGGGTTCCATGTGATTAGTGACTCATGTAGAAGCTCAAACTGCTGGTGGTATATAGGGTAACAATTTTTCGGAAGACTAGGAGACCATGTTCTCCGTGCGTGAGTCCACCGGCTAGCCATAGTTGGATAGCCTCCTGCAGCAAAGTCGTATGGGTGTATGGGATTCACGATGCGGGGTCATCCAATAGGGAGGTATTCCCAGGACCACAACTGTAAAAACTCGTACGAGACACAAAGTAACGGAGCTTTCTTTGTGAAAGAAGATTTTTGTGTGGCATCACACAAGCCTCTATATGTATGAGAAAGCATAGCAGAAGCAAAGCTGTATTTTGGATTATCTGGTAAATCTTCATCTACTATCCGCTCGGCAAAGTAGATGAGACCAGGGAGAACTACATCACCGTGTGAATTTGGGAACATCATACCGAACAACCACAACAAATACGCAAAGAGGTGTCTCTTGATCGTTTCAGGATCAGCGTTGGGAGGTATATGTTCAAAGTTTGCATGGAGCCAGGCGAGTGGGACACCCCGAGGCCCACCAGAACGAGATGATTCTGCTATTGTCTTCCCAAGACGGGCTGAGACATCGTATGGCCAAGATGCAGATACTCTAGGAGGTACTAATGCTTCACCTCTAATTGGTAGAGCAGTGATCATAGACACATCTTTCAGGGTAGGTGCAAGCTCCCCACAACGAAAGTGAACGTGATGGAAATATGCCCTAGAGGCAATAATAAAGTTGTTATTATTTTATATTTCCTTGTTCATGATAAAGGTTTATTATTCATGCTAGAATTGTATTGACCGGAAACTTAAATACATGTGTGAATACATAAACAAATACCGTGTCCCTAGTGAGCCTCTACTAGACTAGCTCGTTGATCAAAGATGGTTAAGGTTTCCTAACCATAGACATGAGTTGTCATTTGATAACGGGATCACATCATTAGGAGAATGATGTGATGGACAAGACCCATCTGTTAGCTTAGCATATGATCGTTCTGTTTATTGCTACTGCTTTCTTGAATGTCAAATACATGTTCCTCCGACCATGAGATCATGCAACTCCCGGATACCGGAGGAATACCTTGTGTGCTATCAAACGTCACAACATAACTGGGTGATCATAAAGATGCTCTACAGGTATCTCCGAAGGTGTCCGTTGAGTTGGCATGGATCGAGACTGGGATTTGTCACTCCGTGTTTCGGAGAGGTATCTCTGGGCCCTCTCGGTAATGCACATCATAAGAAGCTTGCAAGCAAATTCACTAAGGAGTTAGTTACGGGATGATGTATTACAGAATGAGTAAAGAGACTTGCTGGTAACGAGATTGAACTAGGTATGGAGATACCGACGATCGAATCTCGGGCAAGTAACATACCGACGGACAAAGGGAATTACGTATGTTGTCATTGCGGTTCGACCGATAAGATCTTCGTGGAATATGTAGGAACCAATATGGGCATCTAGGTTCCGCTATTGATTATTGACCGGAGAGGCGTCTCGGTCATGTCTACATCATTCCCGGACCCGTAGGGTCCGCACGCTTAACGTTCGTTGACGATATAGTGTTATATGAATTATGTGAATTGGTAACCGAATGTTGTTCGGAGTCCTGGATGAGAACCCGGACGTCACGAGGAGTCTCGGAATGGTCGAGAGGTAAAGATTTATATATGGGAAGTCATATTTTGGGTTCCGGAAAAAGGTGCAGTTTTTTCGGTATTGTACCCGGAAGCTTCCAGAAGGTTCCGGAGGATTCCGGAGGAGTCCGGAAGTCCACAAGTGGGTCCACCACGTCCCAAAGGGCTGGCATGGGCTAAGGGGATGCGCCCTGGCCTTATTGGGCCAGGCGCACCAAGTCCTCAAAAGCCCACGCAGCTAGGGAAGCAAAAAAGGAGAGTCCTAGTAGGAATAGGATTGGACTTTGGAGTCCAAGTCCACATGTGTACTATTCACGTGGTACTGTTCACGTGGTACTGTTCATGTGGCACTATTCCTTCTACTCCAAGCCCCTACACATATATAAATAGAGGAGAGGGGGCGCCCCAAAGAATACACAACATTGTCTTAGCCGTGTGCGGCGCCCCCCTCCACAGTTCCGTCCCTCGGTCATATTCTCGCAGTGCTTGGGCGAAGCCCTGCGGAGATAGCATTACCATCACCGTCACCACGCCGTCGTGCTGCCGGAACTCATCCACTACCTCGCCGTCTTGCTGGATCAAGAAGTCGAGGACGTCACCGAGTTGAACGTGTGCTGAACGCGGAGGTGCCGTACGTTCGGTACTCGGTCGGTTGGATCGTGAAGTTATTCGACGACATCAACCGCGTTGTTCTAACGCTTCCGCTTACGGTCTACGAGGGTACGTAGACACACTCCCCCTCTCGTAGCTATGCATCTCCATGGATAGATCTTGCGTGTGTGTAGAAATTTTTGTTTTCCATGCAACGTTCCCCTACAGTGGTATCAGAGCCAGGTCTATGCGTAGATGATATGCACGAGTAGAACACAAAGAGTTGTGGGCGGTGATCGTCATACTACTTACCACCAATGTCTTATTTTGATTCGGCGGTATTGTAAGATGAAGCGGCCCGGACCAACCTTACATGTCCACGTACATGAGACCGGTTCCACCGACAGACATGCAACTTGTTTTGCATAAAGGTGGCTGGCGGGTGTCTGTTTCTCCTACTTTAGTTGAATCAAATTTGACTGCGGCCGGTCCTTGTTGAAGGTTAAAACAGCAAACTTGATAAATCACCGTTGTGGTTTTGTGCCGTAGGTAAGAACGGTTCTTGCTAGAAGCCCGTAACAGCCACGTAAAACTTGCAACAACAAAGTAGAGGACGTCTAACTTGTTTTTGCAGGGTATGCTGTGATGTGATATGGTCAAGACATGATGTGATATACGTTATTGTATGAGATGATCATGTTTTGTAATTTATCGGCAACCGGCAGGAGCCTTATGGTTGTCTCTTTATTGTATGAAATGCAAGCGCCATGTAATTGCTTTACTTTATCGCTATGTGTTAGCAATAGTTGTAGAAGCAATAGTTGGCGAGACGACCACGACGCAACGATGGAGATCAAGGTGTCGAGCCGGTGACGATGGAGATCATGACGATGCTTTGGAGATGGAGATCAAAAGCACAAGATGATGATGGCCATATCATGTCACATATTTTGATTGCATGTGATGTTTATCCTTTATGCATCTTATTTTGCTTAGAACGACGGTAGCATTATAAGATGATCCCTTCACTAAATTTCAAGATAAAAAGTGTTCTCCCCGAGTATGCACCGTTGCTAAAGTTCGTCGTTTCGAAGCACCTCGTGATGATCGGGTGTGATAGATTCTACGTTCACATACAACGGGTGTAAGCCAGTTTTACACAAGCAGAATACTTGGGTTAAACTTGACGAGCCTAGCATGTACAGACATGGTCTCGGAACACTGGAGACCGAAAGGTCGCACATGAGTCATATAGTAGATATGATCAACATGGAGATGTTCACCATTGATGACTATCCCATCTCACGTGATGATCGGACATGGGCAAGTTGATTTGGATCATGTATCACTTAGTTAACTTGAGGGATGTTAATTTAAGTGGGAGTTCATTAGTAATTTGATTAATTGAACTTAATTTATCATGAACTTAGTCCTGATAGTCTTTGCAAATTATGTTGTAGATCAATAGCTCGCGTTGTAGCTCCCCTGTTTTTGATACGTTCCTAGAGAAAGCTAAGATGATGGTAGCAACTACACGGACTGGGTCCGTAACTTGAGGCTTATCCTCATTGCTGCACAGAAGAATTATGTCCTTGATGCACCGCTAGGTGATGGACCTGCTGCAGGAGCTACTGCAGACGTTGTGAATGCCTGGCAGGCTCGATCTGATGACTACTCGATAGTTTAGTGTGCCATGCTCTATGGCTTAGAACCGGGACTGCAAAAGCGTTTTGAACGCCACGGAGCATATGAGATGTTCCAAGAGCTGAAATTGATATTTCAAGCTAATGCCCAGGTTGAGAGATATGAAGTCTCCAACAAGTTCTTTAGCTGTAAGATGGAGGAGAACAGTTCTGTCAGTGAACACATACTCAGAATGTCTGGGTACCACAACCACTTGACTCAGCTAGGAATTGATCTTCTGTTTGAGAGTGTTATTGACAGAGTTCTTCAGTCACTGCCACCAAGCTATAAAGGCTTTGTGATGAACTATAATATGCAAGGGATGGAGAAGACAATTCCCGAGCTCTTCGCGATGCTGAAATCGGCGGAGGTAGAAATCAAGAAGGAGCATCAAGTGTTGATGGTTAACAAGACCACTAGTTTCAAGAAAAAGGGCAAGGGAAAGAAGGGGAACTTCAAGAAGAATGGCAAGCAAGCTGCCGCTCCCACGAAGAAACCCAAAGTTGGACCCAAGCCTGAAACTGAGTGCTTCTACTGCAAAGGAACTGGTCACTGGAAGCGGAACTGCCCCAAGTATTTGGCGGATAAGAAGGATGGCAAAGTGAACAAAGGTATATTTGATATACATGTTATTGATATGTACCTCACTAGTGCTCGTAGCAGCGTCTGGGTATTTGATACCGATTCAGTTGCTAATATTAGTAACTTGAAGCAGGAGCTGCAGAGTAACGGAGACTAGCTGAGGGCGAGGTGACGATATGTGTTGGAAGTGTCTCCAAGATTGATATGATCAATATCGACACGCTGGTAATACCTTCGGGATTAGTATTAAACCTAAATAATGGTTATTTTGTGCTTGCGTTGAGCATAAAACATTATATCTGGATATTGTTTATTGCAAGACGGTTATTCATTTAAGTCAGAGAATAATGGTTATTCTGTTTATATGAATAATATTCCTCGTGATCATGCACCCTTGTGAATGGTTTATTCTTGTTGAATCACGATCGTAGTGATACACATATTCATAATATTGATGCCAAAAGATGCAAAGTTGATAATGATAGTGCAACATACTTGTGGCACTGCCGTTTAGGTCATATTGGTGTAAAGCGCATGAAGAAACTCCATGCAGATGGACTTTTGGAAATCTCTTGATTATGAATCATTTGATACTTGCGAACCATGCCTCATGGGCAAGATGACTAAAACTCCGTTCTCCGGAACAATGGAGCGAGCTACTGATTTGTTGGAAATAATACATACCGATGTATGCGGTCCGATGAATGTTGAAGCACGCGGCGGGTATCGTTATTTTCTAACCTTCACAGATGATTTGAGTAGATATGGGTATATCTACTTCATGAAACACAAGTCTGAAACATTTGAAAAGTTCAAAGAATTTCAGAGTGAAGTAGAGAATCATCGTAACAAGAAAATAAAGTTTCTATGATCTGATCGCGGAGGCGAATATTTGATTTACGAGTTTGGCCTTCATTTAAGAAAATGTGGAATTGTTTCACAACTCACACCACCTGGAACACCACAGCGTAATGGTGTGTCCGAACGTCGTAACCGTACTTTATTGGATATGGTGCGTTCTATGATGTCTCTTACCGATTTGCCACTATCGTTTTGGGGTTATGCATTAGAGACAGCTGCATTCACATTAAATAGGGCACCGTCTAAATCCGTTGAGACGACACCGTATGAACTATGGTTTGGCAAGAAACCTAAGTTGTCGTTTCTTAAAGTTTGGGGATGCGATGCTTATGTGAAAAAGCTTCAACCTGATCAGCTCGAACCCAAAGAGGAGAAGTGTGTCTTCATAGGATACCCTAAAGAAACAATTGGGTACACCTTCTACCACAGATCCGAAGGCAAGGTCTTTGTTGCCAAGAATGGGTCCTTTCTAGAGAAGGAGTTTCTCTCAAAAGAAGTGAGTGGGAGGAAAGTAGAACTTGATGAGGTAATTGTACCTTCTCTCGAATTGGAAAGTAGCTCATCAGAGAAAACCGTTCCCGTGATGCCTACACCAATAAGAGAGGAAGATAATGATAAAGATCATGAAACTTCAGATCAAGTTACTACTGAACTTCGTAGGTCGACCAGAGTACGTTCCACACCAGAGTGGTACGGTAATCCTGTTCTGGAAGTTATGTTGTTAGACAACGGCGAACCTACGAACTATGAAGAAGCTATGATAAGCCCGGATTCCGACAAATGGCTTGAGGCGAGATAGGATCCATGTATGAGAACAAAGTGTGGACTTTGGTGGACTTGCCCGATGATCGGCAAGCCATTGGGAATAAATGGATTTTTAAGAGGAAGACAGATGCTGATGGTAATATCACTGTCTACAAAGCTCGACTTGTCGCGAAAGGTTTTCGACAAGTTCAAGGGGTTGACTACGATGAGACTTTCTCACCCGTAGCGATGCTTAAGTCTGTCCGAATCATGTTAGCAATTGCCGCATTTTATGATTATGAAATCTGGCAAATGGATGTCAAAACTGCATTCCTTAATGGTTTTCTTAAAGAAGAAGTTGTATATGATGCAACTAGAAGGTTTTGTCGATCCTAAGGGTGCTAACAAAGTGTTCAAGCTCCAGCGATCCATCTATGGACTGGTGCAAGCATCTCGGAGTTGAAATATACGCTTTGATGAGGTGATCAAAGCATATGGTTTTGTACAGACTTACGGTGAAGCCTGTATTTACAAGAAAGTGAGTGGGAGCTCTATTGCATTTCTAATATTATATGTGGATGACATATTGTTGATTGGAAATGATATAGAATTTCTGGATGGCATAAAAGGATACTTGAATGAAAGACCTCGGTGAAGCTGCTTATATATTGGGCATCAAGATCTATAGAGATAGATCAAGACGCTTGATAAGACTTTCAATGAGTACATACCTTGACAAGATTTTGAAGGAGTTCAAAATGGATCAGTCAAAGAAGGAGTTCTTGCCTGTATTGTAAGGTGTAAAGTTGAGTAAGACTCAAAGCTCGACCACGGCAGAAGATAGAGAGAGAATGAAAGTCATTCCCTATGCCTCAGCCATAGGTTCTATAATGTATGCCATGCTGTGTACCACACCTAATGTGTGCCTTGCCACGTGTCTGGCAAAGGGGGTACAAGAGTGATCCAGGAGTGGATCACTGGACAGCGGTCAAAATTATCCTTAGTAACTAAAGGACTAAGGAAATGTTTCTCGATTATGGAGGTGATAAAGAGTTTGTCGTAAAGGGTTACGTCGATGCAAGCTTTGACACCAATCTGGATATCTCTGAGTGGTAAACCGGATACGTATAATGGAGCAGTCATTTGGAATAGCTCCAAGTAAAGCGTGATAGCAGCATCTACAGTATGACATAAGGATTTGCAAAGTACACATGGGTCTGAATATTGCAGACCCATTGACTAAAATTCTCTCTCACGAGCAAAACATGATCACACCTTAGAACTCTTTGAGTGTTAATCACATGGTGATGTGAACTAGATTATTGACTCTAGTGAACTCTTGGGTGTTAATCACATGGCGATGTGAACTAGATTATTGACTCTAGTGCAAGTGGGAGACTGATGGAAATATGCCCTAGAGGCAATAATAAAGTTGTTATTATTTTATATTTCCTTGTCCATGATAAAGGTTTATTATTCATGCTAGAATTGTATTGACCGGAAACTTAAATACATGTGTGAATACATAAACAAATACAGTGTCCCTAGTGAGCCTCTACTAGACTAGCTCGTTAATCAAAGATGGTTAAGGTTTCCTAACCATAGACATGAGTTGTCATTTGATAACGGGATCACATCATTAGGAGAATGATGTGATGGACAAGACCCATCTGTTAGCTTAGCATATGATCGTTCTGTTTATTGCTACTGCTTTCTTGAATGTCAAATACATGTTCCTCCGACCATGAGATCATGCAACTCCCGTATACCGGAGGAATACCTTGTGTGCTATCAAACGTCACAACATAACTGGGTGATCATAAAGATGCTCTACAGGTATCTCCGAAGGTGTCCGTTGAGTTGGCATGGATCGAGACTGGGATTTGTCACTCCGTGTTTCGGAGAGGTATCTCTGGGCCCTCTCGGTAATGCACATCATAAGAAGCTTGCAAGCAAAGTCACTAAGGAGTTAGTTACGGGATGATGTATTACAGAATGAGTAAAGAGACTTGCTGGTAACGAGATTGAACTAGGTATGGAGATACCGACGATCGAATCTCGGGCAAGTAACATACCGACGGACAAAGGGAATTACGTATGTTGTCATTGCGGTTCGACCGATAAGATCTTCGTGGAATATGTAGAAAACAATATGGGCATCTAGGTTCCGCTATTGATTATTGACCGGAGAGGCGTCTCGGTCATGTCTACATCATTCCCGGACCCGTAGGGTCCGCACGCTTAACGTTCGTTGACGATATAGTGTTATATGAATTATGTGAATTGGTAACCGAATGTTGTTCGGAGTCCCGGATGAGATCCCGGACGTCACGAGGAGTCTCGGAATGGTCGAGAGGTAAAGATTTATATATGGGAAGTCATATTTTGGGTTCCGGAAAAAGGTGCAGTTTTTTCGGTATTGTACCCGGAAGCTTCCAGAAGGTTCCGGAGGATTCCGGAGGGGTCCGGAAGTCCACAATTGGGTCCACCACATCCCAAAGGGCTGGCATGGGCTAAGGGGAGGCGCCCTGGCCTTATTGGGCCAGGCGCACCAAGTCCTCAAAAGCCCACGCAGCTAGGGAAGGAAAAAAGGAGAGTCCTAGTAGGAATAGGATTGGACTTTGGAGTCCAAGTCCACGTGTGTACTATTCACGTGGTACTGTTCACGTGGTACTGTTCACGTGGCACTATTCCTTCTACTCCAATCCCCTACACATATATAAATAGAGGAGAGGGGGCGCCCCAAAGAATACACAACATTGTCTTAGTCGTGTGCGGCGCCCCCCTCCACAGTTCCGTCCCTCGGTCATATTCTCGCAGTGCTTGGGCGAAGCCCTGCGGAGATAGCATTACCATCACCGTCACCACGCCGTCGTGCTGCCGGAACTCATCCACTACCTCGTCGTCTTGCTGGATCAAGAAGTCGAGGACGTCACCGAGTTGAACGTGTGTTGAACGCGGAGGTGCCGTACGTTCGGTACTCGGTCGGTTGGATCGTGAAGTTATTCGACGACATCAACCGCGTTGTTCTAACGCTTCCGCTTACGGTCTACGAGGGTACGTAGACACACTCCCCCTCTCGTAGCTATGCATCCCCATGGATAGATCTTGCGTGTGCGTAGAAATTTTTTGTTTTCCATGCAACGTTCCCCTACAGAAAGGTGTGGGTTTCATGTCTCCACCGGTCAATGAGGGAGGTCAAAAGACATGGGTCCAAAGTGAATTGGGGTTTGCCAGATGTGAGCTTAGCAAAACCAATTAGTCCATAAGCTGCAAGATGTGCAACGAAATCATCATCTACTGTCCATGTGTTCTTTACTGTTCGAAGCCTGAAGGTCTGAGGAGGATTTTGATGATTTGGATTTAAGTGAAGGTGACAACGGTGTTGAGAGTCGTGGTGCCCCTGCAAAAGGACTGGCAGTTCGGCCATAACCTGCACACACATACAAAAGGACTACGTAAATACAAAGTGAATTCAACTTAAATTAAATATTCGAAGATAATATAACGATTACAAATAATAGGTAGATATGTGAAGTCGCAAATACAAATACAAACAAAAGTAGCTACGTAAATACAAAGCGAATTCAACTTAAATTAAATATCTGAAGATAACATAACGATTACAAATAATAGGTAGGTAACATAACGAATACAAATATAACTAGACATAACGAGTACAAATATAACAACATCATGCGGTGTTGTTTCGTCCGTACGGGCATTCCTTACGCGAGTGCCCAGGGCACCTGCAAACGCGACATCGCCTTGGTTCTCCCATCTGGCTATGGTCCATGTCATTGCGATGACGCCTTGACTAACATCGTCCCTTCGCGGTTCTCATCAACGCGGCGTTCGGAACCCATTTGGGCCCATCTGGCCACAACATTTTGTAGTTCATATCAATGCCCCAGGCCCAGAACTCACCGTTCCAGGTGTTGTATAGATTGTACATGTTGAAGTACGGCGATATGTATGGTTCGACACTGATTTTTTGATCTGCAGCCGCCCGGAGGACATGACTGCAAGGGTAGCCCAAAAGCTTGGGCTTGTTGCAAGAGCACTCACACCACGTTGGCCCGAGGGTGACAGCTTACTTTTTTGATCCTCTGTGATGACCCTTAACAAACTTGGCTCACACGTTGACTTCCCACTTATTCCTAAGTGCGTCCACTTTCCTGCAACCATGGCTTTGAGACTTCTTTGCTTTGTCGTCCAGATGTCTTTGCATCTTCTCGGACCATGGCTTGTTCAATTCAACTTGTGCCTTGGCGACGGTGATTCTGTCTGCAAAGTATGACAGAGTCCGGTTCCAAGTTTCTTCGATTAGGGCTGTGATAGGCAGGGCTCGCACACCTTTAAGAACACCATTGTACACCTCTGACATGTTGCTGGTCATTATTTCGTACCGAGCCCCGGTGTCGTGAGACTGCGCCCACTTGTACAAATGAGGGCAATTCTCGCCGATCCACTGGCTCAAATTTATTGCCGTCCTACGACCCCTCCGGCCTTCTCTCTCCGGCAAGGCTGCGCGCTCGATCTCACCATTGATACCTGCCCAGATCGCATTCATTTTGGCTTCAGTTTTCTGCATGCACATCCTCTTGAATAGCTTGAACCAGTCCTTATTCTTGAATTTGGAGTAAAAATTTGCTGCCAAATGCCTCATGCACCACCTTCCCTCTAGATCGGGCGACCCCCAGTTTTCTGACGACTCCTTAATTATGTCGAGCGCGCTTAATAATCCAGTGTTGCGATCAGAGATGATGCAAACACCTTCGCGCTCTTTCACGACACCCAGCTTCAGGCAGCTCAGGAACCACAACCAGCTATCTTTATTCTCGCTCTCGACTAGTGCATATGCAATAGGAAGAAGCTGACTATTTGCATCTGCTGCAATCGCCACCAATATTGTGCCCTTGTACTTTCCAGTGAGAAAAGTACCATCAACTGATAATACCGGGCGGCAGTGCTTGAAGGCTTGTATAGTCTGGGCGAATGCCCAGAATAAGCGGTCAAGGATTAGCTCGTCCGGCTTCATTGGGTTTTGACGTTCTTTCTTCCAAACTTGAGTCCCCCTGTTAGCAGTTGCTATCTGATGAAGCAGTCTGGGGGCATAAGAATAGGCCTCCTCATAGGTTCCATACAACCTCTGGAATATCTGTTCCTTCGCACGCCTAGCCTTGTTGTAGTTGACAGGGAAGCCAATCTGATCTTCTGCAGATTTCTGCAAAGCCCTGATACTAATGTTGAGACTTTCCTGCACAATCGTTTCCATCCTCTGTGACACATATCTTGCAATCACATTGCAGTGCTCTGAAAGAGTCCCGGTTTGCTCACAGCTATGCTCCATTATTTTTGTGATATGCCATGGCTGACATACCCCAGGCTTCAGTCTAGCGAGAACTCTCCCGGGGCAACCGGAATGGATGCAGATGACCTTCAACTCTTTTTTATCAGACCGCTTCACTTTATGCTGGCGGTGGATGGCGATTGCATAGCTATCTATTGCCTGGTAAGTAGATTTCTTGTCTGGGAAAATCTGCCCAACCTGTAGGCTTCCCACTTCCAGGCCAGAAACAGAGTGAAATTCATTGGTGATGCTCATAACCTGTAAAAATTCAGGTCCTAGTGGTGCCGCGACCGCCCTCTGGGGAGGAACAACATCTTCTTCGCCTGAGTCCGAAGAGGCAGAAGAATGACCGTCATCGTCATCATCTAGCGCCTCCGGCAATCCCTCCATGTGTTCGCTCAAGTCAACGGTCGCAGACCAATATCCTGTGTCATACACTTGTTGGTCGCCTGTCGGTTCCGATGGGCCGGCGCTAGGGGCTGCTGTGATGGCTAACTGGACCTCACCACTACCGCTACTGCATCCGGCAACATGACTGACAGAAATGAACTGCACATACACCATCAGCTGTCCAAACATAGAGTTTTTTGGATTGCTTGCAAACCCCATGTACGACCCCCACGACTTTTCGCCTGTGACCGGCCGCAAACCCCAACGGGCAACTGTCCCATCATTTCCTCCGTCAACGACGAAGGCCTCCATTGTCATTTTTTTTCCCTGCATCGCTGGGCCAAACGCCGCTCGGATGCACCTTCTGACTGCTGCATAACCTACGTTCACCATGTCTTTCACTACAACTGTAGTCGACCCGCACAAGGACACATCCACCCCGCAAGGACCGTCGCGTATGACGTCCCCATAGAACACTAACAAATTTTCCATAGTAGTACCTAACCAAATATTGTATTATTAGTCGATTAAAAATTTAAATATAATAATAAGGGAAAAAACATTTTAACATGCATATTTACGTTTCAAATAATCAGTGTTTTATTAATATCATTCGGTTCGACCTTAAACATAATAGTACGAGTCAATTTTAATATCGCTATTTTTGTTAGAAACTAATCAATTTTTTTAACATATGATATTAATATCACTACTTTGGTTAAAAACTAATCAATTTTCTTAGTATCATACGACTAGAAAAATAACTGTAATTTCTTTAGAAATAATCGGTTTGTTTTTAGTATCATTTGCTTAGACTTTAAACATAATAGTTTGTTTACGAATAATAATACGACAAATATTCACAGCAGCTCTAACATCATTCACAACAGTACATCAATATAAAAAATATTCACAATATTACACGGCATCATTTATACCTCAGCTTCAATATGGATGTCCTTCCGAATAAAATTAACCGTCACAATGGTTCGAAAAAATATCCGTCAGCATTAACATATCAGCAGTAATATATCAACGGAGTCAACCTATTATCACATGAACATAAATATTAGGCATGGATTTTTTCCTATCAACAGTATCAAAATAGCACTTGCATGAATCGTGGTCATCACCTCAAAAGGGAGATCGAAGATCGAAACGCAATTTCTTCAACTACGTCATCTCCTCCTTGTTTGCTACTCAGATGATTTTTTTTACCTAATTACATACATATTAAAAATATTAGCATCTAATCTTAATCTACAAAACTAACATTATTGTGAGATAACAAAAATACCTACGGTTTCCTAAGTATAGAACTTATTAATAAACATACCACATGAAATAACATCACATTTAACCAACGAAAGACCCATTACAGTACAAACTTTTTCTTAATTATCATATTAAGACTTCTTGCATGTCAAACGAAACCGATGCATCTGAAAGGCCTAACGCTGATTAAAATACCGTCAAATATTTTATGTCCAAATTCCAGCTCTAACCCAACCTAAACGTTCAACAAAAGTACTAATTATGACTTAATGACAAAAGTAACGACATCTAGCATGTCAAAAAAAATTAGTACTACTGGACACAGCTTACATTGATCTACAACACCTTCAACTTACTCTTCTGAAATATATTACTATAAATGCAACATATCTCGTCTAAAAACTTTTCTAAGTTCTAAGAAGTAAACGTCGCATAGCTAATGACGAGCTAAAGAACTACCTAATTTCCACCTTGCATGCACAAAAAAATCCATGTATTGCAAAGTTCATACCTCGATCTTCACCTTCGTAGTTCACTTCGCACGGCAAATCCTACTCCGGAATCTCCAAATGACTTCACAAAGTGATGAAATAATGCCTAAAACAATAGAGAATACACACTTAAGAACTAATCAAACAGACTAAAAACATCATGCATGCGAACGAAACCAACAAAAATGGATAGATTTTACCTTGATCTATTTTTTCTTCTACGTCTGCATCTTCAAAATCCAACTCTAAATCGGCCAAAATCGCGAGTTAAAGTGGCTAACAAGCTTTTTCTTTCTCTGTGTTCTTCGAGACTTAGAGAGTGCAGAGAGGCACAGAAGGAAAGCTGACAGATTCGAGAAAGAGTGTCTGCGCACGGAGCTCCGTGGTGCGTATAAAAAGAAGAGGAGCACTGTAATGTCGGCACAACAAATTAGAACTTACCTACCGCGCCCTCGGATTCCAGCATCCTAGTGTCTCATCAGCCGCAGCAACAGCACCGGCAGAACACGAGCAAATTACGTATCGGAGAGGGAATCAAGACTGTAGCAATCAGTGTCACGTAAAAAGACGAAACGCGGGAATCAGTGCCAGAGAAAAAGACGAGGACGAAACGCGCGGGAATTAGGCGCGAGGCTGTCGGCTGGCGTGCAACAGCAACAGTGCTGCCGCCTGACCCGGTGGCGGCATGGCCCACCTCGCGTTACCGTTCCGTTGCCAGCGCCAAAAGCCGTTCTACGCAGCCTGTCGCCTGGCCCGGTGGCGGCAGGGCTGGCCGCCTCACGCCGTGGCGGCAGGTGCCACGTGTCGCCCGGCGCGTCTGCCGCCACGGCCCAGGGGTCTTTTTTGTCACTTTTATCCGAAGGGGGTCTTTTCTGCCAATTGGGTTCGCCAGCGGTCCTTTTCGACAAAAAATCGCCGGGCAGACCAACTCGCCGCCGCAGCGCTGTAGCTGCCCAGCTCGCCCCGTGCCCGCGCCCCGCCGGCGCTGCTGCCGCCGGGGGTGACTAGCTCTGCCGCGCCGCAGGTATTCTGCACGCGGTCGCGCACGAGAGGGGCGGCCCAGGAGCTCGCGAGCGCGCAGCTCGGCGTCCCGCGCGCGTGGGCTGGCTGGCTAGCGTGCGCGGGGGCTCGCGGCCAGGCGCGGCGCTCGGCGCTCGGCACTCGCGGGCGGGCGGCGGGGAGGGCGCGGGCGAGGCGCGCGCGCGGCTGGCGGGGGCGCGGCTGGCGGAGCGGCGGGCGAGCGGGGCGAGCTTCGGGCCGAGCGCGGGTGGGGGCCGAGGGCGGGGGTTGCCGGAGCGCTGCTGCGACGGCGGACGGGCGCGCGAGCGGGCGCGCCGGCGGGCGGCAGGGCGAACGCGTGCGCGCGGCACTGGCAGGGCGCGGCGGGCATGCTAGCTAGAGCTAGCTGCGGCGGGCGCGGGTGTGCTAGCTAGCTTGCTACGGCAGGGCGCGGCGGGCGTGCTAGCTAGCCGGCCGCTGCCGTGTGCGAGCCGCTGCTGACGAGCGCGTCTGCGGGCGGGTCCTGACGAGCGCGGCTGCGGGCGGGCGTGCGGGCGCGGCCGGAGCGCTGGCCGGTGAGCGCAGGTGCGAGCGCGGCGGGCGAGAGCTGGCGAGCGCCGCTGCTGGCGCGGGGACGGGCGAGCCGGACAGTTTGAGATGGGTCTGCTGCGTTGGGTGCATGCACGGCCTTCAGACAGAAAGCGGACACGGACGTTTGTTTTCCTGTCTAAACGGACTCCGAACAAAACAGAGGTCCGTTCGGGGTGGTGCGTTGGAGTTGCCCTCATACTGGGTGACGGGCCGCCACCGACGTCTCTAGAGTACAGAGCCCACACTGCTTACGCTCGGCGCTTGGTTCCACGCCCACCAACTGCTCGGGAAACGGGCAGACGGCGGGAGTTTAGGACGCCGCCGCCGCCGCGGCCATAGCCTGGGCTTCTCCTTATCCACATCCTGGCGGCTGGCTCTGCTTCTTCTCCAGTGATCCAATTCCAATATCTACCTCTCGATACGTAGGCAACTGAGGTATGTCACTGTCCATTGATTCCATTAATCCATTCTCCCCTGTTCTGATTTTTTAACGCAGATTTAGATTAGGTGATGTGGTCTTGTGATCGTTTGATCACGAGTCCTTTGATTTACTGTTATTATGTGACAATGTTGGTTCAATATACCAGAACTGCTATTGACACCCCATGAAATACAACAGCATCGAGAGCAAATCAATTGATGATTGTACATACATTATACACTCCAATTCTGCAATGATGTTAAAAACAACAGTAATGCATGAAGATTTTCAGAATTTCACACGTAGAGGTTGACTTTGTTGTTAGTTTGTCACAATAGGACACCAACACTACCCGTGCATTTGTATTTGTTGTAATAGTACTACAATTTCCATTTTTTAATCTGACCCTGGAGGAAGAATGATTCCCCAATAACAAGTTCTGGTCAGAACTCCAGTTTTTGGTCGGGGTCTAATTACCAAGGGTTATTTGTACCAATGCAATATGGCTCTAGCTTCGTTCTGAACCTGTAGTACTTCATATTCAAACTATGAATTGTTGTCTCTGACTGCTTACTCTTTAGTGCCTTGGGAGAACAAAACACCATTCCATTTTATCTACACTCAATGATCTGCTATAGCTTGCTTTTCCATAGCCAACGTATTGACCTGATTCCCCAGGAAAGAGTTGATGGTGTAAAATACCAAAAGATATTATGAAGTGCAGATGGATAGATACAATATATTCTTGAAATAGACAACCATCACACAATCCATTTCCAAAAAAGCAGTCTAACATGCATTTTCTGCAAGTGGCTACATGTGAACTCTTGGGCACCATACTAAAACTTCAGTAAGATAGTTCTTAAATTTAACAAGGGAGGTAGCGTAAATTTTCTGTTGGAAACTAAGGAAGAATATCTAACATAAGCTCAGTACAACAGTTCTTGAATTTACCAAAGGTGCAGCACAAAATTCAGTGGAAACATAAGGTAAAAAATCTTGCAACCTGGATGCGACGGTTTTCTTTGTTTTATTCTGTTATCCCTTGATAATAGAACCTGATTCGTTTTTTGGATCGAATGAAAATAAACATAAGGTAAAAAAATCTAACATGTCATCGAAAGTGACACACAGGAAAAACTCCACCTATTCGTAGGAGTTTTATGAGAGCTATTGGTTTGATTCTGTTATTAGCATATTAATTGATCATCTCCTTCTCTTAAAACATGTCTCTTTCTCAAGTTGCGGAACTTCTTTATCACTCCCACTGCAGAACAGAACCTCATTGCCAAGTGCCAACTGATTCGTAGTAAATTCTCCTCTAACACCCAATAGAATTGGCCGTTGGCTTTTTTTTTGTTTCACCAATGAGCTGTTTTAAAACAAGCAAATATCAGTGATAAAATGAATGCAAGATCTGTCCTTAGACCGATGTGCCATGCATGTAACATACTCCATCCGTTCCAAAATACAAGTCTTTCTAGAGATTTCACTATGGACTACATACGTATGTATATACACATAGTTTAGAGTGTAGATTCACTCATTTTGCTCCGTATGTAGTCCATATTGGAATCTCTAGAAAGACTTATATTTAGAAACGGAGGGAGTAATTAACTGCTCGGCAAGAATTGAGCCAATAGTTTTTCATCAACGAACCAAGCTAAGGCCTTATGTCAATTGCCATGTAGCATGACTCACCAATCACATAATATCGGCAACGAAAGAGATGGCATGAAACTAGGCCTGTGGAGTAGCGGCCCATCAAAAACTTTGGTGATCAAAGCGGCCCGGTTCACTTGAAAGCTCCCACGACAGTCTTTGGAGCAGCAGCCCGAGAACACTTGGCCGAAAGGAGCACGCGGACTGGCACGGTAAAAAAATTACAGCGACCCTCAATGGAATGACTTAAAGATCTGGGACGTATAACACCACAATCGAACGGCTACAGACGGCAAAGTGTCGTGGGGGCTCGTAGGTCGCCCAGTTATACTATTTCTTAATTTCACTCTATCTTGATGTATGATACTATTTTTGCTGGCCCTCTTGTGTTTCTGTCTAAATGCAGTTAAGCATATCTGTGCTGGATCATATATGTTATCTCTACCATAACGAACTAAGTTTACATTATATTATAACCTCAGTCCATATATGTATTGAGTTTAACTTGACACTTCTGATTTGTAATGGACTTCTGCTCAAGCGCTTCACTGAATCTTATTTTTCAGGAAATTCTACAAGTGGAGCTTAGAAGGATTGTTCTAAACAGAGGAAGAAGCTATGCACCTTAAGGAACTTCTATATGTTTGCATAGTTTTTGCTCTTCGAACATGAACCTTGGAAAATTTCAGAAAATTGTTACTAAGTTACGCTTCATGTAGATTGTCATTGGGAATAGATACACTTATGTCAAAGAAGTATTATGTCAGATTTACCATCTTGTAAACTGAACTTATGTCTTTTTGAAATTGACGTCTTGATTTATATGGGATGTCTGTTTGGTGTCAAAACCTGGACGTCTGATTCAACGTTTTTTTTTTTTTTTGTTGTGAACCAGTTTGTGCGTGTGTGACTTCTGTGGCTTGCACTTGCAGCTAGGTGCTAGCTGTTGTGCGTGTGGGACTTCTTTAGCTTTGACTTGCAGTTGGACGTTGGCCGTCTTGCCGCCCAGTCAGCTAGGCGATGTACGTTGTGCGCCTGCTGCTTGTTTGCTTGGTGCCACTCTTGTTGTAATGTTGTTGTTGTTCGAGTGACATCAGTTACTGCTACTGCTATGGACGATTCTTGTGATGTACTGGTGGGAGTGCATGGTAGTTCTTCAAAAAAATATTACTAGCACATGAGCAACTTTCTTTTCAAGGTTTCATGCTAGTACATCACTGGTGTACTAGACTGCCAATTAGTGCTTGATTGATGGTATAGTTGTATGACTGGACAGTTCAAAAGGTACTAGACTGCCGATTAGTGCTTGATTGATGATATAGTTGTACGACTGAACAGTTCAAAAGCTAAGCTCTGGTTTGTTGGTGGTCTTCCGCTCCTTCGCGAATATTAGCTCAAATACTTAATTTTTATACGATCATTTTAAAGTATGGGCATTTGTCATGTATGGTCGTCGAGTCATCCTAAAACTCCTGTAAAATATGGTTTAATATTTATTCGCTGCGACCATACTGAAATAGTTCGTACTTACCAACGTATTATTTTTTCATAACATATTGACAAAAGAATGAAAGCCGTACTTACAAAAAAAAACGTATTTATACGAAAATCATGTTGACATGTGGGGCCTATGTGTTAAGGTATTGGTGATCTACGTATGTACTCCCTCCATACCACAATTCTTGTCGTGGTTTTAGTAGTTGATTTTGGATTTTCTATTTCTCCCTATAATAGAGTTTGTAAATATCAACGCATGGTTATGTGTTAGTATTACTACAGTTTTTAACACATCGGCACCGACACATATTTATATGTTACTATTTCAATAACAATGTAACAAAATCTTTCCAACACATATAGTATGTGTTACTGCTGTCGTTCCATACCAATGATGTGTTACTGTAATTTTACTTGTAACCTATATTTCTATCTGTTACATGATTGTGTTACTTAAAGTATGTTTTGTTGTAGTGACTTGACCTCTAAAGGAACATGCTTTCTGGCGGAATCCCTTCGAGCCTATCCAATTTAACCTATTTGAGCTACTTGGACTTGTCTGATAACAATCTAACAGGGAGAATACCATCAGGACGTCAGCTTGACACCCTCTACACAGAGGAACCCTCCATGTACAGTGGCAACAGTGGTCTATGTGGCCCTCCTCTTCCAAACAGTTGCCCCGGAAAGAATTAAACAACGCAAGATGATCCAAAAATGAACGAGCACTCCTTTGAGCCAATGACCTTTTATTTTGGACTCGCTCTGGGATCTATTCTGGGTCTCTGGGTGGTGTTCTGCGTCTTGTTGTCTAAGAGAGCATCGAGGATTTCTTATTTCGGCCTTATTGACCAGACATATGAGCAAATGTATGTGTTTGCCGTTCTTACATGGAAAAGCTGGGCTAGAAAGGGAGCTACAAATTGAGTAACAAGAGCTCATAAGAAGCATGGAGCAGCATATTAGGCTGAGATTTTTATTTCCTTGAAGTCAATGTAAAGTATATTGATTATTCGTAATTGTCTATGTGTGTATGATAATACTTTTGAACTCCTGTATTTGCTACTGCTCGGATGTTGTAATGATTATTTGTTCCATAGCTTCATCGTTTAGAGTTTCACAGTTGGCATAGCTTGTATGGGACTCTTGTATTTCATTGCTTGAAGTTATTGTAATGGATCTGATGATTCCTAGTTGTCTATGCGTGTATGATAATATTTCTGAACTCCTGTATCTGCTACTGTTCAGATATTGTGCTGATTGTTTGTTCCGTAGCTTAGCTTCATCGTTTAGAGTTTGTATGATAATATTTTTGAATCCTGTATGCTTCTCTGTTTTTTCTGTTATCTATCTACAGGAGTATTGGATGTGAGTTAGAGGAAACCTGATGTAATAATACCAGCCAGCGAACTAGGAGCTTCAGCCTACCCCCAGTCTGCGAGTCATTGACGGACATCATCTGCTCAACAACAACAACAACAACAACAAAGCCTTTAGTCCCAAACAAGTTGGGGTAGGCTAGAGGTGAAACCCATAAGATCTCGCGACCAACTCATGGTTCTGGCACATGGATAGCAAGCTTCCACGCATCCCTGTCCATGGCTAGTTCTTTGGTGATGTTCCAATCCTTCAAGTCTCTCTTTACGGACTCTTCCCATGTCAAGTTCGGTCTACCCCGGCCTCTTTTGACATTATCAGCACGCTTTAGCCGTCCGCTATGTACTGAGGCTTCTAGAGGCCTGCGCTGAATATGTCCAAACCATCTCAGACGATGTTGGACAAGCTTCTCTTCAATTGGCGCTACCTCAACTCTATCTCGTATATCATCATTCCGGATTCGGTCCTTCCTTGTGTGGCCACACATCCATCTCAACATGCACATCTCCGCCACACCTAACTGTTGCACATGTCGCCTTTTAGTCGGCCAACACTCAGCGCCATACAACATGTGGCAGCGTGTGGACATCATCTGCTCGTGTTCAAGAAATCCACGGCAACTTTAGATATCAGCGACGCCACAGCCCGCAGCGCCTGGAGCCCTTTTCCTCTTTGTAACCTGGACCAACAGGACGACCAGTGAGCGATCTGCAAAGTAATAACACTGGAATCACGCGGTAAACATGCATAGTCAAACCTAGACGCAATTCAGACTTTCCACAAAGTCCAGAATACTGCAACTGCACCCACGTCTACTAGCTGCCTATCTTTACTAGAGAACTTCTGCATTTTCTGGCATGTCTTTAAAGCTTGTTTTCCATCTAAGTGTGCAAACACTTTCTGTTGCTAGGTATGAGGACATGATCAGCTATTTGACACCCCATCATCCTAAAGATTGTTATTTGCTGTATTCTGCATGGTCACATATTATATTTCAATTTCTTCAGCTGACTGGAGCTACACTTGATTACCGAAGAGGTCAAGATCCTGGAACGAAAATTCACAGCTAAGCAAATTTACTCTAGAAACCGCTTCATACCATTCACACAGAATGACTATTGCCATGAGAAAAGGTTAAAATCACTCGGGTATTCGGATGAATGTGTTTGTGTTGTGTTGCTTGTCATGAGCCATCTGTTTGTTGGTCAATGAGAAAATGCAATTAGTCTGAACAAGGTACCGACCGACCCTCGACACATTACTTAATTTGATGCTGAAGCACAATAAAATTGGGGAAATACAACCACACATTGTTAACCATCCATTTATTTATGATCAATGAGAAAATGGTTCCCACACAAACGAACATAATTTTGTCTCCGCACACAACAAATTACAAATGGCATGGAAGGAAGACCAACAGACTACTATTTCAAGAACAAAACGGACGGCTGCTATGTACAAAGTCATAAGAGCATTCTGGGTGGCACATTGTTTGTTGAATCTTTTGTTTATTTGCCTACCAGTTCTCCTGCATGATCTTGGCCTTTTCAAATATGAACCTGCCTTCCTTGTACTTCTGGGACTCCTCGTAGGCCCTCTCGTACTTCCACCCGAGCACCTCCTGGCAATCACAGCAATGAATGTCGGCAACCGTGTGGAGCCCCGTCATGAGCTGCCTGTCCTCCTTGGCCCCTGTGGTGACGTTCATGGCGTGGTAGGAGAGAAACGCGCGGCCATTCCTCCCCTGCAACAGCAGACGAAAGAACAAAGGTACTAGTATTTATCCTCCAAACACAAGCAAAATTGAGATAGACAGATCATAGCGTATCAAAGTCTTGACATCTGAAGCTGGTATGGATAGATCACAGTATCTCTGGTTGGTTGAGTGAAACTCCGCTATGTAAGTACAGAAACACAAGTGCTAAACTTCGTTCTCAGATTGTATTGTTGGACCTCTCCACTGCAGTTGATGAATGAACCTACTTAAAGTGCCTAGTTGATACTACAACAGCAGCCAAAAGAGCAAAGGAGAGACAGTATGTATTTATCCCCCAAACACAATCAAAATTGAGATGGATAGATCATAGCATATCGAGGTCTCGGCATCTGAATGGAGCTTGTGTGACAGCCTCAGATGACTAACTGCTGGTACAGATAGATCACAGTATTTCTCTCTGGTTAACTGAAGGAAACTCCGCTATGTAAATGTAGAAACACAAATGCTAGCTAAACTCAGCTACATAGACGTTCGTTCTCAGATTGTTGGACCTCTCCACTGCAGTTGATGAATGGACCTATTTAAAATCACTAGTGGATACTATTACTGATTTTAGCTCGACATCCCCAACCAGTCTAACATATATTACTGGTCCATCTAAGTTCCTATTTATTGATTAAGCTCTGCCTGTCCACTCTTGATCCCTAACGCAGGGCCCAAAGTCAGTAATGACCAAGGAGAAGCAAATAAATTATCCTTCCCTGGGTGAAGTTGTTCACCTGGAAGGCCTTGGAGATGATATCGTCATGGAGGCAGACGTGGTTCCGGCAATGGCGGCAGCTGTACACCCGCGGCCCGACCAGTTCCGCCATCTCTCTGCTGCAACCAATCCGATTCACCAATTGAATTAGGAACCTAATAACCGCACAATGATAGTGGACAAGTACTAGTATGTGGTGCTCCAGAGTAGTAGAATACATAAACCGGAATGACCAAACGACGACTAAATATGACTAATAACCATTGCTACTTCGTCTCTCTGCCCAATATTTTATATCTGTAGCCATCTGTTTGTTGATCAACGATAAATGTGTTTGTGTTGTGTTGCTTGTCATGAGCCATCTGTTTGTTGATCAATGATAAAGTGCAACTAGTGTGAACAATTGGGGAAAGACAACCACACATTGTTAAACCATCCATTTTATTTATGATCAATGAGAAAATGGTTCCCACACAAATGAACATGATAATTTGTCTCCACACACAACAAATTACAAACCATTTCAAAGAACAAATTACAAATGGCATGGAAATAACACCGACAGACTGGTAGTTTAAAAAAGAAGAAAACGAACTGCTATGTACAAAGGCATGGATGATCCATAAGAACATTCTGGCTGGCACATGGTTGGTTGAATCTCTTTTCCATTTCTTACCTATTCTCCTGCACGATCTTGTCCTTTTCAAATATGAACTTGCCTTCCTTGTACTTTTGGGATTCCTCGTAGGCTCTCTCGTACTTCCATCCGAGCACCTCGTGGCAGTCACGGCAGTGGATGTCGGCGACCATGTGAAGCCCCGTCATGAACTGCCTGTCCTCCTTGGCCCCCGTGGTGACGTTCATGGCGTGAGAGGAGAGGAATGCGCGGCCATTCCTCCCCTAGAACAACATCCAAAAGAGCAAGCAAAAGGAGAGATAGTATTAGTATTGTATTTATCCTCCAAACACAATCAAAATTGAGATAGACAGATCATAGCATGGCGTATCGAGGTCTCAACATCTGAATTGTACATATAGATAGATCACAGTAGTATCTCTGGTTAACTGAAACTCCGCTATGTAAGTAGAAACACAAATGCTAGCTAAACTCAGCTACAGAAACGTTCTCATATTGTATTGTCGGACCTCTCCACTGCAGTTGATGAGCCTATTTAAAGTCCCTAGTTGATACTACTAGTAATTTTAGCATGACATCCCCAACCAGTCCAGCATAACTGGTCCATCTAAGTTCCTATTTATTGATTATTAAGCTCTGTCCACTCTTGATCCCGAACGCAGGGGCCAAAGTCAGTAAGGACAAGAAGCAAATAAATTATCCTTCCCTTGGTGAAGTTGTTCACCTGGAAGGCCTTGGAGATGATATCGTCGTGGAGGCAGGCGTGGTTCCGGCAATGGCAGCAGCTGTACACCCACGGCCTGGCCAATTCCGCCATCTCCAACCAATCTGATTCACCAATCAAATTAGGAATCTAACAAGTGCACAACCAAGGGAAACCAGGTCCAATCTCTCAGGGACTCAACTGCACTAGTGCTAGACAATGAGAATCAGTAGTGGTGAGAATGATTAAAAGAGGTGAAGCATACCTTGAATGCTCTCAGAGTCCCAGTGCTTCATCCTTGAGTCCTTTGGCACCTGGCAGCAGTTCGGCGGTGGCGTGGAGATTAAATGCGGCAGCAAGCAGCTGGTTGCTGATACCCTTTGTGCCTCTTTGACTGAAGAAGAAGCACCACTCGACGCGAAATTCCCCATGTCTGCACCAAATTCGGTGATGCGATGAGTCAAGCAGTCAAACCACCGAGTCCCCTCCCCCCCCCCCCCCCCCCCCCAGGGCGACTCGGGCGGCGGCGCAGTTCGGACCGCGCTTGGCCTCTCCCCCGGTGCTCCTCTTCCCCTCGCCGCCGCCTGATGGCCTCCGGCAGGCGAAGCCCGCTCGGATCCAGCGGCGGCGGGGCGCTAGCGTCTCGGGAGCGGCTCGCATCGGGCGGGGATCTCGTGCGGCGGCTGGCGGCGTGGCGCACCTCCGCGCGGTCGCTGGTGCTCCCGGGGAGGGCGAGGACGGCGGTGGTGTTGGGGCTGTGGAGTTGGCGCGCCCGTCTGCCTGCCATCGGGTGTGCGCCGCGGATCTCGCGCGGCCTCCTCCGGCCGGTTGGCGTCGAGATGCGGGGGGCACCTGCGGCGCGTGTGGCGGGTCCGGCTGCTCGGTGGTGGGCCTCCTCCCTCGGACGTGAGGGCGGCGACGGGGCCATCCCCCTCGACTTGAGGGCCGCGGTGGGGTTGCCCAGGAGGCTGGCGTTCATCAGCGGCAAGTCAGGCGCAGTTCGGCTCTTCCGGCGAGCTAGGCCTTGGCGTGGGAGTCTGGTGCACGCGTCGGCGTCGACGCACGAGGTGTGCGGCGGCTGCGGCGCCAGCAGGCGCGAGTCTGCCTAGCCTTGGATCGAGCTCTGCTCGGTTCGGTTCCTGGATCTGGAGGCTCCGCGTGGAGCGGCGGTCTCTGTTCGTGGGCAAGCTGTGGCCTACTCGTCTGCGTTGCTGGAGGAGGGCGTTTTTGGTGGATTGCCAGGCTGCAGGCTGGGATGGTGTCACAGCCGGTGAAAGCCGGGCTTCGGTTGCGGTTGAAGCCAACGACGGCGGTGCTTCTGCACTGTCCCCTTGTTTGAAGGCGTCGGGATGCTGTTCTCGCCTCCTTGCCTGTAATGCTCCGGGGGAAACTTCAGACTCGGGTCTCCTGGGTCAGACGATGGTGGCGCTCAATGTCGCACTCCCTCATGAGGGCCTCGTCTTGGAGCTTGGCTTGGCTACAGAGACCAGTGGTTGAAGGTGGTGTCGTTGATGTTTGTGTGGCGGTCGGTGGTGGTGGTGCGGCTGGCTTGGGGTCGACGGTTGTTTGTGTCCTTCTTTGGTGATGTTCGTGCTCGAGTGCTCCTTGGTGGGTCTCTGCTAGTGCGGTGCCCAGCGATTACGCCGGTGGCACACAGGTGCCGTGACGTCGTCTCGGCCTCGCGTGACCTTTCGAATGTACCCCCGACACAGGTGGTGTTGTGGCGTTGTGCAGTCTCGGATGCGCGACGCCTTTCGATTGTGTCGACGGTGCAGTGCCGTGGTTTGGTCTGCTAGGCGATGCCCTTCGACTACGCCGGTGGCACACAGGTACCGTGGCGTCGTCTTGGCCTTGCGTGCCCCTTCGAATGCGCCCCTCGACACAGGTGGTGTCGCGGCGTTGTGCAGTCTCGGGATGCGCGGAGCCTTTCGATTGCGTCGACGATGCAGTGTCGTGGTTTGGTCTCGGCTGGCCGATGCCGTTCGATTTCACCGGCGGTGCTCTTTGGTGTGTTGTGTGGTGTGGAGTTCTCCCTCATTGTTCCCCCTGTGATGTGTGTGGTCGGTGTGTGTTATTTTGCTTTATCTCGACTCCTTGTGCCCCCTGTACTTCTGGTTCACTTGAACCTATCTTGCGATGGGCTGCAAAGCCTTATAGGCAAAATGAATACAAATTCAGGTGGGGAAATCTCCCCCCCCCCCCACCCCCTCGGTGAAAATTCAAAAAAAAAACGGTGATGCAAGTTAGGCCGTCAGCAGCAACCGAGCAAGCAGCAGCAGTGTGCAGGCGGCGCCGAACAGCAGGAGCAACACGGGCCGGCCACGATCGGGAGCGGCAGCAGCACGGGCGGTCAGGTCGAGGACGCGGGAGACGGCTAGGGGCCGCGGCGAGCTCCTAAACCTAACCCTAGGTCGCCGCCCCGGGGACAAGGATGAGCGTGAGAGGTGGAATACGACTCACCGTGCGTCGTCGGGGAGGAGCGCCGGTGCTTCCCCGCCCGTGTAGTGTAGGACCGCCGCCGTGGAGTGCGTCGCCGACGAGGGAGGAGAGGCTGAGACGAGAGAGATGGGGAACGATCGACCTCCTCTCCACTCGAGTGTCACTCAATTGGGTCGGCAGGGGCATTTGCGGGATTTCACGCGGGACCCACTTGTAAGAAATGGCAAAAAGAATACTCTAGGACTTGGAGTAGGCAATTTTCAGAGCATCAAAAGCGTAGATCGGAAGGATCAAATCTGCGAGTTGAAAGAACGGAAAAGAGAAATGAGTGTGATAGGCTGAGAGCACTGTGCGCATTGGTGCGTTCGTCATGTCGTCGAGTCGTCTTCTCGCGGCGGCGGCGGTTGGCCCATAATACGTTGTGTGTTGTCGGTGTGCTAAGCAACTGCGTGTTTCTTTGGGCTGCATGTGTGTCGTATCCAAAAGCATAGTGTGGTGGTTCTTGGCATTTTTTAGGCTGGTGATCATGGGAGTAATATAGCAAATAACATAACACTTCTTCCCAATACAAGTCTGCATATGTCAATGAGGAGTGAGGTGTTTATGATAATATAATATGTTACCGTGACATAACGCACCCCAAGGTTAAATGAGTCTATATATATATATGAAGCCTTGCATGACATGACGCATATGTTATTACTTACTACCCACTATAAAGATAGTAATATAGACTAATAACATATGCAAGTAATATAGACTAATAACATATGCATGTTACTAGTCTAAATTACTTCCCACTATGACCAGCCTTATATTCAGTATAAGAGCTAAGGTACCATGCAGTTTAATGAATATCATCTTCTCTATTGGGCTTACATTGTCAATCTAGTTTAATGAACATTGCCTATGTCTTAAGTCTTATACTTGCTCTATTGGAAGTACAGTGTCACAATAGAACTATATTGACCAAATAAAAATAGACAATGCCTGAACAAAAAGCAAAAAAATATAACAATCTATCAGTATTTTTTTATCATGTAGGAAAAGATATAAGAGGTCAAACAACAAGTGCACTTCTCTCAGAAGGAATACTAAATCTAGATGAAGGTGGAAGAATTTCCATCGGGTGATTTCCCTTCCCTCACAACAAGGTAATTTATATAGCTCCAAGGCAAAAGCATGAATAGTAAGTAATATAGCTCCAATATGGATCCCAACTTTAGTTGCATAAGCCACAACTCACTTCTTCCATCCAAAAAATGTGAATCTACATAGGTCTAAAGACCACGATTCTCTGGGAAAAGAATTACCACATTGGGAATGACTCATTCCAAAGATGAATGTATTGTTCAGATGTACCATATAGTGAAATTTATAGTATCTGTAAGCTCTGAACACAATGACTAATATTAATGGGGCAAGCAAACAATCTAGAAGTGTAAAGAAGTTTATGAAAGTTCTATAGATAACAGAACTATACCTAGACAAACTATAGTGAAAATATAGAGAAGAACTATCTTTCTCTAATGGAATCAATAAAGCAATGTTAATGTTGGAAAAGGTAACTTTGACTACACTTGGCAGTACCTTGTCAACCCATCAGCAAGTATATCATTCACACAATATGCTCTTTCATCTGAGGATTTCTAGTCCGTATTAGTGAATATTTTAATGTGTCCGAAAAAAGATCAGCAGAAAAGAACATAAACACTTAGAGTCTTCGAAAGTTTATGATATCATTGTTGGGAACGCAGCAGAAAACAAAAATTTCCGACCTACGCACCAGCACAGGACCACTATGGAGACTGCATACAAGGTTTGATCTTTTTCGTTACCGACTCGTAGCGCAGCGGAAGTAGAGTCGATGACGATCGGCGGTGCAGATCCCCGCAGCTAGGATTTCCAACCTCCCAACCGCGAGGATGTATACCCTCATCCGCCCCTCGGACAGCCCTCCGGGAGGCGGTCGGACAGTCCCCCGGACGGTGTCACGGACAGCCCTTCGGGAGGACCATCGAAACTCGGACAGTCACCCGGACAGCCCTTCGGGAGGACCCTCGAAACTCGGACAGTCACTCGGACAGCCCTTCGGGAGGCACTCTCGAACTAAGACCGAAACTACGATCTCTCTACAGAGTTGCACACATACGGTGTCATCTATCCGGCAGGGCTTCGCCGTCCAGAACTAGTTCCCACCGGAACCCAGACAGCCTTTCGGCTCTACGAAACTGTTTCGCTGGGAGGGAGAGAGAAAGCCAGATCATGCATGGCACTTGTATGTGAGAAGGAATGAGTTTTGGGCTGCCCCCTCCACCTCTATTTATAGGAGAAGGAGGGGTGGAGGGGCTGAAATTTCAGCCACATCCATCCATGTCATGTCCAAGATATTTTGGAGCAAAAGCCCAAAAAAGGTGGCTTTCCAAAAAGTAACCATAAAGCTGATTTCACTATTCACGACGACATTTTTCAGCGTCCGGTCGAACTGAAAATATTTATGTGGGCTTAGAACATTTCCAGTACCCACTAAAATAATTTTCAACGCGATCCGAAACAATTCCGGTTTAGTGATTTTCATCTGCGAAAAGCATCTGAAGCGGTTCCGGCAGCTCCGGAACATTTCCGGTTTTCATCCCGGAAAATTCCAGAAAGTTTCCAGAACGATTCTGGCACCCTCCAAGAATTATCAGGCATGTGCCAAAACCAATTTGACTTTTTGGTGTACTCCGAAACAACTTTTCGGTTTAGTGATTTTCATCTGTGAAAAGCAACTAAAGCAGTTCCGGCAGTTCGGAACATTTCCGGTTTTTGTCTCTGAAAAATCTCAGAAGTTACCAGAACAATTCTGGTACCTTCCAATAATTTCCAGGCATGTGCCGAAACCAATTTGACTTTATGGTACACTCCGAAACAACTTTTCGGTTTTACCGAAACTCTTCCGGTGTTCTCTCTCCGGAACTCTTCCGTTGTCTCCGAATCTTTTTCGGTGAATTTCTCTCAGACTCCCTGTCTAGTATTCAACAGATAGATGACCCTTAAGCGTGTGACCCTATAGGTTCGGTGAAGCATAGACATGACCCGGAACCCCTTCCGATCAATGATCAACATCGGAGCCGTGGACACCCATATTGACCCCTATACCCACACGAATGAATATTCGAGTGAACCTCCAGTTGCCGTGTGCTATTCCTGTTGCTTTGCGATATGTTACAAATACCCGAGGTGAGACATGTTGGCATCCCCGTGGATCAACAACTTGTCCACTATGCCAGTTACCTCGTTACCGGTATTGTTCTCTTTTCTCGTTCCCGTGTTCCGGCATCCCTGTGATCAAATCACAAAGTGTCTGGCCAGACGATGATGGATACCGTAACACCGAGAGGGCCCAGAGATATCTCTCCATCGTCGGAGGAGCAAATCCCAATCTTGAGCTATCAAGTTACTTGACACACTTTTCCATGAACCCGTAAGCCGCCGTAATAGCCACCCATTTACGGATGACGTTTAACAAACCCCAAAGTTCATGAAGCAAGCATGAAGAAACTCGATACTCTCATGGTCTAAGGAATCATGCAAACGTTAACCATCTCTGTGTTATTAACCATTAACTTATGACGAATGAATCTCATAGCATAACATCAATTCGGGTCGATTCAACACAAATGTTCTTCTAACATTGTGCCCTCAAAATTGCCGGCATAGCCATGCCCATGATCAGGAAAACAGGATCATCATGCAATACTTGAGCCAGTCTTAGAGGCCAGACTAGGAATACATTTTACCGTTTATTATTCCACACGTGCATATGAGTCTTCCTCCGAGCCTCGTGGTTATTGCAGACTCGAGAACCATAGCAGTTATAGCATGGAACATAAACCTAATTATGAACAGGGAGATAATCAATAACATTTATTATTGCCTCTAGGGCATATCTCCTACAATCATGGCATATGAGTAAATAATAGTCTCATGATCCCACAAAGTTCACTAGTAGAAAACAGGGCTTTGGTTCTGGCCAGATCAGAGCAATAGTCCCGGTCATGTTACGAACCGGGACTAATGTGAGCATCAGTCCCGGTTCGAGCGGCTAGGACGCCGGCCGGGCCTCGGCAGGCATCAGTCCCGGTTCGACTGGGACCTTTAGTCCCGGTTCCAGACACCAACCGGGACTAAAGGGCCTCGCTCCCTTTAGTCCCGGTTGGTGTTTCCAACCGGAACTAAAGGTTAGTCTTCAGTCCCGGTTCTAGACACCAACCGGGGCTAAAAAGATGCCTATATATATCCTCGCCCCTGCCCGCCCTCTCCTCTGTTTTTAGCCGTAGAAGGTGGGAGGTGTGTGCGCTACTCTGTTCTCACTTCTTATGCACATGAGGTGTTCGATGAAATGCCGGAGCCACACTTAAGCTTTCTCCTCTGTTCTTCCTCCAAGCTCGACCTCCAAGCTCCATTTTCCCCAAGATTTGTCAAGATTTGGCGGTGCACCAACTATCCAAGTGTTCTAAAAGGTTAGCAACTTCATCCTTTCATCTCTCACTGCTAGTTTAGCTCATTTCATATGCTCTAGAAGTAGAGTGGTTTGTGGGTTTTAGTGGAGGAGTGTATGCGGGAGTTTATTTGATTTAGATGCACAATTTGAGCTCAAATTAACTTCTTAGTTTGCACATGTGTAGGGTGCCATCTTGTAACACCCCGATTTTTGGCCCTTTCTTTTTCTTTTGAATTTCTTCGAATTTTCTTTTGGAATTCTTTTTCCGTGGCTATGTGATCTTGAAACCTGGGAAAATCTTCTCTCCTGCCACTTCCTAGTGGCTTGTCATTCTCAAATCTATCCCAAGGCCATGCCATTTCCATCTTAGCCCAACCCCAATATTTATTTACTGGGAATATCCCTTTTTCTATTAAAGGAATAACCCTGTTTGCCCTAGGTTGTGAAGCAACCTATATTTATGTCTTCCACAAAATTCCCACAAAATTCTCATAAATTATTTGGATCATATCTTCCACAAATATGTCAAAACCCATCCTTGCCTAGTTCAAAAATAATTCAGGAATATTCATTTCCTATTCTGTCCAGATTGGCACTTTGTGAAGGAAGTGCTATTTGTATTTTCTTGATTGCCCTCAAAACTTTTGGGCACTCTTTTCTATCCAAATTATTGCCACATGACAAAATTCAATCTCATTTGCCAAGTAAATCTTCCTCAGCAAATTTCCAAAGTTTTTGACCAGAGAGAAGCTTTGTGAAGGAAGTACTAGCTAGGATTATCCAAATGAGTTGAAATTTTGGGATATCATCTATATGATCGAATAATGACTCTCAACCAAATTTAATCTCCATTAAACAATCTATGTGAGCACACCTTCAAATCTTGGTTTCTGGTCAGAATTTTAGTTTGTGAAGCAACTATATTTTATATTGCTTCAAAAATTCTGAAATTAATCCAGGACCTAAATATTCCTAAATAATATGAGCATGCCAAAACTCACATTATTTTTTTAAGCCATTATCCCCAGAAAATTCCCCCAATTTTCTGTCCAGCGTGGAACATGGTGAAGGAAGTACCATTTTTACTTATCCAAATGGGATGAAATTTTTATGGAACCTTCATATGCCCAAATGACCGAACTAAAAAAAAATTCAGCCCAATCCAAGCATCCATGTGAGTGCTACTTCCCGATCTAGCTTCTGGACCAGATTTGGCAGTTGTAAAGCAACTATGACAAATATTGGTCCAAATCCCGTAACAATCCACAGGATGGTAGTCCTTCCTACACTAAGACTCTGTGACATCCTGGTTAGCCCTTATCTATCCCCAGTTGATCACTACCTCATGCCTAAGTTTGCAACAGCAACCTTCAGTCGATCCTTCCCATCATATCACAGTCACTTTGGTCTATCCATCACTTCCGTGGGGCTTTAAGTTGGAGGGACAACACGTTAGACATATTGTTTCAGGCCATCGTGACCTCTCCTCGCCGTGCCCCGCGGTGACCACGCCGTTGGCATGCGGTTGGCGCGCTCTGCGCGTCGGCTAGCTCCGAGCACTGCCCTCCCGTCCGCTCTCGCTCGTCTCACCGTGTCTACCGCGTCGCCCACAGTACCCCGCGTCCGCTAGTGCCCGGTCCCCCTCCTCATTCGCCCTCCTCGCGCCACGGTGGCCGCGACCGCGTGAGCACAGTGGCCGGTGGCCGACCGGACACCGCACCGCCCGCGTCTGCCTTCCCACTACCCCTCTCCCGTCGCCTTCCGAGCCATTCCGCGTGCGCACGCGTACGCGAACGCGTCAGTGCGTTTCCCCGAGCGCCCGTGGCGGCATCCGGCGAGAGCATCTCCGCCATGGCTATATAAGCCACTCCCGGCCGCGTCTCTCCGCACCAGCAACTCTCCCTCACTCCCATAGCTCTCCCCGACCTCTTCCCCGAGCTCGAAGAGCTCCCCTCGGCCGCCATTGTAGCCATGGCCGCCTCGGTCCTCTGCTCAAATTAGAGCAAACCGAAGCTCCCCTCTCCCTTATTTCCTCGCCAGAGAGACCACCAGAGCAAGGCGGAGCTTTCTCCCTACTCCATTGGCGCCAACTCGACCCGTGTCCGCGAGCCCCAACTCCGCCCGAGCCGCCGTCCGCCATTGCCGAGGGAACCCGAGCTCCCGCCCTCCCCGAGCTCCGTCTTCTCCATGGATGGATGCGCCGCATCGCCCTGAGCACCTCCATAACCGGAGCGCCGCCGGAGACGGCCGGTAGCTCCGGCAATCGCCGTCGGGGCGGCCGACCTCGCCTCTGTCTTTGTTCACCGCGGGGAAGAAGAGGGAGGCAGGGAGGAGAGAGAGTCAACGCGGGCCCCGCCTGTAAGTGACTCATGGACCGGGCCCAGGAGAATAAGTGGAGACGTATTCGGCCAAATATGCTTTCCTATTCGGAAAACGTACTCTCGTGCCTATTCAGAGAAGAATACGCTTTCATTATTGGAAGACGTATTTTCAAAAGTACGCCTTCTGTTTCAGCCCAGCCGCCGAAATGGTTATATAGCGGACGTTCGCCCGTTAAGCGCAGAAATGAATATTTTTATTTAAATTTTTGCCTAACGAACGAACGGCCGTAACTTCGCGACCGTGACTCCGAATCAGGTGATTCCAAAGCCCACGATCTCAGTTCGTCGATCCCGTTCCGATGGTACCATTTTCATGATATTGTCACACTCTGAAAATGACCATTTTGCCCCTGCCCTTAAACAGCTCCACCGGGAGGGAAACTTTTCCGGCAATTCTTTCCGCAAGTTCATCGCAGCTCACCCCGATGGTTCCTCCATCCCCAGGCAAGCCACAATAGCCACTTGCATGATGGCATTGCAGTAGCCATGGTTTCCACTTGAATATTTAATAATTGTTTGCTCATTTAATTATTTTGTGAATACTATGTATATGCTTTGTGAATCCATGTCTATGCTTATGCCATGTTCATCTAGTAAGTGATATGATTAATTCCTAAGGATATTCTTATCATGTTTTATTCTTGTAATTATTTTCGATGCTAGTGATAATGCTATGCTCACTTGAGTAGTTACGGTTTGATATGAAAATACTTGTGATAGTTATGATCATCGCTATGCCATGCTCATTTGCATCCCGTAGCATATATGATTTATCATTATGATGTTAAATGATTATGTTGCCCATCCATGGTTACACGGTTATCATGCTCATCTGCATTTTTATTTCATCATGTTATTTTACTGTGACTCAGCTCATCACCATTCAAGTTGAACCTGACATTAATTGAACTTGAACAAATCTGTTGGCTGAGTCATGGTGCCACCGAATCGAGCTAACCAGTGCAGCCACACTTGCCTTATGGGAGGCCCTAATGCAGTCTATTGTCATGCCTCTCGCCGGTGCCTCCTACTAGGGAAGGTTATGGGTGCGCGCTACCCTGATCAGGTAGGCTACCATAAGCCTTGAGGACCCGAGTTTTGATGGTATACCGAGGTCCCCGTTTGGGACAGTTTTGTTTGGCCACGACGGTGGCAGCCACAGAGGTGGCAGGTGTCACATGTTAACACCAGGGTCACCCAGGACATAGCCCAAAGGGGAGTTTGTCGGAGTGGCCGGGAGAGTGTCATGCAATAGACTGGTTTTGTCGGAACGTCGTTGGTCCACCCGAATGGGAGCACGAGGCCATGAGTTCCGTAGTGTGGGTACAGTGTACTAACCTCTGCAGAGTGTATAATCTATCGATAGCCGTGTCCTCGGTCATGGACACAGTTCGTAGTAGGTCACACTATGGGTCAACAGTAATAATAATCTGAATAATAACAACCCCGGTTCGAAGAGAAAAGAAGTTGGTTGATCTTTATGTGATCATGAGAGGATCACGATGGTATCGTGGATACCGATGTTGATTGATTATGAGGTGATCGAGTGATAATCACGATGGTAAGTTTGTGATTACAAAATAACCTCCGAGCAGAGTAAGTTGGTCCATGAGACCTTAAATGTCGACCCCGTGCATGCTAGTGCTAGTATCATCCTGTCCATATCATGAATTACATGCACATGCCATGCTCATGTTCTTGCCATGCTCATGTTGTTGCCATACTCATATTGTTGCCATGCTCATGTTGTTGCCATGCTCATATTGTTGCCATGCTCATGTTGTTGCCATGCTCATATTGTTGCCATGCTCATGTTGTTCTAGTAGTATCATTGATGATTAACCTGTAAATGCCATGCTGTTGTTTGCCTTGATTGCTTTGGTTGCTGTGAGCTTGCGAGTACATTCAAAGTACTCACCTGGTGTGTCATGCCAGATTGCAGGTCATGCCATGATTGCTTGTTTGTCGAGGATCCCGAGGTTGCGCTCTAGGATACGTCCCAGCCAGAGTCCCTGTGGAGTGGAGTTCATCACCGTCGCCGTTGTTCCGCTGCTAGAAGTTATTCCGCTACGAGTTGTTCCGCTGCTAGCATAGAGCTATCTGAGCAGGCGTAGTGTCGCCGTGCCCCTGTAACCTTTGTAATATCGGACCCTTGTACCCCGTTTATTCGTAATAAAGAGCTGATTTGTTCTATGCCAAGCAGTGCCATATTCCAGAAGACTTGATCTCTGGGCTGGAATACGGGGTGTTCCGGTCTCTCTGAGCCGGGGTGCCACAAGGCTTGGTATCAGAGCAGGTCTGGCTGTAGGACGCCCTAGCCCGCGCGAGCGTTAGAAACCGGTAGTATCGAGTCTAGTCGGTTTGCTGCATTTGATTGCTGCATTTGTTTGTCGCATAGCATGCATATAGACTTATTATATTGTCACTAACGATCTGATCTTGTGAGTGTAGGTGGCATCGGTTTTGATCCACTACCTGCACCCTCCTGTTTTGCATTCTTGCACTTTGGTGTTGGTGTCATCTCTGTCCCAGCGGAGTGATGCCGAGGTACCTTGTGGTGTCGATCATTTGCAGGATTGATGCACATGTATCACACCAATATTTTCTCCAGCCACCTATTGTTTCGGTGGTAGACATGTTTCTACCGCGGAGCTTGCCTTCCAACCCGCCGCGTTGGCAACCCTTACTGGTCTTTGTTACCAGAAAAGGGCAATGCCAGCAGATCCTACCCTATCACTCTTTCCCTGGACGAGTACGATCCCCTTCTGTACGTTTGATGATGATGTGGCCATGACATCCGTGTCTCGGTACATGATCACCAAGTCCGTCCTCACCGCTAAGCCGGTCCAGATGCAACCGGTGCTGAGCCAGCGCTAGGTGTAGCTATGTTTACACCAACCGCTCCACACACTGATCCACTTTCGTGCACACCGCCACAGCATATTAGATCGTAGTAACGGAGTTCCCTCGAGAATTGTGTGCTTAAGTAGGCATGCATAGTGAGGTGAATAGCTGTGAAATGTGATGTTGATTGTATGTAATCTTAATGTTGTGTGCTTTTGTTTTAGTCGTTTCTTTTGACTTCTTGCTTTGGGCCCTCGGTGTTACCATATTTCCCCTTATGAAAGTTGCTCATCAACCGACCCCGGACTCAAAAAAATCAGTGAGGAATTCAAATATTCTGAAGCTCAGCTAAACATTATGAAATTCTCAGCCGACTGCATTATATTGGAAATATCTGATCTGAATGCAAATGCTATCCTGGATTGACCATCAGCATCAAGTTTACCTCAGTGCGCAACCATCACAATTGTAATGAACCAGCTGGAAGACAATTTGTGTGCAAGACAACAGTACATTTCCAGTCAGAGGACTATCAAAGGTGTATTTATATGGCATTCAGTTCACATATCACAGAGAGAAGCTTCTGGTATAAGCAACCCAGTCTTCCTCCACACGTTACCATGGAAGCTTACAAAGCAAGGTTCCGCAATCTTCTTCAGTACGATATGTGGATGACTTCCAATATAAGATACTCAGTCTTCTTCGGTAAGCCACCGTAGAAAACTTCTGAGGTACGATACCCAGTCTTCTTCAGCACACTATCCCGGCAAAAACTTCGAGCACAAGCTATTCAGTCTTCCTCAGCACGATACTCTCAGATGGCTTCCAACACAAGCTATCCAATCTTCGTCAGTACGGCACTACCAACAGTCATCAAGATGTTACACAGTGATTTGGCAGTATATGGCAGTGCCTCTCAAGGATCAGATCCACAACAATTTTGTCAGAAGCAAGAATCAGTCAGGACCCAAGTGTCTGCCTCAGGAATCAACTGCTCAGCTACACACCCTTCCATATATATTGTGGGCATGCTGCCAACGTCATTCAAGTCACTCGAACGATGATACAAGCATAATGAGAATCCGACAACCACATGAATTATGTGAGAGGAAGAATATACACCTCAGTGTGATGTAATGTCTGACAAGCTATGAGGCAAGACAATGATTGGGACAACAATCCTGACGGTGGATATCAAGGCCAGCTTCCTCACGCCCGACAAGGTGATATCGTTAACCCTTGTCACTGTCATGAATGATTGACCACATCAGTGAGCTCTATACAAATAACTGTGAACCTGGTATATGATCATGATGAACCCTTGCCTACCTTTTTCCTGGCAACGGCACCACGCCTACGTTCTGAGCTACTTTCGGCCGTTTAGGGTGGATGCTGCCTTTATATTTCTCTTTTCAACAACTGACCCGTGTTCTGAGCTGCTTTTCGGCCGTCTCGGGCAGCTGTTGAGTTTCTTTTTGTACCAGTGACCCTATGCTCTGAGCTATTCTTCGGCCGTCTTAGGGAACTGCTACATTCTTCTCATCAACACTGCCTCATGCTCTGGGCTGCTTTTCAGCCGTCGTGAGCCAAGGTTGAGTTATTTCAGTAATGTCCCAGATCTGAGTTGTAAAGACCGTTCTGGTGGCTACTGATTTATTTGTCGATTTCTGGCAAAGGTTCAGATGATCATTGCCCTACAGTTAAAGCTCGAGAGATGATAAACTTGCCAGTTAAACGTTGCTGCACTACCTGAGGATAAGGATAAGGTATGATTGCTGGAATGTTGCACCTGACAATACCTATGGTCACACGAAGAATTAAAGATATTTATGGCCAAGCTCTTTCAGCAAAAGATTCAGAAAAAGAGAACAATAATGAAGGAGCAAGCCTGGCAATACAGGTATGATAATAGTTGCATGAACAACATGGTACGGATACCCAAGATAGTCTGATTCCGTATTGATCACCATGAACACACACCCAAGGGGTCTACTATGTTTGTAAGGACCTCATATCAAGGTGACAGTCGAATCATCGGTACAGATTCGAGACAGTGGAGCCAGCCAAGGTAATTCAGAACTACCTTCTAGCAGTCAGATTCCGCCAAGAGAATGGTTATGATTCTCAGCATTGTTTTGAACCCGGAGGACATGCATCTACTCGAGTAACCCGATGCAAGGAGTAAATGTTTTGTGCCCACCGAGGAAATTTGTTCACAACTCCATCCAATACTATCAGTGCTGGATAGACAAATGTCACGTCAAAGGGGAATCACTCCCGGACTTATGGAAATCCCGTTCATGATAATATCAGACAAGCCAGCAGACATCAAAAGAATTGAAATCAGAGCAAGGATAAACATATGAAGGAAGACCTGTCAGAATGTGGGGTATGGTGAAGCAAACCACCCCAGAGCAAGGCAGTCCGTCAGATGCAATTCAGTGGGACCAATTTATAAAGGAAAAGGATACCCGAGATGGAAACGGTTTCCTTAAGTCAGAATATTCATACTTGTTCCCTGAGCAACCAAATCTCGAGGACGAGATTTATCGTAAGGGGGGTAGGTTTGTAACACCCCGATTTTTGGCCCTTTCTTTTTCTTTTGAATTTCTTCGAATTTTCTTTTGGAATTCTTTTTCCGTGGCTATGTGATCTTGAAACCTGGGAAAATCTTCTCTCCTGCCACTTCCTAGTGGCTTGTCATTCTCAAATCTATCCCAAGGCCATGCCATTTCCATCTTAGCCCAACCCCAATATTTATTTACTGGGAATATCCCTTTTTCTATTAAAGGAATAACCCTGTTTACCCAAGGTTGTGAAGCAACCTATATTTCTGTCTTCCACAAAATTCTCATAAATTCTTTGGATCATATATTCCACAAATATGTCAAAACCCATCCTTGCCTAGTTTAAAAATAATTCAGGAATATTCACTTCCTATTCTGTCCAGATTGGCACTTTGTGAAAGAAGTGCTATTTGTATTTTCTTGATTGCCCTCAAAATTTTTGGGCACTATTTTCTATCCAAATTATTGCCACATGCCAAAATTCAACCTCATTTGCTTAGTAAATCTTCCTCAGCAAATTTCCAAAGTTTCTGACCAGAGAGAAGCTTTGTGAAGGAAGTACTAGCTAGGATTATCCAAATGATTTGAAATTTTGGGATATCATCTATATGATCAAATAATGACTCTCCACCAAATTTCATCTCCATCCAACAATCTATGTGAGCACACCTTCAAATCTTGGTTTCTGGTCAGAATTTTAGTTTGTGAAGCAACTATATTTTATATTGCTTCAAAAATTCTGAAATTATTCCAGGACCTAAATATTCCCGATCTAGCTTAGAGGCAAAATGAATACAAATTCAGGTGGGGAAATCTCCCCCCCCCGGTGAAAATTCAAAAAAAAATCGGTGATGCAAGTTAGGCCGTCAGCAGCAACCGAGCAAGCAGCAGCAGTGTGCAGGCGGCGCCGAACAGCAGGAGCAGCACGGGCCGGCCACGATCGGGAGCGGCAGCAGCATGGGCGGTCAGGTCGAGGACGCGGGAGACGGCTAGGGGCCGCGGCGAGCTCCTAAACCTAACCCTAGGTCGCCGCCCCGGGGACAAGGATGAGCGTGAGAGGTGGAATACGACTCACCGTGCGTCGTCGGGGAGGAGCGCCGGTGCTTCCCCGCCCGTGTAGTGTAGGACCGCCGCCGTGGAGTGCGTCGCCGATGAGGGAGGAGAGGCTGAGACGAGAGAGATGGGGAACGATCGACCTCCTCTCCACTCGAGTGTCACTCAATTGGGTCGGCAGGGGCATTTGCGGGATTTCACGCGGGACCCACTTGTAAGAAATGGCAAAAAGAATACTCTAGGACTTGGAGTAGGCAATTTTCAGAGCATCAAAAGCGTAGATCGGAAGGATCAAATCTGCGAGTTGAAAGAACGGAAAAGAGAAATGAGTGTGATAGGCTGAGAGCACTGTGCGCATTGGTGCGTTCGTCATGTCGTCGAGTCGTCTTCTCGCGGCGGCGGCGGTTGGCCCATAATACGTTGTGTGTTGTCGGTGTGCTAAGCAACTACGTGTTTCTTTGGGCTGCATGTGTGTCGTATCCAAAAGCATAGTGTGGTGGTTCTTGGCATTTTTTAGGCTGGTGATCATGGGAGTAATATAGCAAATAACATAACACTTCTTCCCAATACAAGTCTGCATATGTCAATGAGGAGTGAGGTGTTTATGATAATATAATATGTTACCGTGACATAACGCACCCCAAGGTTAAATGAGTCTATATATATATATGAAGCCTTGCATGACATGACGCATATGTTATTACTTACTACCCACTATAAAGATAGTAATATAGACTAATAACATATGCAAGTAATATAGACTAATAACATATGCATGTTACTAGTCTAAATTACTTCCCACTATGACCAGCCTTATATTCAGTATAAGAGCTAAGGTACCATGCAGTTTAATGAATATCATCTTCTCTATTGGGCTTACATTGTCAATCTAGTTTAATGAACATTGCCTATGTCTTAAGTCTTATACTTGCTCTATTGGAAGTACAGTGTCACAATAGAACTATATTGACCAAATAAAAATAGACAATGCCTGAACAAAAAGCAAAAAAATATAACAATCTATCAGTATTTTTTTATCATGTAGGAAAAGATATAAGAGGTCAAACAACAAGTGCACTTCTCTCAGAAGGAATACTAAATCTAGATGAAGGTGGAAGAATTTCCATCGGGTGATTTCCCTTCTCTCACAACAAGGTAATTTATATAGCTCCAAGGCAAAAGCATGAATAGTAAGTAATATAGCTCCAATATGGATCCCAACTTTAGTTGCATAAGCCACAACTCACTTCTTCCATCCAAAAAGTGTGAATCTACATAGGTCTAAAGACCACGATTCTCTGGGAAAAGAATTACCACATTGGGAATGACTCATTCCAAAGATGAATGTATTGTTCAGATGTACCATATAGTGAAATTTATAGTATCTGTAAGCTCTGAACACAATGACTAATATTAATGGGGCAAGCAAACAATCTAGAAGTGTAAAGAAGTTTATGAAAGTTCTATAGATAACAGAACTATACCTAGACAAACTATAGTGAAAATATAGAGAAGAACTATCTTTCTCTAATGGAATCAATAAAGCAATGTTAATGTTGGAAAAGGTAACTTTGACTACACTTGGCAGTACCTTGTCAACCCATCAGCAAGTATATCATTCACACAATATGCTCTTTCATCTGAGGATTTCTAGTCCGTATTAGTGAATATTTTAATGTGTCCGAAAAAAGATCAGCAGAAAAGAACATAAACACTTAGAGTCTTCGAAAGTTTATGATATCATTGTTGGGAACGCAGCAGAAAACAAAAAATTTCGACCTACGCACCAGCCCAGGACCACTATGGAGACTGCATACAAGGTTTGATCTTTTTCGTTACCGACTCGTAGCGCAGCGGAAGTAGAGTCGATGACGATCGGTGGTGCAGATCCCCGCAGCTAGGATTTCCAACCTCCCCGCCCCTCGGACAGCCCTCCGGGAGGCGGTCGGACAGTCCCCCGGACGGTGTCACGGACAGCCCTTCGGGAGGACCATCGAAACTCGGACAGTCACCCGGACAGCCCTTCGGGAGGACCCTCGAAACTCGGACAGTCACTCGGACAGCCCTTCGGGAGGCACTCTCGAACTAAGACCGAAACTACGATCTCTCTACAGAGTTGCACACATACGGTGTCATCTATCCGGCAGGGCTTCGCCGTCCAGAACTAGTTCCCACCGGAACCCAGACAGCCTTTCGGCTCTACGAAACTGTTTCGCTGGGAGGGAGAGAGAAAGCCAGATCATGCATGGCACTTGTATGTGAGAAGGAATGAGTTTTGGGCTGCCCCCTCCACCTCTATTTATAGGAGGAGGGGTGGAGGGGCTGAAATTTCAGCCACATCCATCCATGTCATGTCCAAGATATTTTGGAGCAAAAGCCCAAAAAAGGTGGCTTTCCAAAAAGTAACCATAAAGCTGATTTCACTATTCACGACGACATTTTTCAGCGTCCGTTCGAACTGAAAATATTTATGTGGGCTTAGAACATTTCCAGTACCCACTAAAATAATTTTCAACGCGATCCGAAACAATTCCGGTTTAGTGATTTTCATCTGCGAAAAGCATCTGAAGCGGTTCCGGCAGCTCCGGAACATTTCCGGTTTTCATCCCGGAAAATTCCAGAAAGTTTCCAGAACGATTCTGGCACCCTCCAAGAATTATCAGGCATGTGCCAAAACCAATTTGACTTTTTGGTGTACTCCGAAACAACTTTTCGGTTTAGTGATTTTCATCTGTGAAAAGCAACTAAAGCAGTTCCGGCAGTCCGGAACATTTCCGGTTTTTGTCTCTGAAAAATCTCAGAAGTTACCAGAACAATTCTGGTACCTTCCAATAATTTCCAGGCATGTGCCGAAACCAATTTGACTTTATGGTACACTCCGAAACAACTTTGCGGTTTTACCGAAACTCTTCCGGTGTTCTCTCTCCGGAACTCTTCCGTTGTCTCCGAATCTTTTTCGGTGAATTTCTCTCAGACTCCCTGTCTAGTATTCAACAGATAGATGACCCTTAAGCGTGTGACCCTATAGGTTCGGTGAAGCATAGACATGACCCGGAACCCCTTCCGATCAATGATCAACATCGGAGCCGTGGACACCCATATTGACCCCTATACCCACACGAATGAATATTCGAGTGAACCTCCAGTTGCCGTGTGCTATTCCTGTTGCTTCGCGATATGTTACAAATACCCGAGGTGAGACATGTTGGCATCCCCGTGGATCAACAACTTGTCCACTATGCCAGTTACCTCGTTACCGGTATTGTTCTCTTTTCTCGTTCCCGTGTTCCGGCATCCCTGTGATCAAATCACAAAGTGTCTGGCCAGACGATGATGGATACCGTAACATCGAGAGGGCCCAGAGATATCTCTCCATCGTCGGAGGAGCAAATCCCAATCTTGAGCTATCAAGTTACTTGACACACTTTTCCATGAACCCGTAAGCCGCCGTAATAGCCACCCATTTACGGATGACGTTTAACAAACCCCAAAGTTCATGAAGCAAGCATGAAGAAACTTGATACTCTCATGGTCTAAGGAATCATGCAAACGTTAACCATCTCTGTGTTATTAACCATTAACTTATGACGAATGAATCTCATAGCATAACATCAATTCGGGTCGATTCAACACAAATGTTCTTCTAACATTGTGCCCTCAAAATTGCCGGCATAGCCATGCCCATGATCAGGAAAACAGGATCATCATGCAATACTTGAGCCAGTCTTAGAGGCCAGACTAGGAATACATTTTACCGTTTATTATTCCACACGTGCATATGAGTCTTCCTCCGAGCCTCGTGGTTATTGCAGACTCGAGAACCATAGCAGTTATAGCATGGAACATAAACCTAATTATGAATAGGGAGATAATCAATAACATTTATTATTGCCTCTAGGGCATATCTCCTACAGACTCCCACTTGCACTAGAGTCAATAATCTAGTCAATGCTAATGCACTTTACACCTATGGCATACTGGTGTAAAATATGCTTCGCATGTGGTATACCCTGATGTCCAACGGATCTGACGACTTCAGCTCCGTGTGTAACTTTGCATATCCTCGCGTTTTCATGCTTTCACAAAATTCATATTTTGTGTGGACTTGGCTTTGCATATGTGTGAATCATTGGTAGAAACCTGATTCCTCAGACTGAGCTATGGAGCAACTATCTACAATAGTGTCCCATAGACCATAGCCATCTTGGAACCATACTAAGTTCATGAATGAACTATATGATTCAACAACTTCTTTGTCGCTTCTTAAGCGTCAACATACTTAGCCTTTGTTATAGAATTCGCCACACTATCTTGTTTGGAACAATTTCCAACTACCGTGCCACCATATTGTGTATTACACAAAACCCTTAACTTAAATCGAAAATCACATGGAGCATTGATGAAGACTGTATCGATGTAATTACTTACAACGAGCACTTCATAATCTCTGCTTGCGAGAAAACATGTCATCACTACTACTCTAGTACTTTAATGACATCTTTCACTGTTGTCCTATGATCAGTACTTTGATCACTTTGGTATCCATACTCGCAACAACTTTGGAGTATCGGACATATCTGGTTGATTTACATACCATGGAATACATGATTAATCCAAACACAAGAGTGTGTGGAATCTCCATCATGTATTTCACTCATCAGTGTTTTGGGGCACTGAGTCTTGCAAAAACTCTTTCCATGTGACTTCGGCAAGAATCACTCCTTGGCGTTTTAAATGCTAAAAGGTTTTAGCATCTTGTCAATATGTATTCATTGCTTAGCCCTATTAGGTAAATCTATCTCCATAGATCATCATGCCTAATATTGAGGCTATTTAGCCCAAGCACTTCATCGAAAAACTATTTTCAAATGAAGTCCTTAATTCGTGTCAAGAAATTTATTTCCAATTAACAATGTGTCAAGTACACAAGGTTTTTAGAAATATTATTATGCTCCCACTTACTTTCTTGAATCATAAGCATCTTTGATACCCATTTGATGAAGTCAAACCCCTTTGACCATTCCATCAAAAACGAAGATTCCAACTCCACTTTGCTCTCTTCTGTCCATCGCTGGAACTCTGAAGTTTGCATACTTACTAGCATCCTTTGGATCGACAAATTACTTTGGACTGAATCACATACAAGTCCTAGGTTTCATTTCCATCAGATGGAAATCCTTTCGTCATCCATGTTTCATATCTCATGATTGAAATATGTATTAATTGCTAGTTCAACCCGAACCGACTTTAAGCATCGCTACGGTGAGACAATCTCATCGTAGTCAACTCCTTGAACTTGTTATTTCAACAAGTCGAGCTTTATGGATAAAACATTTTTATCCTTATCAGGTTTTAGTTCCATAAATATTCGTTAGACTCTAAGCCTTCTGAAAGGTGTATCAAGATTTTAATCTTGAAACATTTATATGGAAACTATCTCGGGTTGTATTGGTATTTAGCCAATTCCGGAGTCAGGGCCCATCACCGCTTCCTTGTGTATCGTAGGTATACTGTTGTCCAACAACAATATCTCGTTTGTGCACCTGAGAGGTTTGCACGAGCCTTGCCTACGGGGTTCAGCTGTAAGTTCGACTGAAGTCCATACATTTTATTGTAGAGACTTCTGTATCAGTCGCAATAGGAAACTCCGGAATCACTTCCAAGGTTCCTTTCCTTTGATCTGATGACGAAGATACTGTTTATCTCGTCGAGTTGCACTGTTCTCCTAGTCACCTTTTTGAAAGAACCATTTTCTTCAAAAAGCATACCGTTCTTTGTGGCAAACCTATTTGCCTCGGTATTGGTGGGGAAATACCCAATGACTTGGGATAACCTACAAAGTAGCACTTGTCTGATTTGGAATAGGTTTGTAACCTTTTACACAAGCCCCATATTCCAAATGTTAAGAAAAGATATAACATGGTTGGGCGTACCATACCATGGCGTCATTTCAACTGACCTGATGGAGCTCTTTTCAGTGTAAAAGCCGCAGTCTCTAAAACATCACTTTAAAAGTGATAATGGCAAATCTATTTATGTCATCTTTGATCTTACCATGTCATAAATGGTTCGATTACATCTTCACGGACTTTCCACTTGCAGTGGCGTTCCGGGAGGTGCAAGTTATGAAACCCCTTTCATAACTCATCAGACATTCGCTAAACTTGTAACTCAAATATTCCTTTCTGCAATCGAATTGTAGAAACATAATTTTCTTGTTACAATAACTTCTACTTCATTTTTGAAAACCTTATGAATGAATTCAAAAGATCTAGACTTACGTCTCATCAAGTAAATATCAATATATCTACTTGAGTCATTTCTGAAGATAATAAATCCACTACTTGCAACAACATTTATTGAACTACACACATCAAAATGTATGATCACCAATAAGTTTGTTGCTCGTTCCTTATGGCCTGTGAACGGTATTTCAGTCACTTCACTTTTCGGAGGAAAGTTGCAAGTGTCAGATGATTCAAAATCAAATGACTTTAAAATCCATCATAATGGAATTTTCCATGCGGGTTTCTCCAATGTGACCAAATGCAGTGCCACACATATGTGGTATTCTTTTAGTCTTGCGACATTTAGCGTCAGTGTTATGGATGTATCATATTACCATCAATATTCATAACATACATCCCATCCTGGATGGAAGCATGGCCCTTCATGTTATTCATAATACTGAACAACAATTGTTGTTTTTATGAACAACTCTTTTGCAACAAACATTGTGCAATGGGCTAGAGTGTATGAAACTCTAAAATGAATTATGAAAGTAAACCCAGAGGTAATGTATTAATATCAATATTCATAACATATGTCTCATTCATAATGAAAGTATGGCCCTTATGTTATTCATAACCCCGAACATCAAAAGTTCTCTTATGAACAACCTTCTTGCAAGATACCTTATGCAAAGGGCTAGAGTGTGAAACTCTAAAATGAATTATGAAAGTAAATACATAGGGAATACACCTATGGAAGGTATAGTAACATTTACTATGTTCCTGCGTGTATCTAAACCTCATTCCTGGCTAGTTTTTCAGGCCATAGTAGTTCTTACATCGAGTTGCAACAGAATGCAATCGAGCGGGTATCTTTGTGATTAACTCACAATACCCAAGAATTAGTGATTAACATGTTTAACCATAATTCCCAAGAACTATATCTTTGACCAGCCTTCTATACATCAAAAACCTGTATGACATTCATACATGAGCTGGATATTCCAGTCTTCTTTCCTTTTGCCTTTATACTTCTAACAGTTTAACTTTCAGTATTTCTCCTACTCTCAGAAGAAGCACCCAACTTAAGAGTGGCGATAGCCCCGGACATCGTAGGCGTGAAAGTTTCACTAACACCCTTCGGACACTTCCTTTCTCTTTAAGTTGTTGTTTTATTCACCATCATCATATGACAGGCGTTCTTCTGGATCCCTCTCTTATCAGTCTAATGCATAGTAAACTCTTTTACTAATAGTTTGCAAACAAACATTGCTTTGGATATCTCATATCTTTTAGCCTTTGTCTGTCTCTGAAAATGATTTTCAGATCCATGAATATCACATAACTATCCCAAAACTTTCGAAGTTCGGGTCTCATGGAAGCAAACATATTTCACTTGACCGAAAATGGAATTCTAGCTTTTGGATCGAAGGACGAGAGTCACATGATCCATAGCATTAGCGGGAGAATACCGAAAGTATGCGATAGGACAAAGTCCTTCTCGGCACTCTAGAGGACAATCCTCACATTACGTTACCAATCATAAAGTTTTAACCAGATTTTTAACAGCTATTCAATTTTAACAGGGAAGGTGGAAACGCGAGCCATTATTCTACAATTATTATGCAAATCACACTTAGACAGTGTTCAAAATTAATTGCACTAAGAATTAAAAGAATTAATTCTAAAGTGCGCTCCCACTCAAATCAATATCTCTCATAATTGATTGTGAGTGATACAAGACCCGCATTTAAATTGTTCGCCATTGGTGTAACACCACTGATGACGAAAATCTCAACCGGTAGGCCAACTTGCCAATCACATCTCTATGTGACTCTTGTTCATCTTTCGATGCGTGTGTTCCGAGCTCATGACGGTCATGCCTGAACGTCAAGACAACCAAGTGATCTCGCTGCGAGGTCTCAACTCACCCGCCTCACACTTCTCTAATCGTTCGTACCCGTGTGACACGGCGCACCCCGAAAAGATAGGTGCCGTGACGGTGCTACACTTGGGAGAACACTAACTACTTGATATTTTTGTGAGAGATCACCCTAATAAAAGCGACTACCGCGCAATCAAGAAGGGTGCATCATAAGGGATAAACATCTCAGGCAATTCATAATAGCATGATATGGTATAGCCCTTTCTGACGGAGAAGTCTTTCATTTCTTCGTCTTCGGCATTCGCGTCTGTGTTCACCTTCGCGAAGATTGCCACCACCTTGTCTATGCACCAGATAATATTGCTATCTCTATAGCTAATAAAATAAGTGCATTACTTAAGGTTGACACGCAGGTCATTAAAGTGCAATCATATGGCTCCAGCCATCATGCCGAATCATGACACGCAGGTCATGTTAATTACATCATATAGTCATCTCATACATAATCAAATTAATATGAGCACTGCTATACCACATCATATGCACATGCAAACCATCCTGCAAAACCAAGTTAGACGCCTCTAATCGGTTCATGCAAAATTTTATTTTACGTGGCTTCTAAGGTTTCGAAACAAACCGAAGCTACCAACGTCCATCATCAAGCATGATAATCCAAGTTGCTAGATTAACTTTCCAGGGTGTATGAAACACGAGATAATAAAATCTTGAGCCCCATACTAAACTTCGTCATACGCGTGACCCCCGTGCAGATCACATCTGCATTGCCCTTTCGTCCGCGAAACATCCATCTTTCTCAACTATGGTGGAACCCAAAGAACTGTTAGCACTTCGTTGATCTGTCAATCAGCATACTCAGGAGCAGCATGAAAGGATCGCGGATTGCCAGAACTTTGTGAGATTCCACCATGCCGTCAAGATCAGGACTACGCAAATTCAGGGGAAGCAACAGGAACATCGGGTAACAGATTTCATCTGCTACCCGCACAAATAATTTTCAGTAATAGAACTCATCTACTACCTAATTATATTGTGCAACACCCATACATCTCTATGTATTCTAGATCGCAACCTGCATCTACGCATAGCCTGGCGCTTGATGCCACTGTTGGGAACGCAGCAGAAAACAAAAATTTCCGACCTACGCACCAGCCCAGGACCACTATGGAGACTGCATACAAGGTTTGATCTTTTTCGTTACCGACTCGTAGCGCAGCGGAAGTAGAGTCGATGACGATCGGCGGTGCAGATCCCCGCAGCAAGGATTTACAACCTCCTAACCGCGAGGATGTATACCCTCATCCGCCCCTCGGACAGCCCTCCGGGAGGCGGTCGGACAGTCCCCCGGACGGTGTCACGGACAGCCCTTCGGGAGGACCATCGAAACTCGGACAGTCACCCGGACAGCCCTTCGGGAGGACCCTCAAAACTCGGACAGTCACTCGGACAGCCCTTCGGGAGGCACTCTCGAACTAAGACCGAAACTACGATCTCTCTACAGAGTTGCACACATACGGTGTCATCTATCCGGCAGGGCTTCGCCGTCCAGAACTAGTTCCCACCGGAACCCAGACAGCCTTTCGGCTCTACGAAACTATTTCGCTGGGAGGGAGAGAGAAAGCCAGATCATGCATGGCACTTGTATGTGAGAAGGAATGAGTTTTGGGCTGCCCCCTCCACCTCTATTTATAGGAGAAGGAGGGGTGGAGGGGCTGAAATTTCAGCCACATCCATCCATGTCATCTCCAAGATATTTTGGAGCAAAAGCCCAAAAAAGGTAGCTTTCCAAAAAGTAACCATAAAGCTGATTTCACTATTCACGACGACATTTTTCAGCGTCCGTTCGAACTGAAAATATTTATGTGGGCTTAGAACATTTCCAGTACCCACTAAAATAATTTTCAACGCGATCCGAAACAATTCCGGTTTAGTGATTTTCATCTGCGAAAAGCATCTGAAGCGGTTCCGGCAGCTCCGGAACATTTCCGGTTTTCATCCCGGAAAATTCCAGAAAGTTTCCAGAACGATTCTGGCACCCTCCAAGAATTATCAGGCATGTGCCAAAACCAATTTGACTTTTTGGTGTACTCCGAAACAACTTTTCGGTTTAGTGATTTTCATCTGTGAAAAGCATCTAAAGCGGTTCCGGCAGTCCGGAACATTTCCGGTTTTTGTCTCTGAAAAATATCAGAAGTTACCGGAACAATTCTGGTACCTTCCAATAATTTCCAGGCATGTGCCGAAACCAATTTGACTTTATGGTACACTCCGAAACAACTTTTCGGTTTTACCGAAACTCTTCCGGTGTTCTCTCTCCGGAACTCTTCCGTTGTCTCCGAAACTTTTTCGGTGAATTTCTCTCAGACTCCCTGTCTAGTATTCAACAGATAGATGACCCTTAAGCGTGTGACCCTATAGGATTGGTGAAGCATAGACATGACCCGGAACCCCTTCCGATCAATGATCAACATCGGAGCCGTGGACACCCATATTGACCCCTATACCCACACGAATGAATATTCGAGTGAACCTCCAGTTGCCGTGTGCTATTCCTGTTGCTTCGCGATATGTTACAAATACCCGAGGTGAGACATGTTGGCATCCCCGTGGATCAACAACTTGTCCACTATGCCAGTTACCTCGTTACCGGTATTGTTCTCTTTTCTCGTTCCCGTGTTCCGGCATCCCTGTGATCAAATCACAAAGTGTCTGGCCAGACGATGATGGATACCGTAACACCGAGAGGGCCCAGAGATATCTCTCCATCGTCGGAGGAGCAAATCCCAATCTTGAGCTATCAAGTTACTTGACACACTTTTCCATGAACCCGTAAGCCGCCGTAATAGCCACCCATTTACGGATGACGTTTAACAAACCCCAAAGTTCATGAAGCAAGCATGAAGAAACTCGATACTCTCATGGTCTAAGGAATCATGCAAACGTTAACCATCTCTGTGTTATTAACCATTAACTTATGACGAATGAATCTCATAGCATAACATCAATTCGGGTCGATTCAACACAAATGTTCTTCTAACATTGTGCCCTCAAAATTGCCGGCATAGCCATGCCCATGATCAGGAAAACAGGATCATCATGCAATACTTGAGCCAGTCTTAGAGGCCAGACTAGGAATACATTTTACCGTTTATTATTCCACACGTGCATATGAGTCTTCCTCCGAGCCTCGTGGTTATTGTAGACTCGAGAACCATAGCAGTTATAGCATGGAACATAAACCTAATTATGAATAGGGAGATAATCAATAACATTTATTATTGCCTCTAGGGCATATCTCCTACAGACTCCCACTTGCACTAGAGTCAATAATCTAGTCAATGCTAATGCACTTTACACCTATGGCATACTGGTGTAAAATATGCTTCGCATGTGGTATAGCCTGATGTCCAACGGATCTGACGACTTCAGCTCCGTGTGTAACTTTGCATATCCTCGCGTTTTCACGCTTTCACAAAATTCATATTTTGTGTGGACTTGGCTTTGCATATGTGTGAATCATTGGTCGAAACCTGATTCCTCAGACTGAGCTATGGAGCAACTATCTGCAATAGTGTCCCATAGACCATAGCCATCTTGGAACCATACTAAGTTCATGAATGTACTATATGATTCAACAACTTCTTTGTCGCTTCTTAAGCGTCAACATACTTAGCCTTTGTTATAGAATTCGCCACAGTATGTTGTTTGGAACAATTTCCAACTACCGTGCCACCATATTGTGTATTACACAAAACCCTTAACTTAAATCGAAAATCTCATGGAGCATTGATGAAGACTGTATCGATGTAATTACTTACAACGAGCACTTCATAATCTCTGCTTGCGAGAAAACATGTCATCACTACTACTCTAGTACTTTAATGACATCTTTCACTGTTGTCCTATGATCAGTACTTTGATCACTTTGGTATCCATACTCGCAACAACTTTGGAGTATCGGACATATCTGGTTGATTTACATACCATGGAATACATGATTAATCCAAACACAAGAGTGTGTGGAATCTCCATCATGTATTTCACTCATCAGTGTTTTGGGGCACTGAGTCTTGCAAAAACTCTTTCCATGTGACTTCGGCAAGAATCACTCCTTGGCGTTTTAAATGCTAAAAGGTTTTAGCATCTTGTCAATATGTATTCATTGCTTAGCCCTATTAGGTAAATCTATCTCCATAGATCATCATGCCTAATATTGAGGCTATTTAGCCCAAGCACTTCATCAAAAAACTATTTTCAAATGAAGTCCTTAATTCGTGTCAAGAAATTTATTTCCAATTAACAATGTGTCAAGTACACAAGGATTTTAGAAATATTATTATGCTCCCACTTACTTTCTTGAATCATAAGCATCTTCGATACCCATTTGATGAAGTCAAACCCCTTTGACCATTCCATCAAAAACGAAGATTCCAACTCCACTTTGCTCTCTTCTGTCCATCGCTGGAACTCTGAAGTTTGCATACTTACTAGCATCCTTTGGATGGACAAATTACTTTGGACTAAATCACATACAAGTCCTAGGTTTCATTTCCATCAGATGGAAATCCTTTCGTCATCCATGTTTCATATCTCATGATTGAAATATGTATTAATTGCTAGTTCAACCCGAACCGACTTTAAGCATCGCTACGGTGAGACAATCTCATCGTAGTCAACTCCTTGAACTTGTTATTTCAACAAGTCGAGCTTTATGGATAAATTTTTTTTATCCGTATCAGGTTTTAGTTCCATAAATATTCGTTAGACTCTAAGCCTTCTGAAAGGTGTATCAAGATTTTAATCTTGAAACATTTATATGGAAACTATCTCGGATTGTATTGGTATTTAGCCAATTCCGGAGTCAGGGCCCATCACCGCTTCCTTGTGTATCGTAGGTATACTGTTGTCCAACAACAATATCTCGTTTGCGCACCTGAGAGGTTTGCACGAGCCTTGCCTACGGGGTTCAGCTGTAAGTTCGACTGAAGTCCATACATTTTATTGTAGAGACTTTTGTATCAGTCGCAGTAGGAAACTCCGGAATCACTTCCAAGGTTCCTTTCCTTTGATCTGATGACGAAGATACTGTTTATCTCGTCGAGTTGCACTGTTCTCCCAGTCACCTTTTTGAAAGAACCATTTTCTTCAAAAAGCATACCGTTCTTTGTGGCAAACCTATTTGCCTCGGTATTGGTGGGGAAATACCCAATGACTTGGGATAACCTACAAAGTAGCACTTGTCTGATTTGGAATAGGTTTGTAACCTTTTACACAAGCCCCATATTCCAAATGTTAAGAAAAGATATAACATGGTTGGGCGTACCATACCATGGCGTCATTTCAACAGACCTGATGGAGCTCTTTTCAGTGTAAAAGCCGCAGTCTCTAAAACATCACTTTAAAAGTGATAATGGCAAATCTATTTATGTCATCTTTGATCTTACCATGTCATAAATGGTTCGATTACATCTTCACGGACTTTCCACTTGCAGTGGCGTTCCGGGAGGTGCAAGTTATGAAACCCCTTTCATAACTCATCAGACATTCGCTAAACTTGTAACTCAAATATTCCTTTCTGCAATCGAATTGTAGAAACATAATTTTCTTGTTACAATAACTTCTACTTCATTTTTGAAAACCTTATGAATGAATTCAAAAGATCCAGACTTACGTCTCATCAAGTAAATATCAATATATCTACTTGAGTCATTTCTGAAGATAATAAATCCACTACTTGCAACAACATTTATTGAACTACACACATCAAAATGTATGATCACCAATAAGTTTGTTGCTCGTTCCTTATGGCCTGTGAACGGTATTTCAGTCACTTCACTTTTCGGAGGAAAGTTGCAAGTGTCAGATGATTCAAAATCAAATGACTTTAAAATCCATCATAATGGAATTTTCCATGCGGGTTTCTCCAATGTGACCAAATGCAGTGCCACACATATGTGGTATTCTTTTAGTCTTGCGACATTTAGCGTCAGTGTTATGGATGTATCATATTACCATCAATATTCATAACATACATCCCATCCTGGATGGAAGCATGGCCCTTCATGTTATTCATAATACTGAACAACAATTGTTGTTTTTATGAACAACTCTTTTGCAACAAACATTGTGCAATGGGCTAGAGTGTATGAAACTCTAAAATGAATTATGAAAGTAAACCCAGAGGTAATGTATTAATATCAATATTCATAACATATGTCTCATTCATAATGAAAGTATGGCCCTTATGTTATTCATAACCCCGAACATCAAAAGTTCTCTTATGAACAACCTTCTTGCAAGATACCTTATGCAAAGGGCTAGAGTGTGAAACTCTAAAATGAATTATGAAAGTAAATACATAGGGAATACACCTATGGAAGGTATAGTAACATTTACTATGTTCCCTGCGTGTATCTAAACCTCATTCCTGGCTAGTCTTTCAGGCCATAGTAGTTCTTACATCGAGTTGCAACAGAATGCAATCGAGCGGGTATCTTTGTGATTAACTCACAATACCCAAGAATTAGTGATTAACATGTTTAACCATAATTCCCAAGAACTATATCTTTGACCAGCCTTCTATACATCAAAAACCTGTCTGACATTCATACATGAGCTGGATATTCCAGTCTTCTTTCCTTTTGCCTTTATACTTCTAACAATTTAACTTTCAGTATTTCTCCTACTCTCAGAAGAAGCACCCAACTTAAGAGTGGCGATAGCCCCGGACTTCCTAGGCGTGAAAGTTTCACTAACACCCTTCGGACACTTCCTTTCTCTTTAAGTTGTTGTTTTATTCACCATCATCATATGACAGGCGTTCTTCTGGATCCCTCTCTTATCAGTCTAATGCATAGTAAACTCTTTTACTAATAGTTTGCAAACAAACATTGCTTTGGATATCTCATATCTTTTAGCCTTTGTCTGTCTCTGAAAATGATTTTCAGATCCATGAATATCACATAACTATCCCAAAACTTTCGAAGTTCGGGTCTCATGGAAGCAAACATATTTCACTTGACCGAAAACGGAATTCTAGCTTTTGGATCGAAGGACGAGAGTCACATGATCCATAGCATTAGCGGGAGAATACCGAAAGTATGCGATAGGACAAAGTCCTTCTCGGCACTCTAGAGGACAATCCTCACATTACGTTACCAATCGTAAAGTTTTAACCAGGTTTTTAACAGCTATTCAATTTTAACAGGGAAGGTGGAAACGCGAGCCATTATTCTACAATTATTATGCAAATCACACTTAGACAGTGTTCAAAATTAATTGCACTAAGAATTAAAAGAATTAATTCTAAAGTGCGCTCCCACTCAAATCAATATCTCTCATAATTGATTGTGAGTGATACAAGACCCGCATTTAAATTGTTCGCCATTGGTGTAACACCACTGATGACGAAAATCTCAACCGGTAGGCCAACTTGCCAATCACATCTCTATGTGACTCTTGTTCATCTTTCGATGCGTGTGTTCCGAGCTCATGACGGTCATGCCTGAACGTCAAGACAACCAAGTGATCTCGCTGCGAGGTCTCAACTCACCCGCCTCACACTTCTCTAATCGTTCCTACCCGTGTGACACGGCGCACCCCGAAAAGATAGGTGCCGTGACGGTGCTACACTTGGGAGAACACTAACTACTTGATATTTTTGTGAGAGATCACCCTAATAAAAGCGACTACCGCGCAATCAAGAAGGGTGCATCATAAGGGATAAACATCTCAGGCAATTCATAATAGCATGATATGGTATAGCCCTTTCTGACGGAGAAGTCTTTCATTTCTTCGTCTTCGGCATTCGCGTCGGTGTTCACCTTCGCGAAGATTGCCACCACCTTGTCGATGCACCAGATAATATTGCTATCTCTATAGCTAATAAAATAAGTGCATTACTTAAGGTTGACACGCAGGTCATTAAAGTGCAATCATATGGCTCCAGCCATCATGCCGAATCATGACACGCAGGTCATGTTAATTACATCATATAGTCATCTCATACATAATCAAATTAATATGAGCACTGCTATACCACATCATATGCACATGCAAACCATCCTGCAAAACCAAGTTAGACGCCTCTAATCGGTTCATGCAAAATTTTATTTTACGTGGCTTCTAAGGTTTCGAAACAAACCGAAGCTACCAACGTCCATCATCAAGCATGATAATCCAAGTTGCTAGATTAACTTTCCAGGGTGTATGAAACACGAGATAATAAAATCTTGAGCCCCATACTAAACTTCGTCATACGCGTGACCCCCGTGAGAATCACATCTGCATTGCCCTTTCGTCCGCGAAACATCCATCTTTCTCAACTATGGTGGAACCCAAAGAACTGTTAGCACTTCGTTGATCTGTCAATCAGCATACTCAGGAGCAGCATGAAAGCATCGCGGATTGCCAGAACTTTGTGAGATTCCACCATGCCGTCAAGATCAGGACTACGCAAATTCAGGGGAAGCAACAGGAACATCGGGTAACAGATTTCATCTGCTACCCGCACAAATAATTTTCAGTAATAGAACTCATCTACTACCTAATTATATTGTGCAACACCCATACATCTCTATGTATTCTAGATCGCAACCTGCATCTACGCATAGCCTGGCGCTTGATGCCACTGTTGGGAACGCAGCAGAAAACAAAAATTTCCGACCTACGCACCAGCCCAGGACCACTATGGAGACTGCATACAAGGTTTGATCTTTTTCGTTACCGACTCGTAGCGCAGCGGAAGTAGAGTCGATGACGATCGGCGGTGCAGATCCCCGCAGCTAGGATTTACAATCTCCCAACCGCGAGGATGTATACCCTCATCCGCCCCTCGGACAGCCCTCCGGGAGGCGGTCGGACAGTCCCCCGGACGGTGTCACGGACAGCACTTCGGAAGGACCATCGAAACTCGGACAGTCACCCGGACAGCCCTTCGGGAGGACCCTCGAAACTCGGACAGTCACTCGGACAGCCCTTCGGGAGGCACTCTCGAACTAAGACCGAAACTACGATCTCTCTACAGAGTTGCACACATACGGTGTCATCTATCCGGCAGGGCTTCGCCGTCCAGAACTAGTTCCCACCGGAACCCAGACAGCCTTTCGGCTCTACGAAACTATTTCGCTGGGAGGGAGAGAGAAAGCCAGATCATGCATGGCACTTGTATGTGAGAAGGAATGAGTTTTGGGCTGCCCCCTCCACCTCTATTTATAGGAGAAGGAGGGGTGGAGGGGCTGAAATTTCAGCCACATCCATCCATGTCATCTCCAAGATATTTTGGAGCAAAAGCCCAAAAAAGGTGGCTTTCCAAAAAGTAACCATAAAGCTGATTTCACTATTCACGACGACATTTTTCAGCGTCCGTTCGAACTGAAAATATTTATGTGGGCTTAGAACATTTCCAGTACCCACTAAAATAATTTTCAACGCGATCCGAAACAATTCCGGTTTAGTGATTTTCATCTGCGAAAAGCATCTGAAGCGGTTCCGGCAGCTCCGGAACATTTCCGGTTTTCATGCCGGAAAATTCCAGAAAGTTTCCAGAACGATTCTGGCACCCTCCAAGAATTATCAGGCATGTGCCAAAACCAATTTGACTTTTTGGTGTACTCCGAAACAACTTTTCGGTTTAGTGATTTTCATCTGTGAAAAGCATCTAAAGCGGTTCCGGCAGTCCGGAACATTTCCGGTTTTTGTCTCTGAAAAATATCAGAAGTTACCGGAACAATTCTGGTACCTTCCAATAATTTCCAGGCATGTGCCGAAACCAATTTGACTTTATGGTACACTCCGAAACAACTTTTCGGTTTTACCGAAACTCTTCCGGTGTTCTCTCTCCGGAACTCTTCCGTTGTCTCCGAAACTTTTTCGGTGAATTTCTCTCAGACTCCCTGTCTAGTATTCAACAGATAGATGACCCTTAAGCGTGTGACCCTATAGGATCGGTGAAGCATAGACATGACCCGGAACCCCTTCCGATCAATGATCAACATCGGAGCCGTGGACACCCATATTGACCCCTATACCCACACGAATGAATATTCGAGTGAACCTCCAGTTGCCGTGTGCTATTCCTGTTGCTTTGCGATATGTTACAAATACCCGAGGTGAGACATGTTGGCATCCCCGTGGATCAACAACTTGTCCACTATGCCAGTTACCTCGTTACCGGTATTGTTCTCTTTTCTCGTTCCCGTGTTCCGGCATCCCTGTGATCAAATCACAAAGTGTCTGGCCAGACGATGATGGATACCGTAACACCGAGAGGGCCCAGAGATATCTCTCCATCGTTGGAGGAGCAAATCCCAATCTTGAGCTATCAAGTTACTTGACACACTTTTCCATGAACCCGTAAGCCGCCGTAATAGCCACCCATTTACGGATGACGTTTAACAAACCCCAAAGTTCATGAAGCAAGCATGAAGAAACTCGATACTCTCATGGTCTAAGGAATCATGCAAACGTTAACCATCTCTGTGTTATTAACCATTAACTTATGACGAATGAATCTCATAGCATAACATCAATTCGGGTCGATTCAACACAAATGTTCTTCTAACATTGTGCCCTCAAAATTGCCGGCATAGCCATGCCCATGATCAGGAAAACAGGATCATCATGCAATACTTGAGCCAGTCTTAGAGGCCAGACTAGGAATACATTTTACCGTTTATTATTCCACACGTGCATATGAGTCTTCCTCCGAGCCTCGTGGTTATTGTAGACTCGAGAACCATAGCAGTTATAGCATGGAACATAAACCTAATTATGAATAGGGAGATAATCAATAACATTTATTATTGCCTCTAGGGCATATCTCCTACAGACTCCCACTTGCACTAGAGTCAATAATCTAGTCAATGCTAATGCACTTTACACCTATGGCATACTGGTGTAAAATATGCTTCGCATGTGGTATAGCCTGATGTCCAACGGATCTGACGACTTCAGCTCCGTGTGTAACTTTGCATATCCTCGCGTTTTCACGCTTTCACAAAATTCATATTTTGTGTGGACTTGGCTTTGCATATGTGTGAATCATTGGTCGAAACCTGATTCCTCAGACTGAGCTATGGAGCAACTATCTGCAATAGTGTCCCATAGACCATAGCCATCTTGGAACCATACTAAGTTCATGAATGAACTATATGATTCAACAACTTCTTTGTCGCTTCTTAAGCGTCAACATACTTAGCCTTTGTTATAGAATTCGCCACAGTATCTTGTTTGGAACAATTTCCAACTACCGTGCCACCATATTGTGTATTACACAAAACCCTTAACTTAAATCGAAAATCGCATGGAGCATTGATGAAGACTGTATCGATGTAATTACTTACAACGAGCACTTCATAATCTCTGCTTGCGAGAAAACATGTCATCACTACTACTCTAGTACTTTAATGACATCTTTCACTGTTGTCCTATGATCAGTACTTTGATCACTTTGGTATCCATACTCGCAACAACTTTGGAGTATCGGACATATCTGGTTGATTTACATACCATGGAATACATGATTAATCCAAACACAAGAGTGTGTGGAATCTCCATCATGTATTTCACTCATCAGTGTTTTGGGGCACTGAGTCTTGCAAAAACTCTTTCCATGTGACTTCGGCAAGAATCACTCCTTGGCGTTTTAAATGCTAAAAGGTTTTAGCATCTTGTCAATATGTATTCATTGCTTAGCCCTATTAGGTAAATCTATCTCCATAGATCATCATGCCTAATATTGAGGCTATTTAGCCCAAGCACTTCATCAAAAAACTATTTTCAAATGAAGTCCTTAATTCGTGTCAAGAAATTTATTTCCAATTAACAATGTGTCAAGTACACAAGGATTTTAGAAATATTATTATGCTCCCACTTACTTTCTTGAATCATAAGCATCTTCGATACCCATTTGATGAAGTCAAACCCCTTTGACCATTCCATCAAAAACGAAGATTCCAACTCCACTTTGCTCTCTTCTGTCCATCGCTGGAACTCTGAAGTTTGCATACTTACTAGCATCCTTTGGATCGACAAATTACTTTGGACTGAATCACATACAAGTCCTAGGTTTCATTTCCATCAGATGGAAATCCTTTCGTCATCCATGTTTCATATCTCATGATTGAAATATGTATTAATTGCTAGTTCAACCCGAACCGACTTTAAGCATCGCTACGGTGAGACAATCTCATCGTAGTCAACTCCTTGAACTTGTTATTTCAACAAGTCGAGCTTTATGGATAAAACATTTTTATCCGTATCAGGTTTTAGTTCCATAAATATTCGTTAGACTCTAAGCCTTCTGAAAGGTGTATCAAGATTTTAATCTTGAAACATTTATATGGAAACTATCTCGGATTGTATTGGTATTTAGCCAATTCCGGAGTCAGGGCCCATCACCGCTTCCTTGTGTATCGTAGGTATACTGTTGTCCAACAACAATATCTCGTTTGCGCACCTGAGAGGTTTGCACGAGCCTTGCCTACGGGGTTCAGCTGTAAGTTCGACTGAAGTCCATACATTTTATTGTAGAGACTTCTGTATCAGTCGCAGTAGGAAACTCCGGAATCACTTCCAAGGTTCCTTTCCTTTGATCTGATGACGAAGATACTGTTTATCTCGTCGAGTTGCACTGTTCTCCCAGTCACCTTTTTGAAAGAACCATTTTCTTCAAAAAGCATACCGTTCTTTGTGGCAAACCTATTTGCCTCGGTATTGGTGGGGAAATACCCAATGACTTGGGATAACCTACAAAGTAGCACTTGTCTGATTTGGAATAGGTTTGTAACCTTTTACACAAGCCCCATATTCCAAATGTTAAGAAAAGATATAACATGGTTGGGCGTACCATACCATGGCGTCATTTCAACAGACCTGATGGAGCTCTTTTCAGTGTAAAAGCCGCAGTCTCTAAAACATCACTTTAAAAGTGATAATGGCAAATCTATTTATGTCATCTTTGATCTTACCATGTCATAAATGGTTCGATTACATCTTCACGGACTTTCCACTTGCAGTGGCGTTCCGGGAGGTGCAAGTTATGAAACCCCTTTCATAACTCATCAGACATTCGCTAAACTTGTAACTCAAATATTCCTTTCTGCAATCGAATTGTAGAAACATAATTTTCTTGTTACAATAACTTCTACTTCATTTTTGAAAACCTTATGAATGAATTCAAAAGATCCAGACTTACGTCTCATCAAGTAAATATCAATATATCTACTTGAGTCATTTCTGAAGATAATAAATCCACTACTTGCAACAACATTTATTGAACTACACACATCAAAATGTATGATCACCAATAAGTTTGTTGCTCGTTCCTTATGGCCTGTGAACGGTATTTCAGTCACTTCACTTTTCGGAGGAAAGTTGCAAGTGTCAGATGATTCAAAATCAAATGACTTTAAAATCCATCATAATGGAATTTTCCATGCGGGTTTCTCCAATGTGACCAAATGCAGTGCCACACATATGTGGTATTCTTTTAGTCTTGCGACATTTAGCGTCAGTGTTATGGATGTATCATATTACCATCAATATTCATAACATACATCCCATCCTGGATGGAAGCATGGCCCTTCATGTTATTCATAATACTGAACAACAATTGTTGTTTTTATGAACAACTCTTTTGCAACAAACATTGTGCAATGGGCTAGAGTGTATGAAACTCTAAAATGAATTATGAAAGTAAACCCAGAGGTAATGTATTAATATCAATATTCATAACATATGTCTCATTCATAATGAAAGTATGGCCCTTATGTTATTCATAACCCCGAACATCAAAAGTTCTCTTATGAACAACCTTCTTGCAAGATACCTTATGCAAAGGGCTAGAGTGTGAAACTCTAAAATGAATTATGAAAGTAAATACATAGGGAATACACCTATGGAAGGTATAGTAACATTTACTATGTTCCCTGCGTGTATCTAAACCTCATTCCTGGCTAGTCTTTCAGGCCATAGTCTCTCAGACTCCCTGTCTAGTATTCAACAGATAGATGACCCTTAAGCGTGTGACCCTATAGGTTCGGTGAAGCATAGACATGACCCGGAACCCCTTCTGATCAATGATCAACATCGGAGCCGTGGACACCCATATTGACCCCTATACCCACACGAATGAATATTCGAGTGAACCTCCAGTTGCCGTGTGCTATTCCTGTTGCTTCGCGATATGTTACAAATACACGAGGTGAGACATGTTGGCATCCCCTTGGATCAACAACTTGTCCACTATGCCAGTTACCTCGTTACCGGTACTGTTCTCTTTTCTCGTTCCCGTGTTCCGGCATCCCTGTGATCAAATCACAAAGTGTCTGGCCAGACGATGATGGATACCGTAACACTGAGAGGGCCCAGAGATATCTCTCCATCGTCGGAGGAGCAAATCCCAATCTTGAGCTATCAAGTTACTTGACACACTTTTCCATGAACCCGTAAGCCGCCGTAATAGCCACCCATTTACGGATGACGTTTAACAAACCCCAAAGTTCATGAAGCAAGCATGAAGAAACTCGATACTCTCATGGTCTAAGGAATCATGCAAACGTTAACCATCTCTGTGTTATTAACCATTAACTTATGACGAATGAATCACATAGCATAACATCAATTCGGGTCGATTCAACACAAATGTTCTTCTAACATTGTGCCCTCAAAATTGCCGGCATAGCCATGCCCATGATCAGGAAAACAGGATCATCATGCAATACTTGAGCCAGTCTTAGAGGCCAGACTAGGAATACATTTTACCGTTTATTATTCCACACGTGCATATGAGTCTTCCTCCGAGCCTCGTGGTTATTGCAGACTCGAGAACCATAGCAGTTATAGCATGGAACATAAACCTAATTATGAACAGGGAAACAATCAATAACATTTATTATTGCCTCTAGGGCATATCTCCTACAATCATGGCATATGAGTAAATAATAGTCTCATGATCCCACAAAGTTCACTAGTAGAAAACATGGCTTTGGTTCTGGCCAGATGAGAGCAATAGGCCCGGCCATGTTACGAACCGGGACTAATGTGAGCATCAGTCCCGGTTCGAGCGGCTAGGACGCCGGCCGGGCCTCGGCAGGCATCAGTCCCGGTTCGACAGGGACCTTTAGTCCCGGTTCCAGACACCAACCGGGACTAAAGGGCCTCGCTCCCTTTAGTCCCGGTTGGTGTCTCCAACCGGAACTAAAGGTTAGTCTTCAGTCCCGGTTCTAGACACCAACCGGGGCTATAAAGATGCCTATATATATCCTCGCCCCTGCCCGCCCTCTCCTCTGTTTTTTAGCCATAGAAGGTGGGAGGTGTGTGCGCTACTCTGTTCTCACTTCTTATGCACATGAGGTGTTCGATGAAATGCCGGAGCCACACTTAAGCTTTCTCCTCTGTTCTTCCTCCAAGCTCGACCTCCAAGCTCCATTTTCCCCAAGATTTGTCTAGATTTGGCGGTGCACCAACTATCCAAGTGTTCTAAAAGGTTAGCAACTTCATCCTTTCATCTCTCACTGCTAGTTTAGCTCATTTCATATGCTCTAGAAGTAGAGTGGTTTGTAGGTTTTAGTGGAGGAGTGTATGCGGGAGTTTATTTGATTTAGATGCACAATTTGAGCTCAAATTAACTTCTTAATTTGCACATGTGTAGCGTGCCGTCCTGTAACACCCCGATTTTTGGCCCTTTCTTTTTCTTTTGAATTTCTTCGAATTTTCTTTTGGAATTCTTTTTCCGTGGCTATGTGATCTTGAAACCTGGGAAAATCTTCTCTCCCGCCACTTCCTAGTGTCTTGTCATTCTCAAATTTATCCCAAGGCCATGCCATTTCCATCTTAGCCCAACCCCAATATTTATTTACTGGGAATATCCCTTTTTCTATTAAAGGAATAACCCTGTTTGCCCTAGGTTGTGAAGCAACCTATATTTATGTCTTCCACAAAATTCCCACAAAATTCTCATAAATTCTTTGGATCATATCTTCCACAAATATGTCAAAACCCATCCTTGCCTAGTTCAAAAATAATTCAGGAATATTCATTTCCTATTCTGTCTAGATTGGCACTTTGTGAAGGAAGTGCTATTTGTATTTTCTTGATTGCCCTCAAAACTTTTGGGCACTCTTTCCTATCCAAATTATTGCCACATGCCAAAATTCAATCTCATTTGCCAAGTAAATCTTCCTCAGCAAATTTCCAAAGTTTCTGACCAGAGAGAAGCTTTGTGAAGGAAGTACTAGCTAGGATTATCCAAATGAGTTGAAATTTTGGGATATCATCTATATGATCAAATAATGACTCTCCACCAAATTTCATCTCCATCCAACAATCTATGTGAGCACACCTTCAAATCTTGGTTTCTGGTCAGAATTTTAGTTTGTGAAGCAACTATATTTTATATTGCTTCAAAAATTCTGAAATTATTCCAGGACCTAAATATTCCCGATCTAGCTTCTGGACCAGATTTGGCAGTTGTAAAGCAACTATGACAAATATTGGTCCAAATCCCTTCAAAATCCACAGGATGGTAGTCCTTCCTACCCTAAGACTCTGTGACATCCTGATTAGCCCTTATCTCATCCCAGTTGATCACTACTTCATGCCTAAGTTTGCAACAGCAACCTTCAGTCGATCCTTCCCATCATATCACAGTCACTTTGGTCGATCCATCACTTCCGTGGGGCTGTAGGTTGGAGGGACAACACGTTAGACATCTTTTTGCAGGCCATCGTGTCCTCTCCTCGCCATGCCACGCGGTGACCACGCCGTTGGCATGTGGTTGGCACGCTCTGCGCATCGGCTAGCTCCGAGCACTGCCCTCCCGTCCGCTCTCGCTCGTCTCACCGTGTCTACCGCGTCGCCCACAGTCCCCCGCGTCTGCTCGTGCCCGGGCCCCCTCCTCATTCGCCCTCCTCACGCCACGGTGGCCGCGACCGCGTTAGCACAGTGGCCGGTGGCCGACCGGACACCGCACCGCCCGCGTCTGCCATCCCACTACCCCTCTACCGTCGCCGTCCGAGCTAGTCCGCGTGCGCACGCGTACGCGGACGCGTCAGTGCGTTTCCCAGAGCGCCCGTGGCGGCATCCGGCGAGAGCATCTCTGCCATGGCTATATAAGCCACTCCCGGCCGCGTCTCTCCGCACCAGCAACTCTCCCTCACTCCCATAGCCCTCCCCGACCTCTTCCCCGAGCTCGAAGAGCTCCCCTCGGCCGCCATTGTAGCCATGGCCGCCTCGGTCCTCTTCTCAAATTAGAACAAACCGAAGCTCCCCTCTCCCTTATTTCCTCGCCAGAGAGACCACCAGAGCAAGGCGGAGCTTTCTCCCTACTCCATTGGTGCCAGCTCGAACCGTGTCCACGAGCCCCAACTCCGCCCGAGCCGCCGTCCGCCATTGCCGAGGGAACCCGAGCTCCCGCCCTCCCCGAGCTCCGTCTTCTCCAGAATTGCAATCTCGTCGACTAGGTGAACTAGGACGTGGGTCATAATATTGAAGAAGGATGGTGGGAACACCAACTCGAAACTGACAAGACATTGGACCAAATCATTCTGTAACCTTGGTAGGATTTCTGGATCGATTACCTTCTGAGAAATTGCATTGAGGAATGCACATAACTTCACAATGGCTAATCGAACATTTTCTGGTAGAAGCCCCCTCAATGCAACCGGAAGCAATTTGCGTCATAATCACGTGGCAGCCATGAGACTTTAGGTTCTGGAATTTTTTCTCTGCCATATTTATTATTCCCTTTATATTCGACAAGAAGCCAGACGGGACCTTGATACTGAGCAGGCATTCAAAAAAGATTTCCTTCTCTGCTTTGGTAAGAGCGTAGCTGGCAGGACCTTGATACTGCTTTGGATGCATGCCGTCTTTTTCGTTCATACGTTGCTGGTCCTCCCGTGCCTCCGGTGTATCTTTTGTCTTCCCATACACGCCCAAGAAGCCTAGCAGGTTCACGCAAAGATTCTTCGTCACGTGCATCACGTCGATTGCAGAGCGGACCTCCAGGACTTTCGAATAGGGTAGGTCCCAAAATATAGATTTCTTCTTCCACATGGGTGCGTGTCCGTCAGCGTCATTCGGAACAGATTGTCCGCCAGGACCCTTTCCAAAGATTGCTTTTAAATCCTTGACCATATCAAATATATCATCACCAGTACGGGGGACAGGCTTCTTCCGGTGATCTGCCTCACCTTTGAAATGCTTGCATTTCTTTCTTAAGGCATGCTTGGTCGAAAGAAATCGACGATGTCCCAGGTACACATTCTTCTTACATTTGTCCAAATATATACTTTCAGTCTCATCTAAACAGTGCGTGCATGTGTTGTATCCCCTGTTTGACTGTCCTGAAAGGTTACTAAGAGCAGGTCAATCATTGATGGTTACAAACAGCAACGCTCGTAGGTCAAATTCCTCTTGTTTGTGCTCATCCCACACACGTACACCTTTTATATTCCACAGCTGTAAAAGTTCTTCAACTAATGGCCTTAGGTACACATCAATGTCGTTGCCGGGTTGCTTAGGGCCTTGGATGAGCACTGGCATCATAATGAACTTCTGCTTCATGCACAACCAAGGAGGAAGGTTATAGATACATAGAGTCACAGGCCAGGCGCTATGATTGCTGCTCTACTCCCCAAAAGGATTAATGCCATCTGCACTTATACCAAACCATAAGTTCCTTGCGTCACCTGCAAACTCCGGCCACTTTCTCTCGATTTTTCTCCACTGCGACCCATCAGCGGGTACTCTCAACATCCCGTCTTTCTTACGGTCTTCTTTCTGCCATCACAACAACTTGGCATGATCTTTGTTTCTGAACAGACGTTTCAACCGTGGTATTATAGGAGCATACCACATCACCTTGGCAGGAACCCTCTTCCTGGGGCGCACGCCCTCAACATCACCAGGGTCATCTCGTCTGATCTTATACCGCAATGCACCGCATACCGGGCATGCATTCAAATTCTCGTACTCCTCACCGCGGTAGAGAATGCAGTCATTAGGGCATGCATGTATCTTCTGCACCTCTAATCCTAGAGGGCAGAGAACCTTCTTTGCCTTCGTACGTACTGTCAGGCAATTCGTTATCCTTTGGAAGCTTCTTCTTCATTATTTTCAGTAGCTTCCCAAATCCCTTGTCGGATAAACCATTCTCTGCCTTCCATTGCAGCAATTCCAGTGTGGTACCGAGCTTTGTGTTGCCATCTTCGCAATTTGTGTACAACCGTTTTTTGTGATCCTCTAACATGCGATCGAACTTCAACTTCTCCCTTTCACTTTCGCATTCTCTCTATGCATCAACAATGACCCGGCGAAGATCATCAGCGGGCACATCTGGTGCCTCTTGATCTTCAGCTTCCCCCGTTGCAGTATCACCGTATTCAGGGAACATAGGATAGTTGTCATCATCCTCTTCTTCTTCATTGTCTTCCATCATAACCCCTCTTTTTCCGTGCTTGGTCCAACAATTATAGTGGGGCATGAAACCCTTCTCAAGCAGGTGGAAGTGAAGGGTTTTCGAGAAAGAGTAATCCTTCGTATTCTCACAGACAACACATGGACAGTACATAAAACCATTCTGCTTGTTTGCCTTAGCCACATCAATAAAATTATGCAGGCCCGTAATGTACTCGGAAGTGCGTCGGTCACCGTGCATCCATTGCCGGTTCATCTGCATTATGTAATTAAGTATATCAAAAACCATTACAGAACATCATGAATAGAGAAATGACCAAATTAATACAAGTTCATCATCACATTAAAACCAAAGTACAGTAGTGATCAAATGTTATTACTGCAAAAATAAATACATAAAGTTCATACATAGTTCTCATAAAACAACTTACAACTATGTAAAACATTTAAATGCAACAACAAATGCGATCAAAATCGCAACTAAGGTAACAATTGATCCAACAGCATAATGATACTAAGCCTCTTTATCAATGGCATGTTTTCTAATCTTTCTAATCTTCAAGCGCATTGCATCCATCTGAATCTTGTGTAGATCGACGACATTGGCAACATGCAACTCCAATTTCATCTTCTCTTCTTCAATTCTTTTCAATTTTTCTTTCAAATAATTGTTTTCTTTTTCAACTAAATTTAACCTCTCGACAAAAGGGTCGGTTGGAATTTCCGGTTCACATACCTCCTAGATAAAAACATATATGTCAAGTTGGTCGGCATAATTGTCATAAATACTAAATGAAACAAATAGTTATAAAAGATAATATACCACATCCAAATCATAGACCGGACGAGAGCCGATGGGGGCGGATACCAAAACCATGGCACCATATAATAACAAACAATAATACAAGTAAGAAAATTATACAAGTAGCTATCTAAATCTTACAAGTAAGAATTTGTTATTTTTAAAAAAAGATAAGAACAAGAGGCTCACCACGGTGGTGCCGGCGACGAGATCGGCGCGGGCGATCGACGGCGGTGAGGACGGGGACGGGGACGGGACGTGTGGCACCCCGGCTCAGAGAGACCGGAACACCCCGTATTCCAGCCCAGAGATCAAGTCTTCTGGAATACGGCACTGCTTGGCATAGAACAAATCAGCTCTTTATTACGAATAAACGGGGTACAAGGGTCCGATATTACAAAGGTTACAGGGGCACGGCGACACTACGCCTGCTCAGATAGCACTATGCTAGCAGCGGAACAACTCGTAGCGGAATAACTTCTAGCAGCGGAACAATGGCGACGGTGATGAACTCCACTCCGCAGGGACTCTGGCTGGGACGTATCCTAGAGCGCAACCTCGGGATCCTCGACAAACAAGCAATCATGGCATCACCTGCAATCTGGCATGACACGCCAGGTGAGTACTTTGAATGTACTCGCAAGCTCACAGCAACCAAAGCAATCAAGGCAAACAACAGCATGGCATTTACAGGTTAATCATCAATGATACTACTAGAATAACATGAGCATGGCAACAATATGAGCATGGCAACAACATGAGCATGGCAACAATATGAGCATGGCAACAACATGAGCATGGCATGTGCATGTAATTCATGATATGGACAGGATGATACTAGCACTAGCATGCACGGGGTCGACATTTAAGGTCTCATGGACCAACTTACTCTGCTCGGAGGTTATTTTGTAATCACAAACTTACCATCGTGATTATCACTCGATCACCTCATAATCAATCAACATCGGTATCCATGATACCATCGTGATCCTCTCATGATCACATAAAGATCAACCAACTTCTTTTCTCTTCGAACCGGGGTTGTTATTATTTAGATTATTATTACTGTTGACCCATAGTGTGACCTACTACGAACTGTGTCCATGACCGAGGACGCGGCTATCGATAGATTATACACTCTGCAGAGGTTAGTACACTGTACCCACACTACGGAACTCATGGCCTCGTGCTCCCATTCGGGTGGACCAACGACGTTCCGACAAAACCAGTCTATTGCATGACACTCTCCCGGCCACTCCGACAAACTCCCCTTTGGGCTATGTCCTGGGTGACCCTGGTGTCAACATGTGACACCTGCCACCTCTGTGGCTGCCACCGTCGTGGCCAAACAAAACTGTCCCAAACGGGGACCTCGGTATACCATCAAAACTTGGGTCCTCAAGGCTTATGGTAGCCTACCTGATCAGGGTAGCGCGCACCCATAACCTTCCCTAGTAGGAGGCACCGGCGAGAGGCATGACAATAGACTACATTAGGGCCTCCCATAAGGCAAGTGTGGCTGCACTGGTTAGCTCGATTCGGTGGCACCATGACTCAGCCAACAGATTTGTTCAAGTTCGATTAATGCCAGGTTCAACTTGAATGGTGATGAGCTGAGTCACAGTAAAATAACATGATGAAATAACAATGCAGATGAGCATGATAACCGTGTAACCATGGATGGGCAACATAATCATTTAACATCATAACGATAAATCATATATGCTACGGGATGCAAATGAGCATGGCATAGCGATGATCATAACTATCACAAGTATTTTCATATCAAACCGTAACTACTCAAGTGAGCATAGCATTATCACTAGCATCGAAAATAATTACAAGAATAAAACATGATAAGAATATCCTTAGCAATTAATCATATCACTTACTAGATGAACATGGCATAAGCATAGACATGGATTCACAAAGCATATACATAGTATTCATAAAAAAATTAAATGAGGAAACAATTATTAAATATTCAAGTGGAAACCATGGCTACTGCAATGCCATCGTGCAAGTGGCTGTTGTGTCTTGCCTGGGGATGGAGGAACCATCGGGGAGAGGTGCGATGAACTCGCGGAAAGAATTGCCGGAAAAGTTTCCCTCCCGACGGAGCTGTTTAAGGGCAGGGGCAAAATGGTCATTTTTAGAGTGTGACAACATCATGAAAATGGTACCATCAGAACGGGCTCGACGAACTGAGATCGTGGGCTTTGGAATCACCTGATTCGGAGTCACGGTCGCGAAGTTACGGCCGTTCGTTCGTTAGGCAGAAATTTAAATAAAAATATTCATTTCTGCGCTTAACGGGCGAACGTCTGCTATATAACCATTTCGGCGGCTGGGCTGAAACAGAAGACGTATTTTTGAAAATACGTCTTCAAACAGTGAAAGCGTATTCTTCTCTGAATAGGCACCAGAGTACGTTTTCCGAATAGGAAAGCGTATTTTGCTGAATACGTCTCCACTTATTCTCCTGGGCCTGGTCCATGAGTCACTTACAGGAGGGGCCCGCGTTGACTCTCTCTCCTCCCTGCCTCCTTCTTCTTCCCCGCGGTGAACAAAGACAGAGGCGAGGCCGGCCGCCCCGACGTCGATTGCCGGAGCTACCGGCCGTCTCCGGCGGCGCTCCGGTTATGGAGGTGCTCAGGGCGATCCGGCGCATCCATCCATGGAGAAGACGGAGCTCGGGGAGGGCGGGAGCTCGGGTTCCCTCGGCAATGGCGGACGGCGGCTCGGGCGGAGTTGGGGCTCGTGGACACGGTTCGAGCTGGCGCCAATGGAGTAGGGAGAAAGCTCCGCCTTGCTCTGGTGGTCTCTCTGGCGAGGAAATAAGGGAGAGGGGAGCTTCGGTTTGTTCTAATTTGAGCAGAGGACCGAGGCAGCCATGGCTACAATGGCAGCCGAGGGGAGCTCTTCGAGCTCGGGGAAGAGGTCGGGGAGGGCTATGGGAGTGAGGGAGAGTTCCTGGTGCGGAGAGACGCGGCCGGGAGTGGCTTATATAGCCACGGCGGAGATGCTCTCGCCGGATGCCACCACGTGCGCTCTGGGAAACGCACTGACACGTCCGCGTACGCGTGCGCACGCGGACTGGCTCGGACGGCGACGGGAGAGGGGTAGTGGGATGGCAGACGCGGGCGGTGCGGTGTCCGGTCGGCCACCGGCCACTGTGCTCACGCGGTCGCGGCCACCGTGGCGCGAGGAGGGCGAATGAGGAGGGGGCCCGGGCACGAGCGGACGCGGGGGACTGTGGGCGACGCGGTAGACACGGTGAGACGAGCGAGAGCGGACGGGAGGGCAGTGCTCGGAGCTAGCCGACGCGCAGAGCGTGCCAACCGCATGCCAACGGCGTGGTCACCGCGTGTCATGGCGAGGAGAGGACATGATGGCCTGCAAAAAGATGTCTAACGTGTTGTCCCTCCAACCTACAGCCCCACGGAAGTGATGGATCGACCAAAGTGACTGTGATATGATGGGAAGGATCGACTGAAGGTTGCTGTTGCAAACTTAGGCATGAAGTAGTGATCAACTGGGATGAGATAAGGGCTAATCAGGATGTCACAGAGTCTTAGGGTAGGAACGACTACCATCCTGTGGATTTTGAAGGGATTTGGACCAATATTTATCATAGTTGCTTTACAACTGCCAAATCTGGTCCAGAAGCTAGATCGGGAATATTTAGGTCCTGGAATAATTTCAGAATTTTTGAAGCAATATAAAATATAGTTGCTTCACAAACTAAAATTCTGACCAGAAACCAAGATTTAAAGGTGTGCTCACATAGATTGTTGGATGGAGATGAAATTTGGTGGAGAGTCATTATTTGATCATATAGATGATATCCCAAAATTTCAACTCATTTGGATAATCCTAGCTAGTACTTCCTTCACAAAGCTTCTCTCTGGTCAGAAACTTTGGAAATTTGCTGAGGAAGATTTACTTGGCAAATGAGATTGAATTTTGGCATGTGGCAATAATTTGGATAGGAAAGAGTGCCCAAAATTTTTGAGGGCAATCAAGAAAATACAAATAGCACTTCCTTCACAAAGTGCCAATCTGGACAGAATAGGAAATGAATATTCCTGAATTATTTTTGAACTAGGCAAGGATGGGTTTTGACATATTTGTGGAAGATATGATCCAAAGAATTTATGAGAATTTTGTGGGAATTTTGTGGAAGACATAAATATAGGTTGCTTCACAACCTAGGGCAAACAGGGTTATTCCTTTAATAGAAAAAGGCATATTCCCAGTAAATAAATATTGGGGTTGGGCTAAGATGGAAATGGCATGGCCTTGGGATAGATTTGAGAATGACAAGCCACTAGGAAGTGGCGGGAGAGAAGATTTTCCCAGGTTTCAAGATCACATAGCCACGGAAAAAGAATTCCAAAAGAAAATTCGAAGAAATTCAAAAGAAAAATAAAGGGCCAAAAATCGGGGTGTTACAGGACGGCACGCTACACATGTGCAAATTAAGAAGTTAATTTGAGCTCAAATTGTGCATCTAAATCAAATAAACTCCCGCATACACTCCTCCACTAAAACCCACAAACCACTCTACTTCTAGAGCATATGAAATGAGCTAAACTAGCAGTGAGAGATGAAAGGATGAAGTTGCTAACCTTTTAGAACACTTGGATAGTTGGTGCACCGCCAAATCTAGACAAATCTTGGGGAAAATGGAGCTTGGAGGTCGAGCTTGGAGGAAGAACAGAGGAGAAAGCTTAAGTGTGGCTCCGGCATTTCATCGAACACCTCATGTGCATAAGAAGTGAGAACAGAGTAGCGCACACACCTCCCACCTTCTACGGCTAAAAAACAGAGGAGAGGGCGGGCAGGGGCGAGGATATATATAGGCATCTTTTTAGCCCCGGTTGGTGTCTAGAACCGGGACTGAAGACTAACCTTTAGTTCCGGTTGGAGACACCAACTGGGACTAAAGGGAGCGAGGCCCTTTAGTCCCGGTTGGTGTCTGGAACCGGGACTAAAGGTCCCAGTCGAACCGGGACTGATGCCTGCCGAGGCCCGGCCGGCGTCCTAGCCGCTCGAACCGGGACTGATGCTCACATTAGTCCCGGTTCGTAACATGGCCGGGACTATTGCTCTGATCTGGCCAGAACCAAAGCCATGTTTTCTACTAGTGAACTTTGTGGGATCATGAGACTATTATTTACTCATATGCCATGATTGTAGGAGATATGCCCTAGAGGCAATAATAAATATGGCAGAGAAAAAAATTCCAGAACCTAAAGTCTCATGGCTGCCACGTGATTATGACGCAAATTGCTTCCGGTTGCATTGAGGGGGCTTCTACCAGAAAATGTTCGATTAGCCATTGTGAAGTTATGTGCATTCCTCAATGCAATTTCTCAGAAGGTAATCGATCCAGAAATCCTACCAAGGTTACAGAATGATTTGGTCCAATGTCTTGTCAGTTTCGAGTTGGTGTTCCCACCATCCTTCTTCAATATTATGACCCACGTCCTAGTTCACCTAGTCGACGAGATTGCAATTCTGGGTCCTGTATTTCTACACAATATGTTCCCCTTTGAGAGATTCATGGGAGTCTTAAAGAAATATGTTCATAACCGTGCTAGGCCAGAAGGAAGCATCTTCAAGGGCCACGAAACAGAGGAGGTCATTGAGTTTTGTGTTGACTTTATTCCTGACCTTAAGCCGATTGGTGTTCCTGAATCGCGGCATGAGGGGAGACTGGGTGGAAAAGGCACGCTAGGACCAAAAGCAATAATATGTAGGGACGGGCATTCTTGGGCGCAAGCACACTACACAGTTCTACAAAATTCTACCTTGATGGCCCCATATATCAATGAACACAAGAATATTTTACGCTCCAAACACCCGGAGCAGTCTGACGACTGGATTACACGTGAACACATGGGGACTTTCGGCGGTTGGTTGCAAACACATCTCATGGGTAACACCACTGTTGGAGATGAGCTGTACTTGTTGGCCAGGACACCATCTTCGACTGTATTGACTTTCCAAGGGTACGAGATAAATGGGAATACATTTTACACGATCGCCCAAGATAAAAAGAGCACCAACCAAAACAGTGGTGTCCGCTTTGATGCAGCAAACACCAATAGGGCAAAGGACACATATTATGGTTACATAGAGGAGATATGGGAACTTGACTATGGACGTGATTTTAAGATCCCTTTGTTTCGGTGCAAATGGGTCAATCTGACAGGAGGCGGGGTATAGGTAGACCCGCAGTACGGAATGACAACAGTGGATCTCAACAATCTTGGGTACACAGACGGACCATTCGTCCTAGCCAATGATGTGGCGCGGGTTTTCTATGTGAAGGACATGTCTACCAAACCGAGAAAAAGAAAAGATAAGGAAGCGAATACATCATACGATGAGCCAAAGCGCCACATAGTTCTTTCAGGGAAAAGAAACATTGTGGGAGTGGAGGACAAGACAGACATGTCAGAAGATTATGAAAAGTTTCATGAAATTCCTCCCTTCACAGTGAAAACTGACCCAAGCATCCTGCTAAATGATGAAGATTATCCATGGTTACGGTGCAATAAGCAAGGGACACACACGAAGAAATAGTTTTATACCCCAAAAGATTCCACTCTGGGATGTGACCGGCTTCACCGCCATCACTTTCTCTCTACTGTGAGTTTCCGGACTTATAGCTGGAAAGTGCCACTTCGGACAAACCGGAGGGAATCTTTGTAAGAGCTAGCTAGGGCATTTTGGCATTTCAAACATGATTTTATAATAATTATTTATTAAGTTATGAAATTTCAATTATTCATATCCTTTTAGTATTTTAATTATACAGCGGAGTTTCGAGGGAATTTGATGATGTTATCTTGTTCTCCAAGCCATGACACTTGGCAAGATCATCAAATATGGCATTTGTGACATGCTAGAATTTTAGTTATGATCAACTAAAACAAAGCTATAATATTCTTCAATAGCAAAAAGAATCAAGTAAAAAGCTTTTATATAACTGTAGTTATGATCAAAATAATATTAACTTAAAACTATATAAAATTTATGCAACTAAAATTTTCATAAAGTATTTTTTGTTAAAAACTTTAATAGCAAAAAGAATTAAATGAAAACTAGGCATGTATGCTACTGTTTTTGAATTTGTTTAAAAGAAAACTAAAACTAAAATATCCTAAAAAGGTCTAAAACCAAAAACAGAATGCAAATACAGTTTCAGATGGGTCTAGCGGCGACAAATCAGAGGAATTTAGTATTGATAGTCTGAAAACCCGTATGAAGAATGCGATTGACAGTGGGACTAAGGAGCATGATGGGAAACGCAAGCGGCAACAGTCAAAATACTTTCGGTCACCCTACCATCATAACGATGGACGCAAACGTGCAAAAAAAGTAAGTTAGAGGTAATTTGTTTTTTAAAGGTATTTTAGTTCACAGATATTCTATACTGTTTATTTTACTTCACTGATTTTTAATACTGATTATTTGAACGAGTTTTCATTAAGTACTAAAAAAAGTAAAAATAAAATAAAAAAGAAGCCCGACCGCAGCTGCTGGACCGCCGTTCAACCAGCGAATAAACCGTCCAAATCAAGCCCGCAGGCGACTCGGGCGGTGAATCGGGCACACGAACGGCCCAGCGGCTGGGTCAACCACAGGGCAAGCGGCGGCATTGTGTTTCGAGGAGTTCGGAACTGCTGCACGACGCGGCTATTTAAGCCGGTCGGCGCGCCCGTCGCTCGGCGAGGTGGGACTAAACTTGCGACGCGCTGGCGGGGGGCGGTGCCGAACGAGAATTAGTCCCGGTTGGTGCCACCAACCGGGACTAAAGGCCTCCCTTTAGTCCCGGTCCGTGCCACCAACCGGGACTAAAGGCCTGGGTTTCGTGCCCTTTGGGCTGCTGAAATTTAGCTTTAGTCCCGGTTGGTGCCTCCAACCGGGACTAAATGTAGGCCTTTAGTCCCGGTTGAAGCCACCAACCGGGACTAAAGCTCGAGGTATATTAACCGCGCGCCCTGGCCTTCTTCCTCCCCAATCTTCTTTCTCTAACGCCTCTGTCCCGACGCCCTCACCGCCGCCCTCGCCGTCGCGCCCCCGCTCTTCCTCGTCCGCGCCCCTGCCAAGGCCGCTGGAGAAGATCCGGGCCCCTTCGCCGCCCGGGCCATCGTCCTCAGCACCGCTTCCTTCCCCGAGCTCGTCATCGTCGCCCTCCCCGTCGCCACCCACCCCGAGCCGACCGATGCCGCGGTTCCCCAAGCCCGCCGCCGCCCACTCCGAACTCCTCCTCCACACCTCGACTGTCGGCAACTCCAACCTCCCCCTCCTCCACACCTCCCCGGGGTGATTTTTCTAGGGTTAACGCCCAGCCGTGATGGAATTTGGGAATTTTTGTGATTAGTTCTAGTGATTAGTTTTAGGGTTGTTGTATAATATGAATTGGTTTTTTTGTGATTAGTTCTAGTAAAAAGTGCTATATAGCGTTTTTAGGCTCTGTACTTGTGTAAGTTTTTTAGGGTTTGCTAAATTGGTTAGTGCTAGTACTTATTAAATTCCAGTTCTTGTTAATTGGCTCTGTACTTGTGTAATTTTTAGTGGCAGTAATTTCTCTACGGTTTGCTAAATTGGTTCCATATGTTGTATAAAATGTTTTAGATGTATACAAAATTGTACAATGTGTATGAATTAAAATTGGTATTAAAACATATATTATAAAAAATGTGAATTGTGTGTTTGATAGGTGTATAAAAAATATAGACACGTGGTGAGAGAAAAAAAGAAAAATTAAAGAAATCTGATGCAAACAATGAAATAAAGGCGAGCTGGAGCAACGTCTCACAATGAACGAGAAATAGACCTGATTTGTTTTCATAGGACTTTGTACATGTGTTTGGTGCATTTTAATGTCTATTTGCTGCTGGTATTTAATGAATAAACTTTGTTTTACACTTGCTGAAAAACTGCTAAGTCTGAAACTGACTGTTATAAAACTTGTCAACTTTGCATGATGTTTGCCACTAATCCATTGCTCATATGCATATGATTCCTTCTTGTGATTTGGTCTATGTAATGTGTACTTTGATGCCATGCCCTTGGTTGCCATGTAAAGTTGTTGTAGCATGACTCAATCTTGCTCTCAAGTTGTCATCATAATGTTACTGTTTTGCATTCCCAGATTTCATTAAGTCTAAAAAACAGCTTATCTCTCATGGTTGTATATTGCCATGTTGTAATATTTGCAGAAACTATGGAACACGACAGAGACTTAGAACAAGAAGAGATGTTGAGGGATATAATCCGTGACGGAGGTGATGATATCACCTCACAGTTTCTCAACGACTCCGATGGTGAGGGAAGATAGGATGACGGCTCCGGTGATCGAATGGAGGGAGAAGATGACGGCTCCGGCGGTGTTGGAGCCATAACTGTTGCAAAGTCCGGCGAGGTATATTAATTAAACCTGCTGACTAGATGCATTAATTGATTTGTATGTACATATATTAACGCTTGTTTCTTCTTTTAGCCCTCCGGATCGAGCCAATCTTCTGTAAAGAGACGAGGCCCGAAAAAAAGGTTGGGCGAGAATGAAAGGTTCACGATCGAAGAAATTGCTGCAGATGGCAAACCGACTGCTCCCAAGCGGACCGCAGACCGATTTATAACTTAGTGCAGAGTTGTTGTTAGGGACATCATCCCGATCAGCATTCAAGAATGGAATAGCCAAAGGCGGACGATGGAGTTTCTTATGTCGACGATAGATCCAAAGATGAGCTTTGGAATACGCTCATGACAAATTTCAGCCTACCGCCAGAGGTGGATCCAAATAGTAATGTTGTAGAGCGAAAAGTCAAGGTGTGGGCTCTTAAGAAGATGGCCGAACAATTCAAGAACTGGAAGAAAAGATTGCACGAAAAGTTTGTCCTGAAAGAGAAGACTCCAACATTCACCGGTCAATATGAGAAGATGAAAGATCACTGGCCCGCATTTGTGGCGTATAAGACATCGGAGAAAGGTAAGAAAAGGTCACTGATAAATAAGGAAAATGTTGCAAAGAAGGAATATCACCATGTTACGGGGTCAGGTGGCTACAAGGTTGCCCGGCCTACGTGGGACAAAGCTGAGAACGACCTGCTTGATAAAGGGATCCATCCAGAGACATTGAACTGGCCCGAACGGGCAAGGACTTGGTTCTTCGGGCATGGGGGAACTTTGCACCCAGAAACAGGGAAGTGTGTTTATACGAAAGCTCAACTTGCAACACCCGTCAAAAACATTCAGGATGCAATCCAGGCCGTGCAGGAAGGGAAGTTCCATCCCGACAGAGAGAAGGACGAGTTGTCACGTGCCCTCGGGAATCCTGAACACCCTGGACGAACACGAGGCACATCAGGCTCCGTTCCGTGGAAGGTTGGGTTTCCCGACAGCAGTGACACTTACAGAAGCCGTGGGAGAAAGAAGAAAGAGGATGCAGACCGGCTGCAGAAGGTAGAAGAAATAGTAGCGTTGTAGCAGAAGCAAATAGAGGCACTTACCAGCCAGCGAGCTACCGGCCCATCATCTCAGCGGCACGAAGATCCTTCATTCGATACTTCCCACGGAGCTACCCCACCATCTCAGCGGAAAAGCAGTGTGGCTTTCACGGAGCTCGTTCGGCCGCCCATAGATGATATCACGGCTCCTAATCGCTACCCCGTGGATGATATCATGGAGAGGGAACATTGTGATCTACATGCGAAATGCATGAACATAATCTTGAAGGTGGCGGTCGGCTATGCCTTACCTCGTGTACCTGATGGAACTTACCATTGCTCTCCGATTCCAAATGGCTATGCTGTTGTCGGGGTGGATGAAGTTACCAATGGATTTGAGCAGCTGGAGCTTGAGTACCCTACAGGTGAAGGGGAGACTCATCTGGGAGATGCCATAAGGACTACCATTCTATGGAGAAAGGAACACATCGTGCTTCCATACTGGACGCCACGTCAGCAGACTCAGCCGGAGGAGGCCCCTCAGCAGACTCCTCACAGTCCAGCTCTATCTCCGCTGCCTCAGCCGTCTCCGCTGCCTCAGCCATCTCCGCCGCGTCAGCACACTCTGTCGCCTCAGCTGTCTCCGCCGCATCAGCGGACTCCGCCGGAGGAGGCCCCTCAGCAGAATCCGCCGCGTCAGCTGACTCCGCAGCCTCAACACCGGCAGAAGAGATCCGCCGCCGCTCCGGCGGCTAGTAGTACAACAACGAAGAAATCCAGAGCAGGTAGCGTCAAGAAGGCTCCTGCCAAGTTACCATACGACATGACTAAGGAGGAAACCAAGGAGATCGTGGCTGCCGACGTAAAACGCCAGCTTGCACCGACCCGTCCAGATCCAACGGAGAAAATAGATCCGGTAAAAGTGAGGCGCTTGCTGGAAAACCTTACAAAACCACCGCCGCCTCCGCTGCTATCAAACTATGACCGCTCTATTGTAAAGTCATATAGAGATCCACAGCAGCGATCGGGAAGTAGCAGTAGTGCAAGGGGGAAAACAATTCCCCAGCTCGGCGAACAGAAAAACCAATCGTGCCCCCCGCTCAAGGTGTTTAGATATCGCTAATGGTCCGGGGGTAGCGGCCGCTGATCCTGGTTTCACTCTTGGTGATTACTTAGGCGATGAGGTACAGTTCGAAATGGCTGAGTTAGCCTTTAAATTCGAGCATGTGAAGCATCTCGTCAGACCTGAGGAGCTCCCGCATCTACCAACGATGATGCGAAGATTGCATGACTGGTACTTGGAAGCCTCAAAGCAAGGGATCAATTATATCATTGTGGGAATAAAAGATGAGCATTACTTCAATGGAGACGAGGATATTTTCATTGAATTTGAAGTATTATTTCAGTTATACAATCAAGACGTCATCGACAAATCTATCGTCAGTTGCTATTGTTTATAAGTATCATTTCTGTAATTAAGTCTCTAGCTCAGCTCGTTCATTGCATGTATAATTATCCTCACTGTATATATTATGCAGAAAGAAGATCCTCGAATGCAAAAGAGGACAAATCTATGACATTGGGTTCATTAACCCAAATACTATTCATGAAGCTACGGTAAAATGGAACGCTAAGGATACAGAGAAGATCTTGCTAAGGGCGTTAATTAAACAATAAACCAAAAGGGAAATACTATTTCCTTACAACTTCCAGTGAGTGTTATACTGTCTTGTACACATCATTCTGTTTCGCTTACTCGATGTTAAGTGTAATTGATGAGCTATGCGTGCGCAGGTTCCACTTTATTCTGCTAGTCATTCAGTTTGACGTAGGAAAAGTACTTGTCATGGACTCGTTACGTAAAGACCCTGAGATGTGGGCGGACCTGAAAAAAATTCTCCAGAGGTAATTTCAATCATTATCGTACTATATCGGCAACTATCGTTCATTTCCTAATATCAAGTAATTAATAACTCCTTTATTCATTTTCTTTGCCGGGCAGGGTTTGGAAATAGTTCACCAAGCAGGTTAGGGGTGAATGGAGAGAGGAGCTGCGATTTGAACAACTCAGTGTAAGTAGTACTAGCTAGGTCCGCGCATCTCTTTGATTCTAGTTTCAATACCACTATCATGCTTGATTATTATTTTGATTGAACTCTATTCTCGTAAAGTGCTCGAGGCAGGGATCCGGGAATAACTTATGTGGATACTACGTTTGCGAGTTCATTCGCCAGACGACCTCTGAGACGGACAGATTTTTGAAAAAACTTGAAGTACGTAAACAATATTCACAAATTTATTTTATTACCATCAATTGTGTTGAGTTTCTTTAAATTAGATCGAACGGAAGCGGGACGAACTCGTACCAAAGGCTCGCATACGAGCAATTCAAGAGGAAGTGGCGGGATTCTTCCTTGAAGAGATCATAGCTAAAACCGGAGTATACCATGGAGAATTGGAAGTGAATGTTGGTAATTATATATTAGGGATCGTAAGAGATGTTACATTGTATATATGCATGAACGTGTACTATATGTAGTAGCGTCGAATAGATATACGAAAACTTGTTGTTCGACCAAGCACGGAGAAAGAGAGGTCACTTCTCTCTATATTCATGACGATTTGTGTAATGGTTTCTTCATTGCTATATGTAGTAGCTAGCGTCGAGTTGAATGGAAAACGTAAAATTAAAATAAAAACCCTAAATGTAAAAGAATTGAATGATAAACACAAAAAGAAAAGGGGGAAACACAATATGAAACCACTAAACCCTAAAACCCTCATTTAAAAAAAAAACCTCAACGCTTGGCAGGTGCTGACGCGTGGCTGCCTTTTAGTCCCGGTCGGTGTTACCAACCGGGACTAAAGCTCCTCCTGCCTGGGCGCCCCACAGCGGCCACGTGGAGCTCCTTTAGTCCCGGTTCGTAACACAACCGGACTAAAAGTGGGGGCCTTTAGTCCCGATTGCTTAGTCCCGGTTGCAGAATCGGGACTAAAGGCCCTTAGGAACCGGGACTAATGCCCTGTTTTCTACTAGTGGTTGATAGTATCACAATAAAAAGTATTTTTTTTAATCAAACTACATACCTCTACCCAAACCTAGATGAGGTAAATCCAGAGTGGCCGATTGTTGTCTGGTGACATGGTACCCAAGTGCATTTTTCTTGTCATATAAATCAGAGGAAAAACATCAGTGTCCCTATATAGCATAATAGTGAATACTATTGCAACGTTGGACCAATTCTACCAACAACATGTCAGGCAACGCAGTAGATGAGGCTTAGATGTAAGCCCTCTACCTCCATTTTATTCTTATTTTTGGTCTATTTTGTCATGGTTAGACCCCCTCGATATAAAATTACCTTAGAACATATACGGGTTGGTTTGTTATGTCTCTCCAAAGGATACCTGGGCAATAAATACAACAACAAAAAAACACAAAAGCTCTATCTTCCTTGTCGTTCACTTCTAACTCTAGCCGCAATAGTTTCATGGAGCCAACACATCAAAGCCATCCCTTCAAACACAACTATTTCATAAAAGCTTCATAAAAAAAATTTAAATTAACAATATCATTATGTGTTCTCAAGTCTATGATTTTGATTTTATATCATAATGAATGCATGAAAGGCAACACATGCTATGTACGTGTAACCAATATTTTTCCTGCTGCGAACCAATCTGTGGTTGGATGATTAGGTGGACAGTGGTATCCCCAGCCCACCAGGGTTCAAGTCCTGGTGCTCGCATTTATCCTGGATTTATTTCATGATTTTCGGCGATGCTCATTCAGTGGGAGGAGACGTTCCCGTCAACTACGAGGCGCCTACGGTGACTTCGTAAAATCTCAAGATGATATGCCGGCTCAGTCTCTCGGAGGTGCTCATAGGGGTAGGGTGTGCGTGTGTGTGTTCATAGCGGTGAGTGTATGCGTGTATATATGAGTGCTTGAGTCTGTACTGTGTTCAAAAAAAATATTTTTCCTGGTGATTCTAAAATGTTGTGTTATTGTTCTTAAATATATGTGCTATCTGAAATGACAAAAAAAGTAGGTATATTTGGAACCATTGGTGCCTCATACTAGACTGGACTATATCTTGAACAATATGTGATTCTTTCAGAAATGATCTACGTTTGTATCACCTATAAGAATAAATCCTAGGTTGATTTTTTATGCAAGAAACAGCCTGCAACCGGTACACCAAGGGTTCTCAAGGCATACATTTTAGTCGATCAATCGGCAACACAAATCTCACAACAAAGCGAGAATTAGCGTTATTATATATCCAATAAAAGGAAGAAAAATAATGTTGTTCTTCACAGCCAACACATGTATTTTTGATACAAATACTAATTGTAAAGATATGAAGCTAGATGCTAGATAACATATGTAAGAAGTCGCAAATTATGGTAGAGTTTTTTTAGCTAAGCTAAGAAGCAAAACTAGATATGTTCTGTATGACATGGATGCAAAAATTACTCTAAATTACTAACAGATGCCAGGAAGACAAAAGCATACTTTTAAGTGTGATGCCTCACCATTCATCTCTTTTATCAGACCTGAATCTATTTTGCAATATCATTAGCATCAGAAACTCTATCATGTGGGATAAACTGTTGTTTATTCTCCAGACCATGTGCGAGGTATGCGTTAAACTAAAAACACAAGTTCACGGAAAAAAAGAGAATGTTATAATAAAATATTTAACGCTTCAACGACCAAGACTTAATTTTTACTTAAGAACAGAGTTGTGTGAACTTTCAAATTAAACAAGAAAAACATCATGAAGTATAAGCTGAAATCTTTTTTAGTCCTTTTATATTCTTGTAATCAACTTAGATCAAATAGTGCAAACCCATAAAGCGTCAAGCCAAAAGCAGAGGAAATGACGTAAAAAATTATTCTATTAGAGCCCACAACCTAACATAATCATGGCAAGTATCTTTTGCGGACATGTGGTGTAGCATTTTCGCATTAATTCAGGTGGTAACCTGCACATCGCCCTCATAAAGCAAACATTAGATAGTCCATTGTCACTCAGATCATGTCGATGATGTGCGGAAGGAATGGCAAGCCCTCGCCGCCTTGAACGGGAGGTGGGAATGAGCATGCAGCAGAGGGCGCGGGATTTTCTTGGTGGACCTAGCAGCAAACAAGCCCTCTAACTGCACCGGTTGATGGTTCGAAGAAAAAAGAAACTGCACCTGTTGATAACGTTTCCCATGCGACCCTCCAATCTCGGACTCTTCATTTTGTGGGAGCTTAAGTTTTAGGGGATAGCAAATTGGGTCTGGGTGACACACTTAAATTGCATGATAGACACCGAAACTATCCAATTTTGTATTCAGTTTTTATGCGAGTACACTCTTTTTTATTTTGACCGATTTGAGTGGAATGTATACGTACACTACTCATGCAAAGCAACAGACCCCCTAAAAAAAGGACCCTGATAAGTACCGCACGTCAGGTACAATCACATGGCAGCTCCGAACGTTTTCGACGTCAAGTTTAGTTACACGAGGATGGCAACTTTAGTTGCCAAGCATGGCAACTTTGGTGCTTCAGTTTATTTTTTGAAAAAAACTTACTGTGTGTCACTGAAAATTGTCATCCTTATGTGACTGGAATTGCCATCGAAAAACGTCAGGGCGGAGTGCCACGCACGTGACGTGTGGCATTTATCATTTGGAAAAAAAAGATTTGGGCCTCGTCCTTCCAAGCGGATGGGGCTCATGCTTATTCTGCTTGGGCCAAGACTGAATGGGCCGTAGCAGCTACCGCGCCGTGTAATTTTTTTTCTCAATCAGAAAGGAAATAATACTAGTTCAGTGCGGAGCTGTGGTCGTCTTTCAGTTCTTCATTCACCCCCTGGGCTGTGGGTGCTCTGCTCCGTCGGTAGATCCCCATCCCCGGCCTCCCGCCGTCCGTCGCTAAGCCGCGGAGCGGCCGGCCGGGGCGGGGGACTATCCTGTCATGGCGCCGGAGACGAGGAGTGGGAGGGCGAGGGAGCCGCGCGCATCGGAGACCGCGTCGCCGCCGCCGGCGGCGCAGCGCCCTCGACTCACGCGCACCGGAAGCAGGGGGGATGCGCCGACCCGTGGCCGCGCCGGTAAGCACAAGCCTCTCTAGTTCCACATCGCCGAGCAGATTAACCAAGACTTGCTTGTAGCTGCGTAGTAATAGAGGTTTGGTGTCTAGGGTTACAGGGCGCTGGAACAGGGGGGGGGGGGGGGGGGGGTAAATCAGGAGATAAGATTAATTAATACCAGTGCTCTTCTCCTACTCCGGTGATGCTTCTTTTATTTGTTTTTCAAGCTAGAAACCCGACTCACATGTATGATATATATATATATATATATCCTTCTCATTTCAAGAGATGGCCAAAGTGATTTATCACTATTTCATTTCCCAGAAAATCTCTTACAATTAGATTATCTACATTCTGATTAGGTCCCTCTTCCTGAAGCTGCAGATAAATCTTCAAATGATATGATAAGTCTTACATGGTAGCCTACTACTGAAACTAGATGGAAGAGAACAACCTTATAGCCCAGAGTCCAACTGATTGCTGGCTCTCCCAGCTGCAACACCTGCAGAGGTTTTTTATATATGGTTATAAGCCAGCCGTAGATAACCCAAGAGCAATCCAGTCCAGTCCCATAAAAGGGGCATTTTTATACGTGGTTGCAACTTCTGATGCGTATAGTAAGTATCAAAGAGGTATTGAGGAAGTTCCATTTTCTCTGGCAGTGTGATTAGTGGGGCTTATAGCATCAAGGAGGGGTCATATGTATGTATGAATATGTAGTGGTATTTATAGCATTAAGCCAAGCCCTTGTGTCAGACAGAATTTGCTGGTCATGTAAGGTCGACTGGTCTGTGCTTTCTGTAAGTGATAGTGCTCCCGCGTCGGTTGAAAACTTGGCCTCTAGATTTTCTTTAAGCTGTCAAATTTTCATGATATATATTCAGAACTATATGTTCTACTGAAATGCCCAATTGATGGTGTTTCTACAGGTCAGGTTAATGAGAATGTCGAGAGCAGATTCCAGCATTTGGCAAGTTCAATACAAAATGATGTTATGCAGTTAAAGGCGGTGACCGGAGAGGACGAGGGAGGCACGCCCATCCAAGACCTTGTTGCCGTCGTTCCGCGGATGACGAGGAGGAGGGCGAGGGAGGCATGCGCGTCGGAGACTGCGTTGCCGTCATTGCAGCGCACTCGACTCACGCGCGGCGGAAGCAGGGGGGAGGCCCCGATCAATGGCCGCTCCGGTAAGTGGAAGACTGTACTACCACCGTAAATCTTTTTAGTCCCACATCGCATCGGTAGTAGTAATCACCAAATAGATTACCTAGAGACCTGTAGCTGTACAGTGATAGAGGTGTAGGCATAAATGTCTAGGGTTACAGGGTGACAAAAAACCAACTCACATGTATGATATATATATCCTTCTGATTTTAAGATGACCCAAGTGATTTAACTCTCTTTTCTGGAAAATATCTTACTATTAGATTGTCTAGTTTGTGATTATGTCCCACTACTTGAAGCTGTAAATAAATTTTCAAATAAAGCTGTCAAATTGTTATGATATATTCAGAAGTATATGTTCTACTGAAATGCCCAATTGATGGTGTTTCGACAGGTAAGGTTAATGAGGATGTCGAAAGCAGATTCCAGCATTTGGCAAGTTCTGTACAAAATGATGTTATGCAGTTAAACAGAGCCATGGAGGCATCACTGGATTGTAAGTACCCCCTAATTGGTACTTTTGGTCAAAAGGGCTATCATAACTGCTGCTAGTTATTTCCTCATGAGTTATCCAGAAAATCTCTTACAATGGTGGCCTACTACTGAAACTAGATGGAATAACATCCTTATAGCCCAAAGTTCAACTGATTGCTATCTCTCCCACCTGCGACACCTGCAGAGCATTATATGGTCAAGCCATAGATAACCTAACAACAATCCAATCCCATAAAAGGGGGATTTTTAATTCTAGTTCATAGGTAATTAGTTCCTAGCAAATATTTAGTTCCTAATTTTTTTTAGTAATTCTAACTTTATTGATTTTTTAGTAATTCTATACCATTTTTATATGTAGTTACAATTTGTGTAGCTTAATTCTTTTATTTGACAATGTATAGATATGTCTGGAAACGACTACGCCGCAGCCTCTTCTCCGCGGATGATAAGCACGGGCGATGAAGCCGTAGAACCGTTGTCACGTCATGACGGTCCCAACACCTTGGTCACATACAAGGATGGGCAGGACAACTACACATCCACTGGTCATGATGAGTCCGGCACCGCCACAAATCCTGAAGATGCGACCGATCGCGACGAAGGGACCGGCCAAGGGGACCAGGCAGCTGGACAACCCAAAAGGCAACGCAAGCCTAGGCGCCGAAACAAGCTTGGCACCAATAGGATTGTTATCAACCGAGTGTCTGAGGTGGGTCTACCTGTTAGTCCCAAGAAGGCCGAACAAGGTTACAGGAATGCCCTGGGCTGCATCCTTCGCGAAACCGTGAGCATTAATGAAACCAATCTCAGGTCGAAAGCCAATGAGAATTTGCGAGCGCTCCTCATATCGAAGCTGCACACTCATTACAAGTTCCCGGATGAGTCCCTAGACGAGACCACTCCGGTAAATAACAGAGCCCTCTGCAAGTGGTCCAAGCTTTTGAGTACTTGGAAATCCAAGGCCAAAAACGAGCACCTTAAGAAAGATTACGAAACCGAGATAAAAAAGATGTGGCCTTCGGTTTCTGAGGAGGACTGGAACCTGTTCAAGCAGCACTGCGAGACCCCTGAAGTCAAGGAGATGGAAAAATGGGGAAAGGATATGCGGGCAAAGAACATTGGTAACCACACCCTCGGAAGCCGTGGTTACCCAGGGAAGAAGCCGAAGTGGGACAAGCAGGACACTGAGTTCGCTGCAGCAGGCGACTATCTTGTCATGGTGCCGGAGACGAGGAGTAGGAGGGCGCACGCATCGGAGACTGCGTTGCCGTCGCCGCAGCGCCCTCGACTCACGCGCGCCGGAAGCAGGGGGAATGCGCCGACAAGTGGTCGCTCCGGTAAGTACAAGACTCTCTAGTTCAACATCGGTAGTAATCGCCGAGTAGATTAACTAAGACTTGTAGCTGCGCAGTAATAGGGTTACAGGGCGCTGGAACAGGGGGGAGTAATAAGGAGATTTGTTTTTCTCCTACTTCAGCGACACTTTTTTGATTCGTTTTTTAAGCTGGAAACCCAGTTCACATGTATGATATATCCTTCTGGTTTTTAGATGACCCAGGTGATTTACCAATCTTTTCCAGAAAATCCAGTCTCTTACAGTTAGATTGTCTAGTTTGTGATTAGGTCCCACACTGCTTGAAGCTGTAGATAGTTCTTCGAGTAAAGGTATGAATAACCCAAGCAATCCAATCCCATAAAAGGGGCATTTTTATACATGGTTGGAACTTCTGATGCGTATAGTAAAGTATCGAAGAGGTATTGAGGAAGTTACATATTCTCTGGCAGTGTGGTTAGTGGTGCTTATAGCATCAAGGAGGGGTCCTATGTATGGATATGTAGTGGTATTTATATCATTAAGTCAAGCCCTTGTGTCAGACAGAATTTGCTGGGCATGTAAGGTCGACTGGTCTGTGCTTTTTGTAAGTGATAGTGCTCCCGAGTCGGTTGAAAACGTGGACTCTAGATTTTCTTTAAGCTGTCAAATTTTCATGATCTATATTCAGAAGTATATGTTCTACTGAAATGCCCAATTGATGGTGTTTCTACAGGTCAGGTTAATGAGGATGTTGAGAGCAGATTCCAGCATTTGGCAAGTTCAGTACAAAATGATGTTATGCAGTTAAAGGCGACGACCGGAGAGGACAAGGGAGGCGCGCACACCCAAGACCTTGTTGCCGTCGTTCCGTCGTTGCAGCGCACTCGACTCACGCGTGGCGGAAGCAGGGGGGAGGCACCGACCAATTGCCGCTCTGGTAAGTGGAAGACTGTACTACCACCGTAAATCTTTTTAGTCCCACATCGCATCGGTAGTAGTAATCACCAAATAGATTACCTAGAGACCTGTAGCGGTACAGTGATAGAGATGTAGGCATAAATGTCTACGGTTACAGGGTGAAAAAACAACAACTCACATGTATGATATATCTTCTGATTTTAAGATGACCCAAGTGATTTAATACTCTTTTCCGGAAAATATCTTACAATTAGATTGTCTAGTTTCTGGTTAGGTCCCACTGCTTGAAGCTCTAGATAAATCTTTGAATAAAGCTGTCAAATTTTCATGATATTCATAAGTATATGTTCTGCTGAAATGCCCAATTGATGGTGTTTTGACAGGTCAGGTTAATGAGGACGTCAAGAGCAGATTCCATCATTTGGCAAAGTCAGTACAAAATGATGTTATGCAGTTAGAGGCGGCGACCGGAGAGGACGGGGGAGGTGCACGCATCCAAGACCTTGTTGCCGTCCTTCCGCCGTTGACGAGGAGGAGGGCGAGGGAGGCGTGCGCATCAGAGACCGTGTTGCCGTCATTGCAGCGCACTCGACTCACACGCGGCGGAAGCAGGGGGGAGGTGCCGACCAGTGGCCGCTCCGGTAAGTGGAAGACTGTACTACCACCGTAAATCTTTTTAGTCCCACATCACATCAGTGGTAGTAATCACCAAATAGATTACCTACAGACCTGTAGCTGTACAGTGGTAGAGGTGTAGGTATAGATGTCTATGGTTACAGGTGACAAAAAACCAGCTCACATGGAGGTATCACTGGATTGTAAGTCCCCCCTAATTCGTACTTTTGGTGAAAAGGGCCATCATAACTGCTGCTGGTTATTTCCTCAGGAGTTATCCAGAAAATCTCTTACAATGAGATATCTAGTCCGTGATTAGGTCCCACTGCTTGAAGCTGTAGTTGAATCTTCAACTAAAGATATGGACTTGACAAGTCTTAGTAGCCTACTACTGAAACTAGATGGTTTAACATCCTTATAGCCCAAAGCCCAACTGATTGCTATCTGTCCCAGCTGCGACACCTGCAGAGCATTATATGGTTAAGCCATTGATAACCCAAGGACAATCCAATCCGATAACAGGTGTATTTTTAGTTCTATTTCCTAGCAAATATTTAGTTCATAGAAATTTTCAGTAATTATAGATTTTATAGATATTTTTTTAGTAATTCTAGCATTTTTATATGTAGTTACATTTTGTGTAGCTTAATTCTTTTATTTGACAATATACAGATATGTCTGGAAACGACTCCGCCGCAGCCTCTTCTTCACGGACGATAAGCGCGGGCGATGAAGCTGTAGAACCGTCATCACGTCATGGCGGTCCCGACGCCTTGGGCACATACACAGATGGGCAGGACGACTACACATCCACTGTTCATGATGAGTCTGGCACCGCCACAAATCCTGAAGATGCGACCGATCGCGACGAAGGGACCGGCCAAGGGGACCAGGCAGCTGGACAACCTAAAAAGCAACGCAAACCTAGGCGCCCAAACATGCTTGGCACCAATAGGATTGTTATCAACCGAGTGTCTGAGGCGGGTCTACCTCTTAGTCCCAAGAAGGCCGAACAAGGTTACAGTAATGGCCTAGGTTGCATCCTTCGCGAAACCGTGAGCATTAATGAAACCAATCTCAGGTCGAAAGCCAACGAGAATTTGCGAGCACTCCTCATATCGAAGTTGCACACTCATTACAAGTTCCCGGATGAGTCCCTAGACGAGACCACTCCGGTAAATAACAGAGCCCTCTGCAAGTGGTCCAAGCTTTTGAGTACTTGGAAATCCAAAGCCAAAAGCGAATACCTTGAGAAAGATTACGAAACTGAGATAAAAAAGAAGTGGCCTTCGGTTTCTGAGGAGGACTGGAACCTGTTCAAGCAGCACTGCGAGACCCCTGAAGTCAAGGAGATGGAAAAATGGGGGAAGGATATGCGGGCAAGGAACATTGGTAACCACACCCTTGGAAGCCGTGGTTACCCAGGGAAGAAGCCGAAGTGGGACAAGCAGGACGCGGAGTTTGCTGCAGCAGGCATACCAAACCCCTTCAAGGAATTTGAAAACCCGCGTGAAAATGATTACATCAGGGGCCGGTGCAAATATGATGAAGAGACTAAGACATGGGTCTTGGACGAGAAAACAGCGAAAGTCAAGGAACTCCTGGTAATTGATTAGCCTGCTTATCTTTTATTATGCTAATTAAGTACGAGTAGATATCTTTCCAAGTAGTCACATTTCTAAACGGTCACCTCCGTATTGTAGAGGCAGTATCATGTGGAAGCTCAAAGCTCCCAGGAGTCGGAGTCCTCGGCAAGGTGGGACGACCCTCTGAACAGGTCAATCAACGTGGTGCTTGGCAAGGACCCGAAAACGAGGCCGGCTTCTGGTCGTGTGAACGGCGTCGGGCTCAATGAAAAATGGGACACACATTATCCCGAAGACCGCGAGCTTGCAAGGCAGAGAAGGAGAGCCGGCCGAGCTAATTTTGAATCCAAATTGGCTGGAATGAAAGAAGAACTTAGAGAAGAAATGAGAGAGGAAGTTGAGATGAAAGCCAAAGCCATGGCGACAGCCCAAGTCATGGAAATGTGGCCTGATCTAATTGAGGCCGTCAAGCACAGTTTAGCATCGGGGCAAACAGCACCACCACCATCCGCTGTCACGTTGGCGCCGGCCAATGTCATTTTGGAGAAAGAGCCGCGTCCTGGTGCACATCATAGCAGCCACTCTGTCCCTTTCATGGGCTAGAGGTTGTCACTGGCTGATACCGAGCCCTAACGGTAAGCGTTGCTGGCTCAGCAAATACCCTTCTTCCATGGTTCGTTGTTCAGATCTTTAACATCGGTGATGCATACATGTTTCGCAGGAAGACACTGCGTGCACTCTCCTCGCCATGGTGAAGGGCCAAATGGCACGATGCTGAAGCTAATGAGTTTTATGCAAGTTTGGGTTTTCATCTGCTGCATGCATACTTTCTGTGGAATACTGCTATGTTACATTGGCTGCTAGGGCTCATTATTCTGTTTGTGTTCATCCTTTGTTGAGAGAAACCAGGACTCCCTAGTTTGTACCTTTTGTGCCTGGAGAAGTATCTATAATGACCTTCTAATAAACTGAATTTCGAACATGCAACTTGCTTGTTTTCCTCTTTTTTACTGCACAACCTCTTCTTTTTAAGAGTGCAATTTTTCTTATTTCCCATGTCTTTTTATTGCACAATCTCTTCAGTTTTGTGACTTGTTATAATTGTATTTTCTGGTGGCTTAGTTGTGACTTGTCATAATTTGCATTTCGGTTTGCAATATTAAGCAGTTGATGCCTTGGTGGAATAGATATCAAAGAATTTTGAAACTAGTCATAATAAAATTAGAGTAAAATGGAATTCTGAATATGCATCTGTGTGTCTAACAAGACTCCTCGAGTACACATACTATTTACTAGCAAGTTTTGTGAATTGTCTTTATTTATTTATTGCAGAAGCTTTTGATTTTTGAGCATGTGTTTCTCCCAGGGTGGTTGTTCTTGCTGCATATGGCCAGCTAATAGCATGATTTAGCTTGTATACTGAGTGCTTTAACTAAAATTTGGATATTTTCACACCTAGCTCTTTTGGTGGTTTGTCAGTGACTTGGTATACTTGTGTTCAGTTCCCGATATTAGGCGGTTGGTGCCTTGATGGACTAGTTATATGAAACTGGTTGTTATTTTTTCTGCATCTCTCATATCTGTAGGAGTAAAATGCATGTCCTGTTACCGATGTATTTACAAGAATTGTTTTCTTTTGCTGTTTCCCTGAAATAGTGTTTTAATAAAACTGTTCCTGGTGTTCCGTAACACTGATTGGCGTGTCGTTATGGCAGATAATTTTTGTCGGTTTCTAGGTTGTAGAATCAGCAACTTAGTTTAAAAATTTGTTGATCCATTTCATTGTCCCTGTACACAGAAACTAGTACAATGCTACCTGAATTTCACTCGGATATCAGATTCAAATCGGATGGAACTGTTTATGTTGTTGCTTGCCACGGGTCCACTGTCATACATACGCGCGGAATCAACTCTGGTACGAGTGTTAGAGCAGTAAAAAAAAAATACAAAGCTTAAAATTCTTTTTCATGAACTTGGTGATTTAAACCTTTTTTCATGGCAATGGCCATTTTGTGTGAAGGGTATGCAGTAGTTTCTAGAGTAAATATTCTTAGCTGTGAATTTATATTTAAAGGATCTTGACATCTTGGGTAGTTCAGTGTATCTCCAGTGAGCTGAAGGAATTGAAATAGTCTAATATAGTAATAATGTAGGACTCGCTGCTTTGCTTTGCTGGGGGAATTGTTTGTTTATGCTTTGCACAGGAGCTGTCAAATTCGTTTCGATCTATGAAATAGGAGAGAGGAGCTCCTCAATTAGGAAAACTTTTACCGATCGCCAGCTGCTCTCTTTTCAGTAGTGGCACACTGCAGCTGCAGGACCTCCTCGAGCCTCCTGATGGCCCTGACCAAACCATGCTCAAAACACTTGGGACATCTCCATGATTTGGTGGAACTTGGACCCTACACGGCTTCCACGGTCAAAACTTTGCCTCATCCATTAATTAAGAAGGAAACAGATAAGAGTTTGCAGTACAAAGTGAAAAAATATTACATCATGGTCATTACTCTCCCGGCATCAAATGACCCAAAAAAAATTGCCCCCGCGGTGACCCAAAGCTTAGCCTTGCTCTTTATGTTGATAGATAGGATGTTGAGCGGCTTGAACTTGTTGTGGAATATCCTCGCGTTCCTCTCATTCCATATCGACAAGGCTAGAAAAGCGGATTTCTGTAGCATTGGCAATTCATATGGTTGTTTACTAGTACTCCCTCCGTCCCATAATATAAGAGCGTTTTTGACACTAGTGTAGTGTCAAAAACGCTCTTATATTATGGGACGGAGGGAGTAGTATATTAGGTGACCGATATTCAAGCTGGAGCTTTGCAACCCTCCGCGTCTCTCTAGGCATAGGCATTGGTACAAGAGCAGAGCAAGCTCCTCACCTAGCCCACTGGCAAGAGCACAGCTGTGTGCCTTGGCAGACCCAAATTCGAATCCTGTGGGCGGAATTTATTTCGCGGATTTAAAATTTGGTGTCTCACCTTCCTTCTTAATAATAATGCAGACAAAAAGGATGCACCCGATATGAATTTGTAAAAACAAATGGATAGTGACACAACAGATAAATTCTTCAAATTCAAGCAGACAAGAACAACAAAATATTTCACAGGATCACCATACAAACTAAACTGCAATCTACAATCACACTCACGTTGGAAGGCTACATTTAGTTGCTTTTTTTTCCTCCTGTTTTCTTACTTATAATTCTAACAAGAATCCCTTTATAAACTAGGATAATTGCAAGTACACGCCAGTCTGAAAATTTCAAATGAATCATCGAGTTTAAAACATTTTTTGCTTCACAAGATATATGCAAGTTTTACCACATAAGTTCACAACCTGCTTCCTAGTTCAAGTGCTAAGCCCACCTCTCCGTCGTGCATAAGGTCTCGAGTTTGAGCCCCCCGGGCACCCGTGTTTTTTTCGGAGACGTGACATCAGCTCATGTGCCAAGATTCATGCCGTGAGATCAAAAGGTAAACAAGGCGTTTTTTCCCAACAAACGTTCGCCTGATATCATTTTCCTTTAATAAAGTTAGGATGTGTGCGACACCAGATGTACACTCAAAACCCGATTGCTTCTTCTTCGTTAGAATTAGATCTCGTGTTGTTCTTTTGGGAGAAAATAAAGGAGCGTTTGCCCTGGCAGCTGGTTGCAGCGAACAGTTCAAAAAACCTGACTTGGCATCAGCCCTGCGCCAAGATCCGTGCCGCGAGATCAAACGACAAACATGGCGTTCGTTGGGAAAACCTTCCCAGCGAACGTTCGGCAGATATCAGTTCCCTTTAATAAATTTAGGATGTGTGCGACACCAAATGTACAGTCAAAACCTGATTGGTTTGATTATACAAAAAATAAATTTGATAAAATATGCTCAAAATAAATCAAATTACAAACAAAACTGACTTTTTTCTGCTGCTATTACGATGCAAAACCCTGGTCTCAATATACAATAATCATACATTCTAGAAATTTGTGTCTAGATATATGTTAGATAACAGGCTTTAGAGCTCTTAGTCAAGATATTTATAAGCCTCAAACGGAACATAATACATACATATACACTATGATTTTGATTTGAGTTCCCCAAATCAATTTGTGTAGGCTTGCAATTTTTCTTTTTCTTGGACCTTGGGACACTCAATTGAATGAATATTTAGAATAGTCAACGCATAAAATAAAAAATAATAATAAAATATTGTATATTTACTAAAAGAATGGTTTGGGTGATAAGTGCTAGAACTGTATACAAATATGTTATCATTTTTTCTATGTGTAACGGAAAACATTATAACTAAAATTATACAATGAACTTATGCGTTATAGAGAAATAAAAGTTTGGTATATATAAGTAAAGCTTAGTTTTATCATATTTATTTCAAATAGAACGTCATTTCCTTTGAATTTGAAAACACTGCTTAGAATCGATGGGAGTATACATAAAAAGAGTTATTCATACCAGTTGGTTGTTGAGACAGCTGTGTGGCCGCTGGCGGATGATTAATATGTCTGACAAATTAACAACCGCTACTGCCTCCACCTGCAAAGGCACCTCTTCTTCCCAGTCCATCGTCGGTGGTCAGCCGATGTCGTAGCAGCGGGCAGCGTCTCAACCAATCAGGCAATACACGGAGAGTGACGGCGGGCAGAGGCTCAGCCAGTGCCCAGTGCTCACGGTGGTGGCGAGCAGAAGCGACGTGCGGGGGTGATTTTCTTTTTCTTTATAGCGTGTTTGTTTTGAGGGAAGTAGTATTAGGGAATGGGAATTAGGGGGGTGTAGGACTTAAAGTCCCTTGTTTGATTGGAGGACAGGGGAATTGATGACGGAAGGAGAAAGAGAGTTACGGGTCAAACTCTCCCTTATCTCTTCCCGAGGGGCCTGGTAATTGAACGAGGGAATGAGAAATGAGAGGAAAAAAAGTTATCGCTAAGATCGTTGCTCCCGCTCCGCAACCTACAGAAAGAAGAATACGCACGAAAATCCTCTCTAATGCACGGGAAATCACAGCTAAATAATCCCTAGTGCGGCATCTATTTCCCCCGCGAAATAGTGAGCGCTAACCACCTCTCTCGATCTGGAGAGGCGACGGCAGGGGCGTAGAGCTCAGGTAATCCCGTTCCTCTTTTGCAATCCAGATTTCTTGTCTAAATTTCATCCAAATCGTGCCATCTAATTGAAGGCTTATTTCGTTTGCACTCATTAACTTCAACTCATCGGATTACGCCAAAATAAATCTGATTCTTGTAGCTTTTCCGTACAGATCGATCCAGATCTATTCCCTTTATTAATTTAGTTTTTCTCCATGTTCATGTCTAGTCTGAATAAGGCATACAATATTTATTCTTGTACTTTATCTGCTGCAGATCTCGAGATGTAGCCTTGATGAAGGAATTGATTTAATTCATAATGACAATTCTGTTGTTAAGATGTTAAACTTTGGAAAGAAACACAACTTTGCCGAGATCTATGTTAAACATAAATGCAATGAAAATATGTCTGATGATCCAAGATCTGGTCTGGGCAGCGGAGGTACTTTACTAAAAAAACAAGTTATTTTTATCCATGCTTTATTTTTCTTGGTTGCTTATGCGTGTCTTCCTGGTTGCCTGTTGCTTGGCTGTGTCTGATTGCTTTTACATTTGTGTGGTATTTATTGTATTCTACCTTATTTGTTATAGTTGATTGTGTGGCACTCTTAACTAATTTTGTTCACAGACATGGCACGTCCACCAACAAATCGGGAAAACATAATCTTGTGGCACACAATGAGACAACGGAGAGTGAAAATACTTAATTATATCCGCTGTTGCAAATCCTTATGATGTTACTTAGGAGGGCGCGATATAGGATGCGTTGAATTAGGCAGCCTTCTTGGTGTAACCCGATAACTTGAGCACAATCCCTGAACAACAAGATACGAGTAAGCGATACGGAATGCATTTTCCAACTACGGATGGATATGCGTTGTTTCAGAGTGTTATGTTCTTTGGTAAGAAAAATAGGTGGGTTAAAGATACTAGGCACATGAGTGTGGAAGAAATGGTTGCCATGTTCCTTCACATACTTGCACATAGAAAAATTGAACAATCCATCATGATTTCCAGTGTTCACCTGAATCAATAAGTCGCAAATTCCATGAAGTACTAGGCGCAGTTTGAAACTCTGGAAAGTGTTGCTTAAGAAGCCTCGACCAATTCCAGCCAATTGCACGGATGGAAGGTGGAAGTGCTTTAAGGTATCAAACTAATATTTTAACATAAAAAACACTTGTAGGTATAGTTTTGTTCATGGTCTAACACATTGTTTTCTTACTACAGAATTGTTTTGGTGCCTTAGATGGGACATATATAGAAGTTCATGTGCCCAAAACTGACAAACCAAGATTCCGTTCAAGAAAGAATGAAGTTGCAACAATTTTTCTTGGCGTATGTGCGCCAGACATGCAATTCATTTATGTATATCCGGGTTGGGACTTGGGAAGGATCTGTGGCTGATGGGAGGGTGCTTCGAGATGCTTTATCAAAATCAAATGGCCTTAAGGTTCCTCGGGGTAAGAGATGATACAAGAATGGTCCATGTTAGTTAGATATATATATTGTATACATACTTGACAAACCCATACATATGTTTCTATTGCATAGGGTGCTATTATCTAGTTGATGCTGGTTACAAGAACTGTGAAGGGTTTCTTGCTCCATACAGAGGGCAACGGTACCATCTAAATGATTGGAAAAAAAAAACCCAACAAAAAAGATGATTTATTTAACATGATGCATTCATCAGCAAGAAAATTTGATTGAGAGGACTTTCGGATTGCTCAAGATGCGATGGGCTGTCATTAGAAACCCCTCTTATTATCCTTTTGATACACAAGTTGATATTATTCTAGCATGCTGCTATATTCACAACCTAATACGACAACAAATGTGTGTTGATCCCTGTGAACAATATCTATATGAGTACATGCTATGCCTTCAGCAGCAGCAAGTATATGAGGATGTCATTCAGTCCACCGAAACATCATCACAGTGGAATGAGAAAAGAGACAAGTTAGTTGATGAAATGTGGAAAGCTTGGATAGCTTAAAGACAAGATTGTTGATACACGCTAGTGTTTAGCTGTAGGACACTAAATGTTTGTTCAGCAACATATGTTTGTCGAAACATTTTCCATTGCTATTTGTTTTTATGAAATGTGGAGATTGATTAATGGATGAATATTTCCTATGCGAGCATCTATATTTTATACAGCTTGTACACACCTTTTATTATCATATTGAAACTACAAGATTAATTACCAAGTCAAAGGAGAGCAAGTTGACAAAAAAAAAGAGACAAGAGAACATGGACAGCGGAGGAGGAGAAGTTACTTATTGACATTCTATATGACATGAATGATTCTTCGTGGAAAGTAGATACCGGCCACAAGTCCGGATATCTGACCTACATTGAGAAGAAAATGGCCGAAGTTCTACCACATGCTGATCTTAAAGCGGATCCACATATCAAGTCTAAAGTTAAGATTTTGAAGAAGCAACTTTCGTATGTTCTGGAAATTATGCAAAATGGTAGTGGGTTTGGATGGGATGATGAGAAAAAAAACTGGTAACTCGAGATAGGGAGACGTATATGGGCTGGGCAAAGGTACACTATTTTCATTCAATATGTAAATAAAGCTTCTCTTTTTTTTTGAAATGGTCAACGGGGGGGGGGGGGGGGGGGGGGGGAGGCTCCCCACCTGAATATATTCCAAAGTTTACCAGGTGTTACACAGTTTACAAGTTTCGGGAAGAGAGGAACTCACGCGACAGGTTGGCGTGGCTCATAAGGGTTTCAGACTTAAGCCTATGAGACCAGACAATGGCAGTAACAGAAGTATTAGCATCAATCTCTAGGCTTTGGAAGACCTTCTTATTCCTAGCATCCCAAACCTTCCAAAGGATTAGTAGGAACATGAAGGAGGTAAACCGATGAAGGCAGCGTGGTCGGGAGAGTTGTGTGGAAAATATCTCCAATCGGTGTAAACAAAGGTTTGATACCAATGGCCTGCCAAATCCTCTTAGCAGCCGGGTAGGTGAAGAAGAAATGCTCGCGGTCTTCCACCGCGTGACCACATCCACTACTGGAATATCGCTATACGCCGAGTGCCATGGACACTCGGCAAAGGGCCAATAACCGCCGGCAAAGCCTTTGCCGAGAGTTGCACTCGGCAAAGGCCACCCGGCATACACCTCTCAGGCAAACAGGAATTTGCCGAGAGCCAAAACGCGGACACTCGGCAAAGAGTTTGCCGAGTGTCAAACAGCCCCTCTCGGCAAAATAAAGTAGCTAACGGATGGCAGACGGGGACGGTGGTTCTTTGCCGAGAGGGGCCCTCGGCAAAGGCGGTCAATAGGAAGGAGCCACGTGTCCAGCTCCTGACATGTGGGTCCCGAAGAATAGACCGAGCGCCATCTTTGCCGAGAGCCACCCTCGGCAACAACGGCCAATAGGAAAGAGCCACGTGTCCAGCCCCTGACATGTGGGTCCCGAACAATAGACCGAGTGTCATCTTTGCCGAGAGCCACCCTCGGCAAAGACCGCCAATAGGAAAGAGCCACGTGTCCAGCTCCTGACATGTGGGTCCCGTAGAATATGCCGAGCGCCATCTTTGCCGAGAGCCGCCCTCGGTAAGGGGAGCCAATAGGAAAGAGCCACGTGGCTACGACCTGACAGCCGAGTCTGTAGTACGCCGAGAGCTGCTCTCGGCAAATCTTATATGTTTGCCGAGTGTCGGAAACTCTCGGTAAAGATGTCAGGCGGCGCTACAGATTGGTATCGTTTTCCGAGAGGCCTCTCGGTAAAGGTGTCAGGTTCTACAGGTTGGTACCTTGTACCGAGCGTCCCTCTCGGTAAAGATTGTATCCTGTTCCAGTTTCATAGGCTTTGCCGAGAGCCGCTCTCGGTAATGCTTTGCCCAGCAGTCCTTTTTTTGCGCTTTTGTTTCATTCCTGCAGCAAAACATATACAGCAGCAGCATATAGTGCATCATTGAACAAAAAAAGCAATGATTCTCAAGAATATCCCACATAAAAGCAATAGTGCATAAAAGGTGCAATAGTTGTCATGCACACTCGACTACCACAACTTCACAAGTCTCAATATCACACAAGATGCAATAGTTCTCAAGCACATACAAGGAACAGTTTCAAACACAACATAACATGAAGTTCACACGGTTTTGGAGATCGGAGTGGGAGCATCAACATCAGAAGGCGTCATTCCGTTTGCTTCCCCAACTCCACCAACTTGAGGTGGAACTACCGGAACATTGTTCGACCCTTGTGAGTGATTGAGCTGTGATGGATTGACCCAATAAGATGAATGCATATGGTAATGCCGAAAATGGTGATAGAAATAGTTTGAACGAAACTCACAATGTTCCACTCTGGCGACGCTGCCATCTCTGGCACTGGTTTGCCTTGCATAGAATAAAGATTGGCCACCATATGTTGTAAAGACTTGACTAGATCATCTTGTGCCTTCAGCTTAGCCCGGTCTTCATCTCGTTCTTTCTGGGTGTCATTCAGCCGGATCTACAATATGGCAATGCAAATGTCATTCGTGTTGAAATGCAAACATGCAGGACCGTGAAGGATCAATGAAGAAGCACTGACCTGAATTTCCTCAATAATGGCCACGGTATGTGGTACGTGACGCTCTATGGTAGGAGTAGAGCCAGTACTCATAGCACGGAGCGTGTTGACTCTTAGAAGGGAGGAGGTTATGCAAGAATCGACGTGAACCGCCATCCGGCCATTCGGTCTACCGCCTGCCGCGGCAATGGCCACAAGATGGTCAAACGGCACCACGTGAGGATCAACCTCTTGCCCGTACGTCTCCTTCAATTTTTTGGTGTAGTTCTCCCCATCTAACCGGGCTTTAGAGCTGATCCAGTCCCTCTCCGGGTGGAGAGGGTCCTTGTCCTTGTCGTCTTTGGTACGTTTGATGGTCCACGCCTCGAAGAAAGAGATATCCTTGCCAGTGTCTTCTCTTTGCAAAAGAAAGCGATCCAAACAATCAAGGGAATGCTCACAAATGAAAGAGAACATGATGAAAAGAAAAGGATGTTGTTGCCTACATGTTTGGAGACGACACCTGGGATGGTGAGGTTGCCTTGACGGTGTCCTGGACAACCCATCAACTTACACCGTTCCCCTATTACCTTGTGTTCATCCTGCCACCCTGGATCTGTCCACCGTTCGACGATCTTCTCCCAGCACGGACGTTTGTCAGCGCACCACCGAGGAATCACCTGTAATAAGTAAACAAATGCATCTTAGTAAGGAATCTAATTTGCGGTAATGTAGGGAATAACAAGCATCCATCGTCACTTGCCTTGAAGTATTCGTCCCGTGTAAGATGCTTCCCTCGAGCCTCCTGTTTGGAAATCTTCTGGTTGAGATAGTCCGCGTGATACTTGACCACTAACCGGACGCGCTCCTCATAGTGCATGTCGTTGACTAGTTTCTTGGCAATATTCTCAACCACCACATTGGCGCGATCCTTCTCACCATCTACGCATGTAAAAAAAATCCTACAAACATGCATACATGTGAGAAGGGTAAAATCATGACTATGGCAAATTTAAACCTTTTGGTATTGACATTGCGGTGTTTGAAAGGACTTACCCAGAAATCGTTGACCACTCGCAAGGCTCTGGTATCATAAACCCTCTGACGCATATCCAGGAAATCCGGAGCGTGTTTGTAGTGATCCCATGACCAAGCTGGCTCAATGATACCGTTCGGCAAAGTAACCAGTCCAGGATAATTTAACCTACAAGGACCCCCGATGATGCCACTCGACGAACGTGGCGGACGCCTCTCACCAGCTTTTATTAAGCTCCTGCATTAGGAAGAGTGAAGTCATATTATATGTGATGAAATGACAAAGGTACAATTTATATGGGATGAGTCGATATAACCACTTACTTCTCTCCCACTAGTTTAATCAACACGTTTCTATGCACATATGGACGTTTCGGAAGCTTTGAAGGACCACGCAGCCACACTTTCCGTGTGGAAGTAGTGCTGATAGTCGAACCGCCCGGCTGTGAGCCGCTCACCTCGTGGTGCTCCGTCACTCGTGAGAGTCCATCCCCACCCTCAGAAACCTGACGAACAACCAGCCTCCTCTCGGCGGCGTCGTCCTCCACCACCTCCTCCTCATCCTCCTCATCCTCCTCCTCCTCACTCGCCTCCTCCCCATCCTCTGTTTCCTCCTCCAGCCGTCGTGCATCCTCCTCCTGAGGCTGGCGAAGCAGTGCATCAGAGGGTCCAGGAGAAGAAAGAGGTGCTCTACTCCGGGCTGCTCTACGTAAGGATGCTACTTCTCCTCCACCTCCTCCAGCCGTCTTCCCTCCTACGCGTCTGTCTCCTCCGTCGACCACCACTCCTCCTCCTCCTCGTCCTACTCGTCCTCCTCGTCCCCCTCCTCGCCCGCCTCGTCCGCCTCCTCCTCCTGCCTCATCTACTCCTCCTCCTCATCCGCCTCCTCGAGCCGCCTCCTCTCCGCCTCCTCCTCCTCCTTCTCCGCCTCCTCTGCCTCCACCTCGTCCGCCTCCTCCTCCTCCTCCTCCGCCTCCTCCGCCTCCACCTCGTCCGCCTCCTACTCCTCCTCCCCCGCGTCCTACTCGACCTCGTTTCGCCCAGTTTTTCGCAGGGAGGTCTAGACCCGCCGGTCGTTTGGCCTTCTTGGCGGCTGTGGCAACCGACGCAGGAGCGGCCACCTCTATCACCGGTCGAGCAAGTTGATCATTGTACAGAGCTGCCACATCTTTCAAACTTTCGTTTGGATTCTTGTTGCCACCTGTCATGTTTCAATCACCTGATACGAAGAAGAACAAACCAGTTAGTACAGATGATACAACTTGATGTAAATACATTAAATATATCACATATGAAGAATACATGGAGTTGTCACAATAATACATATAGTTGTTACACACACGAATACATAGAGTTGTTGCACATGAACGGGAAGAGATTACCCTTGAGGCGTGCGATGGAATTCACTCTCGAAATTCTGTCTCAGATCGAAGTACGGCATGAAAACGACCAGCCTACACATCCTCGGGCTGTCCATGGAAAACGTGGACAATTCGAAAGAGTTGAGGTTATAAATATGCAAAGACTTGCATATTTATAAATACAACCCTTCCGAACGGGAGACGCCTAGGTTACGCGACTATTTAAGTTATCTACAAATAATGGAAACCTACACATGAACGGGAAGAGATTACCCTTGAAGCGTGCGACGGAATTCACTCTCTATTGTCAAAATAGATGCATGTCCTGCACGAAAGAATGAAGTAGTGTTAGTCACATGTTTATCTAAAGTAGTGTCAAGCATATGTCCAACACCCACACACCAATATCACTCACTCACTCACAAAAAAAATTGCACCCACTAACTCACTCACACACACATACACAGCACCCACTCACACACACACACACACCCCAATGGCACCCACTCACACACACACACACACACACATCACACACACACCAACAGCACCACCAATAGCACATCACACACACACACACACAACACACACACACACATCACACACACACACACCAATAGCACACAATCACACACATTAATTACTACAAATGCATATATAACATCTAAATGTAAAAAACAAATCTAAAAAAAGGAGATGGAGCAGGGGCTCACCAACGGGGCAGGGGGGCGGGCAGGGAGCTCGGTGGAGGTGGGGGCGGCGAGGGAGCTCGGTGGAGGTGGGGGAGCTCCCGGCGGCGGTGGCGGAGCTCGGAGCTCGGTGGAGGTGGGGGGGCCGGTGGAGGTGGGGAGCTCGGTGGAGGAGCTCCCGGCGGAGGCGGCGGCGGCGGAGCTCGGTGGACGGCGGCGAACGCAGGGGGGGAGGCGACAGAGAACACAGAGAGCGAGCGAGTGAGCGCGCGAGCGCGAAAATTTTGGTTAAGTCCCCGCGGGAAACATTTCCGAGTGTCAAGTACGAGGGGCTCTCTGTAAAGATCCTAAACCTAGATCTAGGTTTTAGTACCTTTACCGAGAGCAGCTCTCGGAAGAGGACGTCATACCGAGAGGCACTCTCGGCAAAAATGTGTACTCAGCCTCATTTGTGCCTACTATCATTTGTGCTCTCGAAAAAAAATGATCTCCTTTTGTTTTCTTACATGCTTGGCAAAGCACCTTACTATTGTAGTTACACTTTACCGACAAGGAGTTTTCCGGTCGTGTGCCCATCGGGTGGCCTGGACGGTCTACAGCGTTGAACGGCACCAAGAGGGGGTAGGGCACGGTGAATACCTGCTTCTCCGTGTTACGACAGGTCATTGTGAGGCATCAGACCAAGTTTGAGCCCATTCCCTCACAGGATCGCCCACCGTCGGCTCGATCTGGGGGACGACCGCATCTAGTCCTCGACGTTCCCGCTCGTGTCTTATACTTTTTGTTGTTGTTTTCTTACATGCTTGGTAAACCACCTTACCACATTATAGTTACACTTTGTTTTCTCCTTTTGAGATGGCCCTCGGGCGGTTTCCAGATCGAGCACCCATCTGGTGGCCCCGGCGGTCTAGGGCGTTGACCGGCACCGAGAGGGGGTAGGCCACGGTGAATACCTGCTTCTTCGTGTTACGGCAGGTCATCGTGAGATGCCAGGCCAAGTCTAAGCCCGTTCTGTCACAGGATCGCGCACCGTCGGCTCGTACTCAGGGACGAACGCAGCCGGTCCTCGACGTTCCCGCCCGTCCGTGCGGTTTGTGAGGCATGTGCATATCAAGGATGTGCGTTGGGTATTCAAACACCACACCACCCTTTCATGCATATGCATGGGCCACACGCATGTAGGGGTGGTTCCCCCCCTCCCTCGGGCGGTTTCCAGATCGAGCACCCATCCGGTGGCCCCGGCGGTCTAGGGCATTGACCGGCACCGAGAGGGGGTAGGCCACGGTGAATACCTATTTCTTCGTGTTATGGCAGGTCCCTGTTCTCATGTTTTTTTACTTTACAGTGTTTAAAGTTGAGATTTGAACAAATCTAGCCGAAAACATAAGTCATCATAAGTCATGGCATTTTCAAACTTTAGTCATAAAAAGATACGAAATATCAGATACAAAAAGAGAGTGCCAAACAAAAACACAAATAGAAGGAAAATGAAGAAGTGGCACAGTTTTTACCGACCGTCGATATACGGCTCTCGGTAATGCCTACCTTTATCGAGCGTCCCTCTCGGCAATGTACCTAAACCTATATCTTGTTTCTTCTCCTGTTGTAGCCGTGCTCGGTAATATGTCTTATACTTTTTGTTGTTCTTTTCTTACATGCTTGGTAAACCACCTTACCACATTATAGTTACACTTTGTTTTCTCCTTTTGAGATGGCCCTCGGGCGGTTTCCAGATCGAGCACCCATCTGGTGGCCCCGGCGGTTTAGGGCGTTGACCGGCACCGATAGGGGGTAGGCCACGGTGAATCCGATTCAATAGAAAATGAGAAAATATGCAAACAAAATAGAAGAAACAAATGTTGTTTCGGTGCGGGCTACGCTAGCGGTAGGCTGAGGAGCAAAAGGAGAAATCCGCCCAAGGAGGGGCTCGCGGAAAGGCATGAGATAAATATTGGCTAGTAATTGTGAAGCCCCAATTCTTGACTGAATACATGCTTCTTCGTGTTACGACAGGTCATCGTGAGATGCCAGGCCAAGTCTAAGCCCATTCTGTCATAGGATCGCGCACCGTCGGCTCGGTCTCGGGGACGAACGCAGCCGGTCCTCGACGTTCCCGCCCGTTTGTGCGGTTTGTGAGGCATGTGCACGTCAAGGATGTGCGTTGGGTATTCAAACACCACACCACCCTTTCATGCATATGCATGGGCCACACGCATGTAGGGGTGGTTCCCCCCCCCCCTCCCTCGGGCGGTTTCCAGATCGAGCGCCATCCGGTGGCCCCGGCGGTCTAGGGCGTTGACCGGCACCGAGAAGGGGTAGGCCACGGTGAATACCTGTTTCTTCGTGTTATGACAGGTCCCCGTTCTCATGTTTTTTACTTTACAGTGTTTAAAGTTGAGATTTGAACAAATCTAGCCGAAAACATAAGTCATCATAAGTCATGGCATTTTTAAAGTTTAGTCATAAAAAGATACGAAATATCAGATACAAAAAGAGAGTGCCAAACAAAAACACAAATAGAAGTAAAATGAAGAAGTGGCACAGTTTTTACCGAGCGTCGATATACGGCTCTCGGTAATGCCTACTTTTACCGAGCGTCCCTCTCGGCAATGTACCTAAACCTATATCTTGTTTCTTCTCCTGTTGTAGCCGTGCTCGGTAATATGTCTTATACTTTTTGTTGTTGTTTTCTTACATGCTTGGTAAACCACCTTACCACATTATAGTTACACTTTGTTTTCTCCTTTTGAGATGGCCCTCGGGCGGTTTCCAGATCGAGCACCCATCTGGTGGCCCCGACGGTCTAGGGCGTTGACCAGCACCGAGAGGGGGTAGGCCACGGTGAGTACCTGCTTCTTCGTGTTACGGCAGGTCATCGTGAGATGCCAGGTCAAGTCTAAGCCCGTTCTGTCACAGGATCGCACACCGTCGGCTCGGTTTCGGGGACGAACGCAGCCGGTCCTCGACGTTCCCGCCCGTCCGTGCGGTTTGTGAGGCATGTGCATATCAAGGATGTGCGTTGGGTATTCAAACACCACACCACCCTTTCATGCATATGCATGGGCCACACGCATGTAGGGGTGGTTCCCCCCTCCCCTCCCTCGGGCGGTTTCCAGATCGAGCACCCATCCGTTCATTAAGCTTTTTCGCATGGTTCATCTCCGTTCATTAAGCTTGATGGTTACTTTTGCAGGAGGCAGAGCTTGGTCGCCCGGTCCACATCCTGGAGGCCTGGAAAGAAGGTCACAAGGGGAAGGATGGCGTCGAGTTCTGCAGCGAGTCGGTGGAGGAGAGGTATACGACCTTCAGACAGGTCTTCTAGGAGGTGCACGGGGAGGACGCCGAACCGACGTCCGAGGCACTTGATCCTGAGCTGATGGTCATTGCTGGCGAGGGGAAGAGCCATGGCCGCCACCTCCTTTGCAACGGGGCGATCGCCACGTCCTCGCATCGCAAGCTCCATGAGATACGCGCGTCGAGCACAAGCTCAACTCCGTCCATACGGAGTCGCCCAACCGCCGCGACGCGTGAGATCACACGTCTCAAGGTTAGCAGCATAACCATTCATTTATGTCGATGCCTCGAATTTGCATCCTTGCAACCTATATGAGCCTAATATCATATTACAGACTTTAATTGAGAAGCGGGATGCTGAGGAGGAGCAACGGCGGCAGGCCGAGGAGGAGAAAAGACAGAAGGAAAGAGCAGAAAATGACAAAAGGTTCAAGCTGCTCGAGGAAAGACTAGAGGTAGAAAATTCTCTAAATTTGGCCCATTCATTATATAGCCCTAGATCAATGCTCACAAAACTCTACTCTTATAGGCTCTTATGCAATCTAAAGGCGGTGGAAATGATGCCTCTCCTCCTCCAGCAGCTTAACCCTATGGAAATGATGCCCCCCTCCTCCTCAACGCGGTGTCTGAAGATGTGAACTTGGTTGTGATGTCCATGTGTTTTGCAATATGAACTTGTATGAAGTTGTATGAAACATTGGCCTATGTAAACTACTTTGACTTATGTTAATGCTTATGTGAATTTCTAGTTTGAATTATGTTTATGTGTGTGATGTGCTTCTAGGCATTCATTTGATATGGTAATATTTTCTGCACTGAAGATATGGCCAGAAATCTATTTAGTTGATTTCAGTTGCAGGGATAAGACGAGAAGGGGTTCAACAAAAGAGCTAAGGGACACATTTCCGAGAGCAACACACGGAAAACCTCACTTTACCGAGTGTAGCTCTCGGAAAAGGGGTCGCCTGACACTGACAAATGTAGTGTCATTCTTTTCCGAGGGCCACTCTTGGTAAAGAATGAGACTCCAGCACTCCAGCAGTGGCAGTCTGAAACTTAGGTAATGGCATTTTGAAACTTTAGTCATTAAAAGACATGAGCCGTCAGGATGTGGCATATTCTGTACCGAGCGTCCACAACCGGCTCTCGGTAATATGGAAAGAAACTGACGGAGCCGTCAGGTGCGAACGGGCATGCCACGTGGCTACTCTTTGCCGTGTGTTGCTCTCGGCGTCTGTACCGTTTGCCGGGTGTAGTCGCTTCGCCGTGACTGTGTGTCGGCAACATGGGCTAATTGCCGTGAACCCATTGTTGCCGAGCGCAGCTCTCGGCGTACCGAAGTTTGCCGAGTGCCCGTGGTTTGGCTCTCGGCGAAGAGCCTGGCACCCGGCGTATAGGGAAATTCCAGTAGTGATCAAGGGAAGATGTCCATGTCCAGAATGTCCTTCCGGTGCAAGTTCTTCCTAGTGTTGAGGCGATCAAGGTAGAATAGCCATCCGAAGATCATCACTTTTTTTGGGACCCTGGAGTCCCAAATGACCGCAAGCACGGGGTTCGTGAGCTGGTCTGTGAGTGCCGTGTATGCCCCACGAGTGGAGAAAGCTACACCATTAAGCAATCGCCGAGTGTCCGGAACCTGCGAGGGAGTCACATCCTGCAACAAGGAGTTTAAAGAGGCAAGTTCTGCAATCGCAGTAGTGGTTAGCCGATTACGAAGAGCAAGTTCAATCCCACCCTGCAATATAGTGTCCACCATGGCATTGTGGTTGGTGTGGCGGGTAAAAAGAGCTGGGTATACTAAAGCCAGGGGCTCCGGCTTTAGCCAAAGATCTAGCCAAAATAAGGTTGAGCGACCATCTCCAATGGTGCACTGGGAAATCTCTGTCAGGCTTTGTAACTGTTTAAAAATAGTTTTTGCTAGGAAGGAGTTGTTCTTACCATGTTCAATGTGAAGTGGGGAGAGTGCGAGCTGAAGTCGGCGACGACGGCCGGCGTGGGACGACGGCCGGCGTGGGACGACGTGCGGACAAGTGCGTCAGCACCGGCGCCCGGGCGGCCAACGCAGTGCCGGCGCCCGGACAGCGAAGCTCGAGCGGCCAACGCAGCAGCGGCGTCCGAGCTGTCAGGCTCGAGTGGCGAATGCAGCGCCGTGCGGAGGCGGCCGTACATACACGGCGGAGGCGGGAGGTGATGGAGGAGTCCCGTTCGGAGCAGGGGGCGACGGGGGGGCAGACGTGCGGACGACGGCCGTGACGGGCCACCGCGTCGCGCGAGGCCGGCGTGTCGGAGAAGAGGCCGGGTGGTCGCGCCGGTGTCGAAGTAGAGGCGCGCGGGGCTCGACGGTGGCGGCGGGCGGAAACCGATGTTAGATCGGAAAAGCAAGAAACGCCGATCAATGCGACCGGTGAGAGAGAGAAAAACTTGGATCAAAGGATCGGGAAAAAGACTCTATAGAGCAGCTGATCAAATGGATCGGCAGACGAACCCTAGGTACGGGCGGCGTGGCCCCCGGTGGCAATCATGGAGATCGACCGTCCCGGGGGCAGCGCGGTGCGGAAGCTGCGGCGGCTAGGGTCTGGATAAAGATTAGGCTGATACTATGTTAGAAGGAAATAGAGAGGGATATGGTGGAATCGATTGTTGTACTGCTTGAGCCTCGCGGGCGTATATATAGTGAGTACATGACCTTCTTAAAATATAAGGCAAGGTAGAATAAATCCTATGCTAACCTATGTTTCTTAAATAATCACGATACTCAACAGTCCCATCACATAAACGGCTGCAGCGGTGGCCCAGGAGGATGGCCGCTGGGAGGGCTGCGTTGAGCGGGGCGAAGCGACGTGTGGCTGTGCGGCGGAGCGTGGGTCCGATTTCTTCCAGCGTGGGCGGGTGAGGCGCGACGGAGGCGATGCAGTGGGCGGGTGAGGAGGAGCCGCGTGGGCAGGCGCGTGTTGTTAGAGGCGTCGAGGGCCGAAGCGGGAGGCGTGGAGCGGATGAGCGCGGGGCGGCGACCGGACGCGGAGGAAGAGAAGAGAATGGGCGGTTGACGGAGGGAGCGGGAGAGTGGGACGCAGCGGGGCAAAGGAGCGGTGGGCGTGGGACGCGGGGTGGAGGAATTTTGTTGAGGACCAAGATTAGTACTTAACCGTATGCCAAGCCATGGTTGACTCTCAACATTAGGATGATTCTGATCGTTGGATCCTTTGATTAGAGGGATGAGCTGTAAAGTGTCTGTCTTTTGTGGTGCTTTTGTAGGGGTAGTAGATAGATACATACATACATACATCTAGCAAGATCTGGTAATTGGTGATAGCAAGTAGTTTGTTTTACTCTCTTTTTTTACTGCACAATCTCTTCTTTTTGAGAGTGCAACTTTCTTATTTCCGACTTCTTTTTATTTGACAATCTTTTCAGTTTTGTGACTCGTTGTGATTGTATTTTCTAGTGGCTTAGTTGTGACATGTTATAATTTGCGTTTCAGTTAGCAACTTAGCAATATTAAGCAGTTCATGCCTTGGTGGAATAGATATCAAAGAATCCTTGAAGTGGTTATTATAATTTTTGAGTAAAATGGAATTCTGAATGTGCATCTGTGCCTCTAACAAGAATCCTCTGGTACACATACTATTTTGTAGCAAGTGTTGTGGCTTGTCATTTTAATTATCGCAGAAGCCTTTATTTTTGTAGCCCTTTTTTCCTCGAATATTGCCTTTGGAAGCCGAGCTCCATGGAGCTTGGTTTTGAAAATTTTAAATTTCATCAAATTTCATATTTTCTACGTTTCAAAAAATTCTGAAAAAAAACACAGATATACATGAAAGCCTAACACACATGTGCGTAAATTTTCAGGGAAAAATACGTTGAAATGAGGGCTGTGCAAAAAAGACAAATCTGTGGCTTTTTAACACATGATACTATTCATCCTCCCAGTTCATGAATTTGTCTTTTTTGTACAGGTCGCATTTCAACGTTTTTCATCCTGAAATTTTACACACATACACATAACATCCTTGTTTACTTGCACATTTTTTTTCAAATTTTTTTGAAACCGAAAAGTTTGAATTTTGATTTTTTTTTCAAAAAAAGGCCTCCATGGAGGCCGAGAGCCAAACGTCCGTTCTCTTTTTTCCTCAAGTTTGGTTGCTCTTGCTGCTTATGCTCAGTTAATAGCATGGTTTAGCTTGTACTGAGTGCTTGACTAAAAACTTGGATATTCTCCCATCTAGCTTTTGTGGTGGCATATTGGTGACTTGCTGTACTTGTAGTCGGTTCACGATATTAGGCAGTTGGAGCCTCAGATGGACTAGATATCTTTTTTTTTTCCGAAAAGGAGGCGTGCCCCCGGCCTCTGCATCTCTTGATGCACACAGCCATTTATTAAAAAAATAGGTTCAAACAAGTAGTCTCGGACATAAGCAAAAAGTCGAAGTAAATAAATGCCACAACCGGCGAAAATAGGGCTAGATGACTAAACACCTATTCTATTATTAGGCCGCCATCCAAACCGGTTGTATGTATCCCGTGCAACCATCTCCCATCGGCTGCACCCAATATCCATATGCGCCCTGTGGTTCGCATGGCTGAGCAAGGACCACGTACGGATCCAGGTAGACGCTCTGAAGATGACATGAAAAAAATTGTGATGGTTTGTCTGTTAAAGGCGACGTCATTTCGACAATTCCATAAAGCCCAAAGCAATGCACATGCTCCCACTCGAATATGTGCCGCGGTCTGAGGCGCTACCCCAGCCAACCAGTTCTCAAAAAGATGTGATATCGTGAGAGGCGGAGTGACGTTAAACGCAACGTGGATAGTTCTCCAAAGTAACTTAGCAAGCGGGCATTTGATAAACAGATGCTCTATTGTTTCATCCTGATCACAAAAGCAACATCTTTTACTTCCTTCCCAATTACGCTTAGCTAGGTTATCTTTAGTTAGAATTACGCCCTTATGCACAAACCACATAAACACTTTTATTTTCAACGGCACCTTAACTTTCCATATATGAACCGTCCTTGGGATAGTCCCGGTGTTAATCAAATCCGTGTACATGGATTTAACCGAGAAAACTCCTGACACGGATAGCTTCCAGTGCAAAGAGTCTGCTACATCAGAAAGGTTAACCTCCATTAACCTACGCACAAGATGTAGCCATCTATCCCACCGCTCACCCATAAGCGACCGCCGGAACTGCATGTTAAGAGGAATGGATCCCAACACTGTAGCAACAGAGACCTCTTTCCGTCGTGCAATGTTATAAAGAGATGGATACTGCAAGGCTAATGGGGTTTCTCCTAACCAGGTGTCGACTTGATATCTTGTAGTGTGAAACTGGTTGTTCATTTTCCCGCATCTGTAAGCTCATGTTGATATCTTTAGGAATGCATAAATCCATGTCCTGTGACTGATGCGTTTACAAGAATTGTCTTTTGCCTGTATGTGTTCTCAAGTACGTTTGAGTTATATTGATTGTACTCCTTTGGTGATCAGCATGCGATGTAACTATGTATCCTATCACTCTTTTGCGCGGAAGGATTGATTGCATCATTCTGTTCAAAGTCAACAGTAGGACAGGGGCACAGGGCCATATCCCATTTAAGTTGAGAAATTTAGGTGTTTGATGCCCCCTTGTAGCTCGGCCGCCATTTCCAGCTTGTCCCCCTCCGTCCATTCTTATTCACGCCATCACAACTGCGGTGATCAAGGCCATTCTTGTTCACGCCAGCAGCATCACAACTGCGGTGATCAGCGGCGATGCCACGAATGGTTCTGTGGCTCTGGCTTGCCCCCCTCCGTCCACTCTTGTTTCTTGAAGGCAGCAGCCGATTCTAGCTTTCCAGAAGAAACTAATCAGACCCCAGGTGCTGTTGAGTGTTGACCGTTACAAGGTGGAGCTGCCTGATTTTTACTTCGAGGCCGCTGTGTGTCTCCATGGCAGATCATATATTGCTGCTTGTACAATCGAGTGCTAGCTGAACAGGTTAAAGTTTTGTTCAAGGATGCAATTGGTTTTACCATTTTTTTTTAATACCGGTGATGACCGATGACTGAGATTGATCTTGTTTGTGGGCTGCTGGAGCGTTAGTCCCAGCTAGGAAGGGTTTGTGTGTGTGAGTGTTTGGTGCAAAGGTTGGTCGACCTGATCATTGTACTGTTACTACTTTCTAGTAATTATCATCTTCAGTTATGGTATTGCTTGTATCAAGATTAACCCAACGTTCGAACCCCAAATTATATAGCCTTGGACAGGAGGTATGTGGTCGAGATCCGAGTTGGTCAATCAGGCGTGAAATGATGGCTGGAGATGTGTTTTAACATGCAAGTAATTGGCTTGTTTGCTCATTGTGTTTGCTGGTTTGACATTTGACACCTTGTGAAGCAGTGGAGAGGCTAGTGTAGTGGTGTCCCCATTATGCCAAGATGAGGAACACCTTAGGGTGGGTCCAGCTTTACTAAAGTAGTGATCTAAAAGGTCTTATATTTCTTTACAGAGGGAGTATTTCGCTATATAGGCTGACCTTCCTGATAAGTCCACAATTAATTATGATCTCCCTAAGAAATGGCTATGCAGAATATATAGAGGGCAACAAAAAATAGTCCTCAGGCTATCTATAGTATGGAGGGTGTGCTGTGTGCAGTGTAAATTAAATAGAACCGTTAACTCAATACTTTGGTGACATCATCGTCATAAAAAATTAAATGAGTGCAAGTAATGGAGAAATTCAAGTAACAGTTCAGCTGCCATCGTTCAAATGACGACTCTACTGCGTATACCGTAAAACTTGTAATAAACAAAATGCAGTAAAGTACATGTGTGGTTTCCATATAAGACATATAACAGAGAAGAAGAATAAAATAAATTCAAAATGGTCCAATGCGATAGAGCTAGGGGCCATGCTGCTACAAATAAACCTTCAACAAATAAATCCCAAGTGTCCCATTCCCACTTTGGCTGTCTACTTGTTCTATTCTTTCTCAGGCGCCAAGCTTTTCCCAGAAAAGAAATGCATTGTGTATTTTCCTTTGCTTTTAGAGTTTTTTTTATTTGAGTTTTCTGCACTCCTACTGTGGCAGTATATAGAACATCGCATCGTGCATGCAATTACACTTTGCATTTTCTGAAAGCATCACACTTTCCGTGAGTAAATACATGTCCAACGGCAAAATAAATAAATACGTAAAAGAAATTGCGCCTATCACTAGTGGAAAAACGGGATTTAGTCCCGGTTTAAAACGGCCTTTAGTGCCGGTTCAGGAACCGGCACTAAAGGGTGGGGACTAAAGGCCCCCCCCCCCCCCCCCCCCCCTTTAGTCCCGGTTCAACACGGCCCGGCACTAAAGGAAATTTTTTTGATATTTTTTTTTCAATTTTTTTTATTTGTTTTCTGATTTTCGAATCTTTGAATTATTTGACAATTTAATCTCTAATCACCCCTCCTCACTGCTCCACACTCATTCCAAATCGTCTAACTTTCTGGCCGGTCACCCATCCTCTCACTACTCCAGCCCCAGCACGCTTAACTTTCAGGTTCTATCTCCCCTAGTTTCCAAGTCTGCACTTGTTGTTTTCTTGACAATAGTAAGCTATCAATCCTATTAACGCTTAGGTCTTGATGTCACATAATTTAATTTTTTGAACTCCAAACAATTATTAAAATAAACAACAATGATTAACAAACAACAATGACTAATTTAAAAATTCAAAAAAAGGAAAAAATTTCAAAAAAATCAAAAATTATCAAAAAACAAAAAAAAAATCAAAAAATCCAAAATAATACAAAAAGGTCAAAATAAAATAAGTAATAATAATATTGAATTTCAATGAAAATAAAATAAGAATCTTTATGCGGAATTAAATTATTAATTTTAAAACTCAAAAATTTCAAAAAATTAAAAAAAAATACCAAAAACTAAAAAAAATCAAAAATTCCAAAACAATATAAAAAGTTCAAAATAATCAAAAATTCCAAAAAAATGTCGAAAAAATTCAAAAAAAAAATCAAAAAAAAAAAATCAAAACCCTAAACCCAGGACTTAAAACGTCCGAAACTCTATTCTAAACAATAAACACTAAAGGTTCAAACCCTAAAACCTAACCCTAAACTTGGAAATCTAAACCCTAGCCCTAAACCCTAAAACGTCCAAAAACTCTATTTTTCCTTTGGAATTTTGTGATTTTAAAAATTCTCGAAACCCCTAAACCCGGGACTTAAAACGTCCGAAACTCTATTTTAAACAGTAAAACTAAAGGTTCAAACCCTAAAACCTAACCCTAAACTTGGAAATCTAAACCCTAGCCTAAACCCTAAAACGTCCAAAAACTCTATTTTCCCTTTGGAATTTTGTGATTTTAAAAATTCTCAAAACGGAAAACAGAATTTTGATATATTATTTGTATTTTTCTGAATTAGAATGATTTAGTTATGATTTTTCTAGGATTAATGTGGTAAAAACGGTCAAAATTCATATTTCAAAATTTCTATACCAACTAGACACTAAAACCTAAAAGATATAAGCAATTTAAAACAGAAAACAAATGGAAAAACAGAAAAGAAACTTTCAGAACCCCTTTAGTCCCGGTTGGTGTCTCCAACCGGGACTAAAGGCCCCCCTTTAGTCCCGGTTCCTTTAGTCCCGGTTGGAGACACCAACCGGGACTAAAGCGCTCCAACCGGGACTAAAGGGGGGCCTTTAGTCCCGGTTGGTGATACAAACCGGGACTAAAGGGGCTCGTGGGGGCCCCAGCTGACACCAGCCTGCCACCACCCCTTTAGTCCCGGTTTGTATCACAAACCGGGACTATAGGTAGCAAATGAACCGGGACTAATGATGCTGAAATCAAACCGGGACTAATGGTCACATTAGTCTCGGGCCGTAATCAAACCGGGACTAAAGGGGCGGACGAAAGGTCTGTTTTCTACTAGTGTATACACATCAGTTAACTTTTACATGCATTGAACTACAACAGGAGAGATAAACAAGGAGAGTAGAGGAGTAATGTGGAGGGTAAAAAAGGTAAGGAGTTCATGTATGTTGTGATAATCTCATGAGAGCGTCCTATAACTCTCCACGGGATCTGACTCCTCGAGCATCACCGCCGCCTGGAAGCAGTCGGCGGCATCGGCAATCCTACCGTCGAGCTTGTGCACCTTCCCCAGGTTGAGCCACGCCATCCGGTTCGTCGGCTCGACCCTCAGGGCGTCCGAGAGGAAGGCCCTCGCCGCCGGGAGGTACTTGCCCCCCTGCTTGGAGAGCAGCGCCCCGATGGCCACCTTGGACGACACGTGCTCCAACTCCATCGCTGAGGCGTTCACGTAGGCCGCCAACGCCTCCTTGCTCTCGTTGCGCACCTCGTGCATGTAACCTGCATTGCATCAAATCGTGCATCGATTGGGTGAAATTTTGTAAGGGTTTGGTGACCTGAACCTTTGGCTCACCTTCGGCTTCGAGTGTCGCGGCGGAGTATGATTTCAGGGCTCTGGCTTTCTGCAAACATATCTCGGCGTCCCTGCAGTGTGAGAGGCTGGAGTATATATTTGCAAGACCTTGCCAGATTTCAAACTCGGTAACTCCAACAGCCTCTCCCTGAAGCATCGGTACGTGAACTAATGAAGAAAGTGCCAAGAGAAAAATAGTATACGGATGGTACTTTTTTTTTGCTGCATTTGATTAAGAAAACAAACCTCCACTTTTTTAGGCGAATTCTTCTGGGCCTGAACAAGAGCAAGAAGGACCCGGTATGCCTCCACCGCCTCCATGGGCGATGATTGAGCGACCTTCAACTTAGCCTTTATCCTGAGCAGTGACCCTTGATCCCACTTTGCGGTCTCGTCTAACGCGGCATTGGTCGCCACTTTTGCTTCGGAGTATCTTTGCTGTGCGGAGAGGACTAGTGCTAGAAACCTCCAACCTTTCGAGACCGATCCACCGGTTGCGTCGACAAACTCTTTGGCACATCTCATTGCGGCATTCATGTTCCGCTGCTCAGCGTATTGAACTCCCATGTCGAATATTAGGTTAGGATTGTTGCGGTCAAGAGACATCGACTCCGTAAGCGACTTCATAGTTTCTGTATGCAACATAGCTCTTTGGTGATCGGATGAAACAATCTTAGCCTTCTTACTCAGGCAACTCCCCAAGAAATGGAGGCCAGTGCTCTTCAGATGAACATCTAATGATTCCGTATTTGCAATTGCTCTTCTTGCATACTCGACACCCTCGGAAGCAAGACGGCAGTCCTCGCTACATATCTTGGCAGCTAACAACAATGCCATTGTATCTTTTGGGTTCTCATGCTTATTCAGGGACTTCCTCAAGAAATTCAGAGCGACTTCTTTCTGGCCAACGGCATAGTAGCAAAATGCTAGTGTGTTCCATCTCTCTGTCCGAGGATATATCCCAGGTAGAACCTCCTCGAGATGATTTGCAATAAGAGAAGGTTGGCTGCAAACCGACAATGCGTAGGTCAAATGCTCCATCACCGAGGGATCCCAGTGTGTCTTTCCTTGATACCACTTCTTCACTAATATCGTGAGGAGTAGAATAGCTTCCTCAATATTGGTCTTTGGAACAAAAGTGCCTTCGGCTGGTGAACCAGAGCTGGGCGGACTCCCCTCCACACAACCGTACAACAAGAAAACAGCAAATCTCTTTTGAATCCTTGTGATGCATTCCTCATCGAGGTTCCACGGGCTGAGAAGAGCGCGTCTGTACGAAGCAAATGTTTCCTGAAGAGAACCGGCCTTTTTCCAGGCCTCTGGGAGAAGCTCCACAGATTTATTGATAGTTTCTTGTAGCTTTTGTTCGATGTCAGGAGTGCCATTCTTGAACATACTTTCAACAGAATCGATGATGCTTTTGCATTGTTGAGCGGCCTCTGCATGTTCAACAGGTATTTCAATAATTTGTTACAAAGTCAAACATAAGCTAAAAACAGAACAACTTCCAAATGGCAATTTATTTTTGTAAAACCCAATGGTGGTATAAAGCAATTTTTTTGAAACTTAAACAAAGGTATAAAGCAATTTTTGTTACCTATTGATTTTCCTAGCTTCTGAAGGGACAATGCTTTCAAGTAAATGGCTTCAAGAACAAGAGTAGCTTCTGTTGTTTTCTTTGAGCTTGATGGTTGAAAGCGCTCAATGGCAGCTTGAAGGTCTATTCCATCAAACACACAAAGTGCAGCTTCTACGTTGCCTTTCTGAAATTCCAGCCTTCCCAAGAGAGCTCTCGCTTCCTGTTATCGATAGATGTATAAACGAACTTGGTGTGATAAACCCGCAAAAAAAAAGAACTTGGTGTAATAAACCGGAAAAAGCATGACGGTTGGAATTCTCCATGTGTTAAGCTAAGTTTGAACTTCATTTTTGGAAATAATTAATTGCAACGGAGATACAATAGCACGGTTCATGGGAATAGAAATATGATCAGTTCTTCTACATAATCTGGACAAAGAAAATGTCCCTTCCTCCGTATGATTACGCATTATTCAGTAAAGTTTGCTACCTATACTGGCATTAAGATTATTCACAATTAACTCACGCAATAAAAAACATTTGATTGACACCATCGTGTTATAATTCACTCACCCAAATATTTAAAGAGCAAAAAAGGTCCATGTCTTATAAGCTTGCCGAATAATTCACAATTGGATAAACCAATCAATGAAATAGAACCAGAATTGGAATGAAATCACACTTCGGCACTTGACATCCCCAAGAAAGGAACAAATTTCCCACACAAAGCCTCTCAAACAATATTTTTTGAAGAAAAAACGCACGACCAACGTTGGCATCTTTACATTTCGGTTCATGTGAGAACAATCAAAGTCATGGCTTAATTGAATTGACATCATCATCGCCGGCAATACGAAATTTGACATAACATTGGTGGCATTGACCAAACACTTCAAACATGGCAATTTCTTGTCAACCAAATTCACAACATAGCAACATTATATAGGACAAGCACCGTACTATCAAACAAACATTCATAAAAGAATTTCAGATATTTCGGACCTCATAGTTGAGGGAGACCCCCTCGCCGGCGCTGGCCGGCTTTGCCTCGGCTGCTGGCGCCGGTTCCTCCTTAGGAGGGGGAGACGAATCAGCGGCCGCGTTCGTCGCCGCCGCCGCGTCAGGAGGGGCCACCTCGCTGCCGTCCTCCGGCTCCGCCATGCCAATGCAGCAGAGGGATCGCACCGACGGGCACCCGATTTCGTTGAGCTGGGAGATGCTCGGTTTCGTCGTCAATGGAGAGAAACAGAGGCGGCAACTTCTTCCACGGTTCGCATGTGTACCTATTTCCACTAATTTTTCTGTCTTCTATTTTTAGTCTTTTGCGACCACTCTCTCTAGCTATCTCTCTACTGCTTGTTGCCACGTGTAAAGTTCATCTGGAATACCGATAGAAATTTAAGGGAGTCCTTACAATTTTTTCCCGGAAAATTCGAACTACTGATAGATTTTTTCTAAGAGAAAGCTAAAAATAGATTGTCCAGCTCCGCCAATACAAATGCATGCATGGCTCGTGGGCGTCGTCAACACATTGATCTTGAACGGCCACATATGTTGACCAGGATGTGATCGACCCCATAAGCTTTTTTTTTTTTGACAGGATCGACCCCATAAGCTTTGCTTTGCCCTTGGCAAGTTTTTTTTTTTTTTTTGCGAAAAAACTTCCGATATATTCATTTTCAATTATGACAGGACAACGAAAACCAGAAATAATAAAAATTACATCTAGGTCCTCTCAAAAAAATGGCTCAAGAGCAAAGCAAAAGGTGCTTTGTTTTTTTCTGGTGAACATTGATAATAGATCTGAATCATTTTCTGGTGAACATTGATAATAGATCTGAATCATTTTTGCAAAATCAAAACAACAAGGTGCTTTGTTTTTTTCTGGTGAACATTGATAATAGATCTGAATCATTTGGCTCGCCCACAAACACCGCCTCTTCACCACCGAACGACCACTACCGCCGTCAGAACGAGCCGCCGACACGCCGTTGTCGCTGCTCCCCTACTATAGCCGGCTTAACCTTATCAATGACAGTCAGGAAGTCTTCGTGCATGTGCCCATAAGGACCAGCGCCCTGGAGCCGCAGTCGTCACCATTGAACCCTTCAATAGATCTGAAGCACCTGACATCAAATCTCGTCACACGACGAGAAACACTAAACTCACCGCCCCAGGGAGACGATAGGAAACTGCACCGGAGCTCCATCAACTACGTCTAGATGGATGAACTCGAGGAGGATCGGAGCCCGAAAGACAAACTCGAAGAAGAAGCGCCTTCATCCGCCTGAGCACCACACCTAAGAGGACTAAAAAACCCCTAACCTAAACTATTAATTGGAGCGCAAGCACCATGATCCCTAATCCCGCTACCGGTCATCGAAGCGGCAGGTAAAGGGGAGGCGAATGCACGGTCTCGTCGACGAAGCCTGGAGGGGAGATTTTACCATAGCCACCAAGGGATAGAGGAGTTCATATCACGGAAACCACACAATATTAATATATCTTGGTGGTAAAAATATTGTTGCATCCTACATCTTTGGAAATTGAAATGGAGAGGGTCTAACTATTGCAACTTTCATGAAATATAAAATTAATGATGCATATCTTCATTTTTAGCGCAAAATAAAATGTAATACGTGGTGCTTGAATACACCAGATAACTGAGTCCAAGAGTTTCGACCTGCCAACTACGAAACAAATTGGACTAAAAACTCACATAACCTTTATGTTACAAAAATTGCATTTATGGGCCTTAACAAAAAAAAGCATAAAATTGATATTTTGATGAGATTTTGAATGTTTGATTTGCTTTTATTGGATTGCAGAGGGTGTTGGCATCCAGCAGAAGAATCCTCGCTCTTTTCCGGATTTCTTTTCTGGTTTGCTACCTCGCTCAGGAAAGTGAAAATTGTAAAGTTTTCATGGCAGCATAAGAATTAAAAAAACAAAGGGAGCTCAAGAAAATGCAAAATGCCATACTTTAGGGCAGCGGAAGGATTTTAAAAATAAGATGAATGGAAAAACAAATTGGAGATCCCTTAGTGGGCCTGGCCTGGCACCGGCCTGGTCCGGCGGGAAGCCACCAATACACCCGATCCGTGGCAGCCGCCGGCCCCCGTCGTCTCTCTCCCGTAAACCCTACTCCACCATGGCCGCCGCCCGCGCCGCCCTCCTCCGCCGCCACGGCCTCGCCGCCGCCGCGGCCAACCCCGTCCTCTTCTCCGGCCACGGCCTCCGCTACCGCAAGCTCGAGGTCATCCTCACCACGGTAAGTCACCCCCCCCCCCCCCCCCCACCCCCCCGCCCCCTGCCCCCTCCCTCCCCCTCCTCCTCTCTCCAATTCTCAACCCGCTCCGCTCCGCTCGGTCCTCCACCTCTGCAGGATGCGTCCCACGATCTCGCTAGCCGCTTCGTTTCCGGTCAGTTCGAGCGGAATGCTTTCGATCCAGTGAGGCCGGTGCCGCCTTAGCGACAGTTTGACCGATAAATCTTCAGCATTTCTGAACCTTTTTAAGCTAGTATTCTTGACCGACCGATAAATCTTCAGTTTTGGCCTTTCATTTCAACAATGTCCCTAGAGATTTTCAGAAGTGGAATTAACCTTTACCATCATCCACCACTTGTTCAATTCAGACGATCGACAAGCTGGGGAAGGCGGGGGAGACGGTGAAGGTGGCGCCGGGGCACTTCCGCAACTACCTCATGCCCAAGATGCTCGCCGTCCCCAACATCGACAAGTTCGCCATACTCATGCGCGAGCAGAGCAAGGTTCGCTTCTTACTTCTTCCCCGTAAGAAATAAGTGTGCTGTGATGGCCGTGCAGTTTGGAATGCTCCGTCGCAGCTCACAAGCATTGCTTACTCTTGCTGGCTTTTGAGGCTCTGCTTTCCAGAGTTCTCCGTCGCAGCTCACAAGCATTGCTTACTCTTACTGAAATAGTTCTGCCTCTGTGTATTGCATAATTGTACGAGTTCTACTATACTAGTTACATCTAGCTCTTTGGTAGAATGGCCTTATATAAAACTCTATGCTACTTGTGTTCAGTGAGCTAATTGTGTTAAAGTTATTGTGGTTCATTCTAGTTCATCTCCACTGAAGTACACTTTTTCTTGTAGTGTTCAGTTACTGTAAGAATATTTGCATTGTAAACTATTACCGCTTTGTGGGCTTACAAGTCTCTCATTTGTTTGATCAGCTTTACAAACGTGAAGAGGAGGTGGTTGTCAAAGAAGTCTCAAAGGAGGAAGATGATGCTCGGGTATGTCGTGCACTGATTGGTTCTTCCTTTTACGTGAACTGAGGTGTAGATGGCAGGTCTTACTACACAACTAACTGACCCATCCTGTTCCTTTTCTGAAACCCCGTTTGCCATTTAACAGAATTTCTGTCCAGATCTGTATTTGGTTGATTTGTACACAATTTCTGTCTAACTGACCTCTCCTATTCATCTTCTGAAACTACGCTTGCTATTTAACACCATATCAGTCCAGAGCTGTCTTTGGTGGATTTGTTTTCGTTAACGCACTTGAAGCTCATTCTAAACATCTGGTGCTTAAAATAGTGAATATGTTACCTTGGAAAAGTCTTCTTGTACCTCTTGGCTTCTAGATATTATGTTTAGAATATAGTGCCTCTTAAGTTCATTTGTCACTGTAGCCAGCTACTCAACACTGTTCCAATACTGTTTTTCAGATATACAAGTATAGTAGCTGTCCTCTGAACTGTAACGTCCAGCTCATTCATTTCATACTGTACATAGAAAAGATCCCTTTGATGCTTACTTAAAACAACATTTTTTGTAACTGAATCCTGCCATCGAAGTTCTTGTTTTTTTATGCTTTCTCAGTTCGGTTAAATACAGATCTTATATGTGTTTTCCCAGTCATACTTCATTTTGTTTTAAAATGTTACTCATTTACTTCTCAACTCAACCATTTGAACAGCAAGCGGAAGAGAAACTGAAGCAGTGTCAAGCAGCAGCAAAACGGCTCGATAATGCTCTCTTGGTTAGTATGGTTCCACCAAATTTTGGAGTCCTGGTGCAGCATACTTTTGTTCATGTTCCAGATGGACAATTTTGTCTCGTATTAGCAAGTGCTGAACAAAATATTTATGTTTCATAGGTGTTCAGGCGGTTCATCTCCGAAGGGATCGAGTTGCGCACTCCAGTAACGAAGGATGAAATTGTTTCTGAGGTTCCCTTCCAGCGCTGTCATCCGCTATTTTATTTAAAAACATTAATCTGTTGGTAGTAACATCAAACTTTACCAACAGGTGGCAAGGCAACTCAATGTCAACATTTACCCAGACAATTTGCACCTGGTGTCACCATTGTCATCCCTCGGAGAATTTGAGCTGCCACTTCGCTTACCGAGGGATATACCACGCCCAGAAGGCAAGCTACAATGGACTCTCAAGGTCAAAATCAGGAGACCCTAAGTACTTCCAGTGGGCAATCTTGCTCTCCTTCCAAGGTGCTGAATGGCACCAAAAGACCATTGCAGCCTTCATATGAAGATACACGCCGAAATAGACCTTCAAACTCAACCTTTTCCCTTTACAATTTACTTGGGCCATCGTCTTGAGCGGGGCAATATGATGGGTCTTTTGTTCCTACAAACAAACGTTAAGAAATAGTGAATAATTTGCTTGGGGTAGGATGCCTAGTATTGTTGTTGCTGTTGACTTTATCATATTCTTGACTTGTTAGTGTGCCCAATCCCGGTGTGAAATGGGAGAGATGGATATAAAGAAAGAAAGGTTGTATTTGCAAGGCATCCTTGAAAAGGAGAGGCAGGGAGTGAAAGCTTCCTCAGAAATGCTCATTTGGCGTCGTCATCATCATAGGAAAAATGGCTGTCTCCATCGACGTTTTAATCGGCTTATATCGGCTCTACGTGTCGTGCGACGGCCTTTTGCTTTGATGTGGAAATGCTCTTTAATTTGCGCACGCATATTTTGTGCCTCCTTATCTCCCCCATTTGACTGAATGGTTATCAGTTGATCCATGGACCCCTGGCAATCATTGTCTTGGTCCTATTTTAAGATCTGAGCTGAATTACATTGACACTGACTGGACAGTGGAGACCCATTGATCTCTGCTTAATCTTGTTTCCCATTTTTGCCAGCCATTACTTTGAAAACTTATTGCGGTAATTATGTGTCGACAAGGGCTATCTTTGCATCCAAAGTAGTAATACAAAATGTTGAAAGAAAAGGGCAGTGGTACAAAAAATAAGAGTGAAAATCAATACTTTGGCAGTCTGATGAACTTTCATGTGGAGCTGGGCTGCCCAGATCCTCACTTTGCTTGAGCACTGCAAAATACCTTTCCTATGCAGCAAGAGAAAGCTGTAAAGCAGTGATCTCACCTGCAAGGCATCAGGGTTGAGAAGCAACAGAGATGCCTTCTTTTGGGGAGGAAACAGAGATGCTTCATTGTTAAGGTGCTGTTCAAGCTTCTTATATGGATGAGATGGTGTGATTTGTGGTCCTAGGAGATTTAGTTTGGAGGTCATAATCTCCAACCTCTTCACAAAATAATATCAACTCCTGTCAGCTTACATCTATCTATCAGAAGAAAAAAAGTCAAACAAAAAGGGTGGTCCATGATGTGATCTCCTCTTTCTTTCCCCCTCCAACTCCTGTCTGATTGATCTATATCTATGGATCAGTTGAGTTTGGAAGAATGATTGATTTTTTTCCAGACATGTCACATTGCAAAAACTTAAAATAAATGAAAAACATAAGCTTGAGGTCACCATTGCAAATAACAAACATGTGCAATTCAGCTGCATCATGTGATTAAGCTAAACTAATGCTGGTATGTGGAGCCAAATTAGGAGAATTAAGAAAGTTCACCTAATGGCTAGCCAGAGATATACAAATCAACCTGGCTGATAGGGTGTGGAGGGGGCCAAGTGAAATATAAGAAACTGAGGTGTACATGTGATGAGGGGCAAGCCCCATGTGACACCATATGATTCATGCCCTAAGCACAATATACTACTGCTGCATCATATCATAGGAAATAATTTGCCACTGGTGCATTGGAGTGGACAAGAGATGACAGCCTGCTGAGCAACTGGTTGGCTATGATACATCCAAATTCAAGCTAGGTTAAAATATCTATCTCATGCCTTCCATCCAAGGCAGAACAAGAATTGACATCTCAGGCCTCAGCTGTGTAGCCATATGTAGTAGACTATTAGTGGTGGTACTATGGTGAATGGAAGTTGAAAGTGAGAGATGAGGACAGCCAACAAGACAAATCAAAGTGTCACAAGAAAGGCTTTAGCTTGCAATGATCTTCAGGAAGGGTCCAAAAGAAAACCTCAACTTCATATAGAAATTGCTCAAAGGTGAACTCGCCCTTCATTTGCGCAGCCGAATGCAAAAGGACAGCGCGTATTATCATGATGTCGAAAGGTAATAGCGACGACTCCCGAAAGAATTTCATGCAAGGGCTGCTGGGACAGGCGAAATCAGCTTCGGACTCCGCTGAAACGTGTTGATCTAGGCTTTGCTTGGAAAAATAAATTTGTAATATTGGTCCATAATCCATGGTAGCAACTGCAAATCGATGTAGCAACCGCAACTCTGAAAGCAAAAGATTTAGATGAATTGAGTGACAGCAACATCTCATATGTCATTTGGAAAAAACAAACATGTTACTAACTATAAGCCTGTACCTGTTTCCAGAATGTTCCTTAATTGGCTAACGAAACAGAGCAGCAAGATTAGCGCAATGCACATCACCATCGAAGGCCGATGACGACGCCCCAATCGAAACTTTCCCTTGTTTAACAGTAGGTATGATGAGGAGGAGGATATAGCATACATACATGTTGCCCTAAATTTCAGTATTTGATGCGCTACAGTTGCATTTTCCATGCCATCTCAACAACTCCACACTATTCAAATTGTGGCAATGTGTAGTAATTAAATTGTATTTTCCAAGCTGAGGAAAAAACACAGGATAATTCATGGAGGAAAAGAAAACCAAGTGTGTGCAGTATGCAAATCCTGATGTGTGAAAGGTACTGGTACAATGGACCTGACTTGTAAATAAAGGCACATCACATTCATATCCACAGTTCATCTTTGATGTCCTACTCCAAAGAAAAAACAGAGGGGAGAAAAAATCTTATAAAATTAGAGTTGTCACATCAATCAGCATAAAACCTTAGTTGCAGGCTGATTGATGCATACATACATACATACATACATACATACTCTGGTTTAATTAGGGACCAGTTAAACACTTTAATCAATCAGTTGCATACATACTCTGCTACTACAAATTACAACAGGATTCAACTGAACTAGTGTTGATCTAATGATATTTGCTTGGAAAATCCTTGCTGATTTCCACTGGCAAAAAGAAAATTACAAAGAGGAGAGAAACAAAAAGGACTTGAACTTCAATCAGTCTGAAAATATGACTGGCATAATACACAATGATCACAAAGGAGGATTACAATATCAACAATTAAAACGCAGGTTGGGGGGTTAACAGTTTTTCGGCATTTCCAATCTTCCATTGTTCATGCCTCAAATTGCGAGTAGTAAGTACGTATATCACACACCAAGATTGGCTACTAGTACTTGAGAAAGATTCAAGTTTTGGCAAGATGAACTACAACTGTACCGGGCTGCTCAGGCTCTGCAAGCAAGGGGATGGATCAGCACCGCCATGCCGACACTGACACGAGCTCCGACCGCTGCCACCAGAGCGCCAGCGCTGATTGGTGTTTCTCGACGTGGAAGCCATGGTTGGCCGTGCGCCGGAGCAGGCACTCGGCCTGCGCCTCCGCGGCATTGCTGAGCTGCAGCGGCGTGAACCCGGCGGACGCGAACGTGGACCGCCATGGGGGCAGCTTGTCGCCGCCGGTGACCAGGCGCTCGGCCCTGGGCCGCAGGATGAACTGCTCGACCTTGGCCACCACGTCCAGCGACGCGCCGGGTGTGTCGAGCGACTCGACGAGTGCGGCGTAGGAGCGGAGGACGTTGAGCGCGTGGCTCGGGAGCGGCAGGTCGGCGCGGTCGCAGCCGTGGTCGACGCACACGACGATGGCGGGGCGGAGCTGCTTCACGACGCGGAGGGACGCCGGTGTCGGCCTGGAGGTTTCTGTCCCGACCGTGATGTGCACGGCGACGGCCTCGTCGGGCGCCGCGGATAGGCCCGGGGGCGGTGAGGGGCTGAAGGGGTCGAAGGCGACGGCGGCGAACTCGAACGGGATGCCCAGGTCGGCGGCGAAGCGCGTCAGGCTCTCCTGCGTGAGGTGGAGCTCCAGGGGGTGCCTCGACCCCGGCGACACCAATGCCGTGACCTTGAGGGTCGGCGGCGGCGTCGACGGCGCGGCGGTGCGGCGCCAGTGGTGCGCGAGCTCCTGCATGAGCGGCGGCCAGTGCCCGCCGAAGCCGACGTCGAAGTCCACGACGTGCACGCGGCGCGCGCCGGCGCCGAGCGCGTCGAGGAAGGCCTGCGTGGAGGTGAAGCCGGCGAACTGGACGGTGGGCGACGCGTCCGCCAGGGCCTTGTGCGCGGCGAGCTTGAGCGCGACATCGAGCGGCGAGAGGACGGAGCCGCCGGGGCCGGGCGCGGGCGGGAGGAGGCGCTGCAGGAGCGCGTCCCGGAGGAGCGCGGCGGCGCGGAGCAGGGGAGGGTGCCCCGGCGGGGCGGGCGGCGAGGGGAGCCGGTGATTGAGCCGCGCCAATATCTCGCGCGCGCCAGCGGAGTCCCCCGCGTCGGCGCGCCGCGCCGCCTCGAGCAGCTCGTCCACCGCCGCCTGGGGCTCGAGATCTCCTCCTCCGGCGGCGCCTGCTGCGGAGGCCGGGACAGGGAAATGGACCTGCTGCTGCTGCGGGACGGAGAGCTGAGGCGGGAGCTGCGGGAGCGAGAAGGCGGCCTCCTCCGCCTCCCGGCGCTGTGCCGGCGGCGGGTGGAGAGGAGGAGGGGGCAGGAAGGAGGGGTCAAAGGGGGCGGGGCCCTTGAACCCGAAGGCGTCCCCGTCGCCGTCCGCGTAGCCGGTGTCCATGATCCAGCGGAGGAAGGAGCTGTCCTGGGTGGTGTGCGCGGCGGCGGCCATGTCGTCGCAGCCGCCGGAGGAGAGCAGCACGGCGTCCCAGTCCTCGGCGCTGATGGGCGGCGGCTCCGACTGCGCGGCCGCCGAGGAGTGGGAGGACGAGGTCGGCGGGCTCGGGCTCCGGTTGTACAGCACCGACGTCGGCTCCGGCGACTTGCCGTGGACAACGATGCTCTTCGCCGCCGCGCCGCCCAGGCTGCAGGAGGACATGGTGGTGATCATAAGTGGAGAAGGGACAGCAGAGGGGGGCAGGGAGATGTGTATGTGCGTGCGGTGGTGTGGAGTTGCGTGTGCGCGTGTATGTGGTGGCTTTTCTTTCTTCGCCACCATTTATTTTTGTTTTTGCGTCTCTCTTTTATGTCCTCCTCCTTCTCACCATCACCATCACCATGGATGGGTGGATGGAGCTCGGCTCAGCTCGGGTCGGCTGGAGATGGGACCTCGGGCTAGTGACTGAGTGAGAGTGAGTGAAATCGGAAATGAATGGGCCAATGAATGCCCTGTTGGAATGGGAAGGAGAGAAAAAAAGGCTTTTCTTTTTCTTTCTTTTTCCTCCTAGCTTAGTGGTGATTGTGCAACTCAAGTAGCCTTTGCAATTTGCAGCGGTGGGTTTTCTTCTCTCACTTCTCTCTCCTCCCCTTTCTTCCTTGAGAGTAGCCAAGTTCTCCCCTCCTCCGGTGGTCTCGCCGGCCGGAATGTGAGTGGGAGGGAAGGCCGGGTGACGGTGTCCTGTACTAGGGGGTACCAACCTAGTCGGCCCATATTTCTCGGGCTGGGCCAGTGGACCCTCATTCTTATCAAAATGGACTCCGGAGGACGCATGCGAGAAGAAAGAACAAGATTACATCTGCCGAAGACTTGATGTATACTCCAAGACTTCCCCTGCTGCCTCCTCGCTTGGATACCGACCTTGTAACCCTAGATACCCTATCCGGCGTGTATATAAGCCGAAGGGTTTAGCCTTTAGAGGGGACCTCAACACAATCTCATTCACCTAGCCTTAGGACTAGATCATACGATCTCGAGGTATATCAACTCTGTACTTGATACTTCCCTATTAATATAAACAAGAGCAGGACGTAGGGTTTTACCTCCATCAAGAGGGCCCGAACCTGGGTAAACATCGTCTCCCTGTTCCTGTTACCATCTCTCCGAGATCCACAGCTCGGGACCCCCTACCCCGAGGTCTGCTGGTTTTTACACCGACACTGGTGCTTTCATTGAGAGTTCCGCTGTGTGATCCCAAAGGATCGATGGCTCATCTGCAGATCAATTGCGGGGACGCATACGTCCCCGGCCAACTTTTTGTGTTCGGCAGCATGATCTTCTGCGCCGACTCGACAGGCCACCTGGCCACCGTCGAGAACTACGCTCCTGATCAGATCGTCACCTTCGGAGGTCTGGAGTACACCGTGGACTCCCGCGGCGAGCTTGTCCTATCAGGCCGGATCCCGGATCTGGCAAACACCAGAGGTTCGACCTCAGAGCGGATCTCCTCTGAAGACCGCGAATCGTGCCCCCCAACACCGTCGGGGGCTACGGAGGAACTCCCCCCTCCTCGGATAACCCTGTCGCAGTGCCTGACTCCGACGTGGATCAGAGTTCGGCTTGGGACACCAAATCAGGCTTAGAACCGATCCCGGCGGCGGATCTTGAATCCACCCCACTTCCTTGTACGGCAGAAAACGCATCAGGCGTGCCATTGCGAGTCGATCCGGCTTATGGCCAGACCATGAACCCGGAGGAGCTATCTCACCTTAATGAGATGCTTGACCGGATCCGAAGTTTGTCAATTTCGAACTCCTTAGTTTATGACAAGATCGGACTTAAAGCCGACGATCAGGAAATTTACATCCCACCCACCACCCATCTAGTCGCCACTGTCAACGATTTAACCGATGTGCTAGACTACGACGAGGCAACCGACATGGATGAAGATGTCGGCAGCCCTACGGACGACACCTTGCCGCCTACTAACACTGGCAGGTGGAAAGCAACATCTACGTACGATGTGTACATGGTCAACACTCCCAACTCCCCTCCAAGGCGTAGGCGAAGACGCAGAAGGGGTACTAATGGGGAGCCCAGCGGGAACAACCCTACCGCCGATACGGTGGCCAACGACGCAGAAGACCAAGGGGAGAACCTTCAATCATCCCCAGAACGTCACGTCGACCCCGAAGGCACCCCTAGGGACTCGGATCCCGACGACCTTTTTGAAGGAGCCGATGACAATTACATGCGGGAATCCGAGGAGGACGTAAGCCTAGGCACCGAGGACTTCATAGTCCCCGAAGACCCTGTTGAGCAGGAACGCTTTCGGCGGCGCCTAGTCGCCACCGCCCGAAGCATGAAGCGCAAGCATCAGCAGCTGCAGGCTAACGAGGACGTGCTCAACGACAAGTGGGTCGAAATACTTTCGGCCGAGCAAGACCTCGAAGAACGGCGCCACAGTGCACCCAAATCTTATCCACGCAGGCGTTTACTACCTGAATTCGATGATGAACTAACTGTCGAGGCACCTGACCGCCCCCCCTCGAGGATACGCGACAGGCCCGCGCGGGAGGATTTCCACACTCAACCAGCTCCACGCCGTCATGGCAAGGACCCTGTGGACTATCTTGACCCTCAGGACGTTCAACGTCGGATAGAGGCAAACCGGGCACCACCCCGGTCCATTTACGGATCAAGAGGACGCGCTCCGGCCGGGCACGACGGCTACGACGCCTAGTTGGACAGGAACGGCCGCGCCCGAGATCAAACTCATACAAGGTTCTCTCCCGAAGCCCGATACGACACCGCTCGGTTCCGAGGACCAGCCCACCCGATCTGTTTTATAGATAGGGTAATGGAACACCAGTTCCCCGATGGGTTTAAACCCATCAACATAGAATCTTACGATGGCACCACGGACCCAGCTGTTTGGATTGAAGACATTCTTCTCCATATACACATGGCCAATGGAGATGACCTCCATGCCATCAAGTACTTGCCGCTCAAGCTAAAGGGGCCAGCAAGGCACTGGCTGAATAGCCTACCGCCCCACTCCATTGGAAGCTGGAAAGCTCTTGAAGACGCCTTCAGGGCAAATTTCCAAGGAACCTACGTCCGACCTCCGGACGCCGATGACCTCAGTCGTGTTACTCAGCAGCCCGGCGAATCAGCTTGGTAATTCTGGAATCGGTTTCTTACCAAAAAGAACCAGATCATAGACTGCTCAGACGCCGGGGCCATCGCCGCATTAAAAAACAACATCCGAGATGAATGGCTCGCCCGCCAGCTCGGCCAGGATAAACCGAGGACCATGGCAGCCCTCACCTCGCTCATGACCCGCTTTTGCATGGGAGATGATAGTTGGCTGGCCCGCAACACTCACGATGGAGAGGCGGGGACCTCAGAGACTCGCGACGCCAACGGTAAGCCTAAGCGCAACAAAAATAAGCGCAGGCATAGAAACGGCAGAAGCGACACAGAAGACGCATAAGTCAAATGCAGGTTTCACCGGACCTCGATCCAGACAGAAAAGAAAGCCCTTCAAAGGGAACAAGGATGGACCGAGCCAGCTCGACAGGATCCTGGATCGACCGTGCCAAATTCATGGCACTCAAGAAAAACCAGCAACCCACACCAATAGGAATTGCTGGGTTTTTAAGCAGGCCGGCAAGATAGCGACAGAGGGTCAGCATAAAACCCAAAATCACAGCGAAGACGAGGATGAACCTCAGTGGCCAAACAATGGAGGCCAGAAAAAGTTTCCTAATGAGGTAACAGAGGTAAACATGATTTACGTTACCCACATCCCCAAAAGGGAGAGGAAACGCGTACTTCGGGACATCTACGCGTTAGAGCCTGTGGCCCCGAAGTACAATCCGTGGTCGGCTTACCCGATCACATTCGACAAACACGACCATCCGACAAGCATCAGGCATGGCGGATCGGCCGCACTCGTCCTGGACCCGATCGTCGATGGTTTTCACCTGACGCGCATCCTTATGGACGGAGGGAGCAGCCTCAACTTGATCTACGAGGACACGGTAAGGAAGATGGGGATCGACTCATCTCGGATTAAGCCTAGCAGCACCACCTTCAAAGGTGTAATACCAGGGGTCGAGGCTCGCTGCACAGGAACCGTGTCCCTGGAGGTAGTATTCGGATCACCCGAGAACTTCAGGAGCGAAGAGTTAATCTTCGACATCGTACCTTTTCGCAGCGGTTACCATGCGCTCCTAGGACGCACCGCATTCGCCCGCTTTAATGCAGTCCCGCATTACGCTTATCTCAAGCTCAAGATGCCGGGACCCAACGGCGTTATTACAGTAAATGGTAACACTGAACGCTCTCTCCGGACGGAGGAGCAGACTGCGGCTTTCGCAGTCGAGGTACAGGCATCCGAGGAAGCCGCCCGTGGCGGTAAACGCACTCCTAGCTCTTTGAAGCATACGCGGGCTGCGCCAGTTGACCTCGGACAAGCACCTCCCCACCCCAAATAGGGGTACGAGCTCCTCGCGCGCTTCCCTTGGATGGGGCACTACGTCCCCAGGGTGCACAACTTCGCACTAAAAATTCCCTGGTGTCGCCGAGGAGCCACGACTATGGAGACGTCGGGTCGGCTAGACCAAGCGGCGACGAAACCTCGGGCTCGCATGTCGGCAGGGTCCTGTCAAAGAGCTAGCCAATATTAGCATGCCCATGTGGCTTTAACCACACAACTAACAGTTGCAGACCTCTTCGAAGGGATCGACCAACGAACTCATCAAGCGCATACTTGGCCGAAGCTGCATGTTACCAACATCAAACCCTCGCTATCAACGAGGACAAGCTGGTCAACAGCACGGAGACGCAGACGTGCGGCAGGAAGCGGCCCGGGCTCATAGACCCGATGACAAGATCCACCCTGTTTTCTTTTAGTTTCTCCCTCATTATCTTTACACGCATTGTATCTTGCTCAGCTCATTTCATCAAAAGTTCGGCATGTAAAGCTTAGCTACTTGAAATAAAGAAATCGTGCCCTTAAAAGGTCTTTAAACGTATTTTCTTACAAGCACTGCCCACATATTTAAGATACAATTGCTAAAGGGTTTCGATTTTACACCCTGAAACAAAAGTCCGAGGTACTCGGCGTCTTGGATGTGGCACTATATGCATCAGTTTCGAACCTAGATTTTGGTCAATAGTTGGGTTGCCCGGCTCCTATGTGTACCCCTTACGTTCCCGACAAATTCGGCTAAGGGTGTAACGGGAGAACCACTGCGATAGTGCCGCTAGTTTAACTGGCAGAGCGCCTCGGTGGAGAAAGCCGAAGACTGACTATCTAGGTAAGCGAAAACTGGTCGGCCATCCGAAGACCGCGTCAAGCGACGTATCGTTAGAGATCACCCGTGTTAAACGAAGTGCCTCTTTCTCGAATTGGCCGAAGTGGGCATGGGCATAGACCTCGGCTGACCAAGCCGACCACTTTACTCACTGGGAGCTCGTCATCGGTCCCCACCGTCAAACTCCTATGGCTAAGTGAAAGTTATAAAGCCACCATAGTCCGATTGCTTAGCCCCTACGTGCACAGACCTCCTTCGGGAACCGAGACGTCGGCTACGGGTTAGGAATGCCTAAAAGGGGCACCCTTTGTATATTGTACAAAGGGGTCGAAGCCGACGACTGGCCACTTTCAGTTTAACACGGTCAAACAGGAGGAATATTAAAAACAAAACATAAACATATGAGAGGAACTTCAACCGTACTCATTAAATAACTTATAATCTTTATACATCACACACACTTTGGCATTCCGAAGTGCTACCTAAAAATACAACTGGTCCTTAGGACACATGGTCTCGGTAACACGGGCACCCTCCTCCGCTTAGGCAAAAAACTGCTCCGCGGTGCGCGCCTTCCCTTCTGGGGGCCCCGCAGCAACAACCCCCGCCCCCACCTTCCGAAAGTGCGTCTTCACGCAGGCATACGCCCGCCGTGCTCCTTCTAGACACGCGGATCGCTTCCAGCGTCGCAGAAGTCTTGGAGCGCCGGCCTCGCCATCCGAAGAAGTTCCGCCAGTTGCTTCATCCGATGATTGAGCAACTGTGGCTGCGACGACTCTTGGAACTGACTCCAGAAGGCCTTCTCCGCCTCATGACCCTCTAGTTGGCCAAAATGAAGGCCGGTGTCCGCCGCACTCTTCGGGAGATCGGCGAAGACCTCTGCAGATCGCCACAGCTAGGTGAGCTCGCCGAACCCTTTGCTGCCAAAGACACATTGCAGTAAATATAGCTTACCCGCGGCTATCCGCTCCACTTGCTGGAGCACATGGTGGTCGACCCGGTTCCGGGTCTGGAGCTCGGCATGAGACATACGTAGCTTTCGTAGTTGCTCGCCCGTCTCTTTCTCCTTCTTCTCAAGGGAATCATGTTCGAGATACACGCCCTTGAGAGTCTCCTCGACCTCCAGGACCCGTGCCTGGTCTTTCTCCCTAGCCACCTTTTAGGTGGCTAGGTCTTTCTCTGCTTTGGCCGTAGCAGCTTTCTGTTGCTCGACCTCTTGCCGAGCCGTCAAGAGCTCGGCCTTGAGCCCCTAAAGCTCGGCCAACGCCACTGTTATCAAATCAGTTCAACATAAGGTTTAAAACAAAACACACTATCCTTGTTCAAAATTACACGTCGCATCGGTCGCTTACCTTGAGACTGCTCGACCTGCTTGTTCATCAGGTCGAGGTCCTTTTCGGACCTCTCGAGCTTCCGGCTCATCTCCGCAATCTCCTCGGAGGCGGAGCCCGGAGCCGAGGTTGAAACATGCATAAACAATTTCTAATGAGCCCCATAATCAATTTAATGATACTTCGGACACACATCATGTTTCATCAGTCCCGGGGGCTACTCTTTCCTCTGAACCTATATTTTGACCCCAACACCAGTTTTTCAAACTGGCCCTGGGCTCGGGGGCTACTCACTGGGCAGGCCGTCTAAACGATGGGTAACATATGCCTTCGGACAGTTACAAAGATTGATAAATCTAAGTAGAAGAAGCCCCTTTTTTCTCAAAGACAGAGGATTACCTCGAAGCTCGCGATGAGGCCCTTGAAGACCTCATGCATTCCGGCTTCTGCGGACCGGAATCCTTGCAGCGCCGCGCCAATCAACGTGCGGTGCTCTTCCTTGAGGGAGGAGCCCGTCAGGGCTGCCTCCATCTCTTCAGTCCACCCCGCGCTAACCCGCCCTGGAGCGGGAGGTGAGGGTGGAAACACCTCGGGCTGGGTGCTGGGTACGCGGGTCTCCGGTTGCGGCGGTGGAGCTGGAGCAGACTCCGGCTGGGCCACTGATTGGCCCAGCCCTTCCTGGACGACCTCGGGGACCACGTCCCCTTGGCCTTGAGGGACCGAGGTGTCAACCTCGGCCATAACGACCGCCTCTTCGACCCCCGCTGCGTCAACCTGAGAGGCCGGAGTCGACGTCACCACACCCTGCCCTTCTGGAGCCGGGGCAGCACGGTCCGGCGTCCCGCTAGTGGGCGGCAACCCGCTGGAGGAGTCACTAAGGCGTGCCCTAGGCGGGCTGTGGAAAAATATTCACGTGGCATTAGTCCTACCAAAAAAAACTTAATATAAAGATAAATACAAAGGACAGCGGCGAACCTTCGAGGCGCCGGCTTCTTCCTCCCCAACGCGAGGGGGTCGTCTTCGGACTCGTCGGAGAGCACGTTCTTCTCCGACGGCTGGGGCTTGTCGTCCGCCCCGGCCGAGGTTTCTTTCAACCTCTTTTGGCCTGTAGGCTGGGCTCTGGCCTTGGCGTCTCCCGACGCCGCCCTCTTCCCCTTTGAGGGAAGGTTCTCCTCGTCCTCCCCCCATCGCTTTCGTGGGTGGAGGAGGCGTGGGTCTCCTCGAACCGGGTGACCGAGCTCTCCCGCCTCCGAGGACCTGTCCTGCCCTTCTGGGGCTTCGGCGCCCTGGGGATCACCACGTGCGGCTCCTCGGTGAGGAGCGCAGTAAGCAGAGGGAACCTCTCCCCCTCCAGAAGTGGTGCCGTGCACATCATCTGCTGCACCTTGTTCACCCAGTTCTGCAAACATGGAATGGGTCGATTCGTTAAGGCCTGTCCCACTTAGCAGGGGAGGAATATGAACGTGTATATTGAACACTTACCGGTGTGGCGGTGTAGCCGACCTCGAAGCCGAGGTCCCTTCCCTCCTCCGGGATCTTGTCCTTGGGCAGCTTGAAGAGCCGCGTCCACATCCCGGCCAGGGAGGAGCGGAAGAAGTTGAGGACGGGTCCCGCATCTCCGGATTTGTGCTCCCACATCGGGGTGGCCCGGAGTTGGAGCGGGAGGATGCGGCGATGGAGCATGACGTTTACCACGTCGGGCAGTTGGAGTTTCTTCTTGAGGGACCACCACTGGATCTTCTTGATCAGTGTCTCCACCTCCTCTGGGTTTCCCCAGAGGACGCCCTTCTCCTTCCAGGACTTGAGCTTCCTTGGAGGCCCAGCCGAAAAGGCCGAGACTTCGGTCTGGCCGGCGGCGAGCGGCTCAGTGATGTAGAACCACTCCCGCTGCCACTCCTTGACCGTCTCGATGAAGGTACCTTCGAACCAGGTGGCCCCCTAGTTCTTGCTGACCATGGCGCCTCCACACTCCGCCAGATCGGAGCCGCTGGACTTCGGCTTAACACCGAAGGTCTTCAGCCAGAGGCCGAAGTGCGGCTCGATGCGGAGGAAGGCCTCGCACACGGTGATGAAAGAGGCAAGATGGAGAATGGAGTTCGGGGCCATGTGGTGGAAGTCGAGTCCGTAATAGAACATGACCCCACGCATGAACAGGTGTAGTGGGAACCCTAAGCCTCTAATGAGGTGAGGGATGAAGACTACCCGGCCGCTCCCCTGGGTTGGGAGCGGGAACCTGCTGCTCGGCGTCTAGAGCACGGGCGGTGACGTTGGCGGGGATATACCCCGCACTCCGCAGCTCTTGAAGCATGCCCTCCATCACGATGGAGCCCCCCAGTGCCCTTTGAGGGTGTCGGCTATGGCTTGGTGGGAAAGCTTGGATGCACAGAGGTGGGAAGAGGCGAGATTGGATCTGGGCGCTGGAGCTCGAGGAGGCAGAAGGCAGGGGAAATGGGAGCGTAACTACTGGCTCTGTTAGCTTTTTACTCTTATATGCTGCTGAAAGACCTAAAGTCCCCCTTGCCGTGCCGGTAAAAACACCACTCTCCCCCTTCAAAGATGACGTTATACGCATAGGGGGAAACAAAATCTTGATGATATCCCTGAGAATACGGGCACGATCCCCACCTTGACGGGACGTGCCAGTAAAAAGGCAGCCTCGAACCGCGATTTGAGATAGGCAGTAACTGCCTGACCCATCGTGGGTAGCGCCGCTTCGATAAAGTTGTCAGGCTATGGAGGACTGTCCACACCTAGGTGGCTAGCCTTCGGGGTTTAGTAAACACATGACCCCGGATGGGGAGAGCGCTTGGCTGAACCTCGTCTACAAAACGCCACTCCTGGAAGGGCGGCTAAGAGATCCGGAATTTCAAAGGGGAACTCGTCTGTCAAGCCAAGGACTTTGGATCCGAAGTTACCACCATTGAAGAGATCGTCCTCGGCGTAGAAGACCAGTTCGGGGGCTACTGACGGTGTCCTGGACTAGGGGGTACCAACCTAGTCGGCCCATATTCCTCGGGCTGGGCCAGTGGGCCCTCATTCTTATCAAAATAGACTTCGGAGGACGCATGCGAGAAGAAAGAACAAGATTACATCTGCCGAAGACTTGACGTATACTCCAAGACTTCCCCTGCTGCCTCCTCGCCTGGATACCGACCTTGTAACCCTAGATACCCTATCCGGCGTGTATATAAGCCGAAGGGTTTAACCTTTAGAGGGGACCTCAACACAATCTCATTCACCTAGCCTTAGGACTAGATCATACGATCTCGAGGTAGATCAACTATGTACTTGATACTTCCCTATTAATATAAATAAGAGCAGGACGTAGGGTTTTACCTCCATCAAGAGGGCCCGAACCTGGGTAAACATCGTCTCCCTGTTCCTGTTACCATCTGTCCGAGATCCACAGCTCGGGACCCCCTACCCCGAGGTCTGCCGGTTTTTACACCGACACCGGGTATTCCCTACATGTAGTTGTAGTAGACTAGTAGTTGGGGGTGCCTCCGATGATTGGCGCTATGGCGATGGGGAGAAGGGTTCCGGTGCAGATGAGCTACGGTCGGATATGAACGACAGTGACTTTTCCGGCCTTGATGGTCCCATGGAGGGAGTCAGAGATGGTGGAGGCGATCCACATCGTCACCCCCCCCTTCTCAGTAAGCTTGCAGGGTTTCTGGATCTAGATCTTGGTTCACTTCCTCGTCGTATCTTTCCTAGCCGTCATGGTGGAGGAAGAGAAGGACTGGATCAAGCGGCCGACGAACTAGTCCAGTTCATCCATGGCGCTTACCATCAGCATCCCCATGTTCTAGAGCTACGACCACACACACACACACACACACACACACACACACACACACACACACACACCCCTATGAAACCACATGCATGCCCGACCGTTATGAACACCTTCGATAGAATGGGCCAGCGGGTATTGAGATTGACAAAGTCCGCCTCACTGCGGACGGGCACATCACTTACCACTGAAGAATAAACTCGTTAAATCTTATGCCCTCTTCCTTTGGAAAGGAATGGATTTCAACATAGTTTCGTGATCTGGGGTGTTGTCTGCATAATGTTTTGGACCGGGTTGTAATTTCGCTTTTGTAGACGGGTCCTTTTGCAAGATGTTTTGCAATGCTTGTTTGACGTGAGCCTGGGGTCCTTCGAGGCCCTTCCCCGGTTCCAAAAGAGAAATATTGCACCGGGCCGGCAATGTCACGTACAAATTGTGCAGCACACTCGTTGCTTCCCACGTACGTACGATGGGTGGTCACTTTCGTTGTGTGTTTTGCCACGGGAGCGGAAGCTGTTTGTTTTGTTTGCAGGCGCCACGCCAATGCCGTGCATTTTGATTTATTTCTGGATCACGTCCGCTGCCCTTCCTTTACTGGCGTTTCGTTTTTGCGCACGTTGGCGTTGGATTTTTTGATTTTTTTTTTAAAGAGCACTTTGTCCTGTTTCTTTTGCAGCCAAGGACAAGGGGAAAATCTTGGTTCATGGGATCACAAAGCTGGTCAATATATGTGGCCGGTCACCATGGACCCACACGAAATGTAATTTGATAATAACCAACCAAAAGCAAGAACAAAGAAGCTAGCTTTTCTTTTCCTTTATGTGGAAAAAATGAAGCTCTTTTTCACTTGGCCCCTGTGCTTTGACGGCGTTGCTGGGTCCGACCAGTGAGAGTGTTTGACAAAAAACTACCACATTTCACGTAAACGTCCCACAGAACTACCACATTTTGAAAAGTGACCGAAAACTCCAGATTAGTACTAATTTTGTGACAAAAAACTACCAAGTTGAGTTGATGACAAATTTAACGCTTTTAAGAGCGAATCTGACAGGGCTGGCCCACCGGTCAGGGCGGCGGCCGCGCTAACGGCTAACAACGCTCGCCTACAGCCCGTTAGTGCCGCCTGTCGGTCGGACCAGGACTAACCTGGCCGACCGGCTCCCTCCTCCCCGTCATCCCTCAGTCTCCCCCGAGCTCGCTCACTCACTCACTCTGCTATCTTCTGCCTCTCTTCTTCTTCTCGCACTCCGGCGACGCCGCGACCATGCCGTCGTGGCCCAACAACAACGAGAGCTCTGACGATGACGAGTACATGAGCGAGTTCAGTAGCATGCACATGGAGTACTTTGTAAGTCAGCTCACTCTCTTCTCTCCTCTCCTCTGCTAGGGTTAGGGTTAGGGTTTGAAGATAATTTGGATTTCTTCCATTTAAGTTCATATCTGTGAGATGTAGTTGATATATATGTGTTTGCTGCTGCAGCAAACTCCAGAAACTGTGATAGACCCAACTTTCTGTGGGCTTGTGACTAAATCTGAGCCTAAGTGCATCCTGCAGGAGATTCATAGGATGTGCTATTGAGGTAATGAACCAAGTTGTGATTGATTCATTTTGTGCTTTTCTGAATTTTGCTGCTTTTCTGAATTTTGCTTAATTGTAACGACATTGCTATGTCTGAATTCTGTACTTGTAGCAAAGAGCAATGGAAACATAGCAATGTTTTATATTTTTGTATAGAGTTAGCTAGTGTAGGTACATATATGATTAGTGTTTATGATTTGTTATTGTGAATATGTTTGTTACTGAAGAATATAGCTCACTGTAAATTTAACTGAATTTTCAGGATGGTGTGAACTGTGGTGTTGTGGAGTGGGTAGATGCCCCTTGGCCTGTAATTCTGCAAAGGTGCTTAACCAAGCTCTGGGATATGTACCATGAGCAGAACCTTGGTAGAGTCCAGGATAATGAGGCTCATGAGAGAGAGGTTGTAAAACTGAAGAAGGAGCTGGATACTCTGGGTAATCTGTACAGCCAGCTTGTGAATGATATTTCCAACTTGTTTGATTATCAGGATGGAATGAAATCTCATGACATGGATTACACAAGCCAGGCAATCAATGAACTGAAGGAGAAGAAGAAGCAACTTGAGGACCAGGTGTCGTGGGAACGATTCCGACAATAGAGAGGGGTAGGGTAAAGGAGCATGATCTATCGAGATGCAGACGGGTGACACGAATGATTTTAGCGAGTTCGGGCCTCTCGCGGTGGAGATAACAGTCCTACGTCTCATGCTCCGGAGAGGCTTTGTTTTATCTGTCATGAACACGGAGTTACATGGTGTATTTGAGAGAGAGCGGGAGAACGGATCTCCATGCCTGAGCTAAGTTCTGAGATTAGTAGAGAGAGAGAGAGGAGAAGAATGAGCCTGCCTCAGTATAGTGGTGGGGGGTGGCTTATATAGAGTGCGCCACCCCCTCACCTCTTATGTTACAAGGTGGACCATCAATGCCATAATATCTGCCCACTACGAAACCGCCATGCTTACTATTGGTCTTCGTATGTCCGAGTGAAATCAGGTACTCCGAGTGGAATGAGTTCGTCGAGTGGAGTGCTATGCTCCGAGTGGTTGTTGCCGTCCGAGTGACTTTCAAGTTGCAGTACATCTGAACGGCGATCTGGCCCAGGGGCCCAGTACAAAGTGTACGGTGTCCATGGGTAGGGTCTTTAGGTCAGGCCTGTTACCCTACCCCCAATACATGTCCTCGTCATTAGCCCCCGAATCGGTCGAGGTTGAGCGGGTCGAGTCGAGGTGAATTCCCAGATGAGTCGAGTGCTACAGAGGCACTCATGAACTCCCTCTGGTCACCCGGCGGTCTTATCTCCGCGTGTTGCCTTGACGGATTCCGGACTACATGGTGTCTGAGTGGAATGAGCCCTTCGCGCGTCGGGTGGCGGACCAGACCTGAGCGTTTTTGGAAGGGTTTTAAAGGTCGAGCAATCGAATTGCTGGATCCTGGATTTTGCGGGATTCGAAATCAGAGACGTGCACGCGCAGATCGACGGAGACCGTGTGGAGAAACTTGGTGACAGTCGTTCATCTCTCGGAAGAGGCTGACTCGTGATCTGAGTATGGAAGAGTCATTAAATCTGGGCAACAAGATTGACGCATGGACTGCTCTCTCGGAGAGATGCCATTCTTATCCCGGAGGAACGTCAATACAAGTCGGCTCTAGATCCAAACTTATGAGTTTCACGCTTTGAGTCCTAGAAAAGAAGGCTCAAACGGGTCCGCGGAGGAGTGTTAAACTCACCTTATAGCAATTTTTTTGAGTGATTTGGAGCCGGTCCTGTATCGAGTAACTGATTACTCGGAATTTCTTTGCGCCTGGGCACGGAATGTTTGCTTGAGTGAAGATACTCGGAATTTTGTTCTATGGGTGCGCGATCAGCGCACCCATAGGGTGTAGCCCCCGAGACTTTGACTGATTGCTGGTAGTCGGTTGGAGTCTGTAAGATTTGTTGTACTCGAATGTTGTTGCTGGACTTGACAGAGCAGAATGTTTCTTTTTGGTTTCTCTTCCTATGGGGCACGTTGAGTGCACCCACTGGGTGTAGTCCCCGAGCCTCTGTCGGACTAGATGAGTCCGGCAGAGGGTTTAAGTCTTTTGGTCTGGAACTGAATTAAACAGGGGAACCCTCGTGCGCTCGGCACGGTAAATGACTTCAGCCTAGAACTGTGGCGGGTCTTCATGCATTCGGAATGGATCTTCGTGGGCTCGGCACGGTAAATAACTGCAATCTGGAGCTGAGTCAATCTGATGGATCTTCCTGCGCTTGGCACAACAAATAAGTTCAGCCTGGAACTGGGTCAATCAGGTGAATCTTTGTGCACTCGGCACGGTAAATAACTTTTAGTCTGAAATTGAGTCGTCGTGGGTGCAAGTCTAACATTAGTGTGTAGGGGTACGGATGAGAGGGCAGAGCCCAGCTACGGCGCAGTTGTTACACTCGGATTTACGAGTTCAGGCCCCTCAATGGTGGAGGTAATAGCCCTACGTCTCGGTGCTCTGGAGCTGTTGATTGAGTGTATAGGTTACAAAGAATGCGAACCCTTGGAATGGAGCTGTTGGGTGGCTTATATAGGGTCTGCCCAGCCCCCATGAATGCCGCCATTACCAGGGGTTAAAGAGGGGGTTTAAGGGCGCCAGGTAACGGGCGCATTGATTACAATTAATACAGGCGAGCGCACGTCCTGACCGTTGCATTCCTGGAGTCTCCTGGTCTTCTCTGGTCGAGTGACTGTCGGATGCTCCGAGTGAAACAAGACGGTCGAGTGAACTCCTGCCTCCCGAGTGGTTACTTGAGTTCCGAGTGAACGCCAGGTGGCAGAATTCCTGACTGCCGATCTGGCCCTGGGGCCCAGTATAAGGCGTGTGGAGTCCTAGGGTAGGGTCTGTAGGTCAGGTCTGTTACCCTATCCCTAGTGCATGTCCTCGTCATTAGCCCTCGAATCGGTCGAGGTTAAGCGGGTCGAGTCAAGGCGAATTCCCACGTGAGTTGAGCGCTACGGGGGCGCTCAAGAACTCTTACTGGTCTTTAGACGGCCTTGTCTTCGCACGGCACCTTGACAGATTCCGGACCATATGACGTCCGAGTGAAAGTCTCCATCTGAATGAAATGAGTAGTCTCCATCCGAGTGAAACGAGTAGTCTCCATCCGAGTGACGGAACAGATCCGAGCGTTTATGGAATGTCTTTATAGGCGAGCAATTGGATCGCTGGGATCCGGATCTTGCGGGATTTGAAATCAGATAAGAGCACGCGCGAACGACCGCGGCGCGGTGAGTGGGGCAAGTGGGGCGTGACGCCTCGATTTTTGCCCCACTTTTCGCCACGTACAGCTGCAACTCCGCCAGCGAGATTCGAGAAGATCCGAGGGCCCGCGAATCAGTGGCGTGGATTGGGGAGCGGAGCGGGTGGCGATATAAGAAGTCGTCGCGTCGGAGAGGGAGAGAGAGAGAGAGAGCCAGATCCCCTCTTCCCCGCCTCTTCCAGTCCTTCAATCTTCTCTCCCGCTTCCCACTCTGCGCGAATCCACCTCGGCGCCGGAGCACTCCGCGGTGATGACGAAGGACAAGACGGCGAAGCTGGAGCGAGCGAAGAAAGTGTCGAGCTCTCGCGCCGCCCCGCCATGGGGATGGATCCAGGGAGATTGGCTCCCGCCGACCACCACCGCCGAAGACAACGGCAGGCTCGTCATCGACGGACTGGTGCGGGAGGGTAGCTGGAGGCTGCTGGAGGAGGGGGAAATCGAGCCTGCGCCGCGGCCGGGGGAACATGTGCTCCTCGTCACCCATGTGGAAAGAGGTTTCTCCATGCCGCCCCATCCCTTTCTCCGCGGTTTTCTAAACTTTTTCGGCGCCCAGCTCCACCACCTCCCCCCGAATGCTATAGCGTATCTCGCCGCATTTGTTTCCTTGTGTGAAAATTTCTTGGGTTGTCCGCCGCATTGGGGGTTATTCAAGCACATCTTCACGTGCCGTTCTCAGCCGGTCAAAAAGGCCAACCCCGAGGGGGAGAGAACCCATGTGACCCAGCTGTGTGGCGGCTTGGGCATTCAGATGCGGGGTAGGAGCGCTTTTCCCGTGATGACCATTCCCGATTCGGTTAGGGGCTGGCAGTCGACTTGGTTTTACTGCAATGACGTCCCTTGTGTTGGCTCGTCGACTGGTCTTCCCCCTTTTACATCCGAGAGGGTCAATGTGCCTCCATCGCTGACGGTGGACAAGGAGGAGAAGACCGACGTGGGGATCTTGGTAACTGCGGTAGTCAGCCTGGTCCAGGGCGGGTTGACGGGTCTGGATTTGCTGGAGGTCTTCCTCAGTCGGCGAATCCAGCCGCTGCAGGAGCGAGCTCACCCGATGTGGCAGTATACTGGCGCTGACGACTTGACTCGAGTGCACCCGGAGGACATCGACGAGAAGACCGTGAAAGAGTGGCTCAAGGGTATCACCGGCGCGCGCGACAATCCGCGAGGGTCAAGACGGATCCTGCCCTATGACGCCAATAACCCACCATTGGAGGTATGGCACGCATTTCCGAGTGAATTACTCATGCGCAAATTATCCGAGTGAACTGAATGATCCGAGTGAACTGATTGAACTGTCTGTCCCTGATCTTCATGTCTTGCAAGAGTTCCAGAAGATGCTCTCGCCTGTGCCGAATGGAGAACAACTTGTCGGAGACGTGGAGAGCGAACATGGCAGCGTCGAGGGCAGCTACGTGGAGGACAGCGAGGAGGAAAGTGACGACTCGGAAGAGAGTGACGAGGTCGAGTCTTCCCAGTCTCCGGAGCTGTGCTCTGAGCGCCGCTCTAAGCAAACTCATGATCCAAGTGCTGACCCGGAGAAGGCGGTCGTTCCGAGTGCTAAGGCTCCGAAGCGCACTCGGACGTCGTCACCAGAGCCGACTGAGAAGTCCGCTAAGCAGCCCAAGGTCGCTTTCTCCAAGCCTCGGAAGGCTCTGCCTAGGATCAAGGTCACCGTGCCTATCGCCTCAACGTGAGTGTCTTTGTCGGCTTTTCTTTTCTGCCTTTGTCAACTCTTGGACTCTTCTGACTGAGTGAATCTTATGAACCAGAGCTGCAACCTCGACGATGTCTCCCATGCAGATCGACGGAGGCCGTATTGAAGCCAAGTCGGCAGAAGCGGCCACTTCTCAGAAAGGTAACGATGATTTCATTTTTCTTTTTCTTTGATCTATGATCCGATTGAATTGTCCTCATCCGACTGAATTGCGTACTGAGGCTGATCGTGTCGAGTGAATGCAGCACTTGCAGAGATCATCCATGTCGACGACGATGAGGGGCCGCCACGGAACGACGCCGAGAAGGGGACCGCAGCTCCGACTGCTTCCCAGACCAACACACCGAAGGCACCTCCAAGCCAAGCGCCTCCAGTTCCTCCTGCGCAGCCCGTGATCTTGCCCCTGGCGCAAGGTTCCTCTCAGGCCGGTGCTGGCCCGGTCACAGCGCCGTCGACTGCTTTGACCTTAGCTCCGACTCCTCCCGTCAACATCTTCAGTCTGTACAAGGTGCCAGAGGACCAGACTGGAGCTAGCAAGGAAGCAATGATCCAGGCGGAGCTGATGACCCAGCGGCTGACGGAGATGTGCGCAGCTGGCAAGCTAGCATATGATGCCAGTGCTTCCCTTTAGGAAAACGTTCGAGTAAGTGCTCTTGTAAGTTGATCTCCAAGTCATTTTTCCTCTGTAGGAATTTCTTGTCGCAAAATATTCGGTACACCCACTGGGTGTTTTTTTTTTGCTTGGCCGTCACTCGGATCGGGCGGACCGTTCCGAGTGGATACCATTCCAGTGGGGGCACGCTGAGTGCACCCACTGGGTGTAGTCCCTGAGACTGCCGTCGACTACAGGCAGTCGGCGGGAGTCTTAGAGCTTAGACCATGTTCTGTCGTTGTTGTTGTTTTTTTTGCTTGGCCGTCACTCAGATCGAGCGGACCGTTCCGAGTGGATACCGTTCCAGTAGGGGCACGCTGAGTGCACCCACTGGGTGTAGTCCCCGAGGCTGCCGTCGACTGCGGGCAGTCGGCGGGAGTCTTAGAACTTAGGACTTTTCTTGTTTTTTTTGCTTGGCCGTCACTCGGATCGGGCGGACTGTTCCGAGTGGATACCGTTCCAGTGGGGGCACGCTATGTGCACCCACTGGGTGTAGTCCCCGAGACTGCCGTTGACTGTAGGCAGTCGGCGGGAGTCTTAGAACTTAGAACCTGCTTTAGAGGGTACTTCAGGATCTGGTACTGGTCAAGCTTGTTCCTCCCTGACCAAGGGTACTTCAGAATCTGGTATTGGTCAAGCTTGTTCCTCCCAGGAGTGCTGATCTCTGAGCACTCAGAATATTCCTTAACATTACCTGATCTGATCTCTCTTGTGTTTCAGAAAACTTGCGAGCTTGGGACTCAGTACGTGGCACTGGAGAAGGAGACGGCCCAGCTCCGACTGGACTTGGAGGTGGAGAAGAGGAACACAACACGCGCTCAAGTGGAGCTCAAGACCATGGGAGGTAAGCTTTAATTACTGAGCGCTCCGCTTTCATCTCTCTCCATTCTTTGAACCGAGTGACTTCACTCGAACAGATGTGCGTAGTGAAAACCATCGACTCCAAGTGCGGCTCAGAACCTCTGTTTCTTTAGAAACTATAAAGCAGGCACTAGAGAATAAGGACAATGAGCTGGCAGGGGCACAGAAGGTGGTGAGAGAGAAAACCAAGGTCGCCGAAGAGAAATTGGCCTCACTCGAGAAGCTTGAAGGAGAGAATAAGTCGCTGAAAGCCGCCATCACGAAAGCGAAGAAGGAAGTGGCTGAGCTCAAGAAGCAGAAGGCCGAGTGGGACGGCAAGCTCAAGGCTCAAGCGAATGCTCATGAGCAGGAGAAGAAGTATCTGGGCGAGAAGATCGCCCAACTTACTAAAAAGAAGAATGCTCTGGAAAAGTACATTGAAGAGTTCGCGGAGGAGATGTACACCAAGCTTGCAGGTAACCTGTAACACCCGAGTGAGTTTTAACTTATCTCCGAGTGAATTTCATGCATGCTGATCTTCAACCCTCCTCTTTTCTTGTTCACAGAGTACTGCCGGGACTTCGAGCTTGAGACTAACAGGATTGAGAGGGATCTGGATCCCTCCAGGTCACTCATCGGCGACAAAGCTGCCCTAGGCGTCTTGCGGCTTGAATCTCGCATTGAAGATGTTCAGGGGTACATCATCCATCTGCGGGGTGCACTCGGAAGGATCGACAAGGAGCTGTGGCCGGAAGACACGCTCGACACCGATCTGGAGGCAATGATGACTCGCCTCAATGAGATTCCTAGCCGAGTGCAGGCGTGGAAGAAATCAGCTGCTCGCTGCGGAGACGACGTGGCCCTTTCTCTGGTCCGAGTGCATTGCAAGGACGCCAAGGAGGAGAAACTAAAGTCTCTTCAAGTCGCCAACACGAAGAAGCTCAAGTTTGAAGACTTCATGGAGACATTCATAGAGGCAGCCACTCGGATCGCAGACGGCATCGACCTGTGCTCCTTCGTCGAGCCAGCCAGCCCCTTGGGGGTGTGAGAAAACTTTAATCTCCACCCATTAGCCTCGGTATGCCGAGTGGAACTGTATTCGTTAAACTCTTCCGGGCTTCGGGCCCGCGTACTCGTATTTGCTTTTGAACTTCTGGAGTTATCCGAATGCTTTCCTTCGAGTCTTTCGAGTCTTCGGAGTGGGTTTTAACTTAGGCGAAAGCTGGTTCGCAGCTAAGCTCCCCGAGTGAGAGGGACGCTTTTCACTCGGGGTAGTGTTTTTAACTTAGGCGAAAGCTGGTTCGCAGCTAAGCCCCCGAGTGAGAGGGACGCTCTTCACTCGGAGTACTATTTTTAACTTGGGCGAAATCAGGTTCACAGCCAAGCCCCCGAGTGAGAGGGACGCTCTTCACTCGGAGTAGTGTTTTTAACTTAGGCGAAAGCTGGTTCGCAGCAAAGCCTCCGAGTGAGAGGGATGCTCTTCACTCGGAGTAGTTTTTTTAACTTAGGCGAAAGCTGGTTCGCAGCTAAGCCCCCGAGTGAGAGGGACGCTCTTCACTCGGAGTAGTAGTCTTTTTAACTTGGGCGAAAGCTGGTTCGCAGCCAAGCCCCCGAGTGAGAGGGGTGCTCTTCACTCGGAGTCATTTTTTAACTTGGGCGAAATCTGGTTCGTAGCCAAACCCCCGAGTGAGAGGGAAGCTCTTCACTCGGAGTAGGTTTTTTAACTTGGGCGAAAGCTGGTTCGCAGCCAAGCCCCTGAATGAGAGGGATGCCCTTCACTCGGAGTCGTTTTTTAACTTGGGCGAAATCTGGTTCGCAGCCAAGCCCCCGAGTGAGAGGAATGCTCTTCACTCGGAGTAGGTTTTTTAACTTGGGCGAAAGCTGGTTCGCAGCCAAGCCCCTGAGTGAGAGGGATGCCCTTCACTCGGAGTCGTTTTTTAACTTGGGCGAAATCTGGTTCGCAGCCAAGCCCCCGAGTGAGAGGGGTACTCTTCACTCGGAGTCATTTTTTAACTTGGGCGAAATCTGGTTCGCAGCCAAGCCCTCGAGTGAGAGGGATGCTCTTCACTCGGAGTAGGTTTTTTAACTTGGGCGAAATCTGGTTCGCAGCCAAGACCCCGAGTGAGAGGGATGCTCTTCACTCGGAGTAGGTTTTTTAACTTGGGCGAAAGCTGGTTCGCAGCCAAGCCTTCGAGTGAGAGGGATGCTCTTCACTCTGAGTCGTTTTTTAACTTGGGCGAAATCTGGTTCGCAGCCAAGCTCCCGAGTGAGAGGGATGCTCTTCACTCGGAGTAGGTTTTTTAACTTGGGCAATATCTGGTTCGCAGCCAAGCCCCCGAGTGAGAGGGACGCTCTTCACTCGGAGTAGGTTTGTTAACTTGGGCAAATTCTGGTTCGCAGCCAAGCCCCCGAGTGAGAGGGATGCTCTTCACTCGGAGTAGGTTTTTTAACTTAGGCAAAAACTGGTTTGCAGCTAAGTTAGGGCGTACACCCACTGGGGGTTGTAAGCCAGAGACTGCGTACGCGTGAACTCTATGTGGAACTGGAAAAGTCATGCTTTTATTCATCAAACATCACTCGAGTACTTTTATTACATCTCAACATCAAGTATAAAAACGCCGAAGCAAGTCTGCATTCCAAGCACGGGGCTCGTCTGCTTGCTTCAGAAGGTTGTACAGGTGATATGCTCTGTTGTGCAAAACCTTTGAAAGAACAAAAGGACCTTCCCACGCAGGAGCAAGCTTGTGAGGTCGCTGCTGATCCACTCGGAGCACAAGATCTCCTTCCTGAAAAGTCCGACTTCTGACGTGTCTGCTGTGAAAACGTCGTAGATCTTGCTGATAGGTGGCCGAATGGATAAGAGCCATCTCTCTCTCCTCCTCCAGGATATCCACTACGTCTTGCCGCGCCTGCTCAGCTTCAGCTTCGGAGTATAGTTCCACTCGGGGCGAATTGTGGTGTAGGTCACTCGGCAAGACGGCTTCAGCTTCGTACACCATGAAGAAGGGAGTACAATTGGTAGACCGATTGGGGGTCGTCCTCAAGCCCCAAAGAACTGATGGTAACTCGGTGACCCAGGCTCCAGCTGCATGCTCCAGATCGCGCATGAGTCGTGGCTTTAATCCCTGAAAGATCAGTCCGTTTGCTCTCTCAGCTTGTCCATTCGACTGCGGGTGCGCCACAGATGCATAGTCGACTCGGGTGCCTTGGGCGGTACAGAACGCCCTGAACTCTTCCGAGTCGAAGTTTGAGCCTTTGTCAGTGATAATGTTGTGGGGCACGCCATATCTGAAGACTATCTCCTTCATAAACTTGATCGTTGTACGAGAGTCTAGCTTCTTGATAGGTTTGGCTTTGATCCACTTAGTGAACTTATCGACCGCAACCAGCAAGTGGGTGAATCCACTCGCCCCTGTCCGGAGGGGTCCCACCATGTCAAGTCCCCAGACTGCAAACGGCCAGACGAGTGGAATCGTCTTCAGAGCAGACGCAGGCTTGTACGATAAGTTTGCATAGAACTGGCACCCGACGCAATGTTGGACCATCTCCTGCGCAGCTTCATTGGCACGTGGCCAGAAGAAGCCGGCTCGGTAAGCTTTAGCCACGATTGTCCGAGAGGACGCGTGGTGTCCACAAGTTCCCGAGTGAATCTCCTCCAGGATCAATCGACCTTCCTCCGGAGAGATGCAGCGCTGAGTCACACCGGTGACGCTCTTTCTGTATAACCAATCGCCCATCACCGTAAAAGCCTTGGACCTGCGAACAATCTGGCGGGCCTCGGCTTCATCTTCTGGAAGTTCCTGTCTGAGTAGGTATGCGATGTAAGGCACCGTCCACTCGGGCGTGATTGCTAGGATCTCCATGACCAAATCAATGACTGCCGGGGCCTCGACTTCAGTCGGATCGGATGGACCGACCACTTGCGGAGGCTCTTCCGTGAAGGGATCTTCTTTCGCCGTTGGGGAATGCAGGTGCTCAAGGAACACGTTGCTGGGTATAGGTTTCCGAGTGGACCCAATCTTCGCCAGATCATCCGCCGCTTGATTCTTGGCTTGGGGAATGTGGTGGAGCTCTAGTCCTTCGAATTTCTTCTCCAACTTTCTCACTGCATTGCAATATCCTATCATAGCAGGGCTCCTAATGTCCCATTCCTTCATCACTTGATTCACAACTAGATCTGAGTCTCCGTAAACCATCAAGCGTCGGACGCCGAGTGAGATGGCCATACGTAGACCATAAAGGAGCGCCTCGTACTCGGCCTCATTGTTGGAGGAATCAAAGTGAATCTGCAGAACATAACTGAGTCGATCGCCTTTTGGAGACACCAACACAACTCCAGCTCCTGAACCATTCAGCATCTTGGAGCCATCAAAGAACATGGTCCAGTGTTCCGGGAGACTCTGAGTCGGCTGTTGCTGCTCTGTCCATTCGGCTAGAAAATCAGCTAATGCTTGGGACTTGATCGCTTTTTTCGCCTCAAACTTGATGTCCAGGGGCAGGAGCTCGATAGCCCACTTCGCCACTCGACCAGTCGCATCTCGACTGTTCATGATCTCAGACAGCGGGGCGTCGCTGATGACTGATACAACATGCTCTTGGAAGTAATGGGCTACTTTCTTGGCAGTCAGGTAGATGCCATAGAAGAGCTTCTGATAATGAGGATACCTCTGCTTGGATGGAGTCAGGACTTCAGAAATGTAATAGACTGGGCGCTGAACTTTGTAAGTTTTGCCCTGTTCTTCTCGCTCGACGGTGAGGACGGTACTGACCACCTGACTAGTGGCCGCAATGTACAGGAGCAACGGCTCGTTGCTGTTCGGAGCGGTGAGCACTGGCTAGGTGGAGAGTAGGGCTTTGAGCTCAACAAACACTGCTTGTGCTTCAGCAGTCCACTCGAACGAATAAGACTTCTTCATCAATCGGTACAGGGGCAGTGCCTTCTCACCGAGACGGGAGATGAATCGGCTTAGGGCTGCGAGGCAACCCGTGAGCTTCTGTACATCATGAAGCCGTTCTGGACGTTTCATTTGTACAATCGCCCCGATCTTCTCAGGATTGGCATCTATCCCTCATTCGGAAATGAGGAAACCGAGTAACTTGCCCCTAGGAACTCCAAAAGTGCATTTCGCCGGATTCAGCTTGATATCGTACTTCCGCAGATTTGCGAAAGTTTCAGCCAGGTCAGCCAGCAGGTCGGAACCTTTTCTGGACTTGACCACTATGTCATCCATGTATGCCTCAATGTTCCGACTGATCTGTTTTTGTAAACACTTTTGAACCATGCGCATGAAATTGGCACCAGCATTTTTAAGACCGAATGGCATGGTGATATAGCAGAAACACCCGAATGGTGTGATAAAGGCTGTTTTTATTTCATCTGGCCCATACAGTCGGATCTAGTGGTACCCGGAGTACGCATCTAGAAAAGACAATCGCTCACAACCCGCGGTGGAATCTACGATTTGATATATGCGGGGGAGCGGGAAATGATCCTTGGGGCAGACCCGATTGATGTGCTTGAAATCGATGCACATTCGGAGAGACTTATCCTTCTTAGGAACCATGACGACGTTGGCGAGCCACTCGGAGTGGTACACCTCACGGATGAACTCGGCTGCCAGGAGCCGAGCAACTTCTTCGCCAATGGCCTTCCTCTTCTGTGTAGCAGAGCGACGAAGATGCTCTTTCACAGGTTTTGATTTCGGGTCGACTCGCAAACGGTGCTCAGCCAGCTCCCTGGGTACACCCGGCATGTCGGATGGCTTCCATGCGAAGATGTCCCAGTTCTCACGGAGGAACTGGATGAGCGCTTCTTCCTATTTGCTATTGAGTGTAGTTGAGATGTTGGTGGGTGCAGCATTGGGATCTTCCGGGTGGATGTGTACAGGCTTCGTATCACCGACCGACTGAAATGCAGATTCTGCAGCTGGCTTCTTGGAGCGCAGAAGATCACTCGGATCGGCGTTCTTCTTGTACTCCTCCAACTCCACCATGGCCATCCGTTCATCAGCTATCTTGGACCCTTGCTAGAAACACTCCTCCGCGCGCTGCCCACTGCCAGTGACTGTGATCACGCCTTTGGGGCCGGGCATTTTCAGCTTAAGGTACACATAACATGGGCGGGCCATGAAACATGCATAGCCTGGCCGACCGAGGATGGCATGATAGGCGCTTCGGAAGTCGACCACTTCGAATGTAAGCCTTTCCTTCCTGAAGTTCTTGTCATCTCCAAAGACTACATCCAGGGCAATCTGCCCGAGTGACTTTGCTTTCTTGCCAGGGATCAATCCGTGGAACTGCATGCTGCTTTCACTGAGACGGGACATCGGGATGCCCATCGCCTTCAGGGTGTCGGTGTAGAGTATGTTCATGCCGCTTCCACCATCCATGAGGACTTTGCGCAACCGAACGCCTCCTACGACTGGATCAACCACCAGTGCCTGCCTCCCAGGGGTGGCGATGTAGGCTGGATGGTCCAACTGATCAAAGGTGATCGGAGTCTTCGACCAGTTCAGAAATTTTGTCGTTGCCGGCATGGCCATGTTTACTTCCCGAGTGATGACTTTCAATCGACTCCTGCTCTCTACATCTGCAAAGATCATCAGGGTTGCATTGATACTGGGAAAAGCTTCATCTTTGTCTCCATCGTCAGCATCTTCTGGGCTCTTCTCACTCGACTGGCCCTCTCGAAACTGCTGTATCAACAGTCTGCACTGTCGAGTGGTATGCTTGGGCAATATCAGATTTCCCTCTTCATCCTTTCGGGTGGAGATGCGACACGGCAAATCAAGGACATCCTGGCCCGACTGATCTTTTTTCTTCCCCTTGTTCTTGGCTTGGCCGGCCAGTGCGGCAGCCTCGGCCTGAGCTGAACCGTCAACCTTGCGCTTCGGCTTCCGACTGGGATTACTGTTTCCGGGGTTGGGCTCACTGGTTTTCCCCTTGCCGTTACGAAGACGGTCTTCCTCTTCTCCGTTAGTGTACCGAGTGGCAATCTCCATCATTCGGCTCATGGTCAAAGATCCTGACCGATCGAATTTCAAGATGAGCTCCCTATATCTGACTCCTGCCTTGAAGGCGCAGACGGCTTGGTGCTCTGTGACGTTCTCCACCACGTGATGCAAGGTTGTCCACCGCTAAATGTACTCCCTCAAGGTTTCATTCGACTTCTGCACACAATGCTGCAACTCAGTCAACCCGACCGGGCGTTTGCACGTGCCCTCGAATGTTTTGATGAACACTCGGGTCAAATCTTCCCAGCAGTATATGCTGGCCGGAGTGAGCTAGTTGAGCCAGGCACGGGAAGACCCTTCCAGCATCAAGGGCAAATGCTTCATAGCCACATAGTCATTGCCACCTCCAATCTGCACAGCCACTCAGTAATCCTCTAACCAAGTTTCTGGCTTGGACTCGCCGGTGAACTTGCTTACTCCAGCCACCAATCTGAAGTTAGGCGGAATCTCGGCGGCCCTCATTGCTCTGCTAAAGCACTCGGGCCCGGAGACGAATGCTCCACTTCCACTCGGACGATCTCTGTCCAAGTTCTCTCTCAATGCTCTTCCTCTGTCGACCAGGTTCTGAGCGAGAACGGATCTCGCGTTGAACTGCGGGTCACGATAGTCGACTGGTTCTCTCTGGCAATAACCGTCACCATGACGGGGAGGGCTGGCCCTCCGATCATTGCCGTAAGGACGCCTGACATCGTACAGCCGGGATGCGTACGAGCCATCCTGCGGAGGGGGCGTTTGCATGCGACGACGATCATCTTGACGCCGCGGAGGCGTATTCCGCCTGCGACCCTGCCCCGAGTACTGGTCTCGGTGGCGGTCTTGGTCATTTCGCCGTGGAGGAGAGTGTCTGTTTCTCCTCAGGGACACCGGGCTGTGGGCCGACTAAACGGTGTCAGCCCTGATGGATCTGCTATGAATCCTATTGCGCGACTGGGATACCGCTGAATTTTGCTCTTCAGCCGCCTTGAGCAGGGCCCGGATCTGCCATAGACCCTCTCCCGCCTCGGATCGGGACGGCTCAATGGAATCTGCTATCCGAGTGGCCGCCGCCAAATTCTGAACGGGAGTGCGGAACACCTGGAAATTCTGTTGCTGGTCATTCGAGAACAACCGCCGCCGCCGCCGACTGGAACTGGGCTGATGTTGCCGCTGGGCGCGATCGTAGAGTGATTTCTGGAGCGCCTCTAGATGACTGCGCTCAGCCAAGTTGGCCTGGCGCGCGGCCTCCAAAGCCTGAGCCTCGGGGGTCATCCCAACGATGGGCGTCTGGAGGGTCTGCTCGGTTCTGCGCTGCAGCTCCTCCCTCTGTTGCTGAGTGAGAGGTTAGGGGTAGTACTCGTCGTCGTGACGGTCTCCGCCGCCGCCAAGATCAGCGCGTGACGGATCACCGGTCTCCGCGCCGCCGTGGCCGTACCCAGGCGGACTGGGTGGGGAATCGGCCATCAGCACCTCTGCGGCTGGATCGCTGCTCTCGCACGCGGATAAGCTTTCCGAGTGCTCATGCACGGAGGTGAACAAATCGAAGACGGGCTAATCGGGCTCGATTGCCGCGATCTGTGGGGCGGCAGCCTGAAGGGCCACTGCGTGCTTGATCCATAGCAGAAGCCGTGAGCGCCCGGAACGCTTGCGACGACGGCTGGTGGAGAGCGAAGGCGCCGACTGGTACGGAGTCGACGGCTGACGAAGAAGAACGCCGAAGGTACTCGCGCGGAAGTGCGCTGCGCCGCGAATGGGCAACGCCTCGACATCCAGCGTGGCTTCCTGGAGCCACGCCGAATCGTCGGCGATGAAGCTGAGGACGCCGAAACGGATGTCGCCGTCCAGAGTCAGTCCGCAGCCGGAAACCATGGTGATGATAGGAAAAACACAACTACGCCGGAAGTCGCTAGACGCCTGCCCCACGGTGGGTTATACGTCCATTTTGCATCATGTTTTACTACTGTTATTTATAGTGTTTTTAATCAATATAACACTTTGTGGAGCTATTCTAATGCCTTTTCTCTCTAAATATGCAAGATTCAAACAAGGAGGGAGAATACCGGCAGCTGTAATTCTGGACCTGAAAAAGCTCTGTCAAGATACCTATTCTGCACAACTCCAAATGAGCTGAAATTTTTTGGAGAATTATTTTGGAATATATAAAAAATATTGGAAGCAAAAAGTACCAGAGGGGGCCACCCAGGTGCCCACGAGGCACCAGGGCGCGCCACCCCCCCAGGCGCGCCCTGGTACCTCGTGGGGCCCCTCGCCCACTTCTGGACCCCATTTTATGGTATATAAGGGAATTTGACCTAAAACAAATATAGAGAAGACTTTCGGGATGGTGCGCCACCGTCTCGAGGTGGAACTTGGGCAGGAGCACTTTTGCTCTCCGGTGGAGAGATTCTGCCGGGGATACTTCCCTCCGGGAGGGGGAAATCGTCGCCATCGACACCACCAGCGACCCTCTCATCCTGGGATGGCTAATATTCATCAACATCTTCACCAGCACCATCTCATCTCAAACCCTAGTTCATCTCTTGTATTCAATCTTTGTCTCAAAAACTCAGATTGGTACCTGTGGGTTGCTAGTAGTGTTGATTACATCTTGTAGTTGATGCTTGTTGGTTTACTTGGTGGAAGATTATATGTTCAGATCTATTATGCAATTCAATACCCTACTGGTCATGAACATGTTGATGATGTGTGAGTAGTTACTTTTGTTCTTGAGGACATGGGAGAAGTCTTGTCATAAGTAATCATGTGAATTTGGTATTCGTTCGATATTTTGATGATGTGTATGTTGTGATTCTCTTAGTGGTGTCATGTGAACGTCGACTACATGACACTTCACCATCTTTGGGCCTAAGGGAATGCATTGTGGAGTAGTAATTAGATGATGGGTTGCTAGAGTGACAGAAGCTTAAACCCTAGTTTATGCGCTATTCCGTAAGGGGCTGATTTGGATCCACATGTTTAATGCTATGGTTAGAGTAATCTTAATTCTTCTTTCGTAGTTGCGGATGCTTGCGAGAGGGGGTAATCATAAGTGGGAGGTTTGTCCAAGTAAGGGCAGCACCCAAGCACCGGTCCACCCACATATCAAATTATCAAAGTAGCGAACGCGAATCAAACTAACATGGTGAAAGTGACTAGATGAAATTCCCATGTGTCCTCGAGAATGCTTTACTTATTATAAGAGATCATTCCGGCCTGTCCTTTGCTACAAAAAGGATTGGGCTATATTGCTGCACTCTTTGTTACTATTGTTACTTGTCACTTGTTACAAATTATCTTGCTATCAAACTACCTATTACCGATAATTTCAGTGCTTGCAGAAAACACCTTGCTGAAAACCGCTTGTCATTTCCTTCTGCTCCTCGTTGGGTTCGACACTCTTACTTATCGAAAGGACTACGATTGATCCCCTATACTTGTGGGTCATCAGTGGGCGCCAACTATCGTGGATGCAAGTTTGACAGTAGTGTGTAGGGGTACGGATGAGAGGGCAGAGCCCAGCTACGGCGTAGTTGTTATACTCGGATTTACCAGTTCAGGCCATCAGCGGTGGAGGTAATAGCCCTATGTCTCGGTGCTCTGGAGCTATTGATTGAGTGTATAGGTTACAAAGAATGCGAACCCTTGGAATGGAGCTGTGGGGTGGCTTATATAGGGTCTGCCCAGCCCCCATGAATGCCGCCATTACCAGGGGTTAAAGAGGGGGTTTAAGGGCGCAAGGTAACGGGCGCATTGATTACAATTAATACATGCGAGCGCACGTACTGACCGTTGCGTTCCTGGAGTCTCCTGGTCTTCTCTGGTCGAGTGACTGTCGGATGCTCCGAGTGAAACAAGACGGTCGAGTGAACTCCTGCCTCCCGAGTGGTTCGTTGAGTTCCGAGTGAACGCCAGGTTGCAGAACTCCTGACTGCCGATCTGGCCCTGGGGCCCAGTATAAGGCGTGTGGAGTCCTAGGGTAGGGTCTGTAGGTTAGGCCTGTTACCCTATCCCTAGTGCATGTCCTCGTCACCAGGCAAAAATTGAGCTTCAAATGGAGAAGCTTAAGCTAAAAAATGAACAGAGGTGCATCCTGCAGAGTCAAGCTGATATAATCCATAACACCAGGAAGGCCATGAAGGAGGTAGAGGCGGATAGGGACCTCCTTAAAGAAGAGAAGAAGAAGCTGGAGCATGTCATTGCTGAGCTCCTGAAGGCTGGTCATGGGTGCAAAGAAAAGCTGGACAAGATCAAAGAAGTTGTCATGGAGGAGTGAAGTGGTACCTATGGTTGGTAAGTAAATATGAGGCCTATATATATAATTGGCCTAGTACTGGTAAGTAAATATGAGGCCTATATATATGCATCTTAGTATTAATATGAACCCCCTATTAACTGCCTATGGGTTTAGATCATTTTGGTTGTGCTGTGGGGTGCTGTAATGCCCCTGATCTGTAATGCTCTAAGATTATCCTAGGTGTAATGCCCCTGATGCTAAGTTAAGAACCATATTATCCAGATGAATTTTATATCATAAATGGTTGCATCCCCTACCTGCAATTTGATGCTGAAAGCTAGTTGTTGGTAATACTGAAATTGAAACTTGGTAACAGTAAACAACACTGAAACTGAAACTGAAGCTGAAACTGAAACTGAAACTGAAACTTACATTACATAGGAGGTAGCATAGATAACACAAATTATTTTGGTAATACTGAAGAAAAAGAGTTCACATAGGAGGCACCATAGATAGCATTACATAGATAGCACAAATAGTTTGAGGATAACTAAAACTTGCTAACACCGAAACTGATTGTTGGTAACACTGAAGATAACTAAAACTGGAGATAACTGACGAAACTGAATCTGAAACTTTCTGTTTCAGATTCAGTTTCACTTAGGCGCCTGCCCTGCTAAGCGGCCTAAGCGTCGTACCTCCTGCTTCACTTGGGTAGGATGATTTGGCGGCACCTGCACCTCCTCTTCTTCTTCATCTTCGTCTTCATCGATGACGATGATGGGAGGAGGATGGCGGCGAGCCAGCAGTGCTAGTGGTGCGACGATCTGTAGGTCGTCGTCGTCTTGGTGCTTCTCTACGTTTGCTTGAGCCGTAGCTTGTGCTGGAGTGACGTACTGGTGGTCTGCCCACCGCTGCCTCTGCCCAGCATCGGCGGAGTCCGCCTCTTTCATTGCCCATAGCAGCATGTCTATGGGCAGGATCCCCTTACCTGGGTTTCCATACTGCTGGTCCATGCGTTGCTTCTCCTCACTCGTCGCCTTCTTCCTCTCATCCTCTACTGCATCCACCAACCCTTGAGCGCTGGTGTATCTCATGGCGACCTTCATGTAGTCGAGGAAGAGGTCTTGGTCGCCGCGCGCTGAACCAAGAAGCATGGCAACCCATCCCTTGCCAGTTGGGAATGGGTTGAGCCATGGGTCTGAAGAAGAGGAAGAAGCAGCCATAGTTGGAGCAGGAAGGAGAGTTGTGAGCTCGGTGAGTGAAGTGGTGAACCAGTAGAGTAGTTGAAGAAAGAGGAGATGTAGTAAAGTAGGGTGGAGTTAAAGAGAGGTGGAGTGAGGCAGTGGAGAGCAGTGGAGAAGTAAACTTCCAGTGCTAATTTGACTGATTTGACAGGGTGGTAGTTGTGTTGTAGTTATTGTGTGGTGAAACTTGTGCTGGTTAAGTGATGTTAGTGCCTGGTCAAAGTCGTGAGAAACTTGTGATAATTGAATGATCAATTGATTTGGTTGAGTGAGGTACTGTTTAAATCAAACCAGTGCAGACTAATTCAGAGAAAAAAGATTCAGACTAGTAAAGACCAAGAAAGATTCAGACTAATATAAAACACAATAACATCTAGCAGACATAAAAAAGAGCAGACATAGATAGTTGACAACAGGTTTCATACAGATAGATCTAACATGCTAACTTAAAACAGAGTAGTTCACTGGAGCACACACATAGATCTAACTTACTAAACTTAAAACAGATAGATTTTCAAGCACTACACTAGACCATACACTGCAGCATCTTCATCTCCATTGCAACATCTTCATGTCCATTGCAGCATCCTCAGTCCTTCCGCAGCAGACGAAGACGCTCTGAACGACGAACAGGACCTTCGATGATCTTCTTTTTGGCCTTGTTCAGCTTGCTTGATGAGCATGTTGCCTGCTCCTGCAGTGGTGACCGCTCCAGCTCCGGCGGCACCTGCTCTGGCTGCATCTCCATCATCCTCATGAGTGGGAGCACTGGCACGACGCGTTCAGCCAGGTGATCCACCGAACGCAGATTCAGGCGGTCCTGGTACAGATACCAACAGGCGCGCTGAAAAGGGTCCGGCGAATCCCTAGCCTCACCCATCGCCCAGATGAGGTTTTCAATCAAGGGGCGAAGGAGGTCAGGCAGGCGCTCCCTCTCCTCGGCGTTGGCGGCAGCCCTGACGGCGCGCGCTTGGTTCTGCAGCATGGTAGGGCTGCTGAACCAAGTGCTCACCTCGCGCGCGTACTCCAGCTTCTTAGCGTCGCCGGCATACAACTCCTCTCACTAGTAGAAAATAGGCCTTTCGTCCGGAGCATTAGTTCCGGTCGGGTTTTGGACCGGGACTAATGTGACCACTAGTCCTGGTTCCAACGGCTAGGCTTTAGTCCCGGTTCATTAGTGACCTCTAGTCCCGGTTGGTGTTACCAACCGGGACTAAAGGGGTGGTGGCAGGCTGGCATCAGGCTGGGGCCCCTGCGAGCCCCTTTAGTCCTGGTTGGTATCACCAACCGGGACTAGAGATGGACCTTTAGTCCCGGTTGGTATCACCAACTGGGACTAAAGATATCACTATATATAGTGCTTCGTCCAGCCCGAGCCCAAGCTCTCCTTTCTCTGTTTTCTCCTTTCTCTCCTCTATTCTCTTCCCCTTGCTCGAGCTCATCCTCCATTTTTGCCAAGATTTGTCAAGATTTGAGGCACCCCATCTATCCAAGTGTTCACAAAGGTTAGCAACTTTGTCCTTTCATCTCTCATTGCTAGATTAGCTCGTGCAATGCTCTATAAGTATAGTGATTTGTGGGTTTTAGTTTGGGAGTAATTATGTGGGAGTTTATTTGATTTATATGCAATTTGAGCTCAAATTAACTTCTTAGTTTGCATATGTGTAGGTGTGGTTTACTTAGTACCTTCCCGTCCCCGTCCTAACCACCGTCGATCGCCCGCACCGTCCCGTCGCCGGCACCACCTTGGTGAGCCTCTTGTTCTTATCCTTTTTATAAAAAAAAATCTTATTTGTATGATTTAGATAGTTACTTGTATAATTTTATTACTTGTATGATTGTTTGTTATACATAGTGCCATGGTTTTGATATCCGTTCCCGTCGGCCCTCGTCCGGTTTATGATTCGGATGTGGTATATTCTCTTTTATAACTATTTGTTGCATTTCGTGTTTATGAAAATTATGCCCATCAAGTTGACATAGATATTTTTATCTAGGAGGTATGTGAACCGGAAATTGCAACCGACCCTCTTGTCGAGAAGTTAAATTTAGTTGAAAAAGAAAACGAGTATTTGAAAGAAAAATTGAAAAGAATTGAAGAAGAGAAGATGAAATTGGAGTTGTATGTTGCCGATGTCGTCGATGATCACAAGATCAAGATGGATGCAATGCGCTTGAAGATTATAAAGATTAGAAAATATGACGTTAATAAAGAGGCTTGGTATCATTATGCTGTTGGATCAATTATTACCTTAGTTGCGATTTTGATCGCATTTGTTGTTGCATTTAAATGCTTTAGCTAGATAGTTTTATGTTGTTTTATGAGAATAAGTGTGTATGAACTTTATGTATGAACTTGTATTAATTTGGTATTTTTGGTGTTGTGTAATGAAGATGAGTCGGCAATGGATGTACGATGACCGACGCTCTCCCCAGTTCATTAATGGCGTGCATAGTTTTCTGCGTGCGGCTGAGGCAAACAAGCAGAATGGTTTTATGTGTTGTCCATGTGGTGTCTGTAAGAATGATAGGAATTACTCTAGCTCAAAAGTCATTCATGTCCACCTGTTTACGTCCAGTTTCATGTACGGCTATAACTGTTGGACCAAGCACGGAGAAAGATGGGTTCTAATGGAAGAGAATGAAGAAGAAGAGGATGATGACAACTATCCTGGGTTCCCTGAATACGATGGTACTACAATGGGGGAAGAGAATGAAGAAGAAAAAGCTGAAGAAGAGGCATCAGATGAGCCCGCTGATGATCTTGGTCGGGCCATTGCTGATGCAAAGAGAAATTGCGAAAGTGAAAAGGGGAAGTTGAAGTTGCAGCGCATGTTAGAGGATCACAAAAAATTGTTGTACCCAAATTGCGAAGATGACAAGAAAAAGCTGGGTACCACACTGGAATTGCTGCAATGGAAGGCAGAGAATGGAGTATCTGACTAGGGATTTGAAAAGTTGCTGAAAATAATGAAGAAAAAGCTTCCAAAGGACAACGAATTGCCCGACAGTACGTATGAAGCAAAGAAGGCTGTCTGCCCTATAGGATTAGAGGTGCAGAAGATACATGCATGCCCTAATGACTGCATCCTCTACCGCGGTGAGGAGTACGAGAATTTGAATGCATGCCCGGTATGCGGTGCATTGCGCTATAAGATCAGCCGCGATGACCCTGGTGATGATGTTGAGGGCGAGCGCCCCAGGAAGAGGATTACTGCCATGGTGATGTGGTATGCTCCTATAATACCACGGTTGAAACGTTTGTTCCAAAACAAAGAGCATGCCAAGTTGTTGCGATGGCACAAAGAATACCGTAAGAAAGGCGGGAAGTTGAGAGTACCCGCTGATGGGTCGCAGTGGAGAAAAATCGAGAGAAAGTGGCCGGAGTTTGCAGGTGACGCAAGGAACTTATGGTTTGGTATAAGTGAAGATGACATTAATCCTTTTGGGGAGCAGAGCAGCAATCATAGCACCTGGCCTGTGACTCTATGTATCTATAACCTTCCTCCTTGGTTGTGCATGAAGCGGAAGTTCATTATGATGCCAATGCTCATCCAAGGCCCTAAGCAACCCGGTAACGACATTGATGTGTACCTAAGGCCATTAGTTGAAGAACTTTTACAGCTGTGGGACATAAAAGGTGTATGTGTGTGGGATGAGCACAAACAGCAGGAATTTGACCTACGAGCGTTGCTGTTTGTAACCATCAATGATTGGCCTACTCTTAGTAACCTTTCAGGACAGACAAACAAGGGATACCACGCATGCACGCACTGTTTAGATGAGACCGAAAGTATATATTTGGATAAATGTAAGAAGAATGTGTACCTGGGACATCGTCGATTTCTTTCGATCAAGCATCTCTTAAGAAAGAAAGGCAAGCATTTCAAAGGTGAGGCAGATCACCGGAAGAAGCCTGACCACCGTACTGGTGATCATATACTTGATATGGTCAAGGATTTAAAAGTAATCTTTGGAAAGGGTCCTAGCGGACAATCTGTTCTGAATGACACTGACGGACACGCACCCATGTGGAAGAAGAAATCTATATTTTGGGACCTACCCTATTGGAAAGTCCTAGAGGTCCGCTCTGCAATCGACGTGATGCACGTGATGAAGAATCTTTGCGTGAACCTGCTAGGCTTCTTGGGCGTGTATGGGAAGACAAAAGATACACCGGAGGCACGGGAGGACCAGCAAAGTATGCACGAAAAAGACGGCATGCATCCAAACCAATATCAAGGTCCTGCCAGCTACGCTCTTACCAAAGAAGAGAAGGAAATCTTCTTTGAATGCCTGCTCAGTATGAAGGTCCCGTCTGGCTTCTCGTCGAATATAAAGGGAATAATAAATATGGCAGAGAAAAAATTCCAAAACCTAAAGTCTCATGACTGCCACGTGATTATGACGCAATTACTTCCGGTTGCATTGAGGGGGCTTCTATCGGAAAATGTTCAATTAGCCATTGTGAAGCTATGTGCATTCCTCAATGCAATTTCCCAGAAGGTAATCGATCCAGAAATCCTACCAAGGTTACAGAATGATTTGGTGCAATGTCTTGTCAGTTTCAAGTTGGTGTTCCCACCATCCTTCTTCAATGTCATGACGCACGTCCTAGTTCACCTAGTCGAAGAGATTGCCATTCTGGGTCCTGTATTTCTACACAATATGTTCCCCTTGGAGAGGTTCATGGGAGTCTTAAAGAAATATGTTCATAACCGTGCTAGGCCAGAGGGAAGCATCTCCAAGGGCCATGAAACAGAGGAGGTTATTGAGTTTTGTGTTGACTTTATTCCTGACCTTAAGGCGATTGGTGTTCCTGAATCGCGGCATGAGGGGAGACTGAGTGGAAAAGGCATGCTAGGAAAGGATTCAGTAATATGTAGGGACGGGCATTCTTGGGCCCAAGCACACTACACAGTTCTACAAAATTCCACCTTGGTGGCTCCGTATATCGAGGAACACATGGATATTGTACGCTCCAAGAACCCGGAGCAGTCTGACCCCTGGATTAAACGTACACACATGGCGACTTTCGGCGGTTGGTTGCAAACACATCTCATGAATGACGATAGTGTTGGAGATGAGTTGTACTTGTTGGCCATGTCACCATCTTCGACTATATTGACTTTCAAAGGGTACGAGATTAATGGGAATACATTTTACACGATCGCCCAAGATAAAAAGAGCACCAACCAAAACAGTGGTGTCCGCTTTGATGCGACAAACACCAATAGGGAAAAGGACACATATTATGGTTACATAGAGGAGATATGGGAACTTGACTATGGACGTGAGTTTAAGGTCCCTTTGTTTCGGTGCAAATGGGTCAATCTGACAGGAGGCGGGGTAAAGGTAGACCCGCAGTACGGAATGACAACAGTGGATCTCAACAATCTTGGGTACACAGACGAACCATTCGTCCTAGCCAATGATGTGGCGCAGGTTTTCTATGTGAAGGACATGTCTACCAAACAGAGAAAAAGGAAACATAAGGAAGCAAATACATCATACGGTGAGCCAAAGCGTCACATAGTTCTTTCAGGGAAAAGAAACATCGTGGGAGTGGAGGACAAGACAGACATGTCAGAGGATTATGAAAAGTTTCATGAAATTCCTCCCATCACAGTGAAGACTGACCCAAGCATCCTGTTAAATGATGAAGATTGTCCATGGTTACGGCGCAAAGGGATACACGCGAAGAAAAAGTTTTATACCCCAAGATCCCACTCTGGGATGTGATCGGCTTCACCGTCATCACTTTCTTCTCTAGTGAGTAGCCGAGATAGGCCAGTTTGTACACGAAGTGCATCCAGTTTTTGTCGTAACCCTCTCAACTTTTTAGCACATGCTATGTGGGTGAAATGATGATACCATGCCAAGTTTCAACCTTTTCAGAGTTCATTTGTAGTGCTTTTCAATTTCAGGGTCATTTAGCTCAAAAATATCATTAAATGCATGAAAAATAGCAAATGAAGTTAGAAAGGGTTGAAATTTGAGGATGTGGCTTTGAATGGTGCATATTGAATGCACAAAAAGTCTGGAGTTGAAATAAGTTTAAAAAAATAAAATGCCTTTGTAACAGATGAGTTTTCATCCGAAACCTTGATACTTCGAAGGAGATGGTCCAGTTTGTACACGAAGTGCATCCAGTTTTTGCCGTAACCCTCTCAACTTTTTAGCACATGCTATGTGGGTGAAATGATGATACCATGCCAAGTTTCAACCTTTTTAGAGTTCATTTGTAGTGCTTTTCAATTTCAGGGTCATTTAGCTCAAAAAAATCATTAAGTGCATGAAAAATAGCAAATGAAGTTAGAAAGGGTTGAAATTTGAGGATGCGGCTTTGAATGGTGCATATTGAATACACAAAAAGTCTGGAGTAGAAATAAGTTTAAAAAATTGAAATGCCTTTGTAACAGATGAGTTTTCGTCCGAAACCTTGATACTTCGAAGGAGATGGTCCAGTTTGTACACGAAGTGCATCCAGTTTTTGCCGTAACCCTCTCAACTTTTTAGCACATGCTATGTGGGTGAAATGATGATACCATGCCAAGTTTCAACCTTTTCAGAGTTCATTTGTAGTGCTTTTCTATTTCAGGCTCATTTAGCTCAAAAAAATCATTAAATGTATGAAAAATAGCAAATGAAGTTAGAAAGGGTTGAAATTTGAGGATGTGGCTTTGAATGGTGCGTATTGAATGCACAAAAAGTCTGGAGTTGAAATATGTTTAAAAAATGAAATGCCTTTGTAACAGATGAGTTTTCGTCCGAAACCTTGATACTTCGAAGGAGATGGTCCAGTTTGTACACGAAGTGCATCCAGTTTTTGCCGTAACCCTCTCAACTTTTTAGCACATGCTATGTGGGTGAAATGATGATACCATGCCAAGTTTCAACCTTTTCAGAGTTCATTTGTAGTGCTTTTCAATTTCAGGCTCATTTAGCTCAAAAAAATCATTAAATGCATGAAAAATAGCAAATGAAGTTAGAAAGGGTTGAAATTTGAGGATGTGGCTTTGAATGGTGCATATTGAATGCACAAAAAGTCTGGAGTTGAAATAAGTTAAAAAAAATGAAATGCCTTTGTAACAGATGAGTTTTTGTCCGAAACCTTGATACTTCAAAAGAGATGGTCGAGTTTGTACACGAAGTGCATCCGGTTTTGGCCGTAACCCTCTCAACTTTTTAGCACATGCTATGTGGGTGAAATGATGATACCATGCCAAGTTTCAACCTTTTCAGAGTTCATTTGTAGTGCTTTTCAACTTCAGGGTCATTTAGCTTAAAAAAATCATTAAATGCATGAAAAATAACAAATGAAGTAAGTAAGGGTTGAAAATTAAAACTCCTCATGCTGACTAACAGAAACATAATATAATTTGGCAAAAGAATAACAAGAAAACATATAAACTAAAATATTTAAAACAAATGAAGGAATAAAACTAAAAGAGCTAAACAGAATCTGTTTTTGATTAAAAACACCTATTTAACATAACCTAAAAATTACCAAATTGAACATACTGATAAAACACACTAATATTAAACAGCAGGAAAAAGAATCACTAAAAAATCTATTTTTAAACTAAAGTTATTCACAAACGAGTGATTCACACAAATTTCAAAGAATTCAAATTTAAACTATTCAAATTTGAAAACTACTGGCACTAACAGAAAGTTTATAATTTTTGTGACCTAAAGCAAAAAGATTCACTCAAAAAATCTAAATATTTGGCTGCAAGTAAAAAAAACAAAAAAAAAATAAAGCAAAAACAGAAAAAATGAAAAAAAAAACCTTTAGTCCCGGTTGGCACAACCAGCCGGGACTAAAGGTCCTCCTCCCGCGCTTAATTTGGGCTCCGAAAACAGACCTTTAGTCCCGGCCCGTGGCTGTAACCGGGACTAAAGGACAACCTTTTAGTCCCGGTTGCAGCCACGAACCGGGACTAAAGGTCCTTTAGTCCCGGGGCGTGGATTCAACCGGGACTAAAGGTCGATCCTATATAACTGTCACTTAGCGTTTTCCACCACCCAGGAGACAGATCGAACACCACACGCCGCCAGGCCGCTCGTCTTCAACCTCCGACGCTGGAGATCGCCGACGCCGTCCCGCTCGCTCCGGCCCCTCCCCGAGCCCACAGCCCGCTGCATCTTCCTCGACCACGGGAGTGAGCGAAGAGCCCCACAGCGCCCGCACCATCGTCTTCCTCCTCGCCGGTCGCCGCCACTGCCTCGACCTCGCCCTCAAGCACCGACGCGTCCACGACCTCCCTGAGCCCTCCCCGATCTCGCGACGACCTCGCCGTGAGCCCCCCTTGTCTTCCCCCGCTCTCCCCTGGCCCGCGCATGGCCTCTATCTACCCCCCCGCACACCCCGAGCTCGGCCTCCGCCATGGACAACCAATGATCGATGAGATTGAAAATGTCCTTGTATTTTTCAAGTCATGTTAATGTCAATTATTAGTGTGAGCAGATGGTTAATTTGATAACAACATTGTGGATGAGACATGAGATTTTGGGAGTATGTAATTTTTGTGTGTAGATGAATGTTAATTAGATGGATTTATTATGTATTTTTGTGTGTAGATGAATGTTAGATGGATATGTGGATGGATAGATGTTATATTGATGTATGTTAGAATGATGGATGAATAGAAATGTTAGATAGATGGATGTTAATTGGATGAATAGAAATGTTGTTCAAGTGTGGGTTCTCTATAAAAAGAATGGTTGGATCAATGATATAAAATGTTGTTCAAATTTTCTCATCTACTATAGTTGTAAAAGTTTTTTAAATATGAGTAGCATAATAAAATGATAATTATTGCATAGGAATTTGTTTTCATAAGAATTTGTTCTCAACGTCGACGATGCCCGACCCGCATCCTCGTCGTCGACTCGGCGGCAACAACCTGCTTGAGAGGCGCCATGTCCGGGACTGGGCTCCGCCGGGCTGGCACTGGGAGGTGCTACCTTTCGGGGCGCGAAGCTTGGTGAGGAATCGGGCTCCCGTCGTCGACCCGGAGCTTCTTTGGTGGCGGTCGCGTGGGCCACTATCGGTGTGGAGACAGCCGGCCCCTGAGGAGGTGGTACATCACCGTGTCAGGGAGGAGGATGAGCACGTCCGTCGCTACATGGTTGCGTTGGACGTCAGGTTCTCCAATACCTGGCAGGTTCTTCAGGGATCTCACCCGAGCTATGATCATGTGATGGTTCCTTCTCTTTGGGTGTCCACCGCCCGCGCCTCAGGAACCGCGAGTCAACTGGATTATTCGATAATATTCGAGCTGTATTAGTGATAATATTCGAGATGTATTAGTGATAATATTCGAGATGTATTAGTGATAATATTCGAGATGTATTAGTGATAATATTCGATAATATTCGATGATGCATTAACTGGATTATTCGAGATGTATTAGTTTTTGCTGATTGAATGCATTCTAATTTGAATACTAAATTGTTTTATCTTTCTTCTGGATTAGTTAAGCTATGGACTATAGCGGCAGAGACGACCATGATCAAGAGGATATCATGTTCGACATGATACGCTCCCAAAACCCAGAGATTGAACCAGATGACGGCTCACAATATCTGAACGAGTCCGGTGAGGGAATTGAGGAAGAACCAATAGACGAAGGGCACACAAACAATGATGGCGAAGGAAATGTTCTTCAATTAACAAAGTCCGGCGAGGTATATATATATATATATTAACGAATCTTTCTTATTTTAGCCCTTCGGATCGAGAAAATCTTCTACAAGGGTAGTACGAGGCCCGGCCAAAAAGTTGCCCGATGGCATAAAGTACAACATCGATGAAATCAAAGAAGATGGCGAACCGATTGCTCCTAAAAAGAATGCGGACAAATTTATACGTCAATGCGGAGTTATTGTTAGGGACCAAATCCCGATCACCGTTCAAGAATGGAATAAGCCAAAGGAAGATCGAGGAGTTAGTTTTGTCGACGAAAGAGCAAAAAATCTGCTTTGGGATACGCTCGTGTCACATTTCACCCTATCAGAGGGTTTCACAGATCTCCAACGGGAGAAAGTCAAGAAGTGTGCTCTTAAGAAGATGGCCACACCATTCCAGACTTGGAAGAAAAGATTATGGGCCAACTATGTCAACGCAGAAAAGAAGACTCCAAAATTCACTGGACCACTAGAGAAGGTAAAAGATCACTGGGACTTATTTGTGGAGTTCAAGGAATCGAAAGCAGCTAAGGAGCGGTCGTTGAAAAACAAGATAAATGCTGAGAAAAAAAAGTTTCACCATGTTCTGGGGCCAGGTGGCTACAAGACTGGGTTGCCTAAGTGGGATGAATCTGAGGAAAAGATGATTGCTGCAGGGGTCACTCCAAAAACAGTGGGTTGGCCCGACAGGTGCAGGACTTGGTTTTATGTGCATGGGGGAAAGTTGGACCCAAAGACAGGGGAGATTATTGAACAGGCAAGTCTTAAAGAAGCCTCGGACGCTTTACTTGAAGCAATAGAAGAGGCTCGAACGGGGGCGTTCCAGCTCGAGAGAGAGAACGACGAGCTTACACGCGCCCTCAAGAATCCTGAACACCCGGGATGAACACGAGGCAAAGGCGTTGTTCCGTGGGTTGAGGGGTTTGCGGAGTGGAACGACACTTACAGAAGCCGTGCGAGAAAGAAGAAGCAGGATGCAGACCAGAAGAAGCAGGATGCAGAACGGCTTCAAAAGGTAGAATCAAAGAACGCGGAGTTGGAACGCGCTTTCATGCGGCAGCAGGACCAGATCGACACAATTAGCCAGCAAAGGGCGTCTCAGCGGCAGGAGCAACCAGATCCAGCATTGGATAGTACCATCCCATCTATGCCGAAAAGCAGCGTGGGTTCCACGGGGGTCCCGGCCGATGATGCACTGCTAGCTCGCTACCCCGTGGATGATATCCAAGAGACGACAACTTGTGAGCTACACATGAAAATGAAGAACATATCCATGAAGGTGGCGGACGGCTTTGCTTTACCGAATGCACCTGAAGCAACCATCCACGGCAATCCGATTCCACCTGGCTATGCTCGTGTCGGGGTGGATGAAGTTCTGTCGGGATATGACTCACTAGAGCTTGACTTTTCTGGAGGTCAAGGGGAGCAGACACTAGGAGAAGCCATACGTGGTCTCATTGTATGGACAAAGGAATGCATCGTGTTTCCAAACTCGGTGCCAAGGCCACCGACTCCTCCTCCAAGTCCGCCGCGTTAGCCGACTCCAACCCACCTCGAGACGGAGCGCAGCCCGAGTCCGCCATATCGATCTCCGCCGCGTGAGCCGAATCCACCCCACCTCGAGACGGAGCCCAGCGCGAGTATGCGATATCGATCTCCGCCGCGTGAGACGACTCCAAAGCGGAAGAGAGCACCAAAGAAGAAACCCGAGCCTCCTGCCAAAAAGAAGTTAGCTTACGAGATGACTGAGGAGGAAACCAAAGGGGTCGTGGATGCCCAAGTGAAGGCCCATTTTGCACCGAAACCGCCCCCGCCGCCGAAGGAGAAAATACCTGAGAAAGTCGTACAACACTTTTGTGGATCTTGCTAAACCAGCTGTGGAGAAAAGGCGACCAGACTATGAACGCTCTATTAGCAAGTCATATTATCAACAAAAAAGCAACAGTCGAGCCTTACAGGTAGTAATAAAAGCGGGAAAACAGTTCCCCAGCTCGGAGAACAGGCAGTGCAATCGATCCCCCCGCTCAAGGTGAGTACCGATAAGGAGGTAACCGACGCTGATAGAGAGATGGCTAGAGAGATGGGTATCACTGTTGAACAACTCCTAGGCGTCGAGGAAGTCCCCACGATGGATCCGAAGGAACTAGCATGGAAATATGTCCCCGGGAACCCTCTGGTCAGGCCTGACGAGGTGGAGCTTCTATCAACGCAAATGCGCAGATTGCATGACTGGTACCTGAGAGAAATAAAGTCCGGGCGAGAGAGCCTCATGGTGAAAGTCAAGCCAGAGCATTACTTCCATGGAAAAGATGTGTGGATTGAATTTTTAGAAATTTTTCAGTTATTCAATCAAGACGCACTCGACAAATCTCTCGTCAGTTGCTATTGTCTGTAAGTGATTTCTTTCTGTAATTTAAGTCTCTAGCATAGCTTGTTCATTGCCTATAATTATCCTCACTATATTCTTTTGTGTGGTATTATATATGCAGAATGAAGATTTTTGAATTGAAAAGAGATAGAGTCTATGGCATTGGGTTCATTGACCCAAATACCGTTAATGAAAATGTGTTAAATAACCACAAACAAGACACAGAGAATAGCTTGCTAATATTTTTGAAGGAACTAAATACCAGACCAGAAATACTTTTTCCTTACAACTTCAGGTGAGTGTTACTGTCTTGTACTACAAATTCTATTTTTGCTTACTCGATGTTAAGTGTAGTTGATGAGTTATGCATGCCCGCTTATACAAACGTGTGCGCAGATTCCACTGGATCCTGCTAATCATTAGAGTTGACGAGGGAACTGTTGAAGTATTGGACTCACTAGGTAAAGACCCTGAAGAATACATGAGCCTGTTTTTGATGCTCAACAGGTAATTTCAATCATTATCGCACTATGTCGGCCTCTTTAGTTCATTTCCTGATATCAAGTAATTAATAACTCCTTTATTCATTTTCTTTGCCGGGCAGGGTTTGGAAAAAGTTCATCAAAGAGGTTGTCAGTGAATGGGAACCACAGCTGAAATGGCGACGGTCCAAGGTAATTAAGTAGTACTAGCTACATCCGCGCATCTCTTTAATTCTAGTTTCAATACCATTATCATGCTTGATTATTATCTGATTGAATTCTATTCTCGTAAAGTGTATGAGGCAGGAAAAGCGGACTAATTTATGTGCATACTACGTTTGCGAGAACATTCGCTTTATGACCGAAAGGAGCGGAGATGCAAGACATCTTTGGGTACATAAACACTATTCACAATTTTTTTATCATGATCTAATATATATACACACAACTAATATATTCATATTGATCTCCTTCTTTAAAGATGGTGGACATGCGGGATAGGCTCCTACTAAAGGACCGCATATGAGCACTTCAAGAGGAAATGGTGGGATTTTTGCTTCAGCGGGTCATATCTCCCGACGGAGAATACCATTTCACCTAATGTGTGACGCCCCTGCTCGACCGTGCACTAATCATACACGCAAATGTGCACGCTCGAGATCAGAGACTCACGGGAAGATATCACAACACAACTCTAAACACAAATAAAAGTCATACAAGCTTTATATTACAAGCCAGGGGCCTCGAGGGCTCGAATACGTAAGCCCGAGTCATACAAGCATCAGCGGAAACAATAGTGTCTGAGTACGGCCACAAAGTTAAACAAGTTTGCCATAAGAAGGCTAGCACAAACAATGACATGATCGAAGAGGCGCAGGCCTCCTGCCTGGGAGCCTCCGAACTACTCCTGGTCGGCTGGCTCAACCCAGTAGTAGTTGCCTCCGGGGCTCTCCTGGTAGTAGCCTCCTGTGGTGGCATCTGGCTCCTGGACTCCGTCATCTGGTCGCAATTATCGGGTATGGGGGAAAAGAATAGCAAAGCAACCGTGAGTACTCATCCAAAGTACTCGCAAGACTGACATCAGAACTATACTAAATGCATTGTATCAAAGGAGTGGAGCTATATCTTTGGACTGAACTGCAGACTGCCAGAATAAAGGGGGAGAAGCCTAGCCTATCAAAGACTAGCATCTTGAAGCATTTCTTGCAGCATGAGAAGAGAGTCGAGCAAGATAATATATAGCAATCATAGTTTAGTAGAACCCTGAGATCCTTCCTCGACTACCCTGCGAGAAAGTGATCCCGAGAGCAGTAGTAGCAGTTTAATATTGTGACAGTATCCATTTGTAGTTCTAGCAGATCAAGATACAACTCTGAGCGTCCTGTTACCGTGGACACGGCTATTCGAATAGATAACTTCCCTGCAGGGGTGCACTACTGTTACCCAACACGCTCGATCACATCTGGCCGGACACACTTGCTGGGTAATGCCCGGCCTCGGGAGATCGACACGACGCAGTCCTACCTAGGCTCAGCAGAGAGGTCAACACGCCGGTCTAAATCCTAAGCACAAAGGGGTCTTGGGCCATCGCCCTTTGCGCTCCTGCACGTTGCGAGGGTAGTCGGGGCCCAGGCGCGACACTGAATACACCAGTGACGTAACCAGCCCGCATCTCTGAGCTGGACGTCTGAAGAGCTTTCGGCTGATACTACGACGTAGAGGGCCCCATTAAACCATTATCCCACGTGGTGGTAGTGCGTATAGGCACGTAGCCAACTCAGATCAAATACCCAAATCTGTTAAGCACGTTTAGTAACTCGCAGAGGCGAACAGGGTTCCTGTCGCTCTGACTTGGTAAGACATATCGCGCGGGTACTCTTGGAGCCGACCCGTCTTTAATGATATTCACTCGCGGGCACCCTTGGGGCCAGCCCGACTTTAACAGTCTAAGTATTGCAGTAATGTAAACATTTCCGTGATCCTCACCCAGAGTGATCACGGCCCGGTAACAAGCATGGCATACGGACAAGGGTGATGGGCCACCGATGAAGCAGTAGCATAGCTAACTAAGCATTATGGGGCAGCGGGTGGAGTATCAATAGCAGACTACAAAATTAGGCTATGCATCGGAATAGGAGCTATCGGAACAGTAGCAGGGGCAATTCTAATGCAAGCATAAGAGAGAAGGGAATGGGTGATATCTGATGATCAAGGGGGTTTTGCTTGCCTGGAAGCTCAGCTGAAGGGGTCTGGTCGTCGGCGACGTCGTCGTACACGGCGGTGTCGTCGGCAGCGGTCTCGGGGGCTATCGGGAGAGAAGGAGTGGGAAGAAACAATAAATACATGGCAATAATGCAACATCGATGCATGACATGTCTAAATGATATGCAGAGGTGTTTTACTGCCTATCTAAATGATTTAGTTAATTTAGGAATTTATTTGGATTTATTTTATTAAAGTTATGCACTATTCATTTATCGGATAAGAGCAAAATGTTCCATGTTCAGCATGTTAGAGGGGTGTGGCAGGTTTGGGGATAGGTTATTCGGATTCTACACATTTTTCTGATCATTTTTCATATATAAATAATTTTAATCCGAGTTACGTTTTATTTTATATGATTTTTTAAATTTTAATCATTTTCTGGATTTAATTTAATTATTTAAATTAGAATTATCCGAAACAGTAATGATGACGTCATCATGACGTCGCTGTGACGTCAGCAGTCAACTGTGACTGGTCAAAGTCAACCTGACATGCGGGTCCCGCCTGTCAGCGTCTAATTAGACTAATTAAGGTTTAATTAATATAATTACAGATTAATTAGGTTAATTAATAATTAGTTTAATTAAACAGAATTAATTAAGTTAGTTAATTAATTATTTATTTATTTATTTTAATTCTTTTATTTATTTATTTATTTTTTAATTTTTTAATTTTGTTTTTTTACTTTTTCGTTTTTCGTTTAAACAGGGGCGGGCCCTAGAGGTCAGCGGCCAGGCCGGACATGTCCGCGCCGTGCCCGTGTAAGGGTCGGACATGTCCGCGCATCGCGTGCGCGCGCGGGCACAGAGAGGCCGGACGCGTCCGGGCGCGGTGACCACGGGCGAGCGCGCGGGCGCGCGGGCGAGCGTGACGCGGCGCGCGAGCGGGCTCGGGCGACGGCAGCAGCAGCGGTAGGCGGCGGAGGAGCAGCAGCAGCAGCGGCGGCGGCGAGCGGCTGCGGGTGCGGGCAGCAGCGGGGAGGCGGGGTTCTCACCCCGATGCAGAGGAGGTGGCGGCGAGGCTCGATGGAGCCGGCGAGGAGGAGGTCGGGGAGGCGACGCCGGCGAGGACGAGGCGGCGACGAGGACGGCGACAAGGTCGGGCGCGGGCGGCGGGCGCGGCGCCGAGGGAGAAGGGGATCAGGGGGAGTGGGGATCGGGTAGGATTAGGGTTTCGGGTGAGGAGGCCATATAGGCCAGAGAGGCGGGGTGGGCCGGCTGGGCCGGCCGGCTGGGCCGAGGCCCAGTGGGGAAGAGGGGGGGTGTTGTTTTTATTTTCTTTTTACCTTTTATTTTTCTGTTTTCTCTATTTTGTTTCTGTTTAGTAAATAGTCTAGGCACAATTTTAGTTTTGTAAAATATGAGACTTAGTACAATATTTACTATGCAATATTGCCTACTACCGGAAATTGGTTTGGAGTCCATATGTTTTCATTTGAATTTTAGTTAATTAAAAAGGTATCAAATGTTTCTGTTTTGCCACTGTTTTGAGATGATAGAGTCACTTAGTGATTTTTAGTGATGTTGTTTTCCTGAACATAATTAGAAATAGATTATTTGCTATTTAATGAACATTTTTATTTCCAATTTGAACAACTTTTATTTTTCACTTAATATTTGAATTTCAATTTGAATTGGAATTTGAAATGAGATTTGATTTAAATGATGATCAAGCACTGTTCAACTTGATGACTTGGCATGATTAAGAGGTGATCACTGTGCTTAATACCTGGGGATGTCACATAATGCCTGCATGTAATGATCTGCAAATTGTAGGAGAAATTGTATATACCAAATTGTATATATATATATGTGTGTATGCATGGTCGTACGAGAAATTCTATGATATATGATTGGTTCTATGAGAAATTCTATTATATATGCATAACGTGTACATTATGTAGTAGCGTAAAATATGTTTGAAACTAAAAAGAATTAAATGGAAAACACAAAATGAAAAGGAAAAATAAACAATAAACCCTAAACCCCTAAACCTTTAGTCCCAGTTGGTGTCACCAACCGGGACTAAAGGTGGCAGGGATTTAGTCCCGGTTGGTGTCACCAACCGGGACTAAAGGTCCCCAGCCCCCGGCGAGCGCTGCCGGCCACGTGGCAGGGATTTAGTCCCGGGACGTGGCCAACCGGGACTAAAGGGTGGGGGCCTTTAGTCCCGATTTATTAGTCCCGGTTGGTGAACCGGGACTAAAGGCCCTTCCCAACCGGGACTAAAGGCCGTTTCTCCACTAGTGTCTAGGGCCCTCTGCCAACCCTCGTCAAATGCCATCACCGGCGTGAAGGTGGTTTTTTCGATGGGAAGTTGGATAGGCAAGTGGTTGAACAAAGATAAGAGAGGAGAAGTGGAGAGAAGTGGAGACTCCACGTTTTGGCTGTTGGTTTTAAAGACATGGGTAGTACTTGTGTGGGTGCTTCTAGACCTACATTAACTATGGCGAACCACCAGGCACAAACAATTTCGCACAAACAATTTCAGAAAATTCAGTTCAATTCACATACATTCGGAGAAATACAAATTCATACAACAGTTCACATTCATTCAGAGACAAATCCACACATACATCGAACCAGAGACTTGGAGAAATCAGATAACAATGAACAATTGAACCTCGACCTGCTTCAAGACGCCAAATCAAGGATTCTACTCCACCTAGTCCTTGTGACTTGATAGCGATGGAAGGTTGCCCTATCTCTAGCCCACCAAATGATCAAATCATCGGTGATGTTGGTTCCATCCGGGAATGCCTCCTTGAACTGCTTTATGTCGTTGGAGTTGTGTTGTGCCATAATCGTGGCAGCCAGCCTCCGGCATTGCTCACGTGCCTGTGCCCTACGACGCCTCCTTTCTGCTCTTGCGGCCCTTCTTTCTGCCCTAACACTCTTTTCCTGGTCGTCAACAACCTCTCCTAACCTGGGATCCATCTTTGTGGCTAGGCTAGGGTTGTAGTGGTGCTGGCGGCTAGGTTTTGGGTACGGGGAAGGAGAGGTTAGGTCTTTTTATAGACAATGACGCAGGCATCTGGACTGTGATCCAATATCAGAGCCCAGTCTCAGGCCCATTTCCATAGTTATGTGAACATAACAGTTTCAGACAAATGCAGAAAGTGCAGAACAGTTTCAGACAAATTCAGAACGTGCACAACAGTTTCAGACAAATTCAGAAAGTGCACAATAGTTTCAGACAAATTCAGAAAGATCACAACAGGTTCAGACAACTTCAAAAAGTGCACAACAGGTTCAGAAAGTGCACAATAGGTTCAGACAACTTCAGAAAGTGCACAAAAGGTTCAGAAAGTATACAATAGGTTAAAACACACCACAGTGCAGACAGGTTTAGCACTTTACCATTCAACAGTTTCAGTAGTTACCACTGCAGTAGAAGTAGCCTTCTAATTTTGAGCTTGGGATCCTCTTCCTCTTGGTCCCAACTTGAATATCTGAAGTGGTTGCAGCTCTTGGTGCAGTGAATCCATGAGTCCTCCCTCCACCTGCAGTCCTACCTCTTTTAGTTCTTGGTGTAGGGCCTGGTGCAGAAGCAGAAGGGCCTGGTTGAGATGCAGCAGGCCTAGATGAAGCAACTTCTGCTCCTCTTCTACCTCTTGCAACAGGGACTGATGTGGTTCTTGCAGTTGCAGCAGGGACTGATGTGGTTCTTGCAGTTGCAGCAGGTATATCAGAGTAAACTGCCCTGTTTTCCTGCATGTAAAACATCACATTTATTTCTAAAAAGTGTACTCATTCAAAAGTGACTGAGATTGTTTTGAAGCTTGGTAATTACCTGGTGTTTGATTTTCGTCATCTGAAGACTTGGCCTAAGAGTCTTGTTGCAGTTTGTATACCTGTGTCCCTCCAAACCACAGTTTCCACAAGTGATAGTACTCATCCTACTAGTGTCTCTTGGAGCTGGAACCTCAAACTCCCCCTTCCTCCTTGCTGTCTGCTTTTTGCCAACCTTTTCTTTGAACACAGGAGGCTGAATGTCTGGAGTGTTTGTATGAGGCCAGCAATTTGGACCAGGGACAGGGTAAATAATTGCTTCGTATGCCTCCATGTACAATGGCTTCTTGAAGAATTCATGAACATAATCCTCAGGATGCAGCTTTTGCTTTGTCAATGCAGATATGGCATGACTGCAAGGTACACCTATCATGTTCTATCTCTTGCAGTCACATGTACATGTTGCCATGTCCACACAATATTGTTTTTCTTTGCTTGTTATTTGCCAAATTGTTTCACCAGCTCTGTCAGCCTGGCAGTGTTTGGCATACTTTTTGTTCTCCTCTAAAATCTCTGAGTAATTTGGTGTGATTGTCCACCTGGAAATCTGTAACTTCTCCCTAGTCTGCTGCCTCTTGATCATCTGCTTGGTCCTAATCCCTTCAAACATTGTCCTTATTGGTTTGGATCTAACATCAAGTATCATCTTGTTGAAGACTTCACTAAGGTTGTTCACAACTAGATCTGTTTTGCAAGTATGATCCATAGCCTACCTAGCCCAAGCAGAGGCTTCTATATTTTAAGCCATTTCCAAGCATCCTCAGACTGTGCTTTCAGCTCTGCCATCCCTAATTCATGCCCATGTCTAGTGTAAGAGTAGCTAGCCTTGTCAACACACTTCTTTAGTTCTTTGCTTCTATAACCAGCTGATTGGAAGTTGGCATATATGTGCCTAAGACAGAATCTTTGAGGTGAATCGGGAAACACTTCATTTATTGCCTTAAGTAAACCCTGTACATTCAGAAAATAGTTCTACATATGAACACACTGATACAATTCATTGAATTACTATAGCAACAATGATCAATGATTTAGTTGCTAACCTTTTGCCTGTCAGATATTATTGTGTATGTTCCAAATTTGTTGCCACTACCAATGCAGCATCTCAACTGAGTTAAAAACCAAGTCCAACTGTCTCCATCTTCCTTGTCAACCACACCAAAAGCTATGGGGTAGATGTTGTTGTTGCCATCCCTTCCTGTGGCAGCAAGAATTTGTTGTCCAGTGGTTAACTTGATGAAACATCCATCAAGCCCTGGATGCAGTCACACATTAGTTACAGAACAAATATGACACAAAAATAAGTACAGCACAATTAGAAAAAAATTACCTACAAATGGTCTGCAACCATTAAGAAACCCTTCCTTTGAAGCTGCCAAACAGTAGAACATGTACTTGAATCTAGGAGTGGGTGCAGGGTTTTCTGGGTCAACAAATGTTGTTACAATACACCTGCTCCCAGGGTTTGTATCAAGAACAGCTTGAAGATAATCCCTCAGCCTCAAGTACTGCTGCTTGTGGTCACCTTGCACCACACCAACAGCCTTCCTCCTTGCCCTATAGGCCACACTTCTTGAAACATCAACTAAAAACTTAGTCTTAGTCTTCTTTAATAATGCATCCACAGGAGATCTAATGTCTTCTCTCAATGCTGGTTGTACTGATTTGGACAACCACTTTGTAGTAACCTTTGTGGTCTCTACACATGCTCCACAAGTGTGCAGCATATCACACTTCTTGATGCAGAAAGTTTGTTCCTAAGCTATCTTAGATGCACTCATATAAAAATCACATCCATGGGCTCTCTCTGAGCACCAAACAATAATCCTATCAGGGGCATTTCTGTGATACTGGAAATTCCTCAGAGTCCTAATGTGAAAATTCCTAAGTGCATCTCTGAACTCATAAACATTGGTGAAGCACAATCCCTTACAAAATTGTTCATGTGGATCTGGAAGCTTGTCATTGAACCATACCCTTTCCTTTAACTTCTTTAACATTCTCTTCCTACCACTTGTTAGTTTGAAAGCTCCTTCAGGCTCATCTTCTTCATCACTAATGCCAACATCACCAGGAAAACAAAATTCATCTGCTTCAGGAACCCAGTCTGGTTTTTCCTTTTTCTCAACCTCTTGGTGGGATCTACTGGTTGGACCAGATTTTTGACTGGCTTAAGTTTCTGGACCACTGATGTATCTTGTTTTGCAGCTTCTTCTTCAGAGGAACCTGGATGTAATTGCACATTGTTGTCATCTGAACCTGACTGCGCATCATTAGAAAGAAATTCAGACACATTAGTGTCACCTTCAAAATGGTTAAGGTCAGCTTCCCTCTGAAGACTGCTTTTCTTAATCTCATCCTTTCTGTCATTGCTTGCATCCACCAACTTTGTGCAACTTTGTTGAGTGTTAATGCAATGTTCAGCAAAATAACTATCTCTGTTTTCATCTGCATTACATGGCCCATCTGCTCTGACAACTCATATGTTCACACTCTTTTCCTTCTCAAAGTGGATCAACATCTGCTGCACATCATGTTCAGAACCAAGATGCTCAATACCATCTATTCCTTTCTCCTCATCAGCAACATAGTACATATAATCATCAGCTCCACAGCCCACACTCCCAATAAGAGAAACCATAGTCAAAAATGATATGTCTGACTGGTAAATTCTTCTAACCACAGAATCTATGGCTAGGAAATGGAACCAAATTTCCCACTTTGGGTCATCAATACTGCACCACAAATTGGAATAATTATAATTAAATGGTCAGCACAATATTAAGTTTCTGACAGTTGAAATTTTTCAGTTTTCTGACAATATGGATTCAGTCACAGCACAACAAAATGTTAATGTTCCCAACAGATTTCAATTCCCATTGTGCTTAAACATGGTTCTAATCTAAATCTAACTGTGCAACTAGCCTATATATCGTGCTTCTTTCTTAACAAATCCTACAATTTCAGATAAACAATTAGAGATCAGTTGCCATACCTCGCGCCGCCGGCAGGACAAGGAAGCTTGCGCCGGCCTCGAGGTGTGCTTCTTCTCGTTGACGGTACTACAGCCGGAGGCGGCCTAACAAAAGTCTGGGACGGCTGAGATTGCGGCTGGGAATGGTGTTCGACCGCGAAGCTACTGCTCCCTAGCCAGTTATCAACCTCGGAGAAGCCGACATCACCGCCGCCCAGCACGTCGGGGGGGGGATGCCTCCAATCGATTCGGCGCCGGAGTTTGGATCCGCCGCCGCCATCAACGACGACGGCTAGGGCTAGGGACGGGAGCTCGGGGGAGAGTGAGGGATGACGGGGAGGAGGGAGCCGGTCGGCCAGGTTAGTCCTGGTCCGACCGACAGGCGGCACTAACGGGCGGCAGGCGAGCGCCGTTAGCCGTTAGCGCGGCCGCCACCCTGACCGGTGGGCCCGCCCTGTCAGATTCGCTCTTAAAAGCGTTAAATTTGTCATCAACTCAACTTGATAGTTTTTTGTCACAAAATTAGTACTAATCTGGAGTTTTCGGTCACTTTTCAAAATGTGGTAGTTCTGTGGGACGTTTACGTGAAATGTGGTAGTTTTTTGTCAAACACTCCACCAGTGAAGGTTCTTGGGCTAGAAATTTTTTGAATCAAATTAGCCTTCAGGGTTCTCGGCCCTCTAGATAACACACCCGATCCAACGAGATCACAGGAGGGAACGATCGGTGTCCACATATCAGTGCCGGCACGAGGAAATGCCCCCCAAAACGTCATTAGACTAGTGCTCCATGCTAGTTGGCTCCCGTCATCTTTGCAAGACCCGGATCCTTGTACAACACACCAAGGCCAAGGCCGCTAGCGCGTAAAACTAAGATTGTCAACGATGTATAGGAATGTCGATTCATCCACTTGTGCAGAGAACAACTAGTAAGCTTGTCACGGATGTATAGGGATGCCGATTTATTCGTCGCCGATGCTTCCTCGTACCACCACCGCCACCCCTCATCACCCCAACCCAAGGATATTTGTCAAAGAGGTTGGATTCGGTACAAAACAAAACACTCTCGTGCTAAGAAGTCTGTCAAAGTATTATGTGAGACTCAATCCTTAATGTCAAGCAATTCACACAAAAGGAATTTCTAAAAATCCTCACACTAAAATCTCGATAAGGATTCGTTCGAATCAACGATATTGTTGCACCATGCTAATGATAGGTCGAGCGCCATCCTCCAAAAAGAAGTTGTATCTCCAAAATAAGAGTAGTACATGATATCCATCAGTCACAGCTTGGTCAATATATTGACCTTCATGGTCAATGTGCTGACGCGACGGCGTGACCACGAACCATGCAATGCATGGCCCTGGCGGCATGGTGATGCGATGTGATGTATTGCTAATTCGCTATGGCAGCAAAAATCTGCACTGATAAATAATTTTTTTTTGAGGCAAACTGATAAATAAATAAGGGCAGACAAATAAGCATACGGGCGGCTGGCATGTGGGCCGTCCTGCCGGTGATTAGACGGGCTGCTTTTCCTTCCAGGCTCGGCAAACGAGGCCGCCGCGCTGTCGCTCGTTGGTTTGCTGCTGCAAGCCCATGCCGCCGCCGGCCGGCGACACAAGTAGTACACCCTCAGAATATTTTGGAGATTTTTTTTTTAAGCTTGGGGTTTGGGCGTGCCCACTGTCAAATCAACCTCCATCAGGTCTTAGCTCAGCTTGCAACATGTTCGTTTCTTTTCTTTTCTCCTCTATTATAAAAAAAATTAGCACTACTATTGTTTACACATGCAGTAGAGTAGCCATCAACATCATTCGTGTAAACAACGACAGCTCTGTTACTATTTTAATTTTGTATTTTTTTTTTTTGCGAATACTATTTTAATTTTGTATGACAACGACGATGCCAAAATCTTGAGTTAACAGCGCTGTTTTACAACTGCACACCCACCATAGATGGGCTGAGCTTTACTTTATATAGCCCACTCTCTATTCTATGTAACCATTTTTTTATCGAGATCACTTGGGAAACCCTACATGACGCTCGCTCGTTGCGTGAAATCGATAGAGAAACGCACAGGGTACTCACATCATAAGCCTTTGCCCTGTCACCCGTGGTTAAATCTGAGAATAGTTTTTGATTAACCGGGGCCAATAGTTTGTTTTTTTGCTCGGGGCTTAATTGGTTCGGGTTGTGATGGGCCAGACTGTTATAAGTTTAGTTTGGTTTGGGTTTGCGTAGGAACGAGTTGGGTATGGCTGGGTGTGGGTCTAAATGGTTTGGTCACTGACAGTTACGAATTATGGTTCAGAACCGGTTCTTGAATAGAAGTCGATTCAGTTCTGCCCCGGCGTAAGCAGACATGGTTCACGTACTCGTATCTACGCTACGCGACGCGGCTGGACACACACGTATTGGCTGCTACTGTAGATCAATTAAGCTACTAGCTAGCTATCTTGTTTCTTCGGTCAGCTTTGCACATACAGCAGCTTGATTTGGTTTCAACCCAAAACTAAGAACTAGGCTGAACCCCTAGATTGAAGAGTGGTTTGGTTTTGGTTGAGGTGGACAGAGTGTACGGTTTGGTTTGGTTTTGGTTCTGCGCGACGATTGAAGGTGTGATTTAGTTCTGGTTCAGGCTCAACATTGTTTGGTTTTGGTTTAGGCTTGGTTCAGTTGTATGACCATTGCCAGGTTTACCCGTGGTGCATCGTAACCGATCGCTGCATAGAGACTTTTTTCTTCCTCTTTCCCTTGGTTTTCCTTGGTTTTTATACATGTTTCCTTTCGTTTTACGGTCGGATTTCTCCGAAAAAACCGGCTACTAGATTTTTCACAGATTTTAACAAATATTATTACTTTATGATTAAATATTCAATCATTTAACTTTGGATTTTAAAAAATGTGCAAGAAATAAAACATTCACACATTATAAAAAAAATATTTTTTTGAAAATTTTCATGACTAAATTTTCGCATGGTTGGATTTTTTCTTGAATTTTTAAAAAGGATTTAAAAAAATCATGAACCAAATATTTGTGCCCAAATTTTTATTTTTTCAAGACTTGTTATAACTATTATAGAATTTAAAATAATATTTTGATATTGGAAAACTATTCATGTAAGTTCAATAGTTCTTGAATTTTACGTGAATTTTAAAAATATTCACAAATTTAAAATGCATCACAATTGTTTTTCTATTTTGCATCACAATTTATTTTTTCTATTCTTTAACTGTTTGATCTGGTTTTGTACTCAGTTTATTCATTTTCAAAAAACTTGCATATTTTTTTACAGCAACTATGAACATTTCCTGAAATACATGAACCATTTTTTAAACGAAACATAATTTTTTAAAAATTTAATGTAATAAATTGGGCATTTTTTAAATGAAGACATTTTTTCATATTCACAACCTTTTTTAGAATTCATGAATACTTCCAAATTCATGTAACATCATAAATAATTTTCAAAATCATGAATAAATTTAATATTTCATTAGAATTTTTAAAATTCATGTTTTTTATTTCCAAACATTTTAAAATTTCTAAACACTTTTCTAAAATTCATGAATGTTTCAAAATTTTATGTTTTTTAAAGTATAAAAAATTCGTATATCTGGACGATTTTTAATAATTGTTGAACAATTAGAAATTTCTTGGGATTTTTAGAAAATTTCAAAGGGAAAAATAAAGTAAGAAGAAAGAAAAAAAATGAAAACTAGAAAAAATAAAGATGAAAAGGAAAACCAAAAACCCTAGGAAAAAACCAAAATTGAAATGAAAATAGGGAAAAAAATTGAATGGAGAAACCGTAGTAAAAAATGTGCTAGATGGGCCCGGCAGCCCATTCATCTAATCGAGCACAGACAGCCGAACAGAGATCAAGGACGCGAATTCTCAAAAAAAAAAAAAAAAAAAAGAGAGAGATCAAGGACGCGGTGGCTGTTCGGCTTCCACTCTAGTACGCACTGAATCAGCAGATAGGCCAAACGGGTATGCATGGTGGTCGCTTCTGTTCTACTCTGATGAATCCGCCGTCGTCGCAAGGGCTCTTCAATCGGCGGGTATGGCTGTGCCGTGCTGATAGGATGCGAGTCAGGTTTACATGATGATCATCAGGATGTGAATGCTAGCTGAGCTGTTGGGTTCTAACCCTAGCTCTCTCTCTCCTCTTATTGGCGCTCGAACTGAGGAAGAAGAAAGAGGAGACACTGGTGGTTTCGGCGACGTACGCCGGCTGCTCAAACAGCGTTTTTCTTGAGCTCACACTCCGGCACAGACCGTTACAACGATCACCGCACAAGGTTTATACCCGGGCCGGCGCTGGGGCATGATCCCCACGCCTCCTACCCAGTCGGGGCGTGCGATCCGGCCGCTCTGGCCACGCCCACGACGCGCACTACCCGCACGCGGCGCGGCGAGCCTGCAACGATCGCCACGCTCACCCCGCGATCCACGTCAACGACCTAGCCCTACGGTGGCTTCCACGAACACGAGCCTGGCTCGCGCACCGCCACTACACACACGCACACACGTACACTTCGCCACGGTCACGACGCGGTCACGGACCTGCGCCCCGGCTCGATCAGCACACACACACGCACGCACACTGTTCACGAATCACGACTACTACCGTGGCTTATTCCAACAACCCGCCCCCCTAAGCCACGAACTATAGCAGGGCGGGTCCGTCGTCGTCGATGTCGGTGAGGAGGGCCTTCTCCTCCTTCTCCTTCTTCGGCTGCCGGCAATTGCGAGAGAAGTGCCCGCGCACACTGCAGTTTTAGCACCTGCCGCGCCGCCTCCCTCCACCCGAAGCTACGCTGGTGCCGCTGTCGTCGACGTGGTCGAGGCTGTCGCCGCGATGACGTCGCCGCGTCCCCCACTGGGCCGCCGTGACCGCTCGTCGAAAGCCTTCAGTCGGCTCAGAGCCTCCTCGAACACCATCGTCTCGACGTCGCAAAATTGCTCGATCCCGGCCATCGCAGCATACAGGCGATCGGGCACGGTGTCCATCAACTTCTTCACCATGGCCGCGTCGACCCGAGCCTCGCGTACCTCGCCGCCATGCCGCTTATCCTCCCAGCGTACGCGTCCAGTGCCTTGCCGTCCTCCATGCGCTGCCTGTCAAACTCCCCACGGTTGGTGGAGAGCCGCGCCGCCTTGACGCTATCGGCGCCGACGAACCGCATCTTGATGCTATCCCAGATGTCCTTCGCGGCCTTCTTCGTTGACACCTGCATCAAGATGTTTTCGCTCAGCGCGCCGAACAGCTGAGCTCTCGCCGCCTTGTTCTTCTTCTCGTCGACTGCCGCGCCATCCGCCGGTGGCACGACCTCCCAGAGACCTTGAGCATCGAGAATGGCCCCCGCTTGATCGCCCAAACGGTGTAATTCTCCGGCACCAGCACCGGACATGAGAGCACCACGCCATGCGGGGCGATGGACATGGCCGCACACAGGATCGCTCGAAGCTCTGATACCAATTGTTGGGTTCTAACCCTAGCTCTCTCTCTCTCTCGTCTCACTCGCACTTGAACGGAGGAAGAAGAAAGAGGGGACACTGGTGGTTTCGGCGACGAACGCCCGCTGCTCAAACAACATTTTTCTTGAGCTCACACTCCGGCACAGGCCGTTACAACGATCACCGCACAGGGTTTATACCGGGGCCGGCTCTAGGGCACGATTCCCACGCCTCCTACCCAGCCGAGGCGCGTGATCCGGCAGCTCTGGCCGCACCCACGACGCGCACTACCCGCACGCGTTGCGGTGAGCCTACAACGATCGCCACGCTCACCCCACGATCCACGCCAACGACCTAGGCCTACGGTGGCTTCCACGAACACGAGCCTGGCTCGCGCACCGCCACTACACTCACGCACACACGCACACTTCTCCATGGCCACGGACCTGCACCCCGGCTCGATCAGCACACACACTGATCACGACCACTACCATGGCTTATTCCAACATTCACCTTCCTTTATCTCTGACCCTGACGCCCTTTGTAATTCGCCTTTCTCCCGTTCATCTTGTCGGGTGCATAGTTACAAGGTTCAGGGCAAGGATCCACAGATGAAGAGGAGATGGTGTGCGCCGCTCCCACTTCCTGATAATCCGGCCACCCTCGGCCTTCCACCTAGCACACCCACTTCAGGAGAAAGGTGAAGTGCTCTGGCTGTTCTGCTTTCTTTCTTTGCTAATGGTTTAAATTTTTTGTTCTTTCTCCTTGGTGATGTACATAATTGCATTGTAGCAGTCAGTTCTTTGTTAGGGCACAACATGCTGAGATAACTTAATTATCATGGAGCATTATTGGTACTCACCTATAGTTTCCAAACTGACTCATAATTGTCTCGAATCATCCACAACGACTGATTTCTGTAAATTCTATAGTGGCAGGTAGGGCTAATAGCTGTCTTATGCAATTTTATTTTGGGTGCATTGATGTAACGCCCCAGACACACTCGTCGGTGGTCGTTACTCCTGGCGAGATCTAGACTGGCCCCACAGATCAATACTATTCTTTCCTGCGCACTTTGTCCTCACTCGTGCGCACCCGGAACCAACTTCCCGGTCGGTCACCCATCTTGAAATTACTCCAAACTGAGCACGCTTAACTTTGGAGTTCTTTTCGAATGGACTCCCGGAAAAGAAGGAATTGCTTATTGATATGAATAGTCTATCATCCCTATTATGCCAGGCTATCACATACACCCCCACTCAGAGGAACCGACATCCTCGTCGGCCCACAGGAACGTTCCCTCTTGGCACATACGTCTGTGCATCCAGTCCGGTACATGTGCCATGCCGTGTGCCACGACGGGTCACAAACGTCATGCACAACATGACCACGCACCTGCCCGCAAACATCCGTGTAACCGCGAGGGTCGGCTCTGATACCAACTTGTAACGCCCCAGACACACTCGTCGGTGGTCGTTACTCCTGGCGAGATCTAGACTGGCCCCACAGATCAATACTAGTCTTTACTGCGCACTTTGTCCTCACTCGTGCGCACCCGGAACCAACTTTTCGATCGGTCACCCATCCCGAAATTACTCCAAGCTGAGCACGCTTAACTTTGGAGTTCTTTCCGAATGGACTACCGGAAAAGAAGGAATTCCTTATTGATATGAGTAATCTATCATCCCTATTATGCCAGGCTATCACAATTGAGATAATTGTCAAGAATAAAATGACAACTAATGCCCTGATGTTTTCTATTACAATGCTCAGAAGCATGTTTCATTGTTGTTCAAGCTCTGCTTATTAAGGAAATAAACACAATTGCCTTTTTGCACCAAATTGTCTTATGCTTGTGGTGATTGCAATCTAATAGGACTTCAGTGTTTGTTCATTAAAATTCAGATTTTTTATCTGAATTTGTATATTTGTAGGTTGCATCAATTTCGTTCCAATTATGATATGAACAGGTGGGCATATTTTTAACAGCTATAACATGATCTCCAAATTGCCTTTATTCAGCACGTGGTTCCTCTGATGGTTCAGGGATTGCTGGGAGGTATCTACCTTTTAGAACCTGTCTTGGATTGTTGGATACATAGTAATCAAATATGTTTCATTCTCATTGTTGTTGTGTCTTCAAACATGTCCTACGCTATACCGATGTGAGACCTACTTTTTTACTTTCATTGTACGAAAGAAAAGCTTAATTCCATGCTTATCCCACTTAAATGTTACTAATTACAAGCAATGTATTATGACCTCTATGACTGATGCTTTCTATTTCACCACTATGTTTTCATCTATGAGATTACTTTTTTTTCCTACGTAGGCCCTTGGCATTTACTTACTATACTTTTATTTGGCTTTGTACAGGTGATGAGGTCTTAACTGCTCTTTGTGCACACACCTTGTAAATTTATGTCATTAGTTTGCTGGCCATGCTTGTCAGATCAGGAGTGGTGAGAAGAAAAAAAGCTTATGTTATTCCTCTCTCTCTCTCATCATTGGATCATGTGGTATTGATCCATAGCGGAAGTTAGTAGTAGCTGCTAGCTACCCCTATGACTTGAGCAGCTTTGTGTTTTAGATAAATACACAAAACAAGTGCTCTGTTGTTTCTTTTGCAACAATACCTCTTCAGAAAAAATAGACATCAAACACCTTATGGTATATGATACTACTACTGTTTTAGTTTTCAGATAGCCTGCAGATAATTCCATCAAGCCCTAACAATCAACATTATAAAAAGACGGGCGCAACAACGCGCACCATCGATGATCTAGTATACTATTAGTACTATGCTATTTTCCCTTCATGTGGGTTCGCGTTCGACATATATCAAACATTATATTGGATGTATTGCCTCAATGACACGGGGTAACCACCGATCTTCTAGTAATGCCCTACATTTATTTGCAACATTTAGTATTTTACTTGATTCTATCATATGCATATTTGTAGCAGTATCTTGTCAATTAATCTCCAACACATCTACTAGTACTAAGGAAAGATTTTGCATCTTTTGTTTACTTGATTTCAATGTGTGCATTTATGTTGCAATATCTTGTCATTTAATATCCATTGTGTGTACTAGTATTAAAGAAAGATTTAGCATATCCACTTTTTTCACAAAGGACAAGACTAGGCATCCCCTTCTATTGTATGTAGTCTATTTAAAGCAGATGCCCAGAGTTTACTGTGTTCTTCATCCCCAATCCAAAATGTCCAGACTTGGTCTAGTGTTGCAAGCAAGTTCCCTATGTTTCCTTTTTTTCGCACATCAAATTGAAGGTGCTCAATTGTCTTCACCTACTCAGAGGGTAAATGTTGCAATGCTATACAAATATCTAGATGCTTGTGAGAATTATGTATAATGGGAGACATATATTTTGTTTGGTTTGATAGAACCTATTATCTAGAGAGTGATTGGTGATTGATTAAACAAGAAGAAGGGTTAGGGTTAAAGGTAGGACTATGCATGCCAGATTTGTGAATCTATAGAGTTTTTATGCCCTTATAGAGGTGATAATAAAGATTTATGAACCGTAGTTGAGGTTCTAGGTCCAACTAATATTGGGGCTAACTCTTAGATGTCACCGCAAGATTGGCCTCCCAGTTCCGATGAGCTGTAAGGTCAAGAATACAAACACTAGTATTGTTTTGATCTATACTTGTTGTCCCATCACCACATATATCTTTGATTGATGGCAAGATGCACGATCGACTTCAGGTGGTTGTGGCTTGTTATTTCCGAGAAAGGGGATACAATAGAGCGATGACCTATTTGTTTTCTGCACGGCACACATGACTTTGGGTAACTTGTACTAGGTTGTTTAATCTGCATATGCTAGTTTCAGCTTCACGGTCCATGTGGATTAGTGGGTTCATAACTCATGATGGCGGAAAATTGATCATTAGAACTATCAATGAAAATACATCTTCCTTAAAAGGTCAACATATATGGACTAAAATTTTTATACGCTCTTATAGTCATTGTTTGCCAACAGAGTGTGCAAATAACACTTAATTACCAATTATGATACTAAGGCAATCAACAAATATGTTGTATGCTTGTATTGTACTCCCTCGTCTGGAAATACTTGTCGGAGAAATGGATGTATCTAGACATATTTTAGTTCTCGATATATCCATTTTTATCCATTTCTTCGACAAGTATTTCCGGACAGAGGAAGTAGTAATTAGCATATTTGATAATGTCAGGGGATTATTTTTTAGCTTCAAAACTAACATTACCTTAAATTTCATGAATCTATTGAAAAAGTTCTTCATTTCTCTATCGACGTTATATTCTTGTTTGTTATCCAAGGAAAATGATGATTAACTAGGACAATAACTAGAGATGGTTCTGATCCAGGGGATGTTTTAGGGAAAAGAAAGTTGATATGCTTGAAGTCAAACACCAACTGGAGAAGAATTACTAGAGATGGTTCTGATCCAGGGGATGTAACGCATGTGAGTAGTTATTCTTGATCTTCACTTTCTTAGATGAACATAAATTCCACTGTCCATATCTTGTGAAAATTAATAAAGTAAATTTCCATTTTGAAACAAAACATATGTATTTGTAACAGCTACAGTGAATTTTACAACATAGTGTTACTTCCTATTTATGTATGATACTTCAAATGATAAATAGTCATGGATCAGAATTGGACATTCCCTAGTTTCATGTTTCTCCTACGTTATCTTACCTCCCCTATAGTTTTCAGTCAGCTTCTTCCAGTTGCTGTTAGAGTTTCCTTTCAAACATACTTCACATTAAATTAGGATAAGTACATGCATATTTTCATTCATGTTAATCGGATTGGTGCACCAAATGTTGATTTGCAGACTTAAAGTAATCTGGTTGTCACTCTTAAATGAGAAGCATTTCTTCACTATTTCCAAAGGATGGCACATAAACACAGTGGTTCGACCATATACGAGATACATATTCTACTTCATTCAATTTAAAATTATTTAGTTGAAGGCCAAACCTGCAACGGTTAATCCTAACAGAGATATAGCAAACTCATGTCTTGGTACAAAATATAAGTGTATAATTGTTGAATAGTTGTAGTTCTCGTATCCATACACTTTTATGATGTTACAATGCATATTTTTACTCCATTCATGAGTGTTATTATTTATTTGAATATTTTCACTATGCAGTATGTAGCACATGCGACTCCAGTCGACAAATACTATGGCTTACATGCCACCATGGATGTTTATGGTCACAAACTAAATCCTGGACAGTTGAGTTCAACCGGACTTTGGGTAAGCCACACTGGAGATGGTGCAGAGTCAAGTTTAAATTCGGCCGATGCAGGATGGCATGTAAGCACCAATTATTTTCATTTTCATTGTTATGTAATATATGTGAATGTAGTGACTACTAATGTTTCGGGCATTAGTGAGATGTTTGGAGAACAGGCTTTCCACAGCTGTCAAACTTCCCCATAAGATTTTTTTTCCATATCTTGGACAATTTTAACGCAAATACCCCCACTCTAATATAAGAATATGTTCATAAATTTCTTCTTGTATGAGGAATTTTTCTCTCTAATTTCTATCCTTTTGTATAGATCTCTCCAGATCTCTATGGTGACTCTTATCCTCACTTCTTTACCTACTGGACGGTATGTGATAGTGATGATTATATTTGATCTTGCAAGTAATCATGCTCATATGTGAAATGTATAGTTAGTCACACATGAATATATGTACATATATGCAACAGAGGGATGGATATCATAAAACTGGGTGCTTTAACATGAAGTGTTGTGGTTTCGTACGAGCTGATGGCGCTACTATAACACCGGGACAAATAATACATCGTGTTTCTGATGTTGGTGGTGGAATACAAACTCTCCACTACGGGAAAACGACGAGCTGCCGTGTGGGCCGCTCTTTGCCGTGTGCCCAGAAGCTCGGAACACGGCAAAGCCAGTCTATGCCGTGCAGGTACAAAAAGGAGCACGGCGAAAATAGAGAACACGACAAAGACGAAATAAAGAACACGGCAAAGACATGGACACGGCAAAACACAGACAGGGCACACGGCAAAGCAGAAAAGCACGGCAAATTCGGAGGTGGCACACGGCAAAGCTCACCGGCACGGCAAAAATTCGTGACACGTGGCTTTCGTGTCCTCTTTTGACGGGGCCGTTATAACGGCTGATCTTTGCCGTGTGCACAGGAAAAGAACACGGCGATGTGCACCTTTGCCGTGTGGATTGCAAAGACACACGGCAAACGTCTGTCTTTGCCGTGTTCCTTTGTCCGCCGACACGGCAAAGATTGCTTTCCCATCTTTTCAATTCCCGCCTTTCTCTTCCCGCCGATTTTTCCCGCCATTGCAGCCATCGCGTCCCTATATATAGCCGTGTGTGTCTCGGCTCGAACACAAAACTCACCCAACCCAGCAATTCTCCCCCGCCATCACCGCCGAAGCCCCTCCGATTCCCTTCTTCTGTCGAGATGCCTCTTCGTCTCCGCGCCAACCAGAGCTCCACGTCCGAACAAATAATTGATACTTGCATCGATTTTGACAAATTTTATATGGTTTTTTATCATAATCTTGAAAGGATTCTGTTGCTATACTATGTTTTCAAATTTGAACAAACTAAAATAATGTTTGCTTCAGATTTACAGAAAAAACCCTTTTGTTTTGACTTTTTTGTATATTTTTCATTTCTTGGCCAAACGAAACAAATTTTATATCTACATCTGTCAGATTATTTCTAGGATTGTGGTGGCAGGTGTAAAGACCCGGCACGCGGCTCTGGAGTGCGACCCCCTTCACGGGTCAACGGGGCTAGGGTTAGGCCGGCCGGGGCCCTTCGAGGGGTAGCAATGCCACCAAAGCATCGCTTCGGGTCCTCATACATGTCTTAAATTGTGGTGGGATGTTTGAACAGGCAATACGTGGCTCCGGAGTGTGGCCCCCCTCACGGGCGGCGATACCACCAAAGTAACGTTCTGTGGTTCTGGTGTTCCGTGAATTTTCCTGAACACTCAGAGCGTGATCAATTCATGAAAATTTATGATAAGCTGGGCTCAAATTTTGATTTAAAATGTTCCTATGGGCTAACCTAGCACAACCAGGTAGAAAAGTCCATTGGTCCAATGCCATCCGTCGAAAGTCAGAGGGGGTAGATCTCCGGGCGCGCACCTGTGCTTCCTGGGAAGTGTATGGGTGACCAAATGTCACCTTTGCCGTGCGCATCTGCTTGGCACACGGCAAATATGGCGACCACTGGTTCCTGGAAGGTGCTTTGCCGTCCCATTTGCTCGAGGCACACGGCAAAGCCCCTCCGGTTCTGCCGTGCTGGCGGCCTCCAGGCACACGGCAACCAAAATGCCGTGTTGGCAAATGAGAGGAGCACGGCAAAGAATCGGCCAATGCCGTGTTTGCAAATGGACGGAACACGGCAAAGAGTCTCGAAATGCCGTGCGGGCAAACTGAAGGAGCACGGCAAAGGAGATGCTGACGTGGCGCCGTCAGGTAGGCAGGAAACCGTCAAGTCCACTTTTGCCGTGTCAAGGGAAGGAGGGCACACGGCAAAGACTTTGCCGTGCTCCGCTCAGAAAGGCACACGGCAAATATTCTTTGCCGTGCCGTTTTTTGCCGTGTCGCCTTCGCCGTGCTCCAGGACACGGCGTTTGATTTGCCGTGTTGCGAAACGGCTTTGCCGTGTATATTGCCAACACGGCAAAGCTTGGTTTTCCCGTAGTGCTCACAGTCAGAGTGTTGAAGGTGAGAGTTGCATCGTTCTTCTTTTGCTATTAAAAATGTATTACAGTCAATTTTTTCCCATGCAATATTTTATTATGGTTAAAACTTATAAGCAGGTACACAATCTTACAACCCTTTTGTAGTCGCGCCAACAATTGTTATTTTTGTTTTCCTACATAGTCAAAGTGCAATAGAAAGAAGAGTGAGCTCTGATGAGTCGGAAAAAGAAAGCATTGCCTTTTTTATACTACAAAGTTCTTAAATACTTTCACTTTCACTAAATTTCATTCTATGGCAGGAAAAAAAATCTGGAGACTGGTGGGTTTATTGTGGGTTCAATAGTGTCCCAACAGCGGTGGGCTACTATCCTAGATCACTGTTCGCATACATGGGAGCTCATGCAAATCAGCTCGAGTTTGGTGGCTTCGTGACCACAAAAAGGGCACTCCTAACACATCCTATGGGAAGTGGAGCCAACCCAAAGGGTGCTGGCCGGGGTCGTCCGGCATCTTTTAGCGACCTTCGATTCATTGATCAGGATGAGAGGAGTAGGCCTATCATGACAGACTTCTCCGTTGTTGTGAGCAATGAGAAATGCTACTCTATTACTCCCATTGATCATGCCAAGTGTTTTTATGGTGGACCAGGCGGTTGTGTGGGATAATAGTCTCTTGGATTAGTTGGGTGCGACAATGTTCATTTGCACCTGGCCTATCGTACTTGTTGCTAACCTAATAAGACCATATGAATGGAAATAAATTGTGAAGAGGGTACTACTGGTTTGAATAATTCATATATGCATGCCATATTATATGTGCGACCAAGAAACCTCCCTCATTATCAGCTGCTAACACCAAGTACGGAAAATTTTCGGGAGACATGGTCAAAGCCCAAAAACACAATAATTAGCACATACGAGGTGGTCCCATAATGTTGCATTATATCACCATGCATGCGTTTGCGACTCGAAATATAGAAATATCAGCATATGTGCATGTATACAAAGGGAACATTACTACCGTCCATACCCACAAGAAGGACAAAAGATTGATTTTGTTAACCTCCCACTGGTCTCGTTCCTTTGTAGAGTAGGAACTCCGCGCCTCCATTCCCCGACCGCGCCGTTAACGGCCGTTTTCGACGCACCATCACCTGTTTCCGCACGTGGGTGATTTGCCACATCAAAACGCGATCAAGAATTTACTCAGTTCTTTTTGTCACTGTTAGAAATTCGGTTCGGTGCAAAATGTCACGAATTATAAAGTGATGGTTTTTTCGCTAATCATGACACGAATGTGGTGGTTCTGTGGATTTAACTCATCCCCGACGCGCTCGTCCTCCGCGGTTGTCCAACGCCGCCCTACGTGCTCTCTGCCATCCCCGGCGAGGCGGCAGGGCGAGTAGCGACGCTCGCCCCCTGCTTGGAGCCGCCAGGTGCTGGTGCCCGCACACCCCCCAGCCTGCGGGTGCGGCAGCGGCAGCCGGAGACGGTGGGCCACACTTACCACCAGGCGATGAAGAAGGAGGCGCGGGGCGGTTTGAGGCACGGGTGTGGGTCATCCAGATTTGCGCCAGAGCCGCTGGAGCACGGCTCCGCCCAGATGCTCTAAGCGCCTATATGGCAACACATCCGTGCAAAGGATCAACTGGCTACCGCCGTTGGCCACATGCACGATTGTTTGGTTCGAGCAGCCTTCCGTCATGTTTTTGTAGTTATTTTATTTATTTCTTTCACCAACTGTAGTATTTGTCACAGACTATTTGACCTTTTTTAGTTCTCTTATTTATTTCTTCCACCCACTGCAGTATTTGCCACACAAACTATTTGACCGGTCAACAGTGCCACATAGACTAATTGACCGGCCAGTAGAGGCAAAATACAGAGCTTTGCGGCGAGTCATAATCACTGCTGCAGTGGGTTTAGCGACCGTAACGAGCGTACTTCGAAGTCCAATGATCGGAGTGTGCTTTAGACTCAATTTCAGTGACCGACAGTGTATTCATCTCTTCCACGCACTGACAGGTGGGAGCCACTTCAGTATTTGCGACGGACTATTTGACTGGTCAACAGTGCCATGTAGACTAATTGACCAGTCAACGGAGAAATCCAGAGCATCTTTCAAGATTGTGTTTCTACAGTCAAAGCGGTGATGAGGGGAGTGCTCAGGTGTGATGTAAACTGAATTTAAAACAACCTTATCAGGGTCCCTATAGTATTTGACTGTTTGTTTTCAGAGGGAGTGAATTTTTTCCCCCAATGTCTTGCAAAATTGTGCTCCAACATGGCAACATACTCTTCAGAGCTAACAAAATGCGTCATTTTTGGCTGTTATAAGGCATTAACCTCATTATTTGTGTTTCCATTCATGGTTGTTGTACATGAAAGGTTTACTTCTGAGCTATAAACATAATGATTGTTTGCGATGCAGAATGCCATGCTTTGGTGTTTTCAATGCTTTGCGCTGAAAAATAGTTCAGATATGTACTACTAGTGGTGAAACTGCTTAGATCATTACCCTTTTTCATTGTATTTTAGTTCTTGGTTCATGATTATTTTGGTGAAACTGCTTAGATCATTACCCTTTTTCATTGTATTTTAGTTCTTGGTTCATGATTATTTTCCACTTCTGTTCTCTGACATCAAATGGTTGCAGGCCATGCTCTTTTAGAACTTATCCACTGGACCGTTTGATTCCTTCAAATCAGCCTACTATGGTGCTGTAGAGGGGAGTTCAGTGGCAAGGATGTCAAGTTCCTAATTGGTGACATTGAAGCCAGCCAAGGGGCTTTCCAGGTTGGTTGCGTGTTTCTCTTTCTATGCAAGTAGTTGTCCATACTGTTGTTTTTGCCTTGGTGCTAATAGAAAAATTGTTGAAACATAGTACTTTGGGCTGAAAGAGGATCAGTCACCAGTTATCCTCATCCAAAACAGTGACTTGAAATTTTTGAAGGAACAGATTGAGGCTGACCAGATTGTAAGTAGCCGTTCCTTGTTTTGTTTGGTTGAAGGACTACAACATTATTATTTTGATGCCAGGTTATCTGTTTAGCTATTTCATTACTTTTTTTTTTTGAAAAGGAGGAAGACCCCCGGCCTCTGCATCTGGGCGATGCATGCAGCCACTTTATTAATTATTCACAAAGACCTTACAAAGTAGTACATCAGTAAGTCTGAAGCCACCATCTTGACAACATATGTCACTACTTCTATCCATTTGATGAAGGGGTGCTGATAGTCTGAGCCTAATACCAAACAGACCTCGCAGCAAAGCCTAACATCTAAAACCGGAGGCCCCAGCCAAGCCACATACCTGGTCTGGGGCACACACAAGTCCGGCGCACTCTGAGAGGCCGCCGCCGTCATCTTCCACTGATCCATCTTCAGAGCAGGTACTGACGCCACGACCTTGCCAGGTTTGCCATCGACACCACCACGGCACTCGACAGCGCCATCCTCCTGCGCGAGTCCGTCTACACACATCGAACGCCGAGACTCCACTGCGCCACGCCGCCGAGATCCACAGTCGTCGATGCGTAAGATGAAACACTGCTCCACCAAAGATGCTGTCCGCTGGTCCCTCGAGCCCGTGCACACCTCCAAGACTGACGCCCCCAAGGGGGAAACGACGCAAGAGCGCCGCCGTCATCCGATCTACCGATCTAGGGTTTCCCCCGGAGGTAACAGATAGAGGTCTGGAACTTCTCCATGGCGATGTCTTCAAGAAAAGAACGACACAGAAGAGTGCCGCCATCGCCGGCCTTGGCATCTAGCCGAGCGCAAGGTTTTCACCCAGATCTGTTCGAAGAACCTCCATCAAGTCTTGTGTACGGATCGCCGCCATCTCCACTGGGGACTGGAAGTAGGATCCACGCCGCCGCCGCCTGACCAGCCAGCAGCCGCACCGCGCGAGCAGAAGGGCCGCCCGAGATAGGCCCCAGCCGCGGCACCGGAGAGCCCTACACCAGATCCCGCCGCCAGCCGAGGAGAGGACGACGCCACGTATGCCCAGCAGCCACCGCCGCCGGTCCGTGCCGTCGCGCCGCCGCGCCCCACGCCCGCACCGCGCCGCCACTAGAAGAAAGCGTCTTGCGCCGCCATCCTCGGGCAGGAGGAGAAGAAGGCCCCGCCGCCGCCCAGGCTGAGCGGGCTTTGCCCGGCGACCTGCGCCGGCGGCGGTGAGGAGGGGCGGAGGAGGGAGGAGAGGCGAGGGGCAACAGATCTGGGCTCCCCCCGGCCGCCTGCGGGGACGGCGCGAGGAGAGGAGAGGGGTGAAAGCACATTTGCTCCCTTGGTGGTTTTAGTAATTCATAACAACATATATCTCATTGAACTAATGTCCATTCAAGATTAAGATTTCAGGATGTTCAATGATTGGCATGGCATGGACTAGAGAAGTGGACCCCTCAAAATGCTAAGGACAAGGATTGGCAAAAGATCAAGACTCTACATTTTTGGTTTAGTGATCCAAGATCACATTGAGTCCATAGGAAAGCCAATACTATTAAAAGGGGATGAGGTGTTGCTTAATGGTCTTTTTGCTCAAGTGCTTAGTGACAGTATTCCTAAACCCTCAACCACTCTCTCTACCCAAATATGTCCAAAACCTACATTCCAACTCGGCCCCACCGAAATTCTCTATCCGGCCCCACCGAGTTCATCCAAGACTTAGCCACTGCCAAAACCCTAACAAATCGGATCCACCGAAATGGATCTCGGTCTCACCGAGATGGCCTTGCCAACTCTCTGTAATCGTTTGCATTCACTTCGGTCTCACCGAGTTATGCAAATCGGTCTCACCGAGATGGCTTGCCAACTCTCTGTTGCCTTATTGCTTCGCTTCGATCCTACCGAGTTGATGCAATCGGTGCCACCGAGATAAGAATTGTCCTAGCCATTGCACTTCGGTCCATCCGAGTTGTTCGTATCGGTCCCATCGAGATTCCTAAAGTTCATATCTTTTACACAGTTCGGTGCTACCGAGATTATTGTTTTGGTGCCACCGAGTTGGGTCAAAAGTGTGTAACGGTTGGATTTTGTGTGGAGGCTATATATACCCCTCCACCACCTCCTTCTCAGTAAGGAGAGCCATCAGAACGTGCCTATACTTCCACCATACATTTTCTGAGAGAGAACCACCTACTCATGTGTTGAGATCAAGATATTCCATTCCTACCATTTGAACCTTGATCTCTAGCCTTTCCCAAGTTGCTTTCCACTCAAATCCTTTTTCCACCATAGCCAAATCTGTGAGGAGTTGTTTGAGTGCTGGGAAGACTATCATTTGAAGCACAAGAGTAAGGAGTTCATCAACAACACACCGTCTATTAACTTTTGAAGTGTGGTGTCTCCTAGATTGATTAGGTGTCACTTGGGAGCCTCCAACCTGATGTGGAGTTGAACCAAGCAGTTTGTAAGGGCAAAGGAGATCGCCTACTTCGTGAAGATCTACCCCGAGTGAGGCTAGTCCTTCGTGGACGTAAGCCATGGTGGAATAGACAAGGTTGCTTCTTCGTGGACCCTTCGTGGGTGGAGCCCTCCGTGGACTCGCGCAGCCGTTACCCTTCGTGGGTTGAAGTCTCCATCAACGTGGACGTACGATAGCACCACCTATCGGAACCACGCCAAAAACCACCGTGTCTTCATTGCGTTTGAATTCTCCGATCCCCTCCTTTACATACATATGCAATTGCTTACTTTCCGCTGCTATACTATTAGAATTGCATGTGTAGGGTGATGTTTGACATGTACTATTGCTAAAATCTGCCCACAATTAAAATCTGTGAAAATGTTAGGTTTTATTTGGTCAAGTAGTCTAATCACCCCCCCCCCCCCCCCTCTAGACATATTTTCGATCCTACAAGGGGAGACAGCTATTTTATTACTATTAATTCATATTTGTAGGATGGTAAATTGACACCATTCAGAAAGTCCGAGCCTATCCCCGAGGCCAACAACGAGCCTGTGAAGGTAGTTGTGGCTGACAACGTCAATGATGTGGTCTTCAAATCTGGCAAAAATGGTATTCATCTTTGTTAATCTTTTTTCTTTGCTGGATTAAGGCTAGCTGTATTAAGTCACGCTGATTCCTTCAGTAAGGTTGGTACTGTATGGTCTATAGATATTAATCTTATCGTGCCATTCATTACAGAGCAAGGAAAACTTGCTATATGATATGGAGATGCAATCAGCCAAACTTTCTCCTACCACATGTCACTTTTGAGTTACATTTTGGAGCCATGGATTGATTTCACCTGCCCCACGCACCACATACAGGATCACCAGGGGGACGTTGTCGAACTGCCTGTTAACATTTGAAGTGGCAAAATACTCTTTTTTTCCCTCCTTCACAGAATTGTGCACACCTGGAAGGGGGGGGGGGGGGGGGGGGGGGGGGCACAGCCCCCCAGCACTACACTAAGTTGATGTACGGTTGGCTTCGACGGCCGAGGTGGCGACGCCGATGGCGGCCAGCCCGGCCGTGGCCGCGACACATGTGGCCACCATGCCTCCCGCCGACGGCAGAAGGAAGGCGACGACGAGCACTGATCCTCCGGCGCCGTACGCCGTGAGGAGTGCCACCCCCTGAAGAAGGCGCCTGCGCATCGTCAGGTACATATGGAGTTAACACTCGAACACTCACATTACCTAATAAACCTTAAACTAACAAAGACGTTGTCACTCGAAAAACCCCGTGATACGAGTGAAGATCAGGTAACACATGCAGTGGCGGAGCTACGCGGGGGGGGGGGGGGGGGGGGGGGGGGAGGGGGCGGAACACAAAATGTACAATCTTTTCCGGAAGTAGAGAATGGAGAAAGAAACTTACGTGATCGTGGAGAGTATGTTCTTGTGGTGCAGAATTGCTTCAAGGATGCCAAGACTGCTTCAAGAAGAGTTTAATTGGACGAATGAATGAAACACACCCAATCCAATTGGAAGAGAGCAACGCAGCAACCACTCGGAGTAGAGACAGAAATAGGGGAGGAAGAAGAATTCGTGGACTTTGTCCAAAAGTTATATTAGGACCTTGCCATAGAAGAGTGATTCCACGATGCGAAGGTAAACCCTAATTAGAGAATAGTTGGAAGCCAGATAGATGGATTGGAGAGATTCATGCTAAGTAATGATGATCTAGAGATTAGTTGTCTCTCTCACCCTCTAAAGATAAATTAAAACTGTGATTAAACAGTTCCCAATCTCAAATTAAACCAATTGCTAAAGTAGTGGGGTACAAATTTTGTTTGATTCTGATTTACGTTACCACAAACCTCAGTAAGGCAAGATTACTGTTTATAGCCTATTTTCCATCGAATTCGAGGAACAATTACATTAATTTTCAAAGCATTAAATTGCAGATATTTTCCTGTACATATCATGGGTTGTATCATTTGCTATTTTTGGATAAATAGATTATATAATGTACTCCCTCTGTAAACTAATAAAAGATCTTTTAGATCACTACTTTAGTGACCTAAATGATCTTATATTAGTTTACAGAGGGTTTACAAAGCAAATAGTATGGGAGCATGTTTAAAACTGTGTGCCGATGCGTAAGGAAAAGTTAGTTTTAAAGGGTTCGTCGAGAGACGAATATGGGGTTGTAGTATATGTTTGTGTGAAAATCTTTGAATAGTTTTCTTAACTGAGTTTGGCCCGCAGGTTCTGACTGTTGCAGCGCAAGGAAATTCCTTCCATTGATCACGCCTTTAAGGCAATTCCATGAATGGCTTTCTAGATGCTTAGGCATCATGAAGCAATGCCACAATGTCAGGGCCGTGGAGGCCACCTGGTAATTTTTTTGCATTGTGTTAATATTTTTCAAATTAACGATTTAAATTAATTTGTATTTAATTTTATGTTTTGAAATATGTGTATTTACATTTTTTTTGAAAATAAGAATAATAGGAAAAACAAAAAAATAAAGAACAAAGGGAAAAACAGATAAAAGACGAACTAACAAGGAACCTACCTGGGCTGGCTCAGTCGTCGGGACGCCTGACGCGAGCGCTCCCTTCGTCTCGCGTCAAGGGAGACATATGGGCGCCCCAGCCGCGATACCTATCCTCTTTGAGAGGTCCTAACCAGCGCCACTTAGGCCAACTGGCCCCTGCGCTCGCGCGATGGGCCGGCCAAGCTATGCCTCGTGGGTTGACATGTAGACCTTTGCTGGATTGCTAGGTGGACCGGTTGAAAGGCTCACACTTGGACTTTATTATTATTGACCAGTTGACTTTTAAAAAATATTTGAAAAAAATTGTAACACTGAAAATAAACCAAAGTAGAAAAAAAAATTGTGGGTTAGAAAACAGTTCATAAATTTCAAAAAAGCTCAGCATATGAAAAATGTTCAAAAATTAGAAAAAAGTTCATGGATTTTGAAGAAAAAGTTTGCGGATTTAAAAAAAAATTAAAAAATTAAAAATATTTGCGGATATGGAAATGGTCATGCATTTTAAAAAGTTTGTGGATTCGAATTTTTTTATGGATTTCAAAAAAAGGTTATAAGGTTTTCATAATTTGGAAAAAGTTAATGAATTTGGAAAAAGTTTCACAAAAAATTTAAGACAGATTGCGGCACCCCCAACCCTAGCCAGTCCTATTTCCCCTCTCCCTCGCCTCCGTGCCGCCACCTCCAATACGCTCGCCGTCCGTCGGTAGTCATGGCCCGACAACGGATCACCACGTACACCACGCTCACTCCGGAGCGGTGGTGGAGGCAAACCGATGCTTCCTCTTTGCAGACATGGTGTCCGACGAGGAGCCAGAGCAGCGGGCGACACCAAGGACCAGGAGGTCGGTCCGTCCGGCAATGCCGGCACGGAGGTCATCTACATCTTCGGTGACTAGTAGTATAGGCTAGTTTTAGGTTATGTATGTACTAGACCTAGGCATGGGTGGCCCAGCTCGAGAAGCCCGGCCCGAAGCCCGACGTCTGGGCCGAGCTCGGGCCTCACTTTCTTGCCCATGGCCCAGCCCGAAGCCCGGGAAAAGCCTGGTAAAACATGTTTTCTGAGAAAAAAATATGTATAATATAGTATATATATATATATAGCCCCGAAATTAGGTATTTTATTAAATTTAATAGAGAAAACAACAATTTTTATGGGCTGCGGTCCGGGCCGGGCCCGGGCTTGAGAAATTTTGGACGGGCTTTGTGAAGCCTGACTCGGCCCGGAGAATGCCCAGGTTTAGTATGTACTTCCATAGCTTTTGTGTTGCATGTTGTAATATGGTTTCGAGGTATGAAATTTGAGGTATGAGATTGCACCAGACGCAAAGTGAATGGTGACCGGGCCCTCTCCGCGGACGCGCCCGGACGCGTCCATGGACGTATGAGGGATCAAAATTGTCATATGCTCTTAGTCCCGTTTCTTTATTCTAAATTTTTTGATCTTCTTTTTCTATTGTGTGAAGAAAAGGGAAAGAAGTTTCGTAGAGATAGGTGTGGGGAAATCCCTTAACTTTGGAAACAAAAGCTATTTTTGTTTAGCGATCTCTGGTCATAGAGATCTCGAGGCCACCTATACCCATAGTGGTATGGTGGGATAGAAGAGTAGGCATGTGAGCTTCTATCAAAAGATACCACTATTGAATGAGGTTATTGTTAACATCGAGCTCGTCTGTATCTGTTGGGATAGTGACCAGCTTCTTGAACAACTCTAGCATGACTACCCTATTGATGGCGATGCCAATATGAGTGGTAACCTATATTCGCCGTGGGGAACGGGTGCGAAGAGGATTTACCAAAGTCTGGTAGAGTCAAACCAATTCTCCATTACTCTGAAATTTTCCTACAAGTAGAGAGAGGTCGTACGTGGAGAAAGAAACTTACGTGGTCGTGGAGAGTATATTCTCGCTTGTGCTACCAAAGTCTGGTATATTCTCGCTTGTGGAGAAAGAAATTTACGTGGAACGTAAAGCCCAAAGTCTGGTAGAGTCCAAATGGCCTGCTTGCGCGACCTAATTACAATGTGATTACATCCCACAGCTGCTAAACAATGTGCTAGGGTTGATGGCGATTGCTATGGTTCGCGGCGCGGGGATGTCTCTGGAAGCTACTACACCCCGTGCCTACCCCGTCCCCTGCTATATATTAGCCGGTGGGCTCTTCGTGGGCCGAGTGGTATATGTACGAGGACAAAATTGCACTCGATGAAAGAAGTTCCATTTTTCATCCCCAAACGCCTGCTCTGCTCGTCAACTTCCCCATACGAGTGCTCCAGTTCCCTTGCAAATATCTAGGGCTGCCCTTATATTTCATGAAGATCACCAGGGCGGAAATCCAGGCGACCATCTTATCCAAGGCCGACCATCTTATCCAAATCCAGGCAAAACTCCGTTTGATGGACTCCGTCCTATCGGCCATTCCCTCCTACCTCATCTCGGTATTCAAGATGGATAGCTGGGCCATCAAGCAAATTGATAAGTTACATCGCAACTTCCTTTGGAGCTCCAAACCAGATGCCTCATGAAGGTTGGCGTTGGTCAACTAGGCTACGATCTGTCGTCCCAAAGAGCTAGGTGGCGGCGTTTTGGATCTCCACCGCTTCGACCGGGGACTGCGTCTCAGATAGAAGTGGCTGCAGTGCTTGGGTGAGGACAGACCTTGGCCAGGTTCTGCGATTTCCTGTGACAAGGATGGCGAGGCCCTATTGGTGCTGCAACTACTATTACTCTTGGCAACGGAGAGTTGGTCCTCTTCTGGCAAGACCGATGGCTGGACCCCGTCGCTCCTTGTCACATTGCCCCAGATCTTCTCCCTGTTTGCACTTGCAAGAAGCTATCAGTCAAGAAGGCGTCGCACAACCAAGCCTGGATGTCGGGGCTGCACAAGATCTCCACGATCACCCAACTGGCACTGTTTGTAGCACATCCAACTTCAAACCTGCTGTTCAAGATTCCTTCAAATGGAATTGTGACCCATCGGCAATATACAGTGCATGTACGGCCTACCGCTGCCAATTCCTGGGCTCCTTCTCCACAATCAACTTTGCTAGGCTTTGGAAGTGCAAGATCGAAGGCAACTGTCGGTTCTTCATGTGGCTATGGCTAAAGGGATGCATCGTCACTAACGACAACCTAGCAATTAGAGGGCTGGATCATAATGATTATTGCAATCTGTGTGACCAAGAGGATGAGACTCCTTTCCACCTTACCCTGAAATGCTCTTTCTCCTTGGAGGTTTGGTTCCTGGTTTCTTTGTGGACTGGTACTCAGGCCTTTAGCTTCAGCGCCACATCCTGCATCTCCATTGCTTCCCGGTGGAGTGATATGATCCGAGAAGGACATAAGAACAACCATCTACACCTGCTAGCACATTTGGAAGGAGCAAAACAGATGAGTTTTCGAGGGTTCTTCCTTAAGCGCTGCTGCCCTTCTTAGCCTCATCAAACATGACATCTTGCAATCTTCGTCTTCAACTCACTGGATGTCGGATGACGAAAACTACCCACCTCCAAACCCAAATTAATTTGTAATATTTGTGTACTGTAAACTACCCACCTCCAATCCGAGATTAATTTGTAATATTTGTATACTGTTCTGGGCACCTACGTACGCCTTGTAAAACTTTGTAGCAACTTTTCTATGTTTCTCCCTTCTCAATATATATTCAAGCATTGTCAATTCCTCAAACTATAGTCATAGCTAGCTAGATAGACACCCATACACAGCTGATACGCATATCAATACATGAGTTCCCTAACATAACCTACTACTCGTTCAGAGCTCACAACTAGCTGATACAAGACGTACACCCATATAAACAGCTCGGAGTTCTGTAACATAATGAAGTACTGGCATAGTAATACATGAGGGAGTTCCCTAATATAACCTACTACTCGTTAAGAGCTCACAGCTAGCTGATAACAAGACGTCTCAGCTTGTTCCACTAGTTCATCACCTCAGCTTGTTCCGCAGGACGCTGTTGCAAATGGCGGCTGCGATGCAGTGACGCTTTCTGCAACATGATCTCTGTTGCAAAAAATGACAGCATGGAACTTGTTGCAGGAATACGGAGAAGAGTCTAGAGCTGTTGTTGCAAATTTTGCAACAAGGGTCCTTTTTTGCAGTAATACAAAGAATAGGCTAGAGATGTTGCAAATTTTGCAACAATGGTCTTTTTGCAGAAATGAGGTTTGCAACAAGGGTCCTTTTTTTGCAGTAATACAAAGAATAGGCTGGAGATGTTGTTGCAAATTTTGCAACAATGGTCTTGTTGCAGAAATGAGGTTTGCAACAAGGGTTTTGTTGTAGGAAAATAGAGAACAAATTTTGCAACAAAGGTCTTGTTGCTGGAATGAGGTTTGCAACAAGGGTTTTGTTGCAAGAAAATAAAGAAGAGAAACGAACGGCTCGCGTCATACAATTGGACGGCTCGCGACCCGGCCGGTCTTTTAAAAAGATCAGCCGGCGGACGCGTAGCACGCCCCCTAAATAAAGGCCTTTGTAAAAAAAGATTCTAGACCTGCTGTATCAAACCATATTTAAAAAAGGCCAGGCTGGTAGATACGGCAGCTCATATAGACGTTGAATATGCTATAGCTCCCGCAAAAAAAAGAATATGCTATAGGGCTTTTTTTTAGTAGAAATATTTTTACCCCCTGCCCATTACAAATTGTAGCATGAAACATCTAGGTTGAACAAGCATAGGTTAGTCAAATCTTCCCCTTTCTGCTGCTTCCTTGGATTATTGTTGGGATTTCGATTTTTAGATCTTAGACGAATGATCTTTTTAGATGTTTATTTTTCATTGTACAAGTATATATAATTATATGGCTCGTACTTAAACAGTGTGCATTCCCCTTTATCTTGTAAACACTAATGGTGGGGTGATTATTCGTTCACTGTTTGTTGTTATTTCGAACATTGATCCTAGCTACAGTATCATTTTCATCAACTTTTGTAAAGCTGATATAAGTACAAGCATGCCTTACAATAAGGAGGTGAGATTTCTTATTTAACCAGATCCCTTACAGGATTTTCCTATTTTTATTGTAGCGCACAAGAATTAACTTGAAATCAGCTAGCAAAGAGGAGCTCGAACGTGAGGCAACCTTCTTAGGGGATCAGATCAATGAGTGTGTGAACCGTATGCTGTATGATTATGATTTCCCTTTTCTAACCTTAATATTAGTTTTTTTTCTGTCATTTAAATAATCATATAACTATACATGTTTTTCTGAAGCAAGGAGAAGGAGAGGTCTGATCTAATCATGAAGGATCTTTGGGGTTCTCTGAAGCGTATTGCCTGTTGTGCTGCTGTGGTGAAAGTCATAACGCTTGTCATTTCTTATCAACTAGCGGAAGAAGATGAGGTGATGGACTAGTGTTGCAGGAACTGTTGCTGCGTGCGGTATCGGCGTTTGTGGCTGACCTCAAGGAGGCGGCAGCCATGGCTGTCCACACCGGTGCTCCTCCGGGACGATGACGACATAGAACGACGAGCGACAGCGGATGCGGCTCCGGCGGTGGCATGCCCCACAGAGGAAAGAGAGAACTGAGAAGAGATGAGAAGAGAAGGGGCGCGGGTTGCGGAGCAACGACATTTGGTTTGGTGCGCGCTTGAGGGGAGGTGCATTCATGGGAGTGATCTGGAGGTAGGAGACAAGGTTGGGGATCCATGGCAGGGCATGGGAGATAGGAGAGGAGGAGATCCATGGCAGGATCAAAGAGGAAGGAGAAAGACCGGCTCACGAGAGCATGTGGTTGTGCTACTTCGTCTGTAGATAAGATGAAAATGGACAGCGGTGTGTGGCTGCCCATGGGGCACGTGACGTACAGATGAGGCAATCGCAACATCTTGCGTGTTGCGCTTCATGTGATTGCAACACGGTCTATGTTGCAAACCAACTGGATTAGGCTGCGTGGGGGAGTTGTGTTGCGCGTTGTCCGAAAGAATTCAGATCTGACGGCCGTGGAGACGGCCGACGTGCACCGCGCTATCAGCCGGATGAGTCCAATCATTTCCCTTTATTTAGAGCAATATATGCCTAGAATCTTAGGGTTGGTTTCAATAAAAGATGATGGCATTTTCTAGAATTTAACATAAGAAACTAGTGGCAATTTTACATGCCAGGAGTGCGCGCCCTAAAGATTACAAAAATATAGCAGTCTTATGTTTCTAAAGATTATAAATCACTAGGGTACTAGTATCCAGATTTATCCCATTCACGTTTGATATGTGTGTGTGTACCCATGGTCAAACCCCCCCTGCAGATCATGGAAGATATCATTCTATTGACGCCCAGCCATCCACTGCCCGCATAAACTCCACACTGAGCAAGTTTCAATACACCCAGGAAACAAGCAAACATATTGCCTTTCTTGATCTTGAACCTAGTGGCTGACATGATTTATTTGTGCAGGGATTGTGTCTATGGTAGCAAAGGGAAACTACTTGCAGAGATGAGGAGGGGTCAAAACAGCACATTTGAACTACCAACGTGTATCATAGAGGAGGGGTCGGGAGGTACCAGATTCCTGCTGGAGATGAGGCAGGGCCGGCCGCCGGCCGGAGGGGGGAGGCGGGGGGCGACGGCGGAGTGGAAGTTGGGGCGGCCGCCGGGCACAGGGGAGAGGCTGAGGGCCGGGGACTGGAGGCGGAGCGCAGCGGCGGATGTCCACACCCTCGCCATCAGGGTACGCAGCGCCATGGATGGCTGTGGACGGCGGTTGCTAGGGTTCAAAGCCAGGGTTGAGATCCTCTGCAGTACTGTACGGTGCTGTAGTGCGGATGACATGTGGGGCCGGGTTCACACGGCAGTGACTATACTGCACCGTACGCTACTGCAGAGGATCCTAACCCTCAAAGCCAACACTCTCCCGTGTGCGGCGCGGCGATGTCTCTGGAAGCGACTGCAGACACGCCCAATCCCTGGTATATTGAGCCGAGTGGTATACGTACGTAGACAAAATTGCACCGAACGCAAGAAGTCCCGTTAAACCCAAACGCCCATGCAAAAAAAAAAAAAAAAACCCAAACGCGGCCGCCATGTGCAGGCGACAAGGGAAGTGATCCTCTACCTCCGATAACCACCGGCCAGGGCTGGTCCCCTCTCCCTGTTTTTTTTCGAGGGAAAAGGAATTTTATTTCATATTGAGAGAGTTACAGTCGAGAGGCAAAAGATACTCAATACATGGTGGTCCTACGTGCATCCACACAGCCGTGGTACACTCTACTCCCTCCGTCCGCGAATAAGTGTACATCTAGATTTTATTCTAAGTCAAAGTTTTAAAATTTTGACCAACTCTATAGAAAATAGTAGTAACATATATGACATCAAATTGGTATATTATATCAAAGTACATTTCAAAACGGATCTAGTGATACTAATTTAGTGCCATAAATGCTGCTACTTTTCCCTAGAAAGTTGGTCAAATTTTTAATACTTTGACTTAAGACAAAAGCTATATGTACACTTATTCGTGGACGGAGGGAGTATACGACTTCTGAGGAATAAACTCCCTATGTCTCATCAATTCCTTAATTTCAGTCACGAGATGACCATAGGCAGAACGAAGAAGTCCGTTCCCTGATAGACAGAACAACGCCTCACTTGAGTCAGATTGAACGATGACCGAAAGAGTGGAATGTTGTATAGCTAGCGCCATCCCTTGCATGATGGCATGAATCTCAGCTTCCAGTGAATCGTTACAATTGAAAATAAACCGATATGCTGCAAAAATAAGTGAACCATCATGTCGTTGAAGAATCATTCCTGTCGCCGCCGCGCCAGATTCCACTGAGAAAGAACCATCAACTGATAGAGCAAGGTACTCAGTGAGATGGAGGAGGCCAATGTTTAGGACCAGGGACAATTTTCACTTCAGGCAAAGCCCAATCAGCAACCGGCATTTTACCTTTAATTATTTTCTTTGTACTGTACATTCTAGCATCTCCAATAGACTTCATATAACCGTCCAGAAAATCAACCGTAGTGGACCCTGTTCCTCCGCTCTGTAGTTAGGGTTTGATTTTGTAGGTCGTGATGCGCCGTTGGGGTGGTGGGAGCGTCGGCCGGACGAATAAATCTGCCTCAGCTCCACTCCCACACCGGTGGTGTCCTTCATGGCGACGTCTCAGAGTTGATGGCATCGTGTGTTTGCCGATCCTTCAGATCGGCGGCGATAGGGTTCATGGATGGTGTTGGTGAGGCGGCGGCGGCGACCCCTTCAGGTGTGTCTCTCCTTCTGCTATGTCCCCGTTGCTGCGGCGTTGTCTCTGACGTCACGGTGGAGCAGGGAGGTTTTGTCGTCCGGGAGTACGCGCAGATGGTTGTCTACACAGGTGACAGCTGCAAGAAGGTGCATCCTGTGCTGGATTGGTGGTTGGAGTCTGACAGTTCTGGTTTCCTCCTCCGACGTCGTAGTCGTGCGGGGGTGTCAGTTCTGGAGTTCGATGGCGTGTCCGGGGACACGTTGCCCCGGTCTGATCTTCTATATCTAAATAGCTACCCCCCACTAACTATTTCTCTCAACATGTAAGCATGCCACATCATCGCACAACATGCATGAGAAAAGCCCACCCTCACTAACATATGTCTCTCAACATGCAAGCATGACACTTCATCATGAAACATGCATGGAAAAAAGACCCATCTCAAGATGCAAACATATATGAGAATTTTCATTCTATTATTCTATTTATATTTAATAAACATCTTACAACTATACAATGATCAAACATAATAAATTATATGCATTTTTAGTTTTAGCCTTTTATATTATTACTTTAAATATTCATGTTTTACAACGAATCACATTGAAATATGTTGCAAAAATATTCCTGCAACAACGTACGGGGTATCATCTAGTTCTTTCAACGGCAATGGTTTTACTTCAGGCGAACTACTTTGGAGGTCCGTAAAGCTGCATATCAGCGATGGAGCCGCGTCGAGCTCGGGTAAAGAGGTGACCTGTCTCATTTCCCTTGGTGGAGAGGGACAGGCGCTGGTTTTTTGCGTAGGATTATCCTATCTTTTCAGTCTTGTAATGTCGGTGTTTACGTGGCTTGTAACTGAATCTTTATTTTATTAATGAGACACGTATTACCATGCAAAAAAAACCCAAACACGGCCCGAGGGACGAATACCCCTCGAAATTGAATTTGGTACAGTTTTCACGCGAATTTAAAGAAAATCATGAATTTAAAAATGTTTTCAGATTTAGAAAATTGTTTCCAAATTTTCAAATGCTTAAAAATTTAAACAATGTTTCCAAAGTTAAAATAGGAAAAACAAGATTTTTTTTTTTTACTTACAACCAAACCAAAAGAAAACACGCACAAAAGAAGAAGAAAAAACGTTCAGGAAAGGTTCTGGAATCTTACCGGTGAAACGAAGACACAGTAAAAATTGACAAAATGGGGCGGCACATAGGTCTCACAGCGTCTAAGAGGGTACGTGCATGGACACTATCCAACGACCCTACGCGGAATAGGAGAAAATTTCACCCGACGAAAAAAGTTCCAATTTTCATCCACAAATGCGGCTCGCATATTGTAACGGAGCTCCTATAGCGGGATGATGGGCGAGCAATTACGCCCCCCAAGCGCATTCATGAATTTGACAAAAATATCTACGAACCCAAAAATGTTCATGATTTAAAATAATTATTTTTGAATTTGAAAGATCTCAAAATGTTCATGATTGTTTTTAAACATGAATTAAAAATGATTTAGAATTTCAAAAAATAATTCTGAAGTTAAAAATGGAGAAAAAATAAAACGTAAAAAAAAATATTCATGACGATCTTTCTGGAATCGACTACATCCCCATTCCCACCCGTATCCTGATATATTAGCCGGTGAGCTCTTTGTTGGCCGGTGGTAAGTCTGAAAACGGTTTTTGGGTTCATGACTGCGCGAAGCTGAGCCTCTGCCAAAGGCTTTTTGGTTGGCAGGCCTTTCTCTCCTCCTACTGCGTGTAGAAAAAAGAGCAAACCCCGCTCAGTTCTTCGAGAGCAACTAACTATAGGTTACCCTTTGCGGAGGCCTCCTGGGTCACTTTTGGTGGCATGGGAGCACGTCAAGTGCTACGACCAGCCACTGCCACATATCGGATGCTGGGCGCTTCATTTGAATTTCTTTTATTATTATTATTATTTTTTACACATTTTTTGGGTTTTGATGGGTTTTGTTCCGGGTTTTTTTGGCTTTCGCTTGGTTTTCCCTAGGTTTTGGAGAAATGTTTTTTGCACGAAGTTTTTTCTTGGCTTGTGGATTTATTTTGTACATGTAGGTCAGCATTCCATTCCATGTTGAGATCCCACCAAAAATTCTGGTTAAAATCACAAGTATAAAATAGGTGGAGCCAAGTTTCACTAGTGCTCTCATTTGGCATGTTCACCATAGAAATTTTTCCAAAGCATAAGCTCCTTCATGTTTAACAATTTCTTGATCAATGGCCAGAAAAAAAAACCCAACTGCAACCTAAAAGTTAAGCGAACTATGTGAAACATAAAACGGAAGTCAATTGACCAATTGACCAATTGCAGCTCATAAGTTAAGTGAAATATTTGAAACATAAAATGGACAAATAGTTCATTTAGATGACCCATTGCGACAATTGGCGCAGAGACCAACTGCAGGTGAAAGTTAAGCGAACTATTTGAAGAATTTTTTCTCAACTACCTGCAAATGATTACGCTTATACTGCGTTCTTATTTGCCTTGACGATGAAGAAGTTAAGAAACGGAAAGCTAAGTGAACTATTTGAATGTTTTTAGCTTGACCTCCCCGCCTCACTGATGCACATTCTACCGTCACTTTTTGATGATGTCTGAACTATTGCTGGGTTGTCGTAGTCCTTGGTTGCTATGTCGTAGTTGTTCAATATTATAGAGCCGCTCCGCTGGATCCTAATTATTTGAAGGATTTTTTTCTTAACTGTTTGCAAATGACTATGGTCATACTGCATTTTTATTTGCTTCTCGTGTGCATCGCTTTCATGGGTCTGGCTTCTGGTCACTTGATCTAGGGGTTGGAGTGATCACTCTTGCCATTGATCTAGGTGTATATGTGCGTACAATTTTGTACATGGATTAGAGTGGAGGGGCGCCTTTATATGAGAGTGCAAACTGCGTTGCATTCACATGTGTGTTGGCCATCTGCTGCTCGATCCGTACTACTCGGCATTAGCTGGTTGCATTCACATGTGTGTTGGCCATCTGCTGCTCGATCCGTACTACTCGGCATTAGCTGGTTGCATGCCGTTTCTCCCAGTACGTTCCTCATCATGCCAAGGAGGATACATCATTGGTCGTTATACGTATCGAGAACTGCTTCTTCTCGGCTTCTTCTACCATCTCCTTTGTTTGCATTCAGATCGCATCGGAACCGTCTTGGTTCAATTCAGTGATCGTTGCCCATGTCCTTCTTTAGCCGGTCCGGGCAACCCAACAGCCAGGTCAATAGAGAGGCCGACCACAACCCCTATGGTACATGACTCGAACCGTCGGAACTGGGGATTCCTATTCGCAACAACCGAGATGACTTGGTACCATCCGGGCAGACCATAGAGTCCAAATACCGGGTAGACATCCGAAAACAAGGACACAAAATTGATCACCTCCGAGCTTGTGGCCCGTCGTGTCATCGGGGCAAAACCTAAGTGCAACCTTATCTTTTGTTGTCTTTTTTTATTAAAAGAGAGCCTCCCTCCAAAACTCCATATAAACGAACGAAGCGGCCTTTCATACAAACCGCTACTATCTTGATGCGATGCTTTATTACATAGCATTTCCATGCATTGCCTCCGTACGTGCAGAATCCTACTCCCTTGTAAAGTAATATAAGCGTTTTTATACTCCCTTGTAAAGTACGTATTACTTTACACAGAGGGAGTACAAATTAAAGTTGGACAGAGGAGAGTTAATTAATAAGCGAGTAAAAAAAATCGCATGCATGCATGCATTTGCGCTGTACCTTGGTCTGTACGTACCTCTCCGGTGCAGAACGCTCAGCCCACGGTCCAGCAGCACACAAGCTCCACCCCGTGGGCCTTCAGCCAGTTTTTTTTATATATCACGGCTTCCCGGTGATCGGGGCAATAGGCGAGGAAGATGGCGATACCGCAAGGACCTCAAGGAAGATGTACAGTATAACAAGATGCACCGGCCCGATTTGCAGGTCGAAGGCTCGAAGCTAACAATATTATGTTTCTTAAAAAAAAGCTAACAATATTATAAAGCGTTGGATACACTAAGGCTAGAGCACTAGTGCAGAATCAGCCTTTAGTCCCGATTCGTAAGGGTCTTTAGTCCCGGTTCAACAACCGGCACTAAAGGGTCGGGACTAAAGGCCCCCCCCCCCCCCCAGTCCCGGTTCGTCACGGCCCGGGACCAAAGGCCCACCACGTGGCACGAGCCCGCGCCGGGGGCAGGGGGGCCTTTAGTCCCGGTTGGTAACACAACCGGGACTAAAAGGTCCACGTGGCACGACCCCGCGCCGGGGGCTGGGGGGCCTTTAGTCCCGGTTGGTAACACCAACCGGGACTAAAAGGTATAGGGGTTTAGGGGTTTATGTTTTATTTTTCTTTTTAATTTTGTGTTTTCCATTTAATTCTTTTTTTTTGCGAGAAATTCTTTTTCATTTCAAACATATTTTACGCTACTACATACATACTGTACACGTCATGCATATATAAATAGAATTTCTCGTAGCCAATCATATATATATCATAGAATTTCTCGTACGACCATATGCGCATACACATATATATATATATATACAATTTGGTATATACAATTTCTCCTACAATTTGCAGATAATTACATGCATACAAAAGCAGGATTTTTGGGATGTATGACCTGGTCAACCAAAAATCCCGCAATTTGTAGACCAAAAATCCCGCAATTTATTCAGCCATGTAATAGTATGCTCCTTTGGGATGTATGACCTGGTCAACCAAAAATCCCGCAATTTCCTCTTGAAGTGCTCGTATGCGGTCCGTTGGTAGGAGCTTTTCCCGCATCTCCCTCAGCTTTAAAGAAGGAGATCAAGATGAATATATTAGTTATGTGTATATATATTAGATCATGGTAAAAAAATTGTGGATAGTGTTCTGGCAGACGTACCCAAAGTTGTCTTTCAGATCTGCTCCATTCGGACGTCATAATGCGAATGTTCTCGCAAACGTAGTATGCACATAAATTATTCCCCGACGCCTGACTCATGCACTTTACGAGAATAGAATTCAATCAGATAATAATTAATCAAGCATGATAATGGTATTGAAACTAGAATTAAAGAGATGCGCGGACACGTAGCTAGTACTACTTAATTACGTACCCTGGGTCGCACCCATTTCAGCTCTTGTTTCCATGCGCCTGGGACCTGTTTGATGAAGCTTTGCCAAACCCTGCCCGGCAAAAAAAATGAATAAAGGAGTTATTAATTAGTTGATATCAGGAAATGAAATAAAGAGCTGGCTGACATAGTGCGATAATGATTGAAATTACCTGTCGACCATCCCCTTCACGATTAAGTACTCTTTAGGTTCTTTAAGTAGTGAGTCCAGTACTTTAACTTTTCCCTCGTCAACTTCAATGATTAGCAGGAGCCAATGGAAACTGCATGCGCACACGTTTGTATAATTAAGCGGGCATGTGCATAACTCATCAACTATACTTATTAACATCTAGTAATCAAAATAGAATTTGTAGTACAAGACAGTAACACTCACCCGAAGTTGTAAGGAAATACTATTTCTGGTTGGGTATTTAGTTGCTTCAAAAACTCTAGCAAGTATTTCTCTGTCTCTTTTGGGTGACGTGACCACACCTCTTCATTAATGGTATTTGGGTCAATGAACCCAATGCCATAGCGTCCATCTCTTTTCATTTCATAAATCTTCATTCTGCATAATACCACAAAAAAGAATATAGTGAGGATAATTACAGCCAACGAACGAGCACAGCTAGAGACTTAAATTACAGAAAGAAATCACTTACAGACAATAGCAACTGACGAGAGATTTGTCGAGTGCGTCTTGATTGAATAACTGACACAATTTTTGAAACTCAACCCACAAATCTTTTGCATGGAAGTAATGCTCTTCCTTGACTTTCACCATGAGGGAATCTCGCCCCTTCTTGACTTCTCTCAGGTACCAGTCATGCAAATTGCGCATTCTCGTTGATAGATTCTCGACCTCCCTGACCAGATCTTGGCCGGGGACATATTTCCATGCTACTTCGTGATCTTGAATCTTGGGGAGTTCCTCGATGCCTAGGAGTTTTCAACAGTGACACCGGCCTCTCTAGCCATCTGTCTATGAGCGTCGGTTATTACCGGCTGATCGGCGGTACTCACACCATGTGATTGTACAATGAGTGGGGGGGGATCGATTGCACTGCCTGTTCTCCTAGCTGGGGAACAGTTTTCCCGCATTTACTACTCCTTGCTTGGCTCGAGCTCGACTCCTTATCTTTTTGTGCCACATATAACTTCTTAATACAACGCTCATAGTCTGAGTCCGTCCTCTTCACAGCCGGTTGAGCATTATCAATAAAGTGTTGTATGACTTCATCAGGTATTTTCTCCTTCGGCGGGGGCTGTTTCCGTGCAAAATGGGCCTTCACTTGGGCAGCCACTTCGGCCTTGTTTTCCTCGATAGTCATCTCGTAAGCCAACTTCTTTTTGGCAGGAGGAGAGGCTTTCTTGCTTGGTGCTCTCTTCCGCTTTGGAGAAGGCTGACGCGCCCGAGATCGATATGGCGGACTCGCGCTGATGGGCTCCGTCTCGGGGTGGGGTGGTGGAGACGGCTGACGCGGTGGCGGACTAGCGCCGCGCTGCGTCTCGGGCAGGGTTGGAGTCGGCTGACGCGGTGGCGGACTTGGAGGAGGAGTCGGTGGCCTTGGAAAGACGATGCAATCCTTTCTCCATAGAATGATACGATGTATGGCCTCTCCCAGTGTGCGCTCCTCGTCACCTCCAGGAATGTCAAGCAGTAGCTCGTAATATCCTGACATCACTTCATCAACCCCGACACGAGCATAGCCAACTGGAATCGGATTGCAATGGAAGTTTGCTTCAGGGGGATTTGTTAAAGCATAGCCGTCCGCTACCTTCATGGATATGTTCTTCACTTTCATGTGTAGCTCACAAGGTGTCGTATGTTTGATATCATCCGTTTTGGAACAAACGTTTCAACCGTGGTATTATAGGAGCATACCACATCAACTTGGCAGGAATCTTCTTTCTGGGGCGCTCGCCCTCAACATCACCAGGGTCATCGCGGCTGATCTTATAGCGCAATGCACCGCATACCGGGCATGCATTCAAATCCTCGTACTCACCGCGGTAGAGGATGCAGTCATTAGGGCATGCATGTATCTTCTGCACCTCTAATCCTAGAGGGCAGACAACCTTCTTTGCTTCGTACGTACTGTCGGGCAATTCGTTGTCCTTTGGAAGCATCTTCTTTAACATTATCAGCAACTTTTCAAATCCCTTATCAGATACACCATTCTCTGCCTTCCATTGCAGCAATTCCAGTGTGGTACCTAGCTTTTTCTTGTCATCTTCGCAATTTGGGTACAACAATTTCTTGTGATCCTCTAACATGCGCTGCAACTTCAGCTTCTCCTTTTCACTTGCGCAGTTTCTCTTTGCATCGGCAATGGCCCGACCAAGATCATCGGCGGGCTCATCTGATGCCTCTTCTTCAGCTTCTTCCCCCATTGCCGGCTCAACTTCTTCCCTCATTGTTGTACCATCGTATTCAGGGAACCCATGGCCAGGATAGCTGTCATCATCCTCTTCTTCTTCATTCTCTTCCATTAGGACCCCTCTTTCTCCGTGCTTGGTCCAACAGTTATAGCCGGACATGAAACCGGACGTAAACAGGTGGACGTGAATGGTTCTTGAGTTAGAGTAATTGTGATCATTCTTACAGACAGCACATGGACAACACATAAAACCATCCGCCCGCTTGTTTGCCTCAGCCGCAACCAGAAAAGTACGCACGCCATTAATGAACTGGGGAGAGCATCGGTCATCGTACATCCATTGCCGGCTCATCTTCATTACACAACACCGAAAAGACCAAATTAATACAAGTTCATACATATAGTTCATACACACTTATTCTTATAAAACAACATACAAACTCTCTAGCTAAAGCATTTAAATGCAACAACAAATGCGATCAAGATCGCAACTAAGGTAACAATTGATCCAACATCATAGTGATACCAAGCCTCTTGATTAACGACATATTTTTTAAATTTTCTAATCTTCAAGCGCATTGCATCCATCTTGATCTTGTGATCATCGACGACATCGGCAACATACAACTCTAGTTTCATCTTCTCTTCTTCAATTCTTTTCAATTTTTCTTTCAAATACTCGTTTTCTTTTTCAACTAAATTTAACTTCTCGACAAGAGGGTCAGTTGCAATTTCCGGTTCACATACCTCCTAGATAAAAAATATCTATGTCAACTTGATGGGCATAATTGTCATAAACGCGAAATGCAACAAATAGTTATAAAAGAGAATATATATACCACATCCGAATCATAAACCGGACGAGGGCCGACGGGGACGGATATCAAAGTCATGGCACTATGTATAACAAACAATCATACATGTAAGAAAATTATACAATTAACTATCTAAATCATACAAATAAGATTTTTTTTATAAAAAGGATAAGAACAAGAGGCTCACCAACGTGTGGTGCCGGCGACGGGACGGTGCGGGCGATCGACGGTGGTTAGGACGGGGACGGGAAGGCACTAAGTAAACCACACCTACACATATGCAAACTAAGAAGTTAATTTGAGCTCAAATTGCATATAAATCAAATAAACTCCCACATAATTACTCCCAAACTAAAACCCACAAATCACTATACTTATAGAGCATTGCACGAGCTAATCTAGCAATGAGAGATGAAAGGACAAAGTTGCTAACCTTTGTGAACACTTGGATTGATGGGGTGCCTTCAAATCTTGATAAATTTTTGCAAAAATGGAGGATGAGCTCGAGCAAGAGGGGAAGAACAGAGAGGAGAGGAAAGGGGAAAAACAGAGAGCTTCGGCTCGGGCTAGACGAAGGGTTTATATAGTGACACCTTTAGTCTCGGTTCATGTAACAAACCGGGACTAAAGGTTAACCTCTAGTCCCGGTTTGTGATACGAACCGGGACTAAAGGGGATCGTGGGGCCCCAGCTTGACACCAGCCTGCCACCAGACCTTTAGTCCCGGTTCATGTAACAAACCGGGACTAAAGGTTAACCTCTAGTCCCGGTTTGTGACACGAACCGGGACTAAAGGTGATCGTGGGGCCCCAGCCTGCCACCACACCTTTAGTCCCGGCTTGTGTCACAAACCGGGACTAAAGGTTCAACACGAACCGGGACTAATGATTCCCCTGCCCCTAGCCGTTGGAACCGGGACTAATGGTCACATTAGTCCCGGGCCGTAGTCAAACCGGGACTAATGATGCGAACGTAAAGTCGTTTTTCTACTAGTGGAGGTGTCTCTCCTAGCCAAGTATCCTATCAAAATCTAGGTTTTTTTTTTTTTTTTTGCGATGCTCTCAAAATCTAGTTGTACGCCCATCTCTAATAATAAACTTACACCTATTAAAGAAGGCGACCTTGGTTCTCATCAAACCCTTCCAAAAGGGCGAGTCATCCCTTTTTGACCAAGAGGTAAGTTCTAATCTACCCTGCAAAAAAAAAGTTCTAATCTCATTTGTTATTTCCATCATGTAGGTGTGAATTCCTTCTGGGAAACGGGTTTTGGCAGCATAAGTTCATCCAATATGGTACCCTCTTTTTGGAGAAAAAAAACTCAGTTCATCAAATATGGCACCGCTTTCATTCCATGGTCCTTTTTTTCTTCAAATAATGGTTTCTACTAATATACGGGTCTATATTAGTCAAAATACAGGTTAATCCTCCTGCCAGTTTATTAAGAATGCATATTGTTCCACTCATCCTTTGCAGATTAAACATATTAAAACTAATAGTTATATCTTAATACACTACAATTTCTCTAAGAAGTTGAAGTGCGGTGCTCAGGGTGGATGGGTCACACGCCCGACTTGTCTCCCCGGGGGTATGTTAAGACTAACCGCCACACGCGAGCCGGTTAAAATTTCCCTATATTTATAGTGTTTGTTATCTTAATTGATTATTAGTTCTCATGTCTTTTTTCTCATTTTCCTTGGCAGGTCCGTTAGTTTATAGTAGAAACGACCAGTATATATTCCTTCTTATCTAGTTCAGTTAGAATCACATAACATTTGTAGATGCGTTCATGTGCCTGTCTCTATTCCTTAATAGTACGGAGAATCTTGTGTAGAATGCCCTGATTCGGTGGGGAAGACCGAATTTTCTCACAATAATGGATAGGGGAATATCTTAGTTGGGATAGCTTTAAACACTCCGCTGGAATATATTAGTTTTAGGATGCTAATTCCGGAGCTGGAGTAGCATATATGCTTTACTTCCGTGACATGCATCCATATCCGCTGTAGTGAACGGAATAGATGATACATCGGATGGTACCTTCTAAGATCCTCTCCTCTGTTGCCCACAGGTTGGCATCTAGCCACAACAAAAAAATAAATAAAAATAAAAAATCCAAACGGTCTTTTTGTAGTGGAAAGGACAGTGGCAGCAAACCTGAAGTCAATTGCTTCCAATGACGCGCCGCAGCAGTACCTTACCTACTTGGTTTTATAAGCAAGTCACCACTACTACAAAACATGCTATTGATGTCGGTTTTGGCATCCGGCTGAAGATCATCGGAGCTAATAATACATATTATTTCAGCCAGTTGGGAAATCGACTCGGATACTCCTCCGTCTCAACCGTTTTCATATCCGATCCTTCCGAGATAGTGCACTATTCCCTCCACCACTGTCTATATAACATATACATATTTTGAAGTTTAAGTTTGACCATCAATTTGACCAATCGAATGCATTGTGCATATGTCACAAACATTATACCATTAAATTCATATTAAAATATAGTTTCAACGGTATAATGTCTATAACATATAGTAAATATTTTATTGGTAAAACTGATGCTCGAAGTTCAATCACAAAAATAAGCACGCCATGTAAATAGGAAATGAGGGAGTGGCTTAATCATTATCCCCGTCGATTTCTTCACTATTAATTTTGAATCGAAGCCATCCTTATCCGGCTAATAACAGACCAAGATTATTTCCTACGCAAAGCCATCCTTATCCGGCTATTAACAATCTAGGTTGTTGCTCTACGCACTAACAAACATTTTAGTATCTGCCAGGCCGATTCTTCCGTCGCCGGCTGGCGACTGTGGATCAGCGCCGTCACAAGTATTCTTGTGCCGCTGGCGAGACGGTGAAGAAAAGGGCTGGCGGACGTTGGTCCGATCTGGTTTGTGACCAGACAGGAGGTACTACGTCTATGCAACTACTAATCATTCTTATACATCGGCATAGAATCACTTGAAGCCTCATACGTACACTAGTGCTCACAACATCACAATTACTAATTGGCGTACTGGCATTTGTTTATCCCATTGTAGGTATAGCCAAGCCCGGCAGTAGCGGTAGCAACTCCAAATCTGCATTTAGGCGAGAACTTTCGAAAGTTCGTACTAATAGGCAAGAACAGGTGTCTGCCAAAAAAGCTTCTGGTGGCTCTCGCTCAAAGAAGCGGAGCTCCGTCAAGAGGAAACCATGGAAGGACAAATTGTACACCAGGCGTGCTCCTTCTATCATTGTAGATCTCATGGAAGACCTAGGTGAGCAGCAGAGAATAAGTATGCCGATCCTTCATCTGATGTTGTGATAAGTATGCCAATCCTTCCATGGTCGGTTACAATCAAATCATGGTCGGTTACAATCTAGGGATAAGTATGCAAATCCTTCAAATGTGCCTTGTACAAGAGATGGGTTTTCAGGGTTTACATAGTCTGAAGCTACACAAGCTTAATAAACCGATAGGGGCCTGGCTCCTAAGTAAATTTGATACAGAATTATTGCTTTTTTTCGCTGGGACAAGCAGGGAGCTCAAGATGACACCTGAGGATGTTAATCGTGTGAGTGGACTCCCTTGTACCGGCCAGATCATAATACCTCCCAGCACACAAGATGTCAATTCCATGAAAGCATGTTTTTGTGGTGTTTTTGGAAAAGATTCCTGGGATGAAATCACTATCAATAGCCTTTTGAAAAAAATATCAAAAATATATGCTGATCCGATGACAAATGATGAAATCCTCCAATTCAAGACCGCATTTGCATTTTGTGTTGTTACCAAATTCTTAGCTCCACAGTCCCTTAATAACTTCATATCAACACGATATCTCAAACCGGTGTTTGATATGGCGAACATTCATACCTACAACTGGGCACAATTTGTTATGGAGGAGCTCAGACAGGCAGTAGTATCGCTTCAATTAAAACTTACTCGCGGAAAAAACATTGGATGCATTAATGGAGTACTAAGTAATACTTATTGTTGTACGCTTGCTTTCTGTACTGCTATAATGAAGGTACATTTATTCATCCAGATCCACTACCTGGACAGCTTGGAAATTGGCAAAGATTGTCCTCCCGACAACATTCTTCCAAGGTTTGCTGCATACAACGACAGCGTAGTCGACAAACTCATCAAACGTGATATAGTTCTGCAGAATCGACTGCCTTTTCCGACGTACGGAAAACTAAAGGCAAAACATATTATGTATTTGCTACAAGGGACTGAAATATCATAGACTACATACTCTAATTAACTATGCCACTTCCATAATACGATACTCTCTTTTCTTCATACTTCGTACTCCATTCAGCATACTACATTCTGGTCACATAATACTACATTCTCTTTTCTACATACTACATCCTAATCTACGAAGCATAGCACGTACTTGTCTCCTCATACTACATACTACATACTACATTCTACACTTCCCATTCTACTCGATACTAATTTTCACGATACTACATGCTAACACTATATGGTCCTAGCACGATACTACATACTCTTCTCTGGATACTACATCCAAGTTTTTTTTAGCAAATGTGCATTATTGATGATCCACGACAATCTCTGCAGATACGGAATCCTCACAGCATCCCCTACTGTTGGAAATATGCCCTAGAGGCAATAATAAAATGGTTATTATTATATTTCCTTGTTCATGATAATCGTTTATTATCCATGCTATAATTGTATTGGTTGGAAACACAAATACATGTGTGGATACGTAGACAACAACATGTCCCTAGTGAGCCTCTACCGGACTAGCTCGTTGATCAAAGATGGCCATGGTTTCCTGGTCATAGACATGAGTTGTCATTTGATAACGGGATCACATCATTAGGAGAATGATGTGATGGACAAGACCCAAACTATGAACGTAGCATATGATCGTGTCAAGTTTATTGCTATCGTTTTCCGCATGTCAAGTATCTGTTCCTATGACCATGAGATCATGCAACTCACTGACACCGGAGGAGTACCTTGTGTGTATCAAACGTCGCAACGTAACTGGGTGACTATAAAGATGCTCTACAGGTATCTCTGAGGGTGTCTGTTGAATTAGCATGGATCAAGACTGGGAATTTGTCACTCCGTATGACGGAAAGGTATCTCAGGGCCCACTCGGTAATACATCATCACAATAAGCTTGCAAGCAATGTGACTAAAGAGTTAGCCACGGGATCTTGTATTACGGAACGAGTAAAGAGACTTGCCGGTAACGAGATTGAACTAGGTATGGAGATACCGACGATCGAATCTCGGGCAAGTAACATACCGATGGACAAAGGGAACTGCATACGGGATTGAGTGAATCCTTGACATCGAGGTTCGACCGATAAAGATCTTCGTAGAATATGTAGGAACCAATATGGGCATCCAGGTCCCGCTATTGGTTATTGACCGTGGAGGTGTCTCGGTCATGTCTGCATAGTTCTCGAACCCGCAGGGTCTACACACTTAACGTTTGGTGACGATATAAGTATAGTCGAGTTATTATGTTGGTGACCGAAGGTTGTTCGGAGTCCCGGATGAGATCCCGGACATGACGAGGAACTCCGGAATGGTCCGGAGGTGAAGATCTATATATAGGACGAAGGGAATCGGAGTCCGGAAGTGTTCCGGGGGTACCGGGTTATGACCAGGAGAACCGAAAGGGGTTTCGGGGGCCCCGGCAAGTGTTGGGGCGCCTCATGGGCCAAGGGGAGGAAGCACACCAGCCCACTAAGGGGCTGAACGCCCCCTCGCCCCATCCCACGATCACCAGAGGGGGTGGGGCGCTCCCCCTAGGGCTGCCTCCACCTGGCTTGGGGGGCAAGTCACCCTAGGGTTTCCCTAGGGGCGCCCCCATCTGTTGTGGCCGCCGGCCCCCCTAGGGGAAACCCTAGGGCGCCTCCTCCTCCTCCCTTTCCCCTATATATAGAGGGGTAGAGAGAGGGCAGCCACACCCCCATCTATGCCACGGCGCTGCCCTCCCTCTCCCTCGTAGTTCCTCTCTCTCTCCGCGTAGCTTAGCGAAGCTCTGCAGAGATTGCTCCACCACCACCGCCGCCACGCCGTCGTGCTGCCGGAGGACTCGAGCTACTACTTCACCATCGCTCGCTGGATCGAGGAGGTGAAGGCGTCATCAAGCCGTACGTGTGTTGAACGTGGAGGTGCCGTCCGTTCGGCACTTGATCGGGAGTTCGCGGGACGGATCGTGATTGGATCGCGAAGACGTTCGACTACATCAACCGCGTTTCTTAACGCTTCCGCTTAGCGATCTACAAGGGTATGTAGATGCAATCTCTCCTCTCGTAGATGTTCATCTCCTAGATCGATCTTGGTGAGCGTAGGAAAATTTTTGTTTCCCATGCAACGTTCCCCAACAGTGGCATCATGAGCTAGGTCTTTGCGTAGATGACATCATGAGTAGAACACAAAGGAGTTTGTGGGCGTTGATATTCAGATTACTTCCTTCCTTGGTCTTTTCTTGATTCAGCGGTATTGTGGGATGAAGCGGCCCGGGCCAACTTTACATGTCCACGTACATGAGACCGGTTCCATCGACTGACATGCGACTTTGTTGCATAAGATGGCTGGCGGGTGTCTGTCTCTCCCACCTTAGTTGAATCGGATTCGACGAAGGCGGTCCTTGTAGAAGGTTAAATAGCAACTTGCATATCACCGTTGTGGTTTTGCGTAGGTAAGAATCATTCTTGCTAGATACCCATAGCAGCCACGTAAAACATGCAACAACAAATTAGAGGACGTGTAACTTGTTTTTGCAGGGTATGTTGTGATATGATATGGCCAAAGACATGATGAAATATATTTGATGTATGAGATGATCATATTTTGTAATAGTTTATCTCGGCTTGCATGTCGATGAATACGGCAACCGGCAGGAGCCATAGGGTTGTCTTTAATTATTGTATGACCTTCGTGTCAATCATTAAGCGCTATGTAATGCTTTACTTTATCGCTAAACGGTAGCAATAGTAGTAGAAGCATGGTTGGCATGACAACCCCGATGGCGATGCGATGATGGAGATCATGATGATGGAGATCATGGTGTCATGCCGGTGACGATGCAGATCATGCCGGTGCTTTGGAGATGGAGATCAAAAGCACAAGTTCATGGCCATATCATGTCACTTATGATTTGCATGTGATGTTAATCTTTTTATGCATCTTATTTTGCTTAGGACGACGGTAGCATTATAAGGTGACCCCTCTCTAAACTTTCAAGATAAAATTGTGTTCTCCCCAAGTGTGCACCGTTGCGAAAGTTCGTCGTTTCGAAGCACCACGTGATGATCGGGTGTGATAGACTCTACGTTCACATACAACGGGTGCAAGCCAGTTTTGCACATGCGGAACACTTGGGTTAAACTTGACGAGCCTAGCATGTACATACATGGCCTCGGAACACAAGAGACCGAAAGGTCGAACATGAGTCATATAGTAGATATGATCAACATGAAGATGTTCACCATTGAAACCACCTCATCTCACGTGATGATCGGACTTGGGTTGGTGAATTTGGATCATGTTACACTCGGACGACCGGAGGGATGTCAATTTGAGTGGAAGTTTTTTAAGTAATCTGATTAACTAAACTCATTATCTTGAACAATAGTCTAAGTTGTCTGTGCAAATTTATGTTGTAGATCAATGGCTTGCGCAGTAGCTTCCCTGAATTTCAATGCGTTCCTAGAGAAAGCCAAGCTGAAAGATGATGGAAGTAACTTTGTAGACTAGGCCCGTAATCTGAGGATTATCCTCACGGCTGCCCAAAAGGCTTATGTCCTTGATGCACCGCTTGGTGAGCAACCCCCTCCGGCGTCTGTGGACGTTATGAACGCCTGGCGGGCGCGTGTTGATGACTACTCAATAGTTCAGTGCGCCATGTTGTATGGCTTAGAACGGGAACTTCAAAGGTGTTTTGAACGTCATGGAGCATATGAGATGTTCCAGGAGTTGAAGTTTATTTTTGAGAAGAATGCCCGGATCGAGAGGTATGAGACCTCCGATAAGTTCTATGCTTGCAAGATGGAGGAGAACGGGACTGTCAGTGAACACATACTCAAAATGTCTGGGTATTACAACTGTCTGGCTGAGTTGGGAGTTGTGCTCCCGCCAGAGGCGATCACTGACAGAGTTCTTCAATCGCTACCACCTAGCTACAAGAGCTTTGTGTTGAACTATAACATGCAAGGGATGAACAAGTCAGTCGCCGAGCTATTTGCGATGCTGAAAGTCACTGAGTCAGACATCCAGAAGGAGCATCAAGTGTTGATGGTCAATAAAACCACTAATTTCAAGAAGAATGGCAAGGGCAAGAAGGGAAACTCCAAGAAGAGTGGCAAAGTAGTTGCCCCTCCCGTGAAGAAACCCAAGGCTGGGCCCAAGCCGGAAACTGAGTGCTTCTATTGCAAGGGAACTGGCCACTGGAAGCGGAATTGCCCCAAGTATCTTGCCGACAAGAAGGGGGCCAACGCCAAACAAGGTATATATGATATACATGTTATTGATGTGTACCTTACCAACTCTCGTTGTAGTGCCTGGGTATTTGATACCGGTGCGGTTGCTCACATTTGCAACTCAAAGCAGGAACTGCGGAATAGACGGAGGCTGGCGAAGGACGAAGTGACGATGCGCATGGGAAATGGTTCCAAGGTTGATGTGATCGTCGTCGGCACGCTCGCTCTTCGATTACCATCGGGATTAGTGATGAACCTGAATAATTGTCATTTAGTGCCTGCGTTGAGCATGAACATTATATCTGGATCTTGTTTAATGCGAGACGGTTACTCATTTAAATCAGAGAATAATGGTTGTTCTATTTATATGGGTAATATCTTTTATGGTCATGCACCCATTGTGAGGGGTTTATTCTTATTGAATCTCGATAGTGACGATACACATGTTCATAACATTGATGCCAAAAGATGTAGAGTTGATAATGATAGTACCACTTTCTTGTGGCACTGCCGCTTAGGTCATATTGGTGTAAAACGCATGAAGAAACTCCATGCTGATGGACTTTTGGAGTCACTTGATTTTGAATCACTTGACACATGCGAACCATGCCTCATGGGCAAGATGACTAAGACCCCGTTCTCCGGAACAATGGAACGGGCAAGTGACTTGTTGGAAATCATACATACTGATGTGTGCGGTCCGATGAGCATTGAGGCGCGCGGTGGATATCGTTATTTTCTCACCTTCACCGACGATTTGAGTAGATATGGGTATATTTATTTAATGAAACACAAGTCTGAAACGTTTGAAAAGTTCAAGCAATTTCAGAGTGAAGTTGAGAATCATCGTAACAAGAAAATCAAATTCCTACGATCTGATCGAGGGGGAGAATATCTGAGTTATGAGTTTGGCAGTCATTTAAGACAATGTGGAATTGTTTCACAGTTGACGCCACCTAGAACACCACAGCGTAATGGTGTGTCCGAACATCGTAATCGAACCTTATTGGATATGGTGCGTTCTATGATGTCTCTTGCCGATCTGCCACTATCATTTTGGGGTTATGCGTTAGAGACAGCTGCATTCACTTTAAATAGGGCACCATCTAAGTCCGTTGAGACGACACCGTATGAACTGTGGTTTGGCAAGAAACCAAAGTTGTCGTTTCTTAAAGTTTGGGGATGCGATGCTTATGTCAAAAGGCTTCAGCCAGAAAAGCTTGAACCCAAAGCGGACAAATGCGTCTTCATAGGATACCCAAAAGAGACGGTTGGGTATACCTTCTATCTCAGATCCGAAGGCAAAGTGTTTGTCACTAAGAACGGGTCCTTTCTCGAGAAAGAGTTTCTCTCGAAAGAATTGACTGGGAGGAAGATAGAACTTGATGAGGTTGTTGAACCTTTACTTCAACCAGAGAGTAGCACTGCGCAGAAAGATGTTTCTTTGGAACCTACGTCAGTTGAAGAGGAAGCTGATGATGGTGATCATGAAGCTTCGGATCAAGTTACTATCGAACCTCGTAGGTCGACAAGGATACGTACTGCTCCTGAGTGGTACGGTAACCCTGTCTTGGAGGTCATGTTGTTGGACAACGATGAACCTACGAGATATGGAGAAGCGATGGTGGGCCCGGATTCCGACAGATGGTTAGAGGCCATGAAATCCGAGATGGGATCCATGTATGAAAACAAAGTATGGACTTTGGAAGTATTACCTGAAGGGCGAAAGGCCATTCAAAATAAATGGATCTTCAAGAAGAAGACGGACGCGGACGGTAATGTCACCGTCTATAAAGCTCGACTTGTGGCAAAGGGTTTTTCACAAGTTCAAGGAGTTGACTTCAATGAGACTTTCTCACCCGTAGCGATGCTTAAGTCCGTCAGAATCATGTTAGCAATTGCTGCATTTTTCGATTATGAAATTTGGCAGATGGATGTCAAAACAGCGTTCCTTAACGGTTTTCTTAAGGAAGAGTTGTATATGATGCAACCAGAAGGTTTTGTCGATCCAGAGAATGCTGACAAATTTTGCAAACTCCAGCGATCCATTTATGGACTGGTGCAAGCGTCTCGGAGTTGGAATCTTCGCTTTGATGAGGTGATCAAAGCGTTTGGGTTTATACAAGTTTACAGAGAAGCTTGTGTTTACAAGAAAGTGAGTGGGAGCTCTATAGCGTTTCTAATATTATATGTGGATGACATATTGCTGATTGGAAACAATATAGAACTTTTGGAAAGCATGAAGGAATATTTGAACAAGAGTTTTTCAATGAAGGACCTAGGAGAAGCTGCTTTCATATTAGGCATCAAGATCTATAGAGATAGATCGAGACGCTTAATAGGACTTTCACAGAGCACATACCTTGATAAAGTTTTGAAGAAGTTCAAAATGGATCAGTCCAAGAAGGGATTCTTGCCTGTTTTGCAAGGTGTGAAGTTGAGTAAGACTCAATGCCCAGCGACTACAGAGGATAGAGAAAAGATGAGTGTCATCCCCTATGCTTCTGCCATAGGCTCTATCATGTATGCGATGCTGTGCACAAGACCAGATGTCAGCCTTGCCCTAAGTATGGCCGGAAGGTTTCAAAGTGATCCAGGAGTGGAACACTGGACAACGGTCAAGAATATCCTTAAGTACCTGAAAAGGACTAAGGAAATGTTTCTCGTTTATGGAGGTGATCAAGAGCTCGTCGTAAGGTTACGTCAATGCAAGCTTTGACACTGATCCGGATGACTCTAAGTCTCAAACCGGATATGTATATATTCTAAATGGGGGAGCGGTAAGCTGGTGCAGTTCTAAGCAAAGCGTGGTAGCTGATTCTACATGCGAAGCGGAGTACATAGCTGCCTCGGAGGCGGCGAAGGAAGGTGTCTGGATGAAGCAGTTCATGACAGATCTTGGAGTTGTGCCCAGTGCACTGGACCCAATGACTCTGTTCTGTGACAACACTGGTGCCATTGCTCTAGCCAAGGAACCAAGGTTTCACAAGAGGACCAGACACATAAAGCGACGCTTCAATTCCATCCGCGATGCGATCTAGGAGGAGCACATAAACATTTGCAAAGTGCACACGGATCTGAATGTTGCAGATCCGTTGACTAAACCTCTTCCACGGGCAAAACATGATCAACACCAGAACTCTATGGGTGTTAGATTCATAACCATGTAATGCTAGATTATTGACTCTAGTGCAAGTGGGAGACTGTTGGAAATATGCCCAAGAGGCAATAATAAAATGGTTATTATTATATTTCCTTGTTCATGATAATCGTTTATTATCCATGCTATAATTGTATTGGTTGGAAACACAAATACATGTGTGGATACGTAGACAACAACATGTCCCTAGTGAGCCTCTACCGGACTAGCTCGTTGATCAAAGATGGCCATGGTTTCCTGGTCATAGACATGAGTTGTCATTTGATAACGGGATCACATCATTAGGAGAATGATGTGATGGACAAGACCCAAACTACGAACGTAGCATATGATCGTGTCAAGTTTATTGCTATCATTTTCCGCATGTCAAGTATCTATTCCTATGACCATGAGATCATGCAACTCACTGACACCGGAGGAGTACCTTGTGTGTATCAAATGTCGCAACGTAACTGGGTGACTATAAAGATGCTCTACAGGTATCTCCGAGGGTGTCTGTTGAGTTGGCATGGATCAAGACTGGGAATTTGTCACTCCGTATGACGGAAAGGTATCTCAGGGCCCACTCAGTAATACAGCATCACAATAAGCTTGCAAGCAATGTGACTAAAGAGTTAGCCACGGGATCTTGTATTACGGAACGAGTAAAGAGACTTGCCGGTAACGAGATTGAACTAGGTATGGAGATACCGACGATCGAATCTCGGGCAAGTAACATACCGATGGACAAAGGGAACTGCATACGGGATTGACTGAATCCTTGACATCGAGGTTCGACCGATAAAGATCTTCGTAGAATATGTAGGAACCAATATGGGCATCCAGGTCCCGCTATTGGTTATTGACCGTGGAGGTCTCTCGGTCATGTCTGCATAGTTCTCGAACCCGCGGGGTCTACACACTTAACGTTTGGTGACGATATAAGTATAGTCGAGTTATTATGTTGGTGACCGAAGGTTGTTCGGAGTCCCGGATGAGATCCCGGACATGACGAGGAACTCCGGAATTGTCCGGAGGTGAAGATCGATATATAGGACGAAGGGAATCGGAGTCCGGAAGTGTTCCGGGGGTACCGGGTTATGTCTAGGAGAACCGAAAGGGGTTTCGGGGGCCCCGGCAAGTGTTGGGGGGCCTCATGGGCCAAGGGGAGGAAGCACACCAGCCCACTAAGGGGCTGTGCGCCCCCCTCACCCCATCCCACGATCACCAGAGGGGGTGGGGCGCTCCCCCCTAGGGCTGCCTCCACCTGGCTTGGGGGCAAGTCACCCTAGGGTTTCCCTAGGGGCGCCCCCATCTGTTGTGGCCGCCGGCCCCCCTAGGGGAAACCCTAGGGCGCCTCCTCCTCCTCCCTTTCCCCTATATATAGAGGGGTAGAGAGAGGGCAGCCACACCCCCATCTATGCCATGGCGCTGCCCTCCCTCTCCCTCGTAGTTCCTCTCTCTCTCCGCGTAGCTTAGCGAAGCTCTGCTGAGATTGCTCCACCACCACCGCCGCCACGCCGTCGTCTTGCCGGAGGACTCGAGCTACTACTTCACCATCGCTTGCTGGATCGAGGAGGTGAAGGCGTCATCAAGCCGACGTGTGTTGAACGTGGAGGTGCCGTCCGTTCGGCACTTGATCGGGAGTTCGCGTAACGGATCGTGATTGGATCGCGAAGACGTTCGACTACATCAACCGCGTTTCTTAACCCTTCCGCTTAGCGATCTACAAGGGTATGTAGATGCAATCTCTCCTCTCGTAGATGTTCATCTCCTAGATCGATCTTGGTGAGCGTAGGAAATTTTTTGTTTCCCATGCAACGTTCCCCAACACCTACGAGTATGGAACATACGCAAAGGAGTCTGTGCGCACTCCTAGTACTGATAGAACATTTAATTCTCTAGTTAACTTGGAGACTCCAACCTTCAACATTGGATACCACTAGTAGAAAACAGGCCTTTCGTCCGGAGCATTAGTCCCGGTCGGGTTTTGGACCGGGACTAATGTGACCACTAGTCCCGGTTCGAACAGCTAGGCTTTAGTCCCGGTTCATATGTGACCTCTAGTCCCGGTTGGTGTTACCAACCGGGACTAAAGGCGTGGTCGCAGGCAGGCGTCAGGCTGGGCCCCTGCGAGCCCCTTTAGTCCCGGTTGGTATCACCAACCGGGACTAGAGATGGACCTTTAGTCCCGGTTGGTATCACCAACCGGGACTAAAGATATCACTATATATAGTGCTTCGTCCAGCCCGATCCCAAGCTCTCCTTTCTCTGTTTTCTCCTTTCTCTCCTCTGTTCTCTTCCCCTTACTCGAGCTCATCCTCCATTTTTGCCAAGAATTGTCAAGATTTGAGACACCCCATCTATCCAAGTGTTCACAAAGGTTAGCAACTTTGTCCTTTCATCTCTCATTGCTAGATTAGCTCGTGCAATGCTCTATAAGTATAGTGATTTGTGGGTTTTAGTTTGGGAGTAATTATGTGGGAGTTTATTTGATTTATATGCAATTTGAGCTCAAATTAACTTCTTAGTTTGCATATGTGTAGGTGTGGTTTACTTAGTGCCTTCCCGTCCCCGTCCTAACCATCGTCCATCGCCCGCACCGTCCCGTCGTCGGCACCACCTTGGTGAGCCTCTTGTTCTTATCCTTTTTATAAAAAAAATCTTATTTGTATGATTTAGATAGTTACTTGTATAATTTTCTTACTTGTATGATTGTTTGTTATACATAGTGCCATGGTTTTGATATCCGTCCCCGTCGGCCCTCGTCCGGTTTATGATTCGGATGTGGTATATTCTCTTTTATAACTATTTGTTGCATTTCGTGTTTATGACAATTATGCCCATCAAGTTGACATAGAATTTTTTATCTAGGAGGTATGTGAACCGGAAATTGCAACCGACCCTCTTGTCGAGAAGTTAAATTTAGTTGAAAAAGAAAACGAGTATTTGAAAGAAAAATTGAAAAGAATTGAAGAAGAGAAGATGAAATTGGAGTTGTATGTTGCCGATGGCGTCGATGATCACAAGATCAAGATGGATGCAATGCGCTTGAAGATTAGAATGATTAGAAAATATGCCGTTAATAAAGAGGCTTGGTATCATTATGTTGTTGGATCAATTATTACCTTAGTTGCGATTTTGATCGCATTTGTTGATGCATTTAAATGCTTTAGCTAGATAGTTTTATGTTGTTTTATGAGAATAAGTGTGTATGAACTTTATATATGAACTTGTCTTAATTTGGTCTTTTCGGTGTTGTGTAATGAAGATGAGTCGGCAATGGATGTACGATGACCGACGCTCTCCCCAGTTCATTAATGGCGTGCATAGTTTTCTGCGTGCGGCTGAGGCAAACAAGCGGAATGGTTTTATGTGTTGTCCATGTGGTGTCTGTAAGAATGATAGGAATTACTCTAGCTCAAAAGTCATTCACGTCCACCTGTTTACGTCCGGTTTCATGTCCGGCTATAACTGTTGGACCAAGCACGGAGAATGAGGGGTTCTAATGGAAGAGAATGAAGAAGAAGAGGATGATGACAACTATCCTGGCTTCCCTGAATACGATGGTACTACAATGGGGGAAGAGAATGAAGAAGAAGAAGCTGAAGAAGAGGCATCAGATGAGCCCGCTGATGATCTTGGTGGGGCCATTGCTGATGCAAAGAGAAACTGCGAAAGTGAAAAGGAGAAGTTGAAGTTGCAGCGCATGTTAGAGGATCACAAAAAATTGTTGTACCCAAATTGAGAAGATGGCAACACAAAGCTCGGTACCACACATGAAGGCAGAGAATGGTGTATCTGACAAGGGATTTGAAAAGTTGCTGAAAATAATGAAGAAGAAGCTTCCAAAGGACAACGAATTGCCCGACAGTACGTACGAAGCAAAGAAGGCTGTCTGCCCTATAGGATTAGAGGTGCAGAAGATACATGCATGCCCTAATGACTGCATCCTCTACCGCGGTGAGGAGTACGAGAATTTGAATGCATGCCCGGTATGCGGTGCATTGCGCTATAAGATCAGCCGCGATGACCCTGGTGATGATGTTGAGGGCGAGCGCCCCAGGAAGAGGATTCCTGCCAAGGTGATGTGGTATGCTCCTATAATACCACGGTTGAAACGTTTGTTCCAAAACAAAGAGCATGCCAAGTTGTTGCGATGGCACAAAGAAGACCGTAAGAAAGACGGGAAGTTGAGAGTACCCGCTGATGGGTCGTAGTGGAGAAAAATCGAGAGAAAGCGGCCGGAGTTTGCAGGTGACGCAAGGAACTTATGGTTTGGTATAAGTGCAGATGGCATTAATCCTTTTGGGGAGCAGAGCAGCAATCATAGCACCTGGCCTGTGACTCTATGTATCTATAACCTTCCTCCTTGGTTGTGCATGAAGTGGAAGTTCACTATGATGCCAGTGCTCATCCAAGGCCCTAAGCAACCCGGCAACGACATTGATGTGTACCTAAGGCCATTAGTTGAAGAACTTTTATAGCTGTGGGACATAAAAGGTGTACGTGTGTGGGATGAGCACAAACAGCAGGAATTTGACCTACGAGCGTTGCTGTTTGTAACCATCAATGATTGGCCTGCTCTTAGTAACCATTCAGGACAGACAAACAAGGGATACCACACATGCACGCACTGTTTAGATGAGACCGAAAGTATATATTTGGATAAATGTAAGAAGAATGTGTACCTGGGACATCGTCGATTTCTTCCGATCAAGCATATCTTAAGAAAGAAAGGCAAGCATTTCAAAGGTGAGGTAGATCACCGGAAGAAGCCCGACCACCGTACTGGTGATCATATACTTGATATGGTCAAGGATTTAAAAGTAATCTTTGGAAAGGGTCCTGGCGGACAATCTGTTCCGAATGACGCTGACGGACACGCACCCATGTGGAAGAAGAAATCTATATTTTGGGACCTACCCTATTGGAAATTCCTAGAGGTCTGCTCTGCAATCGACGTGATGCACGTGACGAAGAATCTTTGCGTGAACCTGCTAGGCTTCTTGGGCGTGTATGGGAAGACAAAAGATACACCGGAGGCACGGGAGGACCAGCAACGTATGCACGAAAAACACGGCATGCATCCAAAGCAGTATCAAGGTCCTGCCAGCTACGCTCTTACCAAAGAAGAGAAGGAAATCTTCTTTGAATGCCTGCTCAGTATGAAGGTCCCGTCCGGCTTCTCGTCGAATATAAAGGGAATAATAAATATGGCAGAGAAAAAATTCCAAAACCTAAAGTCTCATGACTGCCACGTGATTATGACGCAATTACTTCCGGTTGCATTGAGGGGGCTTCTACCGGAAAATGTTCGATTAGCCATTGTGAAGCTATGTGCATTCCTCAATGCAATTTTCCAGAAGGTAATCGATCCAGAAATCCTACCAAGGTTACAGAATGATTTGGTGCAATGTCTTGTCAGTTTCGAGTTGGTGTTCCCACCATCCTTCTTCAATATCATGACGCACGTCCTAGTTCACCTAGTCGAAGAGATTGCCATTCTGGATCCTGTATTTCTACACAATATGTTCCCCTTTGAGTGGTTCATGGGAGTCTTAGAGAAATATGTTCATAATCGTGCTAGGCCAGAATGAAGCATCACCAAGGGCCATGAAACAGAGGAGGTTATTGAGTTTTGTGTTGACTTTATTCCTGACCTTAAGCCGATTGGTGTTCCTAAATCGCGGCATGAGGGGAGACTGAGTGGAAAAGGCACGTTAGGAAATGATTCAGTAATATGTAGGGACGGTCATTCTTGGGCCCAAGCACAGTACACAGTTCTACAAAATTCCACCTTGGTGGCTCCGTATATCGAGCAACACATGGATATTGTACGCTCCAAGAACCCGGAGCAGTCTGACCCCTGGATTAAACGTACACACATGGCGACTTTTGGCGGTTGGTTGCAAACACATCTCATGAATGACGATAGTGTTGGAGATGAGTTGTACTTGTTGGCCAAGTCTCCATCTTCGACTATATTGACTTTCAAAGGGTACGAGATTAATGGGAATACATTTTACATGATCGCCCAAGATAAAAAGAGCACCAACCAAAACAGTGGTGTCCGCTTTGATGCAACAAACACCAATAGGGAAAATGACACATATTATGGTTACATAGAGGAGATATGGGAACTTGACTATGGACGTGAGTTTAAGGTCCCTTTGTTTCGGTGCAAATGGGTCAATCTGACAGGAGGCGGGGTAAAGGTAGACCCGCAGTACGGAATGACAACAGTGGATCTCAACAATCTTGGGTACACAGACGAACCATTTGTCCTAACCAATGATGTGGCGCACGTTTTTGTAGGAGATATGCCCTAGAGGCAATAATAAATGTTATGGATTATCTCCCTGTTCATAATTAGGTTTATGTTCCATGCTATAATTGCTATGGTTCTCGAGTCTGCAATAACCACGAGGCTCGGAGGAAGACTCATATGCACGTGTGGAATAATAAACGGTAAAATGTATTCCTAGTCTGGCCTCTAAGACTAGCTCAAGTGTTGCATGATGGTTCTGTTTTCCTGATCATGGGCATGTCTATGCCGGCAACTTTGAGGGCACAATGTTAGTAGAACACTTGTGTTGAATCAACCCGATTGATGTTATGCTATGAGATTCATTCGTCATAAGTTAATGGTTAATAACACAGAGAAGTTAATGTTTGCATAATTCCTTAGACCATGAGAGTGTCGAGTTTCTTCATGCTTGCTTCATGAACTTTGGGGTTTGTTAAACGTCATCCGTAAATGGGTGGCTATTACGGCGGCTTACGGGTTCATGGAAAAGTATGTTAAGTAACTTGATAGCTCAAGATTGGGATTTGCTCCTCCGACGATGGAGAGATATCTCTGGGCCCTCTCGGTGTTACGGTATCCATCATCGTCTGGCCAGACACAAGTGTGATTTGATCACAGGGATACCGGAACACAGAAACGAGAAAAGAGAACAAAAACCGGCAACGAGGTAACTGGCATTGTGGACAAGTGTTGATCCACGAGGATGCCGATGTTTCTCACCTCGGGTATTTGTAACATATCGCGAAGCAACAGGAATAGCACACGGCAACTGGAGGTTCACTCGAATATTCATTCGTGTGGGTATAGGGGTCAATATGGGTGTCCACGGCTCCGATGTTGATAATTGATCGGAAAGAGTTCCGGTCATGTCTATACTTCACCTAACCTATAGGGTCACACGCTTAAGGGTCATCTATCTGCTGAATACTAGACGGGGAGTCTGAGAGAAAATCACCGAAAAAGTTTCGGACGAAACGGAAACGTTCCGGAGAGAACACCGGAATAGTTCCGGTGAAACTGAAAAGTTGTTTCAGGGTATTCCATTAAGTCAAATTGGTTCTGGCACACGCCTGGAAATTCTTGGAGGATGCCAGAAGTGTTCTGGAAACTTCTGGGAATTTTCCGGGACAAAAACCGGAAATGTTCCGGAGCAGCCGGAACCGTTTTGGTTGCTTTTCGCTGAAGAAAATTGTTCCGAAATTGTTTCGGAATGCGTTCAAAATTGTTTTGGTGGGTGCTAGAATTATTCTAGGCACACAGAAATAATTTGGGTTTTAACGGACGCAGAAAAATGTCTTCGTGAATAGTGAAAAGCACTTTTTGGGCTGATTTGCAAATGGGGTTTTTCTTCTAGAAGAAAACCACTTTTGGTGTGTGAAAGGGAGGTGGAGCTCCCCAAGGGGGCTGCAAATTTCGGCCATGGCATGGGGGGGCCCTCCTTGAGGTGTCCTTCCACCTCATGGTGGATATCTTCTACACACCCTTATGTGGCATGTGGTGGAAAGATCCTAGGAAGGTCCTTTTGGTCTTTCCTCTACCCCTTGCTCCTCCTATAAATTGAGGTGGAGAGAGCTCTCCAAAATCAGCTCATGCTTGCTCTCATACACATGCCATTGACTTGTCTGGCTTCTCTCTCCCTCCCAGCGAAATAGTTTCGTAGAGCCGAAAGGCTGTCTGGGTTCCGGTGGGAACTAGTTCTGGACGGCGAAGCCCTGCCGGATAGATGACACCGTATGTGTGCAACTCTGTAGAGAGATCGTAGTTTCGGTCTTAGTTCGAGACTGCCTCCCGAAGGGTTGTCCAAGTGATCATCTTAGTTTCGAGGGTCCTCCCGAAGGGCTGTCCGAGTGACCGTTCGACTTTCGAAGGTCCTCCCGAAGGGCTGTCCGCGACACCGTCCGAGGGACTGTCCGACCGCCTCCCGGAGGGCTGTCCGAGGGGCAGATGTGGGAGTACATCCTCGCGGTTGGGAGGTTGTAAATCCTAGCTGCGGGGATCTGCACCGCCGATCGTCATCGACTCTACTTCCGCTGCGCTACGAGTCGGTAATGAAACAGATCAAACCTTGTATGCAGTCTCCATAGTGATCCTGGGCTGGTGCGTAGGTCGGAAATTTTTGTTTTCTGCTGCGTTCCCCTACAGTTTTCTATGTGAAGGACATGTCTACCAAACCGAGAAAAAAGGAAAGATAAGGAAGAGAATACATCATACGGTGAGCCAAAGCGCCACATAGTTCTTTCAGGGAAAAGAAACATCGTGGGAGTGGAGGACAAGACAGACATGTTAGAAGATTATGAAAAGTTTCATGAAATTCCTCCCTTCACAGTGAAGACTGACCCAAGCATCCTGTTAAATGATGAAGATTGTCCATGGTTACGGCGCAAAGGGACACACGCGAAGAAAAAGTTTTATACCCCAAGATCCCACTCTGGGATGTGACCGGCTTCACCGTCATCACTTTCTTGGGGGCTCTCTCCCGCCGCTTGGGCGACAGCTGGAAACCCAAGTGAGCTCCGTGGCACTTGCATGCACCGTGTTGTCATCCTTCGCGTGTGCCGCTCTGCTCGTGCTCCGCCGGAGATGGCCGAGTTTGTACACGAAGTGCATCCAGTTTTTGCCGTAACCCTCTCAACTTTTTAGCACATACTATGTGGGTGAAATGATGATACCATGCCAAGTTTCAACCTTTTTAGAGTTCATTTGTAGTGCTTTTCAATTTCAGGGTCATTTAGCTCAAAAAAATCATTAAATGCATGAAAAATAGCAAATGAAGTTAGAAAGGGTTGAAATTTGAGGATGTGGCTTTGAATGGTGCATATTGAATGCACAAAAAGTCAGGAGTTGAAATAAGTTTAAAAAATGAAATGCCTTTGTAACAGATGAGTTTTCGTCCGAAACCTTGATACTTCGAAGGAGATGGTCCAGTTTGTACACGAAGTGCATCCAGTTTTTGCTGTAACTCTCTCAACTTTTTAGCACATGCTATGTGGGTGAAATGATGATACCATGCCAAGTTTTAACCTTTTCAGAGTTCATTTGTAGTGCTTTTCAATTTCAGGGTCATTTAGCTTAAAAAAATCATTAAATGCATGAAAAATAACAAATGAAGTAAGTAAGGGTTGAAAATTAAAACTCCTCATGCTGACTAACAGAAACATAATATAATTTGGCAAAAGAATAAAAAGAAAACATATAAACTAAAATATTTAAAACAAATGAAGGTATAAAACTAAAAGAGCTAAACAGAATCTGTTTTTGATTAAAACACCTATTTAAAATAATCTAAAAATTACCAAATTGAACATACTGATAAAACACACTAATATTAAACATTAGGAAAAAGAATCACTCAAAAATCTATTTTTAAACTAAAGTTATTCACAAACGAGTGATTCACACAAATTTCAAAGAATTCAAATTTAAACTATTCAAATTTGAAAACTACTGGCACTAACAGAAAGTTTATAATTTTTGTGACCTAAAGCAAAAAGATTCACTCAAAAACTCTAAATATTTGGCTGTAAGTAGAAACAAAAGAAAAAAAATAAAGCAAAAACAGAAAAAATGAAAAAAAAACCTTTAGACCCGGTTGGCACCACCAGCCGGGACTAAAGGTCCTCCTCCCGCGCTTAATTTGGGCCCCGAAAACAGACCTTTAGTCCCGGCCCGTGGCTGTAACCGGGACTAAAGGCCTACCCTTTAGTCCCGGTTGCAGCCACGAACCGGGACTAAAGGTCCTTTAGTCCCGGGTCGTGGATTCAACCGGGACTAAAGGTCGATCCTATATAACTGACTTACCGTTTTCCACCGCCCAGGAGACAGATCGAACACCACACGCCGCTAGGCCGCTCGTCTTCAACCTCCGACGCCGGAGATCGCCGACGCCGTCCCGCTCGCTCCGGCCCCTCCCCGAGCCCGCAGCCCGCTGCATCTTCCTCGACCACTGGAGCGAGCGAAGAGCCCCACAGCGCCCGCACCATCTTCTTCCTCCTCGCCGGTCGCCGCCACTGCCTCGACCTCGCCGGTCGCCGCCACTGCCACAACCTCCCCGAGCCCTCCCCGAGCTCGCGATCGACCTCGCTGTGAGCCCCCCTTGTCTTCCCCCGCTCTCCCCTGGCCCGCGCACGACCTCTAACTACCCCCCGCACACCCCGAGCTCGGCCGCCGCCATGGACGACCTCGCGATGTGATGATCTAATTTTTTTGTATGTGATGTGATGCAAAATGGATTGATGTTATGATGCGATGATGTGATGTGATGATAATTGTGATGCAAAAATGCAAAAAAAATTTAACAAGAATGCAAGAATAATGCAAGAAATGCAAATTTATGATGTGATGATCTAATTTAACAAGAATGCAAGAAATGCAAATTGATTGATGTTATGAAGTATGGATAATGTGTCAATGTTGTATGTGATGTGATGATCTAATTTTTTTTTCACTCGGTGGAATTTGCAGGCCGGTGAGCATGGATGTGATGTGATGATCTAATTTTTTTTCATGTTTTTTTTTCAGTTTCTTGCTACTGTTAACTACTGTTTGTTAGGTGGATGGATGCATAGATGAATTTGTGTTAGATGGATGCATGGATGTTGTTAGATTCATAGATGGATGGAATGTTGGTCAAATTTTTGGAGCTATTTTTTCTCATGCGAATATGTAGTAAATAATTGATGATGAAGCTTATTTTGCAATTTGATATGTTGTTAAAAGCTATATGATATGTGATGGTCTAAATTTTAAAAAAGGTACAATTTACAGATTTGTGGTGTTGCATCTCCGAGGAGTGTTTATCGACGTCGGAGCTGTTGGTCCCCGATCTTCCCTCCGCTGATCAACTACTTCCTCTACAGCCGAGGGTGAGCTACGAATCCCCCTTCACCTCCTCATCTTTTTTTTGTCACTAGATTTCAAAAATGTGAATCGTGTATTTGATAGGTGTATACAAAATATAGACATGTGGTGAGAGAAAAAAAGAAAAATATAGAAATCGTGTATTTGTTTTCATAGGAATTTGTTCTCGGCGACGATGCCCGGCGCGCATCCTCGTCGTCGACTCGGCGGCGACAACCAGTTTGAGAGGCTCCATGTCCGGGACTGGGCTCCGCCAGGCTGGCACTGGGAGGTGCTACCTTCTGGGGCACGCAGCTTGGTGAGAAATCGGGGTCTCGTCGTCGACCCAGAGCTTCTTTGGTGGCGGTCGCGTGGGCCATTATCGGTGCAGAGGGAGCCGGCCCCCGAGAGGGTGGTACGTCGCCGTGTCAGGGAGGAGGACGAGCACGTCCGTCGCTACATGGTTGCGTTGGACCACAGCTTCTCCAATACCTGGCAGTTTCTTCAGGGATCTCACCCGAGCTATGATCCTGTGATGGTTCCTTCTCTTTGGGTGTTCACCGCCCGCGGCTCAGGAACGGGAGTCGACGTCCAGTTTGATTGGGTGAGATGTTTAGTGATATTATTGTTGCATTAACTGGATTATTCGAGATGTATTAGTGACGGAGGAACCGCAAGTCAACTGGATTATTCGATAATATTCGAGCTGTATTAGTGATGTTATATGATAATATTCGAGATGTATTAGTGATAATATTCGGTAATATTCGATGATGCATTAACTGGATTATTCGAAATGTATTAGTTTTTGCTTATTGAATGCATTCTAGTTTGAATACTAAATTGTTTTATCTTTCTTCTGGATTAATTAAGCTATGGACTATTGCAACAGAGACGACCATGATCAAGAGGATATCATGTTCGACATGATACGCTCCCAAAACCCAGAGATTGAACCAGATGGCGGCTCACAATATCTGAACGAGTCCGGTGAGGGAATTGAGGAAGAACCAATAGACGAAGGGCACACAAACAATGATGGCGAAGGAAATGTTCTTCAATTAACAAAGTCCGGCGAGGTATATATATATATATATGTATATATATATATATATATATATATATATATATATATATATATATAAGGCCTCTGCTGAATTACATGTATTAATTGATTTGTATATATATATATATATTAACGAATCTTTCTTCTTTTAGCCCTTCGGATCGAGCAAATCTTCTACAAGGGTAGTACGAGGCTCGGCCAAAAAGTTGCCCGATGGCATAAAGTACAACATCGATGAAATCAAAGAAGATGGCGAACCGATTGCTCCTAAAAAGAATGCGGACAAATTTATACGTCAATGCGGAGTTATTGTTAGGGACCAAATCCCGATCACCGTTCAAGAATGGAATAAGCCAAAGGAAGATCGAGGAGTTAGTTTTGTCAACGAAAGAGCAAAAAATCTGCTTTGGGATACGCTCATGTCACATTTCACCCTATCAGAGGGTTTCACAGATCTCCAACGGGAGAAAGTCAAGAAGTGTGCTCTTAAGAAGATGGCCACACAATTCCAGTCTTGGAAGAAAAGATTATGGGCCAACTACGTCAACGCAGAAAAGAAGACTCTAGAATTCACTGGACCACTAGAGAAGGTAAAAGATCACTGGGACTTATTTGTGGAGTTCAAGGAATCGGAAGCAGCTAAGGAACGGTCGATGAAAAACAAGATAAATGCTGAGAAAAAAAAGTTTCACCATGTTCTGGGGCCAGGTGGCTACAAGACTAGGTTGCCTAAGTGGGATGAATCTGAGAAAAAGATGATTGCTGCAGGGGTCACTCCACAAACAGTGGGTTGGCCCAACAGGTGCAGGACTTGGTTTTATGCGCATGGGGGAAAGTTGGACCCAAAGACAGGGGAGATTATTGAACAGGCAAGTCTTAAAGAAGCCTCGGACGCTTTACTTGAAGCAATAGAAGAGGCTCGAACGGGGGCGTTCCAGCCCGAGAGAGAGAACGACGAGCTTACACACGCCCTCAAGAATCCTGAACACCCGGGACGAACACGAGGCAAAGGCGTTGTTCCGTGGGTTGAGGGGTTTGCGGAGTGGAACGACACTTACAGAAGCCGTGCGAGAAAGAAGAAGCAGAATGCAGACCAGAGGAAGCAGGATGCAGACCGGCTTCAAAAGGTAGAATTAAAGAACGCGGAGTTGGAACGCGCTTTCATGCGGCAGCAGGAGCAGATCGATACAATTAGCCAGCAAAGGGCGTCTCAGCGGCAGGAGCAACCAGATCCAGCATTGATAGTACCATCCCATCTATGCCGAAAAGTAGCGTGGGTTCCACGGGGGTCCCGGCCGATGATGCACTGCTGGCTCGCTACCCCGTGGATGATATCCAAGAGACGACAACTTGTGAGCTACACATGAAAATGAAGAACATATCCATGAAGGTGGCGGACGACTTTGCTTTACCGAATCCACCTGAAGCAACCATCCACGGCAATCCGATTCCACCTGGCTATGCTCGTGTCGGGGTGGATGAAGTTCTGTCGGGATATGACTCACTAGAGCTTGACCTTCCTGGAGGTCAAGGGGAGCAGACACTGGGAGAAGCCATACGTGGTCTCATTGTATGGAGAAAGGAATGCATCGTGCTTCCAAACTCGGTGCCAAGGCCACCGACTCCTCCTCCATGTCCGCCGCGTCAGTCGACTCCAACCCACCTCGAGACGGAGCGCAGCGCGAGTCTGCCATATCGATCTCCGCCGCGTCAGCCGAATCCACCCCACCTCGAGACGGAGCCCAGCGCGAGTACGCGATATCGATCTCCGCCACGTGGGCCGACTCCAAAGCGGAAGAGAGCACCAAAGAAGAAACCCGAGCCTCCTGCCAAAAAGAAGTTAGCTTATGAGATGACTGAGGAGGAAAACAAACGGGTCGTGGATGCCCAAGTGAAGGCCCATTTTGCACCGAAACCGCCCCCGCCGCCGAAGGAGAAAATACCTGAGAAAGTCGTACAACACTTTGTGGATCTTGCTAAACCGGCTGTGGAGAAAAGGCGATCAGACTATGAACGCTCTATTAGCAAATCATATCATCAACAAAAAAATCAGCAGTCGAGCCTTACAGGTAGTAATAAAAGCGGGAAAACTGTTCCCCAGCTCGGAGAACAGGCAGTGCAATCGATCCCCCCACTCAAGGTGAGTACCGATAAGGCGGTAACCGACGCTGATAGAGAGATGGCGGCTAGAGAGATGGGTATCACTGTTGAACAACTCCTAGGCATCGAGGAACTCCCCACGATGGATCCGAAGGAACTAGCATGCAAATATGTCCCCGGGAACCCTCTGGTCAGGCCTGACGAGGAGGAGCTTCTACCAACGCAAATGCGCAGATTGCATGACTGGTACCTGAGAGAAGTAAAGGCCGGGCGAGAGAGCCTCATGGTGAAAGTCAAGACAGAGCATTACTTCCTTGGAAATGATGTGTGGATTGAATTTCCAAAAAAATTTCAGTTATTCAATCAAGATGCACTCGACAAATCTCTCGTCAGTTGCTATTGTCTGTAAGTGATTTCTTTCTGTAATTTAAGTCTCTAGCTCAGCTCGTTCATTGCCTGTAATTATCCTCACTATATTCTTTTGTGTGGTATTATATATGCAGAATGAAGATTTATGAATTGAAAAGAGATAGAGTCTATGGCATTGGGTTCATTGACCCAAATACCGTTAATGAAATTGTGTTAAATAACCACCCACAAGACACAGAGAATATCTTGCTAATGGTTTTGAAGGAACTAAATACCAGACCAGAAATACTTTTTCCTTACAACTTCAGGTGAGTGTTACTGTCTTGTACTATAAATTCTATTTTTGCTTACTCGATGTTAAGTGTAGTTGATGAGTTATGCATGCCCGCTTATACAAACGTGTGCGTAGATTTCACTGGATCCTGCTAATCATTAGAGTTGAAGAGGGAACTGTTGAAGTATTGGACTCACTAGGTAAAGACGCTGAAGAATACAGGAGCCTGTTTTTGATGCTCGACAGGTAATTTCAATCATTATCGCACTATGTCGGCCTCTTTAGTTCATTTCCTGATATCAAGTAATTAATAACTCCTTTATTCATTTTCTTTGCCGGGCAGGGTTTGGAAAAAGTTCATCAAAGAGGTTGTCGGTGAATGGGAACCACAGCTGAAATGGCGACGGTCCAAGGTAATTAAGTAGTACTAGCTACGTCCGCGCATCTCTTTAATTCTAGTTTCAATACCATTATCATGCTTGATTATTATCTGATTGAATTCTATTCTCGTAAAGTGTATGAGGCAGGAAAAGGGGACAAATTTATATGCATACTACATTTGCTAGAACATTCGTTTTATTACCGAAAGGAGCAGAGATGCAAGACATCTTTGGGTACGTAAACACTATTCACAATTTTTTTTATCATGATTTAATATATACACACACAACTAATATATTCATATTGATCTCCTTCTTTAAAGATGGTGGAGATGCGGGATAGGCTCCTACCAAAGGACCGCATACGAGCACTTCAAGAGGAAATGACGGGATTTTTGCTTGAGCAGGTCATATCTCCCGACGGAGAATACCATTTCACCTAATGCCTGCATGTAATGATCTGCAAATTGTAGGAGAAATTGTATATACCAAATTGTATATATATGTGTGTATGCATGGTCGTACGAGAAATTCTATGATATATGATTGGTTCTACGAGAAATTCTATTATATATGCATAACGTGTACAGTATGTAGTAGCGTAAAATATGTTTGAAATGAAAAAGAATTAAATGGAAAATACAAAATGAAAAGGAAAAATAAACAATAAACCCTAAACCCCTAAACCCCTAAACCTTTTAGTCCCGGTTGGTGTCACCGACACCAACCGGGACTAAAGTGGCAGGGATTTAGTCCCGGTTGGTGTCACCAACCGGGACTAAAGGTCCCCAGCCCCCGGCGCACGCTGCCGGCCACGTGACAGGGATTTAGTCCCGGGTCGTGGCCAACCGGGACTAAAAGATGGGGGCCTTTAGTCCCGATTTATTTGTCCCGGTTGGTGAACCGCGGGACTAAAGGCCCTTCCCAACCGGGTCCCCCGAGTCTCTGCAAACTTATCGACGGAATTCGACATGCATGGTAGCTGATCCAGCCGTAGTGCCAGATATATATATCATGTGTCCGTGATGGCTAAATTAAGACGGCGATGGGAAGGTAAATCCGGGTGAGTGAGAGTGCTTGTGACGTGCAACACTGTGACCTGATGCATCAAATGTTTTGTGAGGGTTCGCCCTGCTTTGGTAGTAAGGCGGGCATGAGTGTAGTAGGGAATTTGTTCTGAAAGATGACTGCTCGTGCATTGATTCTGCCACCTGTCTGTTTGGATTGAAGATAGGAAAGAAACTTAGAAACACTATACCCACGAATTTCTAATTGAGCAAGTAATACTTTCAAGCTTGGGCAAACATATGTACACATATATGCATGGACCGAGATAAAGTAGAATATAAGTGGAATAAGTAAAGGAGTTTTACGATAGAACAGGTTAGACGCACACGGCACAACCACTAACGTCACATTCACATAACCACAAACTATATGTGTTTCCTACACATATAGGAATAGGATAATAATTAATGGATGCTCCATCAGCCCCATTTAAGTGAACGCATGTTGTGCCACTTTATAGTATACTCCTGACGTTCCCGGTTGGGCCTCGGCGAGGTGTTCCGTTAGTTCTAGGCTTTTTGCATATCCTTTGATCTGCTTTGTTGGGGACCTACTCACCACATTGTATCGTCCGGCCGTGTACTTTGTGATGTTTCTTTATATATAAAGCAGGGCGAAAGCCTGTTTTGAGATAGTATACTCCTGACATGATGAGCATCATGAACACAAACTGGTGGAGATTTTGACTTTTCTGTTATTTATCTTTAGGGTTTTTGAAAAAACTAGGCGTGCTTGAGGTTGGCGTGCCTGCACTGCTATTTGCCACACTTGCGGCAGGAGAGACACTCTCGCTGGCGGCCCCCCTCCTCGGTCCCGCTGCCGTTTGCTGCTCATCGGAGCCGTTGAAGTGGCGGAGCTAGGTTTACCGGAATGGGGGTACAAAGTTCAAGATTATACAAAATTACTAGCTATTATGTATACCCATGTACCCTTGTGGTTCCATCCGTGATGCGTTGGACCCCTTTCCCCCTAGGCCTGCTGCTTTTGTTGCAGCGGTAGCAGCATCAGCTGGTGGCCCCCCTTCTCTACCTCGTCGTCCTTGTCATCATCCTCGTCGCTGTCCTTCTCCTCGTCGTCCTCGTCTTTGGATCCGCTTAAGTCCTCCTTGCAGTGTCCACTATGTGGCCGCCGTCTATGACTCGCTGTCTCTTATCGTGGTGGTAGGTCGTGCCGCCGTCCCCTGGCCCTGAGCTTAAGTGGCTAGTGCACCGACCTGTGTACACCGTGTGCCTCATCTGACCCGCCGCAAACCTTCCCAACCTTGACGTGTGATTTGATTAATCACCTGATAAGAAATTGTGCTATCTACAAGCTTTTCTAACTCCAAGCATTTCCGTGATTTTTGCGTGGAGAAGGCCGCAGACCTAATTAAGTTTTGGCGCAACATACCAGCTGAGGCCGGAGATGGGGAGGATCGGGTCTAGCTAGTCTGAGGAGAAGGACCGAGGGCATCGGAAGGCAGACGTGGTGGCGACTTGAGGATGTAGAGCCCGCAACATTGATTGAAATAGAAGGAATTTTGGCCGATTAAATTAAGGACCCCGATAAAATCCGAACGTTCGGATTTTAAGCATTTCATCCCGAACGTTTTTACATGGCAACTTTAGTTGACGCGAGGTGGCAACTTTAGTTGTTAAGACATGGCAACTTTGTTCCCAGTTCGTTTTTTTGTCAGAAAATTGTCATGTTCGCCAACCTCGTGTGAACTAAAAGTTGCCATGAAAAACATTCGGGTTGCCATGCTTAAAATCCGAACGTTCATCATTTATCATTGCCGTAAATTAAAGGTCGGATGTTTATGATTTTTTTGGAGTTTCATAGTCAATTTCTCTTTGTTTTCTAGCCCATCATGTACTTTTACTGTATAGGGATACAAAAGGTGAGGTGGTTGTGATTTTTTTTTGTCAACTAAATTTAGATCTGATGTTTCAATTTTTGTGAAACTTTTTAGCCAATTTTTTTGTATTAGCCTGTCATGTACTTTATATAATAGAAGATGCGCTGTCCATAGCCACACCATTGTCGCACAATTCAGTCCGTAAAGTAATGAATTATTCGCAAAGCAATCTGGATGAAACGTCAAGCACAACATCTCAAGTCCATCGTGTAATTTGTCCGGAGATGAACACACCAGAGATCAGCACGACTTGATACAAAATACAAGGTTAAAGCGAACGAACAACATGGGACTAGGAGCCAATGACAGAGCTATGTTGATGTTTGAAGGAGGGGGGTGGGGGGGGGGGGGGGGGAGCTTTGAAATAAGTGTGAAGGAATTTATTTTTCGAGGATGCTTGGATTGAGAAAAAATTAGTTGTTGGCCCCCCTCAGATTTTTACAATTTGCAGTTAGCCCCGCTGAATCTTTTACCTAGCTCCGCCACTGCCAGGAGCAAAAGGGGTAAATGGAAGGGGATAGACGAAGCCAATTCTGGGAGGGATAGTTTGATTCTATTCTGTTCGCTACATATTTACTCCTAGGTGAACAGTAAATTCAAAAAAAAATGAAAATTCTGTTTTTTCAGATGTTTGTGTTAGTGTCGCAATCACTGTTCAAGAATTCATCCGATTAATCAGTTAATTGGCCAGTTAATCGCTACTCATCGGGTGGCTGAATCAAATAGCACCTATTCATCGCGTTAACTTGCCAGACCGATTAAATGGTCTGTCAGACCGATTAAATGGTTGTCAGGCCGATTAATTGTTGTTGGCCCGCTAACTCGTGGGCAAACAAAGCCCGGTTATTTGGCCCATAACCCCTCCCAGCCCCTCCTGCTCCTAAAGAGCTAGGGTTTATCTCTCCATCTGCCCCCTCCCGCTCCTCTCATCCCCTAACGAGCTAGATGGCGGCTGGCCAGGTCCTCGTCGGCGCGCCGCCGCTTCCCCTCCTCCCATGTGTGTCGCCACTTTGTCTTCTCCCTTTGCACGCCGCTACTTCCCCTCCTTCGTGACCTGCCACCTCCGGCAACCGACCCGTTCAGACGCCCTGTGCGGCCGCCGTCACCTTTCCTCTGTATGTCGTCGTCGCATGGCCACCCATCTCTCGAAGTTGCGTCCCAGGCGAAAATCAACAAAAAAGTGTTGTTGTATACATGTTTGTTGATGATTTTTACACCCACATGGACGATTGTTGTTGTATACATGTTTGTCATTGTAGGGGAACGCGACAGAAAACAAAAAAATTCGGTACAGCGAGCACGCCTAGGATCACTATGGAGACTGCATACAAGGTTTGATATGATCCGTACCGACTCGTAGCGCAGCGGAAGAAGAGTCGGTGTAGATCGTCGGTGCAGATCCCTGCAGCTAGGATTTACAACCTCCCAACCGCAAGGATGTACTCCCTCGCCGGACAGCCCTTCGGGAGGCGGTCGGACAGTCCCCCGGACGATGTCGCGGACAGCCCTTCGGGAGGACCCTCGAAACCCGATCGATAACTCGGACAGCCCTTTGGGAGGACACCCGAATCTCGAACGGAAACTCGGACAGCCCTTCGGGAGGACACTCGAACAGCCCCTCGGGCAATAAGATCGAAACTACAATCTCTCTACAGGGTTGCACACATACGGTGTCAGCTATCCGGCAGGGCTTCGCCGTCCAGAGCTAGTTCCTGCCGGAACACAGACAGCCTTTCGGCTCTACGAAACTATTTCACTGGGAGGGAGAGAGAAGCCAGACAAGTCAAATGGCATGTGTATGAGAGTAAGCATGAGTTTTGGGGCAGCCCCCTCACCTCTATTTATAGGATAGCCAAGGGGTAAAGTTGGTATTCAAAAATACCAAAAGTGCCCCCACTTTATGCCTTTACATAAAAGAATAAAGCAAAAAGGGGTGCCATGTGGAGCTCCAAGGAGCTCCACCTCCCTTGGCCGGCCACACATGGGGGCCCCCCCATGACGGGGCTTCCTTGGCTCCCAAGTCCTTCTAGAAGGCTTTTGGAAAATATCCCAAAAGGTGCTTTCCAAAAAATATCCATAAAGCAGTTTCACTATTCACGAAGACATTTTTCTGCGTCCGTTAAATCCCAAATTATTTCTGTGTGCCTAGAATAATTCGAGTACCCACCAAAACAATTTTGAACGCATTCCGAAACAATTTCGGAACAATGTTTCTTCAGCGAAAAGCAACCAAAGCGGTTCCGGCTGCTCCGGAACATTTCCGGTTTTTATCCCGGAAAATTCCCAGAAGTTTCCAGAACACTTCTGGCATCCTCCAAGAATTTCCAGGCGTGTGCCAGAACCAATTTGACTTAATGGAATACCCTGAAACAACTTTTCAGTTTCACCGAAACTATTCTGGTGTTCTCTCCGGAACATTTCCGTTTCGTCCGAAACTTTTTCGGTGATTTTCTCTCAGACTCCCCGTCTAGTATTCAGCAGATAGATGACCCTTAAGTGTGTGACCCTATAGGTTCGGTGAAGTATAGACATGACCCGGAACACTTTCCGATCAATGATCAACATCGGAGCCGTGGACACCCATATTGACCCCTATACTCACACGAATGAATATTCGAGTGAACCTCCAGTTGCCGTGTGCTATTCCTGTTGCTTCACGATATATTACAAATACCCGAGGTGAGATTTATTGCATCCCCGTGGATCAACAACTTGTCAACTATGCAAATTACCTCGTTACCGGTTTTGTTCTCTTTACTCGTTTCTGTGTTCCGGCATCCCTGTGATCAAATCACAATGTGTCTGGCCAGACGATGATGGATACCGTAACACCGAGAGGGCCCGATAATATCTCTCCATCGTCGAAGGAGCAAATCCCAATCTTGAGCTATCTCGTTTCTTGTCATACTTTTTCGTGAACCCGTAAGCCGCCGTAATAGCCACCCATTTACGGATGACGTTTAACAAACCCCAAAGTTCACGAAGCAAGTACGAAGGAACTTGATACTCTCATGGTCTAAGGAATTATGCAAACATTAACTATCTCTGTGTTATATACCATTAACTTGTGACGAATGTATCTCATAGCATAACATCAATTCGGGTCGATTCAACACAAGTGTTCTACTAACATTGTGCCCTCAAAATTGCCGGCATAGACATGCCCATGATCAGGAAAACAGGATCATCATGCAATACTTGAGCCATTCTTAGAGGCAAGACTAGGAATACATTTTACCGTTTATTATACCACACGTGCACATGAGTTTCCCTCCGAGCCTCGTGGTTATTGTAGACTCGAGAATCATTGCAGTTATAGCATGGAACATAAACATTCATTACAAACTCGGAGATACAAAATAACTGTTATTACTGCCTCTAGGGAATATCTCCTACAGACTCCCACTTGCACTAGAGTCATAATCCAGTTACATGGCTTCCCCAACACCAATGGCAATCCGGTGCTGCTCATGCTTTGCTCGTGGTAGAGGCTTTGTCATCGGGTCTGACACGTTCAGATCCGTGTGAACTTTGCGTACTTTCACTAAACCCTCTTCGACATGATGTCGAATGAATTTATATTTGCGTTCAATATGTCTTGTCTTATGGTGCGAACTTGGCTCCCTTGCCTGAGCCACGGCACCACTATTATCACAATAGATCTCCACCGGGTCCAGATCACTTGGAACCACACCAAGGTCTTCAAGAAATTGCTTGATCCATACCGCCTCCTTGGAGGCTTCTGAAGCAGCAACATATTTCGTCTCCATCGTAGAATCCGCCACAGTCTTTTGTTTGGAACTTTTCCAATCAACTGCGCCGCCGTTCAATATGAAAACATAGCCTAATTGAGATTTGAAGTCATCTGGGTCAGTCATGAAGCCTGCATCAGTGTAACCACTTACAATGAGCTCTTCATCACCTCCGTACACAAGGAGTAAATCCTTGGTCCTTCTGAGGTACTTAAGAATACCCTTGACTGCGGCCCAGTGTTCCAATCCTGGATCACTTTGGTACCGGCTGCTAACACTTAGCGCATAGGAAACGTCCGGTCTTGTACATAGCATGGCATACATAATAGAACCAACTGCCGAAGCATATGGAACATCATTCATCTGTACTCGCTCATCGAGAGTCCGAGGACACTGATTCTTGCAAAGCACTGTGCCAGGTGACATGAGGAGTAGGCCTTTCTTGGAGTTCTCCATGTTGAACCTTTTCAACACCTTGTCAATGTACGTGCTTTGGCTAAGCGCTATCAGGCGTTTTGATCTATCTCTATAGATTCTAATGCCCAATACATATGCCGCTTCGCCTAAGTCTTTCATTGAAAAACTTTTCTTCAATGAGTCTTTTATTTCGTTAAGAAAATTCACGTCATTTCCAATCAATAATATGTCATCCACATACAAGATTATAAATGCTTTTGCGCTCCCACTAAACTTCTTGTAAACACAAGATTCTTCGTCATTCCTGATGAAGCCAAACTGTTTGACCACTTTATCAAAACGAATGTTCCAGCTCCTTGACGCTTGCTTCAGACCATAAATGGCTTTCTGAAGCTTGCATACCTTTCTAGCATCCTTATGAACGACAAAACCTTCTGGCTGTATCATGTATACATCCTCTTTGAGGTTTCCATTTAGGAAAGCCGTTTTGACGTCCATCTGCCATATTTCATAATCGAAATAAGCAGCAATTGCTAGTAATATCCGAACAGACCTAAGCATAGCTACGGGCGAGATAGTCTCGTCGTAGTCCACTCCTGGAACTTGCGTGAAACCTTTCGCGACAAGTCTAGCTTTGTGGATAGTAATGTTACCATCCGCATCCGTCTTTCTTTTGAAAATCCATTTACAACCAATGGGCTTTACGCCTTCTGGAAGTTCTTCCAAGTTCCAAACTTGGTTTTCGTACATGGATTCCATCTCGGATTTCATGGCCTTGTGCCATTCCTTTGAGCTGGGCCCCGCCAGCTTTCTTGTAGTGCGCAGGTTCATCATCTTCAAGAATGAAGATTTCATTATGAAACCACTCAGGTGGCTGGATAGCCCTACCCGATCTGCGCGGTTCAGTTACAACATTGTCTGAAGTTTTCGCATCACATGCGACAACTTCCGATTCGGTTGTAGGGATAATTAGCGGAATTTCTTCCGGTTCCTTAGCCATATCAACGGTTGCCGAAGATTCAATAATCTCATCAAGTTGTACTGTCCTCCCACTCACTTCTTTTGCGAGAAACTCTTTCTCAAGAAAGACTCCGTTTTTAGCGACAAACACTTTGCACTCGGAAGGTTGGTAGAAGGAATACCCAACTGTTTCCTTGGGATAACCTACAAACTAACATTTGTCTGATCTAGGATCGAGTTTGCTTGGTTGTAAACGTTTTACATAAGCTTCACAACCCCAGATTTTGAGATGTGATAAATTGGGTTTCTTCCCATGCCATAACTCGTATGGTGTCATCTCAACAGACTTAGACGGTGCTCTGTTTAATGTGTGAGCGGCAGTGAGTAGTGCGTGACCCCAAAAAGATATCAGTAGATCTGTAAGAGACATCATCGACCTTAGCATGTCTAATAGGGTTCGGTTACGTCTTTCCGACACTCCGTTTCGCTGTGGAGTTCCGGGAGGCGTAAGCTGTGAAACGATTCCACGGTCACTCAGATGTTGGCCAAACTCATGACTAAGATACTCGCCTCCGCGATCAGACCGCAGAAACTTAATCTTTTTGTCACGATGATTTTCTACCTCATTCTGAAAATCTTTGAACTTTTCAAAAGTTTCCGACTTATGCTTCATTAAGTAGATATATCCATACCGACTTAAATCATCAGTAAAAGTCACGAAGTAGAAATACCCACCCCGTGCGGCTGTGTTCATTGGACCACATACATCACTATGTATTATTTCCAATAATTCACCCGCCCGTTCAGGATGACCCGTGAACGGCGTCTTGGTCATTTTCCCCATCAAGCAAGCTTCACATGTGTCAAATGATTCAAAATCAAAGGACGGTAAAACTCCATCTTTATGGAGTCTTTGCATGCATTTCTTTCCGATGTGGCCAAGCCGACAGTGCCACATGAAAGTGGTGGTGGTATCAGCCTTCTTAAGGCTTTTAGCATTCACGTTAAAGACATCATTTCCACATTCAAGATTTAGAATGAAAAGGCCCCCAACAATGGGTGCAAATCCATAAAACATATACTTACAATAAAGTGAACAACCATTGTTCTCAGACTTGTACGAATACCCATCGTGTACTAAACATGATCCGGAGATAATGTTTCTACACAATAGTGGAACAAAATAATAGTTATTCAGTTCTAAGATAAATCCCGAAGGGAGACGTAGAGGCATAATGCCAACGGTGATAGGGAACGCAGTAGAAAACAAAAAATTTCCGACCTACACACCAGCCCAGGACCACAATGAAGACTGCATACAAGGTTTGATCTTTTTCGTTACCGACTCGTAGCGCAGCGGAAGTAGAGTCGATGACGATCGGCGGTGCAGATCCCCGCAGCTAGGATTTACAACCTCCCAACCGCGAGGCTCTATACCCTCATCCGCCCCCCGGACAGCCCTCCGGGAGGCGGTCGGACAGTCCCCCGGACGGTGTCACGGACAGCCCTTCGGGAGGACCATCGAAACTCGGACGGTCACTCGGACAGCCCTTCGGGAGGACCCTCGAAACTCGGACAGTCACTCGGACAGCCCTTCGGGAGGCACTCTCAAACTAAGACCGAAACTACGATCTCTCTACAGAGTTGCACACATACGGTCTCAACTATCCGACAGGGCTTCGCCGTCCAGAACTAGTTCCTGCCGGAACCCAGACAGCCTTTCGGCTCTACGAAACTATTTCGCTGGGAGGGAGACAGAAGCCAGACAAGTCTATGGCATGTGTATGAGAGCAAGGATGAGGTTTGGGCAGCCCCCTCACCTCCTATTTATAGGAAAACCAAGGGGTATGATGGGCATTCAAAAATACCAAAAGTACCCTCACTTTATGTCCCACATAAAGGGCATAAGAGGGAAGGAAGTGCCATGTGGAGCTCCATGAGGGAGCCCCTCCTTTGGCCGGCCAACCCCTAGAGGGTCCCCCCCAAGGGGGTACCTTGGTCCCCACACCTTCTAGAAGACTTTTGGAAAATATCCCAAAAGGTGGTTTTCCATAAATATCCCAAAAAGCACTTTCACTATTCGCGACGACATTTTTCAGCGTCCGGTCGAACTGAAAATATTTATGTGGGCTTAGAATATTTCCAGTACCCACTAAAATAATTTTCAATGCGATCCGGAACAATTCCGGATTAGTGATTTTCATCTGCGAAAAGCATCCGAAGCGGTTCCGGCAGCTCCGGAACATTTCCGGTTTTTCTTCCGGAAAATTCCCAGAAGTTTCTAGAATGATTCTGGCACCCTCCAAGAATTATCAGGCATGTGCCGAAACCAATTTGACTTAATGGTATCCCCTGAAACAACTTTTCAGTTTTACCGAAACTGTTCCGGTGTTCTCTCTGCGGAACTTTTCCGCTGTCCGAACCTTTTCCGGTGTCCGAAAATTTTTCGGTGATTTTCTCTCAGACTCCCTGTCTAGTATTCAACAGATAGATGACCCTTAAGCGTGTGACCCTATAGGTTCGGTGAAGTATAGACATGACCCGGAACCCCTTCCGATCAATGATCAACATCGGAGCCGTGGACACCCATATTGACCCCTATACCCACACGAATGAATATTCGAGTGAACCTCCAGTTGCCATGTGCTATTCCTGTTGCTTCGCGATATGTTACAAATACCCGAGGTGAGACATGTTGGCATCCCCGTGGATCAACAACTTGTCCACTATGCCAGTTACCTCGTTACCAGTATTGTTCTCTTTTCTCGTTCCCGTGTTCCGGCATCCCTGTGATCAAATCACAAAGTGTCTGGCCAGACGATGATGGATACCGTAACACCGAGAGGGCCCAGAGATATCTCTCCATCGTCGGAGGAGCAAATCCCAATCTTGAGCTATCATGTTACTTGACATACTTTTCCATGAACCCGTAAGCCGCCGTAATAGCCACCCAGTAACGGATGGCGTTTAACAAACCCCAAAGTTCACGAAGCAAGCACGAAGGAACTCGATACTCTCATGGTCTAAGGAATTATGCAAACATTAACTATCTCTGTGTTATAAACCATTAACTAGTGACGAATGTATCTCATAGCATAACATCAATTCGGGTCTATTCAACACAAGTGTTCTACCAACATTGCGCCCTCAAAATTGCCGGCATAGCCATGCCCATGATCAGGAAAACAGGATCATCATGCAATACTTGAGCCAGTCTTAGAGGCCAAACTAGGAATACATTTTACCGTTTATTATTCCACACGTGCATATGAGTCTTCCTCCGAGCCTCGTGGTTATTGCAGACTCGAGAACCATAGCAGTTATAGCATGGAACATAAACCTAATTATGAACAGGGAGATAATCAATAACATTTATTATTGCCTCTAGGGCATATCTCCTATAGACTCCCACTTGCACTAGAGTCAATAATCTAGTCAATGCTAATGCACTTTACACCTATGGCATACTGGTGTAAAAAATGCTTCGCATGTGGTATAGCCTGATGTCCAACGGATCTGACGACTTCAGCTCCGTGTGTAACTTTGCATATCCTCGCGTTTTCACGCTTTCACAAAATTCATATTTTGTGTGGACTTGGCTTTGCATATGTGTGAATCATTGGTCGAAACCTGATTCCTCAGACTGAGCTATGGAGCAACTATCTGCAATAGTGTCCCATAGACCAAAGCCATCTTGGAACCATACTAAGTTCATGAATGAACTATATGATTCAACAACTTCTTTGTCGCTTCTTAAGCGTCAACATACTTAGCCTTTGTTATAGAATTCGCCACAGTATCTTGTTTGGAACAATTTCCAACTACCGTGCCATCATATTGTGTATTACACAAAACCCTTAACTTAAATCGAAAATCGCATGGAGCATTGATGAAGACTGTATCGATGTAATTACTTACAACGAGCACTTCATAATCTCTGCTTGCGAGAAAACATGTCATCACTACTACTCTAGTACTCAATGACATCTTTCACTGTTGTCCTATGATCAGTACTTTGATCACTTTGGTATCCATACTCGCAACAACTTTTGGAGTATCGAACATATCTGGTTGTTTTACATACCATGGAATACATGATTAATCCAAACACAAGAGTGTGTGGAATCTCCATCATGTATTTTACTCATCAGTGTTTTGGGACACCGAGTCTTGCAAAAACTCTTTCCTTGTGACTTCGGCAAGAATCACTCCTTGGCGTTTTAAATGCTAAAAAGTTTTAGCATCTTGTCAATATGTATTCATTGCTTAGCCCCATTAGGTAAATCTATCTCCATAGATCATCATGCCTAATATTGAGGCTATTTAGCCCAAGCACTTCATCGGAAAAACTATTTTCAAATGAAGTCCTAATTCGTGTCAAGAAATTTATTTCCAATTAACAATGTGTCAAGTACACAAGGTTTTTAGAAATATTATTATGCTCCCACTTACTTTCTTGAATCACAAGCATCTTCGATACCCATTTGATGAAGTCAAACCCCTTTGACCATTCCATCAAAAACGAAGATTCCAACTCCACTTTGCTCTCTTCTGTCCATCGCTGGAACTCTGAAGTTTGCATACTTACTAGCATCCTCTGGATCGACAAAGTACTTTGGACTGTATCACATACAAGTCCTAGGTTTCATTTCCATCACATGGAAATCCTTTTGTCATCCATGTTTCATATCTCATGATTGAAATATGTATTAATTGCTAGTTCAACCCGAACCGACTTTAAGCATCGCTACGGTGAGACAATCTCATCGTAGTCAACTCCTTGAACTTGTTATTGCAACAAGTCGAGCTTTATGAATAAAACATTTTATCCGTATTAGTTTTTAGTTCCATAAATATTCGTTAGACTCTAAGTCTTCCGAAAGGTATATCAAGATCTTAATCTTGAATCACTTATATGGAAACTATCTCGGATTGTATTGGCATTTAGCCAATTCCGGAGTCAGGGCCCATCAACGCTTCCTTGTGAATCGTAGGTATACTGTTGTCTAACAACAATATCTCGTTTGCGCACCTGATAGGTTTGCACGAGCTTTGCCTACGTGGTTCAGCTGCAAGTTCGACCGAAGTCCATACATTTTATTGTAGAGACTTCTGTATCAGTCGCAGTAGGAAACTCCGGAATTACTTCCAAGGTCTCTTTCCTTTGATCTGATGACGATGATACTGTTTATCTCGTCGAGTTGCACTGTTCTCCCACTCATCTTTTTGAAAGAACCATTTTCTTCAAAAAAGCATACCGTTCTTTGTGGCAAACCTATTTGCCTCGGTATTGTGGTGGGGAAATACCCAATGACTTGGGATAACCTACAAAGTAGCACTTGTCTGATTTGGAATAGGTTTGTAACCTTTTACACAAGCCCCATATTCCAAATGTTAAGAAAAGATATAACATGGTTGGGCGTACCATACCATGGCGTCATTTCAACAGACCCGATGGAGCTCTTTTCAGTGTAAAAGCCGCAATCTCTAAAGCATCACTTTAAAAGGGATAATGGCAAATTTATTTATGTCATCTTTGATCTTACCATGTCATGAATGGTTCGATTACATCTACACGGACTCTCCACTTGCAGTGGTGCTCCGGGAGGTGCAAGTTATGAAACCCCTTTCACAACTCATCAGACATTCGTTAAACTTGTAACTCAAATATTCCTTTCTGCAATCGAATTGTAGAAACATAATTTTCTTGTTACAACAACTTCTACTTCATTTTTGAAAACCTTATGAATGAATTCAAAAGATCCAGACTTACGTCTCATCAAGTAAATATCAATATATCTACTTGAGTCATTTCTGAAGATAGATAAATCCACTACTTGCAACAACATTTATTGAACTACACACATCAAAATGTATGATCACCAATAAGTTTGTTGCTCGTTCCTTATGGCCTGTGAACAGTATTTCAGTCACTTCACTTTTCGGAGGAAAGTTGCAAGTGTCAGATGATTCAAAATCAAATGACTTTAAAATCCATCATAATGGAATTTTCCATGCGGGTTTCTCCAATGTGACCAAATGCAGTGCCACACATATGTGGTATTCTTTTAGTCTTGCGACATTTAGCGTCAGTGTTATGGATGTATCATATTACCATCAATATTCATAACATACATCCCATCCTAGATGGAATCATGGCCCTTCATGTTATTCATAACACCGAACATCAAAAGTTCTCTTATGAATAACCTCCTTGCAAGATACCTTATGCAAAGGGCTAGAGTGTATGAAACTCTAAATGAATTATGAAAGTAAATACAGAGGTAATGTATTATTATCAATATTCATAACATACTCCTCATTCATAATGAAAGTATGGCCCTTTTTGTTATTCATAACTCCGAACATTAAAAGCTCTCTTATGAACAACCTTCTTGCAAGATACTTTATGCAATGGGCTAGAGTGTGTAAAACTCTAAAATGATTTATGAAAGTAAATACATAGGGAATACACCTATGGAAGGCATAGTAACATTTACTATGTTCCCTGCGTGTATCTAAACCTCATTCCTGGCTAGTCTTTCAGGCCATAGTAGTTCTTACATCGAGTTGCAACAGAATGCAATCGAGTGGGTATCTTTGTGATTAACTCACAATACCCAAGAATTAGTGATTAACATGTTTAACCATAATTCCCAAGAACTATATCTTTGACCAGCCTTCTATACATCAAAAACCTGTATGACATTCATACATGAGCTGGATATTCCAGTCTTCTTTCCTTTTGCCTTTATACTTCTAACAGTTTAACTTTCAGTATTTCTCCTACTCTCAGAAGAAGCACCCAACTTAAGAGTGGCGATAGCCCCGGACTTCCTAGGCGTGAAAATTTAACTAACACCCTTCGGACACTTCCTTTCTCTTTAAGTTGTTTGTTTTATTCACCATCATCATATGACAGGCGTTCTTCTGGATCCCTCTCTTATCAGTCTAATGCATAGTAAACTCCTTTACTAATAGTTTGCAAACAAACATTGCTTTGGATATCTCATATCTTTTAGCCTTTGTCTGTCTCTGAAAATGATTTTCAGATTCCATGAATATCACATAACTATCCAAACTTTCGAAGTTCGCGTCTCATGGAAGCAAACATATTGCAGTTGACTGAAACGGAATTCTAGCTTTTGGATCGATGGACGAGAGTCACATGATCCATAGCATTAGCGGGAGAATACCGAAAGCATGCGATAGGACAAGTCCTTCTCGGCACTCTAGAGGACAATCCTCTCATTACGTTACCAACCGTAAAGTTTTAACCAGATATTTAACAGCTATTCAATTTTAATTGGGAAGGTGGAAACGCGAGCCATTATTCTACAACTATTATGCAAATAACACTTAGACAGTGTTCATAATTAATTGCACTAAGAATTAAAAGAATTAATTCTACAGTGCGCTCCCACTCAAATCAATATCTCTCATAATTGATTGTGAGTGATACAAGACCCGCATTTAAATTGTTCGCCATTGGTGTAACACCACTGATGACGAAAATCTCAACCGGTAGGCCAACTTGCCAATCACATCTCTATGTGACTCTTGTTCATCTTTCGATGCGTGTGTTCCGAGCTCATGACGGTCATGCCTGAACGTCAAGACAACCAAGTGATCTCGCTACGAGGTCTCAACTCACCCGCCTCACACTTCTCTAATCGTTCGTACCCGTGTGACACGGCGCACCCCGAAAAGATAGGTGCCGTGACGGTGCTACACTTGGGAGAACACTAACTACTTGATATTTTTGTGAGAGATCACCCTAATAAAAAGCGACTACCGCGCAATCAAGAAGGGTGCATCATAAGGGATAAACATCTCAGGCAATTCATAATAGCATGATATGGTATAGCCCTTTCTGACGGAGAAGTCTTTCATTTCTTCGTCTTCGGCATTCGCGTTGGTGTTCACCTTCGCGAAGATTGCCACCACCTTGTCGATGCACCAGATAATATTGCTATCTCTATAGCTAATAAAATAAGTGCATTACTGAAGGTTGACACGCAGGTCATTAAAGTGACAATCATATGGCTCCAGCTATCATGCCGAATCATGACACGCTGGTCATGTTAATCAATTTACATTATATAGTCATCTCATACATAATCAAATTATAATGAGCACTGCTATACCACATCACATGCACATGCAAACCATCCTGCAAAACCAAGTTAGACGCCTCTAATCGGTTCATGCAAAATTTTATTTTACGTGGCTTCTAAGGTTTCGAAACAAACCAAAGCTACCAACGTCCATCATCAAGCATGATAATCCAAGTCGCTAGATTAACATTGCGGGGTGTATGAAACACGAGATAATAAAATCTCGAGCCCCATACTAAACTTCGTCATACGCGTGACCCCCGTGCAGATCATATCTGCATTGCCCTTTCGTCTGCGAAATTTCATCTTTCTTTTTAACTACGGTCGAATTCAATGAACTGTTAGCACTTCGTTGATCAATCAGGATCGCGGATTGCCAGAACATTGAAACTCCACCATACTGTTATCAAGATCAGAAATATGCAAATTCCAGGGAAGCAACAAGAACATCGGGTAACAGATTTCATCTGCTACCCGCACAAATAATTTTCAGTAATAGAACTCATCTACTACCTAATTATATTGTGCAATACCCATACATCTCTATGTATTCTAGATCGCAACCTGCATCTACGCATAGCACGGCTCTGATACCACTGATAGGGAATGCAGTAGAAAACAAAAAATTTCCGACCTACGCACCAGCCCAGGACCACTATGAAGACTGCATACAAGGTTTGATCTTTTTCGTTACCGACTCGTAGCGCAGCGGAAGTAGAGTCGATGACGATCGGCGGTGCAGATCCCCGCAGCTAGGATTTACACCCTCCCAACCGCGAGGATGTATACCCTCATCCGCCCCCCGGACAGCCCTCCGGGAGGCGGTCGGACAGTCCCCCGGACGGTGTCACGGACAGCCCTTCGGGAGGACCATCGAAACTCGGACGGTCACTCGGACAGCCCTTCGGGAAGACCCTTGAAACTCGGACAGTCACTCGGACAACCCTTCAGGAGGCACTCTCAAACTAAGACCGAAACTACGATCTATCTACAGAGTTGCACACATACGGTCTCAACTATCCGGCAGGGCTTCGCCGTCCAGAACTAGTTCCTGCCGGAACCCAGACAGCCTTTCGGCTCTACGAAACTATTTCGCTGGGAGGGAGAGAGAAGCCAGACAAGTCTATGGCATGTGTATGAGAGCAAGGATGAGGTTTGGGCAGCCCCCTCACCTCCTATTTATAGGAAAACCAAGGGGTGTGATGGGCATTCAAAAATAACAAAAGTACCCTCACTTTATGTCCCACATAAAGGGCATAAGAGGGAAAGGAAGTGCCATGTGGAGCTCCATGAGGGAGCCCTCCTTTGGCCGGCCAACCCCTAGGGGGGCCCCCCAAGGGGGTTCCTCGGTCCCCACACCTTCTAGAAGCCTTTTGGAAAATATCCCAAAAGGTGGTTTTCCATAAATATCCCAAAAAGCACTTTCACTATTCACGACGACATTTTTCAGCGTCCGGTCGAACTGAAAATATTTATGTGGGCTTAGAACATTTCCAGTACCCACTAAAATAATTTTCAATGCGATCCGGAACAATTCCGGATTAGTGATTTTCATCTGCGAAAAGCATCCGAAGCGGTTCCGGCAGCTCCGGAACATTTCCGGTTTTTCTTCCGGAAAATTCCCAGAAGTTTCCAGAATGATTCTGGCACCCTCCAAGAATTATCAGGCATGTGCCGAAACCAATTTGACTTAATGGTATCCCCTGAAACAACTTTTCAGTTTTACCGAAACTGTTCCGGTGTTCTCCCTGCGGAACTTTTCCGCTGTCCGAAACTTTTCCGGTGTCCGAAACTTTTTCGGTGATTTTCTCTCAGACTCCCTGTCTAGTATTCAACAGATAGATGACCCTTAAGTGTGTGACCCTATAGCTTCGGTGAAGTATAGACATGACCCGGAACCCCTTCCGATCAATGATCAACATCGGAGCCGTGGACACCCATATTGACCCCTATACCCACACGAATGAATATTCGAGTGAACCTCCAGTTGCCGTGTGCTATTCCTGTTGCTTCGCGATATGTTACAAATACCCGAGGTGAGACATGTTGGCATCCCCGTGGATCAACAACTTGTCCACTATGCCAGTTACCTCGTTACCAGTATTGTTCTCTTTTCTCGTTCCCGTGTTCCGGCATCCCTGTGATCAAATCACAAAGTGTCTGGCCAGACGATGATGGATACCGTAACACCGAGAGGGCCCAGAGATATCTCTCCATCGTCGGAGGAGCAAATCCCAATCTTGAGCTATCAAGTTACTTGACATATTTTTCCGTGAACACGTAAGCCACCGTAATAGCCACCCAGTAACGGATGACGTTTAACAAACCCCAAAGTTCACGAAGCAAGCACGAAGGAACTCAATACTCTCATGGTCTAAGGAATTATGCAAACATTAACTATCTCTGTGTTATAAACCATTAACTAGTGACGAATGTATCTCATAGCATAACATCAATTCGGGTCTATTGAACACAAGTGTTCTACCAACATTGCGCCCTCAAAATTGCCGGCATAGCCATGCCCATGATCAGGAAAACAGGATCATCATGCAATACTTGAGCCAGTCTTAGAGGCCAAACTAGGAATACATTTTACCGTTTATTATTCCACACGTGCATATGAGTCTTCCTCCGAGCCTCGTAGTTATTGCAGACTCGAGAACCATAGCAGTTATAGCATGGAACATAACCCTAATTATGAACAGGGAGATAATCAATAACATTTATTATTGCCTCTAGAGCATATCTCCTACAGACGGCTTGAGCGGCGATCCCAGCGCCGTTCCCGACGCGCATCACAACTTCATTCTTTGCTAGTTTGCGCACCTTCTGAAGTCCCTGTATCGAGTTGCAAATGTGAGCAACCGATCCGGTATCAAATACCCAAGACTTAGAATTTTCGCTAGCAAGCAAAACGTCAATGACATTAACTTGTATAACAATTATACCTTTTCTGGTTTTCCCGGACTTCTTATCTTCCAGATACTTCTTGCAGTTTCTCTTCCAGTGTCATGTGCCCTTACAGTAGAAGCACTCAGTTTCATTCTTGTCTCCGCCCTTAGAGTTGCTTTGGGAGCCGGTCTTACCGGCGCCCTTGCCCTTCTTTGGCTTGCCTTTCTTTTTGAAACTGGCAGTTTTATTCACAAGCAACACTTGCTTGCGATTTTTCCGCAGTCCTCCTTCCGTAGTTTTTAGCATGGCGAGCACCTCTTCCGGTGTCTTCTCCATCCCACTCATGTTTTAGTTCATGATAAAACCGTCGTAAGACGGGGGGAGTGAAGAAAGCAGCATGTCCATCATATGGTCAGGTGGAAGTGGAAACTCCAGGGTTTTAAGCCTTTCAGCATAGCCAATCATTTTGACTACGTGTTCGCCAACTGAACTACCCTCAGCCATCTTGCATTCCATCAAGGCCTTCATGATATCAAATCGTTCAGACCTTGCGGTTTTCTTGTACAGGGCATCCAATTCCCGGATCATATCGCGGGGTTTATGGAATTCAAAACGTTTTTGAAGCCCTGGACTCATGCAAGCTAGTATGAGGCACAGCACTAAGTTATGATCATCATCCTTAGTGGACTAGACTTTCTGCTCATCTTCCGGGGCATCTGCCACCGGTTTAGCTGGAAGAGCAGTTTCAAGCACATACATTTTCCTAGCGCTCCTGAGGACAATCCTCAGGTTACGGACCCAGTCCGCATAGTTGTTTCCAGTCGCAGCTAACTTCTCTTTCTCTAACATCGGGCCAAAGTTGAACGCGGTGTTGCGAGCCATTTGATCTACAACGGAAAACACAAGTTTCACTTAGACTTTGTTTATAATGATTTTGGCACTAGTGAATAAACAATTTTATTCTAAAGTGCGCTCCCACTCAAATCAATATCTCTCAAAATTGATTATGAGCCATTCAAAATCCACATTTAAATTCAACGCCATTGATGTGGACATCACTGATGACGAGAATTTTAATCGGTAGGCAAACTTCCCGATCACATCTATATGTGACTTTTGTTCATCTTTCGATGGTTGTGTTCCGAGCTCAGGACTATCCTGCCTGAACGTCAAAGACAACCAACTGATCTGGCTGCGAGGTCTGACCTCACCCGCCTCATTCCTCTCAATTCGTTCGTACCCATGTGGACATGGCGCACCCCGAAAAGATACGAATTTCAGACGGTGCTACACTTGGATGAACACTAACTACTTTGATATTTTTAAGTGAGAGATCACCCTAATAAAAAGCAACTACCGCGCAATCAAGAAGGGTGCAACATAAGGGATAAACATCTCAGGCAATTCATAATAGCATGATATGGTATAGCCCTTTCTGACGGAGAAGTCAAATATTTCTTCGTCTTCGGCATTTGCGTCGGTGTTCACCTTCGCGAAGATTGCCACCACCTTGTCGATGCACCAGATAATATTGCTATCTCTATAGCTAATAAAAATAAGTGCATTACTTAAGGTTGACACGCAGGTCATTAAAGTGACAATCATATGGCTCCAGCCATCATGCCGAATCATGACACGCAGGTCATGTTAATAAATATACATCATATAGTCATCTCATACATAATCGAATTAATATGAGCACTGCTATACCACATCACATGCACATCCTGCAAAACCAAGTTAGACGCCTCTAATCGGTTTATGCAAAATTTTATTTTACGTGGCTTCTAAGGTTTTGACTTAAACCGCAGCTACCAACGTTTTATCATCAAGTATGATTATTCAAGTCGCTAGATTAACTTTCCAGGGTGTATGAAACACGAGATAATAAAATCTCGAGCCCCATACTAAACTTCGTCATACGCATGACCCCCGTGCAGATCATATCTGCATTGCCCTTTCATCTGTGAATTTCATCTTTCTTTTGACTATGGCGGAACCCAAAGAACTGTTAGCACTTCGTTGATCAACCAGGATCGCGGATTGCCAGAACTTTGTGAAATTCTACCATGCTGTCTCGAGATCAGAAATACGCAAATTCTAGGGAAGCAACAAGAACATCGGGTAACAGATTTCATCTGTCACCCGCATAAATAATTTTCAGCAATAGATCTCATCTACTCCAAAATTATATTATGCAATACCCATACATCTCCATGTATTCTAGATCGTAACCTGCATCTACGCATAGCACGACTCATGATGCCACTATAGGGGAACGCGACAGAAAAAAAAAATCGGTACAGCGAGCACGCCCAGGATCACTATGGAGACTGCATACAAGGTTTGATCTGATCCATACCGACTCGTAGCGCAGCGGAAGAAGAGTCGGTGTAGATCGTCGGTGCAGATCCCTGCAGCTAGGATTTACAACCTCCCAACCGCAAGGATGTACTCCCTCGCCGGACAGCCCTTCGGGAGGCGGTCGGACAGTCCCCCGGACGATGTCGCGGATAGCCCTTCGGGAGGACCCTCGAAACCCGATCGGTAACTCGGACAGCCCTTCGGGAGGACACCCGAAACTCGAACGGAAACTCGGACAGCCCTTCGGGAGGACACTCGAACAGCCCCTCGGGCAAAAAGATCGAAACTACAATCTCTCTACGGGGTTGCACACATACGGTGTCAGCTATCCGGCAGGGCTTCGCCGTCCAGAGCTAGTTCCTGCCGGAACCCAGACAGCCTTTCGGCTCTACGAAACTATTTCGCTGGGAGGGAGAGAGAAGCCAGACAAGTCAAATGGCATGTGTATGAGAGCAAGCATGAGTTTTGGGGCAGCCCCCTCACCTCTATTTATAGGATAGCCAAGGGGTAAAGTTGGTATTCAAAAATACCAAAAGTGCCCCCACTTTATGCCTTTACATAAAAGAATAAAACAAAAAGGGGTGCCATGTGGAGCTCCACCTCCCTTGGCCGGCCACACTTGCCCCCCCCCCCCCCCATGAGGAGGCTTCCTTGGCTCCCAAGTCCTTCTAGAAGGCTTTTGGAAAATATCCCAAAAGGTGCTTTCCAAAAAATATCCATAAAGCACTTTCACTATTCACGAAGACATTTTTCTGCGTCCGTTAAATCCCAAATTATTTCTGTGTGCCTAGAATAATTCCAGTACCCACCAAAACAATTTTGAACGCATTCCGATACAATTTCGGAACAATGTTTCTTCAGCGAAAAGCAACCAAAGCGGTTCCGGCTGCTCCGGAACATTTCCGGTTTTTATCCCGAATAATTCCCAGAAGTTTCCAGAACACTTCTGGCATCCTCCAAGAATTTCCAGGCGTGTGCCAGAACCAATTTGACTTAATGGAATACCCTGAAACAACTTTTCAGTTTCACCGAAACTATTCCGGTGTTCTCTCCGGAACGTTTCCGTTTCGTCCGAAACTTTTTCGGTCATTTTCTCTCAGACTCCCCGTCTAGTATTCAGCAGATAGATGACCCTTAAGCGTGTGACCCTATAGGTTCGGTGAAGTATAGACATGACCCGGAACACTTTCCGATCAATGATCAACATCAGAGCCATGGACACCCATATTGACTCCTATACCCACACGAATGAATATTCGAGTGAACCTCCAGTTGTCGTGTGCTATTACTGTTGCTTCACGATATATTACAAATACCCGAGGTGAGATTATTTGCATCCCCGTGGATTAACAACTTATCCACTATGCAAGTTACCTCGTTACCGGTTTTGTTCTCTTTGCTCGTTTCTGTGTTCCGGCATCCCTGTGATCAAATCACAATGTGTCTGGCCAGACGATGATGGATACCGTAACACCGAGAGGGCCCGAGAATATCTCTCCATCGTCGGAGGAGCAAATCCCAATCTTGAGCTATCTCGTTTCTTGTCATACTTTTCCGTGAACCCGTAAGCCGCGGTAATAGCCACCCATTTACGGATAACGTTTAACAAACCCCAAATTTCACGAAGCAAGTACGAAGGAACTTGATACTCTCATGGTCTAAGGAATTATGCAAACATTAACTATCTCTGTGTTATATACCATTAACTTGTGACGAATGTATCTCATAGCATAACATCAATTCGGGTCGATTCAACACAAGTGTTCTACTAACATTGTGCCCTCAAAATTGCCGGCATAGACATGCCCATGATCAGGAAAACAGGATCATCATGCAATACTTGACCCAGTCTTAGAGACAAGACTAGGAATACATTTTACCGTTTATTATACCACACGTGCACATGAGTTTCCCTCCGAGCCTCGTGGTTATTGTAGACTCGAGAATCATTGCAGTTATAGCATGGAACATAAACATTCATTACAAACTCGGAGATACAAAATAACTGTTATTACTGCCTCTAGGGCATATCTCCTACAGTCATCTATTGAGAAAAGAAAATGGTGCCATTTGCTTCATATTTGCAATGTAGAATTTTTTTTCTCCATACAAAATTTGCTTCTATTGAGTTTAAAATTACACCGATTAATGGTCGACTGATTAATCCAGTTAATAGACCGATTCAACGGTTAATCGCTACTCCCAAGCCGAGCGAGCAGCTACCAGTTAACGATTTCCTGAACATTGGTCGCAGTCATGCTTGCCAATTTTAATGCGAAACGGAGTAGCAGTGTTTTGCCGGTGAAAGAAACAAAATTGGGTGTAACATTTGGATGAAACATTAATCGTTCAACTTTTTTTTTCATAGACCAAAATGCTTAAAGTTTTCACTTAAAAATTTGCAGGTAGCATTTGGATGTGACTATGAACACATCAAAGTTTTTTGAATTTTTTAACATTTGAAAAAAGGCATTTTCTCGGATTTACGTTTCCTTCTCTTCCATATCTCTCGCCAGCCCACCAGCCCTTGAGACCTGACCCCAGGGCGAAGTGTTACACAGACAGGTTCGACACCAACCAATAACACCAGCAGCAGCCGTACATAAAATCATAGCATCGGTCAGTACGTACTTACATCTTACCTAGCTAGATCAGCAGCTCAATCGAGCAAAGCAAATTTAAGCTTGGTGCACACGCACATAAGTACGATTTATTTATTTTCAGTACCATATATATAACCAAATACAATAGAGTGGATGAAGAGCATCGTCGATATATCGGGAGTACAAATTACTTGGATTTAGTTGCAGATACTAGGAGGATTATTTATTTAAATCGCACTCCAGCACGCGTGGCATCCACGGGTGAGGCTGGATGCATGCAGAGAGCATAGATATACGTACCATAATTTATATACGTATATAGGTAGTGACACTCCTGCACTGCTGTTTGCCACACCCACACTTGCGGCACGTACGGGTGGCACTCCCTTCTGCTGCTTGCAGCGTCGTCAGAGCCGCTCAAGTCTTCCCCCTGGGTGTACGGGTGGGATCCCTTGCCCCCCCCTGTGGCAGTTGCTGCAGCGTCAGCATCATCATCCGGTGCTCCGCTTCCTCCACCTCGTCGTCATCCTCATCATTGTCGTCTTCCTCGGAGACATCATCTTCGTCTTCCTCGTCGTCCTCCTCGTCGTCTTCTTCGTCGTCGGAGGTGCTGAAGTCCTCGTCCTGGTGTACACGTGGGACCCAGCCTTCAGGGACCCCTACCCCCTGCTTCACGTCTAGCAGACATGCACTCTTCTCCTGCCAGGAATGTTGCTGCTGCTGCCAGGGCTGTCGCTCGTACCCATGAGGGACTGCCTGTGAGTTGCCCGAGCGAACACCTGCCAGTGAGTCACCAGAGAACCCATGCGCCCCCTGTGGCTCGTACCCACGACCACGAGGGACTGCCAGTGAGTTGCTCGAACGAGCAACTGCCAGTGATTCACTAGAGAACCCCTGCGTCCCCCGCAGCTGCCTGGGTTGTTGCCGTAGCAACAGCCACTGCAGCTGCTGCTCTCGCTGCCGCAGCTTTCGCTCCTGCCGCAGCCGCAGCTTACGCTCTCGCTTCAGCTTTTGCTTTCGCTTCCGCAGCTTTCGCTCCTGCTCCTGGTCCCCGAACAGGATGTAGCCGGGCCAGCCAAATATTCCTCCGAACGTCATTGCTAACTGTCTGTTGGGTTATCTATCTATGGCTTGTGTGCATTGCTTTGTATGGATTGGCTTTATATATAGGCGCGAGTTAGCTGCCCTGCCATGGGTGCAAGTGGGAGCATTTGTGCTCCCATATGTTTGCTTTAGCATTTTAAGTCCATCCGGGAAGGCATATCGTCCTAACTATGTAAATGATCTTATTCGTATGCCACATGTGACCTATGAATGATAAAAGCAAAGATTCTATTCTTTTCTTAATTGCTAGTTACCTAGAAGTAATGCTTATCCAGTTATCTTATCTCAGCATCGGAAACCCTAAATGTATCTGGCGCACATTTGAGCCTTGGATTATTTTTACCAAACTTAACTTTTTCACACAGGGTGCAAACTTGAAAGTGTTTCAGTGATTTTTTGTCGGTGAAAGCTTTACTAAGTTTTTTTTTACTTGTGTGAATGTTTTCAAAATTTTCAAATTTATAAGTACGATTTTCAAGAAATTTAGATCCAAGGCTCAAATGAACAAGAGACCTAAAAATCATCACTGACCTTAGTATGTACTACTCATAAAAAGAACAGCCAAATCTCTGCCTTAAGATGCACATGCACTATTACATAAACTTGGAGAGTGGCATGCCCAAATGCGCGGGCAACATCTTAATGTTCTACTAATTATACGACGATTCAAACTTTTTAAATATTAATTCTAAAGCTAGTCATTTTGGCTTCAATAAATTAGATTATAATAAAGTAATAATCATAAGTAGTGTATTTACCTAATTGAAAATATGAAACCTACCCAAAATGAGCAATTTTAAAATGCTCCCTCTTACCCCCTCTTTTCACATGGGAGGTAAGAAGGTAAGAGTTAATCAAACCCAGTAATCAATTCAATCAATGGCTTAGATCTATTTTATACCCAGTACTCAATTCAATAAATTTGGACATACAATGCTGAGCAATGAAGTACTTTCATAAACGTTGTAGTGTCTTCAAATATCATATCATCTCCTTTTGGAGGCTTTAGGTAATTACAACATTGGATGAATTGATGTATATGGGTCTATGCAGGTTAGAGGCAAATATTGTAATGTTATACATATATGACTGGAGTACATATTATCAGAGGCTAGAGTAAAGCTGGATTGAAGACCATTTTATTTACAATATATATAATAGAATGGATATACCATTTATTTTCTAAAATATGCAATAACGTACATGTATGGCCATTTAAGTTTTCGACATATAGAAAAGAAATACATATATGACTGGGATGGTAGAGTAGACGAGGTCAAGGCCATTCAATCTTGGGAAAATAATATAATATTATTAATTTCCAGAATTATGGAGCTAATAATAATAATTATCAATGAATGGCATGGAAGGGTAATGCTGAATAAAAACATAAACTTGAAAGGACATGCATTATCTGTTTACATTTTGGCTTATCTTTCCCTCCCGTCTTTTTATTATATCCGTCAACATAGTTCACTCTCTCTTTCAATTAGCGATTCACTTCTGATCTCTAATCAAAACATTTCTGCTAAATCAGTGTGCGGCCTTTTCCTCATAGATTTTGCATTACACATACTTCTTTGTCTCTTTGTGATTTAAGGTATATAGTAACCTACATTATTACAGGAAAAACATATCAAAATAATAGCCATGTTATCCATAAGGTTTATCAAAATTATACAATCCATAGGAAGATAGCCTGCGGTTTTTATTGACAAGAAGAACAATTAACATCAGGGTCGGAAATAATGCATGTTCACACAAAATCATATTTCCTATATTTCGTGCCCATGTGCTTATGTGTCTATGGTATTGTGATGGATTTGGTATCATCGATACCAAGTTGCATCGAGAAGTTGATTTAATGTTGTTAGAAAGATATTATTTTATGATTGCTTAAACGGGTAATGGTAAATTAATGCTCCTTCTTCAGAATGGAAAATCGTAATCGAGCCATTGTTTACAGTACCAATTGTGGTTAGGCACGCATCAACCTGCCGTTACCTGTTTGTTGTCGAGGAGCAGGGTGCAACCAGTAAGAATATACTCCAGGAGTGTCACTGCGATCATGCCAAAACCGCAACTTCATGGCGTTTCCTTTTGTAGGTCGAGGATGGCGAAACCGTCTTCTCTAGGACGTGGAACGACCGAGGCAGACCGCCAACACTGAACTGCTCACTCGGCCACGTGTGTTTTCCCTTTTGTTCTCCTTCAGTAACCTATCCATGTACGTCACACCAAGAAAAACACGCGAGGCGCTCAACCTCCAAGCTTACCGAATTCTTTTTGCCAGGATTTCCATATAGAAGCTCGTATTAAATATCATTATGCCTATAACATTGGTATAAATCATTCAACTTCTGAATAGTGGACTACGTACATAGGAGAAAAACGCAGATTACCCCAGCACAAAGAGAAAACAATGAAAATATACTGCCATCTAATATACATACCACAGGGCTTGGGTAGGTACGTTCATCGGAAGGTATATGCAGCTCACCTTGCTGCTAAACGTAAATTTCTCTAACTTTCTAGCAGTTTGCGCGCATGACCTCACAGTCCAAGCAGGAGAAGGAAGTCGTTCTATTATTTCTCTATCTCCGAGGTCCGAGCTTTTATAATTCTGTTTTCCCATGATTTCCATGGAGAAGTTTGCAGACCTAATCAAGATCAAGTTGTGATTCTGCTGCAATGCGTAACCAGAGGCCGGAGTGGGGTAGGCAGAGCAAGGAGGACATACGAATACATAAGCATGATCTCCCGTGCACACAATAGCTTTAAAAGAATGTGTATCAAATAATTAAATCTGACATACTGGAGACCTCGTCTTATGTCAATGCCCGGGTCTACTGAGTGCAATACAGAAGAAAAAAAGATCAAAATATATAACCATCTATAGACCATATGCGATCCTATATAGAGAAATAGATGGTGCTTTTTATGTACTTACCGGTGCCTAGCTTGATCACCTGGGCGTGTGCATGTGGTCTTCCTGGGCAACGTCACCGACATACATGCAAGGTAGTTTATGTGTCGAGAATATCCGTTTATCTGACACTGCAGACCTGCACGTAGAGCTTGATCTCATCAGCGCTGCTGCTCTACATGTTGAGTTGAGGTGCATAATGCAGATGCATGCTTTCGTATGTATGTATGATTCATGATTAGTGGGAGGGCGAGCGTCAGGACCTGATGGTGTAAACAACAAATAAACAATCGAGGGAACCTCCTGCTGCTGGCCAAACACATCTCGCTCTGTGCGGATCTTCATATCCGCTAGATCACGCCGGTTGTTCATCAATGGGGAATCGCCGGCCATCATGCTGGGTATACGTACGTAGCATCTCGCTCTCCGCGGATCTCCATGTCCGCTGGATCGTGTCGGTCGCCGAGGCGGTGCAGCTAGGCATGTATAGAAGGAGCGGCTCCAACAAGATCTGAGAGGATCACCATGGCAGTGCACGTGTGCGGAGGCTCTCCAGGTAACTCTGGGAAGATCCCATGGTGGTGCAGTCATGCAGGGGATGAGAGGATCCAGCTTGCTCAACGAGAAGTATCGAGGGCATCCGCAGGAGGACGTGGTGGCGGCGTGAGGATGGAGCCTCGATTGCTTGATAGAAAATTTATGGGAAACCTTTCTTAGGGTAATTTTTTTTACGGGAAACTGAGAAAAGTTATGGGAAACTTGACATCGTCGAAGAAGTCGGCATACTCCTGACCTCAAGGGAAGCCGAAGTTTGTGGCGGCGGGAAGAGTGGGGAGAGGCTCATCGTCGCTCACCAGGCTGCCACCCCGAGCACGCAAAGGAGCCTTGAGCTGATTCTTCTGGGTGATGAGGCGAGTCTGAACATCAGTCAACTGGGAGCAGTTGAAGGTGATGGCCTTCCTAATAGTAGTCTGTGTCTTCCCAATAAAACGGGCAATGCGACCAAGTGGCTCCTTCATGGGAAGTGCTCTCTTTGTCTGAACCGCGGGAGCCTTGGCCTTCTCTGTCACACCTTCAGTCATATGGGTCGGAGGTGTCCATTCCTTGTGAGAACACGTCTTGGCAATAGGGAATGTGGCAACATCATCAATCAAAGCTTGTATAAATGGGGCATGGGGAAGTTGCGCTTATGCTAAATACTCACCACGCGGATCTCATACCAGATATAATGAGCAGTGTTAATGGGCCGTGAGATGGATGCTCGTGCATGCGGACCATTCTCTTTCTTTTTAATACATCGACACGCAAAGCAGCTTTGCGTGTTTGCAAAAAAGAAAAAAAATCGGTTGCTCAATGGATCGGGGAAATGAATTTAGGCTCGACTCCAAGTTGGGAGAGGACTGGCAGACAAAGAGAGGGCACTGATATGCTGGCAATCAACCAAGTCCTCAGAGGACCGAAAGTTTTTATATATTTACTCTAATTTATTTGTTTTTGAAACTTCATTGAAAAAGATACAGTTGAGCAAAAAAATTGCATGAAGCTGTGCGGAGAAGACTCTTGTTTTGGATATGGTATAGCCTTTTCTTTTAAAACGGGGAAACCATGCAACAGGAATCTGGCACGTATAATAATTCGATAAAAAACAATTGATCTTCCGTGTAGTTTTTGCCGTGTATATTTTGTGTTGACTTAAAAAATGCCAAAGTATTTGCAATAGTGTTTGCCATTGATATAAAATAATATTTGCCATGTTGCTTTTTGTAAATTTCTGGTATAAATTTATAATTACATTAAACTTTATAAACATCATGCCATGTTAATCGTCATGTGCTTGTCATGGCATTTTCCATAAGTTTGTTTCCATATAAAAATTACTTTTTATGCATCATGTAAATGAATATGCCATGTGGCTCTTCAACATTTTTTTTCTAAGTTTCAGTTGATCTCTGAATTTTTATTTCTCCCAAAACTTGTCCATGCTCCTTCCTGACAAACTCCAAGCATTTTTGCCATGTTTTTTTTGCGATGTCTACTTATACTATGCTTTTTCTATGTCGTTTGTTAATTTTTGTTTGTTTTTGTACACATAGTAGGTTTACACAGTTTTTCTATTTTTAAAAAAATTATGTGTGCAAAGGAAATTGTGTTGGACCAGGAGGCCTAGGAAGGGTCTGGCTGACGTGGGTGTTCGGGCTATCGATCGAACCTATCGAGCGAAATCGTTCGGGTGGGGAGAACAATCGCACCGAACGTTTCATTCGGTCTGGGAGGTCCTAGACCGAATGTACGGCAGTTATCAGCATCCTATATATATGTACTAGGCCGTGAGTTTTGTAACGTAGTGGAGAAAATAAGAAAAGCAATAAAGAGGAAACTTAAGGGTGCGAGACATACCCTCGGCTATCAGTTTTCCGTGCACGTGTTCGTCGTGTGATTTGATGTGATCGATCCTGTGGGCGCTTTCCAACAATTGGTATCTGAGCTAGGTCGATTTGAACTCGCGCTTGCCCTGGGCTGGCGACCTACTAGTGCCTCGGGGCGGGCCATGAAGTCGATGGGTGGTGCAGCGAAGATGAGGTTCAGGCAATCATCGTTCGGCGGAGCGACAAGGAGGGAGATGGCGGGCTGTCGTCGGCAAGGCGGAGGATGGAGATCGTTGACGGGAGCGGTGGTGCGGTGCCGGAAAGTTGTCAAGATCGCCATCCGGGAGTTATAGTCAAGGAGTCCTGCGGGTTAATTAGCACGGTGGGTCGGTCGTCGTCGTGTCAGCATCGTCATGTGTCGTGGTTTTGACACGGCAGATGTCCTAGTGTGAGGACTTAGTTGTGAGGCCAACGCAATTAAGTGGTAGCTTGAACGGGGTTGAGCAGGATGAGAGACGCGAGATTTTACCTAGGTTCGGCCCCTCACGGTGGAGGTAAAAGCCTACATCCTGCTTGATTGATATTGATGATCATAGTCACGATTACAAGGGTGTTGTTTCCCTGGCTCTGTCTCGAGAGCTATCAAAGACTTATCTGTCTATCTAGACCTCTAAAAACCTGTCCCTCTTGGGGTGCCCCGCCCCTCCTTATATAAGTTGAAGGGGCGGGTTACATGTAGAGTCCTAGTAGGATTAGGACTTAACCTATTCTGACTTCCCATCACGGGCTTCTTATCACAGGCTTCTCACCGTGGGCTTCTTAACGCCTGGGCTTCTTATCTCCAGACGGCTCATTTTCATGGCTAAGTACTTGCCGGGTTACAATCTGTCGGGTCACAATCTGTCTGCCGGGTTACAACTGTCTGCCGGCTTACAACTGTCTGCCGGGTTAGAAACTATCTGCCGGCTTACAACTGTCTGCCGGGTTAGAAACTATCTGCCGGCTTACAACTGTCTGCCGGGTCAGGATCTGCCGGGTTAAATCCAGAAATGACTTAACGTCAGGGCGACTTAAGCCCAGAGATGACTTAACGTCATGGTGACTTAAGCCCAGAGATGACTTAATCTTCAGGGCGGCTTATCCCTATGAGCCGGGTCTTGGTCGTGGGGAATATCCCCAACATTAGCCCCCAGTTTAGCTTTGAATTTATGCATGCTAAACTCTTGAAATAAGAGTATGTAAAGGGACCGGCTTACTCAAAAAGACCAGTTTTGGTTCATTGACCAACTCCTGAAAAGTCTGAATCTCTGTCATATCAATATGCTGACGCTGGTTCCTTGCAGAAAAAAAAATAACCTTTATGATATCTTGAACTGTCTTCAAAAATGCCTTGGCTTGATAAAAAGAATATTGCGTCTGATGTTGTACCAACTTTCAATGCTTCAGACTTGTCTGAATAGCTTAGAGCAAATAATCTTTGCAAATTTCTCCATCAAAAAATATGAGACCTGGTTTGCTCAACACTGAAAATTTTGAAGGTGTTCTACTTATATCCATATTACTTGTAGCCCCCAAGTCTTAAGAGGGGAATGTAGTGATAGCTTAAGACTTGCTCCAATATGAATGTTGCAAGCTTGGAGAAATCCGGGTTGTTCATCTAAGTCACCAGTCATAAGTTGAATGTTCCACATATGTAGCCCCCAAGTACCGGGTTGTCTTTGCCTGCAGCAACCTGGGACTTGTAATTGCCTTATGCTCATAAAACTTCAATCAGTGTAGCCCCCAAGGGCCGGGTCATTATGCAATAATGAGCAGGGACTTTTGCAGATCTGATTATATAGACTTGAGGAGTTTTGTGTAGCCCCCAAGGGCCGGGTCATCAGTATGTGATGGGCCGGGTCTTCCAATTTGGACCTTATGACTTTGGCAAAGAACTGAATGCTGTAGCCCTCAAGGGCCGGCTCAGTAAGATATACTGAGCTGGGACTTAGAAACTGACGGGAGGCTGGCTCATCTACCTGAAATAACCGAGTCTGTTGACAATGTGATGATTTGAAAAGCAGCTTGCATTAGCCCCCAAGTGTCGTGGTGCATGCTTGCAGCGACACGGGACTTGAATACTTGATGTAATCTTGATTTGAATAATGTAGCCCCCAAGTGCCGGGTCGTATGCCTGCAGCGACTCGGGACTATTCCTTCCATTGTAGAATAAAATCATATTCATTGTCTGGATGATGTTACTGAATGCTTTGCATATCAATATTGAACCATGCTCCTTGTTGTAAGCTGGTATTTTTGGATGAAGAAATAATAGCCATTTTTCCTGAAGCGGCTTTTGAAAACCTCAATCATCCAATACTGGTTATGATAACCATAATGAAAATCCAGCCATGTTGGCTATTAAAGATTTGAATAATATAACTCGGTTTGAAAACCGGCTCCTACAATATAAACCAGGATATCCATGCATATATGAAGCATGGTATGATGACGCAATGATGATGGAATGTATGATGCAATGCATGATGATGTATGATAACAGAGTACAAAAACGCCGGCTTTCAAGGCACGGCATAAGACCGGCTTTCAAGACTCGAGTCTTAGTTTTGCTTCCTGTGGAAGCAGGCTTTTTGGCCTCTTTTGGTTTGTCCTATCTCTCTAAAAGCCGCTCTCACGCAACCAATCGAACGTTTTAACTCTGATGAATTCAGGGTCACCTTTGTGATTGATTCATCAGGCGTACGCCGAGTCGCTTTTCAGGGAGTAGCATCTTGCTAACAGGCAAGTTTAACCAAGTATATTTTGGCATTTCGCCGGGCTAAAAGGTTTTGTAAGCTAAACTCGATGAGTTGGAAGCCCCCAAGTAATCGTATGATCATGGAAAAGCTCAGCATAGGATATGCAGGAGACAATGCTACTACTACAAAATATCTGGGGTCCAGATAAGCCGGCATTCCTTTGATCAATATCGAGCAGGCCGGGCCATCCTTGAGACCAGGTCCAATGGTAGGCCGGGTCATCCTTGAGGCCAGGTCCTGACCGCGGGTAATTCCCCCGACACGTTCATTGAGCAGTACGGCACGGTCGGATGCTGGCGCATGATAATGGTGGCGCGAGCTCCATATCCGTGGCACGACGATCGCCCTTGCAGTAAATAATTGTCCTGCATAAAAAAATATTGCGAGCCAGAGTAACTGTTTTCGGAAGAATAAAAATGTATCAATAAAAATTAACTGGATGGATTTCACCTGGTGTATTAGAACGACAGATGATCTTTGCGCGGACCATAGTTTAACTCGCGGTGTCCGCGGAACTAGTACTTCGTCTGGTCTGATATCATCTTATCTGTATTGTAACGACCAATTCCTTTGCTGACCCAACCAGAATATCTCTGTTCCCATCGACAAATTTGGCGTACCACTCCGAACGCATTGTTTCCAATTTGAAACTGTGCTCGATAGTCTGCGTCCTTGTAATCAAAGTTGAACATCCCTTGAGAGTAATGAGGCCCGCTAGTAAGCTGCGCATTTATTTTCAGCACGAGATTCTCTGTCAGATCACATTTCACACGAGCATTCAGCCTTCCATTAGTCATCAACCTTTCCGATAAGCATTAACTTTGGATCTTCAAAAAGTTCAGGCTTCAGAGACATGAGGGCCTCGCGCTGGATCTCCTCGGACAGCACGAGGTAAGGGAGGCTGAGGTAGCTTCGAGGCTGAGACGGCGGCAGGCCGGCTCACCGGAGAGGCAACACAAGGCCGGGCTCGAGGCCGCGGAGAATTGCGGCAGAGGCGGAAAGCGGGGCCGGCCACGGAGGCGGCGGCTCAAGGCCGCGGCCACGCGCGGCAGAGGCAGCCGGCGGCTCAACGAGAGTGGCCTGGAGCGACGTTTGAGATGGAGGCAGCGACTCGAGGCGAGGGACGGAGGCGGAGCGGCGCGAGGTGGCTGTGGTGGCAGACCGACGAGGCGAGTCACCTCGGCGGAGGCTTGAGGGCGAGGCCGAAGCCATGGCCGTAGTGGTGGCGTAGGCGGCGGCTCAAGGCAAGGGCGAGTGGCCTCGGCAGCTCAGCGGCTGCAACTGCTGCGGCAGCTCGAAGTGAAGCCCAGCAGAAGAGGAGCGGCGGGCCGGCGTGGAGGTGGCGAATCGCGTGGAGCAAAGGTGGGCGTCGGCTCAGCGCAGCGTGAGGGGAGGCCGCGGCGGCTCAGCGGGGTGGCGGCTGAGACGGCAGGGCCGTTCCGCGGTGGCTGAAGCGGCAGGGCCGGCCCGAGGCAACGGCTCAGAGGCGGCTTGGAGGTGTGCGACGACGGCGGCTTGGCGCGGCCACATCAGAGGCGGCAGGCCATGGCAGAGGCGAAGCGAGGCGGCTTGACCGCGGTGGAGGTGGTGGCGGAGGAATGCAGCTCGGTGAGGCGGGCCACGGCAGGGGCAGAGGCGTCTCGGTGCGGCGGCTCACAGAGGGGGAGGCGGCTCGGCGAGGTCGGCGGCTTGAGGCGACGCCGGAGAGACGGCGGCGGCTCGGCAGGCGCAGGCCCATGGCGAGGACGAGGAGTCGGCTCAGGCGCTGGTGTGCAGGGCAGCGCCAGGGTCGCTGGCACGTGGGAGAAGGCGGCTTGCGGCAGAGGTTCTGGTGGGGGTGACCCGGCCGGGGCGACTCGAGGGCCGACTCATGGCAGCAGAGGCGAACGGGACCGTGGCTGTGGAGTTGGGCAACTCGGCGGGCGGACTCCGAGCGGGGCGGAGACGACTTGTGGCGCGGCAGCGACGGCTTGGTGACGAGGCTGCTCGGGGCCGGCTCGAATCACGGTGGATCGGTGGTGACAGCCAAACAAGGCCGGCGTGGCGGCTCGAGGCGACTTGAGGCCGCGGGGGTGAGCTCGCGCGGGGGCGGCTCAGAATGGAGACGACCCGGCGAGGAGGTCGCAGCCGGCTTGAATCACAGCGGATCGGTGGTGACAGCCAAACAAGGCCGGCGTGGCGGCTCGAGGCGACTTGGCCGCGGCGATGAAGGTGGGCGGAGGCAAACCAGGGCGGCTCGCGGCAGTGATGCGGCGGGTTGCCCGCAGCAGATGCGGGCCGGCTCACGGGCGCGCGGTGACGAGTGACGAGGTAACAGGAGCGTGGCGAACCACGGTGGAAGCTCTGCGGTGGTAGGCCGGCCCACCGGCGAAGGAGTGGCGATGTAGAGGTAGCTCAAAGACGAAAAGCCGCGGCAGAGGCGAGCCGGCGGGGACGCGGGCGGCTCAAGCCACACTCTGGCAGCAAGGCGAGCCGTGGCGATGGCGAGGCCCCTCGGACAGCTGCGACCTGGCTTCTCATGTACTTTTAACTCTCCGAGTTAAGCGACCGTTCGATGAGAACGACGAGCTGGCCTTCCGGCGTCTTGTCAACGTAGCACTGAGGCAAATCAGACGGCGTGCAACAGAGCATCTTGAACTTCTACAGCTTTTTGCTCCAGCGATGTGACGTGTGCTTCCGTGGTAACTTCTTCTTTTATCCGGCTGATTGCGAACTTCTCGATCCTTGTAAGGGCTCCCTTCAAGAACTCAACACCACTGTACGTGGCCCCACGGTGGGCGCCAACTGTCGTGGTTTTGACACGGCAGATGTCCTAGTGTGAGGACTTAGTCGTGAGGCCAACGCAATTAAGTGGTAGCTTGAACGGGGTTGAGCAGGACGAGAGACGCGAGATTTTACCCAGGTTCAGCCCCTCACGGTGGAGGTAAAAGCCTACATCCTGCTTGATTGATATTGATGATCATAGTCACGATTACAAGGGTGCTGTTTCCCTGGCTCTGTCTCGAGAGCTATCAAAACGTCTGTCTTGAGACCTGCTAAAACATCTGTCTCCAGACTTATCTGTCTATCTAGACCTCTAAAAACCTGTCCCTCTTGGGGTGCCCCGCCCCTCCTTATATAAGTTGAAGGGGCGGGTTACATGTAGAGTCCTAGTAGGATTAGGACTTAACCTATTCTGACTTTCCATCACGGGCTTCTCACCGTGGGCTTCTTAACGACTGGGCTTCTTATCTCCAGGCGGCTCATTTTCATGGCTAAGTACTTGCCGGGTTACAATCTGCCGGGTCACAATCTGTCTGCCGGGTTACAACTGTCTGCCGGGTTACAACTGTCTGCCGGGTTGGAAACTATCTGCCGGCTTACAACTGTCTGCCGGGTTAGAAACTGTCTGCCGGCTTACAACTGTCTGCCGGGTTAGAAACTATCTGCCGGCTTACAACTGTCTGCCGGGTTAAATCCAGAAATGACTTAACGTCAGGGCGACTTAAGCCCAGAGATGACTTAACGTCATGGTGACTTAAGCCCAGAGATGACTTAATCTTCAGGGCGGCTTATCCCTATGAGCCGGGTCTTGGTCGTGGGGAATATCCCCAACATCATGTCCAAGTGCTCGTCTATGTGAGGAGGCGTTGAAGATGAAATGTGCCCGGGTCGTCTGCGTGTCTCGACGGGAGGATCAAGTTTAACTATGTGGGGGCGTAAACTAGTGAAGGTGAGTCTCTTTAATGAGGCCATGTCTCTACATGAGGCTGGGGTGGGCGGTGTAGTCCACGGGGTGGTGTGATCCACAAGGAGCCGGCATGTATCTCGCTAGGGTGGATGGTGAAGTTCACAGGGTGGTGTATTCCACAAGGTTTCTAGCAGGCTGGGTAGTCCAAGGCATATTTGATTTGGTCCATAAATTCGCCAAGTCGAAATTGGAGGGGAGATTGTTGCAAAATAATCTAGCCAACAATTAGACTTGTCGTGGTGCGAGCGGATGAGTCGACAAAGGGATGAATCGTCAACAAGTCAAGATCAGATGAAGCATAAGAACATGGCAAGTCAAGATTAAGGGGAGATTGTTAGGTAATCTTGTGTGTATTAGTGCTGGAGTCTTACACGAGCTACTTTTGGGGCATACATGCTGGTCATGTTCGTTAGGAAGCCGTGTTGTGTTAGTTGAGTCCGGCAGTAATTAGGCTAGGTTGATTAGTAGTTGTCTTAGTGTACGTAGGGGTCCTAGTAGTAATCAGCTTAGGCTGAGTTGGAGTTGGACGTGGTGTGCACGTCCGTGTAGGTTTAGGTCTTGTCATGGTACGGTGGCTGCTATGTGCATGTATATATCTACTAGGACGTGAGTTTTGTAACGTAGTGGAGAAAATAAGAAGGACGATGCTACAGAGCGCCTGCTTGCTATGCAGCAGGATAGAGCGGCCGGAAGTTTTAGGAAACTGGCCCACGTGCGGTCCCCGTCCCCTACCAAAAACGGAAGTTTCACCCCTCCTCCACGTTACCACGTCCTGCCAAAGAATTCCCACGACGCCGGCGTGTACTGCCACCAAAAAGGAGACCCCCGCACAGATCTGCATGCATCTCTTTCCTCTCCTCCCCCAAGGCTTTCTTCCCCGCAGCCACCGCACGCCATGGCCTAGGGGGAGGAGCTCCTGTCTAGCAAGAAACACAAAAACTCCAGGCAAGAAAACAAGAAGCAAAAATCAAAACCCAAAAAAAAAGATTCCTGCAACTCTTTGTCATAGATTAGGCAACAGTTCTGAAAAATCATCTGCAAAACTTTGTAACATACCGGGCAACAACAAAAAAAGATCAGATTCAGGTAAGGACCAGATTCAAGCAAGTACGTTCTTGTTCCACAAATTCGGCTGTTATTTTACCACACCCCATGATCTAGTTGCAGAACTCTATCTTGTACACACGTGTATGCAACTTGCTTTGGATCTTGCATCTGTATTTCTTCTTGCCCCCTCCCCCTGTTGAACCTGGTTGCTAGAAAAGCTCCTGATCTGTTGTTTGTCTTGTCTACTACCTTGCACCTGGCCTCTGTAAAAAAGAAAAAGCTACCCCCCCCCCCCCCTACAAGTAAGTAGAGTTGCTCATGAGAATAAGAAAGCTTGCTGGAGTGTTTTATATGGAGGAGAGTTGATCAAAAAAAATCCCGAGTTGAATGTTTATACAGTTGCTCATGGAAGAAAAGAAAACTTGCCGATGTGTTGATATGGAAAAAGCTGCTCAAAAAAAATCCCAGGTTGAGGTTCTGTGGGGAAAAAATCATCGCACCAGGGGCTGCCGGGATTTGACGATTTGGTAATTCCTCTTTGTTGTTGCCTGCAATTGTTCTAGTGTTGTTTGCGTCCACCACACATTGTTGTTGCCTATCCGTCCCACAAGTTCATCAGTACTGTTGCCTATTCATCCCACGGTATGTCACTGTTGTTGCCCGGTTTAAAAAAAAATCAATGCTAAGTATATCAAAAGTGCTCATGATGGACCTACCCTGTTTTGACTTAAAAGAACTCATAATAGTTGCCTACAATTCATCAGTATTATTACCCCCAGTTCTTCAGTACTTTTGCCCCAGTTCATCAGTACTATTGCCTCAAAAAAATTATGAGTTGTTGCCTATCCGGGAGACTGAAGCAAAAGAAGGGGGCATGGCTGAGACAAATGCCTACTTCGATGAGATGCAGAAAAGATGACCCTAACTTCTTCTACAGGATTAAATTGGATGCTCTTGAGAGGGTTGAGAATGTGTTTCAGGTTGATGTGTTTTTGTGGGCAACTTGGTGTTTTCTTGTGTTAGTCGAGTTTGTCCTTGGGCACAGAGGCTATATGGTACAGAGGTAAGCGACTCCATGCATGCGATGGACGTAGGCGACTTAGTCAAATTTGTGTGGCGCGAGGCGACTATGTATTCGGTTTAGGCGATTCCGTCATGAATTAGGTGTGGGGCGACTTAGTGCATTGGATTAAGGCGAGTTTGTGCTTGAGCGTGGCGACTATATGTTGGGAGGGTTGGCGACTCCCTACAAACGATTGCCGTAGGCGACTTAGTCAAAATTATGTGGCGCGGCGCAGGGCGACTACGCACTAGAGTTTAGGCGACTCCGTCGTGGAGTAGGCGACTTTGTCGATTTTGTAGGCCACGACGGGGCGACTATGTATTGGGGTTTAGGCGACTCCGTCGTGAATTAGGTGTGGGGCGACTTAGTGCATTGGATTAAGGCGAGTTTGTGCTTGAGCGTCGCGACTATATGTTGGGAGGGTTGGCGACTCCCTACAAACGATTGCCGTAGGCGACTTAGTCAAAATTATGTGGCGCGGCGCAGGGCGACTATGCACTAGAGTTTAGGCGACTCCGTTGTGGAGTAGGCAACTTTGTCGATTTTGTAGGCCACGACGGGGCGACTATGTATTGGGGTTTAGGCGACTCCGTCGTGAATTAGGTGTGGGGCGACTTAGTGCATTGGATTAAGGCGAGTTTGTGCTTGAGCGTGGCGACTATATGTTGGGAGGGTTGGCGACTCCCTACAAACGATTGCCGTAGGCGACGTAGTCAAAATTATGTGGCGCGGCGCAGGGCGACTATGCACTAGAGTTTAGGCGACTCCATCGTGGAGTAGGCGACTTTGTCGATTTTGTAGGCCACGACGGGGCGACTATGTATTGGGGTTTAGGCGACTCCGTCGTGAATTAGGTGTGGGGCGACTTAGTGCATTGGATTAAAGCGAGTTTGTGCTTGAGCGTGGCGACTATATGTTGGGAGGGTTGGCGACTCCCTACAAACGATTGCCGTAGGCGACTTAGTCAAAATTATGTGGCGCGGCGCAGGGCGACTATGCACTAGAGTTTAGGCGACTCCATCGTGGAGTAGGCGACTTTGTCGATTTTGTAGGCCACGACGGGGCGACTATGTATTTTGGGTTTAGTCAACCCCTAGCATGGATTAGTTGGTGGGCGACTTGGTGTATTTGGGTTAGGCGAGTTTGTCCTTAGGCATAGAGGCTATATGGTGCGAAGGTAGGCGACTCCGTGCATGCGATTGCCGTAGCCGACTTAGTCAAATTTGTGTGGCGCGGGGCGACTATGTATTGGGGTTTAGGCGACTCCGTCACGGATTAGGCGTGGGGTGACTTAGTGCATAAGGTGAGTTTGTGCTTGAGCACAGAGGCTATATGGTGCGAAGGTAGGCGACTCCGTTCATGCGATTGCCGTAAGCGACTTAGTCAAATTTGTATGGCGCGGGGCGACTATGTATTGGGGTTTAGGCGACTCCGTCGTGGATTAGGCGTGGGGTGACTTAGTGCATAAGGTGACTTAGTGCTTGAGCGCGGAGACTATATGTTGGGACGGTTGGCGACTCCCTGTAAGCGATTACCATAGGCGACTTAGTCAAAATTGTGTGGCGCGGCACAGGGCGACTATGCATTAGAGTTTAGGCGACTTCGTCGTGGATTAGGCGTGGGGCGACTTAGTGCATTGGATTAAGTCAAGTTTGTTCTTGAGTGCGGCGACTATATGTTGGGAGGGTTGGCGACTCCGTACAACGAATGGTCGTAGGCGACTTAGTAGATTTTGTAGGCAACGACGGGGCGACTATGTATTTTGGGTTTAGTCGACCCCCGGCATGGATTAGTCGGTGGGCGACTTGGTGTTTTTGGGTTAGTCGAGTTTGTCCTTGGGCACGGTGACTATATGGTGCGAACGTAGGCGACTCCATGCATGTGGAAGTCGTAGGCGAATCAAATTTGTGGAGGGGCGTGGCGGGGCGACCTTTTACCCCCCCCCCCCCCCCCCCCCCCCCCCGCGGCATGGATTAGTTGGTGGGCGACTTGATGTCTTTGGGTTAGTCGAATTTGTCCTTGGGAACGGCGACTATATGGTGGGGAGGTAGGTGACTCGGTGCACACGATGCCCGTAGGCGACTTAGTCAAATTTGTATGGCGAGGCGTGACCCCCTCCCCATCCCCCCCCCCCCCCCCCCCCCCCCCCCCGGGATGGACTAGTCGGTGCGCGACTTGATGTTTTCGGGTTATTCAAATTTGTCCTTGGGAACGGCGACTATATGGTGGGGAGGTAGGCGACTCAGTGCACACGATGGCCGTAGGCGACTTAATCAATTTTTTCCTCAAAGTCGCTCTCGCAATCACATCGCAAAAGATCAATGGTCACACCCATTCCAAAACAAGCAATCAAACTCCAGAACTAACAGCATTGTCTGGTTCAGCAGGGTATAGTAAGGTAGAAAGGACCTTTAGAACTACTATATCTCTTTGAGCATTGCTAACTGGTACCTGATCCGCCCGACGATTATTGCCGCTTACTAGCTCGGGATCTTCCTCGGGGCCTCGAGCGTGGACCACTCCTCGGTGTTGGATGCTTCTGTCCACATTATCTTGGTGAAATTAACAAAACTGCAGTTGTTTGAGGTTGGTGCTGAGTCAATTTAGTACATGGCATGATCATATACTCTTAAAGAATGAAAAAAACAAATATTTATACATATTTTATGACGGTAAGCACCTGGTAATTATCAGGTCAGCCTCGTTTGTCGTAGACTTGCACCAGATCATCGTTCCATGGCTTGCTGCCGACTCCAACGAGGACGATGGACAGAGGGAGCTGGCTGCAAACAAACACAAACCATGGAATCAGAGAGAGAGAGAGAGAGAGAGAGAGGGATGGCTGCGGCGGTAACACACCTTCTGCCGGATTCTGCCGGGGACGTAGACCCTCCTCGCTGGCGTTCGCCGTCTCGCGCCACCGACAGCTCCCCCTCATTCTAGCTTCGCGTGCACCGCTGCTCGCCCGCTGGTGCCTCGGCTGTCGATGCGGTACCCCTCCGCGAAGGTCCGCACCCCCGTCCCTCCCCCCTCCCCCTGGCCGACATCGCCCGGACTCCCCGCCGGCAAAGCTCGCCGCCAAAACCGAGGGGATCTCCTCCCCTTCGTCGCCGCGCGGATTGAGAGAGGAAAGAGAAATGGGGTGGGGCCGCGGGGGCATCTAAACGGAAGAGACAAATGTGACCGCCCGCGGCCCGCCTCTACCTGGTCGTGATCTGGTTGAAAACGGACGGCTCTCCTGCGGCCGCTCGCGAGCGCTTGATCACGCGCGCGCGTCGTCCAGCGTTTGGGAAATAAGAAAAGCAATAAAGAGGAAACTTAAGGGTACGAGAAGTATCCTCGACTATCAGTTTTTCATCCACGTGTTCGTCGTGTGATTTGATGTGATCGATACTGTGGGCGCTTTTCAACAAGGAGGAAGAGGATTGGCTTAGCTGCCAATGCCATGGCGTAGGGTGGCGCCGGAGGTTCTGTGTTACGATCGAGGTGCAGATCAAAATGACTGATTATGGATGATCTCTAGAATGCATGGATTTATAGGCATCAGATGGGACAGGTGAGGCGGACGTGCGTAAATGTACGACTAAGCAAGATCATGTGACTGCACTCGGTCGGTGGGAGCTCCTCCACTCGTTGATGGATGGACCTGTCTCCGGGTGGCACGCCCCTCAGACTTCCATGTAGTAGCTCCCCCGTTGCTTGTTTTGAGGTTGCTTGTCTTGACATTGCTTGTTTTGAGGTTGCTTACCACATACACCATGTGGTAGCTCCCCGTTGCTTGTTTGCAATTCCTCGGTCTCTCTGAAACATATGGTTCCTTAGTTGGAATAAAAGAAACAACTAACATCACTGAATTAAAAGGAAGGCTAATTTCCGTGGCTCAGCTTTATAAGCAAGCATCGTAAATTTCCCCTTGGTACTTACCTATTTCAAGTATCTTAAACACGCATTTACAGAGAGTTGACAGAAAATTCGGGTTCAAAAGATCAAATTACGATGAATATGTAGATGATGAGGAGAGCCAGGTTCTGTACTTGCAGGCCAAAGCATAGCTGCGGCAGCGGCAGGTGGGAGCTCGGGATCGACGGGGTTGGGCGTGGCTGGAAGGGAGCCCGGCGTCGGTGGCCATGACCAGGAGGAGAATGGTGGTGCCGGTCGGCTTATTAGCTGCCGTGGCGGAGAATAGGGTGGCGAGGAGTGTTACGATCGACGGATCAAGGTGCTGGGTGTGCACGTACTTATAGGCACTGTCAATTACTCCCTCTGTTTTTAAATATAAGACCTTTTAGAGATTTTAACACGGACTACATACGGATGTATATAGACATATTTTAGAGTGTAGATTCACTCATTTTGCTCCGTATGTAATTCATATTAGAATCTTCAAAATGGCTTATCTTTAGGAACGAAAGGAGTAGATGACTAAGCAAGATTAGAGGTACCAGTAGAAAAAGTAGCATGAGGCGGACGTGTGTAAATCTACGACTAAGCAAGATCAGTTTTGGCTATTTCTAGTGGGAGCTCATCTCATCCACTAGTGTGTTGTCTGCCTCTGGCTTTGATCTAAAGAAATTCGCTTATGGCAAAGCTTAATTTCTTGGGAGCTTCATTCATCCCAAATCAGGTGGCGTGAGGTCTATTCAAACCACAGTTTGGTCTAAAGAAATTCGCTGACGCACTCCTGAGTAGTAATGACGAACGTGTACAAGTTGAAGAGGTGAGAACACAATCTTGGATAAACACAGAACGGATACACCCGTATACACAACATTCAGATCGCAATTGACATGTAGTAAGAAACAGTGGCATAGCCAGGGCTGGGCTACGTCCCGGGCCAGCCCTCGGAGCTACAGTACCTAAGATGTCTACAGTGCCGAAAATAGCTACAGTGTACAAAGAATTGTAGAGCCACGCCTCAGGCCATGGCCCTAGTAGCCTGGGGCCTGGCTACGCCCCTTACTAAGAAAGAACAAACCAGACGACCCACCCTTGATCCATCTTCGACATCAGACATGATCCGGGGGAGACTTGTGTGGATCGATTTTTTTGAAAAAAATATACATGTTCAAACATTCTCAAAATTTTCGTAGACACACATAAATGTTTGATGTACAACCTCAAAAAAATTCTGCTCCTAATTCAACTTACATTAACAGAAACAAAAAAGACAAAATCAGATGTAAATAGTGTCAAAGTACTAATAAGTCAAAGCTGCCACTATTCACGTTCAAATTTGTCTTTTTTTAATCTCTAAATGTACATCAAGTTTTGAGCTGATTTTTTTCGGAGTTGTAGACATACCTCACATGAATGTTGTCAAATAATTTCAGATTTTTTTGAAATGACATGATCCTTTTCACCATTGAGAAAAAGGCAATCTGACATTAGACATAATCCTATTCACCATTGAAAGGAAAAACGAATGATAAAAACATATGTCAGTGGCCTATGGAAGACGCACAATCGCTACACGCTTTTACCAGGGACACTTCAAGTTAACTGGGCCTGGCCCATTTCTGTGTGTCCTTCACGCGAGGCTAAGCTATGGGTCGCCACAGGCGACACATAGTCGCGCTCTGCTTTCATCCTCACATTTCCCGGTTAGGAGAAAAAGTACAGCATAAAGGCCACAAAACTATGAAAAAAAACAGGAACAGAAGAGTGGCACCTTGCAACAATACGATACACAATCTTCTTTGAATCGGATTCAGTAGAACATGGCGCAAAAGTAGGCGACAAATTTCCACGGTCAAGTAAAGCGGGGAAAACAGGTGTATCAGCCATTTGCCGATAAATAGGTTAAAACATCTTGTGCCGACTATGATCTGTTTGTTTGCTCTTGGTTTCCAGCCCTCATTGCCGAAAAATGAGGCGTGGTTATTGTGGTCTTTATTTATGAGAGCCTACACAGAAAAACTGCTCTCATCAGCATCATTTACAGCAGAGAAAAAGAACTCCTACAGCAGCATGGTCGTCGGGTTCTCAAGGTAGCTCTTGAACGCCTTGAGCCATTCTGCACCCATGGCACCTGCAAAACGGGAGAGTGGTCGGTAATCAACGAAAAACCTTTGTCATAGATGCATGCATAGAGAGAAGCATCGTCCACTGGTTCAGAATTGGCACGGAAAAAAAAGTACCGTCGATGACCCGGTGGTCGCAGCTTAGCGTGGCTGACATGAAGGACCCGACTTCGTACTGGCCCTCAGCTGCCCCGGGGATCACCCTCTTCTCAGCTGCTCCGGAAAAAATTCCAACCGCGTGGTAAGTAACAGAGTAAGTAGCATAACCGAGGGGTTCGGTATGGATCGCCAACTATTAGGCAGCATATTACCAGAGCCGATAGCCAAGATTGCCGATTGGGGAGGGTTTACGATGGCGCAGAATTGCTTGATTCCGAAAGGGCCTCCCAGATTAGAGACGGTGAAAGTGCCACCCTGCAAAGTGTAGCATCAAAATTATCAAGGACGAATACTATTGAATACTCTTGCATTCTAGATATATATTCCGGTCTATACCTCATAATCTTCTGGTTTTAGACTGTTATCCCTTGCTCTTAGAGCCAACTGCTTCACCTCATCAGCAATAGTGGCCAAGCCTTTCTTGTCCGCATCCTGTATAAACAATACAGGTCAAAGGAGCAGATGATATGAAGAATAGCACGGTGAACTTAGTACCGAGTCGGGCAACCCACCCTAACTACTGGAACGAACAAACCGTGCTCAGTCTGTACAGCAACATTAATGTTCACGTTGTGATACCTGCATGGGAAACAGATGAAATACATCACGTTCTGACTAATGAAAATGAAGCTCCAATTTTAATTGACCTACTGTCCATATCTTACTGGCGAATAAAATCGTTCATCCAGGAACTGTTACACGCAGGAACCTTACGAAGAGCCAATGCTGCAGCCTGCATATTAAACAGCAATCAATTCAATACTGTAGTGTAGAGGTACACAAAGCAACTGAGAATTGTGTGAAGAACCCAAGATAAACTTATTCAGATAACATTTCCTATCGCTCAAGTAAACACATTGCCTAAAGATAAAAAGGAGCATCAGAAACAACCATACGTCAAAACTTACCTTAATAACAAGATCATTTATAGATATCTTCTTCCCACCAGATGCATCCTGCATCGGGTTCAACTCACTCCGCAATCTAGAATAAAACAAAATAATGGATGGATCTTCAGTGTCAGAAGCAAAATAATGGTGCAGGCAAAAGATAGGGCTGATTAACCCAAACAATGATTGAGCAAATTATCCATCTAGTTCACAGAAAATGGGTATGTGTAAGATAAAATATTAAATGTTTGAAAGAAGTCCATACTTAATAAGTTCGTCAACATGGCTATCAACTGTCAGATAGTAGTGAGGGATGGTCTGCTTAGATTGCAGCAAGCGGTTTGCAGTAACCTGAGGAAAACAAAATTAGATGATGTCAGTAGCAGTAGAGCACACTATATACATTCAAAGAACTCCATGGTATTGATTTTACCTTCCGTATTTGTGTATTTGGAAGATCCACATAGCCTAGCCCTGGAGCTGCTGCAGCTTCCTTCTTCGAACCCTTGGCTGCAGAAGCTTCATCAAGCAAAAGCATAACAGTATCAGTTGATTGAACCCTTCTACTTGCATAACTAAAATGATAAATGTTTATGCAGATTAAACACTTTAAATACACCTTTTCTACCATCCACTAATTATCCTACAAATGAGAGTGGCGGTGAGTAAAAAAATGGTAGCGGAGAAAAGGTGATAAATTTCATGCAACTAAAAGTTGTATGTATGTATGTATGTATGTATCATAACCACACCCCACGCCCTTAACTAACATCATTCATGACTAATCATGCTCAGTTTTTGGACTCAATGGTTTTTGTTTGCACTGGCAAGGACAAAATAGGCAGAAGAGAGCATACACAAGTAATCCTCAATGTCTGCCTTCAAAATACGCCCATCTGGACCAGTACCTTTTAAGCTTGAAAGCGGTACCTGTTTGGGGCACAATTTTGAAGGTCAAAAACTGCATTTCTTATGGACCGTCAGGATATCTGAAATGTAAGTGGCTTACATTGTTGTCTTCCGCCAACTTTCTGGCAACAGGACTGGAGAATAAGCGATCCCCTGACTGAGAAGATTCTTCAGTCTTTGTAGCTGTTGGCTCGGGGGCCTTGGAAACCTCTTTCTTCTCTTCTTTTGGTTCCACAGGCTCAGATTGGGGTTTTGATTCAGCTGGAGCTGCAGCTGAAGGAGAAGAAGAAGCCTTGTAATCCTTAAATTTCTCAATATCACCCTCCTCTTCCACAGTTATGGCAATAATCTAGTTCACAAAAAAAAAAAAACTTGTGCTCATTAGTCCAACAACTAGGTTAGAGACGGTGGCAAAAAGAAGTGTCTCCTATGCATCAGGATATCGCATATATGTACCTCGCCAACTTTAATCTCTTTTGCGCCATCTCCACAAACAATCTTAGCAAGATAGCCTTCCTCCATGCATTCCATCTCCACGGTAGCTTTATCCTAGTCACCACACATGTCCTTGACAATTAGCTAGCGGGCACAGGTTGTGCCCTGGGTGTACATGACAAGAAACAAAACTTACCGTTTCCACTTCGCAAAGAACTTCACCAGGTGAAACTTTGTCTCCTTCCTTCTTCACCCACCTTGCAATATTTCCCTACAGGCCATTAAAAAGTTTTTTACACCACATAGACAATCGAAGAAACACATGCACATTGGTCATGCTTTATGTTTTATCTGTCAGTACTTTACATTTATTTCCAATTTTAGTAAATTACCTCGGTCATAGTAGGGGAAAGAGAAGGCATCCCGATTGCCTCATGCGGTGGCAAGTCTGAAATGGTATATAACTTTGTTAAAAATGTTATATGAAGATATCAACTTGCCTGCATCATCTTATAACTCAAAGCTGGAAACAATTTTAATACACAGATAGCTTGACAAGAGAGAGAGGTACCTGCCCCACTTGAAAACTGTCTTGCCGAAACTACCTGTCCACTGAAAAATAGCAACAGACATTCAAAACATGGTTACAGCTATGATGAACTAGCATAGAATATATGGACGTGGAAATTCAGGAAAAAGACATAAACGAGAGTGTATACCATGAGAACAAGCTATTGACCCCAGTAGCAGCAATTGGCATCCGTTTGGAGCTGTAGCTTCCCCTTGCTTCTCGTGATGATACCTGCGAAAATAATAGATGGGACAGCCCACCGAAGTCAGAATACACAACTAGGCTCCAATTAAATAAGTACGATTGTAATCACAACTGCATAACCTTGAAGGTATGGAGATCTTTTTCAGACTGCGTGTGTAGGAAAATGCTCGACCTTCCAACCTTTTTCCCGTACTCCCCATGAACACTAGAACTTGAAACAGCTGCAGCAGGGCAAGACCGATTATTTTTAATGATAAGCAAGCCAGTAAGTGAGGAAATTGTCGTTCCACACACTGAAACCAAAACAATATGTGTTGCAAAGGTTCGTATTAGGAGATAACCGATATACACTAGAGTTTCCTTTTAGAAGAACCAGTGGCCATTCAAATAACAACACAATTACTTGCATTTTAATTGCTGACATCTCAGTTGTTTAGACATAAGAGGACGAAATGAGCATTCACTTCATATTGAATTTAAAGGCTAAAAGATTTGTTAAGCAGTAACTCTGTTTTAGAGGTGTAGGTGCTGCCTCTTTCAAATCTTAGGAAGAAAATTTCATCCGATCGCACCCCACTACTGTCAGAGGGAGGGCTTGTCATGGGTGATATACCATACAAGGATAATAAAACCCTGAACCCTACTCCAGCACCAAATATGGTAGTAGGCTGGTAGGGTACTGAATCATAAGCATAAATCAGCTGCATCCTTGTGCAGCACTGAGGTGAAGGGTAGGAAACACTTCCATGCCATGGGTACTTGGCCGATAAAAAATTGAAACATACATTGGGATTTGGGCAGCATACTAGTTTCAGTTTTCTCAAAAACAGCTTATCAAGATGCCGCAGGAATACAGACAGAGAAACACGTACCATCTTCCTTTGCAGCGGCGGAGCAGGCACCGACAGAGAAGTGCCGAGCGATGCTCCCGCGCTCGCAGTCCAGGACACCGTGCACTCTTCGCAGCTGCACAAGCGAAACTCGTGCAACCATGAGCACATGAAAACGAGCTAGAGATTTACGGTTCCAAGAAAAATCACACGATTACATCGTTCACATCAATCAAAACCTATGGTCTACATCTGCCACTTCTCTCCACCGCCGTATCCAGATTAATTTGTTCCAGTCGACCCTGCTGATCCACAGCTCTTTGAAGGACGAAACTGAACACCTATCCACATTAATTTTCCACAATCCAGGTCGCTAAGGGGGAAATGAATGAGCGGGGTGTGGTCAATCTGCCATAGGCAGCCGCAGGGGGGCAGCCATCAAGCGAACCCGCAGCTGCGGCCAACGGCGCCGTCCGATTCCAGCCGTCGTCCACGGGGCAGGATCGGATCTGATCTGATCAGGCGGGAGCCATGGGGAATTGGGGGCCGGGACAGATCACCGGGCCACGAATTCTTCCGACAAACTGGGGGGCGCTGCGGCGACGGCACGGAGATGGAGGGGGGAGGGGGGTACCTTGCGGGAGTGGCGGAGGAGGAGCGCCATGGCGGTGCCGGCGACTGCACGGCGGGGATCGGTGGGAGGAGGGACGGAGAGAGATTCGCAGATGGAATCGACCGTGGAGGAGAGGGAGGAAGCGGTTGGTGCGCGCCCCTGCTCCTTTTCTCTAGTTTGTTTATTTTATTTATTTATAAAGGGTGCATTTTGCTATTTTGCCACCTGGAATAAAATGATGCTTGCTACTATTCATGGCATTGCCACCTCATCAAATTTAAAAATAGCAAGATGGGAACACTATTTATTTTGCTTAATATATTGTTTATCGAAGTGCCAGCATTTTTTTAAGCAAAGAAAACATTGTGTGTTTGCTATGTATCTGTTGGTGTCCAAACGGCGTCGAAATGAAAAGACGTGGGTGGTTATTCTTTCGGGAATATTTGACTGGTCTCTAGGATTGTCTGATTTTATAAGTCAACCAACCATCGAGTTCACTTGAGGTCGTTTTCTAGTAATGATTCCAAAGGCTAATACGTGTTTTTCTTTGATGATTGATGTCGACGTAACCCAAGAGAACTTGAAACAGACTTCTTTTGTCTTGGTAATCATATCATTCATGTCCGGTGTTCAAATGACCAAACAAAACGCCTTGAAATACCATAAAATAAGGAAGCAAAGGGTTGACCCACACAACACGTGGACACTAGCTAGAAGGAAATGGAAACTTTAATTATGCCTTATGGTGCATCGATGTACACAAGAAGACAAAGTGTTTGTTTTTTAATCACCTTCTGAACAATTTGCGCCTCGGTTAGCTTATTAAATAACAATATATGTTCTTGGAGCATATAAGAAACATCAAAATCATAGCATGTGCAATGTTTTTTTTATCCACAGATAAAATGCAGTGTCTTTTCTTGTTCTAATGGTCAGATGGAAATGAAAATGATTCATGCGAAGTCCTCCTCCAAAAAACCTTGTATTCGAAACAGGCCCTCAAGGCGGAAATACGTGGGTCCCCAGGCACCATTCCGCGAAAGCGCCACTCCCTCCCGACGGCGGCCGAGCTCGCGCCCGCCCGCCCGCAAAACCCTAGCCGCCGCCGGCGGAGCCCCCCCGTTCATGCCGGGCTGCCTCGCCGGCCTGGCCCCTCCGCCCGCCGCGCTCCACCTCCTGCTCCGCGGCCGCAGCCGCATGGCCTTCTCAGCGGCCGCGCCGTCCCGCGCCTTCCAGCTCCGCCTCAACCCGCTCACCGGCGACTCCGAGTGGCTCGTCGTGGATGAGGAGGGTCAGGAAGAGGGGGCGGGGCCTCCCCAGTCGCAGAGGCAGCTCCTCGCCGCCACCTCCTACCTCGACATGCTCAACGACGCCGCCCGCAACCGCGCCTACCGCCGCGCCATCGACGCCGCCGTCTCCGACCCTTCCTCCCGCGTCCTCGACATCGGGTGAGCGCCCGTCGGTACATTTACGCTCATTGGACCATGTACTTTGGGTCACATTGGACTTCTGATTTAGCATGATGCATTTAGACAAGTTAATTAAGGCCAATAGTTAGCATTTAATTTCTCCTCTTGTTAATCAAGGCCATTTGAACAATGACCATTAGCATTTAATTGGCCCTCTTGTTAATTAAGGACATGTTAGTCTGGAAAACAAATCAGCTGTGCTGGCTACATGATCTATGGTATCACAAAGAAAACAGAGTGGATGCTAATGCTTATGATGGTTCAGAGCCGGGACCGGGTTGCTCTCCATGATGTCCGCGCGAGCTTTGGGGGCTGTTGGAGGCGAAGGCAGGGGTAGCGTGTCGGCATGTGAATCCTACCTTCCCATGGGCAAGTTGACGCGCAAGGTACTGAGAGCCAACAGGATGGAAAATAAGGTGAAACTCTTCCATAAGCGGTCAGATGAGCTCGAAGTTGGAGTCGAGCTTGATTCGCGAGCTGATGTACTGGTAGGCTTTTGTTTTAGCTCAATTGGCTTTCTTGTTCTACTAAATGAACATGCTCCAGTATTATACATATATATTTATGCTCAGTCAAATAACCTAGTATAGTACTCATGCTCATTGTTATGCTTCAACTGTATCAGTACATTCTAAATCTGAATTACCAGCATCATTCAGATTTGGTTATTTCAGTTGTCAGTTCACACTTAGCGACAACATAGTAGGCACTTTCCTTATTAGGAAGCAGATATATTGATTGTTTTATTTATTTGATGAAATTAACATTTCTTGCTTGTGATATTCCTTAGCTATTATTCATGCAGTTAGGGATTTATGTGGAGTTGGCACTTTTTTTGCATTAGGCTTGTGCTACTATTGGAGATAATGTTCATTGTATTTGACAAAACGTACTATGTTTCTCAGGTGAGTGAAATTCTTGACTCTGAGCTGTTGGGTGAGGGTCTGATACCTACTCTACAGCAAGCTCATGATTCGTTATTGGTGAAAAATCCAAAGACAGTACCATATCGAGCAACTACATACGGGCAGGTCCGTTCCCTCCACTTGTTCATTATGACTTCATCTGGATAGCATTTTCTACAGAAGCAATGCTTGATTGGTTTATACTGGATTTATTTTTCTTGGGCATCCTAGTTAGTCGAAAGTCCGTTCTTGTGGAAGATGCATGATTTGCACAGCAATGAAGCAAATGCTGCAGATGGTGTCTGGCTTACTCCTGATGGGATGGAAAATATTGTTTCTGTGAAGCTGCAGCAACATGCAATGCAATGTGACCCATTAGAAGATGAGATACGATTGGTATGCTATGCACCATTATTTTGCATGTTCAGGAAATTTGTTGTCCCAGGTCCTAAGTTATTTTGCTTTAGCTGTCAGAACCCTTCAAAGTTTTTGAATTTGACTTTTCGGAACGACCAGAGAGCCAGCGTGAAAACAAGATCACGATTAAAACAACTGGTGATGGCTGTGTTCATGCTATTATCTCATGGCAAGTAATCTTGTAGTCTCCTTTGTCACCTTATAGTTAAAAGCACACTGAATGAATATCTTATCTTCAAATGCAGGTGGGTGCTTCAGTTAGATTCTGCTGGTTCAATTTTCTACTCCACTGCTCCCAGATGGGTGAGGCAATCAAGTATCAGGGATCTACCACAATGCGCCTATGGTTGGTTAAATAATCAAGACTTTTACCATCTTAAGTAATTCTTTTGCATTATTCAATGCCATTTTCCATTTCCCTAGATTGATAGGCTTATATAGTTGGCATAATGGCATGTCTTGACCAACATTTATCCGCATTTCCCTGGTGTATTGGAGTAATGTTGCACTTGCGTCATGTAAGTATCTAGAATGTTATGGGGAACTGACTGTCTTATATTTTGAAGAAATAGCTTTCATCAACACCTAGAAATTTCTATATCACCATAATTTTTAGCCTACAATTTACATGGAAATAAAATTCTGAATGTCAACAAACACTTTAAATTTTAAACGGAATTGTGCATTTGGTTCATAGCCTAAGTATTGTAGATAGGTTCATCAATTGCACTGCAAAGGTTTAAATGGAATTACTGCTTTTTTTTTCTGGTATAGTGTGCCGTGCACATTCATGGCTGTTTATCTATACCTGAACGTGTCTGCATGGTGTTATGATAGCGATGTTAATAGCATTTGTGCAAGTATTGTTATTTATTGACCTTCTTGTTGAAGAAGTAAGCGATTTGGGCATATGATTACTGTTAGAAGATACGTGCTTCTTAAGTTCACTAGTATTTGAAACCACTTGCTTGAACTAGCATGTTCGATATGTAGACCTTACAGGAGTCACCCTGTTTCGCATTCTGAAGCTACTTAAAACGATATCTTCCTTCTATCTTTATAGACACGAAGGATTGGTGTGATCACTGGAAGCATTGTGTTTGGTTTACACAAGGGAGAGGTGCTCCTGTTATGAAAGATCAAACTCTTTCTCTAAGGGCTAGTCATAACCTAACTAGCATCTCATATCAGCTCCTAAACGCCAATGATGAAGCATGCAATGGAAGCTTGAAAGGTGACCATCTGACATTGTTGCCGGAAAGGATAGCACTTTATGGTGATAGATATTGGAGATCAGCTTTGATAACAGCAATTAAAAATGCTGTAAGTACTCCAGTTCATTTGATTATAATATTATGTTGTTGCATTGCACACTTGATTTCCACAAACTTCTGTTTTCCACTGTAAGAAAAGGACCAGTATGTTAATTTAAGACTTCAGCGTTCTAAAAGAATTCCACAGATCTGATAATACAAAAAAAAAAACTGATGACTGTCAACATTTGAAAATGAATTCAGGGTTTCAATAGCTTCTGCAGTTTGGCCATTCAAAAAATGGAAAGAAACCCTGTGCTTTCATAATCATATTCAAGTTCTCAATTCATAATCTTTGCTGGTCCCTCCGAGCATGGACTTAAGGGATTTTTACCCTTGTAGCAATCTGGAAATTAAATTACTGCCTTGTTAGTTTCAGTCAAAACTAGTATCTTTCAGTTGAAGTGCATGATCCCTACCATTCTCTTTTTGATACAAATTATCTACACTATTCTAACATCATCTTATTCATATTCAATGGTTTTCTGCCCAGCTGAGTGGCAGATCTTTGCAAACCTGTGTTGTGGCTGATGATAGTATATTCTTAGCTCTCCTAGTTTCTTCTCTTTCACCATCTTCAAAAGTCATTGCCATGTTTCCTGGTCTGCGGGACAAGGGTGCAACATATCTTCAAGCTGTTGCAAAGGCAAACAATTTATCCATGGACCAAATCCAAGTGATTGGTAAAAGAGCGGCATCTCTTTCAACAGATGATTTGGAACATAAGAAGGTAAATGCTCCTAGTTTTTATAGTCTATCTTAAGAAGTAGTTCAAAGATTCATACTGTTGTTTTTTACGAATGTCTCTTGATTGTATCATTTATATCCACAGGTTAACTTATTAGTGGGAGAACCGTTTTATTGTGGCAGTGAAGGGATGCTTCCATGGCAAAACCTACGTTTCTGGTTTGTTACTTTGAAATCCTAGTACTCATTGTCTAGCAAATAAAGCTTCACAGCATTACTAACAAATCAGTATGTCGATAGGTGTTGCACATACATGTTCAAATACCATCCATATTGTGCTCTTTGTAGTGTTTCTGTTAGTATATTTTCTTTTGATTCCTTATCTGCGTGTTCCTCATCTAATTCTTTTGTCCCGGCAGAAGTTGAGTAGTTCTAATTGATACTTAAACTTCACATTTATACTATAATTTCATTATTCTCAAGCCAAAATAATAAAGAAAGAATGGTGCCCTATTAAACATTTCCTTTTGTCTAATATAATACAGTTGTAGCAACATAGTTTTGTAAAAGGAAAGGATGCACCCTCAGTTTGAACGGAGAAGCAAATGTTTGCTCGTAGACCTTCATGCATCTGGTTAGAGGAGGCCAGATGCCCTAAGTGAAAGCCAAGAAAAGAACTTGTACATCCTCTTCACTAGGAAAAGAAGGCTTTATTTTGTAACTGTTGCCACCATTTTAGGTTAGCTGATCTAAGTTTAGGCTGGAAGGCTCACATGGTTGTTTTGAGTATACCTCAGTAGCATGTGAAACTTTCACCTAATTTTCATTGAATCCACCAAGTATTACACATTGATATTTTTTAGAACAATATGGAATTCACATTTTACATGGGGAGGCCAAGTGAACAATGACCTGTTTATGAAATAATTTTTTATGCCTATTGTTCTGCGTCGTATTACCGAGTGAAGATGCCAATATCTGTTCCTGCTATTTTGGCTTTAGGAATGCAAGGACTCTGTTTGATTCGATATTATCCGAGGATGCACTCATAATGCCTTGTAAAGGAGTACTAAAGTTATGTGCCATGTCTCTTCCGGTTAGTCTTCCCACATATTAGTCCTAATTTTGTTTTGGGCGAAAGAACAGAGTTTTTTTCCCCTTCAAATAACTGGGGTACTGCAGGACTTATGGAGGAGTCGTCGCAGCCTTAAAGATGTCGAGGGTTTTGACCACTCGGTTGTTAACGAGACTTTAGGAGCCTGCGGCGATCTCCCTGGAGAGCAGCAAGGTCCTTGTCTGCCCTATTATGTATGGCAATGTGGTTATACGAAGGTAAAATCAAACAGCGTCTCGAGGTTGAATGCATAGACATGACTTCACTTAAGAATGACTAACGATACATTTAAACTTGAGCAGAAATTGAGTGAAGTGTACTCTCTCATGGAGTTCAACTTTTCTGAGCCTATTCACTCCTGCTTTGGGAAAACAAAGGTATACTTTGTTATCTTTCTGGTGGCATGAACGTCATATGAGTTTTTCTCTGTACTAGTTACGTTAGTATCATACAGATCCCGAGGTTTATTAGGTCCATGCTGTCACTGGTTCAAACTGAATTTTGATTTTGAGAACATGGGAATGCATGAGATGTCACTTACTTGGATCACAGCGAGAAGTTGTTTGCTAGGTGTCTGTTGGCAGTGATTCTGTTCTGCCTTGACCTTTTTTAGTTTATGAAAAACAATGCATAGGAAAAACCATGTTTGGTCCATCACCCTTCAGTCTCATGCACACGAAAATACATGACATAAAGTTCCCATCTTTGCTGGCTAAAATATTCTGACTGGCTTGTGATCTTGCAGATTGAGTTTGCAGATGCTGGAACATGTCACGGTTTCGCAGTTTGGATTGATTGGGTACTTGATGAGAAAAACTCCATCGTGCTAAGCACTGGACCAGGTAAAAAAAAAATACTTTTATGGCATCTATCTCACTCCAGGGAGCATCGATATCTGTAACTGTATCTGGAACTGGTGATCAAATTGATGGTTGCTATATAGATCCTCCTGAATGTGATGGTGGTTCTCACATTGTCCGCAGATAGCCGATACTGGAAACAAGGAGTCCAGCTCCTTAGCAAGCCCGTAGAGGTGAATCCAGCCAAGTCACAGGTGCATGTGGAGGCATCATTTGATCCTGCCTCTGGTGACATCGCATTTAGTTCCTCGTTCTCTTGACGCAAGTTGTACCATAGAACCTCGTGCCCAATGCAGACTAGAAATTGGACCAGATACAGATACTGTGCTTAACTTCCCTTTGCACAGAATCGTCAGACCAACACATAATGCGAACAAAAATCTGTCGGTGGTCTACGATGCTTAAATCTCCGAGATTTGGTAATATCAGTTCCCAAACCTCCATACTTTCTTCAAAAGGACCAGATGATACTTGAAATGCCCATCATGGTTATCCCAATGGCAATGTATGTATATCTGGGAGTTGATGACTGCTCGATGACCCAAGAAGGAAATATGATGGTAGAGAGGAGGTGATATGCTATGGGGCTGTATTAAACAATTTGCAGCATTTTAGCAAGTTTTGAACTTATGTGTTTGAATTGTGGCATTCATATGTAATTGAATTGTGTATGTGGTTCGGTTTTTGCCCGGTTTTCCATTAATTAACTGGGCAACTCTCTTCTGCTTAATTAATCGATGAGGCAAATCTTTTGCCGCCTCTTTGAAAAAAAAATTGTGTATGTGGTAGCAAATTTATGCAAACAGTATGGACATTTCCACATTATCATTACAAACCATATGAAACAAATAAATGAAGTGTTTAACATTCCACAATATTACAAACCTTGAGAGAGTAAGTAAATAAAATTGTTTCTTGCAAAAAATAAGTACATAAAATTCCATGTTTTTATCTGGGAGTTAATGGCTCTAAACGACCTTTGATAGCAGAGGATGCTACGTGACTACTTATTTGTACTAGCATTTAACAAGTTTGAACTTTAGGCCGCGCTTGGATTCGTTGTAATCAAATACGGAGGTGTTTATTTTACACCTCTATCTTACCGGCCGCTCAGCAATTCTTGGACGGAAACAAAACGATGAGCCGAGATCCGTATTCTTTACAGGTGTATTTGAAAAGAACACGACAAACCAAACAGGGCCTTAGTGTTTTTTCTTTCAAATGGTTTGTTTTGTGGTATTCATACATACAAACTGAATTGTGCACTGCTGCATGTGCGGCTGAAAAGGAAAAAAAAATCTTCTTAAAAAAACAACAACAATTATAACGGTGGTATAGTGCCAAATTTACTTGTAACAGTATGGATACTTCCACAATATCATTACAAAACATAGGAAATAAATAAATCCAGTGTTTAACATTTCACATTATTACAAACCATAAGAAACAAATAAGAGTTCGTCCCTTGACACTATTATTACAAACTGTAGGAGACAAATAAGTGTTCGTCCCTTCACATTATTATAAATCGTACAAGACAAATAAGTGTTCATCCCTTCACATTGTTACAAAACGTAGGAGAGTAAGTAAACAAATAAAGGCACGCGTTTAACAATTCCATCAAAATGAAATCAGGAGCGAGAGAAATCCCTATCCGGTCGAGCTTGTAGATTGGTTGGTAGAAAGGCTTGCGGAGCTAGAGAAGATGACTGCCTGATATTCATCATTGGAGCTCTACCAGCCTGTTACTGTTACAGGTGTTTGAATCTGGGAGACAGGCAGACAGCAAACGGACAGAAAAATTAGCAGTGATTGTAACTGGTGCTAATAGAAAGGTGTGAAAAGGAAGCATCAAAGAGAATTTGCACACACACACACACCCCTCAATATTCATCCCAGGCTCTGCTGGGAATGTGCTGAATCTTTTTCCAATTTTCCTGTCCAGGTTGTTGGCAAGACTTCATGAACTCGTTATCACATCTTGTAATTTTGATGCATGTAAGAGACCCTGGAAGATTCGGAAGGGACCTAATATTATAGCAATCACAGATACGAAGGTACACGAGTGACGTGAAGTGGTGCTCCATGTTCTCAGGCAAGGTTTCCCAGCTGCATGCGGCAAGGTCGAGTGTACGAAGCTGTTTGAAATAAGGCTCAGACATCCAACTCGGGTACCTCAGAGCATTGGATCCCCATAAAGTCAGAATTTCAAGTGACTCCGGAGGGCAAAGACCATCAAACACCTGTGCTGTAGCTTCTGCTGAACTATCGCTCTGGGAAAAATACCCGCACAATTCCAGATCTTTGAGCCGTGTCTTTGCAGCAAGTTTGGCTTGAACGGCATCCTCCTTTCTTTTAACATTTTCAAGCCCATAGATACGTAGCTTGCCTTGAAGCTTGTTGAGGCGCTCCAGCTGCTTTAACTTGTAATCTGGATCATCTTTTACAATGAAAAATGGTAAGGTTAGGAGCGAAGTAAATTTGCCAATGGCAAACTCCAGAGTTGCATTGCTTTTTATGTGCCGCAGGTTGATGAGGTTTGTCGTAGCTTCACCACCGGCAAACTCCAATTCTGCGCAATTACCAAAATCTAGCAACTGCATGTGGTAAAGCTCAGATAATGTGCTTGGTAAAATTATCTTCATTCCAGCACCCGTCGACAGAACAACATAGCGTAGATGCTTTGAGTGACTAATACATGCTGGGAATGAGAATGTACTGAACACTGCATTACTCTTTAGCTTCATCTGTCTAACGGCCAGTACCCGCAATTTTTGCAGACTCATGAACATATGCTTAAAGACTACTTCTTCAATTGGTGTCTCCCTTCTGACCATACCAATGATGATAGTGCGTAGCCTTTTCAATTTCACAATCTGCTGAGCAAGCATCGGTCCATCATAAGTCTCGATGTAAAGATGTATGACATCTTCAGGAACTTCTCCTGTGAAGCCATTCTCGATTCTGAAGTAGTCTCTTCCACTAAGCTTCCCTACTAACTCATGCAGAAGATCATGCATTGTGTAGTACACAGTAGTGGCAGTGCTTTTTGTTACTTGCAGAAATGAGCATGCCACTAATTCATGAAGATAGGCATTAGCTATATCTTCCATGCCCTCTGTTGCAGCTACAAACCCTTGTGCCGCCCACATACGAACTAACTCATCTCGCTCTAACTCATATCTTCTGGGGAAAATACTGCAGTATTCAAAGCATCGCCTGATGTCCACATCAAGTTGCTGATAGCTCCACCAAATAACTCCCCTGATCTCGTTCAACACGTCAAGTGCTGCAACTGTACTCCAAAAAGAGATGTTCCTCTTCATCCGAAGCTGCCCCCCTACTAGTGCTGCTGCAAGAGGTGATCTGTGTAGCTTTGCTGCAATCTGTTCCCCAATGTGTATGTATTCCTGGTCATTAACAGAAGTGTCACCCAGTGCATAATCCATGAACATTTTAAAGTACTGCTGCTGGCCCAAATCAGATATTGCGATAGTCTCACTACCACATAGAAAACCAGCTATGTCTTCTCTTCGAGACGTAGCCAGAATTTTGCTTCCGCTTGCCCCAACATTGAATGGAGAGAGCAGCTCATCCAGTTCACGATTGTTTTTGACCCACAGATCATCCAAAACGAGTAAGAATCGTTTGCCATTCAACTTTTCCTTTAACTCTTTCTTCAAATCTTGTACCTGCAGGCCTTTACTGTCTTTATCAACATTTATATTGTTCAGAATATCACAATATATATCACTTAAACTGAACTTCTTAGACATATGAATGCACAAGACATAGGCAAAAGGGTTGTCCTTATCCTCCACTATGGACTCAACAACATATCGTGCCAGGGTAGTCTTCCCAGACCCTGCAATGCCATGTATGCCAATCACAGAATAACATGTACTGCTGCTGGAGCTCGTTGCATCACCATCTAGTCCCTCATAAAGCTTTTCTTTGATATATTTACGTTCTGTATCTCGACCAAATACTTTCGGTCTGCCATCTGACCGAATATCTGTTCCCCTGTTGGTGATATCAGTGTGTGCACTGGTAAACACTGATGATGACTTGTGCACTTCACTGATATTTTCCATCTTTTCTATTCTACTTTTCAACTTCCATTTTGCAATAAACCCACATCTTGAAATAGTAGAAAGGAAAGAATCTACTGCAGTATTATCCTCCTGCGAAAAGCAGAGTCTCAGATGAGTATATGCACTACATATTCCACGTCATCTATATTTGGAAGCTAGTTCTATTTGTTCAGTCGCGCCACAGGGCAGACATGTACCAAACCTTTCTACTATCTTAAAATTTGTAATCAATGGTATGAATATAATTCCATGTTAACCACAAAAAAAATCTATAATGTTGATTGTAATGTAGTGACTCTGTTTACAACGATGTAGATAAAAACACATAAGGTCCAGCTATTGAAGAAAAAAAAATCGAGATCCTGCCGACAATTATCCGTGCAAATCAACGGGCACTCTGGTAAAAGGTTTAAATTACCATATAGATAATATGGATGAACTTTGCCCTTTGTATGAGTTAGGAAATAAACAACGATTTAACCTGCCTTCATCTGTTTAACATAAATGTGTCTAGCTGTGCTTCTTGGGTTGGATTTTGGTTTGTATTCTTCGTCGAACTACTACATTCTAGCTTCATCAAATACATCCCTACTCCATGACACCACTTGCATTTTTTGCTACCAGTTGGAACCTTAGAACTTGGAATTCTAAACGTGGGTCAGGTAGCAGTACCTGGTAAGTTGTGTCAACCGCATCATACAACCATCTGTCGTTCAAGTGGAGGAACCTGCAGAAGGAACGAAGCGTCTGCATCACGACTGATCTGAACCATGAGTCATGTAACTCACGGGCACTTATTTTGAGGCGGTGATATTCCAAGAGATCCAGGGTGTCTTCTGCTTCGTACAAGGCAGCCTTTAGATCCTTTATCCTGTGGTCAAGTATGTTTACAGCAAAATACCTCTTCTCTGCTGCTTCCATTAACTTCTGCCCCTCTGCTTCCCACAGGGTCTGCTTCAGTTTTGGCAAAATGCGAATCTTGAGCTCTAGGAGCTTGCTCGATGCATCAAAACTGATGCAGTCAGTAAGATCTTTTACCCGAGAGTTGAGGTATACCGTTAATGGCCAACCCACTATGGTGACAAGTATGATTAGCGCTGGATATACTAGCAGGGGTGAAATCGCCATGGCGTGCTTTCAAAAGGAGTGGTGGAGTTCTTTGGGGGGAGGGGGGGGGGGGGGGGGGGGGTGGGGTGGGGGGAGATTGCAGCCCCAGTGGTGAGATACATAAATCAACAAGTACCACTCGAAAGAGATGTTTGCACTAACACGCTTTCCCACCGGTTTTGTTTAGAACAAGGGGCAAGGGGGACTGGTCAACATGCATATATAATAGGTAGGATTCTGGTACACATGTTGCCAGCGCAGTTGGCTTTGGTCATACCAGGAAATTGCCACCCATCTTCCTACAAGTTGCCACAATGATTAACAGTAGAAGCAGCTATCGCTTGAAGTGTTTTCAAGGGATAGTTGCAGTACATGACCCTGTCTTGATAAGACTTTGTATAAAAGAAATGCTATCCAAGTGAACAAGCGATGAAAAACAAAAGCAAATTGACTCTTAGATTAGTCTGTATAATTCTTGCTCCAATTTCCGAAAATATGAGATATCTAACAACTTCAGACAAATTTCCAGATCATCAATCCATTGAGTGACTTAAATTTTAAGCAGTACCTGTTTTCAATTCTTTAAGGAGAATAAGATGCCAAAGGCACTCAACTTGTCCATGCTGATGCAAGGTTTTTTGAGGCGCTATTTGCCATCTAAACTGGTTTCAAGAGCTTGGGCCGTGAGCCTGCAACGGAACATGGTCTTCCTTGTTAGTTTTCTAACCTTTTTTTTTATCATAATAGAAATCCTCAAGAACATAATGACATGCTAGCAATTAGTAGTAAAAATTGCATGTGACGCATACGCATCTATATATTTACAAGTACATCTGTTATTAAACATATACTTCATGGATTATAAAACCAGAATTGAGTAAAAACATGGAGGGATCTAGCACTTTGTGTCAACATGCGGAGAACGAACCAACTAACGCAAGCATCTCTCGCGCAGCAAACCACAGGTAAAATGCATAGACAAGTACGCATTGACAGAGACGTCTGAACTAATTAACACTGTGATGTTACCAACTGGTTCGGTTTACAGCAAGGTTAACTGACAACCAACATGCCTAGTACGTAATATATAACTAGGGCTGTACTACCACACATCTACACGCCAAAGCTCTGTACATACACAAGAACACTGACCCGTTCCTGCCAGTGGATAAACTACAGCCAAATTACAACTAAATTAATCGGTAGAGGACACAGCGCTAGTCCGATTTCTGAGGAAAAAGACAGGCATACTGACGAAATTCCGGAGATCTGTCGGAATAGAGAGGTGGAAACGCCGGTTTTGGCTGACCTGCCGGAGAGCTGCGCCGGTGTCGCCGGAGGAGGGTTGGGTTCCGGCGGGGAATCGCCTGCGACCGACGGCGGACAGGAGGTCTGCCTCCGCCCCCGCAGGACAGCATCGTGTCGTACCTGTCTGAATTTTCTTTGGTTTTTTTTTTTTAGGCAAAGTCTGAATTTTCTTTGGTACTTGCGATAAAAAAAATCACAGAGGTAGACCTGATCATACCTGGGCCGGGTGGCCCGAAGCCCAGCCTGACCCGGCCCAAGACATGCGAACAGTGTGCTTTTTATTTAAAATAATACTCCTTTGTATCAAAATATAAGCCGTTTTTGTAGTTGATGTAATAACCTTTCTGGTATTTCAATATATTATTATACATACTTTCAATTAAATAATTATTTCATCTCATTGGGGCTTTGTTAGGGCTTTCGAGCGGGGAGGGCTTCCGGAGGAAAATCTGAACCCAGGCCCAGCCCAGAAGCTGGGATTTTGGGCTCGGGTCGTCATACTGGACTACCCATGCGAAGGTCTAATCAAAGGTATTGAGAAGCTTAGGGCATCTTCAATGCGGTTCATCAAACGACCTCCTCAAATGTCCGCAGACACGTTCGGGCGTGCCCGTGGATAGCTCTGGCCCTCCAATGGTATCACTCCTTTACGGACTATGGGTTATGACTGACAATGAACCAGGCGGATCATGAGGGTAAAGAAATGAGTGGGTCTATGTCAACTGACGGTAGGCCTAACCCCTCTAGCACAGAACCAAATCCACGGGAGTCCACACTGATTTGATGGGCCATGTTGGAGGCCTAAAAGTGTCTGTACCATCTGGTATGGACATTTGAGGGAGATTTGGTGAGCCGCATTGAAGATGCTCTTAGATTGCCATGAAACACACCATGATCTCACTCAGATAGCATCATTCATAAAAATGATATGTAACCATATTAGATTTTTCTAAAAGGAACCACATTAGTTTAGTCATGCAATATTCATCGTGTTGGTATTACTAGGATCATGTACAATCGTTGATAAGACAGTCTTACCTTATATCATTCATGTCATTTCGAGACTAGAGTAAACAAAATAGCAAATTATATAATGGATTATCTTTAGTGTTATATACTCGAGTTAAATCCACGGAACCACCACATTCTTGTCACGATTAGCGGAAAATCACCACTTTACGATTCGTGACATTTTGCACCGCACCGAAATTCTGACAATGGGAAAAAACACTGAGCAAAAAATTGAGCGTTTCGTTTGATATTGGTGTAGATAGACAATGACCATGTCTCAAAAAAAAAATGTCTCAAATTTGATGTGCGTCGGCTGGGTGAAGGACTCACGTTTTTTTGTTCGATAAACGATCGATCGAAAAGGGAGATCGATCACGCTTTCGCGTCGCGCTGCCGGAGTCGTCACCGTCTTGCTTGCGCTGCATCGGATGGGCTGTGTAGCCTTCGCCACCTCCCGGGATCAGCAATGGCACCTATCAACCTGGACACTTGATTACAACACACCCTTATCGTTTCAAGGCAAACTATACATGGCGCGAATGAGCTTCTATCCCGAAGAGAACTTGGATATATTCCAAGTTGATCCACCACCACCACAGGACCATCATCATGTGGATGTGGTGGGCTCAGCTGGTTCCTCCTCATTGGCATTGCCACCACCCAAGCTGATTGCCACCATTCCAAGCGAGAAGCTCATCCGTTCATCTTCACTCTCCCCGGCGTCCACGAAACTTAAGACATGGGGGCGTCCGTGATTTCAACTTGTGCTAATCTTGTAGGGTGAGGGTGAGGAGAGGAGAGACGGCTGAGCAGGAGGTGCAGGGGAAGAGCTGGAAGGAGAGCGGGGAAAGAGGAGAGTTACCGGGAGAGAAGTCCTTCATTGTCGTTCAGACTTGTCGCCGCAGCACTACACCTTTGTCACCTAGCTCGTGCGCCATCACCCCGTCGTCTCCATGCCATGGTCCACACTGCTGGTCAGGAAGCGACGTCAAAACACTACCATCCCCGGCCAAAGCGCAACCGTCTCCGCCGATTCCGATTGTCATGAACCACGTCTACTCTAGGGTTAGCGACTGCAAGCCCCCATGATCGTGCTAGGTAGAGGAAGGACGAGGGGAGGTGGCGGAGGAGGGAGTTGCAGCAAGGACACGGCAGGGGTGTAGCCAGACCAATGTGCCAGGGTGGTCCGGTAATAGAAATATTCACATATATTTATTTAATTTTAAACAAAATAATTCCTTTACCTCCGTCCCAAAAAGCTATGTGTAGAAAATAATTCTTTTACTACAGTGTATACGCCAATTCCAAACGCAAAAATGCTACGCGGCATATGAATTGACAGAAGAGCATTGAGCTCACCCAACGGCCGCGACCAATTATGAAATCCAAAGTCTCGAGTTACATAATGATGAGATGAATCAAGGCTCTAAAATGTACCTAGTTTGTGCATGCTTCTTTCTTTCTTGCTATCTTAACAAGTTAACTGCTACAACTCTCCTGATCTCCTCCCTGGATACTCGTTTATTTCTTTTCTCTCCAGCATCTGGCTTCAGATGATGGTTGAACAATTATCATGTACAATGGCGTCCGCACGCTTCCCATGCAAAAAAAGAAAAAAGGGACACCGCTCCTCTCCTTTTTTTTTTTTGTACCTTTCTAGCAACATATATATCATGGATATTAAATACAGAACGAACTATCAGGAAGAAGAAAGAAAAATCAGGCCGCCTCGCTCGTTCTCCGTACCCCTCTTTCGAGTATCAGAGCTCTACCTCCTGGAGATCCTCCCCGAACCCACCGCTGGTGAACTGGTTAAGGGACGAGTTGCTGTGGGAGCGGCTGTGGGAAGGTCTCACACCGGGCATCATTGGCGGGGACTGCATGGTCTGCCCGTCTGGCAATCTTGAGGCGGCGGTGCTGCTCATCTGCTCCGAGTATGTCCCGCTCCATGACGCTGCCCGTGACTTGGAGAAGGAGCCGTTGCCGCTGCCTGAGGGGGTCATGATGTTGTCCATGCTCGGGTGCCGCTGCATGCCCGGTTGCATTTGCATTGGGGGCGGCGGGGAGGCATAGAATGAGGACTCAACTGCCGGCGAGGACGATGGGCCGTCCTGCTTTGCGGTTTCGTTGTGCGCATCGGCTGTTGGCTCGGTCGGCTGCATTGAAGCATCTGCGGCTGGAGTTGGGACGAAGAAACTGGCGGCAGGCAGCTTGTTCACCGATGGCATGGCTGGTCTGTTGTATGATGGCCCTCCGAAGGAGTTTCCACCACCACCCTTGTTGAATGTGTCGACGTATCTACACAGATGAGGGTATGTTATAGCCTACTAGGCCACTTGGTGAAGAAGTAAAATGCAAGGAAGTGGCGGTGGAACTAAACAAAATTACCTTGATCTAACACCCGCCCTCCCGCGTGCTGAGAACTGATTCTGGCTAGGTGGCATCGGCGGCATCCCTGAAACCGGCTCGGAAGGATTTGGAGGCTTCGCTTCTGAAAATCCATTAGGAGTATAGCCTCCGCCGCTGGGGGGCCCAGTCGAGTTGTTGTGATCTGGAACGCCGTTCTGGAACGAGGCTTTTGTTGGAGGTGGGGCAAGGGGAGGCTCCGCAGCAGCAGGGGTCGCAGCACCTCGCTCCACCCACCGCTTCAGGTTCTCATCAAAGTAGAAGTTGTTCTCTTCCCCCAACTTGGCCTTCAGACAATGAGAACATTATTTTAGTTACTGCACACAGCGAAAGGTAGGCAGAAGTATAAAAGTTATCAGCACACACCTGGTTGGAAGATTTTGTAACAAGCCCCACTGTTTTCTGCAGCAACCATCCGAATCGCGAACTGCCTGAACCTGATGTGCTTTGCGCATTATCTGATCCACCACCCTGTTAGACGGTCAATGTCACAGAGAAATGAAAAAAACCTCCAGAAAATATTCCAATGTAACAGGTGCTCCTTCGTTCGCGAGCAACGTAGAAGATATATTTTGAGTGGGCATATGTATTAGGGAAGTGATAAATTCAGGAGACAGGATATATAGTGGCCGCACCATCTTGACCAAGGTAACACACCACTAAATTCAAATGCACACATTATATTATGCAACAAGATAGAGAACATCGTATGCCTTATAACCTACCTCTTTTCTTATAAAGTTTGGTTCAGAGACACTTCTGTTATGTGCGCCTTTCTTGTCAGGGCCACTATTTTCTGCCATTTCATTCATAAACTGCTCCGAAGTAGAAGATGACATAGGCATCGGTGACTGACTATTTACAAAGTTTGTAACCGGAGGAGCAGAATTTGCAACTTGAGGAACAGGATAGAAATCTCTGTCGCCAGAAGAGCCCTGTGACAATGGCGGCACTGGTGCGGGTTGTGTACCCATCATGCGGGACAAAGATTTATCAAATGTTGAGAAAATCTTTCCAACAAGCTTTGCAGGAGCAAGATTTGTGCCATATCCACCCTACATGTGGCCAAGTCAATTGTCAGTTAATAGGAGAAATGCTCAAGATCAATAAACAACATTAACTGCATAGAAGTCATACCTGCTGGTGGGTGCGTATCCGCTCCTCCAGGGATGAAAACAATTGCTTCCATGCTTCTAGTTCAGGCGCACGGCCAGAGGATTTCAGCAGCTTCAAAGATGCTTGACAGTACCTTAGGAAGGCCATTCAAGTTTTAAAATGAGTTTGCATAACTAAGATACAAGGTGATATGAAATAGCCCAGAAACTTACTTTAGTGAATCAGAGACCTTCCCAACCTCCGCAAGCATGTATGCATATATCAGCTTATATGGTTGAAATGGCAGGAGGATATACTGGGAATTACCAAGAGCTTTCGCATATTCATACAACTCTGTTCTCTGTAAGTTGCATCACAATGGTATTTGTTCAGGAACAACAAATGCCAATGAAAAAAATGTAGTATTTATTCAGGAACAGCAAATGACAATGAAAAGAATGCAGTATTTGTTCAGGAACAGCAAATGACAGTGAAAATAAATGCAGTTGCTATGAGAGGACAAGAGCGGTAACCAAGCAAAATAAGGATGTGACCAACATCCATTAAGGAAATGCAGATTTTTTTCCCCACTAGTTTAAAAACTATAGTTTCCAACATAAAAAGAATGCTAAAGAGCAAGTAGCAAAATAATAAAATCCTAATTTGACAGATCTAGCAACATATCTAATCTGCAGCGCGGAACATGGGTTGGTGGGGAGGGACGGGGGCCAAACAAGATACACAACTATTCATATCTGAGCAATTATTATCATAGAAGATTAAATGCACCATCACATGCATGTTCACGCACATGTGCGCAACCACAAACATACACAAAGTAAAGTGTGCAGATTTAGAAGACCTGTATAGCTTCAGGGCTGGTAAATGTGCGAGGGCATCTCAGATGGTCTGCTCCGAGTAAACACATTCTTGCACTTTCGGAGTATGGATCGATATTTAGCTCAGCAACTAAATAGCATGAATGAGCAGCTGCAACCTGCATATACATATATAATAATATAAGTAAGGTATCCAGCTCAAACATGTAAAGAAAACGAACACTCAAACAGATGCAAACCTCATTTCTCTCTTTCCAAAGGCAATCCCCAAGGTGAGTGATTACAAGCTCATCTCCTTTCGTCCTGTTTGCAGTTATAATTGCCAAATTTTGTTGCCAGTCATTCAGCATGCCCACAGGAGTACCCTGTCGGACAGAAAAGCCACACTACATTTAACTTCAAAGTAACTAAGATGGAAAAAAGAACGGGTACTCCACATACAATGTCGAGAATCATGACATGAGAAGTCGAGAGAAGTCAGGCAAAATCCATGTCAGGATTTAAAAAACAATTGCAGTTTATAAGATGACAAATAAAATCATTGTGCAGGCTAAAGAAGATCCAGAGTTCTGTGTGGCAACACACTACGACACAAAAACTATGGACAGCCTGGCTCCAATTCCTTCCAGTGAAAGTCATTTAAACTCAAAGAGTAATAAATGTGGAGGTTCCATTTAAATATACATCCTGTTGCTCCTTCCAATCATGGGCAAGAATGCAATAAATAAGTTCTTGTGTATTACCTCTGCAGGCTGTTGCTGCCTATGTAAAGTGCCATAATTGGCATCGACAGGGTTCTCAGCATTAAAAACATCTGCTGGTTGTCCAGCGATAAGAAGGCACAATGTCCTCAAAGGCGATCCAGATTTGAAATGACAGTAAGCCATTTTCTTCACAGTGTCCGCATAAAACTGCATGACCAGTCAATGAAACGATCATCAATTGTTCAGGGAAAAAAGAAAGGCAAAGCCACCAAGCAGTCTAGGGACAGCAGATTTACAGAGTGAAGCAGACCTGATCACCAAGTTGTAAAGCAAGGATCAGTGCAGGTCCCCAAAGCTGACCTTCCTGCGCATACTGAAGCGCATCTTTCCTTTTACCAGAAACTAGAAGATTTTGAACTTCTTGAGCAGTAGCCTGCAGTAGAATAGTTGGTTCAACCAAGGCCATATTTGCTAGACGAGACAGCACAGATAGCCAAGAAAACAGAATTACCTGTATCTGGTTTTCTGAGGGGATATTTTTCATGCAATGGTCTCTCATACGGGCACTATTACTACTACATGATGAAAAAAGCGCTGTTACTGCAGTGTCTGGGCCATCCATACCCTGTTAACAGCAATTCAAAAATAAATTTGTTATTCGACCTGGGCACATGAGGTCATCCATACCCTATTACCAATAATTCAAAGACATTCATTATTCCACCTGAGGGTGGGGCTTGGGGAAACATGGAATAATTTAAATATCATACCATATTAAAAAGAGACATTCAAGCACGCGACGAGAAATGATAAAGCTGAATTGAGTTACTTGTAGATGTTCACAATGTAAATCCTTACAGTGCTGCTTTATAGGCATGAGCCAAAATACTTGGCATATGAAAATGCCGCATGGGCCAAAACGCCACAAACCTCTTATAGGTGGCTAATAGGAATTGGACTTGAAGCCATTTCAAGCAGAACACAATCTAACAAAGGATAGCATTAATGTGGAATCCTCTTTTGTTTAATGAGAAGCATAATATCGTTTCATTAAGAGTACTTGCTAGATCTGCAGTTCGTGTACACCTCTTATAAGTAAGGCTCACAGGGAGAATACCTCTTTGATTTAAACCGGACACTTTCAGTTCAAGGGCTCTAATATATAAATATTCATCTATACTTAAAATCCAAACACCAATCAAACCATATACTTGCAACTACAGAAGATCCCCACGTGATAATAAAATGGAAAAGAAAAAAAATGAAAAGGACAAACTGACAGATGCACACAACAAACCCAGTGCGGCAGTGCCCCTTGTATGGGAAAGAAACCCCAAGTCCTTGTCGCTCGCCTCTCCCTTTGCGCCAGCACTTCTCCTCTCGGTCGCTCAAACGGCCACACTACCCTAACTCTCTATTGATCATCCTCACCTCAGTCCCTCTCATGCAACCCATCCTCTCCAAACCCTCACCCCGCAAACCTCGTCCAGGATGCCAAGGGTGTGGCTCTCTTCAAGGATAGAGATTAACCTCTTCATGGTTGCAGTGCCGTATGTCCGGCTGTGAGGGCAGCAGACAGAAGAAGAAGGCGGAGAGTGCCATAGATGTCTCCTGGCCCTTGCCATCAGGTAGACATCGACGAATTTGCCACCAGCAAGCAATCACGATCAGGGTTAACCTGTGATTGCTGCGAATCTGGTATCTAACCTAGGGTGCATCTATCAGAGAAGTAGACAGCTACCACATAGCTCCGACATGTCAGTGCTTTCCAGCATCAAGATTCGTTTCTCTTTCAATATGATATATGCAGAAGAACAAATAAGCAGACAACAATGTAAGACTGCATCCACCAGTAGGGCCCAGAAGTGATTGAATACAAGCCCATAAAAGTGCAAGACCTAAATTTTTAAGATCAAGAAGTTATGTATGCTGTCCAAATTTGTATCACAGGTCCCTACAAAGTATTAGAGAGAGTATATTTGCTATGTGCTTGCAGCGCAGGACTGGATTATCAATGTGACAGTGTAGTTCATTGATTGTTCCCGTGAAGATTTTACAGTACCCTAAAATCAACGATGCTGCTCAAGGAAAAGCATGGATACTTCCAAACAGAATATAGCAAGATGAAACAGAAAATACCTCACGCGATGAATCAGGCCCAAAGGGTGAACGGAGTTTTCCATAGTGTTGATATGATATTTTCAGCAATGATATAAGCAGTTTCTGAACATCCCCTCCTTGGAATTCGCTAACAGAAGACTCATAGCCTCCAATAATATCATCAAGCCATTTATTCAGATCCTTTGCTGCAGCACTTCCTCCGGCAAGGGGGCCAGGAATAGGTCGACGACACAAAGCATAGAAGTAGCTAAGTGCACTGCCATTAGGGATGCCTTGTTGATCAATTTTATCAGCAACAACCTCCGATATATTAAGAATTGACAGCGTGCCTTGAGAATTGCCCTTCAATGAAACGGTAAAAGCTTTTAGCTACAACTTCATTACAAATAAGAATATTATAAAGACTGGTGAAGATACCTGATTTCCACTGTCAAAGTTTGTAGTCATTGAGCTGGTCTCTTTCATAACTACAAGCTTCCCACCAAATCCAAACGCAACCAGCGAATGTGGTGGGCGTCCAGCTGACGACCTCTCCTCGTGGTGGGAGTAACCAAGTTGTTGAGATGGAGCTAGCTGCTGAGGAAAGCTCATGGAGTTCTCATTGCTCACATAGTTATTTGGTAAATGCATGTGTGCGGCAGGATCAGTCTGTGTTTGCATCTGGTACATGTTTGCTACAGGAAGACTTTTTTGTGGCTCGACGAAGCCATTCGGATAGTCATAACCATGGCCAGATGAAGATTGGTGTGCTACATGGTGAGCTTGATTATCTTTCGGAGGTTCAAATTCCTTGTGGGCAATCTGGTGACTTGAAGAAGGTACAAATCCGGTGCTTCTCTGGTTGTTTGTGAAAGGTTTGAACCCCTGGTGGACTGTTGAAGGTTCAAATCCCCTGGACCCACTGTCATGGCTAGCGGAAGTGCTTTGATTGATTTTATATGGTTCAAAACCCTTGTGAGCACTCTGAGAGCTAGTAGGTTCAAAACCCTTGTTACTAACCTGGTGGCCCTCACCACCACCACTGTATTGGCTTGTAGAAGGCAAAAATGTGTTGATAGCACTTTGATTGTTTTTATATGGTTCAAAACCCTTGTGAGCAGCACTCTGATAACTGGTAGGTTGGAAACCCTTGTTACTAACCTGGTGGCCCTCACCACTACTATTGTATTGAGTTGTGGAAGGCAAAAATGTATTGATAGCACTTTGATTATTTTTATACGGTTCAAAACCCTTGTGAGCAGCACTCTGATAACTGGTAGGTTGGAAACCCTTGTTACTAACCTGATGGCTCTCACCACTACCACTGTATTGACTTGTAGAAGGCACGAACGCGTTGATATTAGTCTGATAATTCACAGAGGGCTCCAAAGAAGGCACGAATGTGTTGATAGCAGTTCCATAATTTGTAGAGGGCTTCAAAGGCTCAGTATACGCCGGCTGACTAATCTGATTCTCAGTATAAGGCTGCATGCTGTTGGCTACCGAACCATGCTGCCATTGGTTCTGCTGATTAAAACTACTTGCCTGAGTATTCCCGGTATGAACTACACTGTGACCTGCCCCAGCAAATGCATCTACTGCTGATGCCGGAGTTGCAGCTTGCACAACACTTTGCTTATATGACTCGAGCGTGAACCACTGCTGAGTGTTTGTGTCGTAGTAATGTTCAGGGTACTCAGCATAGAAGAGCATGTTTGGTGGGTACTCCGCTGCGCTGCTCTGATCCTGGCCCCAGCTCGTGGCAGCGGCGCTGCCCTCCTCCGTGATGGTCTCCAGCCCTGCCTGTGAAGAGTTCTGCAGGTACGAAACACCAAGGTGCTGCTGCTGCTGAACATTTTCGCTCCCAACGGCCGCTACAGCACCGCCATTATCAGCAAAGCCTTGAGCACCGATAGCATCCACTTGATACCACTGCCCTGTTGCCACGTCCCACTTCCAGCCAGGGTAGGGATCTGAGGGGTCCACAGCCCCGCCGGTCCAGTCCGAGTGCACATTGGTGTTCTGATCCGCAGACTGCACGACACCAGCACCCATATACGACTGTGAATTGGCATTGCCGTCCACTCCATTGAAGAAGCTATGATCCGCCGCCCCAACGCTACCAGCAGTCCCCACAGCCGAACCCTGCACTCCGAAAAAGGCGTCTTCACCAACACCGCCATCCGCCAGGAATTCCCCGGAACCAGTCCCCCAGCCCAGCTGTGAACTGGCATTGCTGCTGCCCACTCCATTGTAGAAGCTGTTATCCACTGCTCCGAAACTGCTGGCACCGACACCTGAAACCTGCGCTCCCTGGACCCCGGCCAGCCCAGCTCCGAGAAATGCGTCGCCTGCCCCGTCCGCCAGGAGGTCGCTGAACGGATCCGGCTCGGCGCTGCTGCTGATGTCGGCGCCGAAGAGGCTCCACTGCACCTGCTTGACCGTCGTACGGACGCCTTTCGAGGACCCTGACCCCGACCCTGACCCTGGTGACCCGCCCTCCGTTGCGGCCGCAGCCACCGCCTTCACCTCGGGTAACCCTGCAGGAACCTCGGGGTCAGGGGCCGCCGCCTTGACCTCAGGCAGCGCGGCCAGAACCTCAGCATCAGGGGCCGCGGTCAGAGCATCAGCTTCACGGGGCGCCACCGGGGCTTCAGCCTCTGCCTGAGGGGGAGGCGGGGGAGGATCTGCCCGCGGTTCGGGAGAGGCCGCCGCGGGCTCGGGCTCGGGCTCCGGCGCCCCTCCCGCGCCGGGGGCGTCCTCGTCGTCGCCGTCGTCCAGGGTGAGGGCCGCGAGGTCCGCCGCCGCGGCGGCCTCGTCAGCGGCAGGCGGGGGCACCTGGCCTTCCTTGGCGGCGGTGGCGGGGGGCGCTTTGGCGTCGTCGTCGTCGTCGACGAGCTTGTCGAAGAAGTCGGCGTCGTCGGAGTCGGACCCCATCCGCCGCCGATCTCTCCTGGGAGAGAGGGAGAGAGCTAGGGTTTGGATCTCGGCGCGGCGCGCTGGATCGAGGAGGAGGAGGAGGCGGATCGGTGGGGGGGTGGCGAGGGACTGGATTTTGGATCTCGGCTCGAGACCTTGAGACCTTCTCTGGTGGAGTTGGATTTGGATCGTGGAGAGGTGGGAGACGCGGACGCGTGCGTGGCGTGGCGTCCGACGCAGCCGACGTCGCGTCACTCACCTCTCTCATTTGCAAATTTTGTCTACGTGTTAATTCATCTTTCTTTTTTGCCTCAAAAAAAATTCATCTTTCTTTTCTCCTTTCCCTTTTCATGTGATTTTTTAATTATCTTTTTATTTTTATTCCAATTTATATGAACGTACACCCTCTCTAGATAGAAAAAGGTACATCTAGCCGCTCGAAGTGTTGACTTGCGGGTGCGGAAAAAGGCCTTTTCCGAGATCACGCGGCCCTTGATGTGACGGAACCAGATATGATGCTTCCTAAGTTGGTATTGATGTGGTGTGTACACGCGGCGGTTATTGATTGGATATGAGGAGGAGCTATGCGCTGGCTGGTGATGACATGGTAGAGGTCGCGGTGGCCAAGGGCAACCGAGGGCCATGGACACGTGGAGGGGTCGGGAGTTGGATGGCGTAGTCGCTGCCAAGTGAGATCACAGGAGGTCGTCGGAGGAAAATGAAAGGTGCATCCGGCAGCACATGCAACCTGATGAAGGAAAACATTTTACCCTGGTGAAATTAGTGTCAAAGAAAATACAAATGTTTATGTGCTTATAAAAGTACATGGAAATATGGTTGGCTTTTTCGTCTCATGTAAGAATAGGCAATTTTTGAGCATTTATTTCCTTTTTTAGAGCACTAGAATCGTTTGTTTTGCTCGTGACACGAAATTGTTCTTCTCAGCGTAAAACTTCATAATCATGTGTATATACTTGAACATGCACAAGCATTATCGTGTCATAGATTTTATAATCATCTCGTCTCACTGTTAATGCTTTTATTTTTTTCAATTTCCTTGGTTCCCGCAACTCATTTGCAAATTTTGTCTTATTATTGATACATCTTTTTTCTACTCTTTCATGTGATTTTCATCTCTCTTTCGGTGTGATTTTGTTCCGTTCTTTCTATTTATTTTCATTTTCTATGCATGTGCGCACCTTTGTGGATGAAAAGAAAAGAGGTGCATCTAACTGCTTGGAGTATCGATCAGGAGACACAGAAAAGGTCTGTTTGGAATGCTTCCTAAATCAGTATCGTGGCGTGTATATGCGGTGGTTATGACCAGACACGAGGAGGAGCTATGCGTTGGTTGGTAATGACATGGCAGAGGCGGCGATGGCCAGTAGGCGACTGAGGGCCATGGACATGTGGAGAGGTCGGGAGTTGGATAGCGTAGCTGATGCCAAGTGAGATCACAGGAGGTCGTCAGAGGAAAATGGAAAGTGCATCCAGAAGCACATGCAACCTGATGAAGGAAACTATTCACCGTGGTGAAAATTAGTGTCGAAGAAAATACAAATGTTCTTGTTTCAATTATTTGTGTGCTTGTAAAAACGCATGGAAATATGGTCGGCTTTTTCACCTTGTGCAAAAATAGATAATTTGTATGCATTTTTTTTTCTTTTTGTAGAGCACTAGACTCGTTTATTTTGCTCGTGACACGAGATTGTCTTTCTCGGCATAAAACTTTATAATCATGTTATGTAGTTGAATATGTATGTACAAGCTTAATAGCATCATGAATTTTATAATCATCTCATCCCACTGTTAATACTTTTTTTATTTTTCAATTTCTATGCACTCTTTAGTTGGTGAAAAGAAGTATATTTAGCCTCATAAAAGTGCTGACTCGCAAAAGTCGTCTATCCTTTTTCGAGATCACTTGACCTTTGATGCGATAAAAACTAGATAAGGTGCTTCACTTAACTTAATTTGACGCGACAAAGCATTTCCAAATTGGCAGTGGTGGCTCGTAGCTCAAAGAGAAGCTATGATTTGGCTAGTGACGAGATAGCAAAGGCCATGGTCGTTAGGGGCTGACCGATGGCCATGAGCACATGGAGAGACGGAATAAGTTGGATGACATAGTCACGAGACCTGGGAAGGTATCTCTACTATTCTACTATTAAAGGAAAGTTGATAGGTTCATCTCACTTTCTTTCCCGGTTTTTTCCTCCCCACGCTTCCTCTCCCCTTTGGTTTCTTTTGATTTTTTTTAATCTCAATTTTTTTTTTTTGCCGGGTGAAAGGGAGTTTTATTTCAAAATTATAGGGTTACAATCTCGAGACAGCTGCTCCTCACACCATGGAGGACTCAAGTTCAACCATACCGCAGTAAAACACTCGGTACGGCTATAGTGTGCCAAAAGATATGCTACCCTATTCTGCTCTCTACCAATTTTACGAGGAATAAACTCCCGAATATCCATGTGAGCTTTAATTTCTGCGTCAAGATGACCATAGGCTGATCTGAAAAGTGTGTCGTCCTTGAGAGCTGCCAATGCATTCGAAGAGACTTGGAATAATATAAACCAAACTGATACTTTCTCAAAACCACATCCTGCATTAAATAAATTAATCAAATCAAATTAAATCTTACCAAAATCCCAACTAAATCAAATAGTACCCATACCCAAATCAAATCAAATCTTACGAAAACTTCAACTAAATCAGAACTTTCCTTGCCTTCCCCTACTCATACCCAAATCAAATTAAATCTTACCAAAATCTAGAATATGGTGGGTGTAAGGTATATGTCGGACAAGATTGATGTTGAACCACTAAAATATGTATGCTCCCGTTGCAACACACGGGCAATTAGCTAGTTCAAGAGCAATTCAAAGGTACATCCGGGAGCACATGCTACCAGATGGGATACAACTATCTTCCGACGTTAAATAATAATGTTGAAACGATTCGACATGTTAATGTTCGAGTCCTTTGTGTGCGTGTAGATTTTCATGGAACATGATCGGTCTTGCGCCTTGTGTAAAAATGGCAAGTTTTCTACTTGAAAAGGTGTTTTTTGCTCTAAAAGTTGTTTGTTCTGTCAATGGCATGGAATTGTTATTTTTGTCGTGAAACTTTACAATCATGATAGAATATGTACATGTTTAATTTTTTGCATATTGTTTAAGAGCTAATTACACAATGCATACACAAACTTGGCGGTCATGTGCAATTTAGTACAACAACTTGCAAAAGCCAAATAGTTGATCCATCAACTTGGCCCACGGGGAGCAGATTAGTCCAAATTTTAAAACGGGCCACTGCGAGCAAATCCAGCCAATGTGGCATGCTAGGCAGGCAAGTGACGCACAAGCCGTGCGCATGAGAGAAGTGTGGGAGTCTAGTGGGGTTGCTTTCTTCAACGACACAAAACTTGTCTTTACAGAAATTCACAACTATAGTTTGTTCCCCCTATTATCACATCCCTCCCCGAGCTTGGTCTAGCCTGAATTCCCCAATCCTATCTCAAGTCCCTAGCCTCGACTTTGATGATCACACTGACGGTACCGAAAGCCGTCAGTAGCCTCGGTAGGGTGGAGAGAGCGATCGGAAGTTCCAAAGGGGATCACACATGGGGAATTTACCCAGGTTCGGGCCCTTATGGTCGAGGTAATATCCTACTCCTTCTTTACTTTGATTAATGGTGGGAAACGCCTCATGTGAGGGGGTTAAAAGTATGAGGTGATGATTGCTACCAAGACGATGACAATGATGTCAGATGCCTCGAACTACCCCCGGCCTCACCTTATAAAGGGGGACGAGGCCTAGGGTTACAAGATTCCTAACCGACCCAGAGGCCCGATCGGCTGAGGAGTACTTGCGTGCCAAGATATAGAACTTTCCAGGGAAGGGCTCCCTGCGCAGCTGGAGGCCCTTGGAAGCATCCAGGCCTGATGGGCCCTGAGGCCGGCCCAACGTCCGGCTTGCCACCCGACGGGCCACCCCCGGTGTAGCGCACCGTCAGTAGCCCCCGAGCTCGTCTGGAATTTTTGCCTTGCCGGTAGTTTGTCTTGAGCGGTTGTGGCGAAAGCCTGGCAGGCTCCCCCATGACTCTTGGTTGACCACGGTGCCCATTGGTTCCTTCTTCAATTCTTCAGAAGATCCGGCCTCCGCGGTCCTGACGTTGCTCGAGCCCGGCATTGTCATGAGTTCCATCGCTCCAGCTTCCCGGTCGTCTGGGCCAGGCCGCGATCTCGCTATGTTGGACGGCGGTTCATGGACGGCTCAGGGCGCATCAAGGGTCTCCAGTTGTCGATGTGACTGTGCCTCGTCTCCCGTGCATGTGCTCCACGTGTAAGCTAATCCTGGTGTAGCTTTTACGGGACGGGCCATCGCTCGATATCACAACAAAAAAGCCTATAAAAGGGGGAAAGGGGTAGCTTGATGAAGAGTACTCCTTCCCTTCTCTCTCTCTCTCTCTCTCTCTCTCTCTCTCTCTCTCTTCTCCGCTTTCTTCATCCGCCATAGACAGCGGCGAAGGTCCAGATCTGAAATTTCCCTGCGCCTGCGGAGCTGATACATCAAGAAGAACCGTCCCTAGCACCGACCGCAGAGAGTGCAACAGTGTGGCGGCAAAGAATTCCATGAGTTGCTGCGCGAACTCGGCTGTCGGAGCGGCTGCCGCCGGCAAGGGCGTGGGGAAATGGTCCATCTCTACCACCACCCATGTCAACCTGGCAGATTTGGTAAAGCAAGGATTACTTTCCCCCAGGAATATTCTCTTGTGGTCGTTGACGAAAAAAGGAGAGATCGTTCCAGCTCCAGCTAGCTGGCACAGGGTCATTCACACATCCTTCCTTTGCTGTGGTCTTTCATTGCCCCTACATAACTTTGTGTGTGGCCTCCTTCTCTTCTACAGTTGCCAACTGCATCACATGACGCCGAACGGGATTCTGCACCTTGCCTGCTTCGTTACTCTGTGTCAGTGCTTCTTGGGGATCTCACCGCATTTTGGGCTTTGGTGCTATTTTTTCAAGATGGAGCTGCAAAAGAATTGTGACGTGGTGCCAGACTGTGGAGCAGCTGTCATCCGACCTCGCCTGAATTCAGACTACTTTGATATCCCGATGCCCAAGGCGATGGAAACATGGCAGAGAGGCTGGTTCTATGCCCCGGACCTTCCTGTAGGAGTGGAAGTAGTCGACCTTCCTCCTTTCGAGAACTCGCCTCCTCGAGAACTGGGGTCCTGGAAGTCAGAGACAAACCTTACCAAGGAGGTCAGTTTGCTGGTCTAGGAGATTTACCGGCTTAAGGATGCTGGGCTCGGAGGGATGCAGATCTTGAAGACTTGGTTGAAAAGCAACATTCAGCCTTTGGCAGCTCAGGCACATCCGATGTTTGATTATGAAGGACCTAATGATCCTTGTCGCCTGAACCGCATGGAGATTTCAGAGTCGGAACTCAAATCATGCATGCACTTTGTGACGCATGTCCCCTTGGAAGGAATTACCTTCGAGGTTGTTGTGGAGCCCTTCCATCTCGGGCGCCGCCCAAACAACGTAAGTGTTGGTCTCCTTTGGCCTTCACGAATTCCTTGAGTGGATCGTGTCTTCTTGACAGACATTCCGACCTCTTGTGCAGGTTTTCAAGTTTTTCTCGTCCCTGCCTCCTTAGCCCGGTAAGTTGCCGCCTATGGAGATATTACGTCGGATGCGCCCGGTATTAGGAGCGGGATTTGAAGGTAGCGCTAGCAGTGCCGTAGTTGCGGCCTGCTCCGCGCTGCCTCTGAAGAGGTCGCACACCTCCAAGGACCTCGCTCCAGCATGTGAATCGGGAGCTGAGGACATAGAAGCCCGAAAGAGACCGCGGGTGGGCTTGACCTCGCAGGCCGGTAAAGGATCCGGGATGCCTATCGCAGGCGTGACCCCACCCAAGGCCTCTATTCCTCCTCAGCAACCGAAAGTAGGGGCGCGCAAGCCGTCCAACCCGAACGGGTAAGTTCTTGCCGCTGACTTGGGACCCTATCTCTTTATGCTTGAGCATCGTTTGTGACGCGAGTGCCTTGCAGGTCTCCCAAGACTTCAGGAAAAAAGCTAGAGGGTCGCCTGCCTCGTCAGGTGTCGGTTTCCTCCACGATTATCCTGCCATACGACGTGTCGACCTCCGCTGGGGAGCCAGCCAGTGAGGTTGACGAAGGAGTTTTAGTGAGGCCCGTGCAGCCGCTGGAGCAGCTAGGCCCATCAATGCCTCTATGCCCTGCCAGCGCTGGGCCGACCTTGCCTGGCCCTCTCTCGGGGAAGAGTGCTATCTTATTATCTGGGGAGGCCGCTGGTCTGGAGCCGGAAACAAATTCAACCGCTTCTGGAGGTGGAGACAAAGGTATTGTCCGTCAAGTTGCCGATGTGACTCGTGACACCGGCCCACATAACGTGAAGCCGGAGAATGTGGACGCCCTTGCCGCTAGGTCTGGCGATCATGTCTCGTCGACAAGATTGGGAGGTGACCTCTGCTAAAGGTGCAATAGTTGGGCTCCCTCGTATGGGAGTTTGTACTAAGCGGTAGACGTCTTCCCTCAGTGAGAAACCGTGGTATCAATCCGTGGAGATACAAGTGCTTGCAATAGTTGGATGTCCTGTAACACAAATAAAACCCTCTTGTGCCCTCAACAATCCTAACAAAGGTGTCAATCCTTGCTAGTCTTGCTAGTTGAACAAGCCTATTAAAAGATAATGTGTGATAAATATTTTTGGTATTTTCGGAATTAAATAAAAGTGAAAATAAAACAGCGTGTAAATGTTGTTGGAAGGTGATTCTTATGGTGGAAACTGAACCGGGGTTCATAGGTTCACCAAGTGTAACTCTCATGCATAAAAATGTGAATGCTGATTTTGGATATTGAAAGAATTCTAAGTTACTTTTTCGAGTAATCTGAGAGTGTTGATTAATTTTTTGTGTGTTTCTAAGCTATCTTGTCTTTTCTAATAGCTATTTTGATGTTTCTCTTTGCAGCAAGGATCTTCACAATGCTTGAGAAGACTGGGACTCTTTAAATTGCAAGTGTGGGAGATTGTGGTTTGAAAGTTATTCGAATAGGTGATTATGAATGAATACATATTTAACTTAAGGTTATTAACATACCTACTTCATAGGAATTTTTATCTTTTCTCTTCTTCATTAACATATAGGACAAGTGATGTTCTTTACATGCACTCAGGAACATTACTTTGACTGTCCATACCAGAAACCAGAAACCGGAAGAATTGCAGAACACGTTGCATGAATAAAAAATATGACACGACTGTTGTATTGTTGGTCATTTTTTGCTTCACTACAGTGGTCCATAGAACCAAACAAGATTTAAGTTGTTTTTTCCGATGAAGATTTAAGTGTTTTTGAAGATTGTTTCTTTCTGATATTGATCTCTTTTGGTTTATCTACCAAGTTCGCACTATAAGTCTTATGGAGGGTGATCTTATTCAGTGGCTCGTATGGATTCTTCAACAATATCTTTGTTGAAAAGATGGACACGATTCAATTGGCAAGTGTGGATCATTTCCAGTATCACTACTTTCAACATGGAAACATGTCACATTTGGAATTAAGGATGCATTTTATTTTATTTTTGTAATTGGACAGCTATGTAGTTTCAAGACATGCAACAGTTTGAATTTTACTGCTTCTAATATGTTTGAAATATATTGATACGTGCATTGCACGTGCACGCTTACTAGTAACCTCTCAGTGCTCAAGAGTACACCGCATATTTATTTGATTAGTTCCACTCGCATTATGTCCATCTTCTTCACTAATTCGATCTACCCAAGAACCTAAACCAACTCTTTTTGAACAAAAAAACTTACTCCTTCCATCCCATAATATAAGACGTTTTTGCAAGCTAGACGGAGGGAGTAGAAAAGATCAAAGGACATGTTGAAAAGGAAGGAACTAAAACGGTGCGTATATGCATGTGTGCAGAAAAATTACAAAAAATATTACTGCAGGATGTATTTGTATATATATATTTTTAGGCTACCGCAGGATGTGTATATGGAACGCGGGAATTCTTACCCTTGGGAATGGAAATTTAATCAACTTTGTTTTTTAGGCGTTCTTTTTCTCGGGCGACTTTATTATGGAGTAGGCAGTGTCACGGGCCCATATAAGCCCAAAGCATAGGCCCATTGCAGCCCAATCATTCGTCGCAGAGAGAAGAGATGAGCCAGAGGCGAGCCGTCCAGCTGCTTCGGGAAAGATTCCGGTCCTGTTTCCTCGCGCACCGCGGCGACCGGCCGACGAGCACCCACCGCCTCCAAGCCGCCTCTCCATCGTCCAGCTATAGGGCCTCTCCGCGCCCAGGGTTCCTCGCCATGGAGGTACTCCGCTCCATCTTCTCCTGTTTCTCCTCGCCCCGGCCCCGATCCGTAAGCTCTTCCTGGAATTATCTGATTGCGATGTAGCTGGATGGTTCGTTTGATTTGGTTGATGGTATCGTGAACCTTTCATCTGTTAGTGTAAGATAAGAAACGTTGGAGCAGAATTGGAGGGGATTTTTCGTTTCTTTTTTTGGAGGAGAATTGTTAGAGCACATGGTTGGTTCTCCCAGTGCCTCCTTCCTTGGGTGCATATCTTTTGTAGTTGGTGAGAACATCCGTCTAAGGGGCTTTGTTTGGATCCGACCCAGCTCCCTTGGAGTTTGGACCCGTAGACTCAATCTTAAGTGTGACGAACATCCTAAAGACTCGGCTGTGGATGGTGGGAATCAAACTCTAGATTTTTCTTGAACATAGTACCAACGCAGATGCCCACGTATATGCACATACATTCACCCCTATGAGCACACGGATGCACACCCTACCCCTATGAGCACATCCGATATACTGAGCCGGCACAACATCTTGAGATTAAAGAAGCTAGCCACCACATGCGCCTTCGTAGTCGACGGGAACGTCTCCTCCCACTGAACGAACATCGCTGAAAAGCCTGAAATAAATTCAGGAAAATACGAGCACCAGTGCAAGTCTAGGACTTGAACCCTGGTGGACTAGTTCCACCACAAGGAACGCAACCATCTGAGCTATGCTCAGTTCACAAATCAAACTCTAGACTAGATATCATCCAAATGAGATGGGCGCCAGGCCTGCTAGGCTATTCTAAGGTTTTGCTTGGTAAACATTTTTCAACTACCATCGTGCAAGCGAGTTAAGATTGTTCTGATATGGCATGATCCATAAATTTCATTTAATTTGTCAATCATAGGGAACCACTTCCGTTCACTGAATTTGCCACCATTTAGAATGGCAAAGTAGAGTAATTATATGTGTTGCATGTTTCTGCTGGTGGCGACACTCGCACAGCATGGACTGTGGTCGAGCGGAGCTAGCGACGAAAACAAGGCCATGGTTGAGCAACTGCAGAGATATGGGGTAATCAAGTCGACCAAAGTTGCGGAGGTCATGAAGACCATCGATAGGGGGCTGTTTATGCCTCCGGGTGGTTCTCCCTATTTCGATAGTCCAATGGCAATTGGCTACAATGCAACCATATCCGCGCCTCACATGCATGCTGCTTGCCTGGAGCTCCTGGAGGATCATCTGCAGCCTGGAATGCGGGCTCTGGATGTTGGATCAGGTACGTATCAGACTTGAGTATGTTCAATCAGTTCAACTGAAATATCTGAATTTGTCTAGCACCATACTGTGATGTTCGTGCCTGATGTCATTCCACAAATTTAGCAACCTGTATCTTTAAAAAGTTTGAAATGCAGAGAAGTCTAAAATACATATATGAGAGGGCTACCCAAAAAAAAAAAACATATGAGAGGGCATTTCGCCACATTTGACATGTTATCCGCTCCTTTTAACACTAAACTTTGAAGATTCTGTAGTAACGCTGGTATCTATCAGTAGTGATGATAATACTAGCTTGTTTTAGTGGCTGAAATGCTTAACACCTTGGTCCTAAACTCACTGTGGTTAGTTTTGATAAATTGACAGGCACTGGGTACCTAACAGCTTGCTTTGCACTCATGGTTGGACCGGGAGGACGAGCAGTTGGTGTTGAACACATACCAGAGTTGGTTGCTTCTTCTACTCAAAACATCAAGAAAAGTGCAGCAGCCCCACAGCTGAATGATGGATCCCTCAGTATTCATATTGCTGGTAAGTAGACCAAGTCTCTGATTTTCAGTCATAACTTTGCTTCTGTACTAGTATTTTTAAGACCATGTTAAGATGAACATATAGAGTTGCAATTTTCAGGTTTTGTATATATACAAAGTGAATAGAAGAACCTTGTTTAGCTATATCATACATGGGATGCTTACTTCAGTTGGGGCACATAATAACAAGCAGTTTTATTCTTCAAAGTGAATTTGTTGTTTGACCATACCATCGGTTGTTTCCGCTCCATCTTTTATGTGTATGCTTCTCCTTTTGAGGGAAACCCATAGCAATTGTGCCCATCTTACTATGGTGTACTATCCACGATGTTTGCAACTGATACAGATGGTAGGGAAGGCTGGCCAGAGATCGCACCCTATGACTGCATCCATGTTGGAGCTGCAGCACTGCAGATTCCAGAGGCATTAATCGAGCAGCTGAAGCCTGGTGGCAGAATGGTGATCCCGGTTGGGACCATCTTCCAGGAGCTGAAGGTGGTGGACAAGAAGCTAGATGGCGGTGTCAGCGTAAGAGACGAGACGTCTGTGCGCTATGTGCCCCTCACCAGCAAGGATGCCCAGTTGCAAAACTGATTGCCACATTCTGCCAACCAAATGTTATCTTCAGTGTGTGAACCTAAAACCTCATTATCAAGGCGTTATGATTGTACATAAAATTTATCCTGCTGTCGCAGTAAAAACGCTGGGGTTTGGGGGCACCATAGGTTACTGGCACTTCATCAAGTATTGAAGCATGTGTTTGTGTTTAGCTACCTCTTGTACCTGGTATATGTGACCGTGCAGCATGCTTTGCTTTCTCGTAGCAACTGCTCTCGCAATGTTATGCTCTCGTCACTGGCAATTGGGTTGGCATAGGTTAATGTGTCCTGCAAATTCGAGCAATCCAGCATTTCTTTGGTTCTATGAAAATTCAGGTTGCATGGCGAACGTAATTGCAAAACAGCTGCCGTGCATTCTGTCCTTTGCATAAATATCATATTAGCATTACCAACAAAATTCTTGGATTATCATGAGAACACTAGGACATCATTACAGTAGCCTACTTGAAAAGTTGAACTCATGGTGTTGGCAAGAAATTAACATGATGACATCAACAGCGAATGGAAGCATGAAAAAAGAATGGTATGGGAGAAGAGAACCCAGCATCAGGAGGCTAATGCAGGATTTACAAGTGGTGACATGCTTCAGTCTTCCGCAGTAACATTTCAGCACTGCTGTTACGATGTGTCCATGAGAAACATCCAGCCATGCTCTCCACCGCATCAGAACCCTCACTGCGGTCGCTCCGCTGCAACGTTCACCCGGAGTGGGCGGCCATCCATCTCCTAGAGTTGATGATAACAACAAATTAGCATCAGTTTGGAGCTTCAATGTTTGCCATAAACTGATACACACTATGATATTCGACTGGAGAAATTATTTGCTTCCATGTTGTAGTCGTGTTGTTACGTACTTTATGAAAATGATATTGTGATGCTGATGATGTTCTCACCTGTCCATCAAGCGCTGAAATAGCACTGTCAAGTTCCTCCTTTGAAGCCATAGTTACAAAACCAAATCCTCGTGATCAAACAACTAGGCGAAAGCCATGCTCTGACCAGAGCTGACGACGGTGACGCCCGTGGGCGCCGCTAACCTTCTTGCAGGCGTCGTTGAATGTTGTTTATGCCATCCTATGTGCGACTTAGGGTGAAACCCTGGTTCCAGGTCTGCTCGGAACCGATGATGGCAGCGCAACCTTGCGTCGCACCCTTTCTTGAAGGCATCATTGAGAAGTCGGACGGGTTGTTTTGTTGGGATGTTGCAAGCTGCGGGGATGTCGGTGGTGGTGGTGGTGGTGCGACCGGCTTGGGGTCGACGGTGGTGTGTGTTGGGGTCTGGCAACAATACTGCTTCGTGTTGTGGAGCTGCCATCTACTACCCCGTCTGTCTATCTTTGGCGATGTTCTATCGGGGTTCGGCGGCGGTGCCCTGGCGTCGCAATGCTGCCTCTTGCTACCCCTAGTGATGATGTTTCTCTCTTGGCAACCAGGTGATCTCCTCTTCTCGCCATGTGAGCTTCCTACAACACTCTGTCCGGCTTCTGCATGGATCTTTTGTTCTCGCCATGTTGGGTGTTGGATGGCTCGGGGCTGGCAATGGTGCAGCTCCCTGGTGGTGGAACCCTGCATTATCCTATGTCAGTGGTTTCGACGTTGCTGCTGTTGGTATGCTCTCTCAGCGATCTCCAGTTTGCCCCTGTGTTGTCTTGCTAGTGCTGCCTTGTAGGTGGTTACTACATGACCTGTGCTGCACCACCCAACCACCTATTCTCTTAGGCTGTTGACATTTGCATTGTGTTGTAACTATGTACGGGGTGTTTTTGTGTTTTCCTTGTTCTTGCTTCGGCATGATGTATTGCCCCTCGGGACGTATGGTTTTTCGATCCGGTTAACCTCATAAACTGGATCAAGGTTTTCAATCCGGTTTTCCACATAAATTGGATCACGGTTTTCAACCCGGTTTCCCTCATAAACCGCTCAATTTCTTTTGAATTGAGATCAATACACAGGTGGGGATTCCTCCCCCCGGTGATGAATTCAAAAAAAAACATCATGCTCGCTGAACAACAGCACCAACCTAGAGTCTTTCCGCCTGCCATGGCAGGTTACCAACATAAGCCCTGAAAGCAGATGCAAATTGTGATGCAAATTGTCAAGGTCTCTCCACACGGGAGCCCCTTTGACGCCTTCCGCTGACGTCCTGTTAAACAGAAGTTAATCAGTCAGCTACTCAGCACAATGTGCACCTTATACGTTATGTTCTACCATTTTCAGGTGTACTGCACTGAGTTGTTCATCAAACTAGATGACTCATTGCACCCCTGGCGCAAAAAGCCGAAGCAGCCCTAGTATTGGTACCATCAGAGATCTCATAGATAATATGCATTCCCAAACATAATGGTCTACATTACAGTCCATGGCAGCATGATAGTCTAAAAACATTAAGCGAAGCAAGAAGAAAGGTTTAAAGGCATTCCAAGATAAAGCAAATCCTTAGGGTTATTTACAAAAATTTATTTAGTTTGCTTTCATAAAGCAGAGTGTTACAGCTATATGAAGTAGATAGCTTCATCCAAATGGCTTGCCATCTCAGTTCCTTGCTTCATGCTTTGACTATCGTTGCTCCACCCTGCAAATTTGAACATCATATGTAATAGTATTAGCCAAGAGCCGAGTAAAGATGGTGGGCCATAGAGCAAGTTTGCTAGATGAGTTCTATATATAAAAATAGCACTTGGACCACCAATGCATATGTACACATGCAACATACATGTTATTTGCATCCTGCACTCTCCTGTAATACATCATAAAAAATTATTGTGCTTGTTATGCTTCTTTGTCAACATAAATGACAGATTATATTGATAACATTAGCAAGCTATGAAATTTGGGGGTCAGGAGTTATATAGTACAGAAACAAGCATTCTCTAGAAGCATATAAATCAAATGAGTATATAGTACATAAATGGAGTCTATTGAGGAAATTATGTATGAATTTTTTTTAAAATATTGATGTATACATGTGTGGGGGGAAAGGCAAAAGTGAAGAAGAATGAACAACAGAAGAACAAAGGAAGATCAAAGTAAAGTCAAAGCCATCGGCCAAGAAGGTTGTAGGTTCAATGATAGTGATGTATATGTTCTTTGAACGTACCTAACTATGATATTGAAATCTTTTCATACACCTAGATAAATTTAGGTCAGCGGAACAAGGCCCGCTGATCTAGGAAGGGGAAGGGAGCACAAAGCATTTATCATCAAGCAAACCAGGAACACAGGATGACCAAACTGAGATTCGGTTTTTAATCCCATAATGTAAACATCCATAAGTGAACTCCAATTAAGGATTACACATTGCAGGATCAGAAACAAAAAAGCAAATCGAAAGTGTTACACATTGTAAACTTACCTTCTTTGTATCTGCTGGCAGACTACTTGACCAAATTCAGCATATTACTAACCTTCGTTTGAGCTTAACAAATTAAAAACCAACCAATAGGAAAGATGGATTGCATTGTTACATAAGCAGGTGTCCACTGCAGAGTGAAATCATCTGTTGCTTTCTGCTACCAGGAAAAAACAAACAACCATTCAAGATTTTAAATAATAGAAAGAACAATAACAGCAAAACAAAGAAATTCATGGAGTGGTCTCATGAAGATGTACTCGACGTTGTAAGAAATAAGACGGCTCAGAAACTGTGGTATGAAACACATTCACATAACCATTCTGGGTTGTAGAAAGCTCAAGGAGGAAGGCAATGTTAATAAATTGGAACACCAATCCATTCCTAAGAATGGTCAGTTTTAAGGGATAAAAAACAATAATCTATTTTTACCAAGCTTTTGATTGATAAAAAGTTAGGCACCCAAATAACCTGTTTAGCAGCAAAACTTTTCATTAATGTGAAAACAAAACTGCATGTATGTGTTATAAGCAAGGTACTTTAGAGATAAACTCAATATGATCTCTTATGAGAAAAGAAACTGATATGAGAGGTAAAAAAAAAAAGCAAACAGACAATCCTACAATGAAAATTCTTTCCTGTGAACAACAGGAAACCCAAGAGTTAAAAGCAAACAGTAGAGATTATACTTCAGACTCCAGGATTCCAAGATGCTAGTGTTGTATTGTAGTGTAGCTAGTCAATCAAGCATAAATATAATTCAAATGGTTCTTTACAAACATCCATAATTGATTCTTGACATTCCAACAAGAAATTTAATCACGCTGCAACCAACTCTATGTTGTTTATATTGAACAACAAACCAAGGAATATGCCCTCCTCATTCACAAATTTATCTAAGGAAAAGAAGGAGAAAGTCGCTTTTTATTTAACAGAAAAGAGACCTGTGTCGTGGACACAGTCTATGAAACATTGGACATTTGAAGATCTTGGTCATGGCGACCACTTTGGAACCCCGCCAGCGGGAGGAAACTGCCTGCAACAAGTGCACTCATCTACTGTAATCTCTGCTAGTGAAAAATAATAAAAGAAATAAGAGACCCACAGTCAGTTGCACGAACAACTAATCAGAAAGTGAGGCAAAGAGTGTAAAACAAGTGGTGAATATCTGCAGGAGGGTAATTTCAATGGTTCAGCTGCGCCAACCGCCCTCTCATTATTTAGTGGACCTTTCTCATTTTCTCATGTACAATCAGTAATGTGAAAGATTTATCAGTAATAGTACAGCTGTACGTCCTATGTGCCAGTAACCTGCTCGGCAACCCAGGCCTACAAACTGACATGCAAGGACAAGCAGAATGACACCTACCAATAGATACGACGGCGTGTTACAGATTTGAAAGGCAAAAGAACCAAATGGATCCATCTCAAGCAAGGCAGCACACTGCAACCAACCCTCACGTCTCTCCTGCAGCAGGAACAAAACTTCAGAGAAGCAAAGTAAATGCAAAATAAGGACTCGGTGGGCTAAATCTCACAGATGGCATCAACCAAGATATTAAGAGGAGCTAATCTGTTGTCCTCCTCCTTGCAACTGTTCAGAGACTACCATCATACTGCACTTGGTCAGCTGAATGATCCTCCCACCTGCCATAAGAGGAGCTTAACAAAGTAAGCTGACAAAAAATTTAAGAAACAAGAACAAGCTGAAAATCGCAAGGCAAAACACTCAAAGCACCAACCTGCTCATTGTCGCCTGAGTCCCACCGTATTGTGACAAAAATGAGTCGTCGTTGGGTTGCGACGGCCAGAAGGTTCTGGAGAAAGAGAAGAAATAACATTGTAAAAATTGCGAGAGGCCGCCTCGAGGAGAGTGTGGTGGGATCAGATGAGGGTGCCTGAGGTGTCGTGCACCTTGCCGAGGTAGACGAAGGCGAAGCAACCCTCGCCGATCTGAGGACACATCAGCGCCGCCGGTCTCTGCGCCGTACATGGAGCCTGTGGTGGGGCGCCGGCCGGCCGGCGTCGCCTCTCCTGCTCCGCTCCGGTGCCGATGCCTGACCTCCGATCACTCGGGGCTCGCTCCCTCCTCGATCTCTCCTCCTCTCCTTTGCCGCGTTGTCATCTGGCCTCTCCTCCTTGCCGCTGAACTCCGGTGCGGGACATGGGATACGAGTTCCTCGGTGAGCGGGGTAGGACTCCGGGGATACGAGCTTCTCAGTTCCCAACAATGTTCTATGCATCTAAAACTGCACATGAATAGCACGAGAGTTTCTTATAGCTGCTAATGTGATTGTTTGGTATCGATGTGTACTAAATCTCTTCTAGGGAATGAGAGAAAATGGCTGTACAGTGGGTTGGTAGGATAAAGAAACTATCATGATTGAGCATTTAGCAGCCCTTGATTAATGTTCCAATCAAGCCTGTTTCAAGATGTGTGGGTAAAATTTATTATGTCGGTAAATAAGATAACATTTCTGGTCTTAATGTAGGCCCAATTTGAAAATACTAAGCATTGGCAATTTGGTACACATGGAAATATGTTGTTCGGAGAAAAAACGTTTTGCCTGAAAGAATAACCATGCATGATATTTTGTGATTACAACAAAGAAATCATCTGCAAGTCTAACAGCCTTCTACTACTTTCAGTAAAGAGAGCACAACAAGATCATGAAACAGAGTTCCTACCTTCTGTAGTTTCAGAAATTTTAACAAAAGTAATAAACAAAAAAACACCTCCTGCAAGGCTACACCAAAGTCAAAGAGTAGAAGTATATTTGAAACTATAGTCTCAAAACAAAGACTGGTAGCATGATGCAACATATTGATCGTTGATTACACCCTCCTAATTTATCCCTGGTAATCTCTAGTGCCAATATGCCATAATACCAACATCACAGTGTACTCCTCTCCAACTCCAATCCCAATGATGATACATACCTAATCATCACAGTCCCTTTTGCTCTGGCTCATCCATAATGTAAAATAACAAATCATGGTGAGCCAAATTGCATTACTCCTATTTCCCTTTTAAGTAAGAAACCACTCTTAGAAAACGGAGACGGTGCCGTAATGTATGCTAATGATCAACATTGGCACATTTTTCATTTACATAAGCATACAAAACAAATTTTCTCAGCCAAATAAGACGCTTTTAAAGAAAAGGTAGGAACACATGGCTTGTAAGCTAGCAGCAAAAGGCAATATAATATGGAACCAACAGTACGTTTGATTGAGTTTACTCACGTAAGAAATAGCAGAGGACTCATTGCACAAACAATATAGATCTAAGAATCGTAAAATAAAGAGGATCTTCCACTCGCTTGCCGGTCCAATCCTAAATATTTTGTGCATGGATGTACAACCAATAGGTAGAGAATTCAACAACTAATTTAGAAGGACTGAGAACAATATCCTCAAAACAATCGATAGAAGGTGCGGCTTTTTTCCTTTCCATTTCATTTCATAAAGAGAAAAACACAATTCTTGACTGGGTAGCAGTGGTTATATTGAGATATAGAGAAGGATCCATGGAGTGTAGCACTGTCAATGTATTGCTTCTTTGGGTTCCAAGCATTGAAGCTGAAAGAAACAATAGAAGATTAGGGATGATGTGGATAGAATTTCAGATGTGTATATAGTGCATAGAATTTTTTTTAATCTGGTTGTAATGTAAAATGAGATATACACATTTGGGAAAAGTAGGACACGAGTTGTACGATATTGTACGTACAAATCGTACTAACACTATCTACCATAATAAGTAGAAACTGTCAAAATATGTTTTAGAAATTAGAAAGAACCTGTATTTGTAGCCTAGCAACTCGGGTTGGTCGTTGTCTAGTTGCAAGAAGCACGCCTTAGCCAGATCCTTCAAAAAAGGGACCAATCACACAAAACACCAAAATCCACACAACTAAACGTAAATCAGCCAAGCCCCATGTGAAAGAAAATCCTGAATTTATAAACTGGTGCGTGAGAGAATTAACTGACAATTAGTTCTGTACATTCACCAAGATAGAGATGACAAATTTCTATGAAAAGATCAAGTGGAGCAAACTCAATGGCTAACTCCCTCTGCTCCATATTATATTGAATGGATTGAGTTTACAGTCAATAGATAAATACGTACACCTTGTAGGCATTAACTGAATGTCACATAAGAACCTGCTAAATACGTTGCTTGAAAGTACCTGCTAATGTACAGAACCTAGGCATTAACTGAATGGTATACGTACACGCTTCCAGAATTTTGTTATTCATTGATAGAAATAGCCTGAACGAAATACTCCACTGGTTCAGGTAAATCTGCACAAATACCATGTAGGCATAGATAAATAAAAATCTGCACAAACAAAGCCTGCTAGGAGTTTTTCTGTCGAACACCTTGTAGGCATAGATAATAGAATATTTACAGAGCAAGATGAGGATTTGTGGCGATTAAATGAAAAGAGATGAGTACCTGCATCCATCTTGTAGGCATAGATAATAGAAAAGAGATGAACACCTTGCCGCTGCCTGCATCGCTGGAGCCACCAGCAGGACGGCACCACTCACTCCCGCGCCTTTCCCCAGATGCAGGATGCCGCACGGGCGGCGGTTGAGCATGGGGCGGACGTAGCTAGGCGCCGTCGGAGAGGGAGAGGAAGAGGAAGAGGCGTAGAGATGGTCGGCGGTGAGGCCGGATAGGAGGCAGCGCAGAGCACGCGCAAGAGAAGGAGAGGAGGCCGGCGGCATAGGGGAGCGGAGGGGATCGTGGGAGGTGGGTGCGCAGAGGCCTCCTCTCTTCGTCTTTTGCGCCTTGGCCGGGTGGGATTGGGGAAGCCTCCCAGTCCCACGGTACAACGAATGTGACCACAGGAGGACCGACCGTGCAGCGCTGAGAAGGCCAGCTATCCAGGCGCTGTAAGTCTTAGGGCCACTTCTTTTGCTGGCTTATAGAGTAAGCTGGAATAAGCCTAGCTTATTTTAAAAGCCCAATCAAATTTATTTTTTTACAAGCCTACTAATTAAGACTTAACTAATAGGCTTTTAAAAATATATTTTGGTTAGGTTTCTAGAATAAGCTGGGTGGGGGCAGCTTATTCTAGAAGCCCAAAAAAACCATCAAAAGAACTGGCCCTTAAAAAACCCAGCCGCTGCTATCCCTTACACTGATGGGTAGGGTCCGGATTACGTAGGGACCTGCCGTAGCGATGCAACATATGCGGGTAAGTAGAAAAGGAGGCGTCCAACCCTCACCTGTCAACAAGGCCCTCTTTTACCCAACCCAATGGCAACTCTCACCCGTGATGGGACCTCCCTTTTACCCAATGGCAGCCCAACCCGCAGCGCTTTACCACCCCTTCCACACACACAAACCCAAGACACCGCTAAAAAAAAACACACCCAATACCAGTGGCGGACCCAGAAATAAAATGAAGGGTGTGCACATTTAAAAAAATTAAGGTCTATTTCAACTGGCTTGGATGGGCCTTAAAAATCAGCTAATTATTACATGGTGAAATTTTTTTTCTAAAATTCTGGGTGTGCCATGGCACACCCCCTAGGTACGCCAGTGGTTGCTTCAGAGTATGAATAGATGTTGGCATTTATTCTTTTGTTGTTACTTTATTGGTAATCCATGACTCGTGTAGTCAGGGCCTCGGGTTACGAGTTTTACTACGCTTTTTTGAATTTGTACTATGTTATCTGTTCATGAAAGTAAGGCTTCATGCAAGTGATCAATTAATTTTAAAATTAACTTTTATATATAGTCCAGTTGACCAATTATTAGGATGCCAATTACTATGATGAGGTGGGAAAAGAAAATTCATATAGGCTATTGGTATAATTTGGCAGTTAGCGGAGCTTGAACATTAAAATAAGCAAGGGATCCTTTCAACTATAGCAAAACAATTTTGCAAGAAGGACATCGGAGATACGATGAACTCCTTGGAAGAGTGGAGGTATTTAGCTAAGATACGATGACTTAATAGCATGTATTTGACCCTATCATTTTTTCTGTTCGTCCTAATCAACTGTTAGAATGAACCTCTGTTGCATGTGTATATATATTATTTCAAAAAAGGTCTAACATGATAAGTAGTGACTTAAAATACATGCACGTCAATAGAAGATGGTACCTGTATGTTCTGAGCTTATGATCATTTGATAACTGCCTTTTGCTTCTGAATACTGCACTTCGGTTGCATCTTTGCAATTAAAACTTAGAAGTGACACCTACGGAAGCCAATACATTCGAGCAAATGCAAAAGATGGTAGAGGAGCCATAGTAGTTTGCTTTAGTACAAAATGTGGTTGTTACGATGTGACTTGACAGGTTGATATTGCTTATGATTGCCATATATCGTATATAAGTCTAATAACTGCATTTCTTCCGAGGAAATCTAACAGTTTCGTAGTTTCACTTACCTCTCATGTCCTAATTATAGAGAGAATAAATTATATTGCTTTTTTTGGTACAGTTAAAAAGGACGTGAGAAAGACATTGTTCCTAAAAGAAAACCAATTATTGTATTGTTGCTCATAACAAAAGTTGATATTGTTTATGATTCACTACTTGGAGTCATACTGACCCTGAACTACTGATCCTCTAATTAACCAGTGAATGGGCTAATTTCTAAAGCTCCAGCTGAGTTAGTTGATAATATCACCAGCAAACAGTGGCGGAGCCAGGAAAAAAATGGAGGGTGTGCATACCTAATTTTTTTTCTCTACCTAATCCAAGTGTCATACCTGACATGAAAAGCATGTGCATATGGTCGGCATGCAGTTTTTGCAATATATCTTCTTCGAACACTATCTTGATCATTAAAAGCATACTCCGAAATGGGAGTTCTTTTCCCTGGATCACCTGAAAAGACATGTGCACTTGGCTGTTGGGGTGATGGAGGACTTGGCGTTGCCTCTTCAATTTCAATATCAATCTCAGTGTCTGTATCGGAATGGACTGAAGGACTTGGCTGTTGGGGTGATGGAGGACTTGGCGTTGCCTCTGCAATCTTCCTCGCTTTCTCTTCATGTATTCGATTAAGGTCCATAATGGCAGTGGCACCATTCCTCTTCATGATCTGTTCTGCAATTTCATTTCATCAAAATTAATATACATCATTGTCAACTAAATAAGCATCAATTATTGAGCATAGCATTAGCCAATAATTTAGCATATATAAAAAAAATACAAATAGCTCAATCAAGTCAGACAACATTATAGTTCACCGATGTTTAGCTATGTTACGCGGATACTTCAGAAAGCGCGCGTATCCAGCCGGATACTGCCCCGATACTCGGATACTGCCCCGATACAACCCGATACGTATCCCGTAAGTATCCCTCGATTTTTTGATTTAAATAAAAGAAAATAATGTTTCATACTCCTGGGATACTGCTGCGATACGTTTTGGATACCTGAAACCGCTAGTTCGACATGAAATCCCCTGAATAGTAAAGACGCACCTTTTGAAGATTCCCAATATGGACGTGAGTTCATGTCAAAACATGACTATCAATATTCTTGTTCAATTGAAATGTGAGCAAGAGAGAGTCGGTGCACTGATTGGAGCAGCAAACCTAGGGAAATCCCACAACCAATTAATGGAAGTGGACCAAGTGCAAGAAAAGAAAGGGGGTAATCCTATTGAGGCATGCTTTGACCTAGAAGCTCCTTATTTTTTTTCTTCATATTTTTAATAATTAATATATGTAATATATACATATAAACGTATCCCCGTATCCATGTTTTTAGAAAATTGGCGTATCGGGCGTATCCCCGTATCGCATATCCGATACGTATCCAAGTATCCATGCAACGTAGATGTTTAGCCTATACACATCAAATTTAGTATCAACCCATCATCTGGTAGCCATCAAGCCATCAGCTGGGCATCAATTTTTTGGTAAGCAGGATAGCATCAATTTTTTGGAGTGATTGGAAGCTCACCTGACCTAGTTGATTTGTTCAACCGGTGGTTGGGGAAGCTGGCGCCTGGTGAGATCCACGGATTTGAGGCCGCGAGGGAGATGCAGATGGAGAGGCGTCCACCCAGAAGATGTAGACGGGACCTCACGCTGACGGCTGACGAGTGACGACGAGGTGGGCGTGGGGAGCGGCGAGCCGGCGAGAGGAGGGGAGCGGCGAGGCACGGGCCGAGCCCGACGGCCGACGGCGAGGGGAAGGCCAGAACCAGTCGCCGGAGCCCGGAGGGGAGAGGCGCTCAGGCGGCGTGGCGGCGTTGCCAGAACGGAGCGACGCGAGGCGAGGGTCTCTCTGACTCTCTCAGTCACTCTCCTGAATCCTGAATCTCACGTGAGATGGACTGGAAAGAGACCTAATCAGCTAGGCCGTGGACTGTCCTTTGGGCCGAATTGCTAAACTAGTAGTACATACTAAAAAAAATCCCAATATTCTGGGTGGGCCACAGCCCACCGTGCCTATACGCTGGCTCCGCCACTGCCAGCAAAGTATTGAGGATTAAACGTACCAAGGCCTGAATAAGCCACTAATCCAGGCCCCCAAGAACAAGAGCTATGACTACTGGGGCGTCCAGTGAAACATGTCTTGTTTAACTGCATACAAGAGCTTAATGTACTTGTTATCATGTTCTAAGTCATAAATCGTACCTTTTTATCATTTTGTAACAGTAAGGTTGTTCCAGTATTTTCATGTCAATTGAATGTTTTTTCTTATTTTGTTCACCAAATGTAGGTTAGTGATCCGGAAAAGAGTGCTCATAAGTTAAATGGAGCATCCGCAGGCGGACTAAAGGTAAGTATAGACACAAATGCAGCAGATCAGTGGAGCATCAGTCTAGCTAAGCATCCATGATGCTCTATTCTCAGCCAGAATCTGTTTCTAATGTACTCATCGTTTACCTACGGGTGGTCTTTTACTTGGTGTTTTTTATTCCTCTCATATTTTCTTGCTCATGTAATGTACTCGTCATTTACCTAGGGTGGTCTGCTATAGACGGTTTCCAGTTAATTTGTTATTTCCACGCTCTTAAATGTTGAGTTTCTAACACTGATACGGTGTGGTTTCCTAGGTCGAGGTCCAGACACAAGTGAATTATGACAATATCAAGAATATTGTATATATCTGCTTCTCTTGGTGAACACTGAATACCAGAGAGGGTCCATGTTAGTGGAACCTATTTACTCCCTTGGGGACTTGGATCTTTGTTAAAAAAAATACATAAAACAATTATGCCAACGATTCAACGCAGACTTGATAGTTTTTGCTCTAGCAACTGTTTCCGAAAATGTCTGATGTGTTCACTGTTTCAAAACTCATGTACTGAATACCTTTCTTATTTTCTCAAGGGAATCCATAAGCCCGCAATTATAAAGATTGTGCTGATATTGATTCCATAGTAGTTCCCCCATTTTGTGGAGGTTCACAGGAATGTTAGAAGACAACAGAATGGAGGGAGTCATGCAACGATGGCAAATAGAAGCAAACCCCAGGACATCTGGTGATGATCGAAAGAAATGAAAAGATAACACCTCGTAATGACGATTGGCAAAACACAAATACATGGCTGCACAAATGTAAACGGTAAAATGCTATTAAAGATTTATATATTTGTGTCTCCCAAAATAGCTATCCCATTCTAGCGCATGCCTTGAGGATCAATATGGTTTCTAATCAGCCTCACATGGATTGAGGATAGCTTACTATTTAGAGTAAGATAACCCTTCTTACTTAATCGATGATGCATGAACATGTACAAGGAATTTAAGAGGCTGAAGAAGTTGGTTGCACAAAGGCAGAAAATAAGCAGATAGGGCATATGGCTGGCGATACACCGAATTATACACAGACTGGGGCAACCAAAATTCGTAGAGCTCAATGCACTCGGAAGCAAGACAACCAAGCCTCGGTATGGTCTTACCGGCTAAAATAGGCTGACGATGCCACCTGATGTACATAAGACATGTTACACGATGGGTTGAATTTCTAGAATGTGTATGTCCCCGTTGCAACGCACAGGCAATTTACTAGTGAAGTCAAATGGAGCAACTTTCCTTTTGGGCAAAAATGCATCAGAGTGTCCAGAGCGCAAGACGGTGCATGGTACGAGCGCGCCCGCTCGTACCACGCGGCGACAACACCTCTACATCAACCCAAGCAACTTTCGTGAAGGCAAGGGGGCAATCAGAGACAGAGAGGCGCCACCACACCATGCAGAACAGGGAGAGAAGAGATCCGGAGAAGAAGAACCACCGGAGATCCATTCCTGCTCTTCCACCCATCTCCATTTCCATCCATCGCAACACCACCATAGGGAGAGGAATTCCAAGTTGTAAGATTAGGGTTTGCAACTCTATTTGTACTCGTCTTGAGATTGAGACTTGTTTAATCATTCATCTTATTGCGGATCTTTGCGATATTATCGGTATAATTTCCCTTGGCTTTATCTCTGTGATGTTTGGTTATCCCCCTCTCATGTGTGAGTAATTCCCCCTAGGCGTGGGAGATGTAGGGGATTGGTGAGATTTATTTGTGCCTATTCTATATGTCATCATTTGTGATTATAGTTCTATGATTGTTCAGTAAGTTATTTATCTGTGGTGCACATAATGCGTGTTGTCCAATTTAAAGGCCCAGGCAACATGATCCGAAGACCTACACAGGTAACACATATTGTTTAGTGAATCTGTAACCTCCAAGTGACACGTGTTGTTATCTATGAGTAGCGAAGACAATATGAGATAATGGTTGATACGTCCATTTTGCATCATGTTTTCCTACTATTATTTTATAGTGTTTTTAATCAATATAACACTTTGTGGAGCAATTCTAATGCTTTTTCTCTCTTAATATGCAAAATTTACATAAAGAGGGAGATTGCCGGCAGCTGGAATTCTGGACCTGAAAAAGCTATGTCAGAGATACCTATTCTGCACATCTCCAAATGAGCTGAAATTTCACGGAGATTTATTTTGGAATAAATAAAAAATATTGGAGAAAAGAAGTACCAGAGGGGGCCACCCAGGTGCCCACGAGGCACCAGAGCGCGCCGACCCCCCCTGGGCGCGCCCTGGTGGCTTGTGGGGCCCCTGGCCAGCCTCCGGTGCCCATCTTCTGGTATTCCATTTGCCCTAGAAAAAATAAGGAGAAGGCTTTCGGGACGGAGCGCCGCCGTCTCGAGGCGGAACTTGGGCAGGAGCACTTTTGCTCTCCGGCGGAGCGATTCCGCCGGGGATACTTCCCTCCGGGAGGGGGAAATTGAAGCCATCGTCATCACCAACGATCCTCTCATCGTGGGAGGACCAATCTTCATTAACATCTTCACCAGCACCATCTCATCTCAAACCCTAGTTCATCTCTTGTATTCAATCTTTGTCTCAAAACCTCAGGTTGGTACCTGTGGGTTGCTAGTAGTGTTGATTACATCTTGTAGTTGATGCTAGTTGGTTTACTTGGTGGAAGATTATATGTTCAGATCCATTATGCTATTCAATACCCATCTGATCTTGGACATGAATATGATGTGTGAGTAGTTACTTTTGTTCTTGAGGACATGAGAGAAGTCTTGTCATAAGTAATCATGTGAATTTGGTATTCATTCGATATTTTGATGATATGTATGTTGTTGATTCTCTTAGTGGTGTCATGTGAACGTCGACTACATGGCACTTCACCATCTTTGGGCCTAAGGAAATGCATTGTGGAGTAGTAATTATATGATAGGTTGCTAGAGTAACAGAAGCTTAAACCCTAGTTTATGCGCTATTTTGTAAGGGGCTGATTTGGATCCATACGTTTAATGCTATGGTTAGATTTATCTTAATTCTTCTTTCGTAGTTGCGGATGCTTGCGAGAGGGGTTAATCATAAGTGGGAGGCTTGTTCAAGTAAGAACAGCACGCAAGCACCGGTCCACCCACATATCAAATTATCAAAGTAGCGAACGCGAATCAATACAAACATGATGAAAGTGACTAGATGAAATTCCCATGTGTCCTTGAGAACGCTTAGCTTATTATAAGAGACCGTTCCGGCCTGTCCTTTGCAACAAAAGGATTGGGCTACCTTGCCGCACCTTAGTTACTATTGCTACTTGTCACTAGTTACAAATTATCTTGCTATCAAACTACTCGTTACCGATAATTTCAGTGCTTGCAGAAAATACCTTGCTGAAAACCGCTTGTCATTTCCTTCTGCTCCTCGTTGGGTTCGACACTCTTACTTATCGAAAGGACTACGATTGATCCCCTGTACTTGTGGGTCATCAAGACTCTTTTCTGGCGTCGTTGCCGGGGAGTGAAGCGCCTTTGGTGAGTCGAATTTGGTAAGGAAACATTTATATTATGTGCTGAAATTTACTGTCACTTGTCATTATGGAAAGTAATCCTTTGAGGGGTTTGTTCGGGGTATCTTCACCTCGACCGGAAGCACAAAGAGTTGCTCCTCAACCTACTGCACCTACTGAAAATATTTGTTATGAGATTCCTTCGGGTATGATAGAGAAACTGCTAGCTAATCCTTATGCAGGAGATGGAACATTACATCCTGATATGCGCCTAATCTATGTGGATGAAGTTTGTGAATTATTTAAGCTTGAAGATTTACCCGGAGATGAAGTTAAGAAGAAGGTTTTCCCTTTATCTTTTAAGGGAAAGGCATTGACATGGTATAGGCTATGTGATGATATTGGAATGTGGGATTGGAATCGATTGAAATTGGAATTTCATCAAAAGTTTTATCCTATGCATCTGGTTCATCGTGATCGGAATTATATATATAATTTTTGGCCTCGTGAAGGAGAAAGCATCGCTCAAGCTTGGGGGGGCTTAAGTACATGATGTACACATGCCCCAATCATGAGCTCTCAAGAGAAATTATCTTACAGAATTTTTATATTCGGCTTTCTCATGATGATCAAACCATGCTCGATTCTTCTTCGACTGGCTCCTTTATGAAGAAAACTATTGAATTCAGATGGGATCTTCTGGAAAGAATTAAACGCAACTCTGAAGATTGGGAGCTCGACAAAGGTAATGAGTCAGGTATAATACTTGAGTTTGATTGTGTTAAATCTTTTATGGATACCGATGCTTTTCATAAGTTTAGCACTAAATATGGACTTAACTCTGAGATAGTAGCCTCCTTTTGTGAATCATTTTCTACTCATGTTGATCTCCCTAAGGAGAAGTGGTTTAAATATCATCCCCCTGTTAAACAAAAGATTGAGGAACCCGTTATAGTTAAACAAGAAACTATCATTTACAATGTTGATCCAGTTGTGCCTATCGCTTATATTGAGAAACCACCTTTTCCTGTTAGGATTAAGGAACATGGTAAAGTTTCAACTGTGGTTAACAAAAGTAATATTAGAGCACCTAGACCCTCTGAACAAATTAAAGTTGAACCTAATGTTGCTATGGTTAAAGATCTCTTGGTCGATAATATAGATGGGCATGTTATTTACTTCTGTGATGAAGCTACTAGAATTGATAAGCCCGATCCTAAAGATAAGAATAAACCTGTCGTTGGCATGCCTGTTGTCTCTGTTAAAATAGGAGATCATTGTTATCATGGCTTATGTGATTTGGGTGCTAGTGTGAGTGCTATTCCGTTTACCTTATATCAAGAAATTATGAATGATATTGCACCTATTGAAATAGAGGACATTGATGTTACTATTAAGCTTGCGAATAGAGATACCATTATGCCGCTTGGGATCGTTAGAGATGTTGAAGTCTTGTGTGGAAAAATAAAATACCCTACTGATTTTCTAGTCCTCGGTTCTCCACAAGATAATTTTTGTCCCATTATATTTGGTAGACCTTTCTTGAACACTGTTAATGCTAAGATTGATTGCGCTAAAGAAACTGTCAGTGTTAACTTTGATGATATATCTCATGAGTTTAATTTCTCTAAGTTTCGTAGACAACCTCATGATAAAGAATTGCCTAGTAAAGATGAAATTATTGGTCTTGCTTCTATTGCCGTACCTCCTATTGATCCGTTAGAACAATATTTGCTAGACCATGAAAATGATATGCACATGAATGAAAGAAATGAAATAGATAAGATGTTCTTTGATCAACCACCTATCCTTAAACACAATTTGCCTGTTGAAACTCTTGGAGGTCCTCCTTCAGCTAAGGGTGACCCTGTATTTGAATTGAAATAATTGCCTGATACATTGAAATATGCTTATCTAGATGAAAAGAAGATATATCCTGTTATTATTAGTGCTAACCTTTCAGAGCATGAAGAGAAGAGATTACTAAAAATTCTGAGGAAGCACCGTGCCGCGATTGGATATACTCTTGATGATCTTAAGGGCATTAGTCCCACTCTATGTCAGCATAAAATTAATATGGAGCCTGATGCTAAACCAGTTGTCGACCATCAATGACGATTAAATCCTAAGATGAAGGAGGTGGTAAGAACTGAAATATTAAAGCTTCTGGAAGCAGATATAATCTACCCCATAGCTGATAGTAGATGGGTAAGTCCCGTTCATTGTGTCCCTAAGAAAGGAGGCATTACTGTTGTTCCTAACGATAAAAATGAACTCATTCCACAAAGAATTGTAACTAGTTATAGGATGGTAATTGATTTTAGAAAATTAAACAAAGCCACTAGAAAGGATCATTACCCCTTACCTTTTATTGATCAAATGTTAGAAAGATTGTCCAAGCATACACACTTTTGCTTTCTTGATGGATATTCTGGTTTCTCTCAAATACCTATATCACAAGCCGACCAAGAGAAAACCACCTTTACTTGTCCTTTTGGAACTTATGCTTATAGACGTATGCCTTTTGGTTTATGCAATGCACCTGCTACCTATCAAAGATGTATGACTGCTATATTCTCTAACTTTTGTGAAAAGATTGTTGAGGTTTTCATGGATGATTTTTCTGTTTACGGAACTTCTTTTGATGATTGCTTAAGCAACCTTGATCGAGTTTTGCAGAGATGTGAGCAAACTAATCTTGTCTTGAATTGGGAGAAGTGTCACTTTATGGTGAATGAAGGTATTGTCTTAGGGCATAAAATTTCTGAACGAGGTATTGAAGTAGATAAGGCTAAAGTTGATGCAATTGAGAAAATGCCATGTCCTAAAGATATTAGAGGTATAAGAAGTTTCCTTGGTCATGCTGGTTTCTATAGGAGGTTTATTAAAGACTTCTCTAAAATTTCTAGGCCTCTTACTAATCTCTTGCAAAAAGATGTTCCATTTGTTTTTGATGATGATTGTGTAGAAGCCTTTGAAACACTTAAGAAAGCCTTAACCTCTGCACCTATTGTTCAACCACCTGATTGGAACTTGCCTTTTGAAATTATGTGTGATGCTAGTGATTATGCTATTGGTGCTGTTCTAGGACAAAGAGTTGATAAGAAATTAAATGTTATCCATTATGCTAGTAAAACTCTAGACAGTGCTCAAAGAAATTATGCTACTACTGAGAAAGAATTTCTAGCAGTTGTGTTTGCATGTGATAAATTCAGATGTTACATAGTTGATTCTAAAGTAATTGTTCACACCGATCATGCTGCTATTAAGTACCTTATGGAAAACAAAGATGCTAAATCTAGACTCATTAGGTGGGTTCTATTGCTACAAGAATTTGACTTGCATATTACTGATAGGAAGGGAGCTGAGAACCCCGTAGCTGATAACTTGTCTAGGTTGGAAAATATTCTTGATGACCCACTGCTTATTGATGATAGTTTTCACGATGAGCAATTAGCTGTCATAAACGCTTCTCGTAATATTCCTTGGTATGCAAACTATGCTAATTATATTGTTGCTAAATTTATACCACCTAGTTTCACATACCAACAAAAGAAAAAGTTCTTCTTTGATTTAAGACATTACTTCTGGGATGACCCACATCTTTATAAAGGAGTAGATGGTATTATTAGACGTTGTATACCTGAGCATGAACAGGAACAAATCCTACGGAAGTGTGATTCCGAGGCTTACGGAGGACACCATGCGGGAGACAGAACTGCACATAAGGTACTACAATCTGGTTTTTATTGGCCTACTCTTTTCAAGAATGCTCGTAAGTTTGTCTTATCTTGTGATGAATGTCAAAGAATTGGTAATATTGGTAGACGTCAGGAAATGCCTATGAATCATTCACTTGTTATTGAACCATTTGATGTTTGGGGATTTGATTATGTGGGACCTTTTCCTTCCTCTAATGGGTATACACATATTTTAGTTGCTATTGATTACGTTACTAAGTGGGTAGAAGCTATTCCAACTAGTAGTGCTGATCATAACACTTCTATTAAAATGCTTAAAGAAGTTATTTTCCCGAGGTTCGGAGTCCCTAGATATTTAATGACTGACGGTGGTTCACATTTTATTCATGGTGCATTCCGAAAACTGCTTGCTAAATATGATGTCAACCATAGAATTGCATCTCCCTATCACCCTCAATCTAGTGGTCAAGTTGAATTGAGCAATCAAGAAATAAAGTTAATTTTGCAAAAGACCGTCAATAGATCTAGAAAGAATTGGTCTAAGAAACTTGACGATGCATTATGGGCTTACAGAACTGCTTATAAAAATCCTATGGGTATGTCTCCTTATAAAATGGTTTATGGAAAAGCATGTCATTTACCTCTTGAGTTAGAACATAAAGCATATTGGGCAATTAAAGAACTCAATTATGATTTTAAACTTGCCGGTGAAAAGAGGTTATTTGATATTAGCTCGCTAGATGAATGGAGAATCCAAGCCTATGAAAATGCCAAATTGTTTAAAGAAAAAGTTAAAAAATGGCATGATAAAAGAATTCAAAAACGGGAATTCAAAGTGGGTGAGTATGTTCTATTGTACAATTCTTGTTTTAGATTTTTTGCAGGAAAACTTCTCTCTAAATGGGAAGGACCGTATATCATCGAGAAAGTTTATCGCTCTGGAGCCATTAAGATCAATAATGCCGAAGGCACTAATCCGAAGGTGGTCAATGGGCAAAGAATTAAGCATTACATCTCAGGTACACCTATTAATGTTGAAGCTAACATTATTCAAACTATGACACCGGAGGAATACATAAGAGAGACCTTCCAGAACACTCCAGAACCCTGAAAAGGAAGAGGTACGTGATACGGTAAGTAAACCGACTCTAAAAATTCCATAAAAATACTTTCTGTTAGTTTTGGAATATTAGAAAAAATACAAACATAAGAAAGAGCTGAGGGGACCCACGAGGTGCACACGAGGCACCAGGGCGCGGCCACCCCCTGGGCGCGCCTTGGTGGCTCGTGGGCCCCTCGTGAGCCTTCCCGACTCCGTTTTCTTCTGGAATACTTGTTTTGCAAGATAAAAATTCTTTATATATACTCCCGAACGTTTTGACCACCGTATCGCAGAAATATCCTCTGTTCTTGTTTCGTGCTATTTTTCTGACAGATCTAGATCGCTATGGCTCCACCAAGCTCTTCCAAGGACAAGTTCTATGAGAAGGTCATCAACCCCTACCTACCAGAGGTGATGAAACACCCTCAAGCCATCGAGATGCGTGAGGGGGTGCTTCACATCCGGGATGTTCAAGGGCCCAAGAAGACCGGGAGCGTGGAGGCCAGGCTCGAAGCGGTGGAGCAGGAGATTTTCAAGTGCCAAGGGATGGTAGAACGTGGACTCAGCGCCAACCAATCCATGATCACGGAATTCACCCGTGATCACAAAGTGGATGGCCAATCAATGGGGGACATCGTTTTCAAGCTCTACGAACGAATTGACTATCTCCAAGGCCAAATCTATGATCTTCAAAACCAAAATTTTGAGTATGAGGCAAATTCAAAGGTATGAGTTTAGCTGCAAGTTTCAGGACTCCGGAGACTTGTTCATCCTTTTATGATGGGGAACCTATGCCATGGAAGCCGGAGGACAAGCCCACCACTTCATCACCACCATCATCACCGAAGAAAGAAACTTGAGTACATGGGTATGGGCACTCCCCTTGGCTTGTGCCAAGATTGGGGGAGGTGCCCCGGTATCGTATCACCATCACTTTTACTATCTTTACCTATTTTTAGTTCGATCCTTAGTTATTTCATGAATTAGTTGAATAAAAGTTTAGTATGATCTATTTTCGAGTGCTAGTTTTGTGATCTATCTATCTATGAATTGAGTTGAGAGTTATATAATAAAGAGTAGTTTGAGTTTTTGCTTCTTTACTTTTATGTTTCAACCCTAGCAATGAAAATAATGAAAAAGATCATATGCTAATCTTATGGAAAGTAATGACATTACATAAAGAAAAGTATAAGTGATAAAATTTATTGAAAGTTAACAAACATAGCATTGGTCAATGATGCAATTCATGAAAAAATTAATAAGGGAAGAGAAGATTCACATACAAATACACTATCTTGGACATTTTTTATGATTGTGAGCCCCCATTGAGTATTTTATGTCAAATTGTTGACGTTGGACAAGGAAGACAATGTAATGAATTATGTTTGCTTATATTCACATAGAAGTTATATTGTCATAGATCCTCCAACATGTGGTGCTTGCCCAATATCTTTGCTAGCCAAAAATCCGCACCAAGTAGAGATACTACTTGTGCATCCAAAAACCTTGAACCCAGTTTCATTCCATGAGAGTCCACTATACCTACATATGGATTGAATAAGATCCTTCAAGTAAGTTGTCATCGGTGCATAAAGCAATAAAAATTGCTCCTAAATATGTATGATCTTTTATTATAAGGGAAAATAAGCTTTGTACGATCTTGTGATGGTAAAGAAATAAAAGAGACGGACTGCATAATAAAGGTTGCTATCAGAAGGGGCAATATAAAGTGACGTTCCTTTGCATTAAGAGCTTGCGCATCCAAAAACAAAAAGCGCATGACAACATCTGCTTCCCTCTGTGAAGGGCCTATCTTTTACTTTTATGTATTTACCTTTTATGCAAGAGTCAATAGTGTTCTCCTCTATTCCTTTTTATTTTTCTCTTTTGCAAGCATCATATGGTGGGGAAAGATCTAGGCATATATATCCAGTTGGATATGAGTGAACATGAGTTATTATTGTTGACATTACCCTTGAGATGAACAAGTTGGGAGGCGAAATTATAAGCCCCTATCTTTCTATGTGTCTGGCTGAAACTTTTTGCTCCATATATATGATGTGAGCGTTAGCAATCATAGAAGACTATATGATGGTTGAGTATGTGGACTTGCTAAAAAGCTCCTACATGAGACCCTTCCTGAAAATATGATGAATTGCAATTGCATTATTGACTGAGAACATAGTTTGTTAGTTTTCAAGAAAGTTTATGCCTTATACTTCGTTGTTGTGATGAATTGTTACTTGCTCATGAGAAGTTCTATGATAATGAATATTGCTGTTATAATAATGATCATGATGCTACTATGTCCGTATTTTGTTTTTATCGACACCTCTCTCTATAAACATGTGGACATGATTATCGATATCGGCTTTCGCTTGAGGACAAGCGAGGTCTAAGCTTGGGGGAGTTGATACGTCCATTTTGCATCATGTTTTTCTACTGTTATTTATAGTGTTTTTAATCAATATAACACTTTGTGGAGCAATTCTAATGCCTTTTCTCTCTTAATATGCAAGATCTACATAAAGAGGGAGATTGCCGGCAGCTGGAATTCTGGACCTGAAAAAGCTATGTCAGAGATACCTATTCTGCACATCTCCAAATGAGCTGAAATTTCATGGAGATTTATTTTGGAATAAATAAAAAATATTGGAGAAAAGAAGTACCAGAGGGGGCCACCCAGGTGCCCACGAGGCACCTGGGCGCGCCCTGGTGGCTTGTGGGGCCCCTGGCCAGCCTCCGGTGCCCATCTTCTGGTATATAAGCCCATTTGCCCTAGAAAAAATAAGGAGAAGGCTTTCGGGACGGAGCGCCGCCGTCTCGAGGCGGAAATTGGGCAGGAGCACTTTTGCTCTCCGGCGGAGCGATTCCGCCGGGGATACTTCCCTCCGGGAGGGGGAAATCGAAGCCATCGTCATCACCAACGATCCTCTCATCATGGGAGGACCAATCTTCATCAACATCTTCACCAGCACCATCTCATCTCAAACCCTAGTTCATCTCTTGTATTCAATCTTTGTCTCAAAACCTCAGATTGGTACCTGTGGGTTGCTAGTAGTGTTGATTACATCTTGTAGTTGATGCTAGTTGGTTTACTTGGTGGAAGATTATATGTTCAGATCCATTATGCTATTCAATACCCATCTGATCTTGGACATGAATATGATGTGTGAGTAGTTACTTTTGTTCTTAAGGACATGGGAGAAGTCTTGTCATAAGTAATCATGTGAATTTGGTATTCGTTCGATATTTTGATGATATGTATGTTGTTAATTCTCTTAGTGGTGTCATGTGAACGTCGACTACATGGAACTTCACCATCTTTGGGCATAAGGGAATGCATTGTGGAGTAGTAATTAGATGATGGGTTGCTAGAGTGACAGAAGCGTAAACCCTAGTTTATGCGCTATTCCGTAAGGGGCTGATTTGGATCCATACGTTTAATGCTATGGTTAGATTTATCTTAATTCTTCTTTCGTAGTTGCGGATGCTTGCGAGAGGGGTTAATCATAAGTGGGAGGCTTGTTCAAGTAAGAACAGCACCCAAGCACCGGTCCACCCACATATCAAATTATCAAAGTAGCGAACGCGAATCAAACAAACATGATGAAAGTGACTAGATGAAATTCCCATGTGTCCTCGAGAACGCTTAGCTTATTATAAGAGACCGTTCTGGCCTATCCTTTGCAACAAAAGGATTGGGCTACCTTGCTGGACCTTAGTTACTATTGCTACTTGTCACTTGTTACAAATTATCTTGCTATGAAACTACTCGTTACCGATAATTTCAGTGCTTGCAGAAAATACCTTGCTGAAAACTGCTTGTCATTTCCTTCTGCTCCTCATTGGGTTCGACACTCTTACTTATCGAAAGGACTACGATTGATCCCCTATACTTGTGGGTCATCAATGGTGATCCACGGAACCTAATGCATTGTTCCGGTCTTATGACCTTAATTGCAGAAACGACCATGTATTGGCAACGTCGAAGCAGGACTATAGGGAAGAACGAATCCGGCGTGGAGGAGTTCGACCACTCAAGGGTGATCCACCTACCGAACAAACAATCTATGCACTAGAACCATAATACAAGGTAACTGGTATTACCATCGCACTGGCACACTTGATGTAAACCATGATCCGAAGTTTCTCCACGCCTAACCTCTCTACTGTAGGCAACAACCGTTTACTTCCAGCCATTTATTTTATGTTGTTTACTTTCAGGTCCATTATTATTCTCGCTGCAACCATCAACTTTCTCCGCGTCTTGTTGTTCCAGTTTGCTTGGCTGTAAACGTTTTACGTATGCCTCACAACCCCAAACCTTGAGATGCGACACATTGGGTTTCTTCCCATATCATAATTCAAATGGCTTCGTCTGAACAGACTTAGACGGTGCTTTGTTTAATGTATAAGCGGCAGTTTGTTGTGCGTGACCCCAAAAAGATATCGGCAGATAAGTAAGAGACATCACCGACCTTACCATGTCTAACAGGGTTCAGTTACGTCGCTCGGACACTCCATTTCGTTGTGGAGTTCCGGGAGGCGTAAGCTGTGAAACGATTCCACGGTCACTCAGATGTTGGCTAAACTCATGACTAAGATATTCGCCCCCGCGATCTGATCGCAGAAACTTAATCCTTTTGTTACGATGATTTTCTACCTCATTCTGAAATTCTTTGAACTTTTCAAAGGTTTCCAACTTATGCTTCATTAAGTAGATATATCCATACCTACTTAAATCATCAGTAAAATTCACGAAGTAGAAATACCCACCCTGTGCGGTTGTGCTCATTGGACCACATACATCACTATGTATTATTTCCAACAATTCACCCGCCCGTTCAGGATGACCCGTGAACGGCTTCTTGGTCATTTTCCCCATCAAACAAGCCTCACATGTGCCAAGTGATTCAAAATCAAAAGACGGTAAAACTCCATCTTTATGGAGTCTTTGCATGCGTTTCTTTTCGATGTGGCCAAGACGACAATGCCACAAGAAAGTGGTGGTGGTATCAGCCTTCTTAAGGCGTTTAGCATTTATGTTAAAGACATCATTTCCACAATCAAGATTCACCCAACAATGGGTGCAAATCCATAAAACATATCCTTACAATAAAGTGAACAACCATTGTTCTCAGACTTGTAGGAATACCCATCGTGTATCAGACATGATCCAGAGATAATGTTTCTACACAATGCCGGAACAAAATAACAGTTACTTAGTTCTAAGATAAATCCTGAAGGGAGACGTAGAGGCATGATACCTACGGCTTGAGCGGCGATTCCAGCACCGTTCCTGACACGCATCACGACTTCATTCTTTGCCAGCTTGCGCACCTTCTGAAGCCCCTGTATCTAGTTGCAAATATGAGCAACCGATCCAGTATCAAATACCCAATACTTAGAATTTTCGCTAGCAAGCAAAACGTCAATGACATTAACATGTATAACAGTTATACCTTTTCCAGTCTTTCTAGACTTCTTATCTGCCAGGTACTTCTTGCAGTTTCTCTTCCAGTGTCCGGTGCCTTTGCAGTAGAAGCACTCAGTTTCAGTGTTGACTCCGCCCTTAGACTTGCTTTGGGAGCCGGTCTTATCGGCGCCCTTGCCTTTCTTGGACTTGCATTTCCTCTTGAAACTGGCGGTTTTATTCACGAGCAACACTTACTTGTGATTCTTTCGCAGTCCTGCTTCAGCAGTTTTCAGCATGGCGAGCAACTCGTTTGGTGTCTTGTTCATCCCATTCATGTTGTAGTTCATGATAAAACCGTCGTAAGACGGGGGGAGTGAAGCAAGCAACATGTCCACCGCGAGTGCTGGTGGAATCAGAAATTCCAGGGTTTTAAGCCTTTCAGCGTAGCCAATCAATTTGACCACGTGTTCGCCAACTAAACTTCCCTCAGCCATCTTGCATTCCATCATGGTCTTTGTTACGTCGTAATGTTCAGACCGTGCATTGAGTTTGTACAGAGCATCCATTTACCGGATCATATCTCGGGCGGTGTGGAGTTCAAAATGTTTTTGAAGCTCTGGACTCATGCAAGTTAGCATGAGGCACTGCACTACAGTGTAGTCATCATCCTTAGTGGCCCAGACATTTCTATCATCTTTCGGGGCAGTTGCCGCCGGTTTAGCTGGAAGAGGCGTGTCAAGCACATACTCTTTCTTAGCACTCCTGAGGACAATCCTCAGGGTACGGACCCAGTCCGCATAGTTGTTTCCAGTTGCAGCTAACTTCTCTTTCTCTAACATCGGGCCTAAGCTAAACGTGCCATTGCGAGCCATGTGATCTACAACGGTAAACACAAGTTTCACTTAGACTTTGTTCATAATTAATTTGCACTTAGTGATTAAACAATTTAATTCTAAAGTGCGCTCCCACTCAAATCAATATCTCTCATAATTGATTGTGAGTGATTCAAGACCCGCATTTCCATTCAACGCCATTGAACGAGATGAACACTGATGGCGCGAACTTCAATCGGTAGGCCAACTTGCCGATCACATCTCTATGTGACTCTTGTTCATCTTTCGATGGGCGTGTTCCGAGCTCAGGACGATCTTCCGGAACATCAAGATAACCAAGTGATCTCGCTGCGAGGTCTCAACTCACCCGCCTCACACTTCCCTAATCGTTCGTACCCATGGAGATCATGTGATACCCCGAAGAGATAGGTGCCGTGACGGTGCTACACTTGGGAGAACACTAACTACTTGGTATTTTAAGTGAGAGATCACCCTAATAAAAAGCGACTACCGCGCAATCAAAAGGGTGCATCATAAGGGATAAACATCTCAGGCAATTTATAATAGCATGATGTGGTATAGCCCTTTCTAACGGAGAAGTCTTTATTTTCTTCGTCTTCGGCATTTGCGTCCGTGTCTACCTTCGCGAAAATTGCCACCACCTTATCGATGCACCAGATAATATTGCTATCTCTATAGCTAATAAAATTAGTGCATTACATAAGGTTGACACGTAGGTCATTAAAGTTACAATCATATGGCTCCAGCCATCATGATGAATCATGACACGCAGGTCATGTTAATTAATTTACATCATATAGTCATTTCATACATAATCAAATTAATATGACGAATGCTATACCACATCACATGCCATCCTGCAAAACCAAGTTAGACGCCTCTAATCGGTTTATGCAAAATTTTATTTTACGTGGCTTCTAAGGTTTTGACCTAAACCGTAGCTACCAATGTTCATTCCAGGTATGATTATTCAAGTCACTAGTTTAACTTTGCGGGGCATATGAAACATGAGATAATAAAATCTTGAGCCCCATACTGAACTTCGTCATATTCAAGAACCCCGTGCAGATCATATCTGCATTGCCCTTTAGTTTGCGAAATTTCATCTTTCTTTAACTATGGTGGAACCCAAAGAACTGAAGCACTTCGTTGATCTATCATGATCGCGGATTGCCAGAACTTTGTAAGATTCCATCATGTCATCAAGATCAGAAATATGCAAATTCAAGGGAAGCAACAAGAACATCGGGTAATAGATTTCATTTGCTACCCGCATAAATAATTTTCAGCAATAGATCTCATGTACTACAAAATTATATTATGCAATACCCATACATCTCATGTATTCTAGATCGAAACCTGCATCTACGCATAGCACGGCTCATGATGCCACTGTAAGGGAACGCGACAGAAAACAAAAAAATTCCGCACTACGTACACGCCCAGGACCACTATGAAGATGCATACAAGGTTTTGATCCGATCATTACCGACTCGTAGCGCAACGGAAGTAGAATCGATGAAGATCATCGGTGCAGATCCCCGCAGCAAGGATTTACAACCTCCCAACCGTGAGGATGTACTCCCTCGTCAGCTCCTCGGACGGTTCCTCGGACAGCCCTTCGGGAGGCCCTTGGACAGCCCCTCGGACGGTCTCTCGGACAGCCCTTCGGGAGGCCCTTGGACAACCCCTTGGATGGTCTCTCGGACAGCCCTTCGGGAGGACCCTCGAATAGCCCCTCGGGCAAAAGATCGAACCTATGACCTCTCTACGGCGTTGCACACATATGGTGCCAGCTATCCGGCAGGGCTTCGCCATCCAGAACTAGTTCCTACCGGAACCCAGACAGCCTTTCGGCTCTACGAACTTGCTTCGTGTGAGGGAGAGAAGAAAGCCAGATAATGCATGCACTACTGGAATCTGGAATTTTGCCGTCAGCCAGCTCTTTGCCATCTGCCAGCTCATGGCAAAGAGGCTCTTTGCCGTCTACTTGGGGAAAGCAGACGGCAAAGAACCAGCTCATGGCAAAGAGGCTCTTTGCCATCAGCTGGTTCTTTGCCGTCTGCCAGCTGACGGCAAAAAGGTCAAAGGCAGACGGCAAAGAGCCAGGTGGGCCCCACGGGACACGGCGTGGCTAGGTCAACTTCTTTGCCGTCTGCTGGCAGACGGCAAAGAGGGGAAAGATGGCAATGTCCCTCCGTTGCCGTCTGCTAGCAGACGGCAAAGAAGTGACGTGGGCGAGCCCTAACGGTCACCCTCTTTGTCGTCTGCTAGCAGACGGCAAAGAGGGGCCACTTAACGGGCGGCCGTCTCCCCCCCCTCTCTCTCTCCCTCAGTCGCCGCCGCCAGTCGCCGCCGCCGGCCAGCCCCGCCCCCAGAGCCAGCCCCGCCGCCGGCTAGCCCGCCCGTCCCGCCCCCGGAGCTAGCCCCACCACCGGCCAGCCCGCCCGTCCCGCCCACCGGACCCAGGCCGCGCGGCCACCCCGCCGCGCCCCATCGCCGGAGGTCACTGCACCGCCCCGCCCCGCCACCGGAGCCCTCGGCCTTCCTCCAGCGGCCCCCTCCCCGCGGCCAGCCTCCACCGGCCGACCTCGCCGGAGCAAGGTGAGCTCCATTTTTTTCTGTTATTTCCTGTTTAGTTCTAGGTTTAGTGCTAGGTTTAGGTTTAGTTTTAGGTTTAATGCTAGGTTTAGGTTTAGGTTTAGATAAATAGAAGAGGAAGAAGAAAGATGAAAAAAAAACAGAAAAAGTAGAAGAAGAGGGAGAAAGGAAAAGAAGAAGAAGAAGAAGAAGGAGAAGGAGAAGAAGAAGAGGAAAAAGGAAAAGAAGGAAGAAGAAGAAGAGGAGAAGAAAAGAAGAAGAAGAAGAAGAAAAAGGAAAAGAAGAGGAGGAGAAGAAAAAAGAAGAAGAAGAAGAAGAAGAAGAAGAAAGAGGAGAGGAGGAGAAGAAGAAGAAGAACAAGAAGAAGAAGAAGAAGAAGAACAAGAAGAAGAAGAACAAGAAGAAGAAGAGGAAGAAAAGGAAGAAGAAGAAAAGGAAAAAAGAGGAAAAAAAGAAGAAGAGGAAGAAGAAGAAAACGACACCCGACCCGACACCCCAACCCCGACCCGACACCCCGACCCCGACCCGACACCCCGACACCCCGACAGCCCGACACCACACCACGACACCACGACACCACGACACCCAGACACGACACCCCTGACACCCCGACACCCCGACCCCGACACGACACCCCGACCCCGACCCGACACCCCGACACCACGACACCCCGACAGCCCGACACCACACCCCGACACCACGACACCACGACACCCAGACACGAGACCCCTGACACCCCGACACCCCGACCCCGACACGACACCCCGACCCCGACACGACACCCCGACACCACGACACCCCGACACTCCGACACCCCGACACCCCGATAGCCCGACGCCACACCCCGACACCACGACACCACGACACCCAGACACGACACCCCTGACACCCTGACACCCCGACCCCGACACGACACCACGACACCCCGACACCCCGACACCCAGACACGACACCCCCGACCCCCCCTACCCCCGACACCTCTTCGACCTCCTGTTGACCGAAAAGGTGCTCTTCGGCCTTCCAGAGGCCGACGGGGTCATATATTTCGTTTACTCTTTGTCATTGCAGGTATTCAATTATTATTATGTACATATATATTATTAATTAGTTCATGTTATTAGGTATTCAATTTTTTTATGTTGTACTAATTTCGTTTACTCTTTGTCATTGCAGGTGTTGACAGATGGTGGGCGCGGGTCGAGAGCGCTCCGAGCCTCCTTCCTCGGCGCGTGCTGGGAGGGGTGCTATTATTCCACCCGAGCACCTCCGGATAGCGCTGGTACATAGTATGCAGACACCGGCGGGCGCTTCTTCTTCGGCCGGGAGAGGTCGGGGGAAGACGAAGAGGGGTGCTAGAGGTGGACGTGGCGGCGGGAGAGGTAGGAAGGCTGCTGCGCCTTCCTCGCCGCCACCCCAGCTGATTCTCCCGACCACAGGAGTGCTCCGTCTCAGGTGGACCCGTCTGACTTGGACCGTCTCGGACTCCGGTCCACGAGCCTCGGGCCGACGAGCCTCGGGTCGCCGAGCCTTCGTCCCAGAGTCTTCGTCCCAGGAGACTCCGGTCCCAGAGTCTTCGTCCCACGTGACTCCGGAGGCTAGTGGCCATGCTGATGGTGGCGAGGACAGCTTTTCTGAGGATAGCTATAGCGAGGGCGAGCTGGTTGAGGAGGGCAAGAAGGTCTACCAGCGTGGTGGTACAAAGCTCCCGCCCGTGCCGGCGACCCGCGATCAGAGGTGGCTGATTGTGCCTAATGGGGAGAAGTAAGTGCATTTACTCTTTTTTAAACTTTTGCCTTCATGTTTCTTCAAATTAATATCTAATGTGTTGGCCTTGTCATACTGAAGGGGTTGGAAACACGCCCCTGGTGTCCGCAGGCCCAACCAGGTCCTTGGTGTGCTTCTCCGGCACCACTTCCCGGGGTGGGTCAAGTTGCCCGGTGAGGGTGAGGTTCCACAGCTAGCACTGAGCTGGGAGCTGTACGTGGCTGCCCCGGCACCGCCGGAGGAGAGGGTCGACGGTGTCTTGTGCGAGACGGTGGCCGACATTGTGATCCGGCGGTTTTGGGTAATTTCTCCTTTACAGAATTAAAAATCAACAGCACCTAGTGATTGTACTAATCAGTGTTGTCTTGTTTGATTGCAGACCTTCTACAGGTGTCTTGAGGAACACGAGGCGGACGCGGCTATTGTTCTCGTAGCCGAGTGCAAGCGCCTATTTCAGAACTTACGGCACGAGACTCGGGTGCAGGCTGTTCGAGACTACTACGCCTCGACTAACATTAAGAGGGCCAAGAAGAAGTGTCGCGCCAAGTTTCTGAGTAAGGAGAAGTACATGAAGGTAATTACCTATTCTTAAGGCCTTGTACTTAGTTTCCTTGATTTGATTCGTAGGCGTAGTGCTGAAATTTCTCTTGTCTAACTTAGGTGCCCCCGAGATGGTGTGCGGATAGGATGGACTGTTGGGAGGCGTTGGTGGATGAGTGGTGCTCTCCCCAATGGCTAGCCGTCCACAACAAGGCCAAGGATAAGCGTGCCCAAATGAAAGGTGTGCCACACCATCAAGGGAGCTCCAACCTGTTTGAGTTCGGGGATCACTGGGTATGTGGTTTGCTTCATGATTCATGCAATTTCATTCTTCATGCTAGCTTGAGCCCTTAACTAATATTTTGTTCCTCTCTTTTAGGCGCGACACAACAAGAAGGAGGTGCCACCGTTGTTCGACCTCTATGCCATGGCCCATACTGCCCCGTACAAGAAGGCCAAGGCATTCTCTGAGGATGACCTCGATCATCCAGGATGCTTCAGCAACATCTCCTCCCACAACAAGCTCGTGAGGTACAGAGATGAGGGGAAGACGAGGAAAGGGGAGGACTTCAACCCGAGCCAGAGTCCTTTTGATCCAGAGCTCGTGATGATATCTGGTGGCGGGAGGCCCCATGGCTCGATAGCCATTGGGGATGGACTGATACGTTGTCCTAGAACTCTCCCGGAGATCAAGAAGCGCCAGACGAGCTCCGATCCTGAGATAAGGCCTCGTCCACGGCCAATGGAGCTCGCCATCGAGGCTAGGGCCCAGGAGCTTCTGGCGGAGGCAAACAGGCAGGCGGCGGAGAGGGAGAGGGACATGGAGGAGAGGACGGCTAGGCTGGTGGAGGAGGAGAGGAACCGGAACGACGCGTCTCACCGGGCCCTATACAAACTCCTCGTGGTAAGTTTCTCCTGCATATTAGCCAAATCATGCACGTAATGTTCGTTTCATCACTAACTAATATGACTGACTCGTGAAAACAAAATGTGCAGACCGTGTGCCAGAACAACGGTCAGACCCCTCCGCCGATGCCCCAGATTGGTATAGCGCCGACGGTAAGTTTCATTTGAATGGTCATTAGTTACTAGTATTCACATTTGAGTTGCATCATGCTAACGAGACATTGCAAATGATCTTTGGTGCAGCATGCCTCCCAGCAAGCATCGACCGATCCTTCTGCGTCTGCCGCAACCCCGACCGGTCCTTCTCCGTCTCACACTGGCGCAAGCCCAACCGGTCCTTCACCTCCGTGATGATGGTAAGTTTTCCCAAGTGTTTTGCTTAACAAATGCATACTTAGCTTAAGAAATGACCTACTTAGCTCCAAAATGACCTATACTTAGCTTATTTTCCTCAAAAATGACATAATAACCTTACTTAGCTCGAAAATGACATATTTTACCTAGGATAGCTATAAAATGACCTATACTTAGCATTTTTTCCTCCAAAATGACTTGATATGCTTAGTTAGCTAAAAAATGGCATAACTACCTAGGATAGCTCAATAATGATCTATACTTAGCTTAGCTAGTTCATTTATGACATAATTAGCTCACTTAGGTAAAAAATGGCATAATAACCTTGATTTAGCTCCAAAATGACCTATACTTAGCTTATTTTCCTCGAAAATGACATAATAACCTTACTTAGCTCCAAACTGACATACTTTACCTAGGATAGCTATAAATATGCTTAGTTAGCTCAAAAATGGCATAACTACCTAGGTTAGCTCAAAAATGGCATAACTACCTAGCTTAGCTCTAAAATGACCTACACTTAGCATTTTTACCTAGCTTAGCTAAAAAATGGCATTTTTACCTACCTTAGTTAGAAGAAGAAGAAGATAAAGAAGAGGAGAGGAGAAAAAGAAAGAGAAGAAAAATTCTTCTTCTTCTTCTTATTCTTCTTCTTCTTCTTTTTCTTCTTCTTCTAACTTTCTTCTTTCCCAATTTGCAGATTTGCTTTAGATGAGGAAGCTTGCGTTGATGGAGTCTACTCTTCTCCTTGTGCTTCCTTTTTGTTTTGATTTTGTACGATGAACTTTGTTGTTGGAAACTTGTTGTTGGATATGTTGTTGGATATGTTGTTGGAAACTTGTTGTTGGATATGTTGTTGGAAACTTGTTGTTGGATATGTGTTGGTATGCTTGTTGAAAGTATTTTCAAATGTGTATATATATATATCTATGAAATTCTGTGAAATTGAATGAATTTAAGAAAAAACAGAAAAAACAGGGGCTATACAGGCTCTTTGCCGTCTGCTGGCAGACGGCAAAGAGCTTTGCCATGAGCCAGCAGATGGCAAAGCTGCCACGTGGCAGCTACCTGTGCAACCTGGGGGGCACTGGGCTGGCCTATGTGGTTGCTTTGCCGTCTGCTGGCAGACGGCAAAGAACTTTGCATCTTTGCCGTCTGCCAGCAGACGGCATAGCGAGCCACGTGGCAGCTATCTGGGGGGAACCTGGGCTGGCCTATTTGGCCACTTTGCCGTCTGCTAGCAGACGGCAAAGCACGCCGTTAACCCCTTAACGGACCTAAGCTGCCACGTGTGCCGTCCATGCCCTTTGCCGTCTGCTGGCAGACGACAAAGACCTTTGCATCTTTGCCGTCTGCCAGCAGACGGCAAAGTGCCCTTTACTGTGGCTTGTTCAGCCGGATGTGGTGTCGTCTGCTGGCTGACGGCAAAGACCTTTGCCGTCCGCAATGCATGCCTTTGCCGTCAGCCATGGCAGACGGAAAAGATCCTGATTCCAGTAGTGATGGCATGTGTATGAGAGACTTGAGTGAGTTTGGAGACACCTCTCCATCTCTATTTATAGTGTGAGGCAAGGGGTAGAGGCCACTTGAAAAACCCAAAAAACCCATGAGATGTGTCCTTCATAAGGGCAAAAAGGGGAGGCAAGTGGAGCTCCATGGAGGATCTCCTCCTTGGCCGGCCACCTTGTGTGGGTTCCCCCAAAGGGGGTCCCACCACCCCATGTCATCCCCTTGACTTTTTGGGACAAAACTCCAAAGGAGTAGTTGTACCCTAATAGTGCCATCACTATTCACACCACTATTCATGACAAAATATTTTCAGTGTCTGATTAATCCGAAAAATTCCCGAAGGTTCAGAACATCTCCGGCACCCCCTAAAATAATTTTGGACGCGTTCCAAAACATTTTCGTATGATGATTTTTCTCCAGAACTTTTCTGGTTTTCACACTGAAACTTTTCTATCGTCTCCAAAACTTTTTCGTTGACTTTCTCTCTGGAACTATTCCAGTGTCTCCAAAACTTTTCCAGTGACTTTCTCTTAGACTCCCTGTCTAGTATTCAGCAGATAGATGAGCCTTAAGTGTGTGACCTTGTAGGTTCGGTGAAGTATAGACATGACCGGAACACTTTCTGATCGATGATCAATAGCAGAACCGTGGACATCCATATTGATCCCTATACCCACACGAATGAATATTCAAGTGAACCTGTAGTTGCCGTTGATACGTCTCCAACATATCTATAATTTTTGATTGTTCCATGCTATTATAGTATCAATCTTGGATGTTTTTATATTCAATTATATATCATTTTTTGGGACTAACCTATTAACCTAGTGCCCAGTGCCACTTGCTGTTTTCTGCTTATTTTTGGCTTTTCAGAGAAACAGTACCAAATGAAGTCCAAATGCCACGAAACTTTTTGGAGATTTTTTTCTGGACAAAAGAAACCTTGGAAGCTTCGGGAGTAGGCCAGAAGCCTCACAGAGGCTTCACAAGGCAACAGGGCGCGCCCCGGGGGGGGGCGTGTTGCCTTGTGGGGCCCATGTGACTCCATTTGACCTAATTCCACTTCTATAAATTCACAAATATTGGGAAACCCCTAGAGAGCCAGAAGAAAAAACCTTTCCACCACCGCAAGCCTCTGTTCTTCCGCGATCCCATCTGGAGGCCTTTTCCGGTGATCTGCCGGAGGGGGAATCGATCACGGAGGGCTTCTACATCAACCTTGCTGCCCTTTTGATGATGTGTGAGTAGTTTACCACAGACCTACGGGTCCATAGCTAGTAGCTAGATGGCTTCTTCTCTCTCTTTGATCTTCAATACCTTGTTCTCCTTGATGTTCTTGGAGTTCTATCCGATGTAATCTTCTTTTGCGGTGTATTTGTTGGGATCCGATGAATTGTGAGTTTATGATCAAATTATTCATGAGAAATATTTGAGTCTTCTCTGAACTCTTTTATGCATGATTGTTATAGCTTTGTATTTCTCTCCGATCTAGCGATTTGGTTTGGCCTGCTAGATTGATTTATCTTGCAATGGGAGAGGTGCTTTGTGATGGGTTCAATCTTGCGGTGCTCAATCCCAGTGACAGAAGGGGACATGACACATATTTGTATTGTTGCCATTAAGGATAAAAAGATGGGGTTTATTCATATTGCTTGAATTTTCTTCTCTACATCATGTCATCTTGCTTAAGGCGTTACTCTGTTTCATACTTAATACCCTAGATGCATGCTGGATAGCTGTCGATGGTTGGAGTAATAGTAGTAGATGCTGGCAGGAGTCGGTCTACTTGTCTCAGACGTGATGCCTATATACATGATCATTGCCATGAATCCGTCATAATTATTTTCTTTTCTATCAATTGCCCAATAGTAATTTGTTTACCCATCATATGTTTCTGTGCTCGAGAGAGAAGCCTCTAGTGAAAACTATGGTCCCCGGGTCTATCTTTATCATATAAAAAAACTAAAAATACCTTGCTACAATTTATTTACATTTATTTTAATTAGTATTTTAGTTTATCTATTTACCTCAATAAGATTTAATCCTTGCAAATAACCGCTAAGAGGATTGACAACCCTCTTATTTGCGTTGGGTGCAAGTGTTTGCTCTTGTGTGTGCAGGTGCGCTTAACGGAATTTTGCTTGGTTCTCCTACTGGATTGATAACTTTGGTTCATAACTGAGGGAAATACTTATCTCTACTATACTGCATCATCCTCTCCTCTTCGGGGAAATACCAACGCAGACTACAAGTAGCAGTCGTCTGCCATTCTTGTTGCATCGGGATATGTTACAAAACCCGAGGTGAGATTTATCGGCATCCCCGTGAATCAACAACTTGTCCACTATACCAGTTACCTCGTTATCGGTTTGGTTCTCCTTTCTCGTTCCCGCGTTCCGGCATCCCTGTGATCAAATCACGCTGTGTCTGGCTAGACGATGATGGATACCGTAACACCGAGAGGGCCCTAAGAATATCTCTCCATCGTTGGAGGAGCAAATCCCAATCTTGAGCTATCTAGTTCCTTGTCATACTTTTCCGTGAACCGGTAAGCCGCCGTAATAGCCACCCTGTTACAGATGACGTTTAACAAACCCCAAAGTTCAGGAAGCAAGCATGAAGGGACTCGATACTCTCATGGTCTCAGAAATTATGCAAACGTTAACTTTCTATGTGTTATTAACCATTAACTTGTGACGAATGTATCTCATAGCATAACATCAATTCGGGTCGATTCAACACAAGTGTTCTTCTAACATTGTGCCCTCAAAGTTGTCGGCACAGTCATGCCCATGATCAGGAAAACAGGACCATCATGCAACACTTGAGCTAGTCTTAGAGGCATGACTAGGAATACATTTCATCATTAATTATACCACACATGCACATGAGTTTCCCTCCGAGCCTCGTGGTTATTGTAGACTCGAGAATCATTGCAGTTATAGCATGGAACAAAAACATCAATTACAAACTTGGAGATACAAAATAACTATTATCATTGCCTCTAGGGCATATCTCCTACACCTGCATGGTATGAAGAAGAACAAGCCAGGAAGAAAAGAGACAGTCAACGCCAAACCCAAGAAGATGAAGATCTTCTCAATCCTGACGATGACAAAGAAGAACCGCTTCATCAAGATGCTCAAAGTAATGAAGAAGAAGGGACAAAAAATAAAGAAGTTGATTCTGATGCAGAAACCGTCGATGGAGAAGACAAAGAGGAGGCTGCCCCAAAACTAGAAGTAATTAAAGAGACAACAAAGGAGAAAAGGAGCAAGCCTTTGTATCCAAGAAGAACTGAAGACAAGCAAGTCATGCCTGAAAGGAGTAAAGATAAAGGTAAGGAGAAGGAGAAAGAAAAAGGTAAAAACAAAGAAAACCCTACCTTACCCGAAGGCAGTTAGACCTCCTTCGAACAGTGAACTTTGTGCTTCTTTCTTGAAAGCTATTAAGAATCTTCAAGTCTCTTTGCATGTTACTGATATTCTGAAGATTCCTACTTTTGCAAACTTCATGCGTGGTATTGTTAATAATAAAAGGAGTTTGAACTTAGAAGAACAGGCGGCGATGATAACAAGTTATCCCTTCGATGAGAAGATACCAGAAAAACTAGGAGATCCAGGTATACTAACGATATCTTTTTCTATAGGTAACATCGATATACACAATGCCCTTGTCACTTTATAATAAGTTGAACTTAGGAGAATGTATCCCGACATCAATAACCTTGCAGGTGGCAGATTAGTCTACTAAGAAGCCAATAGGAGTGGTTGAAGATGTGCTTTTGAGATTGGACGGACACGTCATTCCTACTGATTTTATTATAGTTGATATGCCTGAAGATGAAAAATTATCAATTATTCTCGGGAGACCATTTTTGAATACCGTAGGTGCAGCATTGGATTGTGCCGAGGGGAAGGTTACTTTCTGAATATACGATGAAGAAATCATAAGATACTTTTCAAGAAAGCGTGAAGAGAAGGAGAAGTACATTCCACCTCAGAAAAGAATCTGTGCGGTAAGTGAAAAGATATGCAAACCACCTGAGGTTTACACCTGAAACAAAGGTATGAGGTTGAGCTTAGCAACCTAAAAACCAGCGCTTAATGGGAGGCAACCCATCATTTCGATAAAAAGTTTTAGTTTTTTTTAGCGTAAAAACTCTCTACCAAGTGTTCGTCTTGATAACCCTTTGGAAAGAACCTTTGGACTATGTTTTGCAGAAGAAAAGTACTAGGGAAGAAGAATTTGGGAAAAGAAAAAGAAGAGGGATGAAAAAGGTAAAAAATTCTGATGAAAAAGGGCAAGAGATGGCTAGCGGTATGAGCCAGCCGCTCATACCGCAGGCCATACCAAGGCGTCGAAGAAAAGCACCAGATGACCAGAGCGATCGATGGAGTAGAGTACGAGCGTAGCCGCTCGTACTCCTGCTCGTACCACTTCTTCAACGGGAGATACAGAAAGTCTCACCTTCTGAGATGGACCAAGGTACGAGCGCTCGCGCTTGTACCCTGGCTCGTACCGCTTCATCGACTGGAGTTACAGAAGGGTCGATTTTCTAAGACAGACCAAAGTATGAGCGAGCACACTCGTACCGCGATGCTGCCTCGACTAAGAGAAGGGTCGATTTTCCAAGATGGACCAAGGTACGAGCACTCGCGTTCGTACCCTAGCTCATACCACTTTGGCATGCCCAAGTTCAAAATCATCCAGGACGATCGATGGTGTGTGGTACGAGCGCTCGCGCACCACCGCTTGTACCAGGTACGCAAACCCTAGATCGAGGGAATTCCTACGTGAGACGAAGCATGGTACGAGCGCACACGCTTGTACCACCGCTCGTACCACATGGAATCGGTGCCAAAAACACTGCCGGTTCAAGGAGGGTGCCATTCATCCCCTACCTTGCGCCCTAACCTCTCTCTTTCTCTCTCAAACTCTCTCCCAAATCCACCCAAACGCCCAATTCTTCGCATTTTTCTTCCGTCTGATCCGTGCAAGCTCTTCTCCGGTACGTTTCTCCCCTGATCCATGGTCTATTTTCTTCTTTTCGCGGTTATTTTGTTCTAGTTCTTGTTCTAGATGAGTTTAGTAAAATTTTGATTTCCCGTTCGATTGGAACGTTAAAGTTAGAGGTATTTGGTTAGGATCGATCTTAGGGAGTATATAGACTTGATCCCCACATGAAACTTATAGTTTTTCTGTGTGTTTTTGTGTAGGTCACGATGAAGACTGTTTTTGGCAAGGGGAAGAAGACCGCAACCATGGGCTCCCGTGCGAAGCGCCCGAGGGGCGAAGGTGCTGCTTTCATGGAGGACAATGATCAGCCCTACGCCATCCAGAGTGCTCGCGAGGGGCACCCCACTCGGTGGAGGTGTGATGCGTTCTTGTGTGAGCAAGGGCTCTTCGACGACTTCATCTGGATGGCGCACAATGCCGGCATGGGGGTGTTCAGCATGTTCTACAACCAGACTTATGCGGACCTCATGCATGAGTTCCTCGCCAGCTTCCACGACACCCTCGAGGACCCCGACGCCGAGCCGGTGTGCACTTTCCTCCTGGGCGGAGTGTTGCGCACGCTCACACTCCAGAAGTTGTGCGAAACATTCGGTTTCGCGAACGCGGGGTACATCAGCGAGAAGGGCCGGCCCGTCGCCGACACGAGCGCAACGTGGTAGGTCATCTCCATCAACTAGGATACCAACTACAGTAAGGAGAAGGTAAAGACCATACAAAACCCTACCATCCGCTACTTCATGTCATTCCTTGCAAATACTATTTTTGGGAGGTTAAACTTAGGAGGCATGTCAGCCCCGGATATGTGTGTGCTTCACACTGCACTTAACCCCCATTTGGTTGAAAAACCGAATTTGGGTGCCTTGATGATTGCACATTTTCATAAGCAGTGAAAGCAGAGCTCAGGGGCCATCCATATCGGTGGCGTCATTACACACATCGCTAGTAGGTTTCACATCAACTTGGTTGAGCGTAGGGCGGTGAGCTCTAGCCCTACTAGACTTACTCGGGCGGTTCTGATCACTTATAGATTTTTGCGCCCCGATGAAGCTCATGGAGGGGATCATTCTTATCAATGCCCCTTGATAGGTGGCAGAGTGCTACCTGTGCGCTTGCCACTTAGGCAAGCTTTTGAGGTGAGTACTCTGTTGGCGCCGCCTCTTGCAGCGCCGCTCTTCTTCTACCTCTCACAACTCTCTTGTGATTTCTCTCATGAAAACACACCAAGAAAAGGAACTCAGGAAGACACACACACACACACGCATGAACCAAGAGAGACCACCAAGGCTTTGTCCAGAGGCACTCTTACTTGGCAGCCACAAACACTACATTGTTTCTCCCTCAGCCCTCACGGCCTCTCTATTCTCATTCATTTTCTGATCTTATATACACAAGGAGCTGACCATGCACCATTCGGCAGCCACATCCGGCCACTACCCACGCCCACTACCTCCACGCACAACTCCTGGAATCACTCCAGGTCCTTGTGACTAGGTACTAACTTGACCAAGTTGTAACTTATCCCACTAACTAACTTGTGCATGCAACGACCAACTCTGCATGCAGCAGCTGACCCGACTTGCTAACTTGCCGACTCACTCGGACAACTCTAACTACGTGCAAATAGAAAATATCAAGATTAAACCTAACATACTCATCTAGAGTGGGTGCTCACCAGAGAGTAGATTGACCAGGCTAGGACCGATGTAGGATACGAGCAATTCGTTGAGCCCGAGGCTGACCCCCAGTGGGAAGCAGCCGGCACCGTCGGTGCCGAGTACGGAGCTGGACACAGTTGGGGTGGTGGTGACGGAGAGTACGGTTGGGACGTGCCGCAGCAGCCCGCTGGCTACGGCGGCGATTACGTACCTAGAGAGGAGTACCAGCAGCTTGTGCAGCGTGTTGGGGGCATCGAGACGAGCCTCCAACAAACTAGCACAAACGTAGATATGCTCTCGCGTAACCTACAGGCCTTTACCGCTTTTTGGCCTTCCGCCGGTCAGCCCGGCACTGCACCTTCCTCCTCCAGTGGACCACCGCCTCAGTACCAGCGGCCCGACTCACAGCACGGCCACGGTGGTGGCATGGAGTAGACTTAGTTAGGCAAGAGCCTAAGGTTGGGGGAAGCTCATTCCCCTAGTTATCATTGCATGCATATTTTGTTTTCTTCTTTTTATTTATTTACTTTTTATGTTATCATGTTTACTTTCAGTTTTGCATAATAAAAGTTAGAGAAAACCTTTGATTTTATCTCTTGGAATTCTCTTTAGTGGTATTTTCTTTCATGAGCCTACATATTTGAACATCGCTAGCAGTTTGGAAATGGGGAGAATGAACGGAGACGTGACTTGAGAAAAGAGCAAGCCAGCGCGAGAAGGTATAATATATGCATACTTACTCTTCTTGCAAGTTTGATTAAGTTAATACTTTTATTTAGCTGGTTGCACTTAAGCTTCGTTCCCCGCGTTAGTTGAATATCATTTAGTTCTAATTTCCATTCCAAACCTTGCTAGTGAAACTTTGATGAAGCATGATTTTGATTTTAAAAGAAAAATTCAGTGAGAAAGAAAGGAAAAGTTTTAAAAGAAACTTGGAGGCTCGGATTTTGAAGAGAACTAGCACTTAAGACGCTCAACTCCGTAGGACTTAATTTGATTGACTCGATGGTACCTACTGATAGAGTTGTTTAGAGGAATGAAAATTTGAGGTGATCGAGATTATGCCAAAAACCTGTTTTGCAATACATGTGTGACGCCCCCGACTCAATCGTGCACTAATCATACACGCAAATGCACACGATCAAGATCAGAGACTCACGGGAAGATATCACAACACAACTCTAGACACGAATTAAAAGTCATACAAGCTTTATATTACAAGCCAGGGGCCTCGAGGGCTCGAATACATAAGCTTGAGTACAAGCGTTAGCGGAAGCAACATCATCTGAGTACAGACATAAAGAGTAAACAAGTTTGCCTTAAGAAGGCTGAGCAAAACAATGACACTAGATCGAAAAGGCGCAGGCCTCCTGCCTGGGAGCCTCCGAAACTACTCCTGGTCGTTGGTCTCCACGTAGTAGTAGGCTCCGTCGGGGTAGTAGTAATCGTCGACGGGGTCAGCTGGCTCCGGGGCTCCGTCATCTGATCGCAGCAATCGGGTATGGGGAAAAAGAGGTAGCAAACCAACCGTGAGTATTCATCCAAAGTACTCGCAAGACTTACATCAGAACTATGCTAAGTATGCATCGGTGTCATAGGGAAGGAGCTGTATCTGTGGACTAAACTGCAGAAATGCCAGAATAGATGGGAAAGCCTAGCATATCGAAGACTAGCATCTTGCAGTGTCTTGCAGCTTTAGAAGAGTGCAGATTAGCATATACAAGTAATAGTAACATGTATAATAGTAGCCATGCCCAGAGATCCTTCCTTGACTCCCTGCGAGAAAGCGATCCCGGAGCTATCCAATTATTAAGTAACTCAAGTATCCAGTTCTAGTTGTAGTAGATCGGGATACTCTCCGAGCGTCCGTTATCGTGGACACGGCTATTCGAATAGATATACTTCCCTGCAGGGGTGCACCAACTTACCCAACACGCTCGATTAACTCTGGCCAGACACACTTTTATCGGGTCATCCTCGGTAGCGGCTGATCGACACGCCGCAGTCCTACCTAGGCTCAACAGAGAGGTCAACACGCCGGTCTACATCCTAAGCGCTCTGGGGTCTTGGGCCCATCGCCCTTTGCACTCCTGCGCGTCGCGAGGACGGCCGGGAGCAGACCTAGACCCCTATATACGCAAGCGAGCGTACCCAGTCCAACCCGGCGCGTGCCGCTCAACTGCTGACGTCTGAGAGCTTTCGGAAGAATCGTACGACGCCGGGTGCCCATACTTATCCCCACGTGGTGGTTAGTGCGAAAAGGCCAGAGGCCTACTCAGATCACATATCCAAACCCGTTAGTGTGTTGGGAGCGCACGGTGACGATCAGTGCTCCTATCGCCCCGTCTCGCGGAATTATGGCAAGGGCCAGGCCCATCCCTCTCTAGGGCGGTCTGCCTGCCCGGCCGTGCCGCGTAATTATCTCGCGGGTACCCTCCAGGACAACCCGACTTCACAAGAGACTGTCGGGAACTCAGGTCCACCTCTACCGGGGTGGTACCGCCTGTCCCTTCAGTCCCGCAGTAACAGTACATGGGGGGCAACAGTTAAAGGTAACCGTGTGTCCGAAACATCAAGGGGGAAATCCGTGGAATCACTCTCGATGGATTCCCACTCGATGTATCCGTCAAGGTGAACTAGGAGGAATCACCCTCGATAGGTTCACACTTGAGGGGCTGCACGACAGAGGCATCATCGGAGGTGGTGAAAGAGGAATCACTCTCGGTAACCCACAACCGACTAACTACGCTACAGAGATATCATCAGGAGTGATGTAGGAGGTATCACCCTCGGCACTCGATAGTAGCTCTGCAGAGTCATACAACTAAGGGGGTGTGCGGTGATGTGTCAGTCTCAGCCCATCGATCACATTGATCGGGGCACCGGTAACAAAGCGGGGCAACAGGGACAAGGGTGAGGGGCCACTGATGGTTCACCAACCAACCTATACTAAGCATATAGGATAACAAGTAAAGTAACAACAGTAGGTTACAAAAACAGGCTATGCATCAGAATAGGAGCTATTGAACAGCAGTAGCAAAATCTAATGCAAGCATAAGAGAGAAGGAATTGGGCGATATAGGAATGATCAAGGGGGTTTTGCTTGCCTGGAAGCTCTGCGGTGAAAGAGGGGTCGTCGACGACGTAGTCGTACTCAGGGGCAGCGTCAGTCTCGGGGTCTACCAGAGAGAAAAGCAGGAAGAAACAATAAATATAAAGCAATCAAATGCAACACAGATGCATGGCATGGCAATATGCTGTGCTAGGGTGACCTAACGCAGTGCTGAGTGTTCCAGACGGAGCAGGAAAATATCTGGGAATATTTTCCCGGCTCCAGGTGATTATCGGTATATGGATCCGGAGGGGAAGGTTCAATGTTCATCTAGTTAGGTGTGATGGTCAAGCATTTTGATCTCATATTCGGATTCGTCTTATTTTTCTGATCATTTTTCATATATAAATTATTTTCATCCGAGTTATGGTTTATTTTATATGATTTTTCAAAGTTTTAATCATTTTCTGGAATTTTTGGAATTATTTTAATTATTAAATTCGAATTATCCAGAACAGTAAAATGCTAAGTGCACACAGAACAGTGTACACAGCAGAGGGCTGTGAGGCTGACAGAGGGGCCAGTTGACTGGGTCAACTGCCCAGTCAGCAGAGGCTGACTGGTGGGCCAGTTGCCCAGTCAGCAGGCTGACTGGTCAACCTTATCCACTGGAACAGTGGACTGGGCCCACATGTCATATACAGTAGGTTAATCAGTGTTTAAATTAACTAAAAGGGGTTAATTAGCAGGTGGGCCCCATCTGTCAGTGACTTAATGGATTAACAGATTAAGTTTATTTAGAAAAATAGTTAATTAGCGCGTGGGGCCCGCCTGTCAGTGACTGGGGCTGCCCAGTCAGCACGGTTGACCAGGTCAACGCGGTCAAAGGGGCCCCTGGGACCCACTGGCAGTGACCAATGGGTGGGCCCTAGGCCGGCCACGTCAGCGGCGCCGGCGCTTAAACGCCGGCGACCTCAAAACGCGGCGGAGGCGCACGGGACCTCACCGGAAATCGCCTACGGGCGTGCATTTTGCGCGGGGTTAGGCGCGTTCGAACGGGCGTTCGACGGTGCGTCGATTGGCGGCAGTTGTTGGAAATATGCCCTAGAGGCAATAATAAATTGGTTATTATTATATTTCCTTGTTCATGATAATCGTTTATTATCCATGCTATAATTGTATTGATTGGAAACTCAAATACATGTGTGGGTACATAGACAACACTGTGTCCTTAGTAAGCCTCTAGTTAACTAGCTCGTTGATCAAAAGATGGTGAAGGTTTCCTAGCCATGGACATGAGATGTCATTTGATAACGGGATCACATCATTAGGAGAATGATGTGATGGACAAGACCCAAACTATAAACGTAGCATATGATCGTGTCAGTTTATTGCTATTATTTTCTACATGTCAAGTATCTGTTCCTATGACCATGAGATCATGCAACTTACTGACACTGGAGGAATACCTTGTGTGTATCAAACGTCGCATCGTAACTGGGTGACTATAAAGATGCTCTACAGGTATCTCCGAGGGTGTCTGTTGGGTTGGCATGGATCAAGACTGGGATTTGTTACTCCATGTAACGGAGAGGTATCTGAGGGCCCACTCGGTAATACAACATCACAATGAGCCTTGCAAGCAATGTGACTAAAGTGTTAGCCACGAGATCTTGTATTACGGACCGAGTAAAGAGACTTGCCGATAACGAGATTGAACTAGGTATAGAGATACCGACGATCGAATCTCGGGCAAGTAACATACCGAAGAACAAAGGGAACAGCATACGGGATTAACTGAATCCTTGACATAGAGGTTCGACCGATATAGATCTTCGTAGAATATGTAGGAACCAATATGGGCATCCAGGTCCCGCTATTGGTTATTGACCGTAGAGGTGTCTCGGTCATGTCTACATAGTTCTCGAACCCGCAGGGTCTACACACTTAACGTTTGGTGACGATTAGTATAGTTGAGTTATTGTGTTGGTGACCGAAGGTTGTTCGGAGTCCCGGATAAAATCCCGAACATGACGAGGATCTCCGGAAGAGTCCGGAGGTAAAGATTGATATATGTGATAATAGTGTTTTGATCTCCGGAAGGGTTCCGGAATTCACCGGAAGGGGTTCCGGATGTTTACCGAAGTGTTCGGGTGCAGCAACACTTTATATGGGCCAAAGGGGTAAAGCCCACGAGGTATTGGAAAGTGCAAAAGGAAGTTTTGCTGCTGCCTTAAGCGGTACTACCGCTGGTAAGGCAGTATTACCGCGTAAGCGGTACTACCGCTTGTGTGAAGCGGTACTACCGCTTGTATGCGGCACTGCTGGAATCCGAGTGGGACTCTTTCCGTGCGGGCCAAACCGACCTTGTGCGGGCAAAACCGACCTTGTGGAGGCTTTCTCTCCAAGTTTAGACCCCAGGGCTCAACATATAAATAGAGGGGCAGGGCTAGCACACGGTATACATCAAGATTTCCCAAGCCGTGTGCCGGCGACCCTAACCCTCTAGTTCCTCCCGTCATAATCTCCGTAGTGCTTGGCGAAGCCCTGCAGAGATTGTTCCTCACCACCATCACCACGCCGTCGTGCTGCTGGAACTCATCCACTACTTCACCATCGCTCGCTGGATCGAGGAGGTGAAGGCGTCATCAAGCCGTACATGTGTTGAACGTGGAGGTGCCGTCCGTTCGGCGCTAGATCGTGTTTGGATCGAGGGACGACTTACGATTTGGATCGCGAAGACGTTCGACTACATCAACCGCGTTTCTTAATGCTTCCGCTTAGCGATCTACAAGGGTATGTAGATTCACTCTCCCTCTCGTAGATGCTCATCACCATGGATAGATCTTGCGTGTGCGTAGGAAATTTTTTGTTTCCCATGCGACGTTCCCCAACAGCAGTGGCGTCACCGGAGATGGCCTACAGCGACGGCGGCGAGCAGCGAAGGCGGTGTCCGGAATCGGGCGAGCTCGGGTACGTCGCTACGGTGCACGGCAGGACTAACAGAGGGCACGGGCGGCACCAGGGATCTCCCCTGAGCCCGTTCGTGAGCTCAGCGGGGCACGACAACGACGGTAGCGATGGCGATGAGCACGGCGGCGGAGGTGAGCTACGGCAAGCATGGCAGCAGCAGCTAGCGGCAGCAGATCGAGGCGGAGGCAAGGGGGAAGGGCGCGGTGCTCACCGGGTGGCACACTGCTACTTGTAGCTTGCGTTGGTATTTCCCCGAAGAGGAAGGGATGATGCAGCATAGTAGAGATAAGTATTTCCCTCAGTTATGAAACCAAGGTTATCAAACCAGTAGGAGAATCACACAACACCTTATTAGCAGCACCTGCACACAAACAACAAATCCTTGCACCCAACGCAAACGAGAGGTTGTCAATCTCTCGGCGGTCAATTGCAAGATTAAATTGTATATGATAGATAGATAGATTGAAACAAAAATACAAAATAAAATAAATAAAAGAAAATGGCAGCAATATTTTTAGGGTTTTAGTAATATGATTTTGATAGACCCGGGGGCCATAGATTTCACTAGAGGCTTCTCTCAAGAAAATAGCATACGGTGGGTAGACCAATTACTGTTGGGCAATTGATAGAAAAGCAAATAATCATGACGATATCCAAGGCAATGATCATGTATATAGGCATCACGTCCAATACAAGTAGACCGACTCCTTCCTGCATCTACTACTATTACTCCACACATCGACCGCTATCCAACATGCATCTACTGTATTAAGTCCATAAAGAACGGAGTAACGCCTTAAGAACGATGACATGATGTAGACAAGATAAACTCACGTATGAATAAACCCCATCTTTTTACCCTTAATAGCAACAATACATACGTGTCATGTCCCTTTCTGTCACTGGGATTGAGCACCGCAAGATCGAACCCATTACAAAGCACCTCTTCCCATGGCAAGATAAATCAACTCAGTTGGCCAAACCAAATCAATAGATCGGAGAAGAAATACGATGCTATAATAATCATGCATAAAAGAGTGCAGCAAAGACTCAAATAATTTCATGGATAATCTGATCATAAACTCACAATTCATCGGATCCCAACAAACACACCGCAAAAAGTGATTACATCGGATAGAACTCCAAGAACATCGAGGAGAACATTGTATTGAAGATCAAAAAGAGAGAATAAGCCATCTAGCTACTACCTATGGATCCGAAGGTCTGTGGTAAACTACTCACGCATCATCGGAGAGGCAGCAAGGTTGATGTAGAACTCCTCCGTGATCGATTCCCCCTCCGGCAGATCGCCGGAGAAGGACCCCAGATGGGATCTCTTTGGAACAGAAACTTGCGGCGGCGGAAAAAGTATTTCGTGGACTCCCCTGGGGGTTTCTGATTTTTTCTGAATTTATAGTGCTGGAATTAGGTGAAACGGAGCAAAGGGGGGCCCATGAGGCACCAGGGCGCGCCTGCCCCCCCCAGGCGCGCCCTGGTGGCTCGTGGCCACCTCCTGGGTCTTCTGGCCCTCTCTCAAAGCTTCTAGTGTTTATCTTGGCCAATAAAAAATCTCCAAAAAGTTTCGTGGCATTTGGACTTCGTTTGGTATTGATTTTTTGTAAAACAAAAATAGGGCAGAAAACAGCAACTGGCACTGGGCACTAAGTTAATAGGTTAGTCTCCAAAAATGATGTATAATTCCTGTAAATGATTGTAAAAACATCCAAGATTGATATTATAACGGCATGGAACAATCAAAAATTATAGATACGTTGGAGACGTATCACACACGGTGGCCGTTGGGGGCTTAGTAGCGCAGCACGGCGGCGGATCGAGGTGGCGGAGCTCCGGCGATCCGAGAAGGAAGAAGAGGGCGTGGCGGCGATGCAGTGGCTCCGAGCTCCAATGGTCGGCACCAGAGGATGTAGCGGACGACGGCGGAGCGAGCGGGCACGGTGGCAAGGCGATACGACGACGGTGGCTACGCGGACGAGCTCGCGACGGCGACGACAGAGGCGGCCATGGCGGGCGAGGGAGGAGCAGCGCGAGGAAGGAGGGGATAGGGACTGGCGCGAGTCCCCGAGGCCATGGTGGTGTTCTTATCCCCTCCCGCGGCGCGGAGCGGTGGGCTGGTCCGGCGGCGACGGCGCACGGTGTCGGGCGCGCGCGCAGCCGACACGGGGAGGAGAGAGGAGGGAGATGACCGGGGTGGGCTGGGCCGGTTGTCCAGGCACTGTGCACGAAGGCCCAGTGCACAGTGGTCTTTTCCTTTTTCTTTATTTTTTTCTCTGTTTTCTTTTATTCTTTTCTGTTTGCATTTTCTCTTGATAGCAAATGAGTTTTGTAAAATGTGTAACTTGACACATAAATACATTGTAATATTGGTACAGACACAAAAAGTTTGGGACTTGTTTGAATTTATTTGAATTTTTCATAAATGGAAAAGTGATTAAATGGGCTGAATTGGTACTGTTTTAGTTGCTAGAGTCCAATCTAGCAAATAAGTGATGTTGTTTTTCTTAACATTAATTATCTATGGAATATTCTCTAAATCATGAACTATTTTTCAGACATGTTTGTGAAACTTTAAATTTCACTTGTAATTTGAATTGATTTCAGTGGTGGAATTTGAAATGAGATATGAATCCAATATGATCAAGCATTGCAAATCAAAATGACTTAGCATAATCATGAGGATCACTGTAGCTCATTACACAGGGGTGTTACAATTCACCTCCTCTAAAAGAAATTCTCGTCCCGAGAATTCAAGAGGTAGAAGGGAAAAGATCGGGATATTCTTCACGAAGACGATCCTCGCGTTACGAAGTGGCTTCATCTTCAGTATGATTCGACCACTGCACTTTAAGGAACTTGGTTGTCTTTTGACGGGTCCGGCGTTCAGCTTGGTCAAGAATGCGTATCGGATGCTCCTTATAAGATAGATCATCTTGTAATTCAAGCATCTCATGATGTAGGAGATATGCCCTAGAGGCAATAATAAGTGTTATTATTTATCTCCATGTTTGTAGTTAAGTTTATATTCCGTGCTATAACTGCTATGGTTCGCGAGTCTACAATAACCACAAGACTCGGAGGAAGACTCATATGCACGTGTGGCATAATAAACGGTAAAAAGTATTCCTAGTCTGGCCTCTAAGACTAGCTCAAGTGTTGCATGATGGTTCTGTTTTCCTGATCATGGGCATGACTATGCCGGCAATTTTGAGGGCACAATGTTAGGAGAACACTTGTGTTGAATCGACCCGAATTGATGTTATGCTATGAGATTCATTCGTCACAAGTTAATGGTTAATAACACAGAAAAATTTAATGTTTGCATAATTCCTTAGACAATGAGAGTGTCGAGTTTCTTCATGCTTGCTTCATGAACTTTGGGGTTTGTTAAACGTCATCCGTAACTGGGTGGCTATTACGGCGGCTTACGGGTTCATGGGAAAGTATGTCAAGGGACTTGATAGCTCAAGATTGGGATTTGCTCTTCCGACGATGGAGAGATATCTCTGGGCCCTCTCGGTGTTACGATATCCACCATCGTCTGGCCAGACACATTGTGATTTGATCACAGGGATGCCGGAACACGGAAACGAGAAAAGAGAACAAAACCGGTAACGAGGTAACTGGCATTGTGGACAAGTATTGATCCACGGGGATGCCGATAATTCTCACCTCGGGTATTTGTAACATATCGCGAAGCAACAAGAATAGCACACGGCAACTGAAGGTTCACTCGAATATTCATTCGTGTGGGTATAGGGGTCAATATGGGTGTCCACGACTCCGATGTTGATCATTGATCGGAAAGTGTTCCGGGTCATGTCTATACTTCACCGAACCTATAGGGTCACATGCTTAAGGGTCATCTATCTGCTGAATACTAGACAGGGAGTCTGAGAGAAAGTCACCGGAAAAGTTTCGGAGACAACGGAAACGTTCTGGAGAGAACACCGGAATAGTTTCGGTAAAACTGAAAAGTTGTTTCGGGGTATGCCATTAAGTCAAATTGGTTTCGGCACACGCCTGGAAATTCTTGGAGGGTGCCACAATTATTCTGGAAACTTCTGGGATTTTTCCGGGATAAAAACCGGAAAAGTTCCGGAGCTGCCAGAACCGGTTTGGTTTCTTTTCGCAGATGAAAATCACTAATCCGGAATTGTTTCGGAACGCGTCCAAAATCATTTTAGTGGGTACTGGAATTATACTAAGACCCACAGAAATATTTTCGGATTTACCGGTCGCGGAAAAATGTTTCCGTGAATAGTGAAAGTGCTTTTTGGGTGGCTTCTTGGAGAAGCCACCTTGAGGGCCTTTTGGTATTTTTTCCCCTTGGCTTCTTGGAGAAGCCACCCTTGGACTTGGCCTATAAATAGGGGTGGAGGGGGCTGCCTAAAGACTCATCCCTTGCTCTCATACACATGCCATGACATTTCTGGCTTCTCTCTCCCTCCTAGCGAAATAGTTTCGTAGAGCCGAAAGGCTGTCTGTGTTCCGGCAGGAACTAGTTCTGGACGGCAAAGCCCTGCCGGATAGCTGACACCGTATGTGTGCAAACCCATAGAGATGTCGTAGTTTCGATCCTTTGCCTGAGGGGCTGTTCGAGTACCTGCCCGGAGGGCTGTCCGAGTCACCCGCCCGAAGGGCTGTCCGTGAGGCCTCCCGGAGGGCTGTCCGAGGATCCGTCCGGTGGGACTATCCGAGGGACTGTCCAGAGGCCTCCCGAAGGGCAGTCCGAGGATCCGTCCGGTGGGACTATCTGAGGGACTGTCCCAAGGCCTCCCAAAGGGCTGCCCGGAGATCCGTCCGGTGATCTCACAAGGGAGAACATCCTCGCGGTTGGGAGGTTGTAAATCCTAGCCGCGGGGATCTGCACCAACGATCATCATCGACTCTACTTCCGCTGCGCTACGAGTCGGTAACGAAAAGATCAAACCTTGTATGCAGTCTCCATAGTGGTCCTGGGCTGGTGCGTAGGTCGGAATTTTTTTGTTTTCTGATGCGTTCCCCTACAGTGGCATAATGAGCCGTGCTATGCGTAGATGCAGGT